>JAUPFT010000015.1:20693521-21963521 GCA_036936625.1 Parnassius smintheus behrii | reverse complement strand
CAATCAGGAATATTCTTACGAATAAATATACCATATACTTACCATTCCTTAAGATGAAGCCGAAAAAAAGGTTAAAAGTTAAAATTACAGCCTATATACGTCTCACTGCTGGGCACAAGCCTCCTCTCATTTCTGAGAGGGTTTTAGGGCAAGGAAATGTCCGTCGCACTGCCCCAATACCTGTTCGCGAACTTCACATGTCTTCGAAATATTTTTTTCTTATTTCTCAGACATTCAGGTTTCTTCACGATGTTTTCCTTCATCGCCAAGCACGTGGTAAATCAGCACTTGAGATTAGAATTACACAATTTCCTTGGTGCCGGTGGGAACCGAACCTGGGTTGCTCGCGTACTGTGAAATTTAGAGCGAGCGCTTAGCGCTTAGCCCCTGAGCTAACATGGCTCCGATGGAATGCCGAAACAGATACCTAATTAGTATAAAAATAAATATTTGGACCTGACTCGCATGACCGATATTTCCCGACTGGTTAATCCAAATCTGCTTCTCGGGTCACCATATAATGAATAAAGTTTTATCCCAATGGGTCATACACAAAACTAAAGTAAGTGTTCGGGCGTAAAAATCGATATATTGATATTTCTGTTAGAATTAACATGTATTGTAAAACATCATAAACATCATAAGTATACGGAAAAAATGTGGCGCGAATATTATATTTTATTTTTTATTTTTAATGTAAAATGTCTTCCTTTGTAGACCGTTTAGACGGTAGGACGGAGGTACTCAACTTTGAGGAAAAATTAATAATATTTTACATACTGCTAGTGCTTATATTTCTTTTTATTTTCATTCATTACATACTAAGGTACACACTAAATCAAATTAAATAATATAATATATACGATGTTTATTTGAGAAATAAATCAAGTGGGTACACACTATGTTCTCAGTATCAAAGTCTTCCCGTTAGGCATGTAAAATGAGTAAATACAATCCGTTTTGAAAAGGTATCCGATATTTTTTTATAGTGGCAGTTTTGTTTGTTGTTCCATTCAGCACTTGTGAATTTTTAAAATTGCAAGTGAGTGCGTACGAAAAGTGAATGAGTGCGTGTTGGGGAGCACAATATAAATACTTTATTGTATGTATATATTTATTTAATGACTTGAATGAATGAATGAATTAATGACGACTTTAAAACTAAGCTTGCCATCTTATATTTACACCATAAAATCCCCCCTGCCCCGAGTTATATAACTATAAGACGGACATTAGACAATGCCCTTCATTGTAATTAAATAATAAGTATCCATTTAGAATAGCTTCATGGAAATAGTTATATAAGACGGACATTAGACAATGCCCGTCATTGTAATTAGATAACAAGTATTTTCGTGGAACTACAGCTATCAGAGGGACATAAGACAAGAGCTTTTATTATAAGTAGATAATAAGTATTCAGTTAAAATAGCTTCCTGTTATCTGCAATAACAGCAAGCATTAAGATTACTATTGACCATTGTTCTCACATCACATGACCATTGTTCTCACATCATATATATTGTATCTTAAAACCTGAATAAAGTTAGTCTTAACCTGAACTTCAGAGTGAGCACTTGTGCTCCTCTTGCTTTTTAAAAAGCCTTTCGCCTTCGCTCACAACCTAACTGGCGCAGTCGGTACGTCGCGTTCATCGGTTCCAGTGGAGAATTCCTTAATACCTTGTTCCGTGACGTGCATCAAGAACCTACCGTGAGCAGCAGCAGGCATCGGCGGCAGGCAGCAGAATCCAGCAGAAGTCAGGAAGATTCACCAAAAATCAACAGCCTCTCATCGGCTATGCTCGTGGGGTAAGCATTTATTCTGATTATTCCCGAGACTCCTTTCACTATCCCGGACATACTAACAGTTACACAACTTTTGTGGTGTTTTCTAGTGTCTAGGGACCAATAGTAGTATAAATACTTAAAACACTCGCTAGGTGCTTCTACCCATTGTTCACTTCTTGTTTTTGATAAAAATGGCAAACGATAAGAAGGTACATGAAGAAAAACCTGTTATTGATGAAAAGCCGGTACCTACCGACTATTCAACGTTCTCAAGACTATTGCCCAGTTACGATGGGAACAAGAGGACGTTAGCATTCTACATCGAAGGTGTCGAGAATGCTCTGGAGCTAATTACTAATAGAGACGACGAATGCATTGCTTGTCTCATTAGAAACAAATTAACAGGAAAAGCTGTCGAAGCTTTGTCCGAGAACCCTGGCACAAAAACTTGGCCTAACATAAAATCGGTTCTCCAAAAAAAATTTGGCGAATTTCGCACCGAAATTCAATTAGTGCAGGAATTAATGAACATCACTAGAGATAACAGTTCAATAGATGCGTTCGGTGATAGAATCAGACTCTTAATGAGCACATTAATATCAACTGATCCAAGCAAAAGAGTTTACTATGAGCAGATGGCTTTAGAAACCTTTTTAGATAAACTTAACCCAATAACCGCGATACTTATAAAGTTAAAAAGTGTGGAAAATTTAGATCAAGCCATAACGGTAGCAAAACAGGAGGAGGTAAAACTCAGAACTAGGCGTGCACAACAAAACAAATCAAGCACATACAAAACCTCCACAAACAATAAAACAACAAAATCAGGTACTTTCCAAAAGAAAGACGGATTCAATAAAAATAAAAGCCCGCAAAACAATACAGAATCAGTAAAGAAACTACACTGTCAAAGCGAAACAAATGATGATGAAGACAATCAGTCATCATCAGAGCAGGACACCGAGGAAAATATCTCCGAGGAGGTCCAAGATGAAAATTTTCTCCTAGATTTGGAAAATCAACTGAAAATATAGTCTTTATGAATAACATACAAAACTATAACCGACTTCCCTACATATTCATAGAAGAGTTAGGCGGCAGATTTCTTTTAGATACAGGAGCTTCACAATCACTAATACATCCGCGAATTCTGAAGGAAAAGAAAAACCTTAACATTAAGATAAAAAACGAAACACATTTCATTAAAACAGCGCACGCAACATCGAAACATAAACAAGTAGCATACATAAAACTTCCAGAAAAATTATTTAACGATGATATTACACACAAGTTTTTAGTTTTTAACTTTGACTCGGATTTTGTAGGACTATTAGGATTAGATTTACTCGTTCCACTAAACTGCAAAATAGACATAAAAAATATGGTACTCCGGACAAATAAAGCCAATATACCCATAAGGGACGACATAAAATCATACAGCAAAATAGCACCCAGATGTGAACAAGTAATTAATTTACTATGTAACTATAAAGAAGGAGAATATTTTTCCGATAAAAAAACAACAAAAATCGGATTAATATTCCCACCAGCACTAATATCAGTAAAAGAAGGAAACACATTAATGACAGTAATAAACACATCCGATAAAGAAATTAATTTTAAAAACAGTAGCCCACTACATTTCCAACCTTTAAAAATAAAAAATAAAATTCAAAAAGACACGGATAACAAGATCACGAAAATAGAAAATAAGAAAGACAAAATACTAAAACAAAATCTAGACAGATTAAGAACAAGTCACATGAACCCGGAGGAAGAGCGCGAAATTAGGAAACTCTGTTACAACTACCGCGACATCTTCCATTGCGAGGAAATACCATTAACTTTCACTCACAAAATAAAACACCAACTAAGACTCACGGATAATAAGCCCATCTATGTGCGTAACTATAGACAGGCACCAAAACTAAAAGAGGAGATCAAAAAACAAATTAATCAGCTCTTAGAAAACAATATCATACAGGAAAGCAACTCCCCTTGGTCTTGCCCAGTACACATAGTACCAAAAAAAGTCGATGCTTCAGGAGAACAGAAGTATAGACTAGTGATTGATTACAGAAAACTAAACGAAAAAACAATAGAAGATAAATACCCTCTACCCAACATAGATGACATATTAGATAAACTAGGTCGAGCACAATATTTTACCACATTAGATTTAGCCTCTGGCTATCATCAAGTAGAAATGCACCCAGAAGATGTCGAAAAAACAGCATTCACTATCGATCGCGGACATTATGAGTTTCTCAGGATGCCATTCGGTTTAAAAAACGCACCAAGTACTTTCCAAAAATTGATGGATTCAGTATTGCGAGGACTAGGTAACGTATTAACGTACCTAGATGACGTAATTATATATTCCACATCCCTACAGGAACATCTTGACAAATGCAAACAAGTTTTCGACAGATTCAGAACACATAATCTCAAAATACAATTAAACAAATCAGAATTCCTACAAAAACAAGTTAAATTCCTAGGTCATACACTAACAGATAAAGGCCTTCAGCCAAACGAAGATAAAATCGCAGCGGTTAAAAACTTCCCAATACCCAAAACACAGAAGGAAATCAAATCATTCCTCGGTCTAGTGGGATACTACAGAAAGTTCATCCAGGATTTTGCAAAGCTAACTAAACCATTAACAAAGTGTCTAAAAAAAGGTAGCAAAATCGAATTAACAAAAGAATACACACAAGCATTCGAGAAATGCAAACAAGTACTCATTAATGCACCAATACTACAATATCCAGATTTCGAAAAACCTTTTATTCTCACTACAGACGCATCAGACGTAGCAATAGGCGCAGTATTATCTCAAGGACAATTAGGGTCAGACAAACCAGTAGCATACGCATCACGCACACTATCAGACACAGAAACAAGATACTCTACAATAGAGAAGGAATTATTGAGCATCGTATGGGCAATCAAGTATTTCCGCCCTTACTTATATGGAAAGAAATTTACTATTTACACTGATCACCGCCCACTCACATGGATCATGTCCATCAAAGATCCAAACTCTAAACTTACGCGCTGGCGTCTAAGATTAGCAGAATACAATTATGATGTCCAATATAAAAAAGGCAAAGCCAATACAAACGCTGATGCACTATCAAGAATTCAAACGGTGCACCACAACAAAATAAATGATAATCCTGACACAGACAAACCTCAACCTAGCACTTCGCACGACGATTTAGACATAGCCAACATAGATATTAGAACGTTATTAGATATGCCTATCACTCCCGACATAAAAAACCAATCACAGGAAAACCAAACACCAACGTCAGTAACACCTCAAATCACAGATAATAATCAGGAAACGACAGTGATTGACGAAATACCAGAAATAGATGACGCAATTGACAGACAACTAAAACAACTACACATACGAAAAACACCAGGAGACACATACAGAGTCGACGATAGATCAAAAGGAAAAACTATTATCAAAGACGTCTGGATTCCAATCAACAATACAAAAGACCAAATAATATCATTCCTAAAAGAACACACAATCCCAGACAGAATTTTTCATTGTTTCTTTCATCACGAAGAATACTATAAATTATTCTGTGAAGTATATAAATCAGTATTTAATAATCGTGGACCAAAATTAATTAGATGCAAAAGTAGAGTCACATTAATAGAAAATATTTCCGAACAAATCGACCTAATAAGGAAATACCATGAAGGAAAAACAATACACAGAGGAATACAGGAAACATACAAACATCTACACAGGAACTATTACTGGCCAAATATGTTACCCTCCATACAAAAATTCATAAATAAATGCGATAGCTGTCTTAAAAGTAAATACGAACGTAATCCTCTAAAACTACCATTATCACTAACAGATACACCACATAGACCAATGGAACATATGTTCATGGATCTGTACAGCAGTGGAGGCACGACGTTCCTCACTATAATAGACAATTTTACAAAATACGCACAAGCAATACCACTCACAGCCTCAACTAGCATTCACATCGCAGAAGCACTACTTGGATTATTTTCAGTAATAGGGGTACCTAAGAAAATCACAACGGACTCTGATTCAAAGTTCGACAATGAAGTCATCTCAGAGATATGTGCTATGCATAACATACACATACACTTTACAACACCTTATAACCCTAACTCAAACTCACCAATTGAAAGACTACACTCCACATTAGCTGAAATAATAAGAATACAGAGAATAACAGATAAGGATGAACCAACAAACCTTATGAAATATGCCATGATAGCATACAATAACACAATTCATTCCTCAACAGGCTTCACACCCTTCGAACTACTGTACGGACATACAGACAGTAGAAACCCATTAGAATTAATTGTCCTAAAGAATTTTATCAGGAATACGTTATTAAACACAAACAGATCATGGAAAACACACAAAAATTAATTAATAGCAAATTGTCAAGCGAAAAGCAACAAATAATAGAAAAAGCAAACAAAGACAAAGAAACAGCGCAATTTAAAGTAGGCGATGTAGTATACAAGCAAGTAGCAAAAACAGCAAGAAGTAACAAACTTGACCCGAAGTACCTAGGGCCGTATACAATAGTGCGTATACACCCTGAGCAAATAGCGGAAATCGTAGGCAAACACGTAAACGCCAAAACAATAAGAGTTCATTTCCGCTTACTAAGGCGCCCTGAACATGTTTCAGGAACGCCATCGCCTGCATCGCAGTGCTCCAGCTCGCCGCAGCAACAGCAATCATACAGCCAATAGACAGCCACAATGGGATATTGGTGCTAACAGAAGCCAAGGCCCAATATCAACTAGATACATACCACTTAGCAGTAGTTTACAACACTACAAAGTTAAGAGAAATTTATTTAGAGATCTGCAGCAATTATTATACAATAAAATTAAAACAAAATACATCAGCAGATAACGACGCGATAACCAAAAGAATAGATTACCGCATCGACACAGTAGAAAGTAAGTTAATTTACTTAGGTTTAGAAACAATAGGCTATAGATTAGGATATAGATATAAACGTGGCCTTATAAATGGCCTAGGAACGATAATAAAAACCATTACAGGAAACCTAGACCAAGACGATGCAACTAAATTCGATAACGAAATCAAGGCAATACAAACATCACTTAACAATAATAAATCAAATCAAAAAAAAACGATAAGTATAATGCAAGAATTCATGAAAAATTATGAAAACAATTTGAGAACCATAAAAAACAATCAAATAAAAATATACAGAGCAATAGACAGATATTCAACGGAAGAAAATAATATGGTGTTAATAAACATCTTCAACGATATAGAAAGCTCACTCCAACAACTCTATGATAGACTAGATACTCTAGAAAACGCACTCACATTTGCACAACTTAAAAAGATGCACCCGAGCATTATCGACCCCTCCTATCTAATAGAAGAACTAAATAATATTCAAAATGAAATCAGTGGAAACTTACCGTTTGCCCCAATTCTAAACAACATACAACTATGGGAAAAAAGCATTATAGTAAAAGCATATAGCACTAACGAAAGTATTACCTTCATACTAGAAATACCATTAGTTGCAGAACAACCATATAACCTCCTACACCTATATTCCATTCCTAATGACAATAACACAATCTTGGTTCCCAAAAATCCTTTCCTAGTCTTGGGTAATAATAAGTTCGCATATCCTCACGAGCCATGCACCAAGATAATAGAAGACGAGGTCATCTGCAAACACCTAGAGTGGAACACATTACTGCACTCCAATGACTGTATAGCTCAACTGATTCAGCATCAAGAACCACACAACTGCACCTATGCAACAGCAACCTTCGAAAACAACATCATACAACAAATCAGGGATAATAGCTGGATAGTAATAATGAAACAAGAAGAAGTCATAAAAACCACATGTGGTAACGACGTTCAATACCAACGAAACAAAGGCGTTTTCTTAGTAACAACAGACAACAACTGCAAGATTCTAGTAATGGATAGAACTTTAGCAACACACCAAAAATACATTAACATCAGAGAAACTATCCCGCTACCCCGAGCTCATCAAACGCCGAAACTATTACCAATTAAAATCAAATTGGAAAACATCGAACTAGACAACCTAAAGAAAGCGATACAGCAGTCAGAAGAGGTCAAGTCTACGATAGAAAAACCGGCAATCATCTCTAGCACACCTAGCTGGTCGTCGATCACCTTATACATCATGGTACTACTAACAGGAGTGCTGGTAACAATCTACAAATTCTGGTGGACACCTAAGTCGGCGCGCACTTCAGTCCCGCAAGAACCGGAAGCTGAAAGCATCCAGCTCCAGTCGCAGCCTTCGGCGCGCCTTCATCTTAAGGGGGGAGGAGTTATATAACTATAAGACGGACATTAGACAATGCCCTTCATTGTAATTAAATAATAAGTATCCATTTAGAATAGCTTCATGGAAATAGTTATATAAGACGGACATTAGACAATGCCCGTCATTGTAATTAGATAACAAGTATTTTCGTGGAACTACAGCTATCAGAGGGACATAAGACAAGAGCTTTTATTATAAGTAGATAATAAGTATTCAGTTAAAATAGCTTCCTGTTATCTGCAATAACAGCAAGCATTAAGATTACTATTGACCATTGTTCTCACATCACATGACCATTGTTCTCACATCATATATATTGTATCTTAAAACCTGAATAAAGTTAGTCTTAACCTGAACTTCAGAGTGAGCACTTGTGCTCCTCTTGCTTTTTAAAAAGCCTTTCGCCTTCGCTCACAACCTAACTCCCGTAGAATTATTTTCTGTAGACACAGTGACCACAGAAGAATATATCTCTCTCAATATCTACAGGAATGACGTGACGTATTTTGTTGCATATTACGTTTCGAATTTGGAATTAAACCTTTTAATATTTCATACTTTAGAATATCACTAACAAGATGATCAACAAACCAGCTAACTAAGCTAGATAATGATAAGTAGAAGAAACTAAAAATTGATCACGCGGCTCTTGAAGAAAGTATAACTGAAGAATTCAGAAAAGAGAATAAACAAAATATCAATTTATTTCAATACTAGAGAACAAAGGAAATGAGGGAAGTAAAAACACCACCTCCAAGTACATTTACGTATTTAGTATATGTAGAGCGATATAGAAATAACAATTAAATTTAATATTAATTTATTAAAAACTTAAAATATAAATACCAAACATTACATTTCAATAACCTTAATGTTTGGTATTTAAACTAGCAAGATACATAATGAGGAGTAAGTAATAATATAAGTTTGGGATAAAATTAAAAATATAATAGAATAACAATTAAACAATAGGACAAGAAAAACTGTTCGTAATTTTTTATTGTTCGATGAACACAGTAGGTCAACTTCTAGAAAAAAGAAACAATCAGCAATAAAAAGCAAGATTCAGATAAGATACATAAATTATTCGCTTTTAGACTTATAAAACGTTTTTGTGAATAAGCCTGGATCATACAACATATTTCTTACAAAACTTTTTTGCCGGTTCGGTAATAATTTAAATTATCGTTCATTTTAAATTTGTTCTCTATTTGAGGCCGATTTCTCTAAATTTTGGCAACACACACAACTATATTGTTTGAGATTTTCACAACGCCAAATAATAGTGTCTAGGAAAGTAGACGACCATTATAAGTCTTTACGCTGTGATAATATTTAAATTCTAGCTGCTGGAAACAAAATTTCTAGAATAATTTAGATTAATGGTTTTGATAATGATGATACAACTTTATGAAATATATAGGTAACTTAAAATGCAATTATTTCAACGCTATGGCAAAGGTGCACCGGATGGTTTAGAATTATGCATTAAGCGTGTTTGTAATACATATATTGCGAAAATTAACGATATGTATAATATACAATTATAATCTACATTTATAATTCACACGTATTATAGTTACTTTTAGATAAAAATGGTATAGGTACGAAAGTTTATAATTCAAATAATTTCTTTTCCGGAAATTCGTATTACTTTAGATAAAAGTAATTACCTTTTACCTTGTAAAGACAAACATTAACATCAGTTAGCTTAAGATCATAAACGACTCATCTGTCATAATATGAAAGCAGCCCAAGTTACTTAGAAAGTTCTGGGCATACAACTTGTCTTTACTATGAAATGGGTAAAATAAACATCTAAAGCATAACATTCTGTCGGAGTTCCCCAAGAACTTAAACACCTTTATTATTTTAATCCGTATGATTTGTGAAATATTTTCCAAGCACCTGGATCTCTAAAGATATTTCCTTTATCAATTCTCCGCACTTATCAAAAGTGTCAAATACTGGCACTCCTAATCCTAAGTCTTCGGCCACTATAGAAAATCTGCGCCACAGGTGAGCCCAAACCTCCAGCCACTTTTGATAGCTTGGCGAGACAAGAAAGCCTTTTTGATGGATAGATACACTACTTCCAATCGTGAAATCTGAAAAATATTCTCGGGCTAAGAAAAGACTTTGTAGCATCCAAAATTCCAAAGACTCTGGGCCTCTGTCTTGGAAATTTTTACGTAAAAAAAAGATGCTTAGTGATATGATTCTGATAACGAAATAATAATTCAATGTTTCCTATAAGTCAACAGACGGAGAAGTCATTTCTGTGGACATTTTTTGATATTTTTTTCGCATATTAATTATGATTTTTTAAAGTACAACAAAATTATTATTATTTATAAATTTATTTATTTAAATGAATAATATTTACAAAGCTATTTATGTTCTATACTGCAGACATAACGATATCACATGTAGACGTAAAACAATGTATTTTTCCAAAAAATATTGAAGACAGTATGTACTTATATTGATGCTAAACTGGGACAAATGACGCGAAATGAAATGGCGCGACGACCAGTCGCGGATGAACCCCACAGACTCTAGGTATATCGGATAGTCTCTCTCAAAGACTCCTACTTGCACCACTTACTCCTTTCAGCCGCCTCTGATGCCGCCCGGTTCTTAATCTTAACGAGGTGCCCTTTTTTATTGAAGAGGGGGCAAACGAGCATACGGTTCACCTGATGTTAAGTAACTACCGCCGCCCATGAACATCTACAACACCACAGGAATTGCAGGTGCGTTGCCGGTCCTTTAGAAAGGAGTAAGCTCTTTTCTTGAAGGTCCCCAGGTCGTATCGGTCTAGAAAAATCTCCGGTGGTAAACTATTCCACAGAGAGGTCGTACGCGGAAGAAAACTTCTAGTGAAACGTACAGTGCTGGACCGCCAAGCATCCAGATGGTGTAGATGGTGTTGGGAGGTTTGTGGATTAATCCGAACAATTCCTCAAAACACTCCCCGTGATAGATGCGATAAAATACACAAAGAGATTCAACATCTCTACGCAGCGCTAGTGAATCGAGCCGATCGGAAAGCACTCGGTCGTCGACGATTCAAGCCGCTCTGTGCTGGATGTGGTCAAGTGGAAGGAGCTGGCACTAGGGAGCCCCAGCCCAGAGATGGGAACAGTATTCCATGCACGGCCGAACTTGTGCCTTGTAAAATTGCAGGCGGTATCCCGGCATGAAATACTGTCCCGCTCTGCTGAGCACGCCAAGCTTTTAAAAGGCCAATTTGGCCTTCTCTTCCAAGTGACCACGAAACTGCACGTCACTCGATATGTCGACGCCGAGGATTGCGATACTGGCTTAGGCAACAAGGGGAGTGCATTGAAACTGAAGAGATACGACAAAAGAGTTCTTTTTAGCGGTTACCTAACGCGCAAACTTGTGTCTTCTTAGTGTTAAACTGGACTAGACTTAGTCGCCCCAATCTGAGACTTTGTTCAGCAAAGACTCGGCTTCAGACACAGGTTTGTCCCGGTACTCGGAGACGTCTTCCCTAGAAATATTAGCACGGCCAGTGTACAGAGCATCACCAGTGCTGTCATCCGCGTAGTAATGAATGTTGCCGGTTTGCAACATATCATTGACATGCAGAAGAAACAGCGTTGGTGATAGCACGCAGCCTTGGGGAACACCAGAATACGCTCTTCTAACGCACCACAAGACCAGGAGCGTCGTCCACGAGGCCGCAAGGAACCCCACCCCGGTAAGTGCTTCCTTTTAATTTTGTCTTGAACCGTTTTATTTCCTTATCGCATTTCTCTCCTTTAGCAGTTTAAGTGGAAACTCCTTCAAGACACTGGCAAAACAGTAGATTTTGGAATAGCGAGTGCATCGTCCAAGGCTACCGCATGCCACGCTTGTTTTGATTGCAAGAATCCGCACATACAGTCCACATAGTAACATCTCGCATAAATAAGGTAAAGGCCCGACCCGGTAATCGAACCCGAGAACCTCTATCGCCGAAAACATTTTTCGATTCCTTCTTTCCGGATTCTTGTCATTCGCTCAACCATTTTTCTGGTTCCTAGAATCGGGTTATTGGCGTCACTAAAGACAAAACTTTAAAGGTTATAAAAAAAAGGTAATAAATATTACAGAACAATGACTGTTGAAGAGCACATTTCCCTAATTAAGGAGCCGTGTTTTATTTACATGGGTGATGTAGTACCTAGCACTAGTTCGGCGAAAGCGGAAGAATCAGCGATCACAAATATAATTATTTTACAGGGTTCTTAGCAAAGGATATTATTTCCCTAGAATATATTGTAGCTTATATCTTTCTTCTTATACATATAGCTTGCGATGGAACTAATGTAAATTCTGAAAAGTACGGTGGTATTATACGACTCCTTGAAAAAAGGCTATAAAGGCCCCTCCAACCGATTATTTGTTTACTGCATATGAACGAGCTGCCAGTCAGGCATTTGTTTTTACATATTAACGCAAGCACTTCGGGACCCAAGTCTTACATTGGTCGGTTGGGAAAGATACTGGAAACTTGTGAACAAATGCCGATAAAGAAATTCCAACCCATCGAAGCAGAATCACTCCCAAAAGTGGCCCCAGATTTGAGCTCAGATCAAAAGTATTGTAAGAGATCGTCTATGTGGTACAGTCAAGTTCTTTTCCAGAAGATCTAGCACAACAGGTCTCCAGGTGTGTAACTCATCATCACATTTTTTACACAATATCATGCTCATTGACTCACACGTGCTTATCGAATCCTACGTTTGTATGTAGCAACAGAGGAACCATCCGAGAATTTGATTGCTCTGGCTACGAGTAAGAATGAAGCATCATGTAAAGATGGAGCTCCACATCTATTTAAAACTATATTAGCCTTCAGGTATCTGCCAGAATCCTTGAAAGAAGTGATCAACCCCGTCATTGAACACAATAGCTACTTCGCACATCCTAAAAATATTACTACTTTCAATTATTACAGATGATAAAAAGCACATTCGTCAACTGGCAGCTCGGCGTATATTAAAAGCACAGAGTATATAGCAAATCCCTGAACCAAGGCTATTCGAGATGCCTGATATTAGTTTCAGGGCTACCCCCCCCCCCCCGATCGGGTTCCTGCCTTGTCGTGGCGGGGGGGCTTAGTAGCCGTGGCTTGGTCTCCCGCGGTGAACAAAGAGGAACCCAAATGGCTGGTCCGAGGTGGAGGGCCGGCCCGAGGTGGCCACTCCGAGTGGGCTTGGGAAGCCCGCTTCGGATGTGTGTTGGTGGACTGCGGTGAGAGGTGTGTCCTCCCCACCTACCGCTGCAGCCGAGGTGGAGTCGCGGAGGAAGAGGAGTGTTGGTATGGCGATGCGCCACTCGCCCTATCCTCCGCGACTCAAACGGGGCCGCACCGTTGATGCGGTGGTGGTGGGGCTGCGGCGGGAGAGGATTGTCGGTATTGCGAGGCGCCGCTCTCCCTACCCTCCGCAGCCGAATCTTGGTTGGCGGCGGAGCCATAGACCAGATCCGCCGCTGGGGTCGGGAAGGCTAGTACTTCTAAGTGCTCGTTTTTCCTGGCCCCATGGCCTTCTTGCATTGGACGCGGGGGCGTCCGTTGCGCAAATGAAATTGGAGGCCGAGAAGGGAGGCGCCCCATGTGTTCTGGTGCGCCTTACCTGTGAAGGAGAACGGGGAGGAATATTCCTCTCCCGAGGAGGTGCTGCCATGGGGCGGCAGGCGCTGGTGGGGCTGCGGATGTGTGCGAAAGCGTTCCCGTGGCCCTGCCAATAAGCGACAAAGGTGGAACACCATGGGGTTTTAGTCGGTGCGAGTCCGACATAACCCGTCCTTGCCCCCGCGAGGCGGGTATGCGTAGGCATTTCCCCATGTTAAAAAAAAAATAAAAAAAAAGGGCAACAACCTACATTGATATGATAAATTGGCAACACTCCATTACTAAATCGCCGATCTTGAAACATTTAAGTGACCAAGAAATTCAACAAGTAGCCCAATCTAGTGGTGAGGTCGAACTTTTATTTTTACGTCTCCCATGTCATACCCAGGCCTTTGAGCAACCTGTGAAGTTGACGACAGAAGCGGCCATTTCTCAATGTAAGGATTCATGATAATTGGGGGCCATAAAAGCCAAATTGGAATCCCGTATAAAAAATGCCAAAATGCGAGACGAAGAGAGATTATATAATAAGTATTCTAATTTTATTATTGACTTTAATTTTTAGTCTGTAGTTAACTCTTATTTATTATTTTTACCTTAGCCCAAACATACTTAATTTTTCGATAAAACATTAAACTTTAAGGCCCCAGCGGAGGCAGAAGATGAGCTGGAAAAAACCCAAATTGACTTTAAACATAAGGCACTAATCCCGCGCTATTAGAATTTAAAATATAAAAAATTACCCTAATACGAGGGGAACAAATTTATAATATAAAAAAATTATAATATAAATATAGGGGGAAAATTTATATTGGTACAAAATATGTTAGGTACATCATTTAAAAAGTCGTGGCCACAGAATAAATAATAGGTGGCACAGAATAAATAATAGTACCACGTAGCCGTGGTAGCTCAGATGGTTAGCGCTCGCTGAAAATTTCACAGTACGCGAGCAAACCGAGTTCGATCCCCGCCGACACCAATGAAATTGTTAATTGCAATTTTAAGTGCTGATTTACCACGTGCTCGGCAGTGAAGGAAAACATCGTGAGGAAACCTGCATGTCTAAGAAATAAGAAAAAAATATTTTGAAGACATGTTAAGTTCCCAACATGCATTTGGGCAGTGCCGCGGACAATTCCTTGCCCTAAAACCCTCTAAAAAATGAGCGGAGGCCTGTGTCCAGGAGTGGGACGTATATAGACTTTAACTTTAACATAGTTTATTTTTAAAAAGCAAATCAAAGTGAGACGATGTTAACGGACTTGTATGGGGAAATTTAATAGATAGGTATTGCTCACTAACTCAATTAGCATAAATTATCATAAAATATTGTAATTTATTTGACAGGGAGGATGGTTTCTTTGAATATCGGTAAATACCCTACTACTGCATAATTATGCTTCGCGGAAAAGGAGCATTTTTTAATTTATTTTCGAACGTACTCGTATAGCGTAAAACCACAGCATTAGGTAATTTTGATAGGGGGTTTACCGTCATTCGTCATTATTCCAGAACATAAAAAGTTCACAGCTGAACATTGGTCTCCAATGCCAGAAATCCCCGTCCACTTCAGTTAGATAATAAATAAAACAGCTAATTTTGGTTACTCTGGTTGTATTGTGGACAATTCAGCTATAAAGTCTATCACACTGATAAAGCGAGAATAGCTCTTTCCATAGCATGTGGCCGGCAGTGAAGTAAGTAACAAGCAAGCTGGTTGTACACTCTTGTTTTCAAGTTTTGAAGTGTACGTGACGTTAAGCTGTATTTTTTTGATTGGTCGCTCGGTCGAATTTGGAGTTAATCTTTTTTTAGTTTTGGCAATTCCTTAGGGATATCTTTCATTACGGGGGCAACGGAAAGGTTATGCCAAAATTCTACCGGCTAAAACCCATGGTAGTCACCCTCAGAGTAGACAAGGGGTCCAGGAATTTTTGTTCGGAACGCAACCGGGGCTCCAGTCGCGCTATGCTTTGCTAGAAACACGTCCTTGTAACACCAGTCTATAATTTGTTGAACGACCTTGGGCTTTCTCATATGGCCAGCTATAAAGGACCGCGTCTCAGCGTAATCACTTACAACAGGCACTTGTTGTAGGTACACTTGTTTCCAAGTTTTGAGGTACACGTGACGCGATGTTCATAATCTCCCGAATGCTGCCCAGCCGAGTTGGATCCGCGGATTGACCTCTCGATCGAAGTTGGACTTACCTCGACTATTTGTCCCACTAAGCTCAAAGTTGTTGACAACTCGTCAACAACTTCGATCTTAGTGTTTCCAAAAACGAACGGCGTAGGTGTGACATGGACGTTGCACATAATCTTTGTTCGCTTCGTCGGACTTCTGACGGCTAAAAACCTTCAGAACGAAACGGTCGCTTTTAAACGGGACACGAAGTCTCGGTCCCGCCCACTGCATTTGAAGCAGTTAGCCGCCTCTTCGCGTCCGATATCACGCAGATGATCACCGAAGCATTTGGTCCGGTAATTATCTGTGTAATCCGTAGGTATTTCTTCCTACTCGCCGCTGCATCCAGGTTTTGAAGATCAGCAGGATTGCTTTGGTAACGCGTTTGTGTACATAACCCTCCTCGTTGAGCCGCGTGGCACTATGTTGCCAAAGCATTCTGTGAGTTTGAGAGTTCATTCAGGAGAGCAAAACAAAGTGTTCATTGCTTTGCTCTCTTCTAAATGGCCATTTAATTAACTGGAATTACAGAACACTTCATCATATTTACTGCTACCGCTCTGAACGTGGACACGAATCCGATCATACAACCGCGCATCCATGTCCACCAGTAAATCCAGAAATGGAAAGCGAGATAAGGCTGCTGCTACTTCAAAGACAATCCTACAGTATCCTGGCATGATCCATATAGCCATCCTTCGCTGATCATTGTAGATTTCGAATCCGCAGATTCCGATGTCTAGGCTTTTCGCTAACATGGGAACCCCGTATGAAGCTACGAACTGCACTACTCCCACGTAGAAGTAGTGCACTTCCTCCATTGATGCCCCAAGAATTATATGCATAGCACCTGCCGTCTTAATTCGGGATACTAGGCACTCGAAAAGCTCTTCGAAGCCCCAGGGTCTGTAAAGTTCGAGGCCTAATTACTTCATGTGCCGCCTCGGTCCGAGTACAGGACGATCCACGCGGACATACGGCAAATACTTTAAAGGCGTTAAATTCAAAAAATGTGCTGGAGTTAGAGCCAGCGGCTCCGAGGGGTCACTAGACAACGTACGACAAAGTGGGCGGCTATTCATTACGCATTCAATTTGAGCGAGCACCGTACTTAGCTCTTCGAAGGACAAAATTTGATCTCCTTTTACTCGGTATAAGTGACTCTTTAGGCTCTTAATATTAGTCTCCCAATTGCCCCCAAAATGACTCGCGGCTGGGACGTTCAGACACCACTCAATACGGTTCTCGGCTAGAATGTGAGCGAACTCCGAATTATAATACTTGCTATCTAAGAGCTCATGTAGTTCTGATAAAATACGTTTTGCACCGACGTAGTTCGTACCGTTATCCGAATATAATTTACTTACAGGGCCACGGCGGGAAAAAAATCTTTTAAATGCACCCATAAAGCCTGCTGTGCTTAGATCACCAACGAGTTCTATATGCACCGCTCGAGTAGTTAGACATACGAAAATGCAGACGTAAGCCTTTGTGGATCTTATACCATGCCCGCGAGTGAGCGTGACCTTAAACGGACCAGCGAAATCAGACCCGGTGTGCGTAAAGGGCTTTACTGATTGTATTACTCTACAAGATCTAAGTTCCGCCATTTCCGGAAATGACGGCTTGGGGCGTGCCCGAAAGCAAGCTATACACCTGTGCACCCGATTGCGGATTAAACTACGTGCAGAGAGAATCCAATAATTCTGACGCAGGATCGACATCAGCAGGTCGGGGCCAGCGTGCGAATTCAATTTATGATGGTAATCGACTAATAAATTCATGATATGGTCTTTACGCGGTAAAACTATAGGGTGCCGTTGGTCGAAACTCACTGCGAGTTGGACAATCGTCCACCTACCCTTACAATCCCATCCTGTAAAAATGGCTTAAGGCGTTGAAAGGCGCGACTACAAGCTCTATTCGATTGTAATCTTGTAATTTCTTCAGAGAAATGCGCACGTTGAAGTTCACGTAATACTAGCGACTCGGCATAGTTGTAATCGGACGCTAAGACATACGAACGTCGCGGTAACAGCTTCGCGAATCGACAAACGTAAATTACGCTACGCAATAATTTCGACCAAGAGGACAAGCGGTTCGCCAAAGCAATGATTGGAGAAACCTCGCTCGAAGCGTTCGCCACTAGAGCGTGTCTCTTCTCTTCCGGCGGTTGTGACACTGACGAAGATTCGAAATCGGTTATTGGCCATTGCAAGGGATCCAAGTGAACCCAAGAAGGTCCGTGGAACCAAAGCGGGTGGTCCATTATTTGCATCGGGGTGAGTCCACGGGATAGACAATCGGCAGGGTTTTCTGTCTTGGATCTTGGCCACTCGGTTCGCGACAAACGTATCCCAACGGTGGGGTGAAGAATGAACCCAGCATAAGGCGACGGTGGAGTCGGAAAAGGCAAATATCCTTTCTATGTGAACTCTATTCCTACATACGCTGATAACTGCGGTAATAAGCTTGGTGAGTACTAATATTGCGCAAAGCTCTAAGCGCGCCAGAGAGACAACCTTACGGGGGGAGACTCTCGACTTAGAACTAATAAGGCTAATCGAATTTCTACCATTATTCTGGACGTGGAAATATATAACGCCCCCGTAAGCCTTCTCGCTGGCGTCTGCAAACCCAACGACCGTTATAACGCTATTTCTATCGACGTTTATATGACGCGGTATATTAATTTCTCTTAGTAAAGGAAGTTCCTCTGTAAAACGCTGCCACAACCGAACAATGCTGTCAGGCGGCGAGTCATCCCAATCGCATTCAAATAACCAAAGTTGTTTAATCAAAAGCTTAGCTTATAATACCATCGGAGCTACGAAACCCATGACGTCCCATAATCTAGCAACGCATGACAGTATTGTGCGCTTTGTGCACTTCTCTACGGGCGGATTTACCTTAAGGCTAAACACGTCGGACTCTGGTGACCAACACAGACCGAGCACCTTGTGTGTATCAGAATCATCGAATTCCTTTATCGCCGAAAGACGGTGTGATAGTGGGATTGTATCTAAAACCGGACACGAATTACTAGTCCACTTCACAAGATCGAATTGATCCGATTTCATGAGCTTTATAACCTCGGCGGTGGTTAGGGTGGCCTCCTCCACGCTATCGACCAAGTATACAAAATCACCCATATATAAACCGCTCTCAATTGCCCTCTTAGCTTTAGGGTAAGAGAGATCTTCATCGTGAGCGAGCTGTCTCACCGTGCGTAACGCATGAAATGGGCTCGACTTTAAACCAAAACAAACGCGGTTAAATTCAAACACCATTAGAAGTTCCTTTGGGTTGAAACGATATAAAATGCGTTGGAATCTACGGTCGCATTCACGGACCCCTATGCAAAGAAACATTTGGCGAATATCGGCGGATAGTGCTATACTAAACAAACGAAAATTGGCTATTATATTAAATAAACTGCCCTGTAAATTTTGCCCACTATAGAGGATATCGTTAAGCGACAGGTGAGTGCTAGTTTTAGCACTAGCGTCGAGCACTACACGTAACTTAGATGTAAGTTTGTCCTCCCTAATGACCCCGTGGTGTGGTATGAAATACGACGGTGTGTCTTCGTAGTTATCCAATTTCGAAGCCACAAGTGATATGTAACCTTCCCTTATATATTCGTTAATGACACCGTCATAAGCTTCCTTTAACTGGGATGAAGCGAGCATCCTACGCTCCAAGCTGTAGAAACGTGTTTCCGCCATTTGACGCGAATCGCCGAGAGATAAAACATCTCCTTTAAAGGGTAGCGCTACACTATATCTACCGTCGCGATCACGAACGGTCGTGCGGACGTAAATTTCCTCGCATAATCTGTCATCTGAGCTAGCTATGGGTGGGACGTTCACCTCCTCCATCTCCCAAAATTTGCGGACTAACGACTCGAGCGGTTCCACAGCCATACCACAATAAGAGGTTAATACTATCTATGATGGGGGCGGAGCCAACGATGACATAGCCCAAGACGGTTTCCAATGCGTAAGGCGCGGTATGCGAGGAGTTGCCCCTGACCTTATTGTTTAACAAAAGATGAGGGAAAAGCGATGCTCCAATGAGCATGTCTATGTTTCCAGGAACGGCGTAAGTGTCGTCTGCTAGAGTCAAATTTTTAAATTCAATCATTGCCGAGGTGTCAACCGAAACGGTTGGCAGCCGTTCAGTGACCCTATCTACTACTAGTGCATTTATATCAAAGTTAACATTACGATCTATCAGAGAATAAAATTTTAAATTTATATATCCCTGGGTAACTTTACTAGTACCTCCGATGCCTTTGACTACGGGACATGAAAGTGACCTATTTATTACTAAGCCTAAGTGCTGACAACATTGTCGCTTTATAAAGCAATTTTGGGCTCCGCTGTTCAGCAGTGCACGGACGCTTTGTTCGTTTCCACGCGAATCCCTAACCAAAATACGTGCCGTACCCAGTAACACGGTTGAAGGAGGTTATGCTCCCATATTTGCCAACGAGCACAGAGCGACATCACCAGGTCGACTGCTAGAATCGTTGACTTTAGTAGGGGTGAATTCCTTGTCCGCTTTACTTGACGCCAATATGTTGCTATTTTCAAAATGTAATAACGTGTGATGTTTCCTGGCGTACTTGCTACATACAGAACTAGAATTGCATTTTGCAACTAAATGCTTATCGCTTAAGCAGTTCAGACATAGGTTGTTTGTCTTAACTAATTTATAACGTTCGCTTGGTGAATATTTACGAAAAGTCGCACAATTGTATAAATTACCGTGTTTATCTTTACATATGATACAGGCATGCTGAAGTGGTGCCGACGTAGCGGTTACGTACGTTAACGACCCTGTTGTTTTAGATGGTTGAGTCTGTCTACGGTCGACGCATTTTTTAATTTCTTGTTTAACGTTCGGGGAGCGCTGCGTCACCTTTATTTGATCTCGCACAAACGATGCTAATGAATGAAAGGAAGGCATCTCCGAGCTACGATGCTCCATTTCAAACGCACGCACGGTGTCGGGGTCTAATTTCTTTAGTGCAATATGGAGAAACACCACGTCCATAAGGTCATTAAATTTCAAATTCTTAAGTGCAGCCACCGATGCCACAAATTTATCTAAAAACTGCTCTAAGCCGTTGATGTTCGCGGATGATATAGGTTTAAGATCGAATATCTGGTTCAAATATTCGGAAGCTAACATTCTCCTATCTTCATATTTAGTTTTAAGCGTTTCGAATATTAACAAGTAATTGTTTGCTGTAGGTGTAAAACCCGAGCAAATTGACTGTGCCCTGCGATTGCGTATTAAACTACGTGCAGAGAGAATCCAATAATTCTGACGCAGGATCGACATCAGCAGGTCGGGGCCAGCGTGCGAATTCAATTTATGATGGTAATCGACTAATAAATTCATGATATGGTCTTTACGCGGTAAAACTATAGGGTGCCGTTGGTCGAAACTCACTGCGAGTTGGACAATCGTCCACCTACCCTTACAATCCCATCCTGTAAAAATGGCTTAAGGCGTTGAAAGGCGCGACTACAAGCTCTATTCGATTGTAATCTTGTAATTTCTTCAGAGAAATGCGCACGTTGAAGTTCACGTAATACTAGCGACTCGGCATAGTTGTAATCGGACGCTAAGACATACGAACGTCGCGGTAACAGCTTCGCGAATCGACAAACGTAAATTACGCTACGCAATAATTTCGACCAAGAGGACAAGCGGTTCGCCAAAGCAATGATTGGAGAAACCTCGCTCGAAGCGTTCGCCACTAGAGCGTGTCTCTTCTCTTCCGGCGGTTGTGACACTGACGAAGATTCGAAATCGGTTATTGGCCATTGCAAGGGATCCAAGTGAACCCAAGAAGGTCCGTGGAACCAAAGCGGGTGGTCCATTATTTGCATCGGGGTGAGTCCACGGGATAGACAATCGGCAGGGTTTTCTGTCTTGGATCTTGGCCACTCGGTTCGCGACAAACGTATCCCAACGGTGGGGTGAAGAATGAACCCAGCATAAGGCGACGGTGGAGTCGGAAAAGGCAAATATCCTTTCTATGTGAACTCTATTCCTACATACGCTGATAACTGCGGTAATAAGCTTGGTGAGTACTAATATTGCGCAAAGCTCTAAGCGCGCCAGAGAGACAACCTTACGGGGGGAGACTCTCGACTTAGAACTAATAAGGCTAATCGAATTTCTACCATTATTCTGGACGTGGAAATATATAACGCCCCCGTAAGCCTTCTCGCTGGCGTCTGCAAACCCAACGACCGTTATAACGCTATTTCTATCGACGTTTATATGACGCGGTATATTAATTTCTCTTAGTAAAGGAAGTTCCTCTGTAAAACGCTGCCACAACCGAACAATGCTGTCAGGCGGCGAGTCATCCCAATCGCATTCAAATAACCAAAGTTGTTTAATCAAAAGCTTAGCTTATAATACCATCGGAGCTACGAAACCCATGACGTCCCATAATCTAGCAACGCATGACAGTATTGTGCGCTTTGTGCACTTCTCTACGGGCGGATTTACCTTAAGGCTAAACACGTCGGACTCTGGTGACCAACACAGACCGAGCACCTTGTGTGTATCAGAATCATCGAATTCCTTTATCGCCGAAAGACGGTGTGATAGTGGGATTGTATCTAAAACCGGACACGAATTACTAGTCCACTTCACAAGATCGAATTGATCCGATTTCATGAGCTTTATAACCTCGGCGGTGGTTAGGGTGGCCTCCTCCACGCTATCGACCAAGTATACAAAATCACCCATATATAAACCGCTCTCAATTGCCCTCTTAGCTTTAGGGTAAGAGAGATCTTCATCGTGAGCGAGCTGTCTCACCGTGCGTAACGCATGAAATGGGCTCGACTTTAAACCAAAACAAACGCGGTTAAATTCAAACACCATTAGAAGTTCCTTTGGGTTGAAACGATATAAAATGCGTTGGAATCTACGGTCGCATTCACGGACCCCTATGCAAAGAAACATTTGGCGAATATCGGCGGATAGTGCTATACTAAACAAACGAAAATTGGCTATTATATTAAATAAACTGCCCTGTAAATTTTGCCCACTATAGAGGATATCGTTAAGCGACAGGTGAGTGCTAGTTTTAGCACTAGCGTCGAGCACTACACGTAACTTAGATGTAAGTTTGTCCTCCCTAATGACCCCGTGGTGTGGTATGAAATACGACGGTGTGTCTTCGTAGTTATCCAATTTCGAAGCCACAAGTGATATGTAACCTTCCCTTATATATTCGTTAATGACACCGTCATAAGCTTCCTTTAACTGGGATGAAGCGAGCATCCTACGCTCCAAGCTGTAGAAACGTGTTTCCGCCATTTGACGCGAATCGCCGAGAGATAAAACATCTCCTTTAAAGGGTAGCGCTACACTATATCTACCGTCGCGATCACGAACGGTCGTGCGGACGTAAATTTCCTCGCATAATCTGTCATCTGAGCTAGCTATGGGTGGGACGTTCACCTCCTCCATCTCCCAAAATTTGCGGACTAACGACTCGAGCGGTTCCACAGCCATACCACAATAAGAGGTTAATACTATCTATGATGGGGGCGGAGCCAACGATGACATAGCCCAAGACGGTTTCCAATGCGTAAGGCGCGGTATGCGAGGAGTTGCCCCTGACCTTATTGTTTAACAAAAGATGAGGGAAAAGCGATGCTCCAATGAGCATGTCTATGTTTCCAGGAACGGCGTAAGTGTCGTCTGCTAGAGTCAAATTTTTAAATTCAATCATTGCCGAGGTGTCAACCGAAACGGTTGGCAGCCGTTCAGTGACCCTATCTACTACTAGTGCATTTATATCAAAGTTAACATTACGATCTATCAGAGAATAAAATTTTAAATTTATATATCCCTGGGTAACTTTACTAGTACCTCCGATGCCTTTGACTACGGGACATGAAAGTGACCTATTTATTACTAAGCCTAAGTGCTGACAACATTGTCGCTTTATAAAGCAATTTTGGGCTCCGCTGTTCAGCAGTGCACGGACGCTTTGTTCGTTTCCACGCGAATCCCTAACCAAAATACGTGCCGTACCCAGTAACACGGTTGAAGGAGGTTATGCTCCCATATTTGCCAACGAGCACAGAGCGACATCACCAGGTCGACTGCTAGAATCGTTGACTTTAGTAGGGGTGAATTCCTTGTCCGCTTTACTTGACGCCAATATGTTGCTATTTTCAAAATGTAATAACGTGTGATGTTTCCTGGCGTACTTGCTACATACAGAACTAGAATTGCATTTTGCAACTAAATGCTTATCGCTTAAGCAGTTCAGACATAGGTTGTTTGTCTTAACTAATTTATAACGTTCGCTTGGTGAATATTTACGAAAAGTCGCACAATTGTATAAATTACCGTGTTTATCTTTACATATGATACAGGCATGCTGAAGTGGTGCCGACGTAGCGGTTACGTACGTTAACGACCCTGTTGTTTTAGATGGTTGAGTCTGTCTACGGTCGACGCATTTTTTAATTTCTTGTTTAACGTTCGGGGAGCGCTGCGTCACCTTTATTTGATCTCGCACAAACGATGCTAATGAATGAAAGGAAGGCATCTCCGAGCTACGATGCTCCATTTCAAACGCACGCACGGTGTCGGGGCCTAATTTCTTTAGTGCAATATGGAGAAACACCACGTCCATAAGGTCATTAAATTTCAAATTCTTAAGTGCAGCCACCGATGCCACAAATTTATCTAAAAACTGCTCTAAGCCGTTGATGTTCGCGGATGATATAGGTTTAAGATCGAATATCTGGTTCAAATATTCGGAAGCTAACATTCTCCTATCTTCATATTTAGTTTTAAGCGTTTCGAATATTAACAAGTAATTGTTTGCTGTAGGTGTAAAACCCGAGCAAATTGACTGTGCCCTGCCACTAAGTTTACTAATTAAATAATATAATTTTTCAGCGTCCGATAACGATGGGTTATTATGAATATTGTTTTGAAAACTATTGAAAAAGAAGGGCCATGTCTTAATATCACCATTGAATACCGGAATATCTATTGGCGGCAACCTAATTGAGTCACGTGGGCGTACCTGTGTTTCCGGCTTTGCTTCGTTTTGAGATGGAGACTGTAAGAGTTTCGCCGTTCTTTTCACGCGACACAACATATCTTCAAATGCCAGAAGCGGTTGGTAGTTCACTATATATTTCGGGTCGATTTGTAATTCCAAATGATTAATTTGGTCTAATATTCTTTCCTAATCCGTCCGCAAAGAATCCACCGTTTCAATTTCATTCAAAAAAGTTTCCCGCACTGCTTCTACATTAATGTTCTTTATGTGATCACTAATACTATGTATACGTGAAAAAAGTATGTCCCTCTTGGCATAAATCGTTTTAATTTTAATTTAATTTCCACTAACTGCCATTTTAAATTATTATAATAAAATTATATTAATCACAATTAATCGCACAACTCTGGATGATGGACACTCGTGCCGTATTACGTCATTAAATTGAACACCTGTTACAGCGAGCCGAGGTGACACGCGTCGCTCGCTAAACTCAATATCAAAATTGTCGGGTAAGCGTACAAAACGCGTGTGATTACACTGTTTCAATTATTTAAGCGACTAATAAGCTTTAAATTTAAACCAAATACAAACATTATTTAAATGAATAAATGAGTAACTAACCAAAATTTAAATTTAAACTAAACGAATACTATTAAAGTGAAGAACTAATTCTATTTGCAAGTAACTAACCAAAGTTTAATTTTAAACGAACACTATTTAAGTCTATTCCATAAATTAGAGTGCATTATCTAAGTAATTAATCTAATAATTCGACCGGAAAATGGTTGAACGACTACTAAACACCAGTCCAAATCCTGCCGAAGTGACCATAAAATGGTGGAGCGACGAGCCTAAGGCTACCGAAGTCCAATTCCCCGGTCGATCCTTAAACCTATTACGCGAAATATTAACCAAAGTGGACTGTATATGCGAAATCCTTCTACGTTTACATAAAATGGCGACTATAGCACGCGGTTTCCCATACAATGCACTCGCTCTTCCCTAAAACGAACTATTATTTTCCAAATCTATGAAAGGAATCCTGCTTGATTAGGAGAAAATAAATTGGAGCGGACACAATTATATCAAGCAGAAACTATTAGGAATGTTCACTCACCGGGGTGTTGTTTCTATGCGGCTTGGGCACTATGTTGCTGCGACTTCTGAAAGACTCTGGGTAGACTCTCTGGGTAGAGAGTGCGGTGCGCGACTATTTCTCACACGACGTGAGGCGGGTTTCCTGGAGCTCGACTGCGTCCAGGCTAAAGCGGTTGTACTAGCGGTGCGTGTGGGCAATAGCCCTTCTATCACTATTGTCTTAAGCGGTGTGGTTCCAACGACGAGCGCGGCGGGAAGAGGCTGCGCGTCGGCCACGCGTGCCTTTTATTCCTTCGGTTGCGATGATCGCGTAATATTCTAGAATCATCTTCTCTCCCCTCCCACCCCACCACCCCGATGTGTCAATAGGAGGGTATGAATGATATCGTTTGGAAAGGGATAAACCATTTGGCAAGCCTACCGTCAAATAAATAAATACGAATGGTTTTCCGCGCAACCAAGTACCTATCATCACTATGTCTGATAAATCAACTTTGACAAAGTTTATAAATCTCCCTGATTTTTTCCTCAAAAATGAAATCTTCGACTTCTTTTTTTTCAAATCTGACAAGCACAAAGACACCATCTTTTAGATGTTCAGGATCGACAGGTAGTAGTCTTCGGGATTTATTTTATTCAATGTCGTCAAAAGGTGATGCAGAACTTTTTCTTAAACTAATCGCTGTTAGTTTTACCTATCACTGCTACTAATATCATTTCTTCGATTTTACTTTTCTTATTTTGGTTGGTTTTGAAGAAACTTCATAAATCAAACTCAAAGCACGTTTTATTTCTTTCGCTCTACTTTTCCGTTCGTTTACTTTTCTTTTTTCCTCTCTATTTTTGTCTAGTTGTTCAATTCTAAATTTTTTCGGGTGTACCTACCCGTAACCGTGTAAATTCTAGATTTTCCTAGGGATCGACCTTTTTAATTTGTGTAGTTCTTTGAACTTTTGGTAGAGGCCTTATAATTTTTGGTATCTTTAATACTTTGGATGTTGAAGGTAAACATTCATTATTAATAATCGACGCTGTTGTCAGTTGCTGTGAAAGTAAAGAAGGTAACATTTCTCTCGAAAAAGTTGGTGGAGTTAAAGCAGAAACTTAAACAAGCTCATCAGCACCTGTACTTTCATTCGACTTTGTGGCAGAATTCGAATTATATACTTGAATAGGAGTATAATCTTCACTTCATCTTCACGATTGAAAATCAATATATTAAAGGGCCATATTTCGGTTTTCTAAAAAGTTCTAGCATTAAATGTCTCGAAATAAAGGATTTTTACAAGTTTTAGAATATTACAAATATTTATCGTTTTCACTGTGTTTCAAACATGCTAGTCATTGAATGATATTTTCGGTTTTGATTTTAACGGGCCGAATACATCAACATCTAACGGTTAAAGATGGTGAGTCGTATGTGGTGGGAAAGAGAAGGAAACAATACCATTATCACGGCAATAGTCAATTGCATTGATAGATATGTGACTAGTCCACTTGCAAACCACTCTAAGTTAAAAAATGGTATTTTTTTTGCAATGGCGGCCATTGTATTTGAAATTTAAAAACTGTTACTCTACATTTATCATACTATTTCAAAACTCGCTACATTACGAATAATTTGAGGCTAAATATGGTATACCCTTGCAAAAACCGGTATGATATCTGACAGTTCACTTTCAAAACTGTCTAAGTTACTATTCACTTGCAAATGGCGCTAAGACACCAACGTACTCGTGCAGATGCCGCCATCTTGTCTACCATCTACCAGTACGCCCATAGAGTAATCTAATATATACGGAAAGTGAATACGCCTGATGCTGTTAACGTGCACGCACGTATCTACTATCTACGAAATAAAAGTTCTTTATCAATTTTGTGTTCTAAAATGGAATTTCAAGAAAAAGAAGTTATTCTAGCACCTAATAGAAGAGGACGTTAGAAAATATCCGATAAATCTACTTGGAAGAGAGAAGTTGAAAAATCAAAACGATAAGGTACAGTTTTATATTTCGGTTATCTTTTAATAAATAAATAAATTTATCTTAGAAAATTTATATATTTATTTTATTCAAGGTGTACTTAGATTAAAATTTCTGTAAATAACTAACACTAGGGTAAGTCTATATAATTGGAATCTCGGAAACGGCTCCAACGATTTTCATAAAATTTTGAGTGCAGGGAGTTTCGGGGGCAATAAATCGATCTAGCTGGGATTTATTTTTAGAAAATGTCTTTTTGTCCGTGTTTTTAGGCAATGAACTGCTAAAATATCGTAAGAATAAGAAGGTAAATTTTGACAGTTTATTAATGATTACAAATAGCTTAATTGGTATATTGGGCGGTCACAAAATCGTAATACCATGGTTCGAGCCCAGACCGACCGACCGACTTTTTTTAATTTTTTTTTTCAAGTTCCTTTCTTTTTTGAGAAAATGTATTTTTTCGAGCCCTTTTTTATTATTTTTTAAAAACACGAAAATTTAAATTAAACTAATTCCACTCATGATTTTTTTATTCAAATAACCAGTTCGGTTTTTTCTATTATGTCGCTAAGATCAAAAAATATTATTCGTATTTCATCAGTATGTAATTTGTATCTAAATATAATTTCCAAAACACACGAATTAAAAAAAAAACCAAGCGAAAAATACCGAGCAAAGCTCGGTCAATCGGGTACTGTATTACTAACACGCTATGGATGTAGATATAGTCCGAAATAAATGTGTTTGAATTTGAATAGTTCGCCAATAAAACCATTATTGGCGAACTCTTAAATTTGTCTGATTTTATTGAACAAGTAGTTTATTTTTTACTATTTTGTTGCAGATATGTGGCTAAAGGACCTTCAAAAATACCACAATGCGTACATAGAAATTTAAAACAGGGTTATAAATGTAACGAGTTGACGACTCAAGACATATTGTACGTTTTACAGACATTTTTATGCATCTTCAAACAAAATTACTCAAGATACATTTTATTAAAGTATTGCACAGCTCAAACTCCAAAAAAAGAAGGCAAGAAAAAACTCAAACAATATGTTATTTTATTCCAAAGTACGAATCAACTGTTGGCGGTAAACACTCCATCAAATTAAAAAAGTATGCCAAAAAGCAATGACCACACTTTTAGGAATATCTAAAGACAGAATACAAAGAATTTGCAAAAGACATTTAACTACTATAGAACTGTCGAGAGAAGAGGTGGTGATAGAAGATCTTCACAGTATTCAGGTCGTACAGAATCTGTTAAATCATTTATAAAGGGTCTTAAATCCATAGAATCACACTATACGAATCAGGTTCTACCAAAAGTGCCGGATCAAAGTGCCTACTTTAGCCGACAACTGTATGCATACAATCTAACAATCTGCCAAGGGCCATCTTGTAGCCATCAAAATGATTCAAATATGTACATTTATATACACGTGGCTCGAAACCGAGGCTTTAAAAGGATCCAATCAGATTGCATCAGCATTATTTCACAGGCTGTTACATACCACTTTTGATAGCAGTATTGAACATATAAAATTATTTGGTGATGGTTGTGGGGGCCAAAATAAAAATTCCATAGTTTTGGGAATGTTGGCATATTGGTTTAAAATAAAAGCTCCAAATCAAATAAAAAAAATAACTATTATATTTCCGGTAGTTGGGCATTCCTTTTTGCCACCCGACCGTATATTTGGTAATATCGAAAGAGAGATACGCCCTTTAGAGGTGATTGCGGAACCCGAGGTTTATTTTAATATTTTCAAAAGATATAGTAAAGTTATTAGACTTGGAAGTGACTTCCAGTTTTATGACTGGAAAACAAGCGTTACAAATGTGCTGAAATTATCAGGATCTTGACATTTCAAATTTAACGCTTCTTAAAGATTTTTCCTGAGAAAGGATAAGAATAATAAACTTGGAATCAAAGGGGAACCTAATTATGTATCTGAAGGGGTCAACTATGGGAATGTTTGTAAAAGAGGAAAGTCTTATGAAAATATTAAACCTACGTTGTTGAATATTGGAGTTCCTGTAAAAACAGAAAAATTAAATGACGTGAGAAAACTATTGATTAAACATTTCGGGGAAGACTGGATTACTATTGAAAATCTTCAATATTATATGTTTTTACAAGAAGAAAATGAAAGTAATTTAATAGAAACTGACTCTGAAGAAACTCCAATGGAAGACGAAATATATATGAGTGTAAAAAAACTTAGTTATTAAAATTATTAATAACTTAGTTTTAAGACATAGAAAAACTGATTCAAAACTGTCTATGTTAATTCCATACAACCGCAAAAATGTTTGTTACGAACACTTTTGCAGAACTTGCTATGTTCAATTTTAATATTCAAATTAAAATATTAATGTTATACCGAGATTTTATTTTTTATAATAAAATAATTCTAAATAATACCACTTAAGCGTATACTAAAGTTACAATATTTTCTTAACTTACTTTGACAGATATAATGTTTTAATTTTCTTAATTAATTAGTCAATCAATATAACGCATTTTGCAAGTGGACTAGTCACGTGACTTTCATGATTGTCGCATATACCTAATTAATTATTTGTCTTCGAACAGAGGGTAAACTTCAGAACTTCGACAAAAATGTTTTTTTTTTATAGAATGAGGGTGACAAACAAGCACACAGTTCACCTAACGGCTGTAGCCCATAGACATCTACATTTAACCTAGATTAAAAATCAAATGCAAATGCGTTGTCACCCCTGATGTGACCCTGACCGAATAACATCAAAGAGTAACGATATAGGTACAGATTTTCAAAAATAAATTGTTCCACTTTCTAATGAGAACATTCATTTTATTCTACTGATAAATTTTTGTAGAGCTTTCAGAGTTAAAATCCGGTTAACTGTATTACATGACATATAATAAAATTGTATATATAATAACATTTATGTTATGATTAATCTAAATCTAATTAATTGCAATCCAATGTTACTAATAATATTTAAGATGAATAATTTAATCTGTTATTATGAATATGTAATCTATGAACTACGAATTATATTCGACATTTGTATGGCCATGAGGCTGATCACAGACTGAACTTTATTTGTACCTATTTAATTAAGACCTTTTTGTAACCTGTGAATCACAAATAAACTATTTGATTTGATTTTATAGTGGTTATTTCGTTAATAACTGCAGACGAGAAAAAAAACTCGTGCATCGACCCAGGGAGCCAGGGTCACGGATGGTTTTAACTCAAGGTAGGGAAGGTGCTTATTTACGCGACCAGGTATTTACTTGCAAGTACGCCGACCAAGTGCCGACCCAAAATACTCGCAAGACTTCAAAGTATTTGAATATTCTTACTCTGTCAACACTCGACGCGATTCTGCTCCTTATATATATATGCTATTACGATTCAATGTTCTATCAAGATATATTTACTTTAAAGGATTGGGAGTATTTTATTTTTTGTAAACGCGATTGTGCTCTTTATTTGTATACAGTTACGGATCAATGTTCTATGCAAGTATTTTTCTTCCAACAAGACCTGAAAGTTTACTATTTTAGCATATGCGATTGCACTTCTTATTTATATGAGTTTACGGATCAATTTTCGATGCAGAAAGAAAACACTTGAAAGTATCTAGAGCCCTGGTTATTCGCGCTGGTATCTGAAGATTTTGAACTTTGAAGCCCTGGTACTCGATTTTGCAAGTACGACCCACCCATCTCTACCATATTCTATTTTCTGTCTCAATAGCGCGGCGTTGCATGCCTATGTTCGGACTGGTGTTAGTACAGAAAAACGTTAGCTCGTGGCTCGAACTCAATATTCCGGTGCGCGTCGTATACGTGTTCCATTATACGACAAGAAAGGATTTAAAACTCCAAGTCCAATTCCAATACATGATGTTCTTTTCCTGATCTCTTCGCTCTCTTTTGACTGTTGCTTCAACATAATATCTTAAAGCAATAGATACATTTTTAAAACTTTCCTATTCAGAGTTGAACGTAAGATAAATTTATTTATTATTTCAATACAACTATTATTACAGGATTAACCTAATGCAAGTGTAGAGGTCTAATATTTATTTATTGAATATATACCTATAAGACGGACAATACATCATAATGTCTATAACATCGATACTGAAAACAGCGATAAAATGAATACAGCACTATTTGTTGTGGGCGGAGTGCCATACATAAATAAGATTATTAATCTGTCATCTATAGGACGCCATAAAAATTTTCCGATATTTGCCATAACAAACTTACAAGTATGGCATGGCATAGAAAAAGGGAATGAAATCTCTTATGCTGCCACCATATAGTTACAGTCTTAAATTAAATTAAACAAGTTACTCATTTGTTTCAATTTTTATTATGCTGCTATTGCTTGTGTTTTTTTTGCAGCCTGTCTTGCCATCTTCTTCTTTATCAGCATTTGTTTCTTCTCTTCTGGCGTTTTTTTAAGACCCTTCATCTTGCGGGTTTGAAGTCTGTTGATATCTTGTTTACCAATATGGATACGACCCAATTTGGTACCAAATGCATCCTTCGATATGTTCTTCTTTGTTATGGGTTTTAACTCCTTTGGTATCTTACAAGCTTCCTTGTACAAATCATCAGAAGCTAACTTAGACCTCCTCAATTTAAAGTCTATTGAAGGACCTAAAACAAAGTATACTTGTTAGGTTTAATATTCACGAGGGTATTTTAAATTATGTGAAACTGAATTGCGACTACCAATACACCTGCACTTTTTTATAAACTTAATATTAGCTTGATTTGTATGTATCTCTGCTATATGTTATGGACCAAGTAATTAAAGGGCACTATCCATAATGTCCAATATAAGTAGGCAATGTGGTAAATACCATTTAAAATGAAATTGACCAGGCTTTATGAATAAAGTCCATAACTTATTGGGCACTCATAAACTTGTGACACTCAAGTATTTTTTAAGTCTATGGGGCAAAGCTATAAAAAGATAACTATAGATTAAGTTTTCTTTTTTGATATCACATATTTCACACACGTATTTTCCCAAATGCCCTCAAAATATCCCTTATCAAACCCTCGCACAAAAAGGGCAAACTTACTGACATAAATAATTATCGATATATAGCTCTGTTACCTACGTCAGTTAAAATATTTGAAGCGGCTATGGTGAAATATCTGTTCATTTTATGAAAAATTTTAAATTTTACATAAAAATCAAAATGGCTTTAGGAAAGACCACTCTACCACCTAAGCAACTTATAAATACTATGTGAAAAACATCCTAGACAAAATTGACAATAAAAAAAGAGTAGGCCTCTTGCTCGATATGAGTAAAGCCTATGACAGAATCTGTTACAGAATCGTAATTGAAAATACCGACTTCGAGACAGGCAAAATTACTCCTGTCAGGTCAGATGCAACTGTCATTACTGGCTCCACAAGGTAGCGTTTTGGGATATATTTCGTTTCTTGTTTACATAAATGATCTCCCAAACATACTGAACAATCTGTGTGCTCTTAGCTGATGACATCTCCATCTTAATCTCTTGCACAAATTCCACAGATATAACTACAAAATTGAACTATAAATTAGATAAAATTACTGACTGGCTACAATTACATAATTTACAACTTAACCTTAATAAAACTAAAATCATTAAATTTAAACCCTACCAAAAAACTGCTTTACAAATATCTTATATCTATAAAAACACAAAACTAGAAACTGTTGAGTCTGCTACTTTGTTCGGAATAGATCTGGATACACATTCGAGTTGGAAACAGCACATACAAAAAGTCGTAAAAACAATATCCTCTTTTATACTGCCCATGCAGCTTCCTATGCTTATTCGATACTCTCTGATGGCATCATCTTGTGGGTAAACTCTTGTAATGTAAACAAATTATTTATAATACAAAAGAAGTGGCTATGAATATTAATAAATTCAGAATTAATAGAATCATGTAAACCCCTATTCATTTAACATAAAATACTGACACATCTACATCCTCGAGTCTTGTAAATTCGTCAGGAAACACCCAAAACTCTACTCACCTATTACAAGAACTAAAAGTAATAATAGAAATTTATTTAAGCTTAAGATATCCTCCTCCAAATTAAAATTAGTTTCCACTAGCTGCCACATTATGTCAGTAAAGATTTATAACCATTCACCTAATTCTATAAAAATCCTAGAAAACTCCGTGCAATTTAATAAACAATTAAAAAATCCTTATAATAAATGTTATTATACTTTAAATGAATTTTTTGACAATAAATAGCGACAAAGAAAGAATACTTTGACTACATTGTTTATGTTTAAAAGTTAGATATAATACGAAATTAGTTAGCCCTCTAATGTTGCTATGCTCTTGCAGGGTGTCACATGTATATCTATTAAAATTGTATCATCTTAAATTTATAATGTGACATGCAATAAACAATTTGAAGGTATTTTTTTTTGTAAAGCAGAGGAAGGAATACCTCATTGGTGTTATTTGATACTGCAGTGGTTTTCCCTTTCTTCAATTTCTACACTTGTTAATTTCAGATTAGGCACATTCTTAACTTATTATCTTAAAGCTGGTTTGGTTGTCTTAAAGGTACTTATTAACTTATTCTCTTAAACATGGTTAGGTTATATCAAATCGCCTAACAGTTTCACATAGCAGTATTCATAATAACCATACAGTGTGATAAAAAATTAAGTTTAAATCAGAATTAGTTACATAGACCAATTTGAATTGTCATTATTCATTTATCCTGGGCGTTATAAATAGTAGCCTGAATAATCACTTGGTTGATTACATATATATAGAGATGTGGTGCAAGTTGCAATAAGAGATTGGGCGAGTTATACGTTTCATCGGCATGTATGGTACTTTCGCTATAATGTACCAATTTTTAAATTACCTTACTAAGACTTTACAGGCGAGTTATAGGTGCATTTCGTCGACATGTATGGTACTTTCGCTACAATGCACAAATTTTTAAATTACCTTACCAACTAAAATTTTATTCCATAAGAGAATGATATAAAATATATCATCTGTTTCATTTATTCCTGTAGTTAAACTAATTTTATCATATAAAAGTTGAAAGCCACGTTCGCATACGCAATTCAAAAAACTAACCAGAAAACATTGAGATAAAAACGAATGTTAAATTAAACTAAGTCTCTTTACCAATTTCTTCCAATTCAACTCTAGGTGTTCGCTGACCACTTTTCTTCAATAATATTCTATATGATCTAAAGTAAATACATCCATCATCAGTTGCTGTGAAACTTAATGCATGCTCCAAACCCTGAAGTCTTATGCTTTCAACCTAGAATAATTAGAGGCCATTTATTATTTATTTTTATACATTTCTGTACTGCTATTAAAACAAATAATCAATATTTATGAATTCATCCATTCATGCATAGATAAAACTAAAGGAGCCAAATATTGCAAAACCCACCTCAGTAGAACCCAAACGCACTCTTATCACATTCTTAATCTGATGGCTACTACCCAAGAAATAAGTCTTTAACTGATATGTTTCATTAAATTGTACACAAGTGTGACTAAATACTCAAGGGCAGGTCACATCGAAAACTATTTACTTCAGTGGCTTGAATTTTAATTCACTATGTTTTAGCACCTGTTGCATTTATAGTCATTTTTTACTTTAAAGATTGTACTTTTTGCTTTAAAGATTGTGCAATTTTTACTAGCCAATTAATCTAAATATCTCATCCAGTAGAATGCACATCTTAGAGACTACTTTCTGACCCCATCTAGGTGTTTATGTCTGATGTAAGCAAGATAATTAAAAAGCTATTTATCAAAAGCCAAAAGATTTTTCTCACATTTCTCAGTCACCTCTTACAATACCAACAGGACAACATGAGAAATGGTAGGACTTCTCCCACCAACACATGCCTAGTCATTATTATAGGATAACAAGAATGGTAGAATAAAGCAATTAATTAATAGAAACCATAAGTACAAGTTACCTTTTCTCTATGAAAAAAATCAGTAAACAATGATTTTAATCTTTTTAAATCCTGATTTAAATCCCATGCTGGTCCATTAAAAAGAAGGCAAGGCTTAAGACCAGCAAGTACCTTCATATTATGAAACTCGGACATCGCTTTATATTTATCAGCACCAAGTTCTATCATATCTAAGATACCATAATTGAAAGTTCTTCCCAATATTATATTATGAGGGCGCTTTTTGCTATGTGATCCGACACCAAACAAAGCGGCTTCTTTTTTGTAACACATTCTGAAAATAAGTTAGAGTACATTGTGTAAACTTATTAATTAATAATTGCAATAAATTTAAATTTTCAAATAAACTTCAAACACAATAATATTCGTAAAATTATCATGATCATCATCACTGTAACAGCTCTTCACAAGTCCACTGCTGAACATAGCCTCCCCCACTGAATGCCACAAAACATGTTCCTGAGCAACCTGGATCTATCGATTTCCTGCATGTCTTACCAGGCCATCACTCCATCCACTTTGCTTACCAGTACATGGCTGCCAACCCTTATCCCCATAGGTTGTCAGTTATTAGACTATATGATTAGCCAATTACCACTTAGACTCACTGATCTTCTGGGCTATGTTGCTTACTCTGTTTCTACTGCCAAAATCCTTCATTACAAATTCTACGAAGCAGAGAAACTCTCAATCGCATTGCTTGCAGAGCAACCTTGAGCTTCCTCAATTAGATAACTTTGCAACCATTAATCTAATCAGAACTAAATAAATCAACTGCGTTCATTAACCATCAATATTTTATTGACAGTTTTGTAATTTTGGTTGGTTAAAGGGTAAAAGGGGGTAAAAGGTTGGGGAAAGTTTTTTTTATTTTTGTTCGTATAAAATTGAAGAAAAATCTCAATAGTGTTTGTAGCTGACTGTTTCTAATATTTAAGTATTCCCCTGCCCACTAAAACACTCACTAAACGGCCCACTAAACCACTCAGAAGTAGGACACTCACTAAGCGGTTTGTAAAAAAGAGTGGTTTATAAAAAAACAATCACAAAGGGGATGGCGGGGTCTCTTCGCTCGCTCACTAGACCCCATCATCCCCTTCTAGCCTAACCAGTCCGAGTCAGGGTGCCCCACATCCCAGGCTCGCTTCACTTGCTATTGCTCAATATAACACCAAAAAATTTACTTGGCTAAGCTTTCCATTGTCGTCCGTCGAGTTGGGGGTCTATATTTTTTTTACAGAAAGGTTACATTAATATAAGCACACACACACAAAGCGTACTTTTTGAGAAAAAAATTATTGAAAATCAATTATATCTAAATTACAAAATTATTATCATTATGAGCTATTAAAATTAAAATGTGTAGTGTTTACCGTTTTTTGCCGGCTTGTGGGACGTAACGTAAAACTGATGATTTCTAAGAATTAATTAAAGCAATATGTGTATAAAATTGTATAAAACATGTGTATAAAACAGTGCCCACCTATTAGGACAGATAATAAATAAAATAGGTTAAGTTCAACTTATGTCAAGGAACTGAATTAATAGACCCCGACTCCACATGGTACGAGTCTGTCCTACCCCTAGAGTGGTTTTATAGAGCCGGAGGCGCGTAGGGAGAGCAGCCTCCGCCTGCTGTAACAAATCGTACCTCGCCTCGCCTCCGCAGCTTCGGCTTGTTGGTCGCCTTCGGCAACCAGCCTCAGCCGCTCCGGCTCGTCCGATGCCTGCGATTTGTTACGCAAAGGCGTAGAGGCTGCTCTTCCCGCAGCGCCGGAGATGTTGCAATCTCAAAATAGATACAGAAATCCCTCTGAATGAGTCCCTCTATTTATTTTTGGTGAAGGGGTTCCCCCTTACCCTCCCCCCCCCAAGAGGTCCCCATGGTTTTTTACACTTAATATTTATCCATAAAAAATAAAATTTCCTCAGAATTAAAATTCAAAAAACTCAAAAAGGGGGCTCCGCAACTCTTCCTTTTAAGGGGGAGTAGTACACCTCCCCCCGCCCTCCCACCTCCAATTCGACGGACGTCAATGGAAAAATGTACCATTTACTTTTATAGCTACTTTATTTTATAAACATCATTTATGGCTGCCACCATTTGTAAGAAAGGATCTTTGTGGTATTTAGCAGTATTCCGCTGCCACAAATATTCCACTATTCACCAAAATTCTGAAACTCGGAAGCAACGGCATGACTTAAAGCTTTCAACAAAATAGCCGGCATAGCGATTTATTTTACACATTTTTAAATCGATTTGAATCAAAATTGGATGAATTGATTCACAAAAAATCTAAATCTTAAAGATCGATTTTGCAAAAATCAACCTTTTTTTTATTTGCGTTAAGAGTTTATATTTACAACATCAAAAGATACAATAAATTACAGATAATGTTGAATGACTGAATTGAAGAACTGTCATTCCTTACGAGTTGGGGTACATTCAACTAATTGTAAATAATTTTATAGTTCTTAATAAAAATGAAAAAGATTCGGTCTCGATTCTCTAGGGCGAAATATTGATTCAGTACTATATGTCTATACGACATTGACAGATGTAACATCAATAACATGAGAATATTTAATTAATTAGTCATTTACAAATATTTTTTAAAAATACTGCGATACTGCTCTGGCAGCAAAAATTGCATAGGGGTGCTTCAGATAAACCCCCTTGACCCCCCCCACAGTGACAGAATCCTCAAATTCAGGCGACCTAATTGTAAACCCTACCCAAAAATCCTCTATAGGATGATATGGGCATCTCGTGGATATCTCAACAGGCGACAAAGGGAAAGTGAAATAAGATAACAGCTTAAAATAATAAAAAAAACTGCAATACTATAAGGCTATATGAGGCCATAATTGAAGCACAAATTCAGCAGTAGACTTGTGATGGAATAAATGAAACTACTTACTTCAAAAATAAACAACGTTTTCTTACTTTTCTATTAAGCTTGAGTCTTCAAAAGGTACAAAATCATTTTTCCGGCTTAGGAACGCCGCATCTGGTTTTTTCAAATCGTAGATATCTTTCAATAGTTTTCTTGTCCGCTCTGATGGATTTCGTCCTTGCAAAAATATACACTGTTTCGGTCCCTCGATTGGTTTTGGTTCCTTGGAAAGTAAAACTTTTTTGCCTCTTCTAGTAGTGGGTTTTCTGCAAATGACATATCAACGATTAGCAAATTGTGTAAGTTGATAATAATAATAGTATGTTCAATTTATATTACTTAATCCGTTGGATAACAGCCATTTTATTTAATTTATTATTATGATTTTTATAACCAACATTAAATACACGTGCTAGTATGCGTTGGATTGACGTTTGATTTGACAGTTTGACACAACAACCTTATTTGTTAATGTAATTGGCTTTACGGCTCTGGGTTCTAGTTTTTCTGAGGCCATTATTTCTTTCGCGATCTTCATTTTTACAGACAAAAAGTCTGTAAAAATGCTTCACAATATGCTGATGCGGCACATTGTGAAGTTTTTGGGAGGTTTTAATGATAGCTCAACACAGCGGATAGTTGATGACGAGAGTTACTCAAGCTCATAAGGCACCCAAGCAATCAAAATAACTTATTTCATTTTATATCAACATCAAAACACTTGTTTCGTCGCTTTCTCTAACATTTCACACGCTCTGACAATTGATTCACAAAATCTCAATACTTTTACGAATCTAAATCTACTTAAAACCATAATTCAAGCGACAAAACCGGAGTGACAATCCGTCGATGGCCAAATTCCCGCCAAAAATTTACAGAACATCCTTATCTATGCACAACATCATAGACATGAAGGTTAGAGAACAGGAGAACAATCACTACGTGCTAAAGCATAGTTTGCCTGTCCCTGACAATTTGTAGAATTTATAGTCTCGCTGCCGTCGGGAAGTAGTGCATTAAAAAAGGTGAAATATTATAAGAAAATAATAAATTAATAATATATAATAATTTATATAAGTAACAATTCATAATATTTATAATAATTAAAATAATTAAAAAAAAACATAATTTGTAATTTAATGATTAATAAATAATAATAATTTCGTTATTTTCTTTTTCCTTGAATGATATCATAATAATTTCAAACTAGCGCACAACAGCCCGGTTTTATTGAGACAACTTAGCGATCGCATTGCCTCACTATTTTGTTCATATTTCTGGGACACAATTTTCTACAGCGATCGTTCTCCCTAACCTTCATGTTTGGTGCCATGGAGGTTAGAGAACAGGAGCACGATCGCTGTGTGCTAAAGCATAGCCTACCTGTCACTGAAAATTTGTAGAATTTATAATTGCGCTGCCGTCGGCGAGTATCTAGTATCTGGGAAGTAATTTTATAATTATTGACAAAAAGAAGCATTATAAAATGGTAAAATATTATTAAAATAATTATATATAGTAATAATTTATAGTAATTATAACAATTAAAATTATAAAAACATTTATTTATTGATAAATAATAATAATAATTATTATTAATAATAATTTCGTTATTTTCTTTTTTTTATTGAATGATATTATAATCATTTCAAACTATGGTTCATAAAAGATAGCTTGATCTCTGCGACAGCTGTCAGTAAAAATCACGCCTATGAAGTCCTGAATTTCTTAGTAGTACAGACAGTACCTGTCAATGTCATACTTTATGGGCATGCACTAATTAGGTCGGCATGCCCATAAAGTATGACATTGACAGGTACTGTCTGTACTACTAAGAAATTCAGGGCTTCATAGGCGTGACTTTACTGACAGCTGTCGCAGAGATCAAGCTATCTTTTATGAACTATAGTGCACAACAGCCAGCTTTTTTTGAGACAACTTAGCAATCGCAGCGTCTCACTTATTTTGTCCATATTTCTGGACACTATTTTCTCCAGCGATCGTTCTCCTGTTTTCTAACCTCCATACTTGGTGCAATAAGTCTGTCAACTGTCACAATATATTTCTTAGCGTAGACAGAGAATCTTATATTATATCTTATAGCATTCTCTGTCTACGTTTCTTAGATTTAGTTGACCATAAACAACAAGTGTTTTTATTTATTAATATACTGCTTGCTTGGCTTGGATACTTGTGCTTTAAGCCATGTCTTCATTTCATTCGGGATCTTCGTTTTTACGGATTTTCTATAGTGGATTTAATGTATTTGTAAACAGGTAGAAAATTTTTCCTATTTTTCAAAAACACAAACAAGCGGTGGGGATCATTATTTTCGAAGAGTGCACATTTTACTGTCACTGTCACACACTTCACTACCTAATAAAAGCCGTTAAAAGTTAAATTGGCCGCATTCAAACTTTAGATGATGAATAGTTCCAACTTGATCACAATGTGGGTCAACAATATGTTAAGTCGAGGAAGGTGTGCAGGAGTTTTATGGTGGCCAAACCGTAGTCGATATACTTATCATACCACAGCTTTACAGGTATTTCATCCTGAATACTTCCATACCACTTGCCTTTGTTTCCTTGGTCTTTTTTCCACATATTTTTCCATAATAACCATTTATTAACATTCATACATAACATAACATTATAAACATTATCATTTCAGTACAACAATCAGTAAGATATAAAAGTAAAATATGGCTTAATCAAGTGGATTTATTAACTTCCCAGTGGAAAGTTATTTTAATGGGTCCAATTTTGCAAATTGGAAATTTTAACAGAGCTCCACGTTTCAAGGTCTTTGGAGTCGAATACTATGGTTTTTAAGAGAATTTCCGTGTCTGCACATGTACGTATGTATGGATTCAATTTTCGCGTCGTGTATCTTGAGAACAAAGAGTGATATTAACATGGGACCAGTTTCATATAACTCATAATTATGTAACTTAGACCTCATTAAATTTTGAGAAAAATCGGTCAAGTACTTTTTTGTGCCGAATGAAAAAGTGTATGAAATATTAAAACATATGATATTTTTTAAAACTTTTCAATGGGAAGGTAGTCGTGTGGACTTTTCGGGTCGCGACTAGAACGTTTTTGCTTCACATGCAGCCGTATCAGTGATTTTATTTCCAATACGCTGTCCCATTCAATTGCGGCGTTATTCCCGCACTCTACTCAGTTACTCACTAGCCGCCAGTGAGTTGACACGTGTTGGTTTAGTATATGAACAAAATCTCCTAATAAAATATGCCATAGTGTGTTTTAAGATATTGCACAAATAATTCAAGAAATGTTAGAATATACCAAGGAATAACTTTTCATCGGTGAATAAAACACTTAATAAATGAGAAAAGTATTTTAGATTAATAATAAAAAAATTAAACGTGTTGAAGGTAGGAATTAGCAAATATCAATTCATAGAGATATTCGATACTAAATTTAATCCTTCTTTTCATCGACCAAAGACATGATGTGTCAAATTTACAGTATATATGATATTGCTGATAATGAAAATAAGATTAAATTACGCTATGACTGCATTTAAAAAATAAATCTATTTTAGAAAAAATAAAAGATTATGCAGTAAGAAGTTGCAGTTTTTGATTTAGAAAAAGTTCAAAACATTCCTTAATCTAATGCGGGAGTTTTTTTATTATAACAGAAAATATCATGTGTATAATTTTACGGTTTTTGATTTATTAGTACGACAAGGTCATTGTTGCGTATGGTATGCGCAAATTGCAAAAAGAGCGTCAATGAAATTACGAGTTGCTTGTATCACTTTATAAAAGAAGAAGAAGCCAAACTGGGCTTAGAACAGATTTCTTTCTATTCCGATAATTGTTCAGGTCAAACCGTAATAGATTTATTTTTTATGTACATGTACGCTTCACAAAAATTTTACATAAAATTTGTGCACAGGTTTTTAGAAATAGACCAGACGCAGAATGAAGGTGATGAATAGCAATCCTCAATTGAAAAAAAAAAATATGAAACATAAAATTATTTATACACCTGATGAAATGAAGTGTACGTGTGTAACTAATTTTAGGGTGCACAACAAGTTTATAACAAACTAGCTGTATCCCGCGCTTTCACCCGCGTATATACACGTTATACAGAAAATTTAAATTTTATCCACTCACCCTCCCCCCCCCCCTATAATTTAGCTTTCTATTGGTAAAATTTTTTCAAATCGGTTCAGTAGTTTCAGAGCCTATTCAATTCAAACAAACAAACAAATCTTTCCTCTTTATAATATTAGTGTAGATGAAGTCAATCAATCCAACATTAACGATTTTAAATCTATATCAACACTAAGTTGAAATTGGGCATAATATGACGTAGACGGAAGAAAGATTTTGCTGTCGCATTGCAAATAAATAAAACCTCTGGTAAATTGCTCTACAAATGTGATTTTGATGTGATTCTTCATTAGGTAAACGTAAATGGAAAGGAACACCAGCAGATGTGGAGCTAAAATCTACATATAATATCTACATAAAGATTTAATTAGTTTGTGTGAATTAAATACTATACCGGCTTAATACCAAAGTTTCTTTAAAAACCTAACCTCAAAAAATGACATAACGAAATAGACTCATGAGATAGTCTAATGAAGATTAAGATTTGTTTGCAATCTTAACAAATTAGTTTGTTTAATAGGAGTATTTTTGTTATGCACGTCAGAAGCTGTTTTTAGTTTTTATACTTATACGTTTTTATTTTTTTATAAGTTGTTTTCATGTCAGCAGCTCCTAAATAATAATGCGATATTATTATTAAATTCCATGGGTTTTAATTTTGTTACGCACGTCAGATGCTGTTTTTAATTTTTATGAGTATAAGTGGTTTTCATGTCAGCAGTTTCCAAATAATAAATTGTAATGTAATTTATAAACTTCATAGGTTTTAATTTTGTTATGCACGTCAGACTGTTTTTATTTTTATAAGAATAAGTTATTACCACATGGAAAGTTCCTAAATAATAATGTAGCACAACCATTAAATAACTTTTATTCCTATGATCTCATTTCATATATAAGATAACGTTAATGTTTTAATTTAATTTTAGGAGAGAGACATTTTTGTTACTGGTTTTATTAATGTTAAGTTTATATTGCCAATTAAAAATAGCGGCATCTGGCTTTTATTTAAAAAATGATTCGAAAAATAGTATCTTTTCAATATTTCATTAAATAATTAACAAATTTTCCCACAACACACTATACTTCAGTCATAAGATATTATCTAGAGAGAAAAGATGTTAATGTTTTAACCACATGTACTTCTCATATTTTTCAAATAGAAAAAAGGCATAAAGAGTGTTTATTTTTATTATCCAGCAAATTAGTTCAGTGAAAAAAAGGATAATATTATTTTCTTTTCGGACTGATTCCATTCTATGGTGATGTCTTCGCAAATATTTTTTTCTAAAATTATTAATTTTCTAAAGAACTTGGTGTATCTATACATACGTAGGTACATTTCACTTTAAAAAGAAGCTAATAAAGAGTAGCGTAAATTAAATAAATGTTAATAACTAATTAAATATTAACTTCTGTTTTTAGCTTGTATAATTAATTAAAAGAGTATTTTTGACGCATTTTTTTCATTAAAAAGGCGAAACTGCCATATTCTCTCTATAAAAAGTTATTAAGAAATAACTAGGTTTTTCGCTCTCCTGTAAAATATACTTTTTACACTTGTGCTTTTGTTCTTTTCAAGGTACGAAATGACATGGTAAGACTTTTAATTTTAATGATCAGTTGATTATGGCTTGATAACAATTATGTAAGAGCTACCTGTGCTGTAAAATCTTAGAAGTTGATAGAAATGATAAAGACTTGAACTGGTTATGTAATTTATTCTGATATTATTGATAGTGAGCACAATGCGCGATGGCGAATGATTGCGTACTGAATTGATGAGAATGAAAAATGATACAATAAGCTAAAAATGTTGATGTGCAAACATTTGCGGTTTGTAAAGACCGTACATGCTGCAGGGCGAGAGAGAGAACAGTGATGATTGATAGGTGATTGCAAAATTAAACAAAGTCATAATGATGATGATACTACAGAAATAAGCTTATAAATTTCAATTAAAAACTTATAAATTTCACGCTTCACTACACTGCAATAAGATAACTAAAACATTTTTAAACTGTAGGCAACATCGACTTATCCAGTGCGCGTGCACTCAGCTCACCTGATGACGTAGTGGCGATACCGTGGGGCTCGACCGATGCTGCTCGCTTTATGTTAGGGCTCGTACCAGTAAACTGTACATTCCAGCCAATTGATCTTTCGCTTTGAGAGGGCGCTTGTATACGTGCGGTGCGTCTGCAGCGTAGGTTTGATAAAGCAAATAATGCTGATACTAGTATAGCTGCTCACAACAGAAAATAAGTAACCACATATTGATTTAGGTTGTGGTTTGATAACTGATCTGCCAACTCTGAGTCATACTTTTAAAATGTTTTCGATCCTCCTCATTTCCAGACTCGTCGAATTTCTCGAGCCTTTGGAGAGGAATTGTCAGGTTGATGACATCATTGATTGGAGGTATGTCTATCTTTGCCGGGTCGGGCTTGATATTATAATTAGTGACCTGCTTTCTGTGTGAAAATACTGTCAATGTTTCACTTTTAAGGGCCTATACTACCTCAGTTCAAATTATAATTTGGCCTCCATTTTTCCGCGTCACTCGTTCGCACACAATGTGTGGCTCGAGGTTACGCGGGAACACGAGACCAAAACGAATTTGTTAGAGTAAAATAAACTATTGTCGTACGAGCACTAAGTAGGTAATAAAGTTTTCAGTCATCATTTATTATTAACTTGACATTATATGAACATAAAATTATATGTCGCAAATTTAATTTCTTTGTACATACTAACGGCATATTCTTATAACTAAAAGAACTATAAGTTTATAAGATTGCATTTAATGATTGTGCTATATATATATATATATATATATATATATAATAGCTAAAAAAGTAGTATGTAATACGAGGCGAAAACTATATTGTAAGTTTTTCTCCTGTATCATGGAGGCAGTTTACAAATATAAATTGTACAAGGACAAACATCCAGATCCGGAACAATTATTTGTAGGTCATACAAATAATTGTTCCGTGCGAGATTCGAACCCACGGACTCCAGAGCAGCAACTCATTGCTAAGCCAGTGCGCCACGGAGTACGGATAACGTAAGGACGGATAAGTAAGTTACAGTTTTATTTCTTTATAGTTAGATATTATGGGTAGGTACTTACCGAACACATTTATATTTTTTTATTACTAACTAAGTTCTTGGCTTCTGTACTACGGGTCGGGGGTTCGATTCCCATACGGAACAAATATTTTTATGGCCTACAGATAGTTGTGAAAATTTGTGTTTGTAATCGCACTGTCTCCTATTCAGGAGAAATCCTGGAGTGGGTCAACGTTATAAAAAAACGATTACTACTAATTTTGTTGAATATTGACAAAACAAAAGCAAACCTATTTCGGTAACTTTTTATCTTTTTTTTTTTCGTAAAGTTGCCCCACACTCGATTTCTCCTGAATCGTAGACGGTGCGATTACAACCACAAATTGTTACATACAAAAACACCTGTGACTGGTAGCGCAACAACCAATCACTTAGCCACTGCACCAAACCTATCATATGCTAAATTTCTACATAATATTTGTAATCACTAATACAGTAAGTAGATAGGTCGGTAGACTTACTTCATTATGTTTATCGTACGTTTTTTATTTTTATTACGATTATTTCCCATTGCGCCAACACTATAAACCTGTCTATTTTAATATTTTAATTTTACGTCGTCCTGTTGCATAATGTGTGTTCTGAGCACAAGCGACACATCCGCTCTGTTCAAAAGCCGGAGCTAGAGTGAATGAATGACGGTATCGGGCGGCAGGGAACAAACTTTAAAACTTTATGCAAAGTTTCATGATCTAATTTTAAGTATTTTTTGAATACCAGCGGTTTATAATTCGGTTTGGAGGTAACTTTGGATTTTTTCTCTATCGAGAAAATTTTATGGAATCGTGCTTTCGTCTAACATAGTACTGAATATTAATCCTCAACTTCATCATATATTTATTTTAAAAACAATGCTGCAGTATTTTCGGCATAACAGAGGATCTTGTTAAGCCATTTGAGGTAGTATAGGCTCTTAATGATACAGCCGTCCTCTAGAATAATAATACCGGCCTTGCTAAGTTGTTGCGCTGTATCATGATGCTCACATATTATTCTTATCGTTCTTTAATTACAGCAAAAGTACGTATTGTTACGAGTAAGTCGTATCCGACACTATTCCGATGATATCCCGGATGTCTGTCTGAGTCTGAGCGAGATTAGAATGGCTCTCCAGCACCTTCAAACGGCAAGGCCCCAGGCGAGGATAGAATTACAGGGGAGCTTCTGAACGCGGGTGGAACATCGGTACTTAAAGTCCTTCAGAAGCTCTTCAATTCCGTCCTCTATGGACTCTGGGCTCCGGAGGTGTGGAGCAGAAGTGCGTTGGTCTTGTACTTCAAGAAAGGCGACAACGCTCTATTGAAGAACTGTTTTCGAGAGTCATTAAGAATCATCAGACACGCAGACTCAACGACTTCCAGAACAAGCTGGTTTCCGAAAATGTTTCAGTACCTTAGACCACATACCTACCCTGCAGCCGATTGTACAGAAGACCGTAGAGTACAATCTGCCACTTTGTCTGGCGTGTGTGGAGAAAGCCTTTGATTCCGTCGAAATTTGGGCGGTGCTACGATCCCTTCAGCGGTGCCAAGTTGAGTGTCGGTATATCGAAGTGCTGAATTGCTTGTACAGTAGGGCTACGATGGCTATCCGAGTAAAGAACCAGAGTTTGAAACCTATCCAACTGCAGAGAGGTGTAACACAGGGTGACGTTATATCCCCGAAACTCTTCACCGCTGCATTGGAAGACGTTTTCAAGCTACTGGACTGGAAGGGATACTGTATTTACATCAATGGCGGGTAAATCACTCACCTTCGATTTGCCGACGATATAGTCCTTATGGCAGAATCATTGGAGGACCTAAACACTATGCTCAATGACCTCAATGGTGTCTCCCAACGCACAGGTTTTAAGATAAACATGGACAAAACAAAGATTATATTAATGAGTTTATTTGTTAAGGTATCAACCCACTTATGTTAAGTACAGTAGTAAGTAAGTTAAGTAGGCTTTAAACAGAGTAATCTTAACATCCTCAGAACACGAGGCAAAGCGACGCGCCAGCATGTTAAAACGTTAAGCTAGAATTCTACGTTCACGCTCTAGTAGTACCTGAAATTCTTGACAGTCTGAACCTGCACACCATTTATGCTTACTGGTGGTACTATTCTCAGACCCTTTCCAGCACGAAAGACTAGCATTTCAGTCTTAGACTCATTACATTGTAATCCATGCTGACGAGCATAATTTTCGCAGATGAATATAAGCATTCTGAGACCGTTGATCGATGGGCTAAGGAGCACCATATCGTTTGCGTAGCTAAGGTTGTTAATCGTTACACCATTACTGTAGTATCCAATTTTGGTAATCCTAAGTTCCTCGATCAAGCCGTTGTCATAAAGATTGAAAAGGTTCGGAGAGGTCAGCGCTCCCTGACGTACCCACATCCTAGTTTATAGCCACTAGAGGTTGTATCGTCCCTCCTAACTTTATTTATCTGGATCTCGTACCAGCATCTCAGCAAACCATGTTCACGATCGAAACGAACATGTTCAAGATCGTCCACACCATTACATTCGATTTGATAATCCTCGCGAAAGTACACCGATTCCGACCAAGGATGATACGCGAGGCTATTGAAATTAAAAAACATCCAAATTTCAATCGAGAAGATGGATGGGTGCTGCCATCTGCTTGGGATCCTATAATTAACAAAATTAAACCCAAATCTAAGCATACCACTGCAAGACTTCATGATAGGTACTATAAGCTCGTTTTGCGTAAATCGGACCAAAATTTAATATTCAAAAACCGAAGGTAGCCGGACTAACTATGACATTGGGACGTCAAACATCTCAGCCCCCCCCCCCCCCCCCCGTGACCATGGGTGCTGTAAAGCACCCGAAACGTCAGGAATTAAAAATAAGTAGAAGTAGTGAAATAAACGCGATAAAATCCGTAAATTTAGTTTTATTCAATGTGTAGTGTTCGCGTAAATTTAAGAAATCATTAAGTGGCTGTAATGATGATAATGATGAATAGTTGATTGACTCTATTATTGTACCTAAGTAAAGCCAAAACATGTACCTACTACATAATAAACGCCGATATTTTGAAAACCATTTGTTTTAATTTTAAGGAAATCTTTATTCATCCAGGTAGCTAAAATTTTACATTCTTACTAAATTAACCTTAGTTGTTCCTGAATACGTAATCGCTACGCAAAAACTGGAAATCCGAACGTTGAGCGGCAACTATCAGCAGTGGTCCTCTTTCAAAGATCTCTTCATGGAAATCACCCACGAGAATAAATTCATTTGAAATGTGCCGAAAATGCAACATTTTAAAAGGGAGTAGGCGAGAAACTAATACAACATCTAAATATTAGTTCCGAAAATTCTGAATCATCGGTATAACAATAAAATATTGATTTTCAGTTCTCACATGAACACGTTATTTGGCTTGCCAGCAATACAATTATCATCATCATCATCATTACAGCCCTTTACAAGTCCACTGCTGAACATAGGCCTCCCTCAAGGTATTCCACAAAGCACGATCCTGAGCCACCTGCATCCATAGACTTCCTGCATGTCTTACCAGGTCGTCACTCCATCTAGTGGGGGGTCGCCCTACACTTCGTCTACCGGTACGAGGCTGCCACTTGAGAACCTTTTTTCCCCAACGGTTGTCGGTTCTTCGAGCTATATGGCCGGCCCATTGCCACTTCAGCTTACTAATCCGTTGGGCTATGTCGGTCACTCTGGTTCTACTGCGGATATCCTCATTTCTAAGTTTATCACGCAGAGAAACAATACAATACAATATCAATCATCAATGGCCCTGAAAAAATTGCACGACACCACAAAAGAGTGTCTAAGCGCCGTGAGAACTTAGGCGTGAACACATCAAGTTGGGATCACACTGATACCCAGAATGACTACTTTGAAAATATCTTAGAGAGCCGAAGGAATTGCCCACGCTATCTGAATTTCTGACTTTATTGGAAATACGATTATACGAAGCAAAAAGTGGCGCGGAGTAATCAGCAAGCTACCTATCAAGATTCCAAAAAAGCTCAATATTCCAAGGCAAACCCGGGTTCATCAACTAAAACAATTATTAACCATACAAATGCGTAGTCATTAAAATCATTAGCAAGGTATAAATACACCTGTCCATTTTGCAACAACAACAACAACATGGAATTTTCCACTGTAAATCGTTTCTAGATCTGACACCAGAATTAAAACAAAAACAGTAGCAAAATTGAATTTATGTCAAACCTGTCTTTTTGATCGTCAAGGCAAAGACTGTTTTTCAGCTAAAAGATGCGCTCAGTGCAAAATCGATCACAATACTTTACGAGTATTGCACGAAGCATACGTACAAATATCAACCCAAGCTAGCGAGACAGCAACAAAACGGTCACATACCAGAGAAACTTGTATGTGTTATCAGCTGATGATGCAGCTATCGGACGATGCGAACGCTGATCGATCAAGGATCACAAATATCACTTATCAGCGAAAACGCCGCTCTAAGACTTGGCCTTCCACGAGAGCGTTGAAGGGTGTTATTTTCGGGATTGTTTGTGCCAATAACTGCAAAGGCATCATCCCTATCACAGCATCAACGATGAATTCAGAATATACATTCAGTACTGACGTCATCATCATGAAAACTTTGTTAAACCATCTACTGAACAGATTATTTAACAAACCGTCGTGGAAAAATGTTGAAGGCCTTGTAAGCTATATAGCTTGCCGATCCAGATTTCAGTATCAGCCGTCCCACAGACATATTGCTGGGTGCGAACATCTATCCGAATATCATCTTGAGTAAAATAATCAGAGAAGATGAGAATCAATCGATTTTTCAGCAATCACGACTCTGTTAGTTCATCTGCGGCAACCTGAAAAGATTTCATCATGAGTGTAATATTGTTCTGCACGATTTACAAGAAATTCCGAAGTTTTAGACAATCGCAGACATAGCAGACAACAAAATAACAATATCATCAGAAGAACAACACATCTTCTGATGTGTATAAATGTGTTATTGTGTGTGTATAAATGTGTTATTATAATGTTTTGAGCATTATAACAACACAACAACACGACTAGAAAACGGTCAATATGTTGTACGTCTGCCCATGAAACCAAGCTTCGAATAAAAGCTGGGTGATTCGAATCTGAAGGCCGTGGCACAACTGTATCAGCTGGAAATAAAACTCGTTAAAAACAAAGACCTCGCAGCAATGTATAAAAACTTTATTCGCAAATACATTGAATTAGAACATATGCAGCTGATGGGGCTATAGGTTCCTGGTTTCGAATCCGGATCGAATGTCCACAAATTATGGGTGCGGGAACGACAAAAGGTATTACGGGTTGAACAATTAAGTGGACTGTATCAGCGTGGTTCATTATGAACCAATTAAAATGGCGGATGTGGTACGTGGCGGTCTTTGTACAAATATACTTGCTATAGATTTAATCTACTACGTTAACAGGCACGACGAAACATGAGCTTGCTGTGGAAAAGAGGAACAAGAAAAATGAAAACAGCTCAAGATTAAGGAACAAGCACTTACCAGGAGATCGGCGGGTGGCCTCTCTCTACGGTCTTATGGGAGCCACGAAAACTGTGTTGCAACTTGGGCAGTGCACAACGAAAATGCACTAGGGTTGACTGTTTGAACGCCACGACGAATTGTATTGCACTGTAGCAAGCGGTCATGATGAAAGTTTGTAATGTTCTGTGGCTTGACTGCCAGTGACTCTGTTCGCTGTGTTTATGGGACTAAACGCTTTTGTAAAAACATTACCAAATCTGATGTTTTATTAAGAATTGATAACACCACTGCCATATCCTACATTAACAGGATAAGTGGAATACAGTTTCCACACTTAAACGATGTTACACGAGAAATATGCCAGATACCAGTCAAAGACTACAATATTATACTATAGGGAAAATGCCAGTAGTGCGAACGAAGCAAGCTTATTTGCGTCATACGAGTATATAAACTCACGGGACAATATTGAAGCTGGTAAAGCCTCATGGTATTCGAATATTGATACGGAGTGGGAATTGCACAATTTCTATTTCGGAGAAATAATGATGAAGCTTATTCAGCCAGAAATAGATCTATTTGCCTCTTGAATTAATAAAAAGTGTTTAAAATTCCTATCGTGGAACCGAGATCCAGATGTTTTTAAAATTGACGCATTAAATTGGATAATTATTTTTTTTACGAATTTCCCCTATTTTAACGATACCGAAGAGCATTAGAAAAATAATTAATGATAAGGCGACCGGCATATTAATAGCACCTTATTGGCCAGGCCAACCTTGGTTTCCGCTCTATATATGTCACTGACCACTTCTAAGCTATTATATTTTGGTCCTGATAAAAACATCTTACAATCTCCTTCAAGGATAATTCATCCTTTGTGGCCCAGTCTTACCATGGTGTGCGCAACGTTATCTAGGAAGCGTTTGTCAGACATTTATTAGATAATATTACTATTGGCTTAACGATTCAGTCGTTATCCAATAATACAATAAGGTAGATAATATAATACGGTGTACAAATTATGGTTTTCCTTTTTTTAAAGACAATAATTTAGGTCAATGTTTAATCGTAATCAATGTTTAAGTACATACATTTATAAGATTTTTTACAAAATATTTTAAAAGTGGTGCTAAATACAACACGATAAATTCTTTTCGATCAGTTTTATCACTTATACACAACTTAGGCACGAAATCTTGCGTAAATGATATTGTCAGAAGATTTTTTATTTATTTTAAAAGGTGTTTTCAGAACAAGACCTAATTTTCCTAAAATAAGCCATTGGATCCAAACTTACTTTTATTCTACTTTACGTAAGGTGGTACGTAAAGAATACGCGGTGGCACAAATACGCTATCGGCTAATTTAATAATTATTTATATTACCATATGAGTTAAAAATATCATTTTGTACGGTTTATTAACATTGGAAATGAATAATTATATAATAAACAGTCATTATTTTATGGTAATAGTATGGTAATTCTTGTCGTAATCTGTTATTTTATGCATATAACTTAAACAAAATAATTTCGATGTTTCACATCTGCCAGGCGTCCCTTTTTTAATTTTGTACATAGTTTATTTGTACTTTGTTCATGCTTTTCTTTTGTTTATCTATTTTATAGTATGTAAATATCTTTTTATTTCGCTCAAGCAAACCCAAGCGTCTGTTTTCAAAGCCACCGAAGGTATGCAATTGCATATTTCATATCTATTTTTCATATCTGACAGTAGTATGCCTTCTGTGCGTTTTGTTACACACGTCCTTGACAGCACTGAATATGAAACTGAAGAGTGGAGGTAGATCAAGATTAGTTTATTTTTATAAAATTGCTAAAAACAATAAAACCATATCTTGGGCTTATTGTTTTTAGCAACTTTAATTGCAGAATGAAAAATTTGTCATTGCTCTAAAAGTATTGATTGAAAAGCTCGGCCGGTAAGCTGACAGTGGCTTACAAAAATCAAATCCTTTTATTATTTATTTTAATATTTTTTGTAAAAATAATATCTAAAACTCGTGTGATGATGCAGTACCATAAAAACGAACTACTTAATTTTTAAATATCTACGGATGCAGCAACGAGTATGATTTTGTTTGAAGTCACTTAAGGTTTTTTTATTCATAACAAAGTTTTGTTAAAAAAATGTTGTTTGGCGCTTACTCAGTTTTTTCCGATCGCTTGCTCGATATAGCTATCTCATAATTTGCGTACTATGAAGTCATTGCATCACTTTCATTTAAAAGACACTCCCTCAGTCTTCCGTGAACTTCACCGACAAAGGGATAGGCCACGCTCCCAAAACTAAGATTCCTGTTCAAGTTATCCTTTTAATTATAATGATAAGTTATTATTAATCATAAATTATTGCAGTAGAAGGAAAATCTTTAGTAAATATCAAACTTCTGGTCTTTTTTGGATTAATTTTTAGTTTAAGGTTGTTATAATATTTTCCTAAATTACAGAAAGCTAAATTTACGTTATCAATTGCAGAATTTACCTCAGATATACAATAGATAAATAACAGGAGATATGCTCAGTAGTTGAAAATGTATCGGAACCCGGTGTCTCCAGTTGGCCCCTACCACGCGCCAACTACTACACATGCACATCAGTAAAAGCAATAGATACACAATCGCGCACACACTCGTATTTTATAAATCAGAACATACTACACAACCAATTATAAACCTTATCTCATCATACGCAGCGTGCATTTACCATGCACCGTACAAAACTTATTCACACAAAAACATCTGTCGCTATCATTCACTCACAAAAGCCGGCAGCGGCTGCTTCACGAAACTATCGTGTGAGTGAGAGTATCAGTAAAACACTTATCCATTGCGCTATTAGACCAGCTGATTCGCAGGTCGATTTGTACTAAGCAAGCAATGGTTTTTGTTCCTAATGAAAACATTTGATTTGGTTTTTCATCGTGTTTCTAGTACCACGAAGTAATTTTTTAATAAATTGAATAAGAAAAACATTAATATTTTAGTACTTACGTGTGAAATGAGATGCCATCTTTCATGTAATTCACAATACAGCTGTTATTTTTGCAAGCAATCACTGAACAACGCGGCATTTTGTCAAAAATCACGAGCAGTGAAGACGTCACAAGTTGACATTCGACTAATTACCGAAACTGGCATCAGGCCTCTTTGCGGCCAGATGCGTTCGCAAGTGCCACGCCTCCTTGCCATATCTCCTGTTGTTTATATGATCTGAGGAATTTACATTATAATTTACAGGCGTTTGAAGTTGATACAGTCGAAAATAGTGAAATTTATTTCATGCATTTGAAATGAATTTTCTCACATTTTCCCGATTAATATGGTGAATGTTAGATTTAAAACGGCACGTTTACTTTAGGTTTTCATGTGGTAGGGCCATGCTGCAGTTATATTAAAAGTATAGTTGTAGCACGAATGGGTCGGCTCGACCGGGGAGGGACCACGCTCTCACAGAATACCAGCGTGAAATAGTAGCTGCTGCTGTATTTCGTATGGTGAGTGTAGAGAACCGGAGACCCTTTTTACTGGAAATGAGGCATTCCTTCTTAGTCCTCACGGGTGACAACGCATCTGTATTTTAATTCGTAATTGAGGATTGATGTAGATGACCATGGGCCACAGAAACCACTTACCATCAGGTGGACTGTGTGCTCTCTATGTGCTTCGTTTTTACGTGGTAGAGCCATGCTGCAGTTATATTAGTAGTTGTAGCACGAATAAGTCAACTCGACCGGGGCAGGACCACGCTCTCACAGAATACCTAGCGAGTAGCTTAAGGTGTATCCCTGACCAAAATGTTGCGAAAGTGCGTTTTTCAGACTCTATTACCTCATTAGTTATGAAAAATACATCTAATAGTACATTATTAATGTTCGATATCTTATCATCACATTCCACGTTCTAATTTATTTTTATGTGCTATAAATGTGGTTTAAGAACTTTATTCTCATTAAGAATACAAAATTCACTTATCATGAAAACATAAAAATTTATAAGTTATAACAATGTCTGGAGAAACACAGAAGTTGGGGGTACATTACAAATACATACAGTTAAAAACAGTCACAGCGTCAGAGAGAGATACAATCACAGATATATAGTTGCACTACGCTCAACAATTTACAAGAAGTGGCTTGAGATACATATTTAGTATTATTTTATTCTAATTCGAATCAGTAATGAACAATAAAAAAAACTTTATACCTTATTTGCACCTTTTTAAACATATTTAAAATACTTATTGATTATTATTAATATTTTTAACTTAATAGTAAGACCGTTATTTTATAGATTTTATAATATGATATTTTAGTAATTTTTGAAGCTTACATTTGACTGCGATTCCTTAATGTATTTAGGCAGTTTATTATATAATTGTGCTCCTTCAAACACTAGGTTTCTTTTACCATAACTAGTTCTTGGTGCACGTAAAATGAGATCAATTGCATTTCTTAGCTGAATTTTTTGAATTTGTCTCTTTTTAGTGAAACTTAAATAAGTGTGGATATCTTTATTTATTATTTTACGAATCAGAATGCATGTATGATAAACGTACGATTGATTTATATTTAATAGCTTAGTATCATTATATATTTTGTGAGTTGGTGTCAGATAGTTATAGTTGAATAGAACCTTTATATCTTTATTTTGAACTCTTTGTATTAGGTTCAAGTTATTCTTTGCAGCTGAGCCCCATATTTCTATCAGATAATCGATATGTGGTTTGACTAGAGAATTGTAAATAAGATAATGTATTTTACGCGGGAAACAACGAGCTATACTTCGAAGGGTACCCGTTATCGATGATAGTTTCCATTTAATTTTATCTATCTGAGGTTTCCATGTAAGTTTATCATCTAAAAATAAGCCTAGGTATTTTTCGCAATTTGATCCTTTGATAATTTGATTATTTATTTTTAGGGGTTCAAAGTCTAATATTTTCCTATTTTTTGCTTTGAATATGATATAATTAGTTTTGGAGATGTTTATTGTTAGAAGATTGTACTGGAACCACTTATGTATTAAGTTAAGGTCATTTTGCGCGTCAGAGATAGTATTTATTGAGTGGCCGAAATAGGATAGGCTTGTGTCGTCAGCATACAACGTTATGTCTCCTTTTAGGCCAATATCTTTTAAGTTATTTATATAAAGTAAGAATAATAACGGCCCTAGTATGGATCCTTGTGGCACGCCATATGTCACAGTTTTAGATTTACTTTGAAAATTGTCTATTCTGACTACTTGTTTGCGATTTGTTAAGTAAGATTTTAACATATTATAGGCTACACCTGTGATATCAATGTGTTTTAACTTTTTAAGTAGTAAATCATGACAAAATGTATCAAAAGTCTTTTTTAAATCTATAAATATGCCTAATGCAATATGTTTTTGATCAATATTAAGTTTTTTTTTTGTAGTAAGGTCTATGGTTGCTGATAGAGTGTTTGATTTTCGCCTAAAGCTATACTGTTTGTCATATAAGAAATTGTTTGATTCTAAAAATGTTTGTAGACGGTTGTATAAGATTTTCTCAAATACCTTTGAGATCACAGGAAGAACTGATATAGGTCGATAGTTACTAGGGTTGGATCTATTTCCAGATTTAAAGATTGGAGTGACTTTGGCTATTTTTAGACTACATGGGAAGATACCTGATTGCAAACATTTATTCATACATTTTGTAAGTGCTGGGGCAATTAGGTTTTTAACACACTGGACAGATTTAGTATTGATTCCATCTATACCTGATGCTGTGTTAAGACTTATGGTGTTGATGATTTTGAGGACTTCCTCTGTAGTGGTAGGGTTCAGTTGTGACAACATCTGGTCTTCCGATAGCACCGTGTGTTTATTAGCGGTGAAGATATCATCGTGATGAAAGGAAGACGGTATTTTACTTGCCAAGGATTCACCGATGGTTGAAAAGTACTGGCTAAAATGTTCACATATTTCTAAAGGATCTGTTAGCACGGTGGTTTCTGTCTGGAGTTTAGCTGGAGACGTAGTTTCCTTTATTTTGTTGTACGAAAGGTTATTTATTAAGGTCCATATTTTTGCTGATTTGTTTTCGCAATTCGTAAATAATTTGTAGTAGTACTGATTTTTTGTTTTTTGTATATTTCGTACTAAATTTTGTTTTTCTTTTAAAAATTCCTTTTCTATTTCTTTGTTTGAGGGATTTTTTTATGAATTTAAGCCTTAACGTATTTCTTTTTTCTATTGCTTTAATAATATTGTTTTGTATCCAGTCTTGTTTCAGCAGATTATTCTTTTTTGTTTTTGTAATTTTATTTTTTTGTGTAGATGATATAAGATTTTGTTCGAAGACATTATAGTCTAAGTTTGAGTTATTATAATTATTTACTTTTTCCACAGTTTTGTATAAATTTACATAGTCAATTGCTTGATACACAGTTGATTTTATAGGTTCAGGCTTACAATTTATAACTTCCAAATATATTTGCTTATGATCAGACATATTGGATTCTATGACGGCTAAGTGAAAGAGATTTTGTTTCAGATTTGTGCAGACATGGTCTATTAATGTATTGGTTTTGCTTGTTTCACGAGTACTGTAGCGTTTATCTATTTTGTTTAAGAAATGGTAACCCCATTCTTTTACTGTTTCTTTATATTCAAAGACTAATCCATCAGAGCTTAGTAGATCCACGTTGAAATCTCCAAATACCAAGCCTCTTTTTTTCTGTTCTAACTGTGCTGAGAAATATTCCAAGAAATTTTTGTTGTTAGTGCGTTCTGGTTTGTAGACGGCACCTATGTCTAGAGAAAACTTGTTTATGTGAACCCAGAGAAAATGGTTATTGCAATGTGAGCTTTCTTCTATTAAATTGTGCTTAAGTGAATTATGAGCAAAAATTGATACACCACCGCCTCTGCTATTATATCTGATATTAAAGTAGTGAGTGTAGTCCGTTAGTTGGAATCTTTTAGCCTCCTCCTCTGATTTCAGCCATGTTTCGGTCAGTATAATAATATGTATTTGATAAGGAAATGACTGTATAACACACGCAAGTTCATCGAATTTACCAGGCCTGACAATACTACGAGCATTGGCATAAAGACACTTAAGTGAATTTTTATCAGTTATTATATCAGTATATTTACAACTAGTTTGGTACGATACTCTGCTGGACTTTACATTCTCAATGATTTTATTTATGAATGCTGTTGATGGAGGTTTTTTGACGTCTTTTTTACTATTTTGGGTACGCCTTTTATATATTTGATGCAAAGATTCTGTTCACCGTTTGCCGTGCGCTGCTCGAGTGTTTGTTTTTAAGTAATCATATACTTCTGTTGTTGTGGTGTTTGGTTGGAAAAAATCTTAAATTTATCCTCTTTTAAGTTTTGATTATTCTTAAGTATTAATTTTGATGTTTCTTGAGATGCAAAACAAACTTTTAGGTGTCTATCCTTACCTGATTGATATTTTCCCAGTCGATACATTTTCTGTGGCTCAGTGAAGCCACAAGGCAATACAGTATTGATGATTTTTAGAACTGCAGTTTTATCTTCTTCGTATCTCGCATTTAGGTTGGTATATTTTGACTCTGGCACACCAGAAATTATTATATTTTTGCTCCTGATAGTACGTTCGTTGAGTTCGGCCACTATCTCTTCTTGCGCATTCAATACTGAGGACGAGGATGATGGAGTAGTATCTTGAACTAGAAGATTAGATTGAATTGATTCTATTTTCTTTTCCGTAATATTGCTATTTTTTTTTTAGATTTTCCACTTCAATTTTTAGTTTCGTTTGTTCTTCAGTTAATATTTCAGTGGTTAATTTAATATCGCTTATTTGTTGTTTTATAGTCGAGACATCCTCGTAGATTTTTTTGAAATTTGCATATTAGTGGTTGTTGTTAGATATGTCATCATTTCACTCATTTGTTTTCTCATTTCTGCAAATTCATTCATTAAATCGTCGTTTTCATTTTCTAATTTTCGTTTATTGCGGAAAGTTATCTGTGATGACTCAGTTTTATCTTGACACATGATTTTGCTTGCTAGATCTGGGTAAGAACCACATCGTGACGAAATAGTGTCACTTCCAGTAAGGGATCGGTGTACATTCATGTTGATCTTTGGTGTACTCACGATAGTTGAGTGTCGCATGTTACGATACGAAAGCAAGACGGAAAATAAGAGCTTATCTTTTTTACCCGAAGTGGTGCTACGTAGGTATGCAAATCTGTAAATTACTCACGCAGTACAATCAATGACTGATTTAGTTACGTTCACGTTAGATTTAAAATTGGTAAGCAATTGTAACTCGTATTTTAAAAATATCTAGCGACACGCACACTTCTTGCGATCTCCCGACGAAAAAAAAATCCGGTTTTAAATACATTTAAAATCAACTTTTAAAAAATTACTAAAGTTCTTGATTACATGCATCTGTTGCTAAACGCAACGCTCTAATCATTTGAGGATAACACTAATGGATAGATAATTAAAAAATCTATAATATTCTCCACGATTTATTTAAATTTTTAATTTCGTTTTTCTCTTTTAATTGAAATAATTGCGAAAATTGTGTGAATTCTATGATAAAGGGGCGTGCGCAGAGTGCGGGCGTCATTCCGCTGTATGTGTCGCCGTCGTTGACGTTCCGTATTTCGCCGCAAACATAATATTATTTGAGTAATATTAATATTATTTATACAGTATTGTAACTCGGCCGTATCTTTGAAATAAATCCTACAGCCGTGCGGTACGTAAACATGCGATAGGGCTGCCTGCCTCCAGCATTTTTACATTTGCCCATTGATTTATGTGTTGTATAACTCAATGCATTTGCCTACTTTGTGTTTCCATTTAGTTTTATGATTGTACTTAAATATACTTTTTTATATTTTGACAGGCCTGTTGGTCTAGTGGTTAGTGACCCTGACTGCTAAGCTGGAGGTCGTGGGTTCGATTCCCACCCAGGACAAATGTTTGTGTGATGAGCACGATCATTTGTTCTGTGTCTGGGTGTAATTTATCTATAATATTTATGTATTTAGAAATATATAAGTATGTTTATCAGTTGTCTAGTACCCATAACACAAGCTCTGCTTAGCTTGGGACTAGATGGCGTTGTGTGATAGTTGTGGAATATTATATTATTATTATTATTATCTTCGGTAATGGGTATAGATATAAACAAATATATAATAGGTACTTTGTGAATTGAATAGGAAGTGTTCAATAAAAATGCGTGTCGTTTTTTGATTGGTAGATTTAATTAAAAAACCATGTTTATGTTTGAATAACAAATCGGTCTTATAAATTTGCGGCCGAAAAATATTTGCGCATTGGCTGAGACGTACGAAATGCTTTATTATTAAAATTTTAAGTATAAAAAATCCGCATTAAAATATAAAGCTTAATTAAAAATTGTTTTGGGAAACATGGACAAGTTGGAGTAAAGGAATATCTTTTACTTAGTTATAGATACCTGCAGCTACTTTACAATTTATATGTTTGGTTTTAAATGAAGTTTGGATTAATTATTTTTTTATTTCTATTATATTTTCTGAAAGGGTCTTAGGAAAGGAATTGTCCACCGCGCTACCCCAATGCGTGTTGGCGAACTTCGCATGTCTTCGAAATATTTTTTTTCTTATTTCTCAGACATGCAGGTTTCCTCACAATGTTTTCCTTCACCACTGAGCACGTGGTAAATCAACACTTAAAATTGCAATTACAATTTCATTGATGCCGGCGGGGATCGAACCCGGTTTGCTCGCGCACTGTGAAAATTTCAGCAAGCGCTAACCATCTGAGCTACCACGGCTCCTCTCCTCTCGAGCTAGAGACTTTATTTTATTTATGGTACGATTTTTGTCGCATGCCAGCGCTTACTTTTGGTTCTGGCAAAAAGTTGTGAAACGTCGTGAACGTCAGAATTGTGCAAATGTTGGTCGCAGATATTTAACCTGCACTTCAAAATTTTATTGTGTGAGTATTTTTAACTATTTTAAGGATTTGATGAACCATATTAAATAAAAAATAGTCTCCTATCTTTCTCTCTATGTTTTGATCTCCTAAAACGAGTTTGAATTGGTAAAATCAAGGCAAACTTAGGGTAGGGTTGTCAATTATTATTTTGATAATAAAACTAGTGAAATTCCGCGGTTTTATATGCGCAAGCGTGAGCGTAGTTAGAACATAATATAACCTTTATGTTTTACATAAATATCCTAAAAAAACTTATTATTTTAATATGTTACTACCTATAAAATTAACAAGTTTATAGCATTTTTATTTGAGTAATTTTTATGCAATTTCTTTATCTACGTCTATTTTTAGGAACCTTTATTTAGTCTGAATCATATATAACATTGTATTACTGATTTACTTACTTATACGTAGTTTTCTTTTTTGCAGTTACAAATATCTTGTGAGGTTAAAAAAGACAGTAATGAAAAAATTATAAGAAGAATAATAATTGACGTCAGCCACTTCTTTTCATAAAAATTTCAAATCACGGTCCATTAGGTTGCAGCTTCACCGAAACACAAATTATATAATATATATATATATATATATATATATATATATATATATATATATATATATATATATATATATATATATATATATATATATATATATATATATATCCACTTATATATATGAGCGTATGTACGCACATATGTGTTCATTTAATAGCTGCAGCTGTTTGTTTATAATTTAAGGAAGTTAAAAAATTTGTAATCAATTTCTTACATTCAAGATAATAAAATTGACTTTATATTTTATTTTTTTATTTTTATTAATACCCACCCAGTATTACTAATCACAAATAATCACAATATCTCATTAGTTATTGTAATTGGGTTAAAAATATCTATTTAGTTACTAATGCTATATATATTATTTTAATAATTACCTGCCTTGTAGGTAAATATTAATGTAATAAATGTAGCATTATGAACAGTATATCTCCCTCAAACTCAATTTACTAATATTGTTCCTAAATAAGGAATAGCAGATAAAAGATAAGTAGGTAATAACTCTTGCTCCTCAAAATTATATTTGACCTCAAGGTAAAACATATCCTAAAATTCAGTAGCTAAATAAAATAATAATACCTACTATTCAAGTATATTTTCAATATGTAAGTAAATGAAAATAACAAAAATGAAGCACCATTAGCATGTAAAGTTCGAATCAATAATTAACATTTCGACTAGGCCATACCTCTAGCGAACGACCTTGAGCGTTTGGTCTGCCGACGCTCTCGCTACAATACATCGCGTAAGAAATTTGCAGACACCACCTGCTGGTACGAACGTAGTATTAATTTTTCTATGTCAATGAATTATTTTATGGAAGTAGACACAGCAGACAATGATAAGTGTATTTTAATTTTCTTTATTCGGTATATTAGTTGCATTATATTAGAAATATGTATTCTCATATATTATGTAGTTAATAAAAATGATTATTTTGATTATTTTTAACTATATACTATACTGCTAATATTGAATCAGCTTTTTATAGTGTTAATTATAATATTTGTCGAAATGTTATAATATTGTATTATATTATTTTATTATTGTTATTATTATATTTATATAAGTTACTCATATATATATATATATATATAAGTTGTGGTTCGGTGAAGCTGCAACCTAATGGACCATGATTTGAAATTTTTATGAAAGGAAGTGGCTGACGTCAATTATTATTCTTCTTATTATTTCTTTTTACTGCCTTTTTCAACCTCACAAGATATTTGTAACTGAAAAAAAGAAAACTACGTATAAGTAAGTAAATCAGTAATATAGTTGTGGTTGTATTATTAAAATTATTTTTTCTTTATGTTTATCAGTAATATATTGTTGTTCAGCAACCTCCTGATATAACTCGCCCTTCAGGCACGCACAAAGTTCCTACTCATAATACTCTCCATTATATTAGGACAACTCCAAGACCTCCAGTTTCTTGTGCACCAAGGCGATTGGCTCCTGACAAATTGAAAATAGCCAATGCAGAATTTGAAGCTATGCTCAAAAATGGAACAGCAAGGCCTTCAGAGAGTCCATGGTCATCTCCACTAAATCTGGCACCCAAAAAGGATAACGGGTGGAGACCATGTGGCGATTATCGGCTATTAAATGCACGCACGATACCCGATAGGTATCCTATACGTAATATACAGGACTTTACGTACAATATATCAGGATGCAAAATATTTTCAACCCTTGATTTAGTGAAAGCATATAATCAAATACCGGTAAATCCAGAAGATATTTCGAAAACGGCTATAACGACGCCCTTCGGATTGTATGAGTTCCCGTGTATGACGTTTGGCCTCCGCAACGCTAGCCAAACGTTTCAGAGGTTCATGGATGAAGTGACGAGAGGACTCGATTTTTGTTACTCCTATTTGGATGATTTTTTAATTTTTTCGAAAGATGAACAAACACACCTTAAACACCTTCATCAAATTTTTACAAAATTACAAGACTATGGAATGGTAATAAACACGTCCAAATGTGTATTTGGAGCCTCCACTGTAACATTCTTAGGCTACACCGTTTCACCCGAAGGCGTAAAACCCTTGGCCTCAAAAGTACAAGCTATCAAAAAGTTTCCGGTGCCAAAGAACGTGAAAGAATTAAGAAGATTCCTGGGAATGTTAAATTACTATCGCAGATTTGTTCCAGGAGCAGCAGAAACTCAAGCTCCATTAAATTCTTTCCCCACAGGTGCGGTAAAGGGCTCACATCCAGTTAATATTACAGGTGACGCACTAATAGCATTTGAAAAACGCAAAGAAGAATTATGCAATGCAACCCTTTTGGCCTACCCTGATGTAAATTCAAAACTAGGACTAGTAACAGACGCTTCACATATAGCATTTGGAGGAGTTCTGCAGCAATTTAAAGACGGTGAATGGCAGCCTCTGTCCTTCTTTTCTCTCAAATTGAGTCCTTCACAGAGAAAATATTCTCCGTACGACCGAGAATTATTAGCGATCTATGAAAATATAAAATATTTTCGACATAATGTCGAGGCCAGACATTTCACCATATTTACTGATCACAAACCAATATGCTACGCATTTCAACGTCGAAAAGAAAATTGTTCACCACGGCAATTTCGCTATTTAGATTACATATCCCAATTCACCACGGACATATAACATATTTCTGGAAAAGAAAATGTCGTAGCTGACACTCTTTCACGAATAGAGAAATTATCTAAGCCTGTCGACTTAAGCACACTCGCAAAAGCGCAATTAGAAGATCCTGAGCTAGAAAATTTAATAAATGGTGAAACATCGCTTCAACTAATTAAGGTTCAAATACCGGGTACACTAGAAGAACTATACTGCGACAATAAATTGCAGGTAGCACGCCCTTATGTGCCCAAAAAACTTCGACGGCAAATTTATGCAACACTGCATTCACTGAGTCACCCAGGCGCTAATGCTACCTCAAAATTAGTAACACAGCGTTACGTTTGGCCCGGTATAAACAAAGACTGCCGAGCATGGGCTAAAGCATGCCACGCCTGTCAGACTTCAAAAATTACCCGACACGTGTCATCTCCACTATATATATTCAAACTACCTCGTGCTCGGTTCAAACATATTCACATAGACATAATTGAACCTCTTCCACCATCAGAAGGTTTTCGGTACTGTCTGACAGCGGTAGATAGATTCACACGGTGGCCAGAAGCAGTCCCTTTAATAGACATTACTGCGGAATCCGTTGCAAAAGCCCCGCTACTAGGTTGGATTTCGCGATTTGGATGCCCTGTGGAAATAATAACTGATCGGGGAAGGCAGTTCGAATCATCGCTGTTCAAATATCTTTCAGACTCAATAGGTTTCCAACATAAGAAAACAACTGCTTATCAACCTGCATGTAACGGAATGGTTGAAAGAATGCACAGGCAGTTAAAATCAGCCATAGCTTGTCACATTAACCAAAACTGGACTGAATATTTGCCTCTAGTACTATTGGGCATGAGAAGTGCTTTGAAGGAAGATCTACAAGCATCGCCGGCAGACTTAGTTTATGGTGAACAGTTAAGACTACCGGGCGAATTCTTCTATCCTTCCTCAACAACAACCACCGATGTGACGGATTTCACTGCGCGCCTACGTGCTTATATGGAAAATATACGCCCATTGTCAGCGTCACGGCACTGTAAATACAAGACCTTTGTTTTCAAAGACTTGCCAACAGCTACACACGTGTATCTGAGAGATGAAACAAAAATCGCCAGCATTTCAACCATCTTATTCAAGGCCATACAAAGTCATAGAAAGAAATGATAAAGTTTATAAACTTCTAATTAGAGGAAATGAAGTTACAGTTTCCATAAATAGGTTAAAACCAGCCTACACAATCCAGGAAAATACTGCACTCCCAGATAGTGCCATAATGCAGACGCCTACAAGTAAAGAAGACACAGACATTAAAAAAACACGTTCAGGACGAAGTGTGAGATTCCCAAATTACTATCGCCCGTCATGAGACGGTCTCGGGGGGGAGTAATGTGGCGTAGCCACATAAATATATGTCAAAAATTAAAAAGATTGTTCTGACTGACAACTGTCATAAGCGATATTCACTTCGTTTCCTAAAATATAAAATGTAGTTGCTAAATGAGTAAATAACCTAAATTCTTACAAAAATTGTGTTAGCCTTCTGCTTAAAGATTTGTGTGTTGTTATAAACTTTATTGTGATAGTAAATGTACTGTTAGTGTGAACTTTAAATGCGTTTATGTTCTGTCCGAAATCTGTGTAATCTTTCTCTTGTAATTCTCAATTTATAAACATTTATTATTATAATAAATAAACTTTAATTTGTGTATATTGTGAATTGTGCAGCTGTATACAAGGGAAATAAACATTATAACAGTGAACAGTGTTATAATGTTTATAGAAATACTATTTCATATGTTTTCCTTTCAAATTGTGATTTTTAATATACTTTTGCAAAATTAATCAAATACCGGTAAATCCAGAAGATATTTCGAAAACGGCTATAACGACGCCCTTCGGATTGTATGAGTTCCCGTATATGGCGTTGGCCTCCGCAACGCTAGCCAAACGTTTCAGAGAGTCCATGGTCATCTCCACTACATCTGGCACCCAAAAAGGATAACGGGTGGAGACTATGTGGCGATTATCGGCTATTAAATGCACGCACGATACCCGATAGGTATCCTATACGTAATATACAGGACTTTACGTACAATATATCAGGATGCAAAATATTTTCAACCCTTGATTTAGTGAAAGCATATAATCATTTATTATTATAATAAATAAACTCTAATTTGTGTATAATGTGAATTGTGCAGCTATATACAAGGGAAATAAACATTATAACAGTGAACAGTGAGTATAATTTTATCACCAATTTTACTACACTGGTAAAGTAAGTGTAGTGAAATTGGTGATAAAATTATACTCACTGTTCACTGTTATAATGTTTATTTCACTTGAATACAGCTGCACAATTCATAATATACACAAATTAAAGATTATTTATTATAATAATAAATGTTTATAAATTGAGAATTACAAGAGAAAGATTACACAGATTTTGGACAGAACACAAACGCATATAAAGTTCACACTAACAGTACATTTACTATCACAATACAGTTTATAACAACACACAAATCTTTAAGCAGAAGGCTAACATAAAATTTGTAAGAATTTAGGTTTTTTTACTCATTTAGCAACTACATTTTATATTTTGGGAAACGAAGTGAATATCGCTTATGACAGTTGTCAGTCAGAACTATCTTTTTAATTTTTGACATATATTTATGTGACTACGCTACATCACTCCCCCCCCGAGACCGTCTCATACAACCGTTTTTGTTGTCATATCGAAGCGCCGTTCACGAAAGTACAGCAGTGACACCAGCTTTCGCAAACTTTGAAAGAGAATTACGGCTGCCTGCAGACCTGATCACCGGAATACCACCTGATGCTCCACGCAGTATAACCGATTATGCAAATGACTTGCGGAACAAAATAAATGACGTTTATGAGCACGTCAGACAATCGGGCCAGCAAATGTCTGAAAAGATGAAAACCCGGTATGATCGCAAAATGAACAACAAAGGGTTCGACGAAGGTTCACTTCTGTGGTTGCACAATCCAGTCCGCAGCAAAGGGAAATCTCCTAAGCTTCAAGCTAAATGGGACGGCCCGTACCGGATTGTGACCAGGATCAACGATGTAACCTACCGGATACAGAAAGGCGCAAGAGGGACTCCTAAGATCGTCCATGTGGATCGCCTAGCGCGTTATTATGGGGCCGATAATGCTCGGGACGAACATGTCTTAGGAGGGGGCAGTGTTACGCGCTCAAATCGGCGCACTAGCGCCATCTAGTCTCGAACCGAAGAACTAAATTTCTTGAAGTTTAAAACTCGAACTCTCAGTAACTTGCGCGTGTTTACTTGAACATTCTGGATATTTTGCTAATTTATAGAAATAGGCGCTGCAAGATGCGATCGGGCAGAGTTGAACTCGGCGACACAAGCGAAGCTTCGGAGCGGAATTAAGTGAATTAGTGTGTTTAATTATTAGTGTTTTTAACTTTAATTTGTGTAAAGTAAATTAAAGTGTTAATTTAGGTAATTTTATCGGCAATTTTTATTGTCACGAACCTCAAGCTCGTAACATTATTATTATCCCGACGTTTCAAAAACGCGAACACTACACATTTAATAAAACTATTATTCAATGTGTAGTGTTCGCGTAAATTTAAGAAATCATTATCTGAATAAGATGGTTGAAATTCTCGTGATTTTGTTTCATCTCTCAGATACACGTTTTTTTTTTTTTTTTTTTTTTTTTTTATAGAAGAGGGGGCAAACGAGCATGCGGCTCACCTGATGTTAAGTGACTACCGCCGCCCATGATCAACCGCAACACCAGGAGAATTGCGGGTGCGTTGCCGGCCCTTTAGAAAGGAGTAAGCTCTTTTCTTGAAGGTCCCCAGGTCGTATCGGTCCGGAAAAATCGCCGATGATAAACTATTCCACAGAGAGGTTGTACGTGGAAGAAAACTCCTTGTGAAACGTACAGTGGTGGACCGCCAAGCATCCAGATGGTGTGGATGGTATTGGGACGTTTGCAAAACACGTGTGCAGCTGTTGGCAAGTCTTTGAAAACAAAGGACTTGTATTTACAGTGCCGTGACGCTGGCAATGGACGTATATTTTCCATATTAGCACGTAGGCGTGCAGTGAAATCCGTCACATCGGTGGTTATTCAGTCCAGTTTTGGTTAATGTGACAAGCTATGGCTGATTTTAACTGCCTGTGCATTCTTTCAACCATTCCGTTACATGCAGGTTGATAAGCAGTTGTGTTCTTATGTTGGAAACCTATCGAGTCTGAAAGATATTTGAACAGCGATGATTCGAACTGCCTTCCCCGATCAGTTATTATTTCCACAGGACATTCAAATCGTGAAATCCAACCTAGTAGCAGGGCTTTTGCAACGGATTCCGCAGTAATGTCTATTAAAGGGACTGCTTCTGGCCACCATGTGAATCATTCTACCGCTGTCAGACAGTACCGAAAACCTTCTGATGGTGGAAGAGGTCCAATTATGTCTATGTAAATATGTTGGAACCGGGCACGAGGTAGTTCGAATGTATGTAGTGGCGATGACAAGTGTCGGGTAATTTTCGAAGTATGGCAGGCGTGGCATGCTTTAGCCCATGCTCGGCAGTCTTTGTTTATTCCGGGCCAAACTACTAATTTTGCGGTAGCATTAGCGCCTGGGTGACTCAGTGAATGCAGTGTTGCATAAATTTGCCGTCGAAGTTTTTTGGGCACATAAGGGCGTGCTACCTGCAATTTATTGTCGCAGTATAGTTCTTCTAGTGTACCCGGTATTTGAACCTTAATTAGTTGAAGCGATGTTTCACCATTTATTAAATTTTCTAGCTCAGGATCTTCTAATTGCGCTTTTGCGAGTGTGCTTAAGTCGACAGGCTTAGATAATTTCTCTATTCGTGAAAGAGTGTCAGCTACGACATTTTCTTTTCCAGAAATATGTTGTATGTCCGTGGTGAATTGGGATATGTAATCTAAATAGCGAAATTGCCGTGGTGAACAATTTTCTTTTCAACGTTGAAATGCGTAGCATATTGGTTTGTGATCAGTAAATATGGTGAAATGTCTGGCCTCGACATTATGTCGAAAATATTTTATATTTTCATAGATCGCTAATAATTCTCGGTCGTACGGAGAATATATTCTCTGTGAAGGACTCAATTTGCGAGAAAAGAAGGACAGAGGCTGCCATTCACCATCTTTAAATTGCTGCAGAACTCCTCCAATTGCTATATGTGAAGCGTCTGTTACTAGTCCTAGTTTTGAATTTACATCAGGGTAGGCCAAAAGGGTTGCATTGCATAATTCTTCTTTGCATTTTTCAAATGCTATTAGTGCGTCACCTGTAATATTAACTAGATGTGAGCCCTCCACCGCACCTGTGGGGAAAGAATTTAATGGAGCTTGAGTTTCTGCTGCTCCTGGAATAAATCTGCGATAGAAATTTAACATTCCCAGGAATCTTCTTAATTCTTTCACGTTCTTTGGCACTGGAAACTCTTTGATAGCTTGTACTTTTGAGGCCAAGGGTTTTACGCCTTCGGGTGAAACGGTGTAGCCTAAGAATGTTACAGTGGAGGCTCCAAATACACATTTGGACGTGTTTATTACCATTCCATAGTCTTGTAATTTTGTAAAAATTTGATGAAGATGTTTAAGGTGTGTTTGTTCATCTTTCGAAAAAATTAAAAAAATCATCCAAATAGGAGTAACAAAAATCGAGTCCTCTCGCCACTTCATCCATGAACCTCTGAAACGTTTGGCTAGCGTTGCGGAGGCCAAACGTCATATACGGGAACTCATACAATCCGAAGGGCGTCGTTATAGCCGTTTTCGAAATATCTTCTGGATTTACCGGTATTTGATTATATGCTTTCACTAAATCAAGGGTTGAAAATATTTTGCATCCTGATATATTGTACGTAAAGTCCTGTATATTACGTATAGGATACCTATCGGGTATCGTGCGTGCATTTAATAGCCGATAATCGCCACATGGTCTCCACCCGTTATCCTTTTTGGATGCCAGATTTAGTGGAGATGACCATGGACTCTCTGAAGGCCTTGCTGTTCCATTTTTGAGCATAGCTTCAAATTCTGCATTGGCTATTTTCAATTTGTCAGGAGCCAATCGCCTTGGTGCACAAGAAACTGGAGGTCCAGGAGTTGTCCTAATATAATACTCTCCGTATTATGAGTAGGAACTTTGTGCGTGCCTGAAGGGAAAGTTATATCAGGGAAGTTGCGCAAAAGATTGTGATACTTAATTTTTTTTTATATGATTCAGACTAAATAAAGGTCCCTAAAAATAGACGTAGATAAAGAAATTGCATAAAAAATTACTCAAATAAAAATGCAATAAACTTGTTAATTTTATAGGTAGTAACATATTAAAATAATAAGTTTTTTTAGGATATTTATGTAAAACATAAAGGTTATATTATGTTCTACCTACGCTCACGCTTGCGCATATAAAACCGCGGAATTTCACTAGTTTTATTATCAAAATAATAATTGACAACCCTACCCTAAGTTTGCCTTGATTTTACCAATTCAAACTCGTTTTAGGAGATCAAAACATAGAGAGAAAGATAGGAGACTATTTTTTATTTAATATGGTTCATCAAAACCTTAAAAATAGTTAAAAATACTCACACAATAAAATTTTGAAGTGCAGGTTAAATATCTGCGACCAACATTTGCACAATTCTGACGTTCACGACGTTTCACAACTTTTTGCCAGAACCAAAAGTAAGCGCTGGCATGTGACAAAAATCGTACCATAAATAAAATAAAGTCTCTAGCTCGAGAGGAGAGGAGCCGTGGTAGCTCAGATGGTTAGCGCTTGCTGAAATTTTCACAGTGCGCGAGCAAACCGGGTTCAATCCCCGCCGGCACCAATGAAATTGTAATTGCAATTTTAAGTGTTGATTTACCACGTGCTCAGTGGTGAAGGAAAACATTGTGAGGAAACCTGCATGTCTGAGAAATAAGAAAAAAAATATTTCGAAGACATGCGAAGTTCGCCAACACGCATTGGGGTAGCGCGGTGGACAATGCCTTTCCTAGGACCCTTTCAGAAAATATAATAGAAATAAAAAATAATAAATCCAAACTTCATTTAAAACCAAACATATAAATTGTAAAGTAGCTGCAGGTATCTATAACCAAGTAAAAGATATTCCTTTACTCCAACTTGTCCATTTTTCCCAAAACAATTTTTAATTAAGCTTTATATTGTAATGCGGATTTTTTATACTTAAAATTTTAATAATAAAGCATTTCGTACGTCTCAGCCAATGCGCAAATATTTTTCGGCCGCAAATTTATAAGACCGATTTGTTATTCAAACATAAACATGGTTTTTTTAATTAAATCTACCAATCAAAAAACGACACGCATTTTTATGGAACACTTCCTATTCAATTCACAAAGTACCTATTATATATTTGTTTATATAAAAAAGTATATTTAAGTACAATCATAAAACTAAATGGAAACACAAAGTAGGCAAATGCATTGAGTTATACAACACATAAATCAATGGGCAAATGTAAAAATGCTGGAGGCAGGCACCCCTATCGCATGTTTACGTACCGCACGGCTGCAGGATTTATTTCAAAGATACGGCCGAGTTACAATACTGTATAAATAATATTAATATTACTCAAATAATATTATGTTTGCGGCGAAATACGGAACGTCAACGACGGCGACACATACAGCGGAATGACGCCCGCACTCTGCGCACGCCCCTTTATCATAGAATTCACACAATTTTCGCAATTATTTCAATTAAAAGAGAAAAACTAACTTAAAAATTTAAATAAAACGTGGAGAATATAGATTTTTTAATTATCTATCCATTAGTGTTATCCTCCAATGATTAGAGCGTTGCGCTTAGCAACAGATGCATGTAATCAAGATTTTTAGTCATTTTTTAAAAGTTGATTTTAAATGTAATTAAAAACCGGCCAAGAGCGTGTCGGGCCACGCTCAGTGTAGGGTTCCGTAGTTTCCCGTCCGTCACAATAAGTGTCCCACTTATGAGTTTAAAGGTGGGTATCCATTATGTTCGCGCTCCTGCATCTGCTCCCGGTAGTGGGTAATGTTGTTTCCTTCCAAGTTCAAAATGATTTTCCTAGAAAGTCCTTATAAAGTTCTACTTTTCAGAATTTTTTCATATTTTCTAAACTTATGGTTCAAAAGTGAGAGCGATTATTTCCGAAATTATTGACATTATCAAAAAATGATTTTCGTAAACCCCTATTCATTTTTAAATACCTTTCCAACAATATATCACACGTTAGGGTTCAAATTAAAAAAAAATCACTTCCCACTTTACATATAGGGGGGTGAAAAGGAACCATGAACGGGAAGTAGGTCGAGGAGTCGCTTGTTACTTGATCCGGCTGGTTCAGCAGCGGATTCCCTAATCTCCTATTACACCTACTTTGGGTTCGGGAACAACGTATGTGAACCCTGCAACGGAGTAACACACGAGGGCGTCGACCTTTTCCTTTTCTTCAAATAGGTTCAGGCGGGGATTACGGGTCTCCCGAAGTCGTCCCGGTCCCAACGCCTTAATTCTTCAATATGTGCCGCAATAGCGACACCAGTGGACTGTATTTACTTTTTTGTTAAGGTGAAGGATTCCTTGGGAATAAAACATTAATTATCTTCAAACCGTTCCGTGAGAGAGTAATTACTTTCCCTATCACTTCCCTACGCACTTTTTCTTTCTTGATTATTATATATACTGCTGGTCCTGAACGATTTGTAACTTTGATGTCTTCCGCAAGGACTATGGTGTCCTGCAGGTTTCGGGCCTCGGTGTATGCCCCCATTACCCACGTTGTCCTCGCGGTCCACCACTATGGACCGGTCCTGGGAGCCTTCTAATGGCATTGTAGGTATCAAATTCGGATTAGTCCGTAATCGGTAAATTTTTTCGTAATCGGTTAAGACTACGAAAAAAGGAGGTTATCCAGTGAAGTCGGAGTTGGCCTATCAGCGGCATTGAGGGTTGTTACTCGACTCTCTAATAGATATAGAGAGGAGTTCTCTTGGATAGGGTCGCCCGTCCGGAGGGCGAGTGTATAGCGGCGCAAGTTGATTTAGATGTATGTGTGGCCCGTTGTCTGCACGGTCGATCAGTCCGCGCGCCAACCGGGCCACAAACTCCTGGAAGGTGTCAATCTTCAGGTTGGCCGCTATGACGTCATTCCGGACGTAGCGACCCGCACCGACGATGGTTCTTACCGTCAGATTTTACTGGGCCTGCAGTCGCCTATCAGCGGCATTGAGGGTTGTTACTCGACTCTCTAATAGATATAGAGAGGAGTTCTCTTGGATAGGGTCGCCCGTCCGGAGGGCGAGTGTGTAGCGGCGCAAGTTGATTTAGATGTATGTGTGGCCCGTTGTCTGCACGGTCGATCAGTCCGCGCGCCAACCGGGCCACAAACTCCTGGATGGTGTCAATCTTCAGGTTGGCCGCTATGACGTCATTCCGGACGTAGCGACCCGCACCGACGATGGTTCTTACCGTCAGATTTTGCTGGGCCTGCAGTCGCCGCCTCAGAGGCTCGATCAGAAGCGCGTACCAGGCCGGAGCAGCGTACGTAATGATGGATCTAATGTACGTTTTATAAACTCGCACTTTGGTTTTAAGTGATAATTTGGATGCCAGGACCGGACGGAGCATCGCCCGCGCACATCGTGCTCTGCGGACGACGAGGTCGACGTGCGCAGTCATGCGCAGCGCCCGGTCGATCCGGCACCCAAGGTAGGTCACGGCCTTCTCGTACGCTATTTTCTGGCCATTGAGGATTAGCTGAGGTGGTAGGTTCCTGAGGCGGCGAGTGAGCAGAGCGGTCGTCTTACCAACGTTGACGACCATCCTCCACTCATCTAGCCATGGTGGCAGCAGGTCCAGGAGACGTTGCATCCTGGCAGTGGCAATGTGGGCTCTTCTGAACGAGGTGAAATAAGCGCTAACGTCCGCGTATAACGCCAATTCCACGTCATCCTCCCACTCTTGCAGCCTTCCTGCCAGGTAGAGATATCGTTGGTATAAGCCGCGTACAGGACTGGAGACAAACAGCTGCCCTGGGGAACGCCGGCTCTGATGGTTCTGGTTGCGGACTCAGCGCCCTCTACGCAGACGTAGAACTTCCTGTCTGCCAGGAAAGACGCCACTAGTCGCAAGATAGCAGGAGGGACACTGGTCTGTTCTTCTAGTTTATAAAGTAGTCCAGAATGCCACACCCTGTCGAACGCCTTCTCGATATCGAGAAAGACGCCCAACGTAGTGCGGTCACGGTTGTATTCGGCCGCAAGCAGGTGCAGCACTCTGGTCAGCTGTGTTGCTGTAGAGTGACCCCTCCTGAATCCGTGCTGCTCCGCCCGAAGTTGGATGCACGGGCGGAGGCATCTTAGCAACAATCTTTCAAGCAGTTTAGCTATGTGTGGTAGTAGCGTGATCGGCCTGTAGCAGCTATACGCCTGTCCTTCCCGCGTTTCGGCAAGACGATCACTTTGCAGTCCTCCGGGAAGTGAGATGTCCGCAATATCCCATTGTAGAGTCGACCAAGCTCTACTAGGACTCTATGGGGCAGCTGTCGGAGTGCAGCGTTGGTAATCCCATCGTGCCCCGGCGCCTTCCTCGGTTGCAGGCGGGTTGCTGTCCACCACAGTTCAGCAGGGGAGATGAACCACTCTCCTGCAAGAGGCGGCGCGGGCGACGACAGGAACTCCTGTAAGCGACTCTCCTTTTGGGCATGAAGCTCCATGAACTCCGCACTTGCTGGGTTCGGCATAAATTGCTCCTCGAAGTGCTCTACTAGGATAATAGCTCTACCCTTGGCATCGTAACGACGTTCGCCCGCGTTGTTGGTCAGCGGGCAAACGGGAGGTTTGGCTTTAGTTAACTGTCGGTTTAGTTTGTAGAGCGACGCATCATGCTCTTCCGCCTTCCATATACGTCGCTACCAGGCATCTCCTCTCTGTGCCTGGACTGCAACCCACAGTTCCTCCGATAGGGTGTTGAGTAGCGTTTTGATTCTCGGGCAGCGACTACGCACACAGAGTCTCCTTAGCGCCGTTTTTCTCCTGATCTGCACGCTAATGTGTCGCGGCAGATCGTCTCTCCTTGTTGACATCGGGACGATCGTAGAGGCAGCGTTGAGGGCCTCCTGTATCGCCTTTGTTATATTGGTAGCTGCGGCCTCTACGTCGTTCGCTGTGTTTAAGGGGTGGTGTGCTGGAGGTCTCTCCTGCAGGTGTTTGTGGTAGAGCCTCCAGTCGACACGTGTCTTAACTGTTCTGGGCGGCGTAGTCACCGCCTTTGGGCCAAGGGTAATTAAGATCTGGAGGTGCTGTGAATCCAGGTCGTACAGCACCTCTACCACTATCGGGTAGTTGATGTTCCTAGCAAGCACGATGTCCAATACATCCGGACGACTTCGTGGATCCGTCGGAACATGAGTGGGTTCTTCGGGACCTAAAACGTCATAGCCGTGTCTTTCGGCGTCTTCAAAAAGTGCATGACCCGGCGGGTTGATCAATCTAGATCGCCACGCCGGGTGTTTGGCGTTTAGGTCCCCGGCGATGATGGTCGGTGTTTCGCCTTCTACTACCATCCGGACGTCTGAGGAGCAAAATGGAGTCCCTGGCGGGCGGTATGCTGCATAGATCCTAAGTTCCGCATCGCGGTTCGTCATCTCTACCCCTTGGGCAGTTGCTGGCAATGTGATCTCCAGCGCAGCGAACACACTTCACTGGCCTGAAGCAATTGGTGGATTCGTGGCCAAAGGCCTGGCAGCGGTGGCACTGTGAAGGGCCCGCTCTTCCTTGCCAGGCCTCTATGACGACTCCTCTTAGAGACACCCAGGATTGCCTCTACGGGGGGGGGGATCCCTTTTACATACTTAATCGGGAACCCCTTGGCCCTGATAGCCCCCTCTATCGCGGATGGATCCGTGCCCACTGGTAGCCCCCGTATGCCCACTTTCGTGGGCTTGTCCTCCTCGGGGGTGTAACCAGGACATAGCTGGTACTTTAGCGGTAATCTCTATAAGGTATTTCTGTACCGTCCGGAATTCTTCCGGCCTCTGGGGTGTAAATCTAACCCCCTTACCGAACGGACGAGCATTCGGTGGGTGACCCAACTCCCTGTTGAGTACCTCGAAGTGCTTCGTCCAGTCCGGCAAGCACTCAGCCACTATGGGTGGGTATCGTTTTGCCGATTCTTCCGGCGGTTTAGGTGCCTCAGCTGTCCTTGTCCTTGGTACTGCTGGGGCAGCTACCAGTTGGGCGTAGCTCGTCGAAGCGTCTTCTTGGCACGCTGATGTTTGGGGAACGGTTCACGCCCAGTCGTACCTTCAGATACGATGGGCGAGAGCGCGGTCCTCGGTGCGGGCTCATTGCCCGGTGAAGAAGGTTTCCTGGTTGGGATTTGGAAGTAGGAGGACACTACTCGAGTCCGTTCCGTATGAAAGATATTGCGGTACACGATCGGTCGATCCAGTACGCCAGGACGGTTGGGTGGTCTTCTTGGTTTAGGTTTAGGTGGGGGCTCCCCCTTGTCCTTATCGGACATGCTGAGAACCTACCTAAGAGCCAGTCAGGTAATCAATCAAGTGGCCCTATCTAAAATACCAGCCGTTCGGCACGATACGCGACGCGGATGGTAAGGTATAAAATATGTTGGCGTAATCACATTGGGCACTGCCTACCCCTTTTATACCAAAAGGGTTGGGGGAAGTGCGGAGGTGGCACTTTATAATGCGACTGGGCACAGGATGCACGTAACGCATAAAGTGCCAAGAATCACCTAGGGGCCGGTGACCTCGACGCCTCACGGAATCACGGGACTCAACGTTCGGCGGAGTATGTCGTACCGGCGGTCATTTGCAGCCACTGCTAACTACAAATAACACACACCTAGGGGATCCTTGGATCGATTTGTAAGAAAACTCGTTTATTGAGCTACCACAAAGCTATACGCGAAAGAGAACCGCGCCCTCTGTGCGATTACGCCACTTAATTACTTCAATTTGTGCTATCACTCTCTCACGGTTTGCCCAATATCTTTATTCGTATAAGACATACATTTATACATTTTATTTATAAAGATAGCACAAAAAAATATTTATACTATGATATACATTACATTTTTATATCACAAAAAACCTTTTATTTATTCAACAAAATGTGCCTATTTTACCACATATGTACTAAGTTAGAATTCTCAAATATCCTACATATAAGGTTGAAACAATATTCTTCATTTGAAATTATAAATATCTTAACTAATACAGTAGTTTAATTTACATTTTTCCTATACATTTTACTATTAAAAACACTTTTAAATTTCTTACACAAAACTCATCCAAAGGAATTTTCACATGAAAATAACACAGAATTCACCTATTTTGCTCATACAGTCAATCTGAAATATTTTACAAGTCAATTTTGCATAAATTGCTGAAATTTGCAAATATTTAAATTTCTACTTATTTTGACCTCGCGCGGCTATGAACTCACGCTATTTGAACAACTAATTCTCACACGACTTTCAATTGTCGGCAAAAATGACAAATTTAGCACACACGGCTATCAACCAATACTAGGTGCACAATTGATTATTCACGACTCTCAAAGGTCGGAGATTATTTCCAACCAGACTCTTATCAGTTATCATGTCTCTTATCAGATAACATAGACAAAATATTTCATGAATCAAACATTGAAAATAAACATTTTGTTTTCATACAAAACGTATCAAACTCATATAAGATAATACTTATGCAATTAATCTCCATTAAAGTGATCATTTCGACCGGCGAATAAATCCTGGTCTCTAACTTTATTTTAATATTCCTTTAAATTAACATTATTGGAAAGGTGATTTCAACCGGGGAACTGAACCCGGAAACATAATTTATATCTTAAAAATTCCCTATATGAATTTATTAAGAAAATATTACTAAGAAAACGACAAACTAGTCCGGCCTGGGAATCGAACCCAAGACCTTCAAATCATTAATTCGATATTTCTTTAAGATTCAACTAAGTGTTTTCTTATTAGAATATTATTTCTCGATAATTTGTTTTTAGAAGCTGTTCGTAATCGGTTAACTAATAAATTGAAATATTCTTATAGACGCGTCGCCAACAACCTCCCCCCCGTGCATCAGCACCATCATTTGAGAGGCGTCGCGGGTACCAGGTCTATTATTCTGGATGTAGGTCTCCTTAAGATACCTGTACTAGTAATGACGTTAACCACTCTGGTGTGACCGTCTGGTCCCGGTAGCGTCCTATTAATCTTGCCTTTCGGCCACGTATTTACAACGAATGATCTATTATCAAGACAATATCACCTTCTTTAGGTTCCATGAACCTTAAGAGGTATTAAAGTAGGCAGGTACTCATTCAGCCATCTCGTCCAAAAATGGTCGGCTTACCTTTGGGCGGATTTCCAATTGAGTTGACCCGTCAGATGTTGCTCTAAAAATAATCCAGGTGGCTGATCATCACATGAGCGTCCGAGAAGAAAATGATTGGGTGTCAAACCCTCTTCAGGCCTATCAATACTTAATGTTACCAGAGGTCTGGAATTTACAATATGCTCTGCTTCTAAAAGCAACGTATGCAGAACCTCCTCTCGCGGGCTTCTTTCTTTGAGCGTAGCGGTCAACGCAATTTTAATCGATCTTACTCTCTCCCAAGCGCCACCCATGTGCGGTGCTCCCGGAGGTATAAATTTCTATTTAATATATTTTCTAAATGACTTGTTTTTCATGTCCTCATAGCACTCTTCGCATGCTTGCAATAATTCTTTATTTGCAGCTTTGAAATTCGTCCCGTTATCGCTGTATATAACGGCTGGTTTTCCTCTTCTGGCGATAAATCGCCTCAACGCCATTATCATTGACGCTGGTGCCAATGAGGCTGCTAATTCCAGATGTGCTGCTCTGGTGGTCACACACGTGAATAAAACACCCCATCGTTTTTCGTGTCGCCTTCCTATAGTCACACTCATAGGTCTGAAATAATCTACGGCTGAGCATGTAAAAGGTGGTTCATGATGAGCTATTCTCTCCAGAGGAACATTTCCTTGTGGCACGTTCTGCGGCTTTGACCTGTATGTCCTTCGTACTACGTTACGCAAGTTTAAGATATAAAATTTTTGGTTCACCTCATTCATCACCGTCTGGTGATTGGCATGTCCAAAATGATGATGAACTTTTCTAATCATTTTAACGATTTCGTGTTTACCGTCTAATACGACAGGTTTTCTACTTTCCTCAGTCAAATTAGACTTGAAAGGTAAACGCCCATTTAAATGGAGTAAGTTATCTTCTCCTATTTCCATAGATAATTTACTTAAGCGTGAACTTCTTTCAACGCTTTTGCCTGCTTTCAAGCATTTTATTTCCGAATGGAAACACTCGTCTTGAACGAACTTCCAAATTAATAATTCAGCTCTTTTTAAGAGCGTTATGTCCTACGCGCCATCGGGTCCTTTAACCGACTTTGCTAAAATTTCGTTGGAACACATAACTGATTTTCGGCTGTGTTGTCGGGTCCTTTAAGCGACTTTCTTAAACTTTTGAATTTTTCTACCGCTCGTAAGGTGCGTGTAGTTGCCCCAAGGAATTTCTTGAAGCTGCTAAATCATCCATAGTCGGGTAGACTTAACGGCTCTTGCTTTCTTAGCGCGTTTACGCCTTTCGGCGATTTTTCTTCACCCGTTTCTAAGGTATTTATGGTGTCCACTTGTTTGGACCATAAATCAGGACTTGTCCTGAGGAATTCAGGTCCTTGAAACCAGCGATGACTTACATCGAAGGTGGAAGGAAAACTTCTAGTGGCGTCGTCTATCACGTTTTGTGACGTCGGAACCCATCGCCATTCACATGGTTTACTGTTATCTTCGATCTCAGCCAATCGATGAGCAACGAATGGTTTAAAAGCGCGAGGATCCGACTTAATCCACGCTAACACTGTACGTGAGTCCGTCCAAAATATTCGCTCGGATATCTCGTACTTGCTCTCTTCCCTAACTGATGCAGCTAATCGGCTACCCATAAGAGCTGCTTGTAATTCAAGCCTTGGAATAGAAATTGGTTTCAGCGGCGCTACTCTTGCCTTTGCGGCGATCAGCGTAATCCGCCTTTCTCCTAGCTCGTCCGTGGTGACGTAATATACCACGGCGGCGTATGCTTTCTCACTAGCATCCGTGAAACTCTCCCTTGCCGACGCCTTCAGCAACGGATCTAGGTACTTCTAAATGACCTAATTTCTTCATTTCTGATATCCATTTACAAAATAACACGTGTAATTCGTGTGGAACTTCTTCATCCCAAGAGATGCCTGTCCTCCATACTTGCTAGATTAGCGACTTCCCTTGAATCGTTATGGGTGATGCGAGTCCAAAAGGATCGAAGACTGACATCACAGCGCTAGTTATCTCCCTCTTCGTAGGCGGTCGTAAACCTTCCATCACCTCTTCCGGTGTGTTACGAAGACTTATGGAGAAACTTATTATATCCCGTTTGATATTCCAGATCAAACCTAAAGTGCGTTCTGTGTGCTCCTTCTCTCCCAGTGAAGCACTGTCGCTCTTATATTTATTCTCCATTTTACATAAAACCTCGGGTCGGTTGCTAGCCCATCCCCTCAGTTGGAAAGAAGCACGTTTATGTAATTCATACATATCGTTTACTATCCTTTCGGCCGTCGTCACGTCGGGAAATGCCTGTAGATAGTCATCCATATAAAATTGCTTTCCGTCGCGGAAGCTGCTTCTGGATAGTGGATATGTGCGTTATCCTGCACTTAACAATGCATCATTGAGACAACGTCCGCCCGTCGTTGCGGCGGCGTCGAAAACTATTCTTATTTTCCTTTTTTGTGGATGAGTCACTGTGAAGTGAGGAAGATACCACGTGCGTGGAGAAATGAAAATATGGTTCGCTTTCTCTGCGTAACCGTTAACGATAAGATTTTCAATTTGCTTCTCATATTCTTTTTTCAACTCGCTATTTTTATCGAGCTTCTTTTCGATATTAAACAGGCGACTTTCAACCTGCGCTCTATTCGACAGCATGCACTCATTACCTGTGCGCCATAATAAAGCAGTCTCGTACTTATTATTAGGTATACGACGTACTGTTTTGTTCAAAATATTTAAAACTCGTTCTTCTGGGTCGTTCGCGGGCTTTCGCGCAGACACTTCCAGATATTCCAAACTAAAATAATCCTTGATTAACTTCTCCATGTCCTCCTCCTTCTTGGTGGAAATGTGTTTAACAATCTTGATTGGTTTAATGCCACCCGATATGTGACCATGTAAAACCCATCCAAGTTTGGTGAGCGATGCTACAGGTAGGTTCTTACCTCCTGAAATTAATTCACGAGTAACTATGAGATGCCAATTGTCCTGGCCAATTAATATGGTAGGTCTGGATCTCTAATAAATCAACTCGTCCTTAATCGGTGTCAAATGAGAACACCGTTGCAATAATTCTCGGCTTACTGACTGCGGAGAAAGGTTAAGTGACTTAATTGTTTGTACACTTATCTCCTCTAAGTCTTTCGAGAAAATGCCTTTTATTTTAACGTTTAAGCGTTTCGAACTGTCGTCGTTAATTCGCTTACCTCCTACTGCTTCAATACGTAATTCTTCTTTGCGTCCGCGAGGTGCTAACTTCTGAGCCATCCACTCCTCTATGAGTGTCATGGTTGATCCTTCATCCAGAAGAGCTGTGGTCTTGACCTTTCCTTTAGGTCCATACAACTCGACCGGTATAATTTTTAAATATACACATGCCAGTGCATTCACTGTACTAACAGTTGTAATTTGAGCCTCTTTACCCCCCTCGTCCCCTTGCGGCGAGGTATTTTTATTGGGGTATCGATGTAGCATTCGATGATGTTCCATTCCTACATCCCTCTACACCACATTCCTACATCCCTCTACACCACATTTTTTCGCTCTGCACTCTAAACTCCTATGGTTAGGTGACAAACATTGGAAACATACTTTCGCCTTTTTAACCGCTTCCCATTTTTCGCGATTATTCTTATCCCTAAAATTTGTAACAACTCTCTATAGAGTGTTTCTTGTTACATATAACACACTTATGTGTTACCCGACTTACAGGCTTATCCTGGGTTATCATAACCACTTGTCGGTTGTGCCCTTTATTATTTCGGCGTTCATAACGCTCGCTCTTAAAACGGTTGCGTACATACCCCTTTGCAGTGTGTACAGTTTGCTTCCTGAATTCAGGACGTTTCCACTTTTCAGGCACATTTTCATTGCTTAAGGACGTTCCAAATTGTTCACTCAATGAATTCAAAAATTTGGCCATCTTCTGTAACTCTGGCTCCAAAGGATGCTGAGCTCGATATTCAAACCATTTAAATTTAATCATAGTTCCAAGCTTCTCCACTATACGGCTTACTAACTCCGGTGAGTATAAATACTGTGGTTGGTTCAACGCTTGTATTACAGCAACCACGTTCGTAGTGCGACTTGCAAAAGAACCTATATTTCAGCAATCTTCCGCCAATCTTGGCATACGTTTTACATTCTCGATTTCGGCTAGAATGAGCATCTCAACCCTACCGAATCTTCTTTCGAGAGTGTTCATTATTTCTTCAGGTTCACACAAAGTATACAACAATGACTTAACTGCTTCCTCAGCGGTGCTCTTTAATGCCCTCCTAAGGCGTGAGAAAATTGGCTTCTTGTGTCTTCAAATACCGTTTTGAAAATTATCCATTAACCCGGGTCTCCATCGAAGACCGGTAATTCCTGGAGGAAATGAAGCTGGGAAGACTTATCTTTACCCGCTATTTTTATTGCACTCACAATCGCTTCGGTCAATTCTGACACCTCACACGCGTGTGCTTTCTGTGCATTTTCTAGGTTGCGCTCGACCTCCGCCCCTTTGCGGCGTGATCCATTACACGCTCCCTTATCAGTAATGTCGGGTTGCGTTACACTAACCGGCGCGCTCATAATGATTTGTTGAACCCAACTCCTTGCGAAAGGTTCCACCTGAGTATTCCGCTCTTCATCATCCTCACTCGAGTCGATCTCCTCTTCTCGATTGAGACGTGCCAACTCCAATTGAGACTTGGCTAAGGCAGCAGCTGCCTGTGCTCGTTCGAGCTCTGACCGTTCGAATTTAATCCGCGCCTCTAGTTCGGCTTTCAGCCACGCCGATCGCGATGACATACTACCTCTCTGTGACCCTTTGTCACTAGTGTGCCCGATTACTGTTCTTAACGATGCCGCTTCTTCGGTCCCTTGACCTACTTTTTCGACTATCGTTTCACTCCTGGATATAGCGGATTTCTGTGCGGTGCTGGTCTGCGTACCACTGATGTCCGTCCTGTTGCTTGTCGTTGCCATGGACACCCCTGAGTCCCACGTGCATGTGGACGTATCGGTGGTGGCTCCACTTGAAAGAGTTGCCCCACTGAAAGCATTAGCTGTGGTCGCTCCAGATGATTCCGCCTCTTTAGCCTTTCTTGAGAGCCCTGTTCTTTTCCTGGTTCCCTCGTTCCTCTCTGTCTGGTCTTGTGCCTTCTTCATCTTGCAGGAAGGTGATTGTTGGCCTACGGTCCCTACGGTCCCTACAACCCCTTACCTATAACCCTTCTACACCCCAACCTAACCCCACTACCCCTTCCCCCCTTTATCTCCCAACCCTCCAACCCTACTAACAGCCCTATCAGCCCTATCAATCCTGGATGGGGGCCTACCTTGGTGAGCCGTCCATGGATGGAGTTGTGCAGGAATGGAATGGAGGAAAGGCTTAGGAACTGTCCCGCCAAGGAATATGGCGAAACAGTCGAGCCAGTAGTGCAAGCGCAGTCTCGCCCGAGAGAACTGCTCCACCCGAAGGTGTTGTGCCAGACCCCGACCGGTTTGGCACCGTTAGGGGGTCGGGATGTATGCTGTGCTCGCCGCCCAGTCGCCGGTGACGACTCGTCCAGGCGCTCTCCTCCGGCCGCGATGCAGTCAGGTGCCCACACGAGCACCCTCGCCTGGCAGCAGCAGCGGTGGATGCTTCTTCTTCTTTCTTGTACCCTTGCCTGATGACTCGACAGGAAATGCCGGACACGGTCATCCAACAGGAAATGCCGGACACGGTCATCCAACAGGAAATGCCAACTATGGCCGTGGCTGCGATACGTGCCCCATGCGAGCACACGCCCCAAGCCGCAATCCCGGTTTTCTTGCTTCCGGTAGCTACCAGTATTCCAGGTCCGGTCCTGCCTAAGCCCTGATGGCCCTACTGCGCTGGCGTGGTCTTCTTGCCTTTGGTCCTGTTGCTTCAGCTCAAACCTCCAGCTTCCTTCGGTCGCTGATCTTCACTCGGCTCCGAAGGTCCTCTTGAATAGTATTCCTTAAATCCCGCTTCGAAGGACCAATTGAAAAGGAACCATGAACGGGAAGGAGGTCGAGGAGTCACTTGTTACTTGATCCGGCTGGTTCAGCAGCGGATTCCCTAATCTCCTATGACACCTACGTTGAGTTCGGGAACAACGTATGTGAACCCCGCAACGGAGTAACACACAAGGGCGTCGACCTTTTCCTTTTCTTCAAATAGGTTCAGGCGGGGATTACGGGTCTTCCGAAGTCGTCCCGGTCCCAACGCCTTAATTCTTCAATATGTGCCGCAATAGCGACACCAGTGGACTGTATTTACTTTTTTGTTAAGGTGAAGGATTCCTTGGGAATAAAACAGTAATTATCTTCAAACCGTTCCGTGAGAGAGTAATTACTTTCCCTATCACTTCCCTATGCACTTTTTCTTTCTTGATTATTATATATACTGCTCGTCCCGAACGATTTGTAAGAAAACTTGTTTACTGAGCTACCACAAAGCTATACGCGAAAGAGAACCGCGCCCTCTGTGCGATTACGCCACTTAATTACTTCAATTTGTACTATCACTCTCTCACGGTTTGCCCAATATCTTTATTTGTATAAGACATACATTTATACATTTTATTTATAAAGATAGCACAAATAAAATATCTATACTATGATATATATTACATTTTTATATCACAAAAAACCTTTTATTTATTCAACAAAATATGCCTATTTTACCACATATGTACTAAGTTAGAATTCTCAAATATCCAACATATAAGGTTGAAACAATGTTCTTCATTTGAAATTATAAATATCTTAACTAATACAATAGTTTAATTTACATTTTTCCTATACATTTTACTATTAAAAACACTTTTAAATTTCTTACACAAAACTAATTCAAAGGAATTTTTTACATGAAATAACACAGAATTCACCTATTTTGCTCATACAGTCAATCTGAAATATTTTACAAGTCAATTTTTGCAAGTATTTAAATTTCTACTTATTTTTACCTCGCGCGGCTATGAACTCACGCTATTTGAACAACTAATTCTCACACGACTTTCAATTGTCAGCAAAAATGGCAAATTTAGCACACACGGCTATCAACCAATACTAGGTGAACAACTGATTATTCACGTCTCTCAAAGGTCGGAGATTATTTCCAACCAGACTCTTATCAGTTATCATGTCTCTTATCAGATAACATAGAAAAAATATTTCATGAATCAAACATTGAAAATAAACATTTTGTTTTCATACAAAACTTATCAAACTCATATAAGATAATACTTAGGCAATTAATCTCCATTAATTCAATTTATTCACAAAGTGATCATTTCGACCGGGGAGCAAATCCTGGTGTCAAACTTTATTTTAATATTCCTTTAAATTAACATTATTTGAAAGGTGATTTCAACCGGGGAACTGAACCCGGAAACATAATTTATATCTTAAAAATTCCCTATATGAATTTATTAAGAAAATATTACTAAGAAAACGACAAACTAGTCCGGCCTGGAAATCGAACCCAAGACCTTCAAATCATTAATTCGATATTTCATTAAGATTCAACTAAGTGTTTTCTTATTAGAATATTATTGCTCGATAATTTGTTTTTAGAAGCTGTTCGTAATCGGTTAACTAATAAATTGAATTATTCTTATAGACGCGTCGCCAACAGGGGGCTACCCTAATAAAACAATTTTTATTTTACCACTTTGTCGGCGTGATTGATACAAATATTAGTACCTAATTTCAGCTTTCTAGTGCTAACGGTCACAGAGATTAAGCGAGGACGGACAGACAGACAGACATGGCGAAACTATAAGGGTTCCTGGTTGACTACGGAACCCTAATAGCACATAAAATAAATTAGAACGTGGAATGTGATGATAAGATATCGAACATTAATAATGTACTTTTAGATGTAGTTTATTTTTCATAACTAATGAGGTAATAGAGTCTGAAAAACGCGCTTTCGCAACATTTTGGTCAGGGATACACCTTAATGCTGCTGTGTTTGTATGGTGAGTGTAGAGAATCGTAGACCCTTTTTACTGAAAACGAGGCATTCCATCTTAGTCCTCACGGGTGACAACGCATCTGCATTTTGTTTCGTAGTCGAGGATACATGTGGATGTCTATGGACCGCAGCAATCACTTATCATCAGGTGGACTGTGTGCTCGTCTGTCACCCTATCCTATAAAAAAACAATTAAAAAAATCAAAATTACTTTTTCACATTGTGCTAAATAAAACAACAGAAATAAATTTAAGAAATCATTTATTTATTACTGTTTTCACAATAAATGTTTAAAGTGCCTGCTACCTGCCTCAATGCACAAACGGCACCAACGCAAAAAATTACCACGCAAATCTCGGAAGGCTGCGATGTTTTGTCGTATTATTTCTTCAGCTTTATTCAATTTAGCTTTTAACTTCTTCAAACTCGAGGATTTGCGATGGTACACTAATTCCTTATAGCATCCCTAGATAAAAAAAATCAAAGAGCTCATTTGGTGCGGGTACTTAATAGGGTGCAAGGTTTCCCGCCTCATGTTGCTCCCCTACTATTGTCATTGCTAATGTCTGCAACACTTCGTCTCACCATATTCAAATGGTGTCATTATGTGAAATAAAATATGTATACGTATAATATCAGTGTTATAAATAACACAGTTGTCAGTTAATGTCAAACTTGCACATTTACATGCAAAACTAAACCGGTCGAATATGTATACAGATTGAGCGGATCACACACAATGAGCGGAGCACAGATAGGCCGAGACCTTGGTATCTTATTGGATTCCAAGCTTACATTTAGTAATAATATTGACTATATCACAAGTAAAGCATAGTACCCGGTTGACCGAGCTTTGCTCGGTATTTTTCGCTCGGTTTTTTTTTAATTCGTGTGTTTTGGAAATTATATTTAGATACAAATTACATACTGATGAAATATGAATAATATTTTTTGATCTTAGCGACATAATAGAAAAAACTGAACTGGTTATTTGAATAAAAAATCATGAGTGCAATTAGTTTAATTTAAATTTTCGTGTTTTTAAAAAATACTAAAAAAAGGGCTCGAAAAAATAGATTTTCTCAAAAAAGAAAGGAACTTGAAAAAAAATTAAAAAAGTCGGTCGGTCGGTCCGGTCGAACCGGGGTTTTACGATTCTGTGACCGCCCATTATACCAATTAAGCTATTTATAATCATTATCAATCTGTCAAAAATTACCTTCTTATTCTAACGATATTGTAGCAGTTTTTCATTGCCTAAAACACGGACAAAAAGACATTTTCTAAAAATAAATCCTTACTAGATCGATTTATTATCCCCGAAACTCCCTGGACACTAAATTTTATGAAAATCGTTGGAGCCGTTTCCGAGATCCCGATTATATATACACAAGAATTGCTCGTTTATCACAAGTAAAGCATATATAAACTTAGGCTTGCTATTACGTACATGGCAACCTTTCAATAACGTACACTGTATTAAAGTACTATATTATGCCTACGTTCGCAGTATATTAGAGTATGGTAGCAACATAATATGGTGTTCACAATACTATATGCATATTAACAAAATAGAAGTATTACAAAAAACATTTTTGGTTTATGGACCATAAAGTTAAAGAGCAATATCAGACATACAAACAGAAAAGTAGTTATTTATGATTAAGGTATATTAACTCAGATCAAACACACAAGCACAGAGATACACACAGACACACACACACACACACACACACACGCGTGGCATGCGTGGCAACTATGGCAAATATTCAAGTTATTTTTAAAATATTCAGTTGTCGCTGTTTACACTTAGAGATAGCACGTGTCAGTATTAATTGAAATGAGTTCTGAGCATCAGGAGTTACAAACACGTTCTGCTTAGTTCATTTTCTATCAGCTTTTTTTTACATTAGAATATCTTATTTGTTTACGTCGAAAGTATTTCTTTATAATAATGCATTGTGCACTATGCAATACGGATTTTAATGATGATGAAGTGCGGATCGTGTAAAAAGCAACTTTGTTTTGGCTGCTCTAATATAATCGAAGCTATACTATCTATACCCAGCTTCGGTGGGTATAGAAAATTGGGTGCTGACCGAAGGGCTGCATGGAGGTGTTCTTATTGTCGGAACATTCTATGCGCCCCTTCAACGCCAACGCCAACCACGTCGCCGTCGATCCCTATCAATGATGGAGGTGCTTCGATTGATTTGGTTCTGCAGGAAATAGGTGACCTAAAACTACAGCTTCACTGTCTACCAGCACTCATTAATGACGTGAAAAGCATTAGGCGTGAAATAGGAGCGCTAAAATCATCCTGTGAATTTAATAGTGAAAAAATAATTAACTGTGAGTCCAGAATAACTGATCTTGAATCCAAGATACCTAATATGGAGTAAATAAAAATAACATTTGACTCGACCCTCTCTGAAATAGTGGCCCTGAAAAAGGAGCTAGCTACTAAGGAACAATGGTCTCGACTTAACAATGTCGAGATAAAGGGAGTTCCCCTAAAGAGAGATGAAAACCTTTTTTTAATAGTAGATAACATATGCACGCAGGTTGGTTACACGATCCCGAAACATCAAATAAATTACATAGCAAGGGTGCCGACACATTTTGGTAAGGATAAATCTATTATTGTCAACTTCTTCAACCGCTACATAAAGGAAGAATTTGTCGCTGCGGCGCGAAGTAAGAAGTTTATGACAGCGAAAGACATTGGGTTTGTGGGTAACGAACAACGGCTGTATGTTAATGATCACTTAACACCGTATTCTAAGGCCTTGTTAACTAGCACCAAAGCTATTTGTAAAGATAAGGATTATCAATACGTTTGGGTAAAGTATTGTAAAATTCATGTTAGAAAAAACGATACTACAAGGGTTATGATTATCACAAGCGATAGTGATTTAAACAAGTTAGCTTAATCTGCCTCCAAACGTATAATTTGCTTAACTTATGTCTCAGCTTAATTACGTATTGCTTAATTGCTTCTGCCGTAAATTACATTTGTAGTGGAATGTTTACAACCCCTGCTTTGCTGATGTATCGCTGTTGTTATTCTGTGTTTTTTTCTAAAACTCTTTGTTCGATATATTGTTTGACGCATAATTGTTTCTACCCGCCTTATCGATATATTTTAGGTAACCGTATGCATATTGTGCTCGCTTTTTTCGCTCTTATATCCTATTTGGTACAGAATGATATTGATTGTATTTTTTCCACGCTGCTGAAATGTTTTGATTTATTAATTTTTTTTGTGTTGGTTTGCTTTCTTATCATGCTATTAACCCTAATACAAATAATATATTTTTAAGTAGTTATTTTAAGACTTTCTGCATTCCGCTTAGTTTAATAACTTTAATTTTTCGTTGCATCAACATTTATGTTCTTAAAAGCCTGCTTTTTCATTACACTTTAATCAATTCTTTTAATACTAGACTTGGCTTTCTCGCTATTCTTTTTTGCATTATGTTATTGAATGATATTGATACTATTATTTAAATCTCGACTTAATGCCCGCCTTGCCGATACATAGCTAGTATTAAACAAATCAAAATCATGCTTTTTGCACTGATTATTAAAAATATTACTAGACCGATATAAGAAAGTATTTTTTCCGTAATTAGTTGATGAAGCTGGTAAGTAGATTAATGCATTTCGTTCTAAGGTTAACCGTAGCAGATCTAAACAGTCAACATTTCCAGAACAAATTTTCAATAAAAATACAATGTCAGCAATCTCCCGACGCTTTATCAAAGGTAACAGATGATGTTGTTTGCATAAGGATATATAGTTCTCTGAACGGTATTTTCTATGGGTACGATAGCAAAGATATCGTATGAATTTACGTTGAATACTTTCAATCCGTGAAATGTATGTGTCATACATTGGATTCCAGACTTGCGAAGCGTATTCAAGCGTACTGCGGACGTAAGTGCAGTACAATATTTTAATTATTTTAATGTTATTAAACTCCTTAGCAGTACGCATGACAAAACCTAACGCCTTAGATGCCCTAGCTATGATATTGTCAACATGGTTGTTGAATAATAACTTAGAGTCGTAGAAAATCCCTAGATCACGTACAACTGATTGTTTTTGTAGCTTCTGACCTTTAAGGTGATAGCCGAAATGAATTAAATTTCGCTTGCGTGAATATGTAATGAGGGTACATTTTGACGGATTTAGTTCAAGCTTATTAATAGTACAGTATTCCTACAATCTTGGTAAATCTTCCTGCATTAATTCAGCATCAGCCTGCGATGAGATTGTGGAAAGTATTTTCATATCATCAGCATAACACAGTAGGTGTGATGATTTAAAACAGGTTTCAATATCGTTAACAAATATCAGAAATAGCAACGGTCCCAGTAAGGACCCCTGTGGTACGCCACTTGGTATTGACACCCAACCTGATATATAATTGTTAACAACTACAGCTTGCGAGCGATTGTCGATATAAGAGGAGAACCACGGCAGTAGGTCTCCATAGACACCAACATACTGAAGTTTTTTCAAAAGCAAATTATGTTCAATCCGGTCGAAAGCCTTACTATAATCTGTATAAACAACGTCAACTTGATGATCATCATTCATGGCTTTAGTCAAGAATGAATTAAAAAGCACCAAGTTGGAAACGGTGGATCTACCCTTGAAGAAACCATGTTGAGACTGGCTTATGCTTTGTTTGAGTAACGGATACATCCGCTCATAAACCAACTTTTCAAAGACTTTGACACAACTGAGAAATTGGCCTATAATTAGTGACATCAGTCCTAAGACCCTTCTTGTGCACAGGGGTGATATATGCACGTTTCCAAATATTAGGAATTGAGCATTCATCCAACGATTTACGAAATAGCAAACTTATTGGTAGTGCTATCGTCTCTGCACAGTTAATAAGAAAAATGGCTGTTAGGTTATCAGGTCCAGCAGATTTAGATGGATCAAGAGCTTTCAACAACCGACATACGTATTTAGGGTTAACTTCTATTTTTATATATTTGCGGTTGATGTTGATGTCATATTAGAAATATTTGGAAGAGTTGATTGAGCGCCCTGGTATAAAAACTTTGACTTGAAATAAGTTGAAAACGCGTCACTAATAGACTGACCTTTATTGTAGATTACACTACCAACATTGAGACTACTCGGAATAGAGTGAGTTTTTGATTTACGTTTAACATATGACCAGAAATATTTAGGATTTTTTTCTATTGAACTTTCAACGGTTGATATGTAGTCTTTATGACACATATCTTCCAAATATTTGACACGAGTGCGTAGTATTTTATACGATTCTTCATCAGATCTATAACCGTAGGTCTTGAATTTACGAAGATACTTATGTTTTTCTTTAATTGCTCTCTTTAATGCTAGGGAATACCATGTATGGTAGGACTCCGGTTTAATTATTTTTGACGGTATATGCTTATCTCTTAATTTCTCAAATATTTCATAAAATATTTAATGGAATCATTAAGAGATTTCGAAGAGAATTCGGTTCGCCAATCAATTTCAGCATATTTTTCATTAATTGATTGATAATCACCTTTATTAAATAGAAACTTAATAAACGGAGTTATTTTAAGTATGCTTAGCTCATAAAAACGTACTTCCATTACTAACGCTCCGTGAAAGGGATCTACTGGTACCAAAGAGTCGTCACTACAATCGGATACGGCTACATCACAGTTAGATAATACAAGATCGAGTGTCTTACCATATTTATTGCGTATACCATTATATTGGCAAAAGTTAAGCGCATTCTATAGTTAATTGGCTCATAGCAATAATTACAAGAGTTGGAACGGTTGGAAGCGGGTATCCATTTTATGTTGCTTAAATTAAAGTCACCCACTATAAGATACTTATTCGTGGGATATTTTAAGACTTTATCATTTAATTTCTTAAAAAAATTCAATAACTGGTCCGAAAAACTAAAGCTTCCATGTTAATTACATAAAAATAAAACACAAATATGCAGAGAAGTAGGCATTTTACTATCGCTTTTTCTGACAGTCAGCGTGAGCCAAAAATCTTCAGAACTGGAGTTAAAGGTCGGTTGAGGTACAACAGACAGCTCTCTGCGTGTCGCAATGAGCACACCGCCTCCGTACATTTGGCCCGTCCCAGCGTAATCACGATCGCGGCGCCACACAACATAACGACTATCAAATAACTCAGAGTTCGAAATACCATCCAGAAGCCGCGTTTCAGTTATAACAATGACATCGTATTTAGACAGGCAGGTTTTACGGTAGAAATCAGATGTTTTAGTACGCAGACCTCGTGCATTCTGGTAATAAATATTTAATAAAGAACTATTCGTGTTATTAATTAAATTGTTAGCCATTATGAATCATTAAATTAAAAATAAAATATAAACAAAGTATAATTAAAATTATAAAACTAGACAATATGCAGAAAGTCTTAAAATAATAACTAAAATTCCTTATTTTGATTTTAATTACAAACTCGAATAGTAAATCAACATGGTAAATAATTATCTCGTTAAAACAGTGCTGTAATAGTAAATATGTAATTAAAAAAAATAATAGTATCAATATCATTCAATAACATAATGCAAAAAAGAATAGCGAGAAAGCCAAGTCTAGTATTAAAAGAATTGATTAAAGTGTAATGAAAAAGCAGGCTTTTAAGAACATAAATGTTGATGCAACGAAAAATTAAAGTTATTAAACTAAGCGGAATGCAGAAAGTCTTAAAATAACTACTTAAAAATATATTATTTGTATTAGGGTTAATAGCATGATAAGAAAGCAAACCAACACAAAAAAAAAATTAATAAATCAAAACATTTCAGCAGTGTGGAAAAAATACAATCAATATCATTCTGTACCAAATAGGATATAAGAGCGAAAAAAGCGAGCACAATATGCATACGGTTACCTAAAATATATCGATAAGGCGGGTAGAAACAATTATGCGTCAAACAATATATCGAACAAAGAGTTTTAGAAAAAAACACAGAATAACAACAGCGATACATCAGCAAAGCAGGGGTTGTAAACATTCCACTACAAATGTAATTTACGGCAGAAGCAATTAAGCAATACGTAATTAAGCTGAGACATAAGTTAAGCAAATTATACGTTTGGAGGCAGATTAAGCTAACTTGTTTAAATCACTATCGCTTGTGATAATCATAACCCTTGTAGTATCGTTTTTTCTAACATGAATTTTACAATACTTTACCCAAACGTATTGATAATCCTTATCTTTACAAATAGCTTTGGTGCTAGTTAACAAGGCCTTAGAATACGGTGTTAAGTGATCATTAACATACAGCCGTTGTTAGTTACCCACAAACCCAATGTCTTTCGCTGTCATAAACTTCTTACTTCGCGCCGCAGCGACAAATTCTTCCTTTATGTAGCGGTTGAAGAAGTTGACAATAATAGATTTATCCTTACCAAAATGTGTCGGCACCCTTGCTATGTAATTTATTTGATGTTTCTGGATCGTGTAACCAACCTGCGTGCATATGTTATCTACTATTAAAAAAAGGTTTTCATCTCTCTTTAGGGGAAGTCCTTTTATCTCGACATTGTTAAGTCGAGACCATTGTTCCTTAGTAGCTAGCTCCTTTTTCAGGGCCACTATTTCAGAGAGGGTCGAGTCAAATGTTATTTTTATTTACTCCATATTAGGTATCTTGGATTCAAGATCAGTTATTCTGGACTCACAGTTAATTATTTTTTCACTATTAAATTCACAGGATGATTTTAGCGCTCCTATTTCACGCCTAATGCTTTTCACGTCATTAATGAGTGCTGGTAGACAGTGAAGCTGTAGTTTTAGGTCACGTATTTCCTGCAGAACCAAATCAATCGAAGCACCTCCATCATTGATAGGGATCGACGGCGACGTGGTTGGCGTTGGCGTTGAAGGGGCGCATAGAATGTTCCGACAATAAGAACACCTCCATGCAGCCCTTCGGTCAGCACCCAATTTTCTATACCCACCGAAGCTGGGTATAGATAGTATAGCTTCGATAATATTAGAGCAGCCAAAACAAAGTTGCTTTTTACACGATCCGCACTTCATCATCATTAAAATCCGTATTGCATAGTGCACAATGCATTATTATAAAGAAATACTTTCGACGTAAACAAATAAGATATTCTAATGTAAAAAAAGCTGATAGAAAATGAACTAAGCAGAACGTGTTTGTAACTCCTGATGATCAGAACTCGTTTCAATTAAATATAGCATAATCTACAAATGCTATGTATAACGGCATGTTATATTCTTTGTATTTTTCTATCATTTGTTCCATAGCGTGTATATGATCCATTGTTGAGTAGCGTGGTTGGAAGCCTGCTTGCTCTATTGGTTGGTTTCTGTCTATGTCTGGGGCTATTCTACTTAGGATTATCGAAGAGAACAATTTATAGATTGAAGATAGTAAACTAATTGGTCTATAATTGTTGATGTCAAGTGGATTTCCTTTTTATAGAGCAGTATTATGTTTGAGCTGCACCATTGTTTTGGTATTTGTTCTTGTTGTATGATTAAGTTGAATAGTTTCGTCAGGTAGCTTACTAGAATAGGTGACCCAAGTTTTAGAGCTTCATTTGTGATTTTATCTGGCCCTGGGATTTTTTCAGACTTTAGTCTTTTTATATGCCTTTCTATTTCCCCTTCAGTTATAGGAGTTAAAGTTGCTTCTTCCAGTTGGGATTCTCTTTTATGTTTACTTTCCAGTTGTTCACCCTTTTGGGTTTCATCTTGAGATGTTCTTCTGTAAAGCTCTGAGTAGAAAGTTGTTGCGCGCTTTACTATGTCTTCTCTGTTTCTTGTTTCCTCTTTTCCGTCTTGTAGACCTTGTATCCAAGTTTTATGCGTTGACAGCTCTTTAAGAGCTCTCTTTGAACTTTTATATGTTGCTATATTTCTCTCTATGATTATTCTTCTACGTCTTTCGTAGTCTTGCCTGATTGCTTTGTTTGTTTTCTTATATAGTTCTTTTAATTCGTGTCTCATTTCTTTAGATTTTTCTCTTTTAGATAGGAGTTCCGTACGTTTAGAAATCAGTTCTTGTGTTTGTTCGGTAATAATTTTAGGTTTTTTGTTACTGGTTTTAAATGCTTTATCCTGTTCTAGACTATTTGTGATGGTTTTTTCCAGCTCGCTGCTCAGAGTTTGTACATTTTATGTGTTCTTCATTGTTTCTTCTAGTCCTGTTGTATTTTCTTTTAGCTTTTCTAGATAAGTTTCTTTTTCTTTTGGAGTCTTTAGCATATTATGTGGGACTTTAAATGATTTCCTGTTCATTTTTGGGGTCCGGAGATTTAGTGAACATCTGACCATTTTATGATCCGATGGGAAGTTTATATTGTTTAAAACCTCAAGATTTGTGATTAATTTGGGGTTGTAACTTAGTATGAAATCGATTTCATTTTTTGTGTTGTTGTCTGGAGAAATCCAGGTCCATTTTCGAGAGTTTCTCTTTTTGAAATATGTATTCATCAATGATAGTTTGTTTTCATATGCGTATTGAATTAATCGTTCCCCTCGTGGATTTCGTTGACCATATCCTTACCGTCCCATTATCATATGTTTTTCATGTTTCGGGTACCCAATTTTTGCATTTAAGTCTCCAATCACTAGTAATGTCTTATCTGCTTGTTCTTGCGCTTTTTGTAAATCCATGAAGAAACTTTCAATTTCTTCCTCATTGGAGCTCTCAGTGGGGGCGTAAACTTGAATAATAGACAGTGATACCTTGTTGAAGTTCATTTTTAACAAAGCAACTCTTTCTGATATGCCTACGAAGCTCACGATATTTTGTTTCAATGTTTTCTTTACTAAGAAGCCTACGCCATGGAGACCCAATGTCTCACCAATGTAACAGAAAATATATTTGTTATGTTCTTCTATACTGTACCCTAGTCGTTTAATTTCGGCGAGCCCTATGATGTCCCAGTTAATTTTGGCTATTGCATTATCTAATTCTAATAGTCTTGTCATTGATGATAGTGATCTTACGTTATAGGTGCATATTTTTAAGTTGTGTAATTCTTCAGATTCATAGTTTAGATTTTCAGAATTTCTGCTCTTATAATTATTGGTTTTATTCAATGGAGGGTTGTGGTCTTCTTCCCCCACGGTGACCAGCCGGCTTGGGGTTCCGATTGTTTTATTTTTATTTTGTTGTGTTGTTTGATTTGTCTTATCCGGGTTCCAGTTGAGGGAGGCAGTTTTTAGTTTTTTGAAGTTTTTGGTTCAGACACCGATGATGCTCTACCTCGTGCTGCATAATTGAGTATGCTTGGTTTTACTAATCCCTGTGTATTATTTGCCGATGGCTCCTCAATATGTTTGTCAGTAAACTGTTTCTTCTTGGTGTTTTGTGCCATTGTTTCTGGTGAATCTACCTTTTCTCTTTTCCTTTTCTCGCGGTTAGAATCTTTTGGGTTTTTTACTACTAAGTTATCGTATTTCAGATATGCTAAATTTCCCTTCTTTCTTTCTTCTTCCAACATTGGTTGGAGATTTTTGCGAGTTTTTAGAACCTCTTTAGGAAAGTCTTCTTTAAGATAGATGCCTTTGGGCAGGTTAGATTTGTTCTTCTGGATAAGATGTTTTTCCATGTTGTTGTCAATGACACCACTACCGGTCGGTTTTTATTTGAACGTTGCCCAATTCTATAGACTTTGGCTATCTCTTGACTGTCTAGGTGTACACCCGTCTCCACTATTATTTCTTTAAAATAGTCTACTAATTCACATTCTGTTTTTTGTTTCTCTTCTATTCCGAAAAATACTAAATTGTTCTTTCTCTTTTCCTTTTCCATGAACTCTATTTTCAGTTCAAGGTTTGTTATTTTCGTTTTTAAGGTTTTGTTTTCTTCCAAGAGTGCTTTCATTTTTTCGTCGAGTGCTTGCATGACATTATTGGTGACATTGGCGGTTATTGTCAAAGTTTGTTGGTTTAGCTTCTCATCAAGTTTAGTTAGCAACAATTTCATACTTTGATCCATATTTATTTTGGTAGAATTTTAAATTTTTTCTACTGACAACACTAGAACTATCAAAATACAGTTCCGTACAGTTCCTTCATATACACAGTAATCTATGGATCCTTCGTTCATTCATTATTGTCAGGTTGGCACCATAGATAAGATGTTTATACGGGAAGTTGGCACTACGTTTGTGACAATGTCAGATGGACGCACTTTTTTCTTTTTGTAGGTTATCTTTATAATAAATGTTCTTGATTTCACTATATACACTATTTTCCACTGAGATTTCTTCGTAATTTGGAGTTATAGTGGGTTTCTTGGGATATTTTCGCAGTTTTATGGTTAATTAACTAGTTTTAATAGCAATTGTGAATTATTTTCGACGGAGCTGATTTTATACGTGTTTACGTCTACAATACCGGAACCGGATCCACATTTTAATGATATTTTTATCTAAATATTTTAAAAGGTATCTATGTCAAATATAAAAAAGATACTAAATGTATGTTTAACAAAACTTATTAATATAACATTTAAATTACAAATGTAGTTATTTAAATTAGAGTAAGAGTCGTTCATAAATACTGGGCACGCGCGAGTTAAAAATGGACAAATTTATTCCACTTTGACTTTGATGTGGAAATCTAAAAATAAAATGAAAGAAATGAGCAGATAATATATAAAAAATTTGCCTAATTATGATAACTTATATATGTTTCTACAAAAAATGTGTATATATAATACTCGTAATATATTCGTCGTATACTTAAGTACCCACAGAAATGTCGCATCTAAACAAATTAATTTCATAATCTGTATTCCATGACACGGGATGGCGTCTTAGGAATAATTTGTTTTATTATTAATCTATAATTGGGGGATGAGTCGCTCGCGTCCGTAGGCTTCGACCACCTAACCTTAGGCCCACCCTACACGTGTCCCCCGGGTGGTGCTAAACGAGCGACAAAGCCGATAAAATGGACTCGGCTCCTCGCCGTATGGTAGCGGCGTAAAATCTACCACCAACCCTTGTTCGCACCATGACTCAAGAAATAAAAGAAATGGCCCCGAGTTCGAAGGGGTGCGAAGAATCTCCGGGAGAAAAACCGGCGACGAGGTTCGCCACCCGTCACGTTCTGTCTCCCGGAGGGGCGAAAAGTGGATTGCGGAAACCCGTCTGGCTACGCGGAATGTATGTGGAGGAATGAATGATAAGATGGATGAAGTATGCGAAATGATGAATGACAGAGGAATAGATGTGTTATGTGTGAATGAGACGAAACGAAAGGGAAAGGATGCCACTGCACATGGCACGTATACCGCGTATTGGTCTGGTGTGGGCGAGACCGAACGGGCATGCCAGGGAGTCGGTTTCATCCTTTCAGAAAGAATGGGACGATGTGTGAAAGAGTATGAATGTGTAAGCCCGAGACTGCTATGGATACGAATGAAAGTGGGCTTAAAGAAGCTGTTCCTACTAGGGGTATACGCCCCAGACATGTCTAAGCCCACTTACATCCGAGAGCAGTTTTGGGACATGGTAAGGATGGTGTTGACAAAATGTAAGGAAAATGAAAATATTATTATGTTAGGAGACTTTAATGGAAGGGTTGGGGTGAAGAGGTCTGGTTATGAAAGGATATTGGGAACGTTTGGTGATGAAAGTATAAATGAGAATGGTGAAGACCTCCTCACCGTATGTGCGGAAAAGAATCTTTTTGTGACGAATACTTTTTTCGTCATAAGAGGATTCACATGTATACATGGGAAAGAGGTGATGATAGAAGCATGATAGATTTCGTAATTGTGGATGAAAGAATGAGGAGCGCAGTCGTAGATACAAGGGTTTACCGGGGGTCCAACGTAGGGACGGATCATTACTTGGTCTTATGTCGAATTAATGGTCTTTTCAAGCGTTGGCGGCATCGGACATCTGTATCTACCACTGCGTTACAGCGTATAAGAATAGAGAAGTTACAAGATGAAGATGTGATAGAGAAGTATAAATGTAGACTGAGAGAAAATATTAGATGTTTGAATGAGTTGTGTATGAATGATTTAGACTTGAATACTGTGTGGGATAATATTAAGAAAGGTTTGGTGGATACCGCCACCGAAGTATGTGGTGTAAGTAAGAGAACAAATGAAAGGAAAAGTAAAACGTTATGGTGGGATGATGAGGTACGGGTGGAAGTTGATTCAAAGAAGAAAGCATGGTTAGATTTACTAGCAACCAAAGCTGGTAATTCTTCTGGTATGAATGATGAGATTGAAAGAAAAAAGGCAGAATTTAGACGTCTAAATAAGAGAGTAAAAGAAGTTGTTGAAAGGAAAAAGAAAGAAAGAACGGATAAGAATGATAGAAGAATATCTGATAATTTCCAGGCTAACATAAAAATGTTCTGGAAACTCGTAAGAACTGCCAGGGGAAATACAAAACAGCCTATAATAAATGCTATAAGAGACGAGAATGGATGTATTCTGAATGATGAAGTTTCGAATTTAAACAGATGGAAGGAATACTTTGAAAGCGTGTTTATGAGTGAAGAGTCGTATGAATTAAATGAACTAGAAATTCCGAAAGAAGTGGAAAGGGGTATGGAGATAAGTGTAGATGAAATAATGAAAGCAATGAAAAGCATGAAAGCAGGTAAGGCAGCTGGATATGATAGAGTATCACTCGAGATGCTAAGGGCTGGAGAGGAAGTGGTGGCAGGCCTGCTGTACACCTTGTTTAATTTATGTTGGGAATTAAAACGGGTACCGGATGACTGGTGTAAAGCAGTTATAGTACCAATATATAAAGGAAAAGGGTCACAGCAGGACTGCAAAAACTACCGCGGTATCAGCTTGCTTAGTATTGTGGGTAAACTGTATGCTAAGGTGTTAATTGAAAGAGTTATGAAAGAAACTGATGGAAAAATTTGGGATGTGCAAGCGGGTTTTAGAAAGGGAATGGGGTGTACAGATCAAGTCTTTTCCATGCGCATGATTGCGGAGAAGTTTTTGGCCAAAAACCAGAAAGTTTTTTGTGCGTTCATGGACTTGGAAAAGGCTTATGACAGAGTGGACAGGAATGTGTTATGGCAAACACTGAACTCATATGGGTTGAGCGCTGGTTTGATACAGGCATTAAGGTCTCTTTATAGGGACTCTAGTGCTTGTGTCAGGATCAATGGGGTCTACTCGGACTGGTTTGGCATCCAAAAAGGTGTCAGACAGGGCTGTGTAGCTTCCCCTTGGCTGTTCAACCTATTTATGTACCGGTGTTTGCAAACTTTGAAAGATGAGGAATGTGGGTTAAGAATGGGCGAGTTAACCGTCAAATGCCTTTTGTATGCCGATGATCAAGTCATACTTGCGTCATCGGCGGCAGAGTTGCAAATGATGGTTACATTAATGAACTGGGAATTGAAAGAAAGGGGAATGAAAGTGAACGCAAGTAAGACGAAAGTGATGGTTTTTGAAAGAGAAGAAAGCAAAACGGTATGTGAAATAAGAATAGAAGGAGAGTTAATTGAGCAAGTGGATGAGTTTGTGTATTTGGGATGTGTATTTAGCAGGGATGGTAGATATGATAGGGAAATAGAACGACAAGTAAATGCAGGGAATAGAGTGAATGGGGCACTACACTCTATTATGAAGAACCAGAATGTGTCAAAACAGGCACGTATGGTAATTCATAATGCTGTGTTAGTCCCTACTTTAATGTATGGTAGTGAAAGCTGGGTGTGGCAGAAGAAGCACGAAAGTAGAATAAATGCTGTAGAAATGCGGTCTTTAAGGAATATGCTAGGGTTTAATCTGAATGACAGGGTGAGAAATTGCGTGATAAGAGATAAATGTGGTATGCAAGATGATGTTGTGACCAGGATTAAGAAAGGATTGCTTCGGTGGTTTGGTCACGTAGAAAGAATGAATGAGGAAAGAGTGACAAAGCAAATTTATATGGCAGAATGGCCGAGTCGGAAAGGGACGCCCTAGAAAAAAGTTTATCGACCACATTGGCAATATTTTGAAAATGGGCCACGTTAGAAGTACCCTTAACCGACGAGCATGTATGCGTAGATATATGGATGTAAAGGAGGCGAAAGAGGTATGTCAGGATCGTGCCAAATGGAAGTCCGTAGTCTCTGCCTACCCCTCTGGGTGACAGGCGTGAGTGTTTATGTATTAATCTATAATACATTTTTATTGATCATGTATCTTATTAACCGATGAAAAGTAATTCCTTGGTTTTTACTGACATTTCTCGAATTATTTGTGCAATATCTAAGTACACACGACGGCATATTTTTAGCAAGAGATTTTTTAAATTAACACAACACGTGACAACTCTACAAGTGCCTAGCGAGTGGCTGATTGAAGTGCGGTGTAAGCACCGCAGTTGAATGGAACAGAGTAGCTGAATGCAGTGTCGCCTCTATTACGTAGTACATGATAGCTCAATGACATGACACGACTTTTTTAATCTATAGTGATTTCGTTCGCAATGTTAGCAACAATCGACATCGATATACTCGTTCTTGTTTAGTTATTTATTTTTATTACTTTATATGCCTAAAAATATTTGGAAAAAATAGGACTAGATTAATCATTATTCGAATGATCAAGTAAGTCATTTTCTAAATCAAGTGATGATTTTTATATATTACGATTCGCCCGGTTTCGCAAGATTGTTTTATAGATCTCAACAACAGCTCCACTTACCAGATTCAATTTTAAGTGTGAGTGTTCATCAAAATCTATCCAGCCTTTCTTAAGTGATGATCTTTCAAACATGCGGCAATTGATTGTTATTCATATTATTATGTTATTCATATATAGACTTACCACTGAATTAGCGATGAATAAAATCACCGAATGTATTCAACAAAGCTTTATCTGCTTGGACGTAAATATTTTAAAATTAAAGTTAAAGCAGGATCTTGATAATGCTGTATAGCGGAGGCGAAAAAAATCACTACTTACTACCAAATAATATATAATATTACTTAGAAGCTCTAAGACTCCCTGTTATCCTACAAGTATCGTATAAAACGATAGAGAGAAATGAAACTAGGTATAGGCAACAGTATCTCCCTGATAACGACTCAAAAATAAAATAAAAATTTCGGTTGCCAAACGACTTGTTAAGAGAGGGATACAAAAATTTAGCTCAATTTAATGAATGAATGATGTATAATATCTGCAGCAGAGAAAAAATACGGGTAATATATTCGTAATCGATTTATTTGAATTCAGATAGCTAATACGAAAGAGACGAAAGATCAAGATGTGAAGAATAACTCTTTGCGTATACTTTCTTCAGTTTCACTTCATAACTAAGCATCCGAGAAACAAACATATTCTCGACTTTTTTAAAGTTGCGTTAATAATGGATATTGAACATCCATTATTAACGCATATAAAAAATCTATCCAAATTCAAGTTTTTAGGGAAGAAAAGTAGTTATCCGTGTGTGAAAACGAACAGTGTAAATAATTTCAAAAATGTAAATAATTAGCATACCGAATTTGCGTATAAACGTCGCGACCACAGATAATATATAGGCCATGCAATAATTCCTTCGCCCCATTTAGTTTATACGGTGCTTTTAAAAAATAACAGTCCTTCGGGCTTTTAAAGCTCACATTGTTGCGTTTTATTGGATAAACCACCAGAATAAAACAAAGATATATTTTTTAGGACTTCGGAAGTGTAAGAACACACGATTACAAAATTTTAGCTAAAAATAAAATTCGTGTTAATTTTTTTTAAATATTAGTAATCTTATTAATTAACATTACTAATATTCTTTTAACCACACCTGGTAAGCTTGAAAATGCTTGTGTTAGGAGTGGTTCACGACAGCAGTCAAATGGCGGAATCGAACCCACGACCTTGAGTTCGCGATCCGCGCCCTGCCATTAGGCTACTGTCGCTTAACGTTTTTTTTTTATAGAATATGGTGACAAACGAGCACACAGTCCACCTGATGGTAAGTGGTTGCTGCGGGAGACTCGCGCGGACCGCCGTAGCGAACAGACGCGCGCAGCGGAAAGCTCCCGAGAGCCGATCCGCGCACGACCCACGCACTGCGTGTGGTATCTTGAAATTTTGTGCGGTTCTTAAAACAATCCACATTGGAACGAGACTTGAAGTGAATAGAAAGTGAAAAATCATGAACTGTGAGGACCCCGGGGGGAGTACCCCCTGGGATTCACCAGAAGAAGTGAGACAGGCAACACCCAACAGAATTAGTGAATCAAGAGTAATAGGAAACATGCTCTCGAAAAACAACAGTGAAAGTTCACACAAATCTAATGATATGGACACGGATCTTCTTAGTCTAGACAAGGACAGTAAACAAGTGAAAGACAAAGTGAAAAAAGTGAAAATGGACTTCAATGAGTTCAATAAAAATATAATACAGTGCTGGGAATGCGAACAATACTTCCAAACGGACGCCCCTCTGTGGGGTACCAATCAAATGAACACGAGGAAAATCCAATGTAAGGTATGCATGGAAAGCTTTCTCATAAAGGCGGCCACTACTATAGTGCCCAAATTCGAAAAAGAAACACTAAAAATCGAAACTACCATAACATTATACACAGCCACGCTAAAAACCGGAGTAAGCAACTTTCGTGCGTGCGTGGACTGTAAAACAAAGAGAGAATTGATCACCCTCCCGATAGACGCATTTACATCGGAGGAATGGTTCATCTGTAAGTGCGGCAAAAATCAAATTGCACTTATAAAAACCACGGCAGAGGATTCAAGCCCGTCTCTAACCACCCAAAGAGGCTAGAAAAAAAGAAATCGTAAAGTCAGAACGACAAATAATACCGTCGAACTTTGCGCGCTAAATACATACCAGGGCGTTGGCTTGCAAGAGCCAGTGCACGTGCAACGAACGAGGTTAGAGCCGACGAACGGCACATGCAAGCCGCTCGCCGCCCGGACCGCCCCCCGCCTCACCTCAGGGGAACGACACAGCGTGCGAGCGTCTACGCTAGTGAACAAAAGAAATGACACCATCGCCCAAAGCCACACGACCACGGCGCGTACCTGCGCGACCGAAACAACCCAAAGTTTGGCCGCCACATGTACACCCAGCGCGCGGACAGGCAAGCCGAGGCCAACTCGGAAACAATATATAATATACCGTTAGCAAACAGATTTGAAACGCTACAAAACGAAAATAGAGGAATAAAAAGACAACGCACCGGAACAGATAAGTTCGTGATGCCCACACAGAAAAACACACATATCCCTGATATAATAATTAGGGATGAAAAAATAATGAAAGACCAACGCGCCCTCAGATTTATAAGAGAGGCGACATCAACAAATAATTCAACGCTTAGAGTGACGAACGGACAAATAAAAATCAACCCGGGGAGCTCAGCAGCCCGGGAAGACATTCTCACGAAAATCCAAGTGTGCGAACCATCAAGAATAATGGCACCAAAACCAAAAGCTGACAGACAACCGGCGACAAAAGTGGTGCTGAAAAATGAAACATACGGTGAGGACACTGACATAATCGCAGAAGAGATAGCGGAATGCATTGGCATTAAACCGATATCAATAAAACCGCTAGGAAAAGCAGGTAAAATACACCTCTTGATTTTTGAAAATAAATATAAACAAAAAAGCGTCCTGGAAGCATGCAAAACCGCTGACAGGAAGTTCTTCTGCGCCCCTTGCATAAAGGTAGAGCCATTCAGAGAAAACCCGAGACACATAGTGCAATGCAAGAAATGCTATGCATTTGACCACTCGAAACAGTCTTGCTACGGCAGACAAGAAGAATCACAGATCAAAATCAATACACCCGAGGGCACTACGACGATGGTCTGCAAAAACTGTAAGAAAGAAGGACACAGCGCGAACAACGCTACCTGCCCGATATTTCAAAAAATGATATCCAAACAAATGGAACAAGCGAAAGTCAAACAGACTAAACAAGAAGAGAGAATCAGACGTGCAACAGTCAGACCTGGAGTCAGATATGCGGACGTCTCAAGCAAAAGACAATTCCCCGCCTTACCACAGAAGGAGCCGACACTATCACAGGGGGAGCAGGCAATGTTACCACCGATGAACGAAACAACCATAGAAAGCCTCCACCTAAGACTGGAGCGAACGGAAAAACTACTAATGAAGCTCATAGAAACCATGAATAACACACAACGACAGACCAATGGCTAATTACGACCAAAAAAGAATACAGAACCTCAAAATCCTACACCTAAATGCACAAGGACTGAGAAAGAAATTCATTGAAGTAAAAAAGCTGGCAGAAAAATACAGGCCAGCCATAATAGTGATAAACGAATGCAAAATCGACTTCGACAAGGAGAAGTTTAACATGAAAGGATACGATAAAATCACACACTCACTTAAAACCCACTTAACCACGGCCATGTACATACAAAGGGGACTAAGATGGACCGAAACAGAGGTCACACCGGGGTGGGGAGAAGAGAGAAGAAAAATTGAAGGCGTGGGCATCAAACTGTTCACAGACCACGCGACCGGACAATACATAAAAATAAAAGGGACCTACTTTCAAATCCCAAATCAACACCAAGCCAGAGAAGAGCTTGAAGAAACCTTGGCTGACGAACCAACGATCATAATAGGAGATCTGAATCTACAGATGCGCGCCCTGAACCAAAGAAGAGACGCAGGCCTAGGCATTGTAATCAGGAAAGCAATAAACGACGGAATCTGCTCGTTAAAAAACGCCGGCGCGCCGTCGAGGCCGGCCAACCAAGGCAACGCAATCCTGGACATAGCCGTAATAACACACCAACAGATCGAGGCACAAGCCAAGCAGTTAGAAAGCGTTGGGTCAGACCATCTACCATGGCTACTCACTGTAAAAATCGAACACAACATAGAGGAAAACAAATCTCGCAACACAAGGAGGATACGCGAGGACGAGGGGGCGATGGAATCATACCAACAAACCATGTGGGAAGGCTTCCGCTACCTACACGGGGAAATAATCACGGAGGAAGACTGCGAAAGATACGTCGAAACCATGGAGAAATCCATTACAGCAGCCCTCGACGAACACGCACCTTTCAGAACAACAACGAGACGAGAACATCTACCACCGGAAATTAATGAAAAGATAGACTTCAGAAACAAGCTAAAACAAATTAAATGGCAGGCAAGGCACGGCAGCCTCAACCTACAACGAGAGGCACGTGCCCTCTACAACAAAGCCAAAAAAGAAGCAGACCAAGCACTGAGAGAATATACCGAGAAGGGCTGGCTGGATAAGATCCAGGATCCGAATGACAATAGGTCGCAAATGTGGCGCATCCAACGCAACATGAAGAAACCAATCATGAGACTACCAAACATAACGGGCTGCAAAACGGAAAAAGAGACGATCGACTCACTGACTGAGGCAGCAATAGTAAAAGAGGCAGTAATTATGACGGAAGACGAGGGCACAGAGAAAACGACCCCGTTCCAGCCACTCGACCCAACATCAAAACACGAAGTCAAATTAGCACTGAGCAGGTTCAAAAACAAAAAGGCTCCCGGGCCAGATGGAATCAAGGCAGACGCCCTCAAACTCGGGGGAGAAGTCTTCACCGAGGCATTTGTGCCTCTCGCTAACTTTATATTGTCCACAGGCTACTTCCCTAAGAGATGGAAAACCGGCGTGTGCATCTTCCTGCACAAAGCTGGCAAAGATCATCGCCAGGCACTATCGTACCGCCCGATTACACTGCTCAACATAATGGGCAAACTGTGCGAGCAACTGATCCTGAGACGACTTACCGCCACGGTGGACCGGCTGCAACCACCGTTCCAACACGGCTTCACAAGGGCCAGAGGCACAGCGACCCAGATCCTTCGCACCGGTAAAATAATCACAGATGCCTTGGCCAACGGCGACAGCGTCTCCATGATATCAACAGATCTCTCGAAAGCCTTTGACTCGATTAACCACAAAGGCTTGATCAAAAAGCTACAAGACAAAGACGTACCCACTAACATCACAAAAATTATAGAAAACTACCTTGCAGGCAGACAACTGAAAGGCAGGTTTAGAACAACTGAAACAGAGGAGAAACCTATATTCCATGGCGTGCCTCAAGGATCGATCCTGGGACCGGTGATTTTCAACCTGTATGTCCATGACATCTGGGACATACATGACAGAATTAAGGGGCTCAAACTCTCACAGTACGCGGATGACCTCTGCATTCTCAACAGAGCCACAAACCCAGACCATGCAACCATGCGATCGGAATGGGCAGCAGAAACTATTATTAACTACTATACGAGATGGGGGCTCAAATGCAACATAGAGAAAACCGAGTGCATTATGTTCTCAAAGAAAAGTAAATACCGCCCAGCGGTAAAATTAAAACAACAGATGCTACCATACCAAAACCAGATCAAATACCTCGGCGTGGTCTTCGATAAACGCATGAGAATGAATCAACACACCGAAAAGGTAGTGAAGAAACTGAAACGGATCAGAGGAGCCCTTGGCCCGATAATTGGATACTACGCAAAAACAGATCTAGAAACCAAACTGGCCATAATACAGGCCTGCATTCTGCCACTGCTGGACTACGGAGTGGTCCAACTGCTATCGAGGTACAGCGCGACGAACCTGAGTAAAATCGAAAGACAATACAGAATGGCACTCAAGAGTGCTGCCCAACTACCGAAAAGAATATCCACAGAGACGCTATGGGAGATGGCTGACATAGAAGCCTGGCACCTACGTGCCGAGGACATAAATCAGAAGATGTTGGACAACATTGTCCAACTGGAAATAGAAGACCTGGAATCCCCCGGTGACGCCTACCTGGCGCACGGAGAATTCAATCCCCTCAGGACCAACCATAGAATAGGTGAAATTGTATATGATTCCAAAAAGAAAAATTACAAGCGATGGCCCACCGATAACACGGGAGCCCCGCGCCCTCTTAGGATAAGGTAATTAAGGCTAGCAAATAAGTACACAAAAACAAATGAAATACATAATAATTTTATTGTATAAACTTTATTATGAATAAGCAAAACACAGCAAACACAGATCCACCTAGGACATAAGATAGCTGACTCACCCTCGCACGGTTCACCGGCCGTGAGGATGCAAATGTAAATACACAAGTAGGCAAATAAATATTTTCTGATTCTGATTCTGATTCTGATTCTGGTTGCTGCGGCCCATAGACATCTACATCTATCTTCCATTACAAATCAAAATGCAGATGCTTTGTCACCCGTGAGGACTGAGATGGAATGCCTCATTTCCAGTAAAAAGGGTCTCCGGTTCTCTACAATCACCATACGAAATACAGCAGCATTAAGCTAATATTTCACGCTGGTATTCTGTGAGAGCGTGATCCTTTCCCGGTCGAGCCGACCCATTCGTGCTACAACTATACTACTAATATAACTACAGCATGGCTCTACCACGTAAACATGTCGTTTTTTTTAATAACGGCGTAGGTAGTGGCGGTGTGAGATTTTATCCAATATCACATGTCGTTCTGTAGGTGTCGTATGGGGCGCCAGAGGGAAACTGAAACAGGTGATGGGGAACAGCATTTTCCTGACAACTTAAAATTATATATAACTGCGCTTGCTAACCAGCCTATCAAGCGTAGCAAGTATGGCGAAATTCACACAGTCTACTTGATGATAAACGGATACTGTGGCTCATAGACTTCTACATCTGTTTACAGTAAAATGTATCTCTGGTTCTCTACGCTCACCACCTCCACCAAAACACAACAGCATTAAGCTGCTATTCATACTACAACCATAATATAGGAGTAACTGCAACAAGTCTCTACCACATAAAACCTCTGATGATTAAGTTGAAATGCCTGAGAGCCGGTAATTAGACTGTCTTCAATTTCTATTATATATTTAATTTGATTATACGAGACGGTGTTGATACCTACCCAGATACACTCCAGTACGTAGAACTATTGTAATACGTGAGGGTAATATGGTCATCCTGATAATATGGTCACCTTCTTATTAGCAAAAACTACAGCCTTGTTTGCATAGATGATTCTGTGATACGATAGCTCTTCATTATTCATACGGAGTGTAGAGGTAAGGAGTACATACTCTGTATAAAAAATTGTCCGTAGGAAAGCGCTAAATAAGGGTGGCGCCACTAAAGCTACAGTCTAAATTTTAAAGAACTTTTTATAATTCTTTATTGCACAGACTTTCACCATAATTTTTTTACAATAATTATTTTATTGCTTTAAAATTTTTTATTTTCAAAACCACTCTCAACGTATTTTACGGCAATTTATCATACCCTGTAGCTACTCGAGCGCTATTGTGGAGAGTTTTTGAACTGTTATTTACTGCTTACAGATGGACACATTTTCAAGTATTCTCCTATGGTAGATTGTCCTCCTTACCTCTATACTCCATGATTATTCAATCAAATAATAAAGGGCGCTGCTTTATTGATGCCACTTCAAGTTTTGACATTTTATTCGATTTTAGTGTTGTGTAGTGTAGTAAGTTTTTCCTTATTATTTCCAAAGCTTGTTTGCTATTATTTTATTAATATATTAGCTATAGTATACGACTTTGTGTTTATTGTCTCTCTCCTCCTCCTAGTTTTGGTTTTATAGGTGACCATATTGTCCTCACGTGCCTTATTTATCCTGTGTCTAGGCAGGAAAGGATTCCTATGTCCTAATATCATACAACATAATCAAAAATTGCTTCAATTAGTAAACTAAAATTACTATTAATTAATTATAATTCTCGGCCATCTCCAGTACATTAATATTTTGTGATATATGTATAGAGGATATTTATGAGTACGATGAGTCAAAGATATACCTAGTACCTATATTTAGAACCTATTTTTGAATTTATTTGTAAGTGAATTCAAAAAGATTTTTGTGCCACAGTTAGGTAGGTACTAAGTTTGAAATGTATTTAAAAAAAAATTAATTATTTATCTTTGACACTATTGGGAACAGACAGAAAGGTTAAAGATCAGTTATGATTAACTTATTATCAAAATTCATACTAATTATATCTGTTTTATTTGTATATAATGCCAACAATGTTCAGTTTTGTTTATTTTTAATTTTCGCGACACATTTTACTAAATGATTTAATAGAGTATCGTAATGATACATTAGTTTTACAAATCCTTAGATCTCCACCGAAACAACAAATATATTTTATCTAAATGGATATAATAATAGTAACTATGCGTCAAATTCTGTTACAGATCACTAGATGTTTTTTAAGTTGTTATTATGGGACCTAAAATCGTACTGTCCTGTTGTCTTTTAAAAATAAAATAATATTAATTGAAATGGGTTATTTAAATGATTGTCATAGATAAAGTGTAATGTATATGAAACTCTTATTCTGTATGCACTTCGTGTACACTATCTTGGGTATCACATGACAATATAAGATCACATACGAGGCAATCCTTGTTTTTGACGTTTGTGGTAGCTGGGGTATATGCATATGCATCTCTTATCGCATATGATCGCCCATATCTAATCGCATATGCGTCTCTCCGATTTCCTTTTCTTTTTCATATTAATAATTATTATTTTTAAATTAATTATCATTAAATATCAATGATAAAAACAGTTTAAATTTATAATAAACGCAAAATCAAAAAATATCCCGTTACTTTTACGTGTTGTTGTGTTTAACTTTATCTGTCATTAAATAAAACAATCTATCGAACAAACAGTTATCTGATACGGTTACTCCTCCCGTAATTTATTATTAATTAAATAGAGCTTATATATCTGAAGACTGACTTCACTACTGAATAGCGTTTGAATCGAGAAATTCATTCAAACGCTAATTGAATTGCGTTTGAATGAATGTTTCAATTCAAACACTATTCAGTAGCAAATTTCAGAGTGTTAAAACGCAACCCACTAATATGTTAAAAAGTTGTTTAGATCTGGTGCATCAAAATAAGCAAGACATGATGGGCATAAATTGAATTGTTTATAAATACTGAACATTGGCTAAAATATTGTAGTTTCATGTTTAATTTTAGTAATCACCAGGTTTACGTGGTGGCTCCTTAATATTAACAGATAAATCATTATTGTATAAAGAACGTAAAAATATTGTGAGCCTCTTTGTTGAGCGAACTGTAGAAATGTAGAAATCACTTGTGTCAAGCTTGAGCACCTCATTGTTGCCAGTGTTTCCGGGCCAAACACAAAACGTAGTTTGAGATTTGGGCAATTTAAAATCTGTTCATATTTCACTAAAATCAGTTTATTCCGAAAAATTAACACTCAAATAGGTAAATGATAATAAAAAACTAGATGGATTAAAAATTATATATAAAATACGCAACTTTAAAAAAAATCAGGTCCACAGAAGTGATGTAATTTTCCACAGAAGGGAAGATAATCGTTATTGTACCTTAAAATGAGAAATATTAATGATTTGAAATTAACATTTCTCCTCTTCTTAGTATACAGTTATTTAAAAAAATAGTAAAAGTGAAAACCTAGGAAGTTTTATTTAATTTCACAAAACTTAAAACAATATTTTTCCGTATAACCACAGAAGTGTTGTCCACAGAAAAAAAAATATTTGTTAATCTTCTTAAAATGTGATTTTCATTATTTAAAAAAAAATATATGAATAACAGGTAAACTACTTTCTTCAATGTAAATAGTCTCAATGCCACTACATTTTACTTTTACGAATTGAAGAAAACTGTATATTGGAAATATTATTCCCGTTGGCAACATTTCCATCACATTCTCGTTTAAGACCTCCTACACCGTCAAGTGCCCTTTTACCGTGACCTGTCTCACTGAAACGTCATAAATACTATCTGTACCTGAAATCTTAATTACATAATTTACAATCATATGAAATGAACATCAAAGTTTTGTTTATATATAGTGTAATTTTTCTGTCACTCAGTATATGTAGTATTTTCAAATGTGGTGAAATTAATTTAATTCTCTCTATAATGGGCACAAGATAAGCTCAAATAAGAACCGGATCATGTCGTAAATTTTCTGAAACAATATAAAAAGAAGTTGATTTCAGGAGTCATTGTTGCTCAGAATCAATAAAATAAACACAGGTGTGTAAAGACAGTAGTGGCTTGGAACCACCAAAATGAGCTGATGGAATTTCAGAGCCACATTTTTCTAATTTAACGCTGTTCTCTCAGCGTGAAATCTTTAATTGTTTTCACTAAACCTTCTCCTTTCTTTTTATGGTATCTTTCACGGTCTTTCTTTCCTCTTTCTTTTAAGGCAGCTTTAACCAGTTTTGCCCCAGCTCGGCGCATACTTAATTTTTTTGTTGACGTCGACACTTTTTATTTTCTTCCGCACTTAAATGTAACACTCAAATACATTACGTATCTATAATTGATTTTAATTAAACTCTATAAAAATTTATGCATATTAACATATTCCAAGCAATAAAACCACCTATTATATTTTTAAGTAAATATTCAAAAAAATAAACGTTAAAATGTAGGTACATAAGTGTATCTTATCATTAATTTTAGCGAACAAATATATTTACATATTTCTTTTCAGTGGACATCTACTTGAATACCTAGACGAACTAGCACCATTTGCTCCGAACATTTTGAAAAATCGTATTTCGTACCCCAAGCTTACAATATAAGAAGGTTAGCTGATACTGCAGTACCAACCTTGAACTTGTGGGAGGTAATGTTTGGGTGTAATTATTTTAACAGTGGTAGAGCCACGCGGCAGCTTTGCTGTTGCACGTATGGGCCGGCTCAAACCGGGGTGGTACCACGACCTCACAGAATACCGGCGTGAAGTGGAGGCTCTGCTTCCGCGTTTCGTCTGGTGAGTGCAGGTGGCCGGAGGCCCAAATCCCCCCCCCCATCAACATGGTAGCGGAATTAAATAATGATAGACTACCCCAGGAGGGTACCAGCACCCCTGGAGAATCCCTCGCTGAGCATCCACGACCATGTTTCTTCACTTCTGAGCGTGGGTGCTCAGGCTGCCCCACGTATTCTGGGGGGGGGGGCAAAATTCCGCTCAAGACTACAACTGCTCGGGGCAAACGGAGCAACAAGACCAAGGCGACCCCTGCCACGCTGTCCGTGAATTTCTGCAATATCAGGGGACTTCACTCTAACCTAAACGCCGTCCACTACCATCTCGAAACGGCGAGGCCGGCTCTGCTCTTTCTGACCGAGACGCAGGTGTCCTCTCCGGCTGATGTCTCGTATCTCTCCTACCCGGGGTACAAACTGGAACACTCCTTTGTGCCTCGGGCTGGAGTTTGCGTTTACGTCAGAGAGGACATCTGTTCTCGACGCCTCGGCAGACTTGAAGGTTCGGACCTGTCCATCCTTTGGCTACGCGTAGACAGCGACGACCATCCGCGCGTCTACGGGTGCCTCTATAGGTCCCATAGCGGTAATGCCCAAACAGACCGACTCTTCGACCACGTCCAAATGGCTGCAGATTTGTTGCTACAGCAGATCCCCTCCGCAGAGATCGTGATCCTCGGCGACTTTAACGCCCATCACGCCGAATGGCTTGGTTCACGTTTAACCGATCATGCGGGGAGATCTGTTCATGATTTTGCCTTGGCATATGGTCTGACACAACTGGTTACTTCGCCTACGCGGATTCCAGATGTGGAGGATCATGCACCTTCCCTGTTGGACCTTCTGCTGACCTCTCACCCGGACGGATATCAGATTTCCGTCGACGCCCCTTTAGGCTCCTCGGACCATTGTCTCGTCCGGAGTGTTGTGCCACTCACGCTGAAATTGCGGTTGCTTCTGCAGGCTGCCGCCGTGTTTGGCACTATAGGTCAGCCGATTGGGATGGGATGCGGTCTTTCTTTGCATCCTACCCTTGGGGGCGGGTTTGCTTCTCGCCAGATGATCCCAACGTTGTTGCGGATTCTGTTACTGATGTGGTACTTCAGGGTATGGAACTTTTTATTCCTTCCTCTGTGGTGCCCATTGGAGGCAAATCTCAGCCATGGTTTGGTCGCTCCTGTAAAATAGCATCATGCTATAAGCAGGAGTGCTACCAAGCCTGGGTTGATGCATCAGCGTCCCGGGATGTAAACACCAGCGCTCTAAAAAAGAAGTATAATTCCGCCTCTAGGTCCTTCAAAAGAGTCATTGCCAAGGCAAAGTCAGAGCACATAGGCAGAATTGGCGAGAAACTAGTTCGCCTTCCTTCTGGAACCCGTGCATTCTGGTCTCTCGCCAAGGCTGTCCAGGGGAATTTTTGTCAGCCATCTCTTCCATCTCTGCACAGGGAGGACGACTCACTGGCCCATACTGCAAAGGAGAAAGCCGATCTTCTAGGCTCTCTCTTTGCGTCTAACTCAACTCTCGATGACGGGGGGAGTACGCCGCCGACCATCCCGTGGTGTGAGTGTTCCATGCCGGAAGTGCAGTTCACACAGCGCTCGGTTCGCAAAGCACTCCTCTCCCTGGACATCCACAAGTCGAGTGGGCCTGACGGAATCCCCCCAATTGTGCTGAGGACGTGTGCTCCAGAGTTGGCACCGGTTTTAACGCGTCTTTTCCAGTACTCCTACTCCCTAGGCGTAGTCCCAAAATCATGGAAGACGGCTTTCGTCTACCCGATCCCTAAAAAAGGCGACCGCTCAGACCCGTCCAACTACCGGCCAATCGCCATCACCTCCTTGTTCTCCAAAACAATGGAGTCCATTGTAAACTGCCAGCTCATGGGGTACCTTGAGGATCACCAGCTGATTAGTGACCGCCAATACGGTTTTCGCCGTGGTCGGTCAGCTGGTGATCTTCTGGTCTACCTCACTCACAGATGGGCGGAGGCAGTAGAGTTCAAGGGGGAGGCATTGGCCGTTAGTTTGGACATTGCGAAGGCCTTCGATCGGGTTTGGCACAAAGCGCTTCTTTCGAAGCTCCCTTCCTATGGGCTTCCCGAGAAACTGTGCGATTGGATCACCAGCTTTCTTGCAGATCGGAGCATCAAGGTCGTTATAGACGGTGCAAGCTCCGATTGCAAGCCTATTAATGCTGGTGTTCCACAGGGCTGCGTGCTATCGCCAACGCTGTTTCTTCTGCATATCAGTGATATGTTGCATACCCGTAACATTCATTGCTATGCAGATGACAGCACTGGTGATGCTCTTTACACCGGCCGAGCCAATATTTCTCGGGAAAACGTCTCCGAGTGCCGGGACAAACTTGCGTCTGAAGTCGAGTCTTTGCTGAACGGAGTCTCAGATTGGGGACGACTAAATCTAGTCCAGTTTAACCCCCAGAAGACACAAGTTTGCGCGTTAACCGCTAAAAAGAACCCCTTTGTCGTATCCCCTCAGTTTCAAGGCACTCCCCTTGTTGCCTCAGCCAGTATCGGAATCCTCGGCGTCGACATATCGAGTGACGTGCAGTTTCGAGGTCACTTGGAAGGGAAGGCCAAATTGGCCTCTAAAAAGCTTGGCGTGCTCAGCAGAGCGGGACAGTATTTCATGCCGGCACACCGCCTGCAACTTTACAAGGCGCAGGTTCGGCCGCACATGGAATACTGTTCCCATCTCTGGGCTGGGGCTCCCCAGTACCAGCTCCTTCCACTTGACCGCATCCAGCGCAGAGCGGCTCGAATCGTCGACGACCGAGTGCTTTCCGATCGGCTTGATTCACTGGCGCTGCGAAGAGATGTTGCATCTCTTTGCGTATTTTATCGCATCTATCACGGGGAGTGCTCTGAGGAATTGTTCGGATTAATCCCAGCCGCCAAATTTCGTGAACGCACTACACGGCAAACGTCCCGATACCATCCACACCATCTGGATGCTTGGCGGTCCACCACTGTACGTTTCACAAGGAGTTTTCTTCCACGTACAACCTCTCTGTGGAATAGTTTACCACCGGCGATTTTTCCGGACCGATACGACCTGGGGACCTTCAAGAAAAGAGCTTACTCCTTTCTAAAGGGCCGGCAACGCACCCGCAATTCTCCTGGTGTTGCGGTTGATCATGGGCAGCGGTAGTCACTTAACATCAGGTGAGCCGCATGCTCGTTTGCCCCCTCTTCTATAAAAAAAATATTTAAATTAAACATTTTGATTATTACCTTTGACACCAATATTATTCTGTATAAACCAAAATGTCTTTTAGATCTTGCATGGTACTCCGTCAATTGTTTAATTTTCATTTCATTTTGCACGACTCAATCTGTGAATGTTACGCACACTTGTTATTGATATACGTATCAGAGAGTATAGAAATGTGTATGTTTTCGTGATTGTCATATATGTGTATTATAAGTGTACTTGTTATATAAAATAAAATAAAAATAAAATTTCATCTATCACTAATATACAATATAATTTATTGTCAGGGTTACTCTCTAGTCTAAGTTTTAAAAGACGCTTTTTTTGTGTAGCCAAGTCGGCCATCAATTGTAATATATATAAAACAGCTCCATTCCAATGGAATTGCTAAATTCACAAGTGATTTTTAGCAATTCCATAAGATGGGAGCGACTAGAGACGAATAACTTGAGGTCATCCATATCGAAAAGGTGGGTCACTTTTGCCCCTCCTTTCCGTAGCTGGAATCCCCTCCCGGATCCCTCCAGTAAGGTACTAAGAGTGTTATTATTATTATTATTATTAGCGAGTTAATTTCGTACATCTTCAATAAAACGAAAATGACATTCGAACTTACAGTCCACCTGATGTGAGTGGCTATTGCAGCCCATGGACACATGCAACCTACTTCAAATAAAAACCTACCGATGCGATGTCACCCAACAACCTTTCGTTTGGGATAATTCAGTTTATTTTAACTCATACGTTGAAATTCAAAAAGATGGTTGCGTGCTGCGTTCCTCAAATGTGTACAGATGCCCAAAAGAAAGCAATAGTTGACATTTTAAAGCTAAATTTAGTAATAATAATTGAAGAAGATCTAGATTATTTTGGGCTCGTTTTGTAACCGTAGATGAAACGTGACTACACCATTTTGACCTTTGATTTTATATATATATATATATATGTATATACCACTTTGTTATTATAGTACGTGATGAAAGCAGACAAATTTCAAAACTTTTGATATTTCGTACATGTCGTTAAGCTTTCGGTGAATAGTAAATGTAAAGTTAAAGTAAAACATCTTTTTGGGGAATACTTAGCCCTAGGTAGATATCACGTTTTATTTTTAAGCAGCTGTCTGCTGAAAGTTCACTTTGTTCAACTATTATATATTGTAATACTTTTTTATTTTCCTAATTTGTTAAATATTTTCCAATTAGTTCATTTAATAACTCTTGAAAATCAACAACTTTTTTAAATAGCGGTTTTGTGATTGAAGCCTTATAATATAAACAAAAACTTGGTTAACACCATCTAAGACGATAAACTGATAGGACTTTTCTTTTCACAAATCTGATTTTTAAAATAATTTAACTAAATATCCTATATCGATTTGTTAAATGTTTTAAATTTTATTCTGCATAATATAAAATAAGCCTGTAGCAACATAATAAACTTGCTTTCAATAATTTCTAAGGTTTTTTCCGAAGATCATTTTTAAATACTTCAAAAAAAGAATTTCAAATAACACCTTGGTATTATTTATCTATATATTACTTATAAATAAATAAAAACTTATGCGGACTATGGTGATTTATTTATCGATAAAAATATCGACATAGTCCAAGCCTTACGTTGCTTACGTATTTTATGTCGCCTCTACACGTTGGCCAACACAGTGGCGAATGTAGTGGCGAATGTAGTGGCGAATATATTGGCCGAGAGTTGGTGACGGCGTCCACACGTTGGAAGGTCGTTCAGTTTACTTCGGTTTGGGCAAATGTGCGGACGAATTTATTTTATTTTAGACGACGGCTCCGTGGCGCAGTGGCTTGGCAATGAGTGGCTGTGCCAGGGGTCGCGGGTTTGAATCCCGCATGGAACAAGTATTTGAATATCCTAAAAATAATTGTTTCGGGTCTGGATGTGTGTCCTTGTGCAATTTATGTTTGTAAGTTGCCTCCGCGATACAGGAGAAAATCCAAGTGTGGGGGGTAACGTTTTTATAAAATAATTATAAAAGAATAGTGAATATTAATGGGGCTGTAAATAGATATACGATATACGATTAGCTTTATTTATTCCTTACATGCATCAGAAACTGGAATAAATAACATTAATTAGAACTTAACTTATTTTAAAGTTAAAGAAGTTACAATCGATTAGTCTATGTTTTAAAATTGGGTTTTGTTTTTAAAGTTTAGCAAAACATATACTTGCTTTTCTATCAGACATTTGATGTATATAAAAAACACCTTATAATTTATTTGGTAATTTAATTATTTTTTGAGAAAGACAAAAGCAATAGCAATAAATATAATTAACACTGACTTAATAATAGGTACTAATTATAACTTAGAACATAAATGAAAAACTCATGACAAGGAAAGTGGCTCAGGACCATGCTTTGCGGCATTCTTTGGAGGAGGATGTTCAGTAGTTGACTTGTGAAGAGCTGTGATGATGATGATGATTCGAAAACTTGCACGATTAAATTATAAGAAATCGACGGTTTTTTTTTATATAGGATAGGGTGACAAACGAGCACACAGTTCACCTGATGGTAAATGGTTGCTGTGGCCCACAAACATCTACATCTATTCTCGATTACGAATCAAAATGCAGATGCGTTGTCACCCGTGAGAACTAAGATGAAATGCCTCGTTTCCTTTAAAAAGCGTCTCTGGTTCTCTACACTCACTATACGAAACACAGCATCATTAAGCTACTATTTTACATTGATATTCTGTGAGAGCGTGGTCCGGCCCCGGTCGAACCGACCCATTCGTGCTACAACTATACTTCTAATATAACTGCATGGTTCTACCACGTATAAACGACGTGCTTCATTTTTTTTTCATTTTAAAATTATTCTCGTAATAATCTGATTGTAAATAAATGTTCATTATTTTTTTTATAAATAGCTTATCGATTAAAACAAATGTTTAAAAATAATTAAATCGTGCTAATTAAAGTAGTAGGAATGTTTAAAGTTGAAATTAGCACTAAAAGGCTGGTAATTGGGTCATCCACCCTACATAGCGTGAATATAAAATTTTAATCAGATGCGTGTAATCACTCTGGGAGCTTGTAGCAAACTAAACTCGCGGCCAACGTGTGGACGCGGCGACCAAACTCTGCCAACAATCCTTTGATCTTTTATAAAAAACCGACACCACACGGATCTCGCGCCAACTTGCGGGCCATCGTTCCAATACATACCAATGAAGCCCAAACACCCCGTCTACACGTTGGCCAATGCTATTGGCCACTACATTCGCCGCTGTGTTGGCCAACGTGTAGAGGCGCCGTTAAACAGCGCCATCATGTATCGACACGTGTACAATTTTATGGTATGCGTAAACGCGATGAACATAAACGCAAATGCTGTACTATGCGTTTATAGTGACGCGATTTTAGTAGAATTTTTGTTTAGGAATTAACGCGCATGGCCTCTCCAGTTGATTGAATACTCAAAGGACGTCTTCAGTGAACTTTAAATTACACCTAATTCTACCACACCACCAACGATATGGCACTCCGCTAGAGTGATGCAACCTCTCGCTCACTATCGATCCATCCGGTATTTTATAGACATGCCGATAGGGCCAATCCTGACTATCGCACGTCCTCGTGCGGTTGGCAGTTAACCGTCCGCGTACGGTCTGTCAGTTACCACCGCCTGCAAACAGATATTGAAACTTGTTAAATATTACAATGCTCGATCATCCCACAGTCGATGGTAGTAGACTGATCCGGGTATACAAGGCCCTTTCAATCAGTATTACAACTGTAAGTATGGACTGGGCGTGTTGAGCTCTCTTTTTTAGTTGTCTTATACTTAAAGCGTGGGCAGGGCCTTCATGGCCCCTTTCTTAAGTTATCAGAAGTCTCTTGAACTGTGGACCACGTGTTTGTAATGCTTTTGCACTATGGCGCATGCATAAAAATTTCTGACTTTAAAATGTACCCTATATAAATAATATTGCGCACGGACTATTAAAATATAACATAACTCGAGCAGTTAAAATTTCCACTGAATGTAATACTATAACTCATCTAGGTACCTTAAAAATTACTTTCAACGTTTGTTAACATATTTGGGTACGTTAAGAAATTAAAGAAGTACTTGCTAATTGATTGGTACATTTAATACCTCAAACAAAAAGATTTAAATTTTGGCTTAAAACATTTCACTTTAAACTTTTACAATTTTTTTTTCTCTTCACAAAGGTATATAATTTCACATTCTTTCATAAATAATACGGTTATAGATAATTTACGGATGAGATATTGATACGTCAATGTTGTAAATAGGACAGCAAATTACATTACAACATTTAACATAAAAACAAGGGCATCAATGGGGGGGGGGGACGTTTAGTAGTCCTTCACAAACGTAAGAACCCTCACACACTATTTAAAGGTTATATGTGTTTGATAACAGGGACTTTATCACACTTCTTATAACAGAATTACCCTGGAAATACATCAGGAGATTAATTGATAAAAATAATAATAGTGTGAGAGCGGATGTTCTACTTGCTCTCCTACTTAAGCAATTAATCATTATAAGCAATATAACAGCGTACTGCACTAAACATTCAAATTAGAGCACTTACAGTTCGACCATACCGTAGTATGTCCCCATCAGAATTACACAATAGTGTAACGACAGGGACGTAATTATATGATAAAACCAAAGTATGCAAATTGCAAAATAACAGCAACACTACATATTGTTGCGCGCCTAAGTTGACGTCAGGTACCTGGCACTAGCGCCATCTAGTGTTGGGGACCGGAGCGAGGAGGGATTCCTAGAAAATGACAATCTTGACTTTCGACCAACAGCGCCATCAAGTATCGAACAGAATAATTAAGCTTTCTAGAAGCCCCACACTCGAACTTTATGCGTCTGGTCGGTCGGCGCCCGTATCTACTGAAATATTCTGGATGTTTCGGTGTAAAATGTGTATTTAAAGCCGCGTGCCGCGATCAGAGCAGTATTGAATTTGGCGAGACAAGCGAAGCTTCGGAGCGAAATAAAGTGAATCAGTGTGATTAATTATTAGTGTTTTAAGTTTTAATTGGTGTTCGGTAATAAAAGTGTAAATTTTGGTAATTCAATCGGCAGTTTTTATTGTCACGAACCTCAAGCTCGTAACAATATCTCAGTGTATCCCAAAGCAGTCTCTCAGATACGCCATCTTCCTTGCCTGAACTAGAAGAATTACTACAACGGACAGAACCACTATACTGTCACTTTGCTGTGTAGTGGTGGTTGATAATATCCACTACCCCATTTCTTCCCGTGGGTGTCGTAAAAGGCGCCAGAGGGAAATACAGAGAAGGGAGGACAGAGAGGCAGGAGATGGGCCGCAGCATCTTCCTGATAATAGCACCTATATAACAAAAAACTGCGGTTGCCAACTCGCTTGGTAAGCGTGGCAACTATGGCAATATACCTACATGAGCAACGACGCAAATAGACGGCCCCCAATCCCCGACGGGTCCCCGCTATTCCTGGCTACGGTTTACCTACGGAATGAACGAGTTCTGTCGGAGTAAACCGCAGTGGAATCATCCAGACGGAATTAATTCAAACAATTTCTCAGAGCACTCCCCATTATTGAAATGCTGCTGCGTAGATGAATTTACACCATCAATTTATGTAATGCCTCTTGAAATTGAAAATCAATACAACTTTAAATCGCATTACAAAAATTAATCACCTGAACCCCACATAACTGTTTTACGTATATTATTTCATGGTCAATGATTATAATTTGTAATGTTGATCTACGTGAATAGCATAAAAACAAAGATTTCTTCATAGCTCGCAAATTTTTTCATTTCGAATTTTGTATGTCGTATTTTCGCGTCTTTCAAGATGGAATCCTCCCCAACGATTTGCAAAATTTTATTATATCGAGTTTTAGTAAGGAGCTTGTGATAATTAGTGACTTAAGAAAAAAATTAGTGACTCAATACTTAAGGAGATATAGCCCTTTTTTGGGAGGATTCTAGCCTGAATTCAAGCTTGCAGCCTCCCTTCGAAACCGCCATTAATGTCTGATTTTGACAGTTTAGTGAACAGTTGGTTATTTTAATTTATCGAGATTAAAACATATTGCTCCAACGAAACCGAAGTTATTCATGTCTTAGGGAGGATTCTGGATTGAAGATTAAGATATTAGAGAATAACTCCACAACGTATATTTAAATGTAAACCATTAGTTATTATACGCTGTAAAATATGTGTTAAGGTTTAGTGATTAATTGGTTACTAATAATTTAAAATAATCATAATACATACAACATAATATGGTTAATTCAAATAATCCAAATTCATCAATCAGAATTTAGTGAAAATCTTACATAAAGTTCTACATACATTTCAATATCGGTACAGTTATGCGTACATTGTATCTGTTATTTGATTTGTTTTCAGTTTTTAAACTTTAAAAAAGTATATAAAACATCATTAAAATCATTATTAAAATTCATCAGTAAAAAAATTGGAACTATCCGATAATTTAAAAACCGTAAAGACTTCCGGATAAGTTTGACTAAGTTCATTTATTCATCATAGGTCTACCAAAAATCCACTGCTGAGCATAGGACTCCCCCATATATGGGGGATTTCTCATGTAAGATATTTGCCATAATATACTGCCCTTGACAGGCGTATTGGAAACCGCAGTATTTTATTATTAAATTTGCTGTCAAGAAGACACTGTTGTCCACCTCCTGTTAAATTTTCCTTTTCCGTCAAGTGAAGATATGGGGTAGTGGGCATTGTGGCGGCGCTGTCGTCGCGCCGAAAGCGAAACGCATCGAAGCCTAAATCACGGTATCAAAGTTTCTAAGTACTGCGGTATACATATATGTAATAGCTCCTTACCACCACGCGGAGCATTAGCCGCTCCCTGGACTGAACACCTTGCACGGCGAGAGATGTCCCCTTATCCTTCCACGGCCAAAAGCAACTAAAGTAAACTAAAGTAAAAATAAAGTGCTAATCCAAAAATCCTAAAGATAATATTCGGTGTAGAGCCAGAGCAATTAACATAGCCCAAAGAATAAGTAAGCCGAAATGGCAAAGGGCGTATAACTTTAAGAACTGACTGAATTGACTGGAAATTCTCGAAGAAGTTTTTGAGTTGCATCCTCGTGCTGGTAATATAGACATCAATAGTAGGGCGGAACGCATGTACAATTTGAAAAATTGCTGCTCGGTTGTTTTATCGGCGTGCGCCGAACAATCGATTGGCTATAGGTGAAAAGAGTGTAAAATTTTAAATCTAATATATAAGTTCTTTTTCCTTCCAGCAGAGTCACTTTTGTAAAAGTCGATCTACGTTTTAAGTTGAACCTACATCATGTCCATCTATATTTTGGTGCTTTAGTTATAAACCTTCATTTATAAGTGATTTACGACTAATAAGAAGTTATTATACCCAATATGATAGTATACATGACCCCATTTCACCCCGTGGGTGGCGTAATAAGTGCCAATGGGATATACCAAAAAGATCTGTGGCTTCCGATTATATCTTTGATTTATTTTAGGCATTTATTTGATTCATACTACTCCTATGATACGAAATAGACCCATAGATTCTCTCACGCCGCTACAATGACACGGCATATTGAACCAAGCCATCGTATTATTTATCTTATGAATCTATATTATTTTATTACTTCAATGATGTGATTTAGTTTTAATTATTACTAAAAAGTAAATAATTTTATAAATAGAATTAAATAGCAAACAGTATTAAAACTAGTTATTAATTTATACCAATCTAATAATCGTTTATGGGAAATAAACTACGTAATTATTTTCTTTTGCCTTATTTGTCATAAGCTGTTTAAACTCAATCTTAACACATATTTCACAGCGAAAGACATAGGCGTGCTGGAGTTATTCTCTCAATTTTATATTATTCAAAAACTTTAATGTGGTTTCAAAGGGCAGACTTAATGCCGGTTAGCATTATCTGCCAGATAATTAAATATAATACATATACCTACATAGATATAAGATATTAAAATAAGGCTTGTAAATTACAAAAATACAAATGAATCAAATACATAATGATCCGTATATAACAATTATCCATAACACATACGTGTTGTATATGTATAATATATATATATATATATATATATATATATATATATATATATATATATATATATATATATATATATATACACGTATAGCATCATGAATAATTGTTACCCTGGCGAAGTATCCTAAGTATCCTGTCGTGTTTGAAGGTAAGGTTTTGGTCTTGGTAGAAAGGGGAGGACAAATCATTCACCTCTCACCACCATCCTTGACAGTTAGCTACTGTGGATAAATCTTTGTTTCAGAAAACGTGAGGGATCTGTGACAGTAAACACCTGGCCGCCGAGCTCCAACACGTCAAGCAAGTTCTGCATGACAACAAGTTCGGATCAGCGTGTCTCTACCACGTAAATGTTACCTCCTTTTTACTTTTAAACAGAGCCCGTTATTATTCTGGGATGAATCCATGAGAAATCCAGAGGTAACAAAGTTTTTTGACTTTTGAATATTGATATATTTTTTGAATTTAGCCGCGTTGAGCGATTTTTGGTAGTTGAACTGTGGGTTCTCGTCACCGATGACCTCGACATGCTCGTAGCGTCTTTGTACATATCTACGCATATATAATTGAGTTTTCAAGTTTGTCGGCAGTACTTTTGTTTTGTTTTTATTTGGCTCGTAGCAGTACCCAAATCATCTCGAATTTTCTCATAGAATGCGCCAGTTTTCTTCAATTAGTCGCATGAGATGCGGTGAATTTATGAGCGGTCCTGGCGCAGAACTCTCAATGTGCCCTTTGTATTACGATTGAAATAATGATTCCTTCGGTCTCACGTCTAAAAAATGTACACCATCTTGAACGAGAATCAAACGAGAAGTAATTACGAAGTGGGAAATATTCGTGTATTCAGTATACAGCAGTGTACTTTTACGTAGTGATAATGAAGAAAAAGAAATATAATTTAATTAAATCCTGAATTATAACCGCTATTTAACTGATATTTAATTATAATTGATATATTTGATCTAACTATAATGTTATATGTGTGGTTAATATAATTTACAATCCCACTAACAGATACAATATATTAGCCGCATGATAATGTTGGCAGCGGAAATTTACGTTGCTTACGAAATTAATGTTGAATTACAAACAAGTCTTTGGAAACTAGTGTTTATTAATTTATTATTTATGCTAGGGTTACACTAACGGGAAACGTGAATGCCCATAAAAGCAACAATTATTGCCTTAAATTTAACGCGATAAAGTAAGTGGCTACATTTGAACGGTCAACATCGTTTCAACTTCAATGCCATCGAACGGCGTTAATGTTGGCGTTAATGTTCCTTGAATTTCAAGTAAGATGGATTTTGACGCTGTTACTCTATATTTGATTAGTGTGAATATATTTTGTCATTGCCAAATAAAGAAAAAATCCCATTAGGCTTTCCTTCTTCTTTTTAATTTCTTCGATAGATGTTTGAAAAGGTAATAATTGCATAATTCGTCGCCAAGCATCACTTTACCATCAGAGATTTTTAAAAGTTTTGAGTCTCGGAATCCCACATGGCTCAGTTTGCAAAATCTCGAGAAACTTTGTAACTTTTTCATTATTCCACTCCATCGTAGCCATACGTGCAATCCCGTTGCACTCACCGTTCACAATGAGATAAACGTAGTGTGGCCGCTTCAACGCGTTAATTCGTGTGTTAATCCTTTGATGTACCGCTACTCGAGTTATCGCCAAAGGGGAAACGGCATTGTAAATGCCGTTGTCAAATTATCGCGTTAAAACGCGATAATTAGCGGCATTTCTCGTTAGTGTGGGCCGACCAGTAGATATTTTAAAGCTATAGAAAAGATCTGACTGTAATTATAATTTTTGAAAAAAAAAACAACTACATGATACTAATTATAATAGATACTAATTATAGTGATTCCTAAAACTTTTTGTATTCATGATTCATATGATAAATTACAGTTTAAATTACATAAATTATTTTTTTAATGAATTTAGTATTTAGGTGACCCTGCGCATCTCAATATTAGTCTTCTGTTTGTCTGACTTTGTAAGTGCAAATAAGAAGCGTTATGATTTCCCTTTTTTTAAGGTTTTGTCTTTAAAATTGCTGCCGATGCTTGCGTAACTAGAAAGAGTTTAATGTAGTATTCTTTAAGTATACATAGCTACTTAAATTATATATAAATTTTTAAAATATGTTTTTAAAACAGCACCGTCCTTAAAAATAAAAAATTATTTCCATGAGTTACCAATCCATAAATTAAACAATTCACATAAAAACTTACAATCTGTACTTAATTTTTGAGGATGATAATTGAATTTGATTATTATATGTACACTACTTAAGAAATAACAAATATTAATATTTAGGGGATATTTAAGTTGTTGCCTCATCTAAGTAATAATAACTTTAAAGATTGAATACCCTATTTTTCGACCTTTAATATTTTTTTCAAATTTTAGTGTTGCTTAGCCTATTTAAAAAAAAGTATTATTAGAAACGCACGGATATCGCAGATAATATATAAATATACAGTCGAAATTTTCAAGTGGTAGAGCAACGCTGCAGCCATATCATGGTTGCAGCATGAATGAGTCGGATCGACCGGGGAAGGACCACGCTTTCAAAGAATACCAGCGTAAAATAGCAGTTTAATACTGTGTTTCGTATGGTGAGTGTAGAGATTCCAGAAACAAGGCATTCCATCTTAATTGTCTGCGTTTTGATTCTTAATCAAAGATGAATATAAATGTCTATGGGCCACAGCATCCACTTACCATCAGATGGACTGAGTGCTCGTTTGTCACCCTCATTCTATTAAAAAAATCGGAACCACCTCCTTTCTAAATTGGTTAACGAGAAATTGAAACGAATTTTCTAAAAAAATATCATGTTATACTATGTATATTAACACCTATACCGATAGTTGTTAGGAACGCCATATTTTTGTTTTCTTTCAATAAAATATCGAGTTCTTTTACAATTAGATTAAAAGTAGTGATATAAAACTATAAAACCGGAGGTGTTGTATTATTGCTAGATAATGTACCAACACAACAAAAGTTCTAATGCTGCTCTGGGTACCAAATTTCAAGAGCAATTTATTTATTTTTCAAAAATGTTAACTTTTATTGTAAACAAATGTACTATGTAAAAGCGACCCAGTATCAGAAAAAACTTGCTAATTTAACGCCGATTCAAATGAGGTATAATATAACACATCACTCTTTGTTTTCTAATTCTGGATTTATGATCGTTGTTTCATATCAAGTTGCAAATTTCAGTAGATTAGCTTAATTCAAAATAATGTTGAAGTTTATCATACTAATTAAACTGCCAACTTTTTGTAGGTTGCAATACTAAAACCATCTCTGTGCTTGTCACATTTAGAATTTGTGAAAAGGACAGAAAATCTTCCCTAATTTTATCGAAATCTTAAGAGCGTAGACGGGCTGCATTTTTTCCATACAAATGTATTCCCCTACTCTCTTCCTAGATAATGCCTCTAGAGTAATCGTTTTTGTTTATAAAAATCTAGGTCTATTGAAGGCATTCCCCTGTCATTTATTTTTTTCTAAAAAACTTATTACAAAAATAAATATGACTTTCCAAAAACCTAAAAAAATGCTCCATTTTCACCGCCGTAATGAGACGACTACCAAAGAAATATGAATTTTTTTAAGATAAAATCAAGATTTGATAAGAGCATAGATCTATTCGACCTTTAAATTTTGATACCAAAATTAATTGAATCAGCTTAGTTTTCGAAGAGAAAACAGGTAAATATGAAACGTCGACCGGTCATGGTTTTTGGGGGTAAAATCGTTCTGAGCTGCAGTTTACCCTATAGCACTCTACGGAGAGAGACCAGAGGTGAGACTAATATATACACAATTAGGGAAATGACAACTGGCGATGTTTTGTGTAAACAATTTTGAGCGTACAGTGACACTATAATAGAATTTTATTTAAAAAAGAAAATTGTTTCGAAAATTAATTATATTTAAAAATTTAACTTACGAACACCCCAAGGAGAGAAATAGCTTTTTCTTGGGGTATTCGTACGTTAAAAAATGGGCTACACGTGGCGTCAGCGTCAAACCAAACGATCTGTTTTAATTAAAAAGCCAGATATAGTTTTCAAACACTATCAATATTTAAAGAAAATTAGAGAATTCTGACAACACAATACAATTAAAGGACATGGACATAACTTTATAAGACTACCTCCATATACGTGCGATTTAAATCCTATTGGATTAGCCTGGACCGCTATTGAACGCTTCGTAAGGGAACACAACATAAAGAGCGATTTGTGTTTGACAAAACTGAAAGAGGGTAACAACGAATGCTGTTTCGACAGTTACAGCAAAAAAAATGGGCAAATTTCGGAAAATATGGTCAGAAACTGGAGAATGAACACTGGGAAAGGGATATAGGAATAGAATATATAATGGACGAGTTTATCATAGAAGTCGTAGAAACTAGTGATGAGAATCACTAAGAGCTTGTAGCGATGATAGTATGAGTTCATTTGACATTGATTGTAATTAATAAAATATAATTATAAAATATTTTATCATTTTACCTATAATAAACCTTAATTAATTTTACTCTTATTTTATAGCGTTAAGATATCAAAAAGAGACTTATATTTGGTGAAATTCTTTCAAGAAGGGTAAAAGTGTTTGGGGAATGAAGCTGTTCGCGTCCGTAGGAATTACTGGAATCTTGAATCTCTACACGTATCACCTGAGTAGTGCTAAACAAGCAGCACTACATACTGGTGGTAGATTGGTCCTCTACTAGTGACAGGCCCAGCCAAGGGTAAGTTACCCACCTGGCAAAATAATACCGCCAAATGATTAATCTAATGTTCTAGTATGATAGGTGAAACCCATTTCATAGAGAGAATTGGTCTGCAAAGTTGTGTTGCGCATAAGAACCAGTTGCAACGCGGCCGTTTCTTAGTGTCAGGTGCCTGGTTATGGAGTTTAGTGGGATCCGAAGCACGGTTGCACTACTGGCTTACCGGAGATAGTTGGGAGCCCAATTAATGAGCCAGCCACGCATGAAAGGCTGCCCGCCATCTTACGAAAAATCCTGGGATGACTCAACCATGCCGTTGGTGACCAGAGGAGAGGGTCTGGTGGTGATTACCTGGGAATTCAGGCGTCCTGGCAATCTCCATGCTAGATACCATCGATTCCGTTATCTCACCCTTAGGAACTTCTGAACACTGTCCGGTGAAATCTGTGTCGTTATATTCCCCACCTAAATATGATTTCCGCGGTGTGTGGCGAGTGTGGCAATTCAAGTCAGAAGATTGGGGTGAGATGCGGCATTTCTTTGCATCTTATCCTTGGCAGCAGGTCTGCTCCTTGTCTGAAGATCCGTCGACCTGCGCGGATACCATAACCGATGTGATATGTTTGCTTGTAAAACCAGATGGCTCACTGGCGCATGCGCCCAAGGAGAAAGCGGACTCATTTGCTTCTCTTTTAGCTTGCAATTAGCGTCTGGACAGTAGCAACAGCGTGCCATCTCAATAACCTCACTGCGGTACCACTATGTCAGAGGTCCGTATCACTTACAAGGAGGTTCTAAAAAACTTGCGAAGTGTAGATGCGAATAAAGCTAGTGGACCTGATGGTATACCAGCTATAGTTCTAATGGTCGGTGCATCTGAGTTGTCTCCTGTGTCGACGCGCTTGTTCCGCTTCTCATTGAGGACTGGAATAGTGCCCAAATCTTGGAAGCTGGCCAATGTGCAGTCTGTGCTTAAAAAACGTAGCAGCCTGCCAACTATCGGCCAATTTTAATTAACTCCATACTCTGCAAAGATGTGGAGCGTATATTGAACGCCTGCTTAATAACATACCTAAAACAGAATGACCTCCTTAGTGACTGGCAATACGTATTTCGCCGAAATTGGTCAGCTGGGGACCTTCTAGGGTATGCCACGTATGGGGCGAAGCACTCGAGAACAGTGGAGGGGCACTTGCTGTTTCCCTTGATCTCGAAGACCTTTGACAAAGCTTGGCACGCTAACCTTTTGGGTAAGCCTCCAGTGTACGGATTATCCCCTGGTCTGATTGAATTAATTGAAAGAAAAGTCTCTGCGGGTCGTCGGCGATGGCTGCTCATCTGATCCTGTGGCGACTCACGCCGGTGTTCCTCAGGGGTCCGTTCTCTCCGCAATTCTCTTCGTAGAGATAGATATATTAATGATTTACTTATGTCCTGTGTCTAAGGGTATGCAGACGATAGCACAGTTGTGAAGAGATACCAACTAAGTGCCAGGCCAGTTGTGTTCAAATCTAGTCCAAAAGAGAAGCTATGGGTGAACGTGTGAATTTCACACTACAGGTAGTCTCCGAATAGGGCGATGCCAATCTCGTGAAACTCAACGCCTCCAAAACACACACGTGTCTTTTTCCGCCCGCCGTCCTTAGTATAAACTGACCGGCTTCAGTTGTTAGGGGTTGAATTTTCTCCGAACCTAAACTATGGGCGCTTCATTAAGTCCCGAGGCAAAGCAGCCACAAGGAAACTTGGTGTACTTGCAAGGGTACGGCAGTACTTCACGCTGTGGCAGGTTTGGTTGAAACCAACCAAATTAAATTTTAACAGTGGTAGAGTTACGCGACAGCTTTGTTGTTGCACGTATGGGCCGGCTAAACCAGGGTGGTACCACGACCTCACAGAATACCGGCGGGAAGTGGAAGCTCAGCTTTCGCGTTTCGTCTGGTGAGTGTAGGTGGCCGGAGGCCCAATTCCCACCCCCTTAACATGGTAGCGGAATTAAGTAAAGATCTACCCCAGGAGGGTACCAGCGCTCCTGGAGAATCCTTCGCTGAGCATCCACGACCAAGTTACTCCACTCCTGAGCGTGGGTGCTCTGGATGCCCCACGTATTCTGGGGGGAGGGGGGTTCAAAATTCGGCTCAAGACAACAACTGCTCGGGGCAAATAGAGCAAAAAGACCAAGGCAACCCCTGCCAAACTATCCGTGAATTTCTGCAATATCAGGGGACTTCATTCTAACCTAAACGCCGTCCATTACCATCGCAAAACGGCGTGGCTGGATCTGCTCTTTCTGACCAAGAAGCAGGTGTCCTCTCTGGCTAATGTTTTGTATCTCTCCTACCCGGGGTACAAACTGGAACATTCCTTTGTGCCTCGGGCTGGAGTTTGCGTATACGTCAGAGAGGGCATCTGTTTTCGACGCCTCGGCAGTCTTGAAGGTTAGGACCTGTCCATCATTTAGCTACGCGTAGACAACGACGACCATCCGTGCGTCTACGGGTGCCTCTATAGGTCCCATATCGGTAATGCCGAGACAGACCGACTCTTCGACCACGTCCAAATGGCTACAGATTCTTTGCTACATCAGATCCCCTCCGTAGAGATCGTGATCCTCGATGATTTTAAAGCCCATCACGTTGAGTGGCTTGGTTCACGTTACATCGATCATGCGGAGAGATCTATTAATGATTTTGCCTTGCATATTGTCTGACACAACTGGTTACTTCGCTTACGCGGATTCCAGATGTGGACGATCATACACCTTCCCTGTTGGAACTTCTGCTGACCTCTCATCCGGATGGATATCAGATTTCCGTCGACGCCCCTTACGGCTCCTCGAACCTTTGTCTTGTCCGAAGTGTGGTGCCGGTGGTGGTGTGGTGGAAGTCGCTGAAATCGCGGTAGCATTCTGCAGGCTGCCGCCTTGTTTGGCACTATAAGTCAGCCGATTGAAATAGGATGCGATCTTCTTTGCATCCTACCTTTGGGGCGGGTTTGCTTCTCGCCGTACGATCCCAACGTTTTTGCTGATTCTGTCGCTGATGTGGTGCCCATCGGAGGCCAATCTCAGCCATGGTGTGGTCGCTCCTGTAAAATAGCATCATGCTATAAGCGGGATTACTACCAAGCCTGGGCTGACGCATCGAAGTCCTGGAATGTAATCACCAGCGCTCTAAAAAAGAAGTATAATTCCGCCTCCAGGTCCTTGAAGAGAGTCATTGCCAAGGCAAAGTCAGAACACATAGGCATAATTGGCGAGAAACTAGTTCGCCTCCCTACTTGAACGGACTCGAACTTGACACGGAACCCGTGCATTCTGGTCTCTCACCAAGGCTGTCCAGGGGAATATCTGTCTTGCATCTCTGCACAGGAAGGACGACTGACTGGCCCATGCCGCAAGGGAGAAATCCGATCTGCTAGGTTCTTTCTTTGCGTCCAACTCGACTCTCAATGACAGGGGGAGTACGCCACCAACCATTCCACGGTGTGAGTGCTCCATGTTGGAGGTGCAGTTTACATAGCACTCGGTTTGCAAAGCACTGCTCTCCCTGGACATCCACAAGTTGAGTGGGCCTGATGGTATCCCCCTAATAGTGCTGAGGACGTGTGCTCCAGAGTTGGCACCGGTCTTAACGCGTCATTTCCGGTACTCCTACTCTCTAGGCGTAGTCCCAAAATCAGGGAAGACGGCTTTCGTCCACCCAATCCCTAAAAAAGGTAACCGCTCAGACCCGTCCAACAACAGGCCCATCGCTATCACCTCCTTGTTCTCCAAAACAATGGAATCCATTGTAAACAGCCAGCTCATGAGATACCTTGAGAATAACCAGTTGATTAGTGATCGCCAATACGGTTTTCGTTGTGGTCAATCAGCTGGTGATCTTCTGGTATACCTGACTACGTTACTTTGGACATTGCGAAGGCCTTCGATCGAGTTTTGCACAAAGCGGTTCTTTCGAAGCTGCCTTCCTATGGGCTTCCCGAGAAATTGGGCAATTAGATCACCAGCTTTCTTGCAGATCAGAGCATCTAAGTCCTTGTAGACGGTGCAAGCACCGATTATAAGCCTATTAATGCTGGTTTTCTACAAGGCTGCATGCTATCACCAACTCTGTTTCTTCTGCATATCAATGATGTTGCAAACCTGTAACATTAATTGCTATGCAGATGACAGCACTGATGATGCTCTGTACACCGGCCGTGCCACAATTTCACGGGACAACGTCTCCGAGTACCGGGACAAACTCGTTTCTGAAGTCGAGTCTTTGCTGAACAAAGCATCGGATTGGGGGCTAAATCTAGTCCAGTTTAACCCTCAGAAGGCACAAGTTTGCGCGTTAACCGCTAAAAAGAACCCCTTTGTCGTATCTCTTCAATTTCAAGGCACTCCGTTTATTGCCTTAGCCAGTATCGGAATCCTCGGTGTCGACATATCGAGTGACGTGCAGTTTCGTGGTCACTTGGATACCAAATTGGCCTCAAAAAGTTTGGCGTGTTCAGGGGAGTGGGACAGTATAGCATGCAGGCACACCGCCTGCAACTTTACAAGCCGCAGGTTTGGCCGCACAATACTGTTCACATCTCTAGGCTGGGGCTCCCCAGTACCAGCTCCTTTCACTTGACCGCATCCAGCGCAGAGCGGCTTGAATCGCGACGATCGAGTGCTTTCCGATCGGCTCGATTCAGTGGCCCTGCGAAGAGATGTTGCATTCATTTGCGTATTTTCTCGCATCTATCACGGGGAGTGCTCTGAGGAATTGTTCGAATTAATCCCAGTCGCCAAATTTTATGAACGCTGGATGCTTGGTAGTCCACCACTGTACGTTTCACTATAAGTTTTCTACCGCGTATGACCTATCTGTTGAATAATTTACCACCGGCGATTTTTCCGGACCGATACGACCTGAGGGCCTTTAAGAAAAGAGCTTACTCCTTTCTAAAAGACTGGCAAAGCACCTGCAACCTTCCCCTGGTGTTGCGGTTGTTCATGGGCTGCGGTAGTCACTTAACATCAGGTGAACCGTATGCTCGTTTGCCCCCTCTTCTATAAAAATCACTAAGAGCGAAAACATGAAAGAGCAATTAATTTTAGATTTGGAATATTATAGACAAATTGACCAGAATTTGTAGATAAAGTGATTAAAAGAGTTTATATATATATATATATATATATATATATATATATATATATATATATATATATATATATATATATATATATATAATCAATCAATCTTCAAACAGGCCGTATTTACCGAAAGTCATATCGAATATTAATATACTGATTGGGCAAATAGAAAATTTTGTATCGATGAGGTGAAACTTGCTAAAATGAAAAAGGTGATAATACTTATCAAACAGACTTTGAAAAATTCATTACAACATGCAAGAGCAAAAATTCTGAACAATTACGTAAACAGAAGAAAATAAGACCGATTCACTTTTCAGGCGGAAGATGATATTTTGAATGTGACAAATAGATGGGAAAAAAATCTATTGTTTTTAATTTCAATGATAAATGTGTTGATAAACTTGGAGTATTCACGATTCATAGCTGTTGGCAAAGTGAACAACGTATAAAGCCAAACGTCGCATCGCGTACGAACATTTCGACGATAATCCCAGAGAACGATGCTTGTCAATTTATCTGTTACGTAACATTCGCTAGAATACTTAGGTTTAGCAGCACATTTAGAAATATAAGTTTAGTTTTGTTTAAGCCTAATTCATAATTTTTGCTAAGCATCACTTTTGATTGTTGAGTTGATCTCGTGTTTCCAAAGATTATAATTAATATAAATATAGAAACATGACTATTAATTGCAAGGAGAAATGAACTTATTTATTGACTATGTTGAGTAATAAGATCATTAAGTATTTATTTAAAAGTTTAATTTAATACAACAGCTAAGCTAAATGAATATGAAATTTCATATTTTATAATATCATTGCCTTCCGTTTGTTTTCATTTCCTTCGCACCCCATTCCCTTCACTTGAGGACTATATCATTCGCCTGCTTAACGTTCCCATTCCGATTTTTGATATAATAGTAATTTCATTGTTATCTATACCAGGAAGGCAAAAGTTAAATGATCGTATATATATATATATATATATATATATATATATATATATATATATATATATATATATATATATATATATACGATCATTTAACTTTTTGCCTTCGAGCAACTGGTTTTATAATTTGGTTTCTACGCGGGTTTTTCATTGACTGTATACTCGTATTTCGTTCAAATTCCACGACATTTCTAAAGTTAAAAAACGAAACTTTAGAAATGTCGTGGAATTTGCACGAAATACGCGAAAACCCCATATAATGAATACGATTCTTAAATAACGCAAAAAAATTCCAGTTACAATGACGTAAAAATTTAAAAATTCCTTTAAAATGTCAGAGGCAGATAATATATACAGTCAATGAAAAACCCGCGTAGAAACCAAATTATAAAACCAGTTGCTCGATACTAACGCAAATATTAAAAACACACACGTGTCTTTTTCCGCCCGCCGTCCTTAGTATTAACTGACCGGCTTCAGTTGTTAGGGTTTGAATTTTCTCCGAACCTAAACTATGGGCGCTTCATTAAGTCCCGAGGCAAAGCATCCACAAGGAAACTTGGTGTACTTACAAGGGTGCGGCAGTACTTCACGCTGTGGCAGGTTTGGTTGAAACCAACCAAATTAAATTTTAACAGTGGTAGAGTTACGCGACAGCTTTGCTGTTGCACGTATGGGCCGGCTAAACCGGGGTGGTACCACGACCTCACAGAATACCGGCGGGAAGTGGAAGCTTAGCTTTCTCGTTTCGTCTGGTGAGTGTAGGTGGCCGGAGGCCCAATTCCCACCCCCTTAACATGGTAGCGGAATTAAGTAAAGATCTACCCAAGGAGGGTACCAGCACTCCTGGAGAATCCTTCGCTGAGCATCCACGACCAAGTTACGTCACTCCCGAGCGTGGGTGCTCTGGATGCCCCACGTATTTGGGGGGGGGGGTTAAAAATTCGGTTTAAGACAACAACTGCTCGGGGCAAATAGAGCAAAAAGACCAAGGCAACCCCTGTCAAACTATCCGTGAATTTCTGCAATATCAGGGGGCTTCATTCTAACCTAAACGCCGTCCACTACCATCGCAAAACGGCGTGGCTGGATCTGCTCTTTCTGACCAAGAAGCAGGTGTCCTCGCCGGCTAATGTTTTGTATCTCTCCTACCCGGGGTACAAACTGGAACATTCCTTTGTGCCTCGGGCTGGAGTTTGCGTATACGTCAGAGAGGGCATCTGTTCTCGACGCCTCGGCAGTCTTGAAGGTTAGGACCTGTCCATCATTTAGCTACGCGTAGACAACGACGACCATCCGTGCGTCTACGGGTGCCTCTATATGTCCTATATCGGTAATGCCGAGACAGACCGATTCTTCGACCACGTCCTAATGGCTACAGATTCTTTGCTACATCAGATCCCCTCCGCAGAGATCGTGATCCTCGGTGATTTTAAAGCCCATCACGTTGAGTGCCTTGGTTCACGTTACACCGATCATGTGGGGAGATCTATTAATGAGTTTGCCTTGCATATTGTCTGACACAACTGGTTACTTCGCTTACGCGGATTCCAGATGTGGACGATCATACACCTTCTTTTAAAATGTCAGAGGGAGATAATATATACAGTCAATGAAAAATCCGTGTAGAAACCAAATTATAAAACCAGTTGCTCGATACTAACGCAAATATTTTTGAGTAGCTATTTTTTGTAACATTTATAACAAAAAAGACCTATACGAACATCTTTATGTTTTTTACGTATGACGGCAAATAAACTTGTTTTAGTCCTTTGTAAATAATCTTTCTTAGAATTGTGTTATATTTTAATATCTCATTTGAATAAATTTAACTTAATAAATTGATTCTTGATTGAAAATTGAAAATTTGAAAAATATTTTCTTATTTGAGAACAAATAATAATCCGAATGGGTTTAATCTGGACTATAGGGGGGGGGGGCTGATTTAAAAATTTCGAAGCCGCTATCGAGTAAGGAAACCATCGCAACATGACTCTTGTGAACGGGTGTGTTGTCCTTCAAAAGGAGCCCACCTTGAAACCACCTTCTTTTTTTTTTAATCATGTCTTTTTATTTTTCTTGTAACGTAGCATAATACTATCCCGTAATATTGACACCTTTATCTTTATAATCAATCGATAAAATCCCTTCTGAATTCCATTAACTGAAGCCATAGTCCTTCCAACCGATTGTGATAGCTTGAATATCTTAAGCGTTGCTGCACCTTTTTACGCCACTGCGTAGACTATTCCTTTGACTCAGGTTCATAGCGTTGAACCCAAGTTTTATCCCCAGTCAAAGTTTGGTTCTTAATTTTTTTTTACTTATTAATCTTGTTTTCACTACACAGGTCCAAAAACTTGCGTGAACACTCTATCCACTGCTGTTTGTGAAGCTGTCTTGGCACACGTTTTTAACTTTTTCGACAATGCCTGAGGAAGGTGCCTTAATCGGTCTTTAATTCAATCTCTGCCTTGCCTGAATAGGCTATGCCACTTATAAGTCATCGTTTTTCCAGGGTAAGAGTCCCCGTAAACAGTCTAAAGTAAAGTAAAGTAAAGTTACACCCTATATACGCCCCACTGCTGGGCACAGGCCTCCCCTCAATTCTGAGAGGGTTTTAGGGCAAGGAAGTGTCCTCCGCGCTGCCCCAATGCGTGTTGGCGAACTTCACATGTCTTCGAAATAATCTTTTTTTCTCTTATTCCCCAGACATGCAGGTTTCCTCACGATGTTTTCCTTCACCGCCGAGCACGTGGTAAATCAGCACTTAAAATTGCAATTAACAACTTCATTAGTGCCGGCGGGGATCTAACCCGGGTTGCTCACGTTCTGTTATATTTACAGCGAGTGTTAACCATCTGAGCTACCACGGCTCCAAACAGACAAAATCTCTTCCTAAATGATGAACTTAATTACGGCACAAAACTTAATGTTTTCTTTCCGATTTACTTGTTTATCTTGTGACATCTCAAAGGTTAATGAGCCGATCTGGCTGAAACTTCATTAGTTGTATTGAGTCACCAAGTAGTGACAGTTAAAAAAATCCCATCTTCCTTCTCTAACACTTCGATTCCGCGAACTTTTTGTCCCGCCTTGTATTACGACGCATCGCTCTCCCTGCGCATTCGAAACTTGGTTGACGGTCGCTGACGTCAAGAATGCTGGTGCTTCTTAGCGCTCGTTATTTCCTTGCTCTTTGCAATTTCCGTTTAATAATACAGTGGACGCCTGCAAATAAGACAACGACTCGGCTACGAATTGAGCTATTTATTATTTTTCTTCATGCATAATTATGATAATACAACAATCTCCATTTTATATAAAAAATATCATTACAAAACAAAAAATGTACATTAAATTCTCATAAATTGCGCATATAAATATTGAAATCCGTATCAAATCAATATAATATGGTCATGCAAGAAATTCAACGCATTAATTCTACATAATAAATAATAATATACTAACAAGACCACCCAATAAGTAAATCATTGATAATACAAAAAATATATAAATACATGGTGTACACTGTGAATTCATAATGATACCGGCTCTGGTTTCGAAACATTGAAATAAACAAAATACAATAAATTAATTCTAACGTGTACAGATAATAACAAATATACTAATTAATTTATATAGGTAACAAAAATTATTCCAGCTTATTAATACTAACTAAAATTATTATGTACTTAACTAATTTAGAACGAGCAATAAATCTTTAACTCAAAATAAAAATCTTTAACTTTAAATAAATTTTTAACGCAATAAATCCTTGGGCAAAACGAAAAAAAAATTTTACAGTTTAATTTATGTTAGATATTTATTGCCGCGTTAGTAGCGGAACAGGATAGACCCATCGATCAGGCAGTCTCATTCTCCTGCCAAAACGCGTAATGGAATTATCTTCTTGTGGATTTCGGTTCTCTATTCATTGATTTGGTCCAGCCATATCATTGTATAAGATCAACAAACACTGAATGAATGGAATTAATGAAATATATTAAATTGTACCCAAAAAGATTATGACAATAAAACAACAAATTATTTAAATACAATCGCTTAAAAGCAATCTCTACCAAGCAATCACATTAAATCGGATATAATGACATGTGAGAAAGAGTAAGGGTGTACGAAAGTAGTTAGAAAATGCACACGACATAAATTCAGTTATATATTCAATAAATACATATATAATATAATAAATAAATACATTTCAATTACAAACATATAGAAACACGTATACAACAGCAGAAAGTAGTAAACAAGTTCGTGAAATAAAAGTCTTAATGTAAGAAAAAATAAGTAGTAACTTTTTAATTTATTCTAAAGATAGAGGAATGACTATAGGAGAAAGGAAGTGCGCTTTGACAGTTTTTTAAACGCTTTAATAGATTGCGCACACCTAACGTGCAGCGGTAAGGAGTCCCAGAGCCGAACAACTTCAATAGAAAAGGATTTAGAATAGAAGGAAGTATTATGGGACGGAATTTTTAAGGTAAGGTTTTTATCAGAGCGAAGAAAGCAACAGTGCGTGTCACCAAGAAACGCAAACCGCTCTTTAAGGTAAGCAATGGAAGTGGGATGGAATAGAACCCAGTATAGAAGATAATGTATATCAGTATTCCTGCAAAGACGAATCGGAAGCCACTTGAGTTTTTCACGAAATTCGGAGACATAGTCACATTTTTGGAATCCAAATATGAACCGTATAAAAAGGTTCTGAATACGCTCAACGTTTTCAAGCAACTCTTCATTTAAATTGAGATAACACATGTCAGCATAATCGAGAATCAGTAGATGGAATGATTGTGCTAGCCCAATTTTGGTTGGTATGGGTAGGAAATTGCATAATCTACGGAGAGATTGGACCGACGCAAATAACCTCCTACTCACCTCGCTTACCTGCGGAGATTTGTGCAAAGTAACAAATAGATTTTTAATGTCCCACCAAAAACAATACCAGGTAGAGTAGGAAAATTTATAAGAATAACCAATTTTTGAATGCCTATGATTATTGCTTTTGTTTTTGATAAATTAACTTTAAGACCATATGACTTACTCTACAGATTTGGAATGCACATATACTGGAGATCATCTGCATACAGGTAGCAAGATGATAATTGTAATATCGAACTTATGAAGATTGAAAAGAGGACAAGACACAATACACTATTTTGTAGTACACCGGCATTTTTCGCACAATAATATACGCCGGCGACAAGTCACTATGAAACCATCACCAATTTCAAATTTCATAGTTTTGATGGATGTCGCTATTATTTATTTAAATAATTACACTATTAAAATAAAATAACAGAAATAACTAAAAAAATAACTTTAAATGGAATTTTCACACCATTTTATAAATGTAATTATAAATATATAAATGTAAGCTGTTATTATTTAATTTATTAGTAACTGAAGGCAAAATATACCACTATTTATATTTTATGATAGATGGCGCTGTTTTGAAAAAGTGAAACGAAATTAGATTTTTGGCGTAGTTTCAAATTATTACACATCAGTTAAAATTAGTTATACTTTGTTTTATATATATGGTATCTGTTAGAAAAAATACGTTATCCCGCTTATAGTAAGAGAATCATATATAGTAAATTAACATTTAAATGAAGGAAAATACTTAAACCACCTTTTTGAAGTTCCGTAATCGGATAAAAAATAGATCTCTAACTACCTACATACTAAATTTCATAGAAATCCGTCAAGTAGTTTTTGCGTAAATCCTGTATACAGACAGACATCATCCAAGTCAGATCAGACACAGACAGATCATCCATACAGACAGACTGACAAAAATTCTAAACATCACTAATTTTATATCTGTACCCTTTGGTTATTCCCTCGGACATGTTTTTTTTTCTAGAAAATACACACGACTTTGCTACAGATTTATGATATGTAGAAATGTAGGTTTACTGGCAGAGAATGCTAAAAGCATTAAGTCCGCCTTTTGATCCGGTACTGATGTAAGGTTCAATAAAATTTAAATAAAATAAAATATAGATTAATAATAGATTATATTTGCGGACATCAGTATCTTTATTTTGTTTGGGGTTTTTACAAGATTAAATAGCAATACTGTCGGATACATTGTACATAATAATATATTATTGGGTCTGTTGCCTCTACCGATGAAGCTGTAACCTGACGTACTGCTTAGATCATATTGTACAAAAAAGTCCGTCCGAAGAAAATTGAACGCATCAATAAATACCCTTATGAGAAGAGACTGACCGCTAAAACGTGTTCGAGCGCGGTGCGAACGGCTGTGGCGCATGTATTTAGTAATACTTTTCGTAGTTTTGCATATACGTAGTTTAATACACATACGTGAATTCTTGAATTCTAATTCCGATTATTTGTGCTTAAAGGATAATCTAAAACTAAGAGTAAGTGAATTTTAGATTTAAAATTATTATATTACATAGAAAGGAAATTACAACTGAAATTGCAAAATTATTATTTCATGCGTTTCTAGATATCAGATGTTAAAAATATTTATGTGATGTGTGTGTGTGTGTGTGTGTGTGTGTGTGTGTGTGTGTGTGTGTTGTATGAAGCACATACAAAAAAGAGACGTGAATCAATTCGCGAATAAAATTTATTTCTTGCTTAAATTTGATTTAATTGCAATATATGTGTTACTCAATAATTTACGTTCTATGTTAAGAGAATTCAAAATTATCATCCCAAGAAGGAACAAAAACTTTTTTAACTTTCTACAAACTTCCAAAGTAAATTTTCCCACTTTTTTAAATATAATTAGAGCTTTCAGAAATGTCAATTTCAAAATTGTAGCACAGTAATTGTTGTATTTCTTTGGCGATAGTTTAATCTATTTTGTATAGAAAGCATATCGATCTTTCTTATTTTATCGAAAGTTAAATATATTTTGCAGTTAAAAGTGTACGCGTAGGTAAGCTCAAACGGCACTCCTCTTATGAGATTTTTAATATAATCTTCAAAAAGGATTAGATGCAACTTGCTCTACACCAGGGAATCCAGCAATATGGCCCAGTGAGGCATAAAAAGTTTCTAGTATGGTTCAAATTCATAAAGAGAGAAGTAAACCATGTTGCACCAAGGTGCGAGGCAAACCCTCCTTACAGTGAGAGACCAATTTTACAGGTTGATGATGATGACTTAAGAGAATGTTAATTTATTTAGTTAATTTATTGAGAAGGTTATTATTAATTACCTAACTAATTACAAATATTAAAAGAGTAAAAACCATATTATTTGTGCAAGATATAACAACAATATATTTTATTGAAGTTATCGTCACTAAATAATATAAGTATGCACTAAAAGACAGTAATTATTCTCACATTTTTAAAATAATATCCATAGATAAAAGTCAGTGTCTTACTGGACTTCCATGGGTACTGTGTATTCGATATTTTAGTTTTGTTTTCTAGATTGTGTGAATTGTGATAGTGAAATACGACTCCTGTAAAGCAAGTTTTTAACCTAGCTGGGGAGCTCGAGACTGGATGTGCTGTGATTTTACTCCTGTAAAATGTTTATACTAAGATCTGGAGATCTAAACAGATACAATCACAAGAGTATTGTGATTGTAGCTGCTTAAAGGCTCTTCTTTACTCTTTTGTAAAAACCATCATCAAAATTATTTTTACATCCACAAGTCCAAGAATCATTATTATGGGGTATTTTGAAGTATATTATCTGGATGTATGTACGATATATTATATGAATATATACTATTTTAGAGATATGGGGGCACTGAACGACAGCCTACTTCCGATTTTATAGCACAAGCGAATCGTTTACCTGATACGGATGTTTTTTTGGCGGTTTCAGATGAGTGCTCTGTATTTTGGTTGGTTGGATTTGGTTGGTTTCGTAGAACTTTAATAAATATAATCTGTTCAATTCACACTTTCTCAAAATATTTGAAAGTTTTCTTCGGCCAGGTCATTTTTGTCATCATTATGGACAATGTGATATTTTTTTTATTTCTTATACAGTACGAGCGACTAACGAGCACACAGTTCACCTGATGGCATTTGGATGAATATGGTTGGATTGGTAGAATTACTATGGAACATAGATCAAGAATCAAAATGCTGCTACGTCGTCACCACTGAGAGTCACCGAGTCGATCCATTCGTGTCGTAGGCATAGTATACTGTAACTTGTGGCTTTAGCAGTTCAATTTGAAGTAAGATTATATATGTATATCTAGTTAAAATTGTGCATTTCAATAAAATATTTTATAAAGCTGATTAACATAATTTCTTCATTTTGAAACGTATGCTTTTTATCTCAATAAATTAATATTATAGATGTCAGAAGAGTCCAAGAGTCAGGGTTGTCGCTTTGTGTCTGCCATCTACAACAGGAAACATTGTTTACAGCGACCCGAAGTTGCTTCCGCACTCTCGTATCGCAAATTATAAACGTTGAATGCCTACCACTTTTCCTATTTGAAATCTCACTCAGACTTTTGATATGTTCTTGAATGAAACTGAAAAAGAAACAGTTTCTCATTCTTGCCTTGTAATTAGAAGTTGCCGAAACAAAATGTTTTTTTTACATACATTATGTATCAATAACAGAGAAAAAACTTATAATGTTATGAAACTGAATTAATATTTAAACATAACTAAACAAGAATAACAATCGAGATGCATCAATAGAGATCAAAATACACAACTGATATTAAGAAAACAAACGAACTTGGAAATTCCATTTGTCATGATGGTACGAAGTTGCATCATTTGCTGCTCTGTCTTATCTTTGAGTTCAGTACCACTTAAACCAAAGAAACATCTACCCATACCTTTATCATCAAGAAAAGATCTCAAAAATTCTTGTTGCATGAAATAGTAAAATGATAAAGTAGCGGCATGGAGTTATGGCGGGAACTTGGCAGTGGACGGATTGTCACTCCTGTTTTGTCGCTTAAAAATAGTTTGAAGCGGATTTTGATTCGTAAAAGTGATGCGATTTTGTGAATTAAGTGCCCGCGCGTGCGAACTATTAGAGAAAATGACGAAACAAGTGCTTTGATGTCGATATAAACCTCAAGTTATTTTGATCGTTTGGACGCCTTATGAACTTGAGTGGCTGTCGTCATCAACTGTCCGCTAGGTTGAGCTGTCGTCAAAATCTCCCAAGGGCTTCGCAATGTGACGCATCAGCATATTGTGAAGAAAAGGAATATAAAATGAAAATTCCGAAAGAAATGACAGGCTCAGAAGGGCTAGAACCCAGAGCCGTAAAGCCAGTTAGTAAAAAAGTTGCGGCATGTACTCACAGATGTTAAAAATACGGACGTAATGCTACAATGAAAATGTGTTACGTACCCTAGGTCATACAATTCGCTCTCAAAACGCTCTCAAAGACATTAAGGTCCGACAATCGGCGTCAGTATACAGCGCGCCGTTTAGTGGCGGTGTAAGAAGATGCACTATCCCATATCGCCCCGTGGGTATTGTAAGAGGCGACAGAGGGAAATTGAAACAGGAGACGGGCTGCAGCACCTTCGTGATAATATCTGAAAATAAAAAAACTGCGTTTGCTAACCCGCCTACCAACCAGGGCGACTATGGCAAAATCCCCCGACGAGGCAGTTTTTGGGGGAGGCCTATGTTCACTTTTATAGGCTGTACTGGATGGATGAATGGATGCAGCGCGTATCAGCTCTAACATAATACTAACAAAATTGGAAGACCGAGGGTGCTTTACAAATTCTCAGTGTATTTTGTATGGCCGTACATGTAGGTACTATTAAATATTCTGTGGTATCGCATTTACTCTAAATATATCACAAAATAAAAACGTCTTTCCTACTCTTCTGATAGACTTTTAGGAAAAAAAATACCATCATTGAGTCACGGCACTGAGAACCCCGGGTTAAAATCCCGCACGGAACTAATATTTGTATGGCCTACAATTTAATGTTCCCGGTCTGAATGTTTGTCCTTCTGCAATTTATGTATGTAAACCGTCTCCACGATACAAGGGAGTATTATAGTGTGTATATTCTACTATTCTAGAGTGAGGGTAACTTTTATTTTAATACATAAATATAACCCAAATTTTTATTAGGTATCCTTTAAACCTGTTTAAATTATTGGTGTTTCCAATAACTTGTTTTGTTACATGTGAATTTTGGAATTCACAGCCTTAAAATGTGAGGACAAATCGCTATTTCTCCAATCTATCTAACAAGAGTATACGTTATAGAAAACCTTTCAATAAGCTTAATCAGTGTGTATTTTTATGATAACCTCATTTTACATTTTTATCGGCATTAATTCTTCATTTTAACCTATTTTTAGCGAACTTTAAACTATAATCTTTTTCACATTATCAAAAAGTAATTTCGGTTATAATTGCGTGCAAAAACACTCCTGAGGTAAATAACCTAATGATATACATTTCCGACTATCGCATGTTATTATACGTGGTGGCTTGCCGTCCGATATGAACCAGTCACCGTTATGACTGAGACCCGCGATTACAAAATGGAAAATTTTTATATATAATATAGTAAAGTGCATCAAAATACATTCGTGTGAATATATAAATATATATATACAAGTTTAAACTAACGTCGCTTATGTACACTTGATTTAATTTTTTTATCCTATATTTTTCCAGGTGTGGAGATATTTCAAATATTCATTGGTAGAATTGAGCCTAAATTGTTATAATACTTTTTTGAAGTTTCAAAAGTATAAGTAATACAAAAAAAGTATAAAAGTATTAAAAAGTAGTATCGAAAAATAAATTAAAAAGAACGAAATACTTTTTCATTAGTATAAGTGTTTGTTATTTTATCTGTATAGTGTACAAGTGCGTTTATCTTACAAAACCGGAAAACATACATAATTCGATTACATATTTTAAAAAAAATAGCTGGATGATTCATTCCGTTCTTCTAAAAGACCTCGTTGACTTGGCTCGCGTCGTTCGCGATAAGTTACAGCTTGTTAACGCGTAGACCGCCGTTGATACCTTGTATCTTGTGGCGCGATTAGGTCAAAGGAATATCGCAAATTATAATTTCGTATTATTAAAACTGCTCGAAAACTAATCTAAAAGTTTTATTTTGTCTACATAAGTATTATTAAAGAAGACAACGCAAGTGCAAAGTCGCAAATACAGACAGTATTTTCTGACTAGTTTATCTCTGCTTGATAATAAATTAAATTTAAATAGTAGCCATTACGCCGTACAGTGGCGGCGTAAGAGAATCTACTAACTTTAACTTATACTTAACTTAGTTGCCAACCGACCTGCCAAGCGTGGCAACTATAGCAAATCCTCTCTACATTAGGAAGGGCACAGGTTCAGTAGTAGCAATGAAAATATCTTAAATGATATTTTGACTTAATTATATTTATTTCTTTGGCCATAACTTTATAATGATTTCTTACGATTAAGCCAACACTGCATCTATACAACTTATAAATAAAAAAATGTCTAGCTGTTATAATGAAATTACTACCTTTTGTTGAGCAGATTTTTTTTCTTTGATTTTTGATTATTTGAATGTTATTTTGACATGAATAACCATTTTTAAATGCTTTGTCTGTTTGTCTAAATGTGTGTCTGTCTGTAGAGAATGACATTTGAGCAGGGCCAGAAGTGATCGAGACCAAGAAAAGAATGTATAAAAACTGCTCTTTGATAATTATCTGAAATCTAAATAACTCCACATTAATAGACCCAGGCAATGCGGGCCATTAGTATTGAATAAAGCCAGGAGTGATATAGCCTTTATTCTAAAGAAAAAGTTGAGAATTTATTTTTTCAGAAATGGAAAAATTAATAGTATAAATTAATAGGCTTTTGATAATTATCTAAAACCTAAAAAACGCCACATTAATAGAACCGGGCGAAGCCGGTATTCGCTTGTATTAAATGAAACTAATTTTAACGAAATTTTTCCATGTTTAATCAATATTTTTCATAACAAAATCTAGATTATTTAATAATATTCGTTGGATTTTAATATAAACTTTGTGATGAAAGAATAATAAAGAAGGAATAAGTTGTTAAACGCGATAAAATTCCTAGAATTTAGTTTTGTTCGGTTTGTTTTATCTCGATGTTTATGATTTACATTTATATGCAGTTACTAATTAATTATAATAACCCTATTAGTATAATAAAATAATATTATGTCCTCTATTTCGAGGTCTGATCACACAAGTTTGCATCCGATCAACGAACAATAAATATTAGAACGAAATAAAAGATGATTTTGTTGATATATATATATATATATATATATATATATATATATATATATATATATATATATATATATATATATATATATATATCCTAACTACAAAAATGTCTTTGTTTGATGCTCATTATTGAGACTCATTTTTACTACTTTTACTACTAACTTAATAATCTCCGTATTTTTTAAGAGTAGCTTTAATGCAAATGGGTCGTGTGGATATTTGTAACATTATAAAATGAAAGTCAGTCTTTCAATTCGATCGATTCGATTCTTTCGATTTTTAATTTCTATAAAAATTGAAAAGAATAGTATCTTATTAGCTCCCTATTTAAAAGTTTTGTTTAATAAGGTCCGAATTTTTTTGTGTTTTAAGCTTCTACATTCTACTATTTTAACCTATTATCTTTTTGTGAATAGGTTTGTTTATATATTACTATAGATGGGATATTGGTAAATTACCAGTGCGGATCTTTCTAGCTTTTCTCGTAATCACTTCCACTACCCACGGAACGATTTCTTTAATGTTATTATTTTATTCCAATGATATACACTCAAAACAAATAATGAAAGATCACATAAGCATTCTCTTATTTCTGAGGGAGAAGGCGTGTGACAGACTTAAATTCTTGATTTTTTTTAAATTTTCAGACTTGACGATTTCCTCATGATATTTTTCTTCACGCCAAACTGGTAAATCGGCATTCCTTGGTGAATTTCTTATGGTTAAAAGCACCATATCGTTAATCGTATTCAATTCCAAGACAAACGCTATTCAATGACATTAAAAAACCAGGGAACTGACGGCGATAGGTTACGATCGTGTAGGCGATCTTAAATACGTTCGGCATTAGCACCGGCATGTTGCCGGACTCGTTTATTTAGATTTCAAATGAATTTTTCGTGTCTATTAAAATTCACACGCAGTTGGCGAAGTCCTCAAATAACTGTAGTGTTTGAATACTAGTTATGGCTTCCGAATATCAATATCGTTTAGACAAAGAGAACACAACGGGTAAGCCGCTAAAATTCTGAGATGTACGCAATTGTACAATCGTACCATCCCATTTTTTAAAAAATGATGTTTATGCTACAAATATTTTTTTCTAAATTTTTTAAACGTTATCTCCACACTAGGATTTTCTTCTGTATCGTGGGGGCAGTTTACAAATACTTGTTCCGTGCGGGAGTCGAAACCCTTGGTGCTGTAACTCATTGTTAAGCATATAATAGCTGTATAAACTTGCTAATTTTATTCTATTTCAAACGTCTATAAACCAACGTTTTTTTTAATGCCATAGCAGTGATAGCAGACGCAGCAGCTTGTTAGCAACACCGCAATATGCTTCCTTCGAACTTATTTCACTTGCGCTATGCATGCATTCTACGTTATAAGCATTTAATAAAGCAAATAACGGCCGGGAGAGAAATAGTCTTGTAAATTTCTTTTTATAAGGTTGTGATGTAAGTGCTTTTTTAAAATTCATTTTGATTAAAATGAGTACGAAAGTTTTATATTATACATGGTTTTTCTCTTTTAACGCGCTTTTATCAGCTATACCTGATAACACATAATGTATTGAATATTTATATGTATACTAGGCAGTTGCAATAAAAGGACACACAGTTTGTTCAGGTGTTCCTCAGGGTTCGCATCTTGGTCCACTACTATTTATAATATTTATAAATGATGTAATATCCTGCTTCCATAATTCCAAAATTCTCCTTTTTGCGGATGATATAAAATATTTTAGGTCTATTAAATCTATAGAAGACTAAAATCTACTTCAAGAGGATCTGTGTAGGCTTAGCTCATATTGCCAAGCAAACCGTCTTTAATCATCAATAAATGTAATTTTATCTCATTTACTAGGAAAAAGAATCCAATCCTCTTTAACTATAAGCTCGACGATAATTTACTAAAGAGAGTAAATGAACTGCGTGATCTTGGTGTTCAGTTGGATAGTAAGTTGTTACTAAGATCACATATTAATATCATAACTCAAAGAGCTTATAAAATGCTAGGCTTTGTTATGCGTATCTCAAAAGATTTTAAAAACTCTACAACATTAATTATACTATTTAATACTCTGGTGCGATCTATTCTTGAATATTGTTCTTCATGTTGGAATCCTCAATACAAAGTTTATGTTAAAATGATTGAAACAATTAATAACAAGTTTCTGCGTCACTTAAAGCGATATAATACTTCTGTAGACTCCATTATTGATAGCTTACACAGTTATACACTCGAAAAACGCCGTGATATAAGAGATCAAATGTTGTACAAATTGCTACATAATATCATCGACTCTCCCCAAGTTTTAAGCAAAGTGAATCTTGCGTGCCACCGGTTAGGTGCACGAAATAAGCCTCTTTTTGCATTGTGTAAAGTAAAAACTAAGTATGCTTCAAATAATTTTGTATCTCGTACATGTAAAAAATTTAACTTAAAATATTGTGAACTAGATATTTTTCACCTTAAATATAATAGTTATAAAAAAATATTGTAAAACTTAATTTATAATTGGTAGCTTCACTTTAGGTTGTGTGTATTATATTACTTTTAACAGCTTGGTACTTAATGTTTAATTATAAATACCATTTAGTTATTTTTTTTAAATCTTTACACATATTGTGGTTGCAAGCTTTTAATATGTATTGATATCTTTGGAAACTTCATGGTCTTAGGATTACTTTTATATGTTTTACAATGTATTTTTGTTGTACGGTATGTTTCCCTTAAAAAAATAAAAAATAAATACTAGCTTGCCAGGTAGACGTTGTTCTGCCCTTTTCGACAAAAAGATTTCATAAAAAAAATTGTGGGTCACTCATGGGCAAAAAAAACTATCCTATCTCCCATGTTGGACCAAACTGCACACGGTGAGCAAATTTGATTAAAATCGGTTAAGTAGTTTAGGAGTCCATCGCGGACAAACAACGTGACACGTAATTTATATATATATATATATATATATATATATATATATATATATATATATTAAGATAAAATAGTCACGACTTCGGAAAATTATTTTTAGTATAATCTTTTTTGTTTTTTTTTTGTTTAACAAACTTAACACATTTAATATGCAGCTGAAGTAAGACAAAAAGATATGATAATTATCGAAATAACAACATAAATCGTTATACTTATAGTCATTGCCGAAAAATTATACCTTAGTATATAAGACCATAACACACATTTCGAACACTATATTTATCATAATCATTATACTATAAGATAAGAAATCATTATACTATATATGTTTAATTTTGTGTATATACTTACATAATGTTTATATATGTATATATTTATACGCTTATATATGTATGAGTTTATATATGTGTGTATACGTATATGTATATATGTATTGTACATACTTCTTATTACACCTACCTCTTTTATCTCTGCACTACTCTAAGGTAGACTGGTAGATAATGCCTCAGGCATTAAGTCCGCCTATATACATCTAATGTGTATATGAAGTTAAATAAATAAATATACTATAAGCTCGTTTTGCGTAAATCGGACCAAAAATTAATATTCAAAAACTGAAGATAGCCGGACTAACTATGACATTGGGACGTCAAACATCACAGTTCCCCCCCCCCCGTGACCAGGGGTGCTGTAAAGCACCCGGAACATCGTGATAATAAAAATAAACTAAAGTTGTAATTAAACGCGATAAAATCCGTAAATAATAGTTTTATTCAATGTGTAGTGTTAGCGTAAATTTAAGAAATCATTATACTCGTAAATTCCGTTGTACTATAGTTGATTTTAATGTGTTTATTTCAGTGTTGGAGCTCGAATTGAAAGATGTAGAGAAGCAGAAAATGAAAGAAGATCTACTGACACAAGCCATTGGGGCAATTGGAAGGTGGCAAATATGGATATGCTTCGTAATATTCCTCGTAAAATTTCCAGTGTCCTGGCATCAGATGAGCATCATATTTCTAGCGCCACCCATGAATTTCACGTGCGCGAACTCGGGTCATGATTTTAAGAGTGTATGTCTCGCGGAATATAGTAATTGCACTGATTTTGATTACGATAGAAGTGTATTTCGCGAGACAATCATTTCCCAATGGAACCTCGTATGCGATAGAGAATATTTGAAGAGTTTAACGCAGACAATCTTCATGTTTGGCATTCTTGTGGGTAACATGGTCTTCGGTCATCTGTCGGACAGGTAACTACTAAATCCTTAATTTAAATATTAGATTAGCACCGCTCGGGAAGTTAGTCTGGGTATCCTTATTTAATTTTTTCCACAAAGTAATATCGCGACCTCAAAAAAGTGTAAGATTTATCTTTCTTTTATTCGCTTTCTTTTTTTGAGAATCGTTACCCCACATTTTTGATTTTCTCCTATTTCTTGAAGGCAGTTTACTTTCGCAGTTTAGTTTAGTCAAATTTCACAAGCACCAGAATCCAGAACCAATTCAAGAACCGGATTATTATTTCTAATCTATTTGCATAGTTTGTTCGTTGCGGGATTCGAACCCGCGATAATTAGCGCCGCAACGCACTACTAAACCACTACGCCACGGAACCGACACAGTTACTATAATACACTGAAATGTCTTTTTATTTGACAGGCGTGACAACTCACTTGTTTGTATTGTTTTATGGAGTGTAGAAGTAAGGAGTACCAACTCCCATATGAGAATAGTTTAAAAAGTGTCCATCTGTAAGCAGTAAATAACAGTTCCAAAACTCTCCACTACAGCGCTCGAGTAGCTACGGGGTATGTTAAATCGCCGTAAAAATACGTTGAGAGTGATTTTGAAAATAAAAATTTTGAAAGCAGTAAAATAATCACTGTAGAAAGAATTATGGTGAAAGTCTGTGCAGTAAAAAAGTTATAAAAAGTTCTTTAAAATTTAGACTGTAGCTACAGTGGCGCCACCGTTATTTAACGCTTTCCTACCGACACTTTTTTATACAGAGTCTGTACTACATATATTTTTTGTTCAGAGTTGGCTGTTGAAATAGCTTATCAAACTGCACCGCATGCTTGTTTCCGTCTTGAATGTTATTCATTATATATACTCATTTATTCATGTAATTTAGTGTACTGAAATAATCTAGATAATAATAATAATAATAATAATAATAATAATAATAATCCACAACTATCACACAACGCCATCTAGTCCCAAGCTAAGCAGAGCTTGTGTTATGGGTACTAGACAACTGATAAACATACTTATATATTTCTAAATACATAAATATTATAGATAAATTACACCCAGACACAGAACAAATGACCGTGCTCATCACACAAACATTTGTCCTGGGTGGGAATCGAACCCACGACCTCCGGCATAGCAGTCAGGGTCACTAACCACTAGACCAACAGGCCAGTCGATGTAATCAGATTGCGCATAGACCTCCGCTAAAGTAGCGGTAGTTATTATAGTTATTATTTTATGCGTTACTCTTGCAAGACAAGTTTTAATTTTGCGTCACTTTGGACAAATTGACACATCCCGTGTGTCTTCGTAATGCTAAATTGCACTGTGACTCCGGATACGATTACTTAAGATAATGTTCCACAACATGACTTGGTTCCATTTTATTTTAGCTTCTATCTGCAATGAATTTCGATTGTGAAAAAGAAATGCACACAATGAATAAAAATTTAGTGCTTGCAAACATGTGTCGAGTTGAGCGATGAGTTGATATTTAGTGATTATTTTCTAGTAAACTGTGGTGGCCAACTCACTTGCCAAGTGTGGCAACTATGGTAAATGTGTGAGGCAGTCTATGGGGAAGGATTATGTTCAGCAGTGGTCTTTTAATAGGCTGTAACGGTAAAGTTATGCTGTGTTTTGTGGCATTTCTTAGAGGAGTCCTATGCTCGGCATTGGGCTTGTGAGGGATGTAAAAATCTGAAAATGATGATCATGATAAGGCGGTGTGGTTGCCTCCTTAAGCGTTCCTCAACCTGGCAACGTTCAATCCTTGCACCCTGAGGACTGATGAGAAGATTCTTGAGCCGGAAGTAGAGATAAACAACGCTGGTATACTGATTGCATCGTACAATCTACCACTTGGTATTGCGTACGTGAACTATGCCAAGTTGATAGTCGGTATATAGAAGTGCTGAAGTGTTTGTACAGTAGGGCTACGATGGCTATCCGAGTACAAGACTAGAGTGCTAAACCTACCCAACTGTAGAGGTGTGAGACAGACACTACAGACAGACTTTGTATCCCTGAAACACGTCACCGCTGCATTGGAATTTTCAAGCTACTTAACTGGAAAAGATACGGTAGTAACATCAATCACAAGTGCATCACTCGCTTTTGATTTAGTCCTTTTGCCTAAAACACTAGAGGACCTCAGTGCTCCATCACGCTGGAAGCGGCTTTAGGAAAAACTTGATTTTAATTCATTTTTACCAACAAAGGATGCCAGTAAATGTATATACTTTTTTGTAGTATTAATAATTCCGTACAAAAGTAATAAGTCCTTATGTGGTGCTCTTCTAGCAATTTCGAGCATGTAGTTCCCGATTAGTGCTGCCTGAATAGTAAAGGAATTTTTGGCGAACCCGTAAAATATGACATGGAACATTAATCTTATGATTAGATGAGGAGAGAAGAACCTTATCATGAGTTGAAAAGGGAAATTGGAATTTGTCCTTGAGATATGGTTAGAGATGGATTATTTAAAGTTGAAAAAAGAACAAGCAGAAATCTAGAGTTTCATCTTAGTTGGATAGTGAGCCATTTCAGGGGTTCATGTTCATGAGACCTAATATATATATATATATATATTATAATTTGTCATGGGTGCGTAATTGTTTGCAGTATATTGTAGCAACAAAGAAAAGTTTTTTTAATCCCTTTCATTTAAAAACTACCGTATTAATTCTAAAATACTGGAGCTACGAAAAAAAAGCCACTGACTCAAAAACTGCAAACGTTATGGTTGTTTGTAGCAGTATTCATGTTGTGTTTGTAGTATCTGTTAAACTCTATTTATAACTGCAAAAAAAAGTGTTAAAATTTGTTTACCTAGGACAAATAGTCCGACTAGGTAAGTCTAACTTCGAAAGAGAGGTCAATCGAAAGATTCAACTTCGCATTCGGAAGGTTTGCAGATTGATGAAGTTTTGCAGATGCAGTTTGAAGGAAGGAAAACAAGATTGTACTACTAGTGCGTGTTGCCAATGATCACATAATATGATTTGACACGTATTAAATGACGCTCAACGAGCTATGGAGATGGCTGTGCTCGGATTTTCTCTGCGTGATAGACTTAGTAATAAGGATATTCGCAGTAGAACCAGAGTAACTGACACAGTCCAACGAATTATTAAGCTGAATTTGCAATGGGCCGGCCATATAGCTCGAGAAACCGATAGAGAATAAAGTTTCTCCAATAGCAGCCGCGTATCGCTAAGCGAAGTTTGGCGGTCAACCACATAGAGTGACGACCTGGTAAGACATGCAGGAAATCACTGGATGCTGGTGGTTTAGGACAGTTGGTTCCTTTATGAGTATTTTTTTTAAGTCTGATAGAGTTTGTTAAACGTGTAAAATAAATTTTAGTAAAGTTGACTATAGGACCTTAATGATTTTAACAGTGTGTTCTTAAAATTGGTTAAAGGTTTTTTTTAAGTTTTACCGATTACGAACCAAAATTTTGGTATATGATTTTTGATTATATGACCATGGATTTCATAAAAGGAAAACACGATAACATGACATTTTCTTGGTAGAAAAAAATTGCAATGTAGGCTCTAATTAGTTACATTTTTCCATGACAACACAATATTTTTACGAAAAAGATCATAATATCATTTTTAAGGTATAGTAACTAATCATATCTAGGTTCTCATAACCTTTATTTTAATCCATAACGAAGATTCGTTAAAAAATGTTGTTTGGTGCTTACTTAGTTTTTTCCGAGCGCGTGTTCAGTATACCTCATAATTTGCATATCATGTAGTCACTGCATCACTTTCATTTTGATACTCCCTCAGTCGTCCGTGAGCTTCGCCGACAGAGGGATAAGCTACGCCCCTAAAGCTGCGATTTATTTTAAAGGTACCCTCTTAATGGTATAAATGTTTTTTTCAGATTCGGAAGACGAATGCCCTTTTTGGCGGCGGTATTCATACAATTAGTTTCTGGAGTCGCAACGGCATTCTCCGTCAATTGGTATATGTTCACCACGCTTCGTTTCTTACTAGCGGTTGCTACGGGCGGTACAATGATCAGCAGTTTTGTTCTAATAATGGAAATCATTGGTGCAAGATACAGGGAAACAGTCGGCATTTTATATCAGATACCATTCAACCTTGGTCACTTAACTTTACCACTTTTTGGTTACTTCCTCCGTGATTGGAGCACGTTCCAGCTGGCAATATCACTACCATCAGTCTTACTTCTAAGCTATTACTTTATATTACCTGAATCACCAAGATGGTTGTTAACAGCAGGCAAAGACAAAGAAGCCACCATTATAATGAAAACCGCTGCAAAGAGGTTAGTTAGAAAAAATATATCTTAGTAAAATAATTGTTTAATAATTATTTATATGGTATAATTAAAAAAATATATGAATAAATTACACCTTCAAATGTGAGTAACTATAGTCAACCAAATCTAAGAAATGCCTTTTGACGTTTCACATTAATCTTTCCGCAATAATTTTGCACACGATTTAAAATAACCTTTTACGTAAATCCGTAGAATTATGAAGTTATCTATACTTCATTACAACGTGTATAGTTTTTTATCACTAATTTAAATTCGAACCTTTCAAACAAAGCAAAATATTAAAAAAACAACCAGTATCAACGTTTTTACTTGACTTCGTTTCAAAGATATTTCGCTATGTACCTTACCGTAGTGTTTGGATGATTAAAAATCATTGTTATGCGAATAATCGGCAAAAATATTCAAATAATCGGTAAAAATATTCAAATAATCGAATCATAATTTTTTTGAAAGTAATATTTGTTTAATTAAATTTTTATTTTTAAAATTCCTTAAATTACATGAATCATGAATACAACAAGTAAATTTTTTTTACTTTGAGAACTTAAATTTATGTAAGCAAAAAACTCATAACCAAGGCCGCGCTGAAAAAACCACTACGTAATTTCAATCTCCCGCCATTGCGGGAGCTTACTGTGCGTAATTTTGTGATTTCGCGCCTGTCTTCTTATTTTGTTACTCGGTTTTAACTTTTTGGACTGTTTATTCTATATTCGTTAAAGCATGAGCCCATGTCACAAAGGATGATTGGGCAAAAGTGGTAGAAAAAACCAAAAAATTGATTATAGATGACTTTGGGAGACATTAATTTAGACCGCTTTATTGAAAATCAAATAATAATTAATCTAAACAACGACAGCTCAACTAGTTGTACTGAAAGTGGTTAAATAAATTAAATTTTAATCTAGTTTCAATCTTAAATTTTTATAACTTTGCCTATAGAAATAAGCAGTAACAACAAATACGAAGAAACTGATAAATCTTGTGTTTTAAATTATCCGTTATTAATTTATTTTTGTATTATATAAACCAAACTGTAAATGATTACCAACTCTAAATAATCGATATCGATATATTTTTTGGTTGGCATGCTTGGTGCAATAAGTCTGACATCTGACAAAATGTATTTCTTACATTTGGTTGACACTAAGAACTATGAGTAGAATTTTTTCGCGTTTTTAATTTTGTGTGATATTTATTTTTAAGAATTGCAACCCTATTATTATTATGTCAAAGGAAAAGGAAAATTACATATCAATACGTAATTTTTCTTTTCCTTTTAAATAATAATAATAATGAACTTTGAAATGAGTACCTACTAATACTAATCTACTTACTAAAATTGAAAACTTACGTAATAACAATAGCTTAATTTCTATTGTAGGAATGGATTACCAACAGACAACATTGAATCGTCAACACAAAAGATAGTGGCAGAATTAAGCAGTTCGAAAAAAGAGCACGTCTCGTTTTTAGCTCTTTTCCGCACGCCCAAGTTGCGCGCACGCACAATTGCTATTTGTTATAACTGGTTCGTTTGCGGATTGTGCTTTTTTGGAGTCTCGCAGTACATTGGACGTGTCTCTGGAAATATTTTCTTCAATGTAGCAATTTCAGCTGCTATACAGGTTATAATTTTTTATTGCTGCAATAAAACATATCATAATTTGAGAAATAAATTACATAAAACTGATTAATTTTCTTTAATGTTTTTTAGTCTCGGTAAAATTCATTCATTCATGCCTATTTTATTCAAGCATATCATAAGTCCATTGATACATGTAGACTTCCCCCACAGATTACCTCACAGAGGGGATATATACCACACTTGCCACGCTTGACAGATGGTTAGGCACCCGCGGCTATTATTTTTAGATGATATTAGTAAGACGCTGCTGCCGTCTACCTCATGTTTCAATATCCCTCTGTCGCTCGTTACGGGATGACACAAGGTAGTGGGTTCTCTTACTACGCCACTACACGGCAATTTTTTATATTCTATGAAATAAACAATGAATAGAAATTTGCTATTCTGTTCACACCCAGCACTGCATATACTATTAATAGTTTCACTTTCCTTTAAACGCTTGCATTCCGTTCACTAAGAACTTTCGTTTTTGAATTATTTTGGGAGGAAACTTTTATGATATGATACAAGCGTTAATTTCTCATAAGTTAGTTTCTCGTAAGTAATAATATATATATATATATATATATATATATATATATATATATATATATATATAGAATGTTCGTGTTTTGCCTGTCCTAAGCCAGGATGAAAGTATGAAGGAAAAGTTACATTACAGGTTATGTGTACCTATTGTGTTTTTATTAGAATGTTGTGTGGGTAGCAAGCGCGGGCGGTGATCTTTACAGTGATTACGTCACTCGGTCGCATAGGGTATCCATGAATTTACGGACGGAGTCGGACAGAAACTTTTTAAATTTTATGAAAGAAAATAGTGTTTTTTTTTAAATTCTATGAATTTACTTTCTGGATTTGTTCTGGTTTCAAGGATAACGGTGTTTACACTAACGTCCCGTATACGGTTTAAACGTATTATATATATATATATATATATATATATATATATATATATATATATATATATATATATATATATATATATATATATATATATATATGCCGTATGGATGATACCATACATCTATTTAGAATCAACATGCTTACAGCTAGTCACAAGTCCACAGTTGAACATAGGCCTCCCCCACGGAATGCCACAAAACACGATCCTTAGCCACCCCTATCCATCGACTTCCTTAATATTATCTCCTGTCCTCCATCTAATGTTTAGAATACGATAGGATATTACATCTGTTTAGGATACAATATATTAATGTTTCTTTTGTGCTTTTCTGTAACTGCCTTCGACGTTATATCACTGCCCTAAGGTTGACTGGCATAGAATGATTAAAGCACTAATTCCGACTTTTGTTCCTATGCATTGTAGGTTCCGTAAGGAATAAATAAATATTTTAAAGTTGAGATTTATTGTGAATACTAAATAAATCCCTCAAACAAATTTAATGTTATATATACGTGCTCAAAATATGGTATTTTGAGTTAAGTAGTACAATATCTTTTGCAGTTGCATTATAAGTTTTTGTCTTTTTTTCAGATCCCTGGGACTATCATTTCGATATACGCAAATAGAGTTTTGGGTCGAAAAGTAACCTTGATGAGTTCCAATTGCGTCACGGGACTCAGCTGTTTGCTTATCATGTTTGTTCCTGACACAGGCGCATATCACTTAACTCTCGGCTGCATTGGCTTGTGGGGCATGAGTTTTTCTTTCGCAACCGTCTATTTGTATGCCGGAGAACTGTTTCCAACCGTCGTGAGGAACTCAGGTGTCGGATTAGCATCTATGGTGGCGAGGATAGGTTCCATGGTAGCACCATTTGTAGCTACTTTAAGAGAAACTCATTTTTGGATACCTCCTTTAGCTTTTGGTATTATTCCTATAATAGGAGCAGGTCTTTGCATACTTTTACCAAATACTCGTGGAAAAAAACTTCCGGACACATTAGAAGAAGGTGAAGCGTGAAAATTATGGTTATAATATACTTTAATACACATAACATTTTATGAGGCTATTTTTTTGTATTTTATATGTAATGTATTATTTTTGGACATATGTTCTCGTAGTAAACAAAAAAAAGTTTATGTTTATGTGAATGATTTATGCTAAATATCTTAGATATTATTATTGAATTTGTATGAATAGACTGTGATATGTTTCATTCGTGAAGACGTGGTAGCTCAGATGTTTAGCACTCGCTGTAAATTTCATAGTATGCGAGCAAACCAGGTTCGATTCCTGCCGGCACCAATGAAAATGTTAATTGCAATTTTAAGTGCTGATTTACCACGTGCTCGGCAGTAAAGGAAAACATCACAAGGAAACCTGTCTCATGTCTGAAAAATAAGAAAATGTATTTCGAAGACATGTGAAATTCGCCAACACGCATTGGGGCAGAGTGGCGGACAATTCCTTGCCCCCAAATCCTCTCAAAAATGATCAGAGGCCTGTGCCCAGGAGTGGAACCTATATAAGCTGTAACTTTAACGTTTAACACCGTCAATGACCAAGAATGATCGGGCATTTCGAGCACAGTTTGCGTTCGAAGAAGATCGCGCAGAGAATATAGGCATGGGTTTTAGATATGACATGCCGTAATAAAATCTGCCAACTATACTGATTAGTTACTTGCTACAAAAGTATTTATTAGGTAACTAGAGATAAATGCACGATTGTATGTATGAATGTTCATTACGTAGGCAGCATATTTTGAAAAAATACCTACTACATATTACGCCAGTCACTGCGCAATTAATATTACATAACTAAAGATAGGTACTCGTTTACGTACTTTGTTGGTAGTTAAATAAAATAAAATTACGAAGTAGATTTAATTATCGTAAAATGGGGAATAAGTATTAAATAGCAAATAGAGAAAAATCATTGCTATCCTTAGTTGTAACTTTTATGCTTAAATATGGTACTTTCTCATACCGAATGATAAGCCTAGTTAAGGATTTTGTATTTTTTTTAATAAACAATTAAATAGTAAATTAATAATAATATTAGAAATGTGAAAATGAGTGTTTGTTGCGCTTTTACTCTCAACATACTGTTGTGAAAATTGGCTTGTTTAGTTTAGTTTTGGCTTGGAAAATAGAGAAGAGGTCATTGAGTTATACAAAACAATATTAGAAATGTGAAAATGAGTTTGTTTGTTGCGCTTTTACTCCCAACATACTGTTGTGAAAATTGGCTTGTTTAGTTTAGTTTTGGCTTGGAAATAGAGAAGAGGTAATTGAGTTATACAAAACATATAAATTAATGGAAGGGGTTATGTCCTTTAAATGTAGAAATTTGTAGTACAAATGATTATCTGAGCTCCTTTAGCTGCATATTTTCTTGATATCCATTGTCGAGACATGTTTAAGCTCACAAACTGGGAAATATAGACATTACAAAATAAAGTAGTATATTTACTGGGAACGTCCGAAATATTAATCAGATCCAATGTAATTATTGAATATTTTTACCCTAGTTATCAGCTAGAAATAATAATGTTTTTATATTGTTCTCAGTGTCGATGATTATTACCTATATGTTTTGATAATTTACTAATAAAAATTTACAACGACTCAAACAAGCATAAAAATTTCACGTTATTGTAAAATATGACTATGACTTCAGTTTTTTTAAATTATTTCATGTTAATAAATTAAAAATAATAATAAATTTAGCAAATATTGCAAAATATTTACAGATTCAATTATCAATTAACGCAACCGAAGGCTTTCAAAAGGCACCTTTATACGATTTCTGGGATATATTCGCCTTAAGTTGAACATATTTAAAATATTTTTGAATTTTTTTGCATAAAGAGCTTACCGTATACCGTTACCGTGTACCGTATACCGTTTTTGTACAGGTTATCCCAGAAGTGGACGTCAAGCCGGAATCGGGTGATAGGTGAAATCACAATAGTTAACTAAAAAAATATAAGAAAAATATCTTTACTATGTATTTTAAAAATTACTAGGCATATATATAAAATCGAGAAAATCTACAAGCTGCGATGGCCTTTTTACAAAGACTATATAACCACTTGACTGCGCATACAGTGCCCCGACGCTCGAAAACTATTAGTATTTTGTCGCCTATGCATCGCCTATGGTACTATTAACCATTTTAGTATTGTCCAAGTGTTAGACCTGTGTGTACGCTAAATTAATGCAAATTTTTATAACTTTTAAGCAATTATAATGCATCAAAATGCCTTCATGCGCGGTGAAGTGGTGTGGGAAACATTCCAGGACAGATTTCCAAAAAGAATGAAGTAACTTTTCATTGCTAAGTTTACTTATATATTTTTTAAAATATGAAAATTATTGTTGATTAATTCAGATTATGAGCCACCGCAGGGGTCTATCTAAAACGGTGGCCGGGTAAATAACGACATGGTTGAGACGCACGTTGATGTCTTTTGGAAAAGTCTCGTTCTATTATTAGACAATTCTAATGCTTCTATCTCTTTCTTTCCCTTTGTACGTTTATCGTAAACATTAGTACTTACTGTTATCGTTAATAGCTGAAAGTCGATATCGAAAATAATAAAATTAAAATTAATAAAAAGATTAATCAATTCACTCATTGTGAAAAAATACTTATCTACTTTTAACCGTCTTCAGAAAAAAGACGAGGTTATCAGTTTGTCGGTATTTTTCCTAGTTAAAGTTTATAGTTACCTAGTTAAATTACTGTTAATATATTAATGTACACTCCTCGACATTTTATGATAAATCTTTTGCTGTTCTTGGAGTAAGACTCTGGAACTCCTTACCCCAGTCCATTAAAAGTGCTCAATCTTTAAATGTGTTCAAGAAACAAATTAAGGAACACTATTTGTCTCTTTAACTCCTCTCTCTTCCTCCTCTTAGTTATGGTCACTAATATACCTTAAGTATGTTGTCACTTTATAGTATATAAGTTGTATTTTTTTGTCTAATTTAGTGCACCCGGCCCGTTAATCTTATTTTTATTTTTATTAATTTCCTCTTCTGGGTTGTCTGGAAGAGATTGCTATGGAGCAATAAGACCGCCTTTTGTTTTTCCCTCATTGTTTGTTCATTATTTGTTATATTTATGTTTTGTTGGTGAACAATAAAGAGTATTGTATTGTATTGTATTGTTAAATTAGTTAGATTGGTGTACCAAATCAGAACGGCTTACAATTGCAAAAGGACACTAAAGACAAGTTATTGTACGGATCTACTACAGTAATAGATATTTGTCGTCGTTGTAAAATTTTTAATAAGAGTGCGATCAATGAGAGTGGTTCAAAAGTGCTGTCTCCAAAATATAATACTAATTATTTTATAAGAACGGTTTTAAAATCTCTGATTAGGTATTATTGATTCCCGTATATTTTATATATTTATTTTCATATAATTCATATAATTCATATAATTTATTTTCATAAATTTGAAATAGAATCAACAAATCATTTAATTGAATTAGCAAGATGCATAATTTACAAATATGTAGACGCTTGTATATATTTTTTTACAAAGAACAATCAGGACCCTTAAAATTTATTTCGAAATAAATATAACAAAATTAATTCATTTCAAAAATCAATAATAACAAAATAAATACATATTTTCGTTGTAACTGATTGATTTTGATTAAATATTATTTTTATGATTTTAATTGAGTATTTTTCATAATGATAAAATCCATTTTATCGTTAACGAATATTTTCCTTTATTAAGAAGAGCAACCCTGAAGATAGCCATAACAACGCAACTTGACCATTCGCAGACACGCGTTCTTCCTCGCCCCCCGGCCCGCAGTAGTGAGTCGTGTGTTTAGAAGAAATCTGCCTATACGCTCTCTAGTGGTTATATTCTCTATGCCTTTTTAACTCCTGTTGCTACAAATGTCAACTATTCATTTTATATATATTATATAATCCTAAATAATGCTTCTGAAAACTGTTGCTAAAAATTTACAGCTAACTCGTCCAGTCCGTAATTTTTTTCCCAACCAAGTATTCATAACTTTTATTATTTATTTATAATATCATATATTTATATATAACTTGACCTATCCGATTCCGGCTTGACGTCGACGTCTGCGACAACCTATATAGCAAATATATTCCCTCCTTGACTGCAAAGATCTGCTATATTTTATAATTTAGAATATAAATTGGGTGATTTAGAATATAAAGTGTAATTTCTAATTAAACAAGTAACACTTAGGTTAGTGAACGGTTAAATTAAATTTTTGCATGTTTTTAACGATTTAATCAATAAAAATATAACGTATATTAAATTATCTTAGCAAATCATTCCATATTTCTAATTTACTAATTATAGATTTAAACTTTACGAAATATAAGAAATAGATCTTGAAGTGTCACTTTATCATTCCGCAATAACTTTGTACAAGCGTACTTAAACGTAAGGTTACACTATTTAAAATAACCTTTTACCTAATTCCAAAGAATTAAGAAGTTATCTGCATTTCATTACAACATGTAATTTAAATTTCTTAATCAGTAATTTAAATTTGAATCTATCAAACAAAGCAATCAACTTTTTTGCGTGACGTTGTTTCAATGATATATTCGAATTCGAATAATCGGTAAAAATATTCCAATAATCGAACATTTTTATTTATTATTAATTTAAGCTTTTATGTAAAAAAGTGTTTATATGATATGAATCATGAATAAATCAATTTTTTTATAGAAGAAGGGGCAAACGAGCATGCGGCTCACCTGATGTTAAGTGACTACCGCCGCCCATGAGTGACTACCGCCGCCCATGCAATTGTATAATTTAATTTCTTGTAATTTCCTAATTGTAAGCGTAAATTAAACTCAAACCTGTGCATTATGCTGCTCAGTCTCTCACCATCTTGGAAGTCAGCTTCCAAGATGAGTACTTTTGTGTATAACTAAATATAATAATTAATTTAAATAATGATGATGAAGGCAGCTCAAATAGTTATTGTAGTGAAAATAAATAAATAAATAAATATATTTTTAATCTAGTATAGTCTTTAATTTATATAACTTTGCCTCTTTATAAGCAGTAAGCAATAAATACGAAGAAACTGGCAAATGTGTTTTGTTACCTGTATCTAATTTATTGTGGCATTATCTAGACACGGAATAAATAATAGTACTACGTAATCTAGATAAACTGTAAATGATTACCAATTCCAACGATTTTTCATAAGAATCGAATATTGTATGTACCCATTTTTTGGTTGACATGCCTAGTTGTTTTATAGGAGAGAGGGCAAACGAGCATACGGTTCACCTGATTCCTACTATTTCACATAGAGATCGTAAGTGAAAGAAAAATCCTAGTGAAACGTACAGTGGTGGATCGCCAAGCATCCAGATGGTGTGTATGGTATCGGGAGTTTTGCCGCGTAGTACGTTCAAGCTCATAGCTCTTCTTTGGTCCGTCTCCTGCTGGCGTTGACTTCGGGTACAGACGGAGGTTCTCTTTCCTACTTAGGTAAAATCGGCATGATTTTATCCCACTTCTGACACCAATTTTTATGAACTGGAGGTGCGTGACAATAAAAACTTCCGATTGAATTACCAAAATTTACACTTTTATTACGGAATACCAATTAAATTTTAAAAGACACTAATAATTAATCACACTGATTCATTTTGTTTCGCTCCGAAGCTTCGATTGTCTTGCCTAATTCATTACTGCCTATGAAACATCCAAAATATTCCAGTAAATACGGGCGCCAATCGACCAGGCGCAGAAAGTTCTAGTGTGGGGCTTCTAGAAAGCTTAATTCTTCTGTTCGATAATAGATGGCGCTGTTGGTGGAAAGTTCAAGATTGACATTTTCTAGGAAGCCCTCCTCGCTCTGGTCCCCGACACTAGATGGCGCTGGTGTCAGATACCAGACGTCAACTTAGGCGCGCAGCAATATTTATTTATGTTTTATAGATGTATTTAATAAGTAGTTTAAAATGAAATATATTCAATTGATAAAGTACAAATTCATAAACCAAATATCATAACAATGAGTATATTTTATAGTACTAAAATAAAAAAGTGTAAATTATAATAATATTAATAAAATCAAAAACAAAATATCGAAATTAAAACAGTGAACATATGAGCAAACAAATAAAAAAAATCATGGCTGACCGCGTCGTTGGTTTTGTGTTTGCAAGCGCAGCTTCTGATTATGTATTCATTCCGGGTTTGAATACTGAGTCGGACCAAAACTCAATTATTGTTTTTTTTATTTCACTTTATTTGAGAGACCAACAGCATAATTGAGATAGATAATATAACTAACTCATATCCGAATAGCTATAGCATAGCTAATTAAAGATCCTCAATAGTAGAAAATATTGAATATACATAAACAAACATAAACTGTCAAGCCTGTTACCCAGAGTGGTAGGCACATCTCTCTGGCTTCTTTCATTTCCATAATACATCTACACATACATGATCATCGGTTAGGGGTACACTTAATTCAATATATGGATTTTTCTGTCAAGTTAATATTTATAAGTAAAGTAAAAAGTAAATGTTAAATTAGTCAATTAGGTATAAGATTAATATTGTTGCGCGGCTAAGTTGACATCTGGCACTAGCACCATCTAGTGTCGGGTAACAGAGCGAAGAGAGAGCTTTCCAGAAAATGACATCACTAATCTTTCAACCGACAGCGCTATCTAGTGTTGAATTCGGCGAGACAAGCGAAGCTTCGGAGCGGAATAAAGTGAATCAGCGTGATTAATTGTTAGTGTTTTAAGTTTTAATTGGGGTAAAGAAAATTAAAGTGTTAATTTAGGTAATCCTATCGGCAATTTTTATTGTCACGAACCTATAGCTCGTAACAATTGGTGTCAGAAGTGGGATAAAATCATGCCGATTTTAACTAAGGAGGAAACGGAGGGTGTCCGTACCCGAAGTCAACGCCAGCAGGAGACGGACCAAAGAAGATTTGGTGGTGCAACGCCGCAGATGTCGGAGGGCCAGCCACCGGCTGCAGGCCCGTCAGTAGCTCCTAGATCTGCAGCACCCGACTTAGGTGCTCTAATGGTGATGCTGCAGGAACAGGCTCGCCGACAGGAGGAACAGGTCCGTCGGTTGGAAGAGCAGCTCCGGGGCGGACGGATGAACAGGCCCGCCGACAGGAGGAACAGGTCCGTCAGTTGAAAAAGCAGCTGCAGAGCGGACAGGATGAACAGGCCCGGGTCGGGAGAGCAGATGCTCCTCACGAAGGACCTTCACGCTAACTTCGGGAAGGAGATAAACGAGGTGAAGGATAGGGTTGCTCAGCATGATAACCGCCTGTCGGAAGCTGAAACCCAAATCGCGAAAGCTGAAACCCGAATCGAGAAAGCTGAAACCCGAATCGACCAAGTGAACAATCGGGTTGACAACGTGGTAGCTGACGTGAAGAAAACGCTGGATGACCTCAAACTGGGGGATGGAATTACAGCTCCCGTAGTAGCTGCAACACCTTTGCTACGTTGGTTCAAGGTGCCACCGTTCGACGGGACTTCTTCCTGGTCGGCCTACAAAATCCAGTTCGAAGCTGTTAGCTAGCGAGGTACCTGACCTCGCTGCATACGGTCGCCTGCGACCTAACCGTGAAGTGCTATTAATCGCTTGAGCCCATGTGCACCCAGTGCGTTAATTCTAGAAAGAAGACAAAGACATTTTACCTGTCCGCGGAAGTGATTCAGTGTCGTTGTGCGCCTTTACGGCCGCCAGATGCATCGGGCCGCCGGCCCATTGTTCTATTGTGTAGTGCTAGTTAGTGCCCCACGTTCTGCCGATTTCAGTAAACTCAGAGGCAGGAATTCTATTGTTTTAATTTCTGTGTTGCTTGTCGCATTAGGCGACAGCTAGGTACACACCCTAGCGTACCAACGCGCTAGTGGTATAAATGTTCGTTTAGGCACACACCTCCCCCGCCGAAAGGTGGGGGGGGGGCTTGATACACAAGTGTTTTAACCACTAACAGGATGGCGGCTATCACTATAGCCGAACTCGCCGACTTCTTCGGTCAAGTGTGCCCCGACGCTTGGGCGGCTTTCCTAGCCCAGCGCAACAAGGCCGCTGCTGAATTTCCCGTATTACGCATTGACGACCCTATGTCGCCGAGCACCGGGCCCTCGACCCCTGTATCCATAGACACAGTTACGACGCCGCGTCCTCCGCACCTTCTGCACTCTCCACCTGCGGTCCCTCTCCGTTGTTTTCGGACGCCGGATCAGGCTCCGAGACGGAAACAGATAACCACCGACCCGAAAAACCCGATGACGAAGGCTTCACTCTAGTCTCGGGTAAAATGCGTAAGCGTACTGCCGCGAAAAAGGGAGACGAGTCTCACTCGGCTCCTACGTCGCCCAACGCCACTCTGGCAAAAAAGTCGCACCTTCCGCGCGCAACAGGACCGCGAACAAAGCCGCGAACCCGACTCCGGCCGTACTTAGGAAAGAGAAGCCGCCGCCTCCAATAATTTTGCAGGATAAATCCCGCTGGAGCAACCTATCCAAGTGGATAGACTCAAAAAAGATCTTCTGCCCTAAAGTCCACAATAGACCGCGGGGCATTCGTATCCACGTCGCAACGACGGACCATTTCCGCGCTTTAACTGCGCATCTAAAAGCTCAAAATCTGAGCTTTCACACATACTCCCTCGCGGAGGACCGTAACCTCCGTGTTGTAGTTCGCGGACTCCCTAAAGAGCTCGAAACCGAGCACATCCTAAGCGATCTTAAATCGCAAAATCTCCCTGTTAGAGAAGTGCACAGGATGCACCACGCGACCGATAAAAAACGGTACCTAGACCTTTGCCTAATAATATTGGACCTGTCTCCGGAGGGCAAAGAAATATTTAACATCACCCGGATCTGCAACCTCACGGGGATTATAGTAGAGTCCCCGCGCAATAGGGGCATCGTTCGCCAATGCCACCGATGCCAATTATACGGCCACTCGGCCAGAAATTGTTTCGCCCGGCCTAGGTGCGTTAAGTGCCTAGGCGATCATGGCACACCCGACTGCCCCCGAACGCCCGAGTCGGAGGGCCCTCCGTCCTGTGTTCTGTGCGGCGAAGAGGGACACCCAGCAAGCTATCGCGGGTGTACCAAAGCGCCACTTAGGAAGCCGAACGGAGGAGCAATCCGACGCGGGCGGGCGGGCAACTCCAGTAGGTCGCGCCCACGGCATTCTGCCCCATCGGTCGCACCAACCTCGGTGCCGCAACCCGCGCCCGCTCAAGCTGCAGCCAAGCCCGTCCCCGTTAAAGATACTTCCGGGCAAGGCCCAAGCCCTCCGGTGCCTTCAGCACCTAAACCAAACGCATGGGTAAAGCCCCTGGCGATAGTCAGCGCGGCCGCCTCACGGCCAGCGCCTCCTCGCCAGGCTCAGAAGCCCAAATCCGCCCTTCAGGCACCGTCAAACATCGACACTGACTGTAATGTACTGTAGATCCCAGGGATCGATATTTAGGAAGCACAAGTCACACTATTGTAAGTAGTATAATATTACAAGTTACACTAATATCGGCTCGCAGTAAGCGTCCACGTCTTCTCCCTGCGGCGGTCGGTCGGGCAGTGCCGCCCCGCCCCGCGATTCCGCGCGTGCGCTTCTCGAGACGACAGAGTTATACACAACTATAAATGTCTATACGCTACATCCCTCCCTTATTAATGTTTTTTTCTAATATAAATATATATATACAAATATAAATAACCATATCGAGTTAAGGAACTGCTATCAGCTTAACTTACAAATAAAATACATAATTACCTATTCGTACGGTAGTTTAATGAAATTTTTTCCTTTTTACATCAGTAAGTATATCAAGTACAATCAGCAAGTTCTTATTCAAATTATGTTCAATCACTGATCATCAATTATTTTGTCATTATCGTCCATAATTTTATTCACTCTAGTTGTGATTGATTAACGTCACCATTATCGTTAGTTTGAGCACCACTAGCATTATTTTCATCATCTAATACCTTCCATTGCCCTTCCACTCGTTTTAGATGTACGACGTTCCGTCTGATTTGCTGACCAGTTTCATCGTTCCGTAGAATTACGTCCCCTCCTTTGTTCGCTTCGACGGTATGTGTTTCGGGTTCATAGTTTAAGCTCAGCTTGTTTTGTTTAGACATGTTCTTGACGTATACTTTATCTCCGACTTCCAATTCACAGTTAGTAGCCCCTCTCTTCCTATCCGCATATTCCTTCCCTTTTTCCTTTAGTTCTTTATCTCTGTCCCTCATTTCAAGATCCTCTGGTGGATGCGTTATGTCTTGGATCATAGGCAGTTTGTCTCGAAATTGCCGTCGAAAGAACATTTCTGCAGGTGTTTTTCCTGTAACTGTGTGAGGTGTGCTATTGTACATCACCATATACTCCTGGAGAGCCTCTTTCCAGTTCTTTTTCTCTACTTGAGAGATCTTGAGGCGTTTTAGGATGTCCCTATTCTGGCGCTCCACTTCTCCGTTTTGTTGCGGCCAGTAGGGAATTGTAAAGTCGTATGTTCCTCTCTGCGCAGAAACTCTTAAAGTCTTCGCTGGAAAATTGTCTACCATTATCTGATGTGAGCGTGACTGGATTGCCAAGTCTGCTAAAAATGTCTTTAAGCATTTCAATTATTTCAGAGCTTGATATGGTTCTGCATGTTTTCACTTCTTTATATCTGGTATAATAATCCACGACTACCAGGATATAGTCCCCACTAGGTAATGGGCCCATGAGGTCGATTGCTATGTCAACCCATGGTTCGGAAGGTAAATCTCTTCTTTTTAATGGGTTTGGGGCGCTGGGAGCAGAGACCAGGATGCATCCTTTACAGGCTTTGCATATGTTTTCAGCATCTTTGTCGCACTTAGGCCACCATACTTTGGTCCTCAATCTGCTCTTCATCTCGACTATCCCCGGGTGGCCTTCGTGCGCAGCTTCAAGAACTCTTCTGCGTAACTTGGTTGGGATTACAATTTTCGTGCCCCTGAGGAGAATATCGCCATGAAAGCATAATTCATCCTGAAAAAGTTTATAGGTTTTTACCGTTTCCTCCCAGTTTCCGTTGTAAAGACCCTCTCTAACCTTCTGTATCTCTGCATCTTCAAGAGAACTCGCAGTGATCTCTTGTAATGGAATGGCTACTGGTCGTGCCAATTCGGTAATCGCCTGACCATGATCTTCAAGTAATGTCGTCGGATTTGTTGCCACTTCACAGAGTCTCGATAGTGGATCGGCTATATTGGTCTTCCCCGGACTATATTTCACCTTGAAATTGTAGGATTGTAACCTTAATACCCACCTTTCAATGCGAGCGCATGGTTTAGCTTTCGAGCCAAATATAACTTCCAATGGCTTATGATCCGTTACTAGATCGAACACCTTACCGTACAGGAACATATTGAAATGTTCGACTGCCCAGACCAGGGCTAAGGCCTCCTTCTCTGTTTGGCAGTAACGACGCTCACAGCTGCTGAGGGTTTTATTACCAAATGCAATTATTCTCGGCCCATTCTTGTTGATTTGCACCAACACTGCACCCAGACCCACTGGGCTTGCATCTGCAATCACCACCGTCTTATCATGAGGATTGTAGTAACCTAAATTTGGTACCTTCATAAGTGCCGCCTTGAGATCGCTAAATGCCTTCTTTTGGGCATCCCCCCAGTCATCTTGAATGACTGTGTTTCTTCCCGTTCTTTGCCGTAGCAGTTGCTTAAGGAGTTCTGTTACCGTTGCTAAGTGGGGGATCCATTTTCCCACGTAATTCACTAAACCCATAAAACTCTGCAGTTCAGCGATATTCGTCGGGGCTCTGAATCCCTTTATAGCCGAGATATACTTGTCTAGTGGTTTGACTCCCAGTTCTGACAGTTCATGCCCTAGGAAGTGAACTTTCTTCATTCTGTAAATACATTTGTCTTCTCTCAACATCATGTTATTTTCCTCTAACACTGCCAAAACTTTTTTAAGCCTTAAGTCTTTTTTTTTTTTTTTTTTTTATAGAAGAGGGGGCAAACGAGCATGCGGCTCACCTGATGTTAAGTGACTACCGCCGCCCATGATCAACCGCAACACCAGGAGAATTGCGGGTGCGTTTCCGGCCCTTTAGAAAGGAGTAAGCTCTTTTCTTGAAGGTCCCCAGGTCGTATCGGTCCGGAAAAATCGCCGGTGATAAACTATTCCACAGAGAGGTTGTACGTGGAAGAAAACTCCTTGTGAAACGTACAGTGGTGGACCGCCAAGCATCCAGATGGTGTGGATGGTATCGGGACGTTTGCCGTGTCGTGCGTTCACGAAATTTGGCGGCTGGGATTAATCCGAACAATTCCTCAGAGCACTCCCCGTGATAGATGCGATAAAATACGCAAAGAGATGCAACATCTCTTCGCAACGCCAGTGAATCGAGCCGATCGGAAAGCACTCGGTCGTCGACGATTCGAGCCGCTCTGCGCTGGATGCGGTCAAGTGGAAGGAGCTGGTACTGGGGAGCCCCAGCCCAGAGATGGGAACAGTATTCCATGTGCGGCCGAACCTGCGCCTTGTAAAGTTGCAGGCGGTGTGCCGGCATGAAATACTGTCCCGCTCTGCTGAGCACGCCAAGCTTTTTAGAGGCCAATTTGGCCTTCCCTTCCAAGTGACCACGAAACTGCACGTCACTCGATATGTCGACGCCGAGGATTCCGATACTGGCTGAGGCAACAAGGGGAGTGCCTTGAAACTGAGGGGATACGACAAAGGGGTTCTTTTTAGCGGTTAACGCGCAAACTTGTGTCTTCTGGGGGTTAAACTGGACTAGATTTAGTCGTCCCCAATCCGAGACTCTGTTCAGCAAAGACTCGACTTCAGACACAAGTTTGTCCCGGCACTCGGAGACGTTTTCCCGAGAAATATTGGCTCGGCCGGTGTAAAGAGCATCACCAGTGCTGTCATCTGCATAGCAATGAATGTTACGGGTATGCAACATATCATTGATATGCAGAAGAAACAGCGTTGGCGATAGCACGCAGCCCTGTGGAACACCAGCATTAATAGGCTTGCAATCGGAGCTTGCACCGTCTACAACGACCTTGATGCTCCGATCTGCAAGAAAGCTGGTGATCCAATCGCACAATTTCTCGGGAAGCCCATAGGAAGGGAGCTTCGAAAGAAGCGCTTTGTGCCAAACCCGATCGAAGGCCTTTGCAATGTCCAAACTAACGGCCAATGCCTCCCCCTTGAACTCTACTGCCTCCGCCCATCTGTGAGTGAGGTAGACCAGAAGATCACCAGCTGACCGACCACGGCGAAAACCGTATTGGCGGTCACTAATCAGCTGGTGATCCTCAAGGTACCTCATGAGCTGGCAGTTTACAATGGACTCCATTGTTTTGGAGAACAAGGAGGTGATGGCGATTGGCCGGTAGTTGGACGGGTCTGAGCGGTCGCCTTTTTTAGGGATCGGGTGGACGAAAGCCGTCTTCCATGATTTTGGGACTACGCCTAGGGAGTAGGAGTACCGGAAAAGACGCGTTAAAACCGGTGCCAACTCTGGAGCACACGTCCTCAGCACAATTGGGGGGATTCCGTCAGGCCCACTCGACTTGTGGATGTCCAGGGAGAGGAGTGCTTTGCGAACCGAGCGCTGTGTGAACTGCACTTCCGGCATGGAGCACTCACACCGCGGGATGGTCGGCGGCGTACTCCCCCCGTCATCGAGAGTCGAGTTGGACGCAAAGAAGGAGCCTAGAAGATCGGCTTTCTCCTTTGCAGTATGGGCCAGTGAGTCGTCTTCCCTGTGCAGAGATGGAAGAGATGGCTGACAGAAATTCCCCTGGACAGCCTTGGCGAGAGAACAGAAGGAAGGCGAACTAGTCTCTCGCCAATTCTGCCTATGTGCTCTGACTTTGCCTTGGCAATGACTCTTTTGAAGGACCTAGAGGCGGAATTATACTTCTTTTTTAGAGCGCTGGTGTTTACATCCCGGGACGCTGATGCATCAACCCAGGCTTGGTAGCACTCCTGCTTATAGCATGATGCTATTTTACAGGAGCGACCAAACCATGGCTGAGATTTGCCTCCAATGGGCACCACAGAGGAAGGAATAAAAAGTTCCATACCCTGAAGTACCACATCAGTAACAGAATCCGCAACAACGTTGGGATCATCCGGCGAGAAGCAAACCCGCCCCCAAGGGTAGGATGCAAAGAAAGACCGCATCCCATCCCAATCGGCTGACCTATAGTGCCAAACACGGCGGCAGCCTGCATAATGCAACCGCGATTTCAGCGTGAGTGGCACAACACTCCGGATCAGACAATGGTCCGAGGAGCCTAAAGGGGCGTCGACGGAAATCTGATATCCGTCCGGGTGAGAGGTCAGCAGAAGGTCCAACAGGGAAGGTGCATGATCCTCCACATCTGGAATCCGCGTAGGCGAAGTAACCAGTTGTGTCAGACCATATGCCAAGGCAAAATCATGAACAGATCTCCCCGCATGATCGGTTAAACGTGAACCGAGCCATTCGGCGTGATGGGCGTTAAAGTCGCCGAGTATCACGATCTCTGCGGAGGGGATCTGCTGTAGCAACGAATCTGCAGCCATTTGGACGTGGTCGAAGAGTCGGTCTGTTTCGGCATTACCGCTGTGGGACCTATAGAGGCACCCGTAGACGCGCGGATGGTCGTCGCTGTCTACGCGTAGCCAAAGGATGGACAGGTCCGAACCTTCAAGTCTGCCGAGGCGTCGAGAACAGATGTCCTCTCTGACGTAAACGCAAACTCCAGCCCGAGGCACAAAGGAGTGTTCCAGTTTGTACCCCGGGTAGGAGAGATACGAAACATCAGCCGGAGAGGACACCTGCGTCTCGGTCAGAAAGAGCAAAGCCGGCCTCGCCGTCTCGAGATGGTAGTGGACGGCGTTTAGGTTAGAGTGAAGTCCCCTGATATTGCAGAAATTCACGGACAGCGTGGCAGGGGTCGCCTCGGTCTTGTTCTAATAAGTCGTGTTCTAATAAGTCTTTCCCAAATATCAAGATGTCATCTATGAAGTTGATGACTCCTTCGCAACCTAGAAGGATTCGTTCCAGTGTTTTTTGGAAAATCTCTGGCGCACACGAGATACCAAACATCATTCTTTTGTATCGATACAATCCTTTGCTGGTAATGAAGGTCGTGATATGCCTTGAGTCGGGGTGAAGTTCGATATGATGGAATGCATCTCGTATGTCCAGTTTACTAAAGATTTTGGCTTCTCGAACTTTTGGCAACAGTTTTTCTATCGTTGGCAGTGGGTGGTTTTCACGTTGTATAGCCGTATTTGCTCGGCGCATATCCACACATAATCGGATGTCGCCCCCGTTTTTTAGCACAGGGACTATAGGCGATATCCAGTTAGAAGGACCTTTCACGACTTCTATAATGTCCCTTTTTAGTAACTCTTTCAGTTTATTCTCTACTTTTTCTTCAAGTGGGATGGGAATTCTCCGATACGGCTGAGCAACGGGCTTCACTGAATCGTCAATCGGAACTAAAACGCCTTTAAATTTTGGAAACGCGTCAGTACCGACCTGGTTGATATCCAAATTGATCCGAAGTAGTCCCAATGAGGTTGCCGTCACACGTCCAAGTAGGTCACGCGTACCGTTTCTGATCACGTAGAATGTTGTGACGTGCTGTGATGTTCCGGCGAGCTTTATCGTGGCTTTAAATGATCCTAACAGCTTCAGCGGTGTTGCACTCCCGTAAGCTACGAACGTTTTGTCAGGATTCGAATCTTGATTGGAAACTTGAGCGTTATTTTTCTTCATTCTTTCCCAGGTTTGGTCTGTTATAAGGTTGTGCTTGCAGCCTGAATCTATCAACATTTCCACGTTGGTTCCACCTATGTTACATATGACCTTTGCGTCGTTCTCTATATTGAAAATGTAGTCGACTTTTCTTTCATCTGTGATTATGTTTGCAGTTTCCTCGATATTGTTTGTTGTCCTGTTTTTCTTCTTTATTCCCTGACTGTTCGATGATTCTCCTCCTTCAAATTTCCTCTTCTGAGTTTGTCTTGTCCTGCACTGATCTCTGAAGTGTCCTAAGATGCCACATTTAAGGCAAGCCTTTCCTTTTGCTGGGCAGTTGTTGTCACGGGCCAAATGTCTGGGACTTCCACATCTACTACATTCCAATCTTCTTTTTTTTTTTGCTTCTCCTTCCATGTCTCAGTACCTATTCTGTTGATTGACTGATTTTCCACAGGTTTCGTACTAAAGTTTCCTAATTGACGATCTATGGCTTCCAATGCATTCGCTTCCGCAATTATTTCATCTAAAGTGATCTTGTCTCCTGTTTTCAATATCTTCTTTCGGAGTTCTTCTGCTTTACCCTTTTCCATTATTTGGTCTATGATATGTTCGTCTTCTTTTCCACCAAACTGACATTTCTTTGCCTGCAGTCGAAGTCTGATAAGAAATTTCTCGAACTTTTCATCCTGTTCCTGTTTTATGAGACGAAACAGGTGTCGCTCATACACTTTACTCTGTTTGGGTGCAAAGTAGTTGTCTAATTTTCCGATCGCGATGTTAAAAAGTTCGCCTTCAGTTGCATTAGCTCCTGGGATGTTGTAGAAGACTTCTTGTAACTCGGGGCCACCAAAATGTAAAAGGCTCTAGGCGGCTAGCTCTTTTCTTTGCCTCGGAGTCAATGCCTGCCGCTTCGAGGTAAATGTTTAGACTTCTTTTCCATCTTTCCCAACGGACAGAGACTGAACCAACCTCCCCGTCACATTCGAACTTCTCTAAGGTGTACAGTGCCATTTGGGGCTACCTGTTGACAAGGTAGTAACAATGTTGCATATTATAGATTTTATAACACGCTATTGCAATCTAATGTTAGTACTAAATCGTCTACTTGTCTGTGTACTTGACTGTAACTATGCCATAGGTACCCGTATCTACACCCGTAGTACACGTTCAGCGCTCATGACGACACTTACTAGTCATACTGTGCAGTACTGTGGCACTTGCACGTTAGTATTACCCAGCGCGCAGCCGCCAAGCGGCGAATGGGTGCTCCAAGTGTTAACGTAAAATTTGAACCCGTGTAAACTTCGCAATTTAATGCTATTTAGGTATGTACGCAATTTAATGCTATGTAGGTATGTACGCAATTTAATGCTATGTATGTATGTACGTAATTTAATGCTATGTAAGTATGTACGCAATTTAATGCTATGTAGGTATGCACGCAATTTAATGCTATACCGGTAATCTCCGCAATTTAATGCTTTTATTATCTATCTCATACCGCAATTAAATGCTCAGTCGCAATTGAATGCCCAGCTGCAATTTAATGAGGAAGGTAGGTTGACAAATATTATGTAGGTATGGGAGACCTAATGTACACCCATAGAAATCTAGATACCTAAAACGTGAACGGAGGATACCTACACAACTTACGGCCAAGTGAGTACCTAGTTATTTCACTTTTCCTTCTATATTCCTTAGTCAAAATGTTATATACAGTCAACATCAGTTAGTAACGATGATAACCTTAAATACACTTTTATTTTATAGGTAAGTAACTAATTAATACTGTGGATCAATTCATTAACCTCAGAATAATGAAAGGAAAAAGAAAAATGTTTATTATGTACAACAAAACACACTGTAAAGACTAAAATTAGAATTACCCTTATTACTGGTACAAGGTGGCTAAAAGCCTCGTATTCAACACAGACAACTCAAGTACAGTCTGTACTATTTATATTCTGTAGTCTGTGTTTTCAATGGCATGAAACTTCTATTATCTATGATCAAAGCAATAATTTAGTCATAGATTACTGACTATATACTAGAGAAATTTAGTTATTTACAATCTAAAACTACAAAACGCCGCATATAGATAGCTTAAATAACCACTGTATTACTTTCCAATCTCCTAATTATAATGACAATAAAGCCTTGTGTCCCATCTCCGTAGGAACAGAGGTTCTGTGGTTACTTTACTTAATAAAATCTTATACAGCTATATGGGTTATAAATACTGAGACTCAACTCAAGAAGGTAGGTAACTTATAGGTTACTCACATAATAATCACTTGATTAAAGCTTGGTAGTTTTATTCAACGATTGTAGTCGGATTTATGTATTTTGTAATGTAACGTGTGTTTATCTATCTTTTCCTTTATTTTAATTCTTAAAATACTCACAGTTTATCTCGTCGCCACATGTAATGTACTGTAGATCCCAGGGATCGATATTTAGGAAGCACAAGTCACACTATTGTAAGTAGTATAATATTACAAGTTACACTAATATCGGCTCGCAGTAAGCGTCCACGTCTTCTCCCTGCGGCGGTCGGTCGGGCAGTGCCGCCCCGCCCCGCGATTCCGCGCGTGCGCTTCTCGAGACGACAGAGTTATACACAACTATAAATGTCTATACGCTACACTGACCTTTCGTTAGTGTTCAACTTCGCCAGCAATATTAATGTGGCCGAAGTCACAACCCTAACCCGCAAACTTCGCGAAGCCAAGTCCGTACAAGATAGGCTCAATGCTACCATTGAGCATATCAAACTTATTCAAGCGACAGGTTCGTTCCAGTGCGCCTAAGCCAATTTTTTCCTTTTCATAATTAAAATGGAAATATGACCTATAGGTAGAACCAAGCCTAGGTCTCTGACTGTCGCGTACTTTAATGCAAACGGTATCAGAGATCAAAAGAAAGAGATCATGTGTTTTTTACGCGACCATGATATCGACATCATGCTAGTGCAAGAGACCTTCTTGAAACCTAGTTTGAGCGATCCCAAAATAGCCAATTATACCTTAGTAAGAAATGATAGGCTGACCGGACCTAAAGGCGGCACCTTGATCTACTACAAAAGGTCCTTGCAATGTGTACCGATAGATACTCCGCCGCTTACTAACTTAGAAGCGTTGGTCTGTAGGTTAGCACTTACGGGCCATCCGCCAATAATAATTGCATCAGCATACCTGTCTCCCTTAAAAAAAATATTAGATTCCGACATATCGGCTCTATTAAACCTAGGCCCTAGAGTATTAATCGCGGGAGACCCAAATAACGTTAGCTGGAATTCTAACGTTAACAATCCTAACGGAATTATTTTAAGAGACCTCACGGAGAGACTTAACTTCGATGTTATCGCTCCCGAGAGTCCAACACGCTATCCTTTTGCAAATAACCAACATCCGGACGTTCTTGATATAGGACTGCTAAAAGACATCCGATTGACTATTAATTCGATAGAGGCTATTATCGAACTAGTCTCAGACCACAGGCTGGTCGTTTTACAACTGGGCCGGCCGGCAGGTGAGGTCCCTCAGACCAAAACTATTGTCGACCGGCGTAAACTTGAGGTCAAACTTAAGTCTACGAACTCCCAGCATTTGGACACCATACCTGACAAGATAGACTCGCTAGAGGAAGCCGACAGGGCGATTAGCGCCCTTTTGACTCACCTCACATCAGTGGTCGAAGAATGCTCCCGTAAGGTTCGTGTGTCGAACGATCAATACACGAAACTTCCGGCGGATGTTCGACGGCTGATTAGAGCGAAGAATTCCGCGCTTAAAACATATGACCGCTACCGCACGGAAGCCAATAAACTTCGGGTACGTTCTCTACAAAACGAGAATAAACAACGAGTAGCCGAGTTTAGAAACGATAGCTGGGATAACCTCTTAGAAGGTATCGAACCATCTCAAGACGCCTTCTGGAAATTAACGAGAGCTCTTAAAGCCGATAAATCCTCACCGACGCCGCCTCTCGTGAGGCCGGACCACCCTGATCTCGCCCTAGACGATCTCGAAAAAGCCGAATGCCTAGCTGATAGTCTATAGTAGCAGTGCACGCCATCTACCGCACCAATAGATCCCGCTCACCTACTAGTGGTAGAAACGGTAGTAGAACGTAGGTCTGCGCTGCCACCAGCGGGTGAACCACTCGATCCTGTGACAGTGGATGAAGTTACCAAAACTATCAAAAGCCTTAAGAATACATCAGCGCCTGGGCCAGATGGCATCAGTAACAAGGTGATCAAATCCCTTTCGGTGCCACTTACGAGTATTTACCTCCTTGTCCATCCGGAAAGAAGCAGACGTAATAGGGATCCCAAAACCGGGTAAACCACGTAATCGTCCCTCTAGCTACAGACCCAGTAGTTACGATGTACCAGTTCTGGCTCACTTGTAGAGAGGTTGTACCAGTTCTGGCGCACTGAGTCAGAAGTTGAGAAAAAGTTTTGTACTCTTTGGAGTTTTACAATGTGGGTCTTATATGTGTGGGCGAAAGCTACACTTGCATAGAACATAATTGGTCTAATGCAGGTTTTGTACAGTCGGAGTTTGTGTCTTAGCGACAGCTTACTCTTGCTGTTAACGAGAGGGTGTAGACGGCCAATTATTGACTTGGCTCTATTGCGTACTACACATATGTGCGTCGCGAAACTCATGCCGGAGTCGAACGTGATGCCTAGATATTTGGCCGATTTTTCCCAAGGGATTAGGCGGTTGTACAGCGAAATCGTTTTTGGTTTAGAATCTGCTGTATAATTCCGCTGAAAGTATACTGCTATACTTTTTTCGGGATTCACATCAATTCTCCATTGGCGGAACCATTCGCCTAGACGATTAGTGGCTTTTTGGAGCTTTAATGAGAGGCTATTTTTGTTGTAATCTGAGACGTAGAGTGCCGTATCGTCAGCGAAGAGTGCGGTGTTAACCACGGAGTCTTTAAGGATATCACTCGTGAAGAGTGTGAAGAGGAGTGGAGATAGGACGGAGCCCTGTGGGACCCCGGCCTTGAGGAAGCGCTTCGAAGAACGGGGTCCCTCCACTCGATATCGAAAAGTGCGGTTCGAAAGGAAGGCTCGTATGATGAACACGAGCCTATCGGGCACGTTTAGTTTGTACAGCTTGTAAATGAAGCCGTCGTGCCAGACCTTGTCAAACGCCTTCGCGACATCAAAGAAGAGGGCCCCCGTGTTTCGAGACTTTTTCCTTGTCGGGTTTTGGTTGAAGCCGGACAGAATGTATTCTGTTAGGCGATGGATCTGGTGGGTGCATGAGTGATTGGCTCTAAAGCTAAACTGCTCGTCTGGGAGGAGTCTGTTGGATTCGGTGTATTGACGGAGACGCTTGTGAATAATGCGCTCGTATAGCTTACCCAAAGTGTTGAGCAGACTAATGGGTCTAGTAGTTACGATGTACCAGTTCTGGCTCACTTGTAGAGAGGTTGTACCAGTTCTGGCGCACTGAGTCAGAAGTTGTACAAGTACGACGTTCGTCGATTCACGATCCTAAAAAAAAAAAAAAAAAAAGGTTTTGGCATGCTCTGATCACGAATCTGCGGTCCATTTTTGCGTAGGATGCACGGTTCCGGAGATGTGCAGATCAATTAACTCTTATCTAATTGATATCCGCTTCGAGCCTCAACCGTCATTAGCGCTCCATTGTCCTTATCTACTTATCTATTGTTGATTGACTACCGTCATTATCTATTCTTCCTCAGCGTGTGGGTCGGCTTATGCTATTGTATTATACTCCGTTGTTCCTATCTACACTAATCTGACTCATTAATAAAACACATTACCCAATTTTGTTAAAATTTTTATTTATAAAATACAAAATCTTATTACTTATTATCTATAAAATAGGAGCGAAACATCTCACCCACTAAAATATCGTTGTACAATGTGTTCCCTGTAAATATACTCGTAAAACTATGCATTGAACATCCCTGAAACTTATATAGCAAATACATTAAGCAATATTCGCCACAAACTGAAGTCCACTCATTCTGAATCCTATCAACATTCCAGTTCCATCTTTTACAATTTCTTTTAAAAAACTCTAGATGATATCGTACAGGTGCCCGTCCAAATGAATTAAAATATTGACCGACGTCATTCGTATCGATATATAAAGCTACCCAATGTGACCCTGGTTTATCATCTGTATCCAAATTGCATATTACCTAGTCAGGTCATAAATTCTATCACATGTTTAATATAAAATAATTGAAACAAGTTTATTCATTATGTAACCATTTATACACCAAAATGAATTAACAAAACATAGATTCTTATGACACTATAGTTTATTCAAAACGACCTCCGTAATTTTGAATACAGGCCTTCAATCTGCGCAGCCAGTTGTCTATCTCACCACGAACGAGGTCCATGTCATATCGGCGGCTGCCTTAATTAAAGATGTCTTGAGTGACTCGAAATTGGGATGAGGCTTTGAGCATGCCTTTTCCTCCAAGCGTTACCATATCTTGTAATCTAACGGATTCAAATCTGGACTGGTCTTTGTGTCGGATGAAGTCGATTTCACGCGCCGCCAGCCAGTCTTTTTTTTTGTTTTTAAAGAACGTTCCCTCCACACTAGGTTTTTCTCCTGTATCGTGGGGGGTAGTTTACAAACACAAATTTCACAAGGACAAACATCCAAACTCGGAACAATTACTTGTAGGTCGTACAAATACTTGTTCCGTGCGGGATTCGAACCCGCAACCCCCAAGCGCAGCCACTCATTGCTAAGCCACTACGCCACGGAGCTGTCAAAAGTCTTGTGTGCTCTTCGCTCTATGAGCTGACGCCGAATCTTGTTGGAATACCCAGTGCCTGTAATAACAGGAACATGGTATGAGAAACAGGTTACACAAGGTTCGTCAGGACTGTATTTTGATACACAACTGCATTCGTTTTTAACCTTTCTCACAAAAATGTACCTCTGTTAAGCCCCAATAAGAAACTCCCAACCACACCATGAGCGAGGATGGAAAATGACCCCGTTGGACACGCGGAATACGGTTGCTCGCTTCTTCACTACTGTGTGCGTACACCTTATCATTTTGTTTGTTGTAGCTCTCTTCTACGGTAAAAAAATTTTCATCCGAAAAAAGAATTTCCCGATATTTTTTTCCCGCGTACCGCTTCAACAAAGCGCGGCATCTCTTCAGTCTCAGATCCATTAGACGAGCATTCAAACGATGTCCTGTTTTTCTTCGATATGCCCGAAGCCCTAAGTCTTCATTTAACGCCGTGATTCTGCTTAACCCCATCTGAAGGGCCAACAGTTTCTGCTTACGTTTGGGATTTCTTTGAATTCGCACCTTTACAGCTTTTATCACTGCTGGAGTCCTAACAAATCGAGGGCGACCACTTCTTGACCTGTCATCTACACTAGAGTCTTCATTGTATCGTTTGATGGTACGATAAACGAATCTTTTGGTTATATTCAAATTTTCAGTATATCAAAAAATTTAATTGGCACGTAATCGCAACTGCAACACGGTCTTTTTTAAGCGCCCACTCCATATGTAAAAATGAGTAAAATTCTAAAAAGTATACAGTTTTATTTTCATGAACAATTCGAATTCAATAAACTTTTTTGTGGCCAGCATTCTAAAAGAAAAGTTTTTACTGTGTGACAATACTTATGACCTGACTAGGTATATACGTTGGTACGTGGGTGTACATGGGCAGTCAGTGAGTAGCACATTATTTTCTAGACTGGGGTGAATCTTTTTCAGATGTTGTTGTACATCTAGTGTATCCATGATATTACTGCTATTAGTAGATTACTACAGTACAATCTACTCAATGACTAACATAGGAATGATCAATTATGTGATTTCTAAATATTAAATTGCATTTTTTCTGTTATACGAGTCATCAATACACTGAATAAGAAGCAACACGAAGAATGTGAGATAAGGTTGTTGACGCATAAAGTTGTTATCAATTCTACTGTAGAAATTCTTTAGATTAGAATTATTACTTACTGGTACTATATAAGACCAAGCAACTGCAGTCATGGAGTTAGTGTATGGTCGTTTGACCGCAGTGTATCTATCAATAATACATTTGTGTTACTTCAACGCATCAAAGGCCATAGATGTAAGTGTTTAATCTATTGACAAACTTACTTTTCTTTCTGTTATTTTTTTACGTGTGTATGATTTTGAACGACAGGCCTGTTGGTCTAGTGGTTAGTGACCCTGACTGTTATGCCGGAGATCGTGGGTTCGATTCCCACCCAGGACAAATGTTTGTGTGATGAGCACGATCATTTGTTCTGTGTCTGAGTGTAATTTATCTATAATATTTATGTATTTAGAAATATATAAGTATGTTTATCAGTTGTCTAGTACCCATAACACAAGCTCTGCTTAGCTTGGGACTAGATGGCGTTGTGTGATAGTTGTGGAATATTATTATTATTATTATTATTTAGTGTTAACAAATTATATTTAAATATTTTGTGTGTGTATATGATTAAGCCGTGGTAGCTCAGATGGTTAGCGCAAGCTGTAAATTTTACAGTACGTAACGCGGGTTCGATCCCCGCCAACACCAATTAAATTGTTAATTGCAATTTTAAGTGTTTATTCTATTGACACACTTACTTTTCTTTCTGTTATTTTCTTACGTGTGTATGATTTAGTGTTAACAAATTATATTTAAATATTTTGTGTGTGTATATGATTAAGCCGTGGTAGCTCAGATGGTTAGCGCAAGCTGTAAATTTTACAGTACGTAACGCGGGTTCGATCCCCGCCGACACCAATTAAATTGTTAATTGCAATTTTAAGTGTTTATTCTATTGACACACTTACTTTTCTTTCTGTTATTTTCTTACGTGTGTATGATTTAGTGTTAACAAATTATATTTAAATATTGTGTGTGTGTATATGATTAAGCCGTGGTAGCTCAGATGGTTAGCGCAAGATGTAAATTTTACAGTACGTAACGCGGGTTCGATCCCCGCCGACACCACTTAAATTGTTAATTGCAATTTTAAGTGCTGATTTACCACGTGCTCGGCGGTGAAGGAAAACATCGTGAGGAAACCTGCATGTCTGAGAAAATTTCGAAGGCATGTGAAGTTCGCCAACACGCATTGAGACCGCGCCGCGGACATTTCCTAGCCATAAATACAAAGACAATAGCAGAAAGTAAAAAGTTAAAAAATACTTTTTTAACAATGACAGTCATTAGTTGATCATTAGTGAATGTGATTCTGTTTTCTTAAATTACAGGAAGAAAAGAGCAGAAGGAAGAAATGGGACGATGGGAAGTAATGAAGAATGAATTGTTATGTGAAGTTTGTTGGAACAAACATATTTTAGTCACGTGTAAATACTTTTAACATTTGGGTTCAAAATGACACAAAATCTAAAAAATATTAGATACATCATCGACATGGACGGATTTTACATTACATATCCTCATAAACATTTTCAATGTAGAGAAATGGCTATTCTAGACGTAAAACTATCTAATAAAAATGATTCGTTTATCGATCATTATTTGTTTCGGCCAAGTTGTCCTTTCAATTATTTGTCGCAAAAAGACAAAAAAACTGTTCGTTATTGTGAAATACACGTGCACGGCATTCCATATTTTGATGTGACCGAAGAATTAAAATGTGCCTACAAACAAGAGAACATCATTCCCATATTAAATTGGTATATTAGAAATTTGTGCAAAGACGAAGTGATCGCATACAAAGGTGGTTCAACAGAAAAACAATTTTTAAAAATGTTGACGACGAATGATAGAATTTTTAATATTGAAGAATACAAATGTCCAAAATACAATGATTTGGTAAATGTCATAAATTTGAACAAACGTTATGTGTGTAATAATCATATATTTGCAAAAAATAATCACAAAATTTTACATTGTTCTTGTGACGAAGTGTGAGTTTTTTACAAGTGGTTATTGCTTGAAAATAAAATTTTAAATTAATCATAAATTTTGTTTGATTTCCCAAAAACATTAGTTATAGTATACTATATAATACAAAATTGGTTCAACAGAAAAACAATTTTTAAAAATGTTGACGACGAATGATAGAATTTTTAATATTGAAGAATACAAATGTCCAAAATACAATGATTTGGTAAATGTCATAAATTTAAACAAACGTTATGTGTGTAATAATCATATATTTGCAAAAAATAATCACAAAATTTTACACTGTTCTTGTGACGAAGTGTGGGTTTTTTACGAGTGGTTATTGCTTGAAAATAAAATTTTAAATTAATCATAAATTTTGTTTGATTTCCCAAAAACATTAGTTATAGTATACTATATAATACAAAATTGGTTCAACAGAAAAACAATTTTTAAAAATGTTGACGACGAATGATAGAATTTTTAATATTGAAGAATACAAATGTCCAAAATACAATGATTTGGTAAATGTCATAAATTTAAACAAACGTTATGTGTGTAATAATCATATATTTGCAAAAAATAATCACAAAATTTTACACTGTTCTTGTGACGAAGTGTGGGTTTTTTACGAGTGGTTATTGCTTGAAAATAAAATTTTAAATTAATCATAAATTTTGTTTGATTTCCCAAAAACATTAGTTATAGTATACTATATAATACAAAATTGGTTCAACAGAGAAACAATTTTTAAAAATGTTGACGACGAATGATAGAATTTTTAATATTGAAGAATACAAATGTCCAAAATACAATGATTTGGTAAATGTCATAAATTTAAACAAACGTTATGTGTGTAATAATCATATATTTGCAAAAAATAATCACAAAATTTTACACTGTTCTTGTGACGAAGTGTGGGTTTTTTACAAGTGGTTATTGCTTGAAAATAAAATTTTAAATTAATCATAAATTTTGTTTGATTTCCCAAAAACATTAGTTATAGTATACTATATAATACAAAATTGGTTCAACAGAAAAACAATTTTTAAAAATGTTGACGACGAATGATAGAATTTTTAATATTGAAGAATACAAATGTCCAAAATACAATGATTTGGTAAAGATTGATTTCCCAAAAACATTAGTTACAAAATTTATGATTAATTTAAAATTTTATTTTCGAGCAATAACCACTTGTAAAAAACCCACACTTCGTCACAAGAACAATGTAAAATTTTGTGATTATTTTTTGCAAATATATGATTATTACACACATAACGTTTGTTTAAATTTATGACATTTACCAAATCATTGTATTTTGGACATTTGTATTCTTCAATATTAAAAATTCTATCATTCGTCGTCAACATTTTTAAAAATTGTTTTTCTGTTGAACCAATTTTGTATTATATAGTATACTATAACTAATGTTTTTGGGAAATCAAACAAAATTTATGATTAATTTAAAATTTTATTTTCAAGCAATAACCACTTGTAAAAAACCCACACTTCGTCATAAGAACAGTGTAAAATTTTGTGATTATTTTTTGCAAATATATGATTATTACACACATAACGTTTGTTTAAATTTATGACATTTACCAAATCATTGTATTTTGGACATTTGTATTCTTCAATATTAAAAATTCTATCATTCGTCGTCAACATTTTTAAAAATTGTTTTTCTGTTGAACCAATTTTGTATTATATAGTATACTATAACTAATGTTTTTGGGAAATCAAACAAAATTTATGATTAATTTAAAATTTTATTTTCAAGCAATAACCACTTGTAAAAAACCCACACTTCGTCACAAGAACAGTGTAAAATTTTGTGATTATTTTTTGCAAATATATGATTATTACACACATAACGTTTGTTTAAATTTATGACATTTACCAAATCATTGTATTTTGGACATTTGTATTCTTCAATATTAAAAATTCTATCATTCGTCGTCAACATTTTTAAAAATTGTTTTTCTGTTGAACCAATTTTGTATTATATAGTATACTATAACTAATGTTTTTGGGAAATCAAACAAAATTTATGATTAATTTAAAATTTTATTTTCAAGCAATAACCACTTGTAAAAAACCCACACTTCGTCACAAGAACAGTGTAAAATTTTGTGATTATTTTTTGCAAATATATGATTATTACACACATAACGTTTGTTTAAATTTATGACATTTACCAAATCATTGTATTTTGGACATTTGTATTCTTCAATATTAAAAATTCTATCATTCGTCGTCAACATTTTTAAAAATTGTTTTTCTGTTGAACCAATTTTGTATTATATAGTATACTATAACTAATGTTTTTGGGAAATCAAACAAAATTTATGATTAATTTAAAATTTTATTTTCAAGCAATAACCACTTGTAAAAAACCCACACTTCGTCACAAGAACAGTGTAAAATTTTGTGATTATTTTTTGCAAATATATGATTATTACACACATAACGTTTGTTTAAATTTATGACATTTACCAAATCATTGTAATTTGGACATTTGTATTCTTCAATATTAAAAATTCTATCATTCGTCGTCAACATTTTTAAAAATTGTTTTTCTGTTGAACCAATTTTGTATTATATAGTATACTATAACTAATGTTTTTGGGAAATCAAACAAAATTTATGATTAATTTAAAATTTTATTTTCAAGCAATAACCACTTGTAAAAACCCCACACTTCGTCACAAGAACAATGTAAAATTTTGTGATTATTTTTTGCAAATATATGATTATTACACACATAACGTTTGTTTAAATTTATGACATTTACCAAATCATTGTATTTTGGACATTTGTATTCTTCAATATTAAAAATTCTATCATTCGTCGTCAACATTTTTAAAAATTGTTTCTCTGTTGAACCAATTTTGTATTATATAGTATACTATAACTAATGTTTTTGGGAAATCAAACAAAATTTATGATTAATTTAAAATTTTATTTTCAAGCAATAACCACTTGTAAAAAACCCACACTTCGTCACAAGAACAATGTAAAATTTTGTGATTATTTTTTGCAAATATATGATTATTACACACATAACGTTTGTTTAAATTTATGACATTTACCAAATCATTGTATTTTGGACATTTGTATTCTTCAATATTAAAAATTCTATCATTCGTCGTCAACATTTTTAAAAATTGTTTTTCTGTTGAACCACCTTTGTATGCGATCACTTCGTCTTTGCACAAATTTCTAATATACCAATTTAATATGGGAATGATGTTCTCTTGTTTGTAGGCACATTTTAATTCTTCGGTCACATCAAAATATGGAATGCCGTGCACGTGTATTTCACAATAACGAACAGTTTTTTTGTCTTTTTGCGACAAATAATTGAAAGGACAACTTGGCCGAAACAAATAATGATCGATAAACGAATCATTTTTATTAGATAGTTTTACGTCTAGAATAGCCATTTCTCTACATTGAAAATGTTTATGAGGATATGTAATGTAAAATCCGTCCATGTCGATGATGTATCTAATATTTTTTAGATTTTGTGTCATTTTGAACCCAAATGTTAAAAGTATTTACACGTGACTAAAATATGTTTGTTCCAACAAACTTCACATAACAATTCATTCTTCATTACTTCCCATCGTCCCATTTCTTCCTTCTGCTCTTTTCTTCCTGTAATTTAAGAAAACAGAATCACATTCACTAATGATCAACTAATGACTGTCATTGTTAAAAAAGTATTTTTTAACTTTTTACTTTCTGCTATTGTCTTTGTATTTATGGCTAGGAAATGTCCGCGGCGCGGTCTCAATGCGTGTTGGCGAACTTCACATGCCTTCGAAATTTTCTCAGACATGCAGGTTTCCTCACGATGTTTTCCTTCACCGCCGAGCACGTGGTAAATCAGCACTTAAAATTGCAATTAACAATTTAAGTGGTGTCGGCGGGGATCGAACCCGCGTTACGTACTGTAAAATTTACATCTTGCGCTAACCATCTGAGCTACCACGGCTTAATCATATACACACACACAATATTTAAATATAATTTGTTAACACTAAATCATACACACGTAAGAAAATAACAGAAAGAAAAGTAAGTGTGTCAATAGAATAAACACTTAAAATTGCAATTAACAATTTAATTGGTGTCGGCGGGGATCGAACCCGCGTTACGTACTGTAAAATTTACAGCTTGCGCTAACCATCTGAGCTACCACGGCTTAATCATATACACACACAAAATATTTAAATATAATTTGTTAACACTAAATCATACACACGTAAGAAAATAACAGAAAGAAAAGTAAGTGTGTCAATAGAATAAACACTTAAAATTGCAATTAACAATTTAATTGGTGTTGGCGGGGATCGAACCCGCGTTACGTACTGTAAAATTTACAGCTTGCGCTAACCATCTGAGCTACCACGGCTTAATCATATACACACACAAAATATTTAAATATAATTTGTTAACACTAAATAATAATAATAATAATAATAACAAAATCTTAAAAATGAATTTTTGTAGCATATGTTTCAAGTTCCCAAATAACAAATTCTCAACGCAAATAGATTTTACAATATCAATATAAATAAAACTTTAAAAATCTGTGGATAAGAAACTAATTTCAAGAAAAATGTATTTCTTTCAAATTGACAACTGTCATCTAAGAAATTTTACAAACAGATTTATAAAATATTTAATTTAACGTTACATTATGCATCGAACTAGACGACAAATACAAATAAATACCGCCAATACCACAATCGCACACGTAACATCGCCTACGGAGGACTACACATCCATGGAATGTAATCCAAGAGGCACAAGAAGAACCCCCGTACCATCTTTGAGGGGACGAAGAGCGCCAGCGGCTGGCTTGGGACCTGCAGGAACTACCATCCTACATGAGGACCCCGCTACTGATGGTGTAGTGCGACGACGCATGCGCTGGACTAAAGAATTAAATATAAGTGTTATGCGCGCGTACTATAAGGCTACCAAAGGAGGAACCAATCTTACATCTTATCGCCCTAAAATGCTGTCTGAATTCCAACAGCTACAACCCAACCTAACACACTTAACTGCCCAAAGACTTTCAGATCAAGTACGTGTAATTCTAAGTCGTAAGATTTTGGACGACGGATTAATTGAACAACTTTGCAGTGAGTACTCAACATCTACTATCAATTCAATTCCTGATTCCCAACGAACACTTCCAGGTGAGACTGATGACTTAAATGTAAATAACAGTAACCATCATATAAATATTACTAACTTAAATAACGAAAAAGTAGAGCAAAATTGTTTTGATATAGATGTGAGTTCCCAAGACAGCGAATATATGAAAAGGACTTTCGAATGTTCCCTTCTGGAATATAAAAATACACCAATAGAAAATAGACCGAAACTACCTAAACTTCCTAACAACAAAAAAACTATTTTAACAGTAGCATCAATGAATATTCTATGTAAAGATTATTTTGAAAAAAGTAACTCTATTTTGGAAACTATGTCCCTTCTATACTGTTGTGCCCATGCTATATGTATGATAATGAAAATTCCTGTCATTTCAGTACAAAATTTTAAGAAAAATAATACAGAACCTAAATGGAAACAAAGAATTCAAAAACGAATTGACAATACTCGCAAAATTATAGGAAAATTAATAAGCTACCAAACAGGTAACAGACGTAAAAAAATAATTACTTTAGTAAATCAAATCGCTAATGAAAATGATATTAGCCAATCAGATCCCCATTTTCCAGATAAAATTACTGAATTCATTGATACACAAAAACAAAAGTTAAAAGCATGGGCCAACCGTATTAGACGATATTCAGAAAGATCTAAACGGTACTTCCAGAATCGCACATTCGAAAGTAACCAAAAGTGGGTGTATCGGTCTTGGGAGAACACTACAACTAATAGTTGTACTCATGGCAGCCCAAGCTTAAATGAATGTCTAAATTTTTGGAAAAGTATATGGTCTAACGAAGTTTCTCATAATGAAGGCGAATGGATTCGTGCAACCGAACGTAAGTTTTCTAATTTGGCTAACATGGGTTCTATTTCAATTACTGCTGAAGATGTACACTCCATTACTCGTAGATTCCACAACTGGAAATCACCTGGACCAGATGGTATACACAACTTTTGGCTGAAATGGATAACAAGTAGCCATGTGCGTTTGGCTGCACAGATTCAAGAAGCCATTGAGTGCTGTGAGCTCCCGAGACTTCTTACAACTGGTATTACCCACTTACTATATAAAAATGGAAACACCACGGAACCTAAAAATTACCGACCTATAACATGCCTTTCAACTGTATACAAATTAATAACTGCAATTTTGAATAACAAGATCTATGAACATTTGGTAAATAATAACATTCTTTCAACTGCACAGAACGGATGTCGGAAAGGGTCACGTGGTTGTAAAGAACTTCTTCTCATTGACACAGCTATTTGCCGACAAGTCTTTCGTAATCGCAAAAATATGTCCGCTGCTTGGGTGGATTACAAAAAGGCATATGACTCTGTTCCACATTCATGGCTAAAGAGAGTTTTAGAAATATATAAAATAGATGACAAAATTTGTAAGTTTTTAAGTAAAGTAATGGGTCAGTGGAACACTGTCCTAAATCTACCAGGTGAGTGGCAAAGTAGTTCGATAGACCCTATAAATATTAAACGGGGTATATTCCAGGGCGATAGTTTGAGCCCAACTTTGTTTTGTTTAGCCCTGAATCCTTTAAGCACTGCTATTGAGGAATCCGGATTAGGGTTTCGGTTTCGAAAAGAAAACTCACCGATCTCACATCTACTTTATATGGATGATCTCAAACTATTCACATCAAAAGAGAGTAATCTCCTATTATTGTTGAAATTAACACATAGTTTCAACAATGATATTAGAATGGAATTTGGAATAGATAAATGTGCTGTCATCAACGTAAATAGGGGCAAAATTAAAGATTGTAATAATTTTGCAATTACAAATGACTTACATTTCAGTTCTCTTTCTGAAACAGAAACCTATAAATACTTGGGCATGGCAGAAGCGCTAGGAATTAATGACAAAAATATTAAAGAAAATTCAAAAGTAAAATTTATGTCAAGATTAAAAAAAGTTATCAAAAGTCATTTATCCGGCGGAAACAAAATTAGAGCATATAACTCCTGGGTAATACCTAGCCTTCTATATACTTTTGGCGTTACAAGATGGTCTCAAACGGAATTGGATGACTTAGATAGACGAGTCCGTACATTAATGACTACGCACAGAATGCACCACCCACGATCATCTGTCATGAGGTTGTATCTTCCAAGAAAAGATGGTGGACGGGGCTTATTAAACATTAAAAACCTACACAACCGTGAAGTATACAACCTCAGAGACTATTTTATTAAAAAAAAAGACACATCACACATTCATAATGATGTAGTGATTAATGACAAATCATTAACCCCGCTTAATATGTCGGCAAAGGAATGGCAGAGGCCTCATACTATGACTATAGATGAACGCAAAAAGGTTTGGAATGACAAACAACTGCATGGTCGATTTTTTAAAGCATTAACTAATCCTTATGTAGACATGGTTGCATCAGTACATTGGTTACAATTTGGTGACCTTTTTGCAGAAACTGAAGGTTTTATCTGTGCAATACAAGATGAAGTAATTAAAACGAACAACTACCGGAAATACATTTTGAGGGACGGCACAGTTGACGTATGTCGCGCATGTCACCACCCTGGAGAGTCCCTCAGACATGTTATTTCCGGTTGTTCACAACTATCAAATGGTGAGTATTTGCACAGACATAACCAAGTAGCTAGAATAATACACCAACAGCTTGCCATTAAATTTGGCTTTACTCAACAGGATGTTCCATATTATAAGTATGAACCAAAGCCAGTCCTTGAAAATAGAAGTGTCACGCTGTACTGGGATCGGTCAATTATCACAGACAGGTTTATAGTGGCAAATAAACCTGACATTGTGGTGATAGACCGAACTACACGCAAGGCAATAATAGTAGATATCAGTGTTCCTCATGACGAGAATCTCATAAAAGCAGAGAATGATAAAAAAATAAAATATATCGACTTGGCTCATGAGATTGTCGCTATGTGGGACGTTGATTCTACTATTATTGTACCAATAGTTGTATCAGTCAATGGACTTATTGGTAAAAATATGGACGATTATCTGTCCAAGTTAGGTTTGGGAAAATGGCTGAAAGCATTAATTCAAAAATCGGCCTTATTAAATACGGCTCGAATAGTAAGAAGGTTCCTATCTTTGGATGCCTAACTTCACCGATGGCTTAGAATTCCTCGCCGCGGTGGATAATAGCCGAAATAATAATATTATTTATATAGATTGTATTTATATTTATAATATTATAGTTTTGTGATAATATAAGTGATCATATAATAATAATAATATTCCACAACTATCACACAACGCCATCTAGTCCCAAGCTAAGCAGAGCTTGTGTTATGGGTACTAGACAACTGATAAACATACTTATATATTTCTAAATACATAAATATTATAGATAAATTACACTCAGACACAGAACAAATGATCGTGCTCATCACACAAACATTTGTCCTGGGTGGGAATCGAACCCACGATCTCCGGCATAACAGTCAGGGTCACTAACCACTAGACCAACAGGCCTGTCGTTCAAAATCATACACACGTAAAAAAATAACAGAAAGAAAAGTAAGTTTGTCAATAGATTAAACACTTACATCTATGGCCTTTGATGCGTTGAAGTAACACAAATGTATTATTGATAGATACACTGCGGTCAAACGACCATACACTAACTCCATGACTGCAGTTGCTTGGTCTTATATAGTACCAGTAAGTAATAATTCTAATCTAAAGAATTTCTACAGTAGAATTGATAACAACTTTATGCGTCAACAACCTTATCTCACATTCTTCGTGTTGCGTCTTATTCAGTGTATTGATGACTCGTATAACAGAAAAAATGCAATTTAATATTTAGAAATCACATAATTGATCATTCCTATGTTAGTCATTGAGTAGATTGTACTGTAGTAATCTACTAATAGCAGTAATATCATGGATACACTAGATGTACAACAACATCTGAAAAAGATTCACCCCAGTCTAGAAAATAATGTGCTACTCACTGACTGCCCATGTACACCCACGTACCAACGTATATACCTAGTCAGGTCATAAGTATTGTCACACAGTAAAAACTTTTCTTTTAGAATGCTGGCCACAAAAAAGTTTATTGAATTCGAATTGTTCATGAAAATAAATCTGTATACTTTTTAGAATTTTACTCATTTTTACATATGGAGTGGGCGCTTAAAAAAGACCGTGTTGCAGTTGCGATTACGCGCCAATTAAATTTTTTGATATACTGAAAATTTGAATATAACCAAAAGATTCGTTTATCGTACCATCAAACGATACAATGAAGACTCTAGTGTAGATGACAGGTCAAGAAGTGGTCGCCCTCGATTTGTTAGGACTCCAGCAGTGATAAAAGCTGTAAAGGTGCGAATTCAAAGAAATCCCAAACGTAAGCAGAAACTGTTGGCCCTTCAGATGGGGTTAAGCAGAATCACGGCGTTAAATGAAGACTTAGGGCTTCGGGCATATCGAAGAAAAACAGGACATCGTTTGAATGCTCGTCTAATGGATCTGAGACTGAAGAGATGCCGCGCTTTGTTGAAGCGGTACGCGGGAAAAAAATATCGGGAAATTCTTTTTTCGGATGAAAAATTTTTTACCGTAGAAGAGAGCTACAACAAACAAAATGATAAGGTGTACGCACACAGTAGTGAAGAAGCGAGCAACCGTATTCCGCGTGTCCAACGGGGTCATTTTCCATCCTCGCTCATGGTGTGGTTGGGAGTTTCTTATTGGGGCTTAACAGAGGTACATTTTTGTGAGAAAGGTTAAAAACGAATGCAGTTGTGTATCAAAATACAGTCCTGACGAACCTTGTGTAACCTGTTTCTCATACCATGTTCCTGTTATTACAGGCACTGGGTATTCCAACAAGATTCGGCGTCAGCTCATAGAGCGAAGAGCACACAAGACTTTTGACAGCTCCGTGGCGTAGTGGCTTAGCAATGAGTGGCTGCGCTTGGGGGTTGCGGGTTCGAATCCCGCACGGAACAAGTATTTGTACGACCTACAAGTAATTGTTCCGAGTTTGGATGTTTGTCCTTGTGAAATTTGTGTTTGTAAACTACCCCCCACGATACAGGAGAAAAACCTAGTGTGGAGGGAACGTTCTTTAAAAACAAAAAAAAACACACAGACACAGACACAAAGACCAGTCCAGATTTGAATCCGTTAGATTACAAGATATGGTAACGCTTGGAGGAAAAGGCATGCTCAAAGCCTCATCCCAATTTCGAGTCACTCAAGACATCTTTAATTAAGGCAGCCGCCGATATGACATGGACCTCGTTCGTGGTGAGATAGACGACTGGCTGCGCAGATTGAAGGCCTGTATTCAAAATTACGGAGGTCGTTTTGAATAAACTATAGTGTCATAAGAATCTATGTTTTGTTAATTCATTTTGGTGTATAAATGGTTACATAATGAATAAACTTGTTTCAATTATTTTATATTAAACATGTGATAGAATTTATGACCTGACTAGGTAATATGCAATTTGGATACAGATGATAAACCAGGGTCACATTGGGTAGCTTTATATATCGATACGAATGACGTCGGTCAATATTTTGATTCATTTGGACGGGCACCTGTACGATATCATCTAGAGTTTTTTAAAAGAAATTGTAAAAGATGGAACTGGAATGTTGATAGGATTCAGAATGAGTGGACTTCAGTTTGTGGCGAATATTGCTTAATGTATTTGCTATATAAGTTTCAGGGATGTTCAATGCATAGTTTTACGAGTATATTTACAGGGAACACATTGTACAACGATATTTTAGTGGGTGAGATGTTTCGCTCCTATTTTATAGATAATAAGTAATAAGATTTTGTATTTTATAAATAAAAATTTTAACAAAATTGGGCAATGTGTTTTATTAATGAGTCAGATTAGTGTAGATAGGAACAACGGAGTATAATACAATAGCATAAGCCGACCCACACGCTGAGGAAGAATAGATAATGACGGTAGTCAATCAACAATAGATAAGTAGATAAGGACAATGGAGCGCTAATGACGGTTGAGGCTCGAAGCGGATATCAATTAGATAAGAGTTAATTGATCTGCACATCTCCGGAACCGTGCATCCTACGCAAAAATGGACCGCAGATTCGTGATCAGAGCATGCCAAAACCTTTTTTTTTTTTTTTTAGGATCGTGAATCGACGAACGTCGTACTTGTACAACTTCTGACTCAGTGCGCCAGAACTGGTACAACCTCTCTACAAGTGAGCCAGAACTGGTACATCGTAACTACTAGACCCATTAGTCTGCTCAACACTTTGGGTAAGCTATACGAGCGCATTATTCACAAGCGTCTCCGTCAATACACCGAATCCAACAGACTCCTCCCAGACGAGCAGTTTAGCTTTAGAGCCAATCACTCATGCACCCACCAGATCCATCGCCTAACAGAATACATTCTGTCCGGCTTCAACCAAAACCCGACAAGGAAAAAGTCTCGAAACACGGGGGCCCTCTTCTTTGATGTCGCGAAGGCGTTTGACAAGGTCTGGCACGACGGCTTCATTTACAAGCTGTACAAACTAAACGTGCCCGATAGGCTCGTGTTCATCATACGAGCCTTCCTTTCGAACCGCACTTTTCGATATCGAGTGGAGGGACCCCGTTCTTCGAAGCGCTTCCTCAAGGCCGGGGTCCCACAGGGGTCCGTCCTATCTCCACTCCTCTTCACACTCTTCACGAGTGATATCCTTAAAGACTCCGTGGTTAACACCGCACTCTTCGCTGACGATACGGCACTCTACGTCTCAGATTACAACAAAAATAGCCTCTCATTAAAGCTCCAAAAAGCCACTAATCGTCTAGGCGAATGGTTCCGCCAATGGAGAATTGATGTGAATCCCGAAAAAAGTATAGCAGTATACTTTCAGCGGAATTATACAGCAGATTCTAAACCAAAAACGATTTCGCTGTACAACCGCCTAATCCCTTGGGAAAAATCGGCCAAATATCTAGGCATCACGTTCGACTCCGGCATGAGTTTCGCGACGCACATATGTGTAGTACGCAATAGAGCCAAGTCAATAATTGGCCGTCTACACCCTCTCGTTAACAGCAAGAGTAAGCTGTCGCTAAGACACAAACTCCGACTGTACAAAACCTGCATTAGACCAATTATGTTCTATGCAAGTGTAGCTTTCGCCCACACATATAAGACCCACATTGTAAAACTCCAAAGAGTACAAAACTTTTTCATCCAAAAAGCCACTGGTGCACGGTGGTACCAACGGAACTCTGATTTGCACAATGATTGTGAATTACCATCTATCTCCGAATACTTTAAGGAGATGTCCCAACGCTACTTTGATAGAGTAGAAACCCACCCTAAACCGCTAGTGACAAACGCAGCTAACTACGTTCCGATAACAAAGGTTGCGACCTATCTCCGTAGACGCGCGTGTGTTAATAGAACCACCTCAACCACTCGATCCAGTCGACCCAAACGTCGCAGGCACATCACACAATGACACTACACCAATACTAAATGGGACAAACACTACTAGGATAATGAATGGGGCGCGTCGCACCCGCAGACGGGCACGACGCGTTCCAGCTCACACCGCGTACACACCGTACACCCTAGTTCCTGGGTGGTTCTCACCGCCCAGACCATCGACCGACACGAGCTGAGCAGTCAGAGACGGGGGTCCGCACTCCCCCCCTCGGACTACGGTTGAATAGCTCAAGAAACGCCTTAAAAGGCGACATGATGATTGGTAACAATACCAAACCATAAATCACTCATCATCATCCTCACCTCATTGTCTTTCCCCTTTTTAATTAGCCCTGAGTCAGATGAAGCTGTAAGAGTCGTATAGACTAACAGCGCTAACATCTAGAAAATAGATATGTCTACGGGCCACAGCATCCACTTACCATCAGGTGGACTGTGTGCTCGTTTGTCACCCTTATTTTATAAAAAAACAACCGAGACCTACTTCCAACAGTGGACTTTTACGGACCGATGAAGAAGAAGAAATTGAAGGGATTGACGAAGAAAAAAGCGTGACCTCAGAACATTGCTCTGTACACTCCAGGTTGGATCCGGCCGTGTATTGCGAACATCGGACCTACCAAGGTCGCGGTACGATGTGTACAGATTCGACCGTGTAAATTCAAGAGTACAAAAAGTTCGCGCTATCGTCCTCTTGTTCACTAATCGCATGTTAGGTAATAGTAAGACTTTTATTCGATACTTTAAAATTAAGATAGTAAATATTTTACTTTAGACATATTCACTGGTCCAATTTTTTTTTTCACATTGTCTTGCGATAACCACAACGACAATGCAACTTATCTACTCATCGTAATGCTACAGCTAGTTGCGTTACCACAGCGCTGATATTTTGTCCAATTTTATCGGAGCCTTGCGGTCGATCACTGGACACTACATTACCTTTAGTATTATATGATGGGTATATGGTGTGGTGATATAGCCAGAGGTGGTAAAGCATACTGGTTTAGTTTTACAAAAGCTCATTGGTTCATGTTACGTAAACATAGAATTGTAATTACACAGAGTCTGGCTACTTTACTTCTATGCTCAAGGCTGGCAAGATTGGTTTTAATAAAACTGAGGTCACCTTCTTAGCCCACCTCACCATTGAAGCATCTGTAACGTCTGAATCTCGTATAGAAAATCGTTCTTGTTTGTGGTTGTGACGTTTCTGATTCATCATCATCATGATTGTTTAAGTTTTTCTTTTATGTATTTACATCATCTTCTGTTTACATTTTCATTTTATTTTTTTGTTTACTTGTACTTTCTTACACTTTACTTTCCTATACTTTTACTTTTACTTGTACTTCATGTACTTTGTTTTTGTTTGTCTTCGTCTTGTTAGTACAGAAGGGGTGTAATCTCTCTTGCGAGTATAACTGGAACTTGGTAAATTCCTTTCTACAGCTTTTGACTAAATTCATGGCATCTTTAGGGCTGTTTATAATAATTGAGGTAGATAAAACATTTGATTAAAACTACTTTTACGGATTTTATCGCGTTTAATGTACTTGATTTTTATTCCCGATGCGCTTTCTAGCATCCATGGATGGGGAACTGAGGTGACTGACGTCCTGATGTCAATGTTAACCCGGAGTACCTTGAGCTTTATAATTATTATTTATGGTCCTAGGCAGAATGACCTTACTGCGTCTTGAAGTCTTGCAGTGGTATGCTTGGGCTTAGTTTTAATATTATTAATTACAGAATCCCAAGTAGATGATAGTACCTAGCCTTCTTCTTTATTGAAATTAGAGAGTTTTTTTTTTACTTCAATAGCCTCACGTATTGTTCTTGGTAAAAATCGATGTCCTTTCGCGAAGATTTGTGGTCTATCAAATCTGTTGTAATGGCAGGGGCCATCTAGGATGTGATCACAAACTGCAGACTTCCCGAAACGTTGTTGTTTTCACGTCAGCTATATGTTCTTTTACGCGTGTTCTAATTGATCTTTTTGTTTGTTCTATATATGAAAGACCACATTCACAATCAAGCTTGTACACTCTGCATCTTGTAGAGGAATATGACACTTGACGGATGGCAATAACTGACTAATCTTCTTCGGCGACTTGTAAAATGTTCTAATAGAAGCTCGCTTCAAGATGTAGACAATCTTGTTTGTGACACCTCTGACAAATGATAGTACAGCAGGCATACGCTCGACTGTGGCTGGTTTCACTCGATCACTGTGACGTAGGTGCGGCACCCGAAGATTGTTGTCTTGCAGAATCTGCGTGACATGCTGAAGTTTGATGGCCAGGTGTTTTCTGTCACAGATCCCTCGTGCTCTCTGTAACAAAGATTTGCCCACGTTAGCTAACTGTAAAGGATGATGATGAGATTCACCTTTTAAACAATGGGTCTTTTTTTCTATACACAGTGTGACCTGTATAGACGCTGGCTTGTCTGAGGCGTCGGTGAATATAAGAATTCCGCTGTATGCGAGGGATGTGCGAGCGATAAAGCTGCGTTGGTAATACTTGCTTTACACGCTTTGAATGCCTGCCTTGCTTCGTCTGTCCATTCTATAATCGATTTATCGCGCTTCTTTGCGTTATGGATATATTAATTTAACGGTGCTTGTGTAGTAGCGAAGTTGGGTATATGGTCGCGGTAGATGTTAACCATGCCTAAGCAACTTCAGAGATCTTCTACTGTTATAGGCTGAGGATATTCGGTAATGACCTTGACCTTTTCTTTGGTTGGTTTTATTCCTTTTTGCAAGACTTCGTAGCCGCATTAATAGTAATACCGTATTCTTCTAGCTTTTGTAATACACTTCTAATATATTGTTTGTGTTCTTCTTCGTTTGATGAAGCGGTTAATGGAAACACGTAGTCTAATCCCCTTATTACTTCATGTATACAGCGTTGAAATATTTGACTGGCGTTTTTTAAGCCTGGACACATACAAGGGAATTCATATAGTCTGAATGGTGTTATTATAGCTGTTTTTTAGAATATTATGTTACCTGACAGATGATGTGTAAAGAAGTCCTTGACTCGCGGAACGAGGTCGCGGTCGGCTAGTGCTATTACTGTTGCGCGCTATAATAAAGGTCTGGACGTAGCCACTAGCGCCATCTAGTATCAAGTAGCAGAAATAGGAGAGATTTCTAAAAAATTACACATTTGAACTTTCTACACCTAGTCAGTCGGGGCCGCTATGTACTCGAACATTCTAAATGTGTCAGTAGAAGAGGCCCTTATATAAGGCCGGTATCGACTGCTACCCTAGTGAGTATCAAATTGGCTATTCAAGCGAATACTTCGAAGCGATATAACCGCAATTTTTTTATTTATTTTTTATAGTTTAAAAACGTTACCCCTACACTAAGATTTTCTCTTGTATCATAGGAGCAGTTTTCAAACATAAATTGCACAAGGACAAACATCCAGACCCGGAACAACTATTTGTAGGCCATACAAATACTTGTTCCGTCCGTTATTCGATCCCCCGACCCCCAGCGCAGCCACTCATTGCTAAGCTACCGCGCCGCGGAGTCGTAATTGTGTATTATTAGTGTACTGGCTTGCTTTCCTTACTTTTCTATTGCATCCTTCTTTCCAATTAACCGCACAACAAACTTATGGCGCCATCTGTTGGCCCACAACAAAAGCGTCTGAAAAAGAAGTAGACGCGATCGATACCCACATGTAATCGAGACTCAAGACGAACTGCATCGGTAATGGCTGTTCTTGTCTAATACTTCCAATGTGAAAATCAATGTAAATAGCGTTAGTGAGTGTGCCGGGTCGACCCAGATGTGTGCATAGACTATATAATCACGTAGGAGTGTGGTCAAGGAAGACTGAAGCCTTCCACATCCGAAGATATCGTTGAAGCCAAGTTGGAGTTGATCGCCGCTGCCGCTAACCGTGAGTTTACCTATTTCATTTACCCTTCCTGGTGGGCCAGACTAATTTTCTCTCACTGTAGGTAAATTAAGTAGCAATTCCAAAATATGTTTCTAATTACTTTTATTTCAAGTAAGAAGTGTCGCGATTACTACAAAAAAGTTCAATCCGCGCATTTTTTCTATTCTAACCTTTATTCATAGTGGTCCGTACGAGCGCGAATGTCCTATGGTATTTTGGGTTCACTTCATTCGAAAACTCCAAAATTACAGTTCATAGCAATTCAAATAAAAAATAAAAAACTTTTACAAATAAAAGTTAAGTAAAGTACTCATTTCATTGGTTTAATTTGAACGATATAATAAGAAGCAACTTACTAAATTTATTTGATATAATTTTAAAAATAGGCAGAATTATTCTCTGATATTGATTACATGAATTATAATTCCTTTTGTAGTAACTAAACACGGAGGTAGTAGGTTAAAAATTTTACACCACATATTCAATACTGATCGTTGTTTCAATAGGCGTGGCACAATATATATCTACCTATTAATAGCGACATTATTGGTTGGTTAAAAAATTAGGTTTGTTTTAAATTTACGGTTTTATTATTTATAACTTCAAACATAATGACAGATAAAACAAAGACGAACGCTAGTGAATTTAAGAGACAACTCAAGTTGCTTACTATTCAAAGAGAATATGCATTTCGAGAAATTCAAATAATATATGATTTATCGAAGAATATCCAAACGGATACAACTTCTACGTCTCAATTCGAGGCTAGGTTTAAGCGTATTGATTTAGTGCGTAAACAATTCTTGGATTATACGAATCAAATAAACGAGTTAAAGTTAAAATTAAAGCCGGACGATATTATTGATATGAAGCCCGTGATTGCCTTTGACGACATGTACTACGCCGTCGATGCCGCCAGGGCTGCTCTAAGCGAGGGTCGCACTCGAGCCGACGCGCAATGCGACCCGGACCTGAGTTTGACTTCCGGATTATCATATCATAGTATGAAACCATACGCGCAAGTACGCTTACCAAAACTCGAATTACCGAAATTTGATGGAAACATTGAACATTGGCAAACTTTCTTCGATACATTTTCCACACTTGTACATGAAAACAATAATATAAGGTCAATCGAAAAGTTTCATTATTTGTTGACGTGTCTCTCGGGCTCGGCGCTGTCAATCGCGACAGGAGTGCCAGTTACGTCTGACAACTACCAAATTGTTTTTGCCGCTCTTATCGAGCTGTTCCAAAATAAACGAATTTTGGCCGCAACGTACTTGAATAAAATTTGTAGCTTTATTCCTTTGAAGTCTGGTAATTATGCCGATTTACGTAACTTAACTAATATGTTGAATGAGACCGTTAATGCTCTGAAAGCTATGAAAATTAAGAACCTAGATGAGTTTATTTTATTTTATTTAGCTGCACGTGTTTTAGATTCTGTTACGCGTAAACGTTTCGAGATGCAAAACGGGGAGCAAATTCCTACCTTTTCGGATTTATTAATTTTTTTACAAAGTTATGTTAAAGTGCTAGAAGTTAGTCAACCGGGTAATTGTTCCGACTCTGTTTTTCGGTCAGGACAGTTGCATAAAATTTCTGTGCGTGCCACCGGGACACGAAACAGCCACAATATTAAACAATATCATAAAACTACATCATTGCCTTCGAACACTGCTATAGGTCCAAATGCTGCAAATAAAACAGCTGATTGTCTGTGTTGCGGGGCGGCACATGCGCTTTTCAAATGTCCGAAGTTTCAAGAACTTGATATTTCTGAAAGATATGGCTTAGTGTCTAATAAAAATGTTTGCATGAATTGTTTGCGTTTAAATCATAATGCCAATAAATGTTTTTCGAAAAATACATGCTGAACTTGTGGTGAGCGTCACCATTCGTTGCTCCACGATGGCACCGCCATTGTTGCTGTTCCGTGTTGCTCCACTGACAGGACTATCGATAAAACAGCAGCTACGGCTGACGACTTGACCGCGACTGCGAGCTCCGTGACTACTAGCGCTCACGTTGGTCACAGTCGTGCTCTCGTTCTACTCGGCACATGTGTAGTGCGCGTGCGCGGTTGCGGTGCTCCCGCTCAGTATACTACTGCCCGCGCACTTATTGACAGTGGAGCTCAGGATAGTTTTATGACGTTATCACTCGCTCAACGTTTAGGGTTGCCCATTCGTCGCTGCAATTTAGCTGTAGCAGGCTTAGGAAAAAATGTAGTGCATCAAATTAAGGGTGAAACTTCATGCGTGGTAATGCCAACGGATTCTGATTGTCCAAACTTCACTATTAATGCTATAATAATGAATACCATAACAAGTAAAATGCCTGTCGTAGAAGTACCTTCTGGGGTTCGTGCAAATTTCAAACATCTAGTTCTAGCAGACAAATAGTTCGACAAACCCACTAATATAGACTTGTTGCTGGGCGCAGAACTATTCCATAAAATTTATGATGGCCAACGCCTAGAAATAGGTCCTGGTTTACCAGTCGCTCTACACAGTGTCTTTGGGTGGGTGCTCACTGGCAAAATTAATTACAGCTCTCATTCTCCACCTATGGTGTCTTCCCTCGTTTCTTCCACGCGGCTTTTGAATGACGTGGTCAAGCGTTTTTGGGAGGTTGAAGAACCACCGAAAACATTTATAGCGAACCCCGAAGAGGTAAAATGTGAGGAACTATACTCCACTCTTGTGTCTCGTAAACCTGACGGTCGTTACGTCGTCCCTTTGTTACTGAGGAAACCTTGCGATGATCTGGGTGAATCTTTCGATATGGCAAAATCACGCTTATTCAAACTCGAAAAGCGATTTGAGCGCAATGTAGAATTAAAAAAGGACTATTCTGATTTTATGATGGAATATTCAGATCTGGGGCATATGCAACCCGCAGACGTTGGATCAGGCAAATTTGTAATTCCGCATCAGTGTGTACTCCGCCCTCAGAGTACTACGACAAAACTACGTGTCGTTTTTGATGCAAGCGCCAAAACGACGAACGGAAAATCATTAAATGATATCGTATACACTGGTCCTAAGCTACAAAACGACATTGTTGATACACTAACAAAATTTCGTCTTCACGCAATCGTGTTCACCTCCGATATTTCGAAAATGTATCGCAATATTGATTTACGTCCGGAAGACCGAGGGTGGCAACACGTGTTGTGGAGAAATTCTCCAGCTGATCCCGTGCGTGAATTCGAATTAAATACAGTGACATACGGTGTAACTAGTTCACCGTACTTAGCCATTCGTACCCTGCATCAACTAGCGGTCGATCATGCTTCTGAGTTTCCTCAAGCAGCTGACGTTTTACTTCATGACACTTTTATGGACGACATTACGACGGGAGCGCCATCTTTAAAACAAGCACTTGAGCTGAAAAATGAACTTATTAAACTACTGAGCTGTGCTCAATTTGATCTGCGTAAATGGAGTAGTAATTCGGCCGAATTCATTGCAGCTCTACCGTCCGAACATTGTCAAATACCCAGGGTCTTTTGTGATGAAAATCACGACCACATCCTTAAAATTCTGGGTATCCAGTGGGACCCCGTAGAAGACTTCTTTACGTATTCGTTTTCAGAGTTCAATTCCAATTTAACAAAGCGTGCAATATTATCAAATATCGCTCGCATCTATGACCCAATTGGTTGGCTAACTCCTGTCATTCTAATAGCCAAACTATTGCTTCAAGATATGTGGCGCCTTCAGCTGAGTTGGGATGAACCCGTTCCACCTGAGGTCGCTCACCAATGGCACAACTTTATCTCTGAAATTCAACTTGTTAAACAGATTAAACTGACTCGTAGAATTACATATGATGACGCCGAAAGTTATCAATTGATTGGTTTTTGTGATGGCTCTTCAAAGGCATATGGATGTTGTGTGTACTTAAGGACAGTTCGTGCCAACCATTTTAGAACGCATCTGCTGATTGCAAAATCAAAAGTCGCACCCCTAAAACCATTAACGGTTAACCGTCTAGAACTTTGCGGTGCTGTACTTTTAGGACGAGTTCTTAAGCACATGCAAAAATTGCTGCGAGATAAAATCCCTGTCAGTAAAGTGATTGCCTTTACTGACAGTAGCACAGTTCTAGCATGGTTACATACGGAACCTCATAAACTAAAGACTTTTATTTCCCATCGTGTTGCGAAAATCATCGACGATGTATCCTTGGATAGCTGGCTACACGTATCGACATATGATAATCCTGCCGATCATTGCAGTCGAGGTCTCAGTGGTTCACAACTGGCGACATGTTGTATGTGGTGGTCAGGTCCAAGTTGGCTCGCTAACGATTCCTCCACTTGGCCAATAAAGTTCAAATGGGAATCACAAGCTTCCGTACCCGAGTTGCGCTCTACTGCTTATGTGTCTCAAACGGATAACGGCTCTACTGAGCTTGAATTTATTAGTGGACTCTTAGATCGCTACTCCACGCTATCCCGCGTTCAGCGTGTGCTAGCTTGGTGTTTGCGGGCTGTAGCAGCGTTCAAACGAAACTATAAAAATAAGAATTTCTTGAGTGTATCAGAGCTGGAGCAGTCTATCGTCTATATGGTTCGACATGAACAAAAACTTCATCTTACAGAGGAAATCAAAGCCACCAAAGCCGTTAAAAAACTGAATCCCTTTATTGATGATGAGGGATTGCTGCGAGTGGGGGGCCGTCTAGAGCAATCTAGTCTACCCGCAACCGTAAAACACCCCGTACTGTTGCCAAAGGCGTCCCGCTTATCTTTGCTTATTATAGATTACTTTCATGTTAATTATTTACACTGCGGTCCTCTTATATCGTTACCAGAACCTGAACTCTCTAATGAATATGTTTCCCCTCGGGCCCGCTGGCAGATGTTGCAAAAAATTACACAGTCTTTTTGGCATATTTGGCAACGCGGTTATCTCCATACCTTACAGCAACGCGCTAAATGGTTTCGAGAACAACCGAATGTTCACGTCGGAGATATTGTATTAATTGTCGATAGCAATTTACCACCACTAGAGTGGCGTTCAGGTAGAGTTCAAGACGTGCATCCCGGCAAAGACGGTGTAGTGCGTGTGGTCACCCTACGCACTACTAATGGACTCCTTAAGAGACCAGTGAATAAACTGTGTCCTCTACCATTAAATCAATAATATACCAATACTTGTAAATTTTTTTCTCATAATTAATATTATAGCCTTTTGTTATTTAGCTGGTAGATTTAGTTGTTAAATTATGTTGCCTTATATACCATTCCAATAGGTATGCAACTAAAATTTAATTGTGAATACTATAGTAAGTTAGGTACATATTATTCTAAGCTAGCTTCTATTTTTTAGTATTTAATTTTATAGTGAGAACTGCTATTGATTATTTACTCATGAAATCTGAAACGATTTCAAATGGGGGGAATTATGTACTGGCTTGCTTTCCTTACTTTTCTATTGCATCCTTCTTTCCAATTAACCGCACAACAAACTTATGGCGCCATCTGTTGGCCCACAACAAAAGCGTCTGAAAAAGAAGTAGACGCGATCGATACCCACATGTAATCAAGACTCAAGACGAACTGCATCGGTAATGGCTGTTCTTGTCTAATACTTCCAATGTGAAAATCAATGTAAATAGCGTTAGTGAGTGTGCCGGGTCGACCCAGATGTGTGCATAGACTATATAATCACGTAGGAGTGTGGTCAAGGAAGACTGAAGCCTTCCACATCCGAAGATATCGTTGAAGCCAAGTTGGAGTTGATCGCCGCTGCCGCTAACCGTGAGTTTACCTATTTCATTTACCCTTCCTGGTGGGCCAGACTAATTTTCTCTCACTGTAGGTAAATTAAGTAGCAATTCCAAAATATGTTTCTAATTACTTTTATTTCAAGTAAGAAGTGTCGCGATTACTACAAAAAAGTTCAATCCGCGCATTTTTTCTATTCTAACCTTTATTCAATTAGTGTGTTTTATGTTGTAATTGGTATTCGGTAATTAAAGGTGTCAGGTTTGGTAATTCAATCGGCAGTTTTTATTATCACGAACCCCAAGCTCGTAACAATTCGTGTCAGAAGTGGGATTAAATCATGCTGATTTTACCTAAGGACGACAAGGAGGGTGTCCGTACCTAAAGTCAACGCCAGCAGGAGACAGACCAGAGACGATTTGGTGGTGAAACGCCGCAGACGTTGGAGGAGCGCCCGTCGGGAGCTCCTACACCTGCAGCACCTGACTTAGGTGTTTTGATGATGATGCTGCAGGAACAGGCTTGCCAACAGGAGAAACAGGCCCGTCGAAGGAGGAACAGGGCCGTCGATAGGAAGAACAGACCAGTCGTTTGGAAGATCATCTCAAACGCGATAAGGAAGAGCAGATACGTCTCATAACGAACCTTCACGCTACCTTCGAGAAAGAGATAAGGTTGGTAAATTAGGGTTGCTCAACATAGCAACTGCCTGTTGGAAGTTGAAACCCGAATCAACCTAGTGAGCAATGGATTGACAACGTGATAGCTGACGTGAAGAAAACGCTGGATGACCTCAAACTTGGAGATGGAACTACATCTCCCATAGTAACTACAACAGTCACTACGTGGAATCAAAGTACCACCGTTCGACGGCACTTCTTCCTGGTCGGCCTAAAAAATCCAGTTCGAGGCTGTCATGAAGGCGAATGGCTGTAATAAAAGTCAGGCTATAACTGCTCTCACACTAGACCTGCGCGACCAGGTTTTTACTGTTCTGGAGGCTCTCGGTAAGAAAATAACTTACAAGCAGATCCTTGAGTCATTGGAGTCGAGATATGGTGACGCTCACCTGGAACACGTCTTTCGTGCTTAAAGATCATGTGCAACGCAGTAATGAAAACCTGCAGCAGTGGACTCTTGAGGTGGAGAAACTGGTTCGAAAAGCATACCAATCTGTACCTGCGCTTATTGAAGGGAACCTGGTGCAGACATTGTCGACGGCATCCACGACCTTGAAGTCAGAGCTGCTGTGAGGCTCGGGCACCACGAGTTGCTTAAAGGGGCCTTGACCCATGCACTGGAAGTGGAAGCCGTGCGGCAGGGTATCATCGTTCCCTCGGGTTAGGGAGGTTGCAGCAGCTACAGTTCGCGACCGCAATAAAGGTTACAGCCCTAGGTGCTACGGCTGTGGGGGGAGGGGTCATCTTCGATCCAGCTGCCCTAAGTGAACTGTAGAAAGAGAAGATGATGAAGATTCGGACATCTGGAGATTCTGGAATGGATGAAGGTCAGTGGCCCCAAGCCCAAGTGGAGCAACGTCTCAGCGATGAGTTTGACCATGAAAAGCTATTGAGCCCAATGGAACATCTTGCTGATTCAGGATGGAGTTCTGTGCCGAAAATGGCAAAAAGGTCGAGGAGACAGCTCTCTCTAAGGCTAAAGTACCAGATGTTCTACAATTGTACCTGTTACTGCCCCAGGCTACCCTGACTATAGTCAAATGCACTAGGGCCCATGGTAGTACAGCTCGACGGGTAGACAAGGGGAGGGTCAAAGACCTGTGGAATATTAAGCTATAGCGGCTAACAAAGAATCAAACAAAACTTACCTTTTACCGTCGAAGTAGGGCTAACCATAGGAAGATTCAGGTGAAATAGGAGGTGTGTGTGGGAGTTGTGTTTAGTACGTGTTCAATATGTAACCTGACATCCCCGCTGGTTGCAGAATAGCAGATCCCAAGGCGTCGCCTCTCTTCAAATATGGGATCCATCTAAGGGGCATGCAGCCATAGAATACTTCCGTTTCTAGAAAAACTATGTTCGTTTATCACCCATTATTTATTGTCCAATTAATTATCTTCAAGTTAATCCAATCAAGCCCAACAACGTCTAACCGAGACACGCGGTACAACTCAAGGACGGCTGGTCAAATTTCAATGTCACAGGCCACACACTACTTAAAATTTTATTAAAAGATTCAATTAACTGCATAAAAGGTCCTTTATTCACTACAAATTCCTAGCCGTTCTCTATCACGTAACGCGATCAAAATAGACACTAAATTCGAGGCGGTCTAGGTTATATTAAATAGGTATCAACGATCCGGGAACGCCGGCTGGCACACCGACGCGGGCGCAGACTCGTGGCGGACCGGGTGCAGTCCGGCTCCGCCGCAGACCTTCCCACAGCTCGGCTCGATGCAGACAGGGCGACTGCGCTGCGTGAATTATGCAGCTAGACTCCTCCTCCCGCACCTCGCTAACCGTCCTTTCCCTCCGCTCGAGATAAGACAATCGGGCGTAAACAGTACTATTATGGTTGTTCAGGAGGCCATCTACGTTTTACTGAGTCCACTGTCGTGACGATGTCGAGAATTGGTGTCGCAAATGTACAAGTTGTGTGACTGTGGAGGGACCTCAGACTCGTAGTAGAGGTGCATTAAAATTGTACAATGTTGGTGCAACATGGGAGCGGATAGTCATCGACGTTGCGGGGCCGTTTTCGGAAAGTGAAAGTGGTAACAAATATTTCATGGTTGTGATGGATTACTTCACTAAGTGAACAGAAGTCTTCGCCAAAATTGAATTGCGAAATCAAGAAGCTTCAGCAGTTGCAGACAAACTAGTTAATGAAGTCTTTTGTCATTTTCAAGTACTTTTAGAAATTAACAGCGATCAAGGAAGGAATTTTGAGTCTCAAATATTCCAGGAAACTTGCCAAGTTATGGGTACTCAAAAAACAAGAACAACTTCTTATCACCTGCAATCTGATGGAATGGTACAACGATTTAACCAAACATTGGAGAGGTACCTAGCAACAACAACCGTTTTCGTTGTCATATCGAAGCACTGTTCCGAAAGTACATCAGTGACACCAGCTTTCGCAAACTTTGGAAGAAAATTACCGCTGCCTGCAGACTTGATCACTGGAATACCACCTGATGCTCCACACGGTATAACCGATTATGCAAACGACTTGCAGAACAAAATGAATGACATTTTTGAGCACGTCAGACAATCGGGCCATCAAATGTCTGAAAAGATGTAAACCCGGTATGACCGCAAAATGAACAATAAAGGTTTCAACGGAGGTTCACTAGTGTGGTTGCACAATCCAAACCGCAGCAAAGGGAAATCTCCTCTAAGCTTCAAGCTAAATGGGACGGATCGTACCGGATTGTGACAAGGATCAATGACGTAACCTATTGGATACAAGAAGTTGCAAGAAGTGCTACTAAGATCGTCCATGTGGATTGACTATTACGGGGCCGATAATGCTCGGGATGAGCGCGTTTTAGGAGTGGACAGTGTTGCGTGCAGTGTGTATAATGCGCTGTCCTAGTGCCATCGCTCGCGCGATCATGCGTTGCGTCCGACGAAAATGATCGTGCGACCGTCCGTTTAAACATATTCATATGCGGAATGTCCTATTTAACGACGTGCGACTGAAGAAATCGCCCGTGCGGATTCATCGGACGATGAAATCGCATCGCATCATCGTGCGAGCGATGGCAATAGAACAGCGCCTAAGGCCGGTATAAGGCCGGATATGACCGCAAATTGTGTTTTATTATTAGTGTGTTTTAGTTGTAATTGGTGTTCGGTAATCAAAGTTTCAATTTTGGTAATTCAGTCGGCAGTTTTTATTGTCACGAACCCCAAGCTTGTAATATCACTTTAGTCCGCGATACTCGCCATATACATGTATGTCGCTCTTCTTCTTCGGTACTATTTGTCATGGCGATGACCATGAACTCTGAGTTTACATAATCCTTGTTGAATCGTGTTTTAAATTTTTTTAACTATTTCGTATCGGTGCGGTGGAATTGGTCGAGCTCTGTAAGGTTGGCTTTGTGATTTCGGTTAGCTCACTTTGATGTCGTCTGTCTAACAGAAACATGGCATAACTGACTCAGATATTGAAGCTTATACTATTCCTAGCTATAATTGTTGGTGATATTAATATAAACTGTATAGGTCGTAACTCTACCTAAGTATTTTGAAATTCTGACTGACTCCTACAAGCTACACCAAATTGCTAATTTACTCGTATAACACCGCATACTTTGACACTTATTGATATCATATTTACTAGAATTAATCTGCAGCTCATCGGTAGATGTTGTACATACGTAGGCGGTCCCATAATGATTTGGCCTAACTATGAACCAATGAAGGAAATGAAACGAAACCAATTTTATTTTTCAATATAATCACCACGAATACTAACACACTTCTGACATCTGTGAATCAACATCGCTAAACCTTTATAAAAATAATCACATTTTTTATCCTCAAAATGACTGAAGACGGCCGCCTGCAACTCTTCATCGCTTGAAAATTTTCTTCCTCTTAAGTCCCGCTTTAATTTTGGAAATAAATAATAGTCGGACAGGGCCATGTCTGGACTGTAAGGTGGATGTTGAACTTCTGTGAACCCGCATTGACGAACTGCATCCTTCAAAACACCAGCGGTATGAACAGGGGCGTTGTCATTGAGCAACAGGACACCTTTAGACAGCTTGCCTCTTCGTTTTTCCTTTATCTTGTCTCGTAATTTATATATTAAAGAAGCATAATATTCGCCGTTCACGACTGTATTACGTTCTTTAAAATCCACCATCAAAATGCCTTGAAAATCCCAAAATATTGTGCACATCAGTTTTTTAGTCGATTGTTGCACCTTTGCCTTTCTAGGGGGCTTTTCACCCTTATAACGCCATTCCATTGACTCGCGCTTGCTTTGTGGATCATAATACAAGATCATAGTTTCATCACCAGTCACTAGCCGCTCGATCACAGTCTTTGGATTTTCGCCACAAAGATCCAAAAACTCCGAAGCGCAGCGCACTCTTTCCTGTCTCTGTACCGCTGAAAGAAGTTTCGGTACCCATCTTGCACTCACTTTTTTCATGTGAAGATGTTCATGGATCGCGCGATGAACGGTACTCTTAGAGAGCCCAAGCCTTGCTGCAATTTCTCTAATCTTCAAACGGCGGTCACTCAGAACCTCCTCTTAAATAAGTTTCGGGAGTGAGCACTTCCACAGGTCGACCGACGGTTTCTCTCCCGAGGCGAAACTCTTTCACCCAATTTTTCACTGTGCTATAGGAGGGGGCACACTCCTTATACACGCCATCCAATCGTTCTTTTATTTGGGCAGGGGATAAACCTTCTTTAAACAGAAACTTTATGACACTTCGATACTCAGTTTTCGACATTTTGAAAAAATACGCGACTCTCGTTATTCAAATGCCTGTTAAACTAAGACTAAGCATTTCATGTCGATGCATGTTCCTTATATTAAGTGCACGATAAACGTACTATTTAATGCAACACAACATGTAGCGACATGTCGCGTTGAACTATATCAGGCCGTTTCATTATGGGACCACCTGGTAATGATGACTTAAGTGATCATGGACTAGTAATAGCGACATTTCCTATTAGTGTTCCTAACATAAAATCCCGTACCGTCCGGTACAGACCACCGACAGGTAATGCTGAATATATTAAGAAAGCATCTGCATACACACCTTGGACATTCATACTAGAGTATAATGACATTAAAGAGATGGTTAACTTATTCAACTTTCTTATTGTAGACTTAATAGATTTGCGCCAGTATGTACACGTAAATTTAAAAACCCTCCATCTTCATGGATGACCTCTTTTGGAAATGAGAAATCTTCGTAAAAAAATGCCATTAAATTTTACCGGGACATGTGTAATCTGTATAATTAACTTCCCAGTCGGAAGTTATTGTAATGTGTCCGAATTTGCAAACTGGAAATTTTAACATATCTCCACGTTTGAAGGTCTTTAGAGTCTGGTTTTTGAGAGGATGTCCGTGTATGTATGTACTTTCGGATTCAATTTTCGCCTCGTGTATCTTCAGAACAAAGAGTGATATTGACAGTTTCGTTTAACGCATAATTATGTAACTTAGACTTCATTAAATTTTGAGCGAAATCGGTCAAGTCGTTTTATATGCCGAAAGAAAATTTGTATAAAATATTAAAAACATATGACATTTTTTTACTCTTTCCACTGGGAAACTAGTCCTGTGGACCTTTCGAGTCGCACCTCGACCGCTCTTATCAAGCTGTTAGTGATCCGACGTGTCTCTACAAGTGATCCAGTTTTGCTAATTTTAGTACGAAATAGTATCTAAATTCAAGCCTACGTGAGCGAAGCCGCAGGTAAAAAGCTATTTCTTAATAAAAGCAGTCTGGTTAGTCTAGTCTAGCGAGTCCAGTCTAGTTTAGTAGTCTAGTTTCAACCATCGCCACGAAACTTTCATTTACCCAAAGACTTCATTCATTATACGATAGATTTCTCATAGAGCGCATAGTTGAAACAGTTGGCGCCAATCAGGTTTGTTACGCTCAGCACACAGGTTGGCGACCGTAGTTTTGATTATTATTAAGTTGTTATGTTTCTGTGCAGGGTAGGTAATCATAATGCAATAAAAAGTACTTACAACATTGATATATTAAAAGGGAAGATATGTTACACGCTAATATCGCAATCACTAAACCTGGGCTCGGCGCACGACTACAAGCACCAAAACTTACACATCTGTTATCTTAAACGCAAAATTATATTTAACGATAGACAAGGACAGAAATAGGAAACGTCGTAGTTGTGCGAGCGAAATCGCGTCATCGCGAAATCGGGCATCACGTGCGTATCGTGTCTCTCACGCATGTTTTCTCGCTCTTACAAACGAGCCAAGTACGGGCAATCCCGTAGTTATGTAGGACCGGGCGCTTTGATTTAGTGACCTATCTTCCCCTTTTAATATATCAATAACTTACAAGAAAATTATTTGCATTATATAATTAAATAATAAACTAACGCAAAGTATTATATTATATGCTAATGATATAATATATATAAGGAGTATAAATTAAAAGAATCATTACTTATGACGCCATTTTGTCCTAAACCACTGTTTTTCTTTTTTTTGTTTACACTTAAAACAAGTTGTGAGAATAGTGGTATACAAAACTTGCAGAAAACTTGTTTGTTTGAGATTTTCTCTGTATTATACGAGTATAAGAACACAATATGTCATATACCCACGTGAACCCAAACGTCTATGATCGACATCTATAATACAAGTATTTAATAAGTTTTGTTGTATGCTTGTATCAAAACATGATGCGACGAAAACGAAACGGATGTAAACGAGGAGCAAAAACATAACATCATTTAAAAAGTGAACGTACAACGAATAAAACGAACGACGAAATAAAGCTCGTAGCGTTATTTAATTAGGCCGTGTGATTTGTTTAAATCTGATAAATATTTATGCAAATTTTATCAAGAATATGGGTGAAGAAGACTTTATTGAAAATATTATCGGGAGGTTTGGATTATATCAAACATGGATATTATTTTTAGTCATAATATCTTGTTACCCTATGGAGTTCCAGTTGACAAATGTTGTTTTTATTCTACCAAGTGTTAACTACGTGTGCTTGGATGAAAGTAACTCAAATGCGACAAACTATTGTCCATGTGAGAGTCCAGAATATGATACGAGCGGCATCGTCAGCTCCGTCACAAGTACATGGAATCTCATCTGCGGTAAAACGCAATTAGCTAGCCTCGCTCAATCGATGCTACAGTTTGGAATTTTAACGGGAAGTTTGATCTATGGCTATATTTCAGACAGGTGAGTAAAGCTTTGTCATATTAGCAACAAATATTTTTGCGTCTCAACCTCATTGTACAATAACATTATTACGAAAGTTTTGATTCAATTTGTACAATTATGTAGCGTCGTCACGTATTACGAGAATATGTCATAATTATTATCATCAATGTTTGATACCACATATCTGTCTTGGTCTAAAACAGACGTAATTTTAAAAGGACTGCGATACTTTGGAGCTTGTTTCCTGCTGTTTCCCAACTCAGGGTTTTGATTAGGTATCATGAACAAGTCGCTTTTCTTATAAATCTTAGTAGAAGCTCTTCTTTTACAAATTTTATTTATTTATTTACACTTTAATGCACAAAAAAGTACATATGGCGGACTTAATGCCATAGGGCATTCTCTCCCAGTCAACCATTAGGCTAAACAGAGATAGACATTATGGAGGCGGTGCAGCAATAATCAAATAGAGAGGATAAAAGAAATAATAATATATGTAATAAACAATACATAGATATTATATACATACATACATATATATATATATATATATATATATATATATATATATATAATATATAATAGAATATATATACATACATACATACATACACTGTATACACATAAATACATAAACATATATCCATATATATATGTATATATATATATATATATACACAATAGGTTCGTATAAATATTATATATGTCAGAACATATATGAAATATATACGAAAAAGAGAGCTTAGTCAATTCACACTTGCAACGATTTAATCATATACTTACGGACTTGATTTTTAAAGACGAATTTGTTGGGAGCTTTTTTAATGTCAAGAGGGATGTCGTTCCAGAGTCTGATGGCCACGAGGGCGAAAGAGTGAGATAAAAAACCAGTACGGTGTAAAGGAGTGAGTAACTTAAGATTGGCCGAGGAACGGAGAGAAAAATTATGAGAATCTCCCATGTATTGAAATTTAGATTTCAGATACTCGGGAGCACATGGATCGTTCAAAATTGAGAAAAGGGTGCAGAGTATTCTAACATATCTGCGCTGACGGATAGACAACCAGTTTAACTGTGTACGAAAGGAAGATACATGGTCGTATTTACGAAGACCATAAATGTATCTGATGCAGTTGTTAAGCAGACGATCCAATGTATTAAGATGAAGTTGAGACAGGTCTGAGCAACACACATCGACATAATCAATAATCGGTACAATAAGTGATTGGACAAGTAAAATCTTGGTATTGGTAGGAAGAAAGTTTTTAAATCGATATAGAGATCGCAAAGTTCCAGTAGTTTTGCGACTCACCTCCTGTATATGTTTGTTCCATGTTAAGCAACCATCGATGTACAGACCAATTTTCTTTAACTTTATTTTGTTTCTCTTTAATATTGTTTTTTATAGTAGTTCTTATCTCTTTTTGATTATTTTTGTCCGGTTCTAATTCTGCTTTCAAGGTGTTTTCCGAGTATCCGACTGCTTTTGACCAGAAAACACTTTCGCAGGTGACTTGGCGATTCTTCTATTCATGATGTTCAAACTTTTAGTAAGAGTCCTTTTGCTCGTGGTGTAGCTATTTCTTTTAAGGTTTGTTAGTTTTTTCCTAAAAACTATGAATTTCCGAAACTCTGTTACTCTTAATAAAGGGACCTCGACGACGATCCATATGGAGTGTGCAAAGGACGGTCGAAGTTTTAGGAATTGGGTGTAAGTAATCTGATTTCTTTCCAGACATTTCGAGATATTTTGTGAAACCCGTAATCTGCACTTATTTTCTCTAGAGTCTTCTAAAATGAATAGTAATTTACTTTGTTGTGGTTCATTTGAAAGAACGTAGTAATTTAAGAAGTCCCTTAAATCATTTTAACTCGTAGTAAGTATGGTCTTTATGTGCTTCAAACGATGATTTGCCATTTGTACTAAAAGAACTACCGCCGTAGTTTCTAACTCGTACAAGTGCCACAAAGATTTCTCATTTATTGTTTGGTGGCTAACTCGCACCTCTGGGAATTCTTTTAATCACTTGTACGTTACTATAAAAATTTTACAATTGTTCCGAAAAAAGTGAAGAATTTGTGTTAATTAGGGAATGTGTGAATTAGGGATATTACTATAAGTCATGAATTTCTACTGTAGGCTTTTAAGCCAAAATACTTTTAATATGGCATCGTTTAATGCGTATATTTAATCCCTTATTACCAGACTTTTGAGTGTTGTAGATATATTTTTGTGTAAAAATATATCTACAACACTCAAAAGTCTTTAGTTTAGTATAAATTAAGATCTTGAAAATTAAGAAAAAACCTAGTTCTCGAGCTTTGCTTATCACCTTGAAGTAATCTAATATTAATATTGTGTACGATGAATCACCAGGCGTTGCATCTTAAAAATATTATATTTTAATTAATGGTCAATATTTGTATATTTTTTTCAATCGAAAATTTAAGTTCACAGTTCAGAAACATTATTAAACATTATTAGTTTGTATAAAAAGAATTATTATAATATTAAGGAATTTATACATTATCCTCTGGAAATGAGCGATCGCTAACAAGCAATTTGTAATTTGTTTTGTGTTAATTAATGGTGTAACAAACATGATTGTAAGCTATGTATTATTTTAAAAAAAAGTTCCTCTGGGTTTCTTGCTGGTTCTTTCCAGGTCAGAGGTTTTTTCCGAACTAGTGGTAATTAAACAGAAAAGTGACTTTCAATAAGTATTATTTATAATCTATGTATATTTAGTTAAAAACATATTTATGTTAATAAGTAAAGCTATTAAATAGCACCAAACAAATACAAAAGGGAAAGCAATTATCAAGCACATGCAAAGCAAGGAATTTGGGGTAGATATAAACTTTTTACAAAGTAAATTTCAAGTAAATGTAGAGGAATCAAAACATTAAAAGGATACATAGCAATTCTTGAGTTAGTATCCGATTTAACTTCATCGGCTTTCTTAGCACCATTTAGAAGAACGGCAGCAAGGCGTGGCACACCACATCATATTTACAGCGATAATGGTACGAATTTCGTAGGTTCCAAAAGAATCATCAATCAAGAAATTGCTGATCTAAGATCCATTATTACAGAAAGATTCTTATCAGAAATAAGCGAGATGAATATCACATGGCATTTCAATGCCCCATCATCAAGCAGGGGTCTGGGTCATTCCCACAGGGGAATCGGTTGTAAAGTGAGTTAAATACGACCTTGGCAGAGTCATCGGCTATCAAATCTTACCTTCAAGAAGTTCTCAATACTGCTAATACAAATAGAAACCTGCCTGAAATCCCGACCGCTCTGCGCTATCACTGATAATCCAAATGAAATCAATTTACCCGACTTCGTCGCACTTTCTTGCCAGTGGTCCTGTTTTAATTTTATGGATACAGATAAAGAACAAAGAACTCGTTGGCACATGACGCAGAAGATATTCGGTGATGTTTGAAAGCGCTATAAGTCTAATTATCTGACAACATTATCAGCCAGGAGCAAGTGGCAACAATCAACCGAAAATATTTACTCATGGAAGGAGATGTCAAAGGTGCTGTACGCTGTACGGCGGGGAGGATGTTAGCGCTTAAATACACTACGCGCCTGTGGCTAAAAATATCAACGCGCGTTTTTAATTTCTTGCTGGTGTTTCGTAGTTTTTGTGAATTGTAAGACCATTATTGTCACTCAATTGATCGTTCCTCAAATTAGTTATAATTTAAAAGTTTTTCAGCGTTTTTTTTATATCTTCATGTTGAACTTGACATATCAGAAGATATTGTAAAATATTTTAAAACTATTGATATTAAGAAAACTGCACATCTGTATTCGTGTGTTATTGTTTCCTATAAAGTTATTGCGTTTCACAAAAGGTCGCTCGGTAACTGATGCTGGTGTTGAGTTAATCAAATATATTTTTCAATGCGTGGGAGAATTCACGGGATGCTTTTATATATATTTTATATATATTACTTTTATATATATCACCGGGACGGGACCATCTTTCCCAAAGAGTTGCCGGATTTATCGTCCACAAGTCTCTCGTTAACAACCTTGTAAGGATTGGTAGTGTGTCGACGAGGGTTGCGTACCTTATACTCCGAATCACCGAGCGGTATTCGTTGAAGGTCATGCAGGTTTACGCACTGACCTTGGCACATCCCAATGAGGAGGTGGAGGAAATGTATGCGGATGTTTATTTATTTATTCTTTATTGCATTCCTTATTAAAATACAAGAATACAAGGGCGGACTTAATGCCTTGAGGCATTCTCTACCAGTCAACCCATGGTATGGTGAGAAAATAAAATGAAAAAATTAACTACGTAATATATAAATTTTACTGGTACTTATATAAAATAAATAAACAATAGAAATATCTCCTATTTATACATATATACAAACATACATATGACGTCAACGCAAAACTAGGCACACGAGAGAACGGTGAGCTGTAGGTAGGGAAATTCGGAATAGGGCAACGTATCCCAAGTCACCAGCAGCTGGCCGACTTCATGCGGTTAAAGCTAAGTTCTGTAAGACCCGTCGCAGAAGAACACAAAAACTCTCCGATCACAGTCGTAATCTCATGGCTATTAGACGGGAAATGATGCTGCAGTCTTTAGCAGATTTGATAGCATACAGACAACTGAACAGACATATCTCCAAAAGCATGTGGTGGGATTTATACAACTTTACTACGGCTCGTATTGAAAAATCGGTCGAGCGAAACCAGAGCTCGAAAGTCTTATTCAGAAATCTGTCTGCCAGAAAGTGCCAACTGTCGAAGCTGAACACCGATTATGGAAGCTGTTTCCGGGACACTTGAGATTTTGAGTCAGATTGAAAGGTTCTGTGGGCAGCTGTACACATCATCGTTGGAACCACACGCAAGTGTGAGTAACGATCCAAAAGCAAGTCTTATCCGACACTATTCCGATGATATCACAGACGTCAGTCTGAGCGAGATTAGAATGGCTCTCTAGCACTTCAAAACCGCAAGGTCCCGGCCGAGGAATGAAATTCAGTGAAGCTGCTGAAAGTGGGTGGGAAACCGGTACTTGAAGTCCTTTGTCATCCTTGAGGTCGACTACTCCGGAGGCTTGGAGCAGAAGCCCGGTGGTCTTGTTCTTCAAGAAAGGCGACAACGCTCTCTTGAAAAACTACATACTTCATTCTGAGCCGGGTCCACGTGCTGTTTTCGAGAGTCATTACGAATCATTTCGCACGCAGACTTGACGACTTCCAGCCTCCCGAACAAGCCGGTTTTCAAGGCTTAAGTATCATAGAACACATACATACCCTTGTGCAAATTTTACAGAAGACCAAAGAGTACAATCTACCACTTTGCCTTGCGTATGTGGGCTATGAAAAATCTCAAAGTATAGGTAATAAAGCTGAGGTATTTGTACAGTAGGTCTATGCAACCTATCCAACTCTCTCTCTCTCTCTCTCTTTCTCTCTCTCTCTCAACCTATACAACTGCAGAGAGGTCTAGGACAGGGTGACGTTATATCCCCGACCTCTTCACCGGTATATTGAAAGTGGTCTTCACTGAAAAAGATACGGTCATATCATCAATGGCAAATAGTCCACTCATTGGAATCGCTGGAGCACCTAAGCACTATTCTCAATGACCTCAATAGTGTCTCCCAACGGGTAGCTCTCCAGATAAACATGAATAAATCAAATATCATGTGTAACATCTATGTCACACCTATGCAGGAAGTTGTTGGTAACACTAAGCTCGAAGCTGTAGACGAGTATGTTTACCTAGGACAAACAAGTCCTTGGTAAGTCCAACTTCCAAAAGAAACTTATGGATCTGAGAGGTAGTCCTTCAATGCTGGCCTTATAAGGCCGCTCGAGGTTGCTCAGCAAGCTATGGAGGGGGCTACGCTTAGGATTTCACTGCGCGATAAAGTTAGAAATGAGGATATCCGCAATAGAATCAGAGTGAATGATATAGCCAAGCGGATTAGTAAGCTGAAGTGGCAATGGGCAGTCCATATAGCGCGAAGAACCGACAACCAATGGGAAAAAAGTTTCTCGAGTGGCAGCTTCGAAGTGTAGGGCGACCCCCACTAGATGGACTGACAACCTGGGTATGACATGCAGGAAGTTGGTGGATGCAGGTGGCTCAGGTGTCGTGTTTTGTGGCAAACCTTGGGGCCTATGTTTAGCAGTGGACTTGTAAAGGGCTGTAATGATGATGATAATGAATGACTTTTAATATTATTTATTATTAATAAATATTATTTACGAATAAATATTATTTATTATCTTTATTTTAAAAAAGTCTGTTTCTAATATGATCTAATATTTCTTTTCAGATACGGGCGCAAAATCGCTTCCTGTTGCGCATTTATCACAAACGTTATATTTGTGGCTACATCAGCATTTGTACCAGAATTTTGGATGTTCCTAGTCTGCCGTTTTCTAATTGGAACAGCTATAGGGGGGTCACTACTCTGCTCATACATCCTTATTATAGAACTCGGTGGTAAATCATTTCGACCATATTTAACCGGACTCTTAAATATTGCCTACGTTACAGGATACTTTATGCATCCTATTATAGCTTATTTCGTCAGAGAATGGCGATATTTGCAATTGACTACTTCTGTACCGTGGGTGTTTACTATATTAAACTTTTGGCTCCTACCAGAATCTCCCAGATGGCTAATTACTGTAGGTAAAAGGAAAGAAGCCATTAGTATTCTTACTAAAATAGCAAAAAGGTATTAAAATATATTAAAATCTATGATATGAATTATGAATTAATATTTCAGCAAACGAACTCCGTCTCTTATTTTACTTTACGTTTGTTACAGAAACCATCGAAGCGTTGATAACATTGAATGTATCGTCAACAAAATGGAAGAAGAATCTTCAAGAGAACGCCAACAACATCACGGTTCTTATATGGACCTATTTAAAACACCCAAAATTAGGAACTATTTGTTTATAACAGCTTTCGTTTGGTTTAGCGTCGCACATACCTTTTTCGGTGTCAACCAATACATAGGTCGTCTTCAAGGAAATTTATATTTAAATGTAATGCTCTCAGCAGCTTGCCTTTTACCTGGATTAATTTTAGTAGTATTTGCTTCTTTACACTTATCGAGAAAAATAGGTGTTATAACAAGTTTTTCGGTTGCAGCTATATCATTACTAGTTTTTATATTTATTCCAGATGGTAATGCTTCTGTATCGCTGACATTTGCTATATTCGGTCAGTTAGGCGCCTATACGGCATTTCTTCAAATATACTTATACTCATCAGAAATATTTCCAACTGTCATACGGAACTCGGCGATGGGATTTGCTTCAATGTTTGCAAGATTTGGTAGCTTTATGGCACCATTTGTAGTCAATATTGGAGTAGAATGGCTATCGATTACTATTTTTAGTGTTTTAGCATTTTGTGGTGGATTCTTATGTTTTTTCCTGCCAGAAACAAAAGATACCGTTTTTCTAAATACAATTCAAGAAGCTGAAAAGAAAAATAATAATAAATAGTAATAAAATAAAAATATTTAATATAAAACAACAAATAATTGTAAATGGAAAATAATTTTAAGAAATTTTTGAAGCAGCCGCCGTCTTAGCGCAGTTAATATTTAAACTATATAACCAATTTGCCTCTTATTATGTTAATATTTATTGCTTTATAAAAATAGTGATAATATAATAATTGCAAATAAATTTTAAATTAATCATAAAATAATTATAAAAAGGCATTTAGTTTATGAAAATGTTTACAAACTTATTGCAAATTAGTATTTATTGTATTATTTATTAATAAATCAGAATGTATTTTAAAGTTGGCTAGTGAAATCTAAAGTCCAAAGTCAGAATTAAAATCTATTTGTACGAAGTTTGGACGACATTTACCATCAGGTGAACCGCATGTATGTTTTCCGTATCTTCTATAAAAAAAGTATAATCAGTTTCCTAATACCTACCTAAACATTGAGATAAAATAACTTCTGTCAAATCATTGACCTGATATGATTATATTGCACCTTATCGTGAAATAAGACATAGGTACTTAAAGATTAATCAAAACAATATATAAAGAGAAGTATTCGTTTTTTATTTGTTTAAAAACCATGTCTGCTGACGACGCCATTGAAAACATTATTGGTCGGTTCGGACTATACCAGACATGGATATTATTTTTGATCACAATTGGACGTTATCCTACTGAATTTCAATTGACAAATGTTGTTTTTCTATTACCAAGTGTTAACTATGTGTGTTTAGATGAACAAGCTTTAAATTATACTAATTGGTGTCCATGTGAGAATCCTGAATATGACACAAGCACTATCGCCGACTCCGTTGCTAGTAGTTGGCATCTCATTTGCAGCAGGACACATTTGGCCAGCCTAGCGCAGTCGATGCTACAGCTAGGAATCCTAGTGGGTAGCTTAATTTACGGATATTTATCAGACCGGTAAACATTAACATAGTTTTCCTGTTATGTGATTTTTTTTTAAATTATTAAAGCTTTTAAAATTAATTACATGTACAAAGACACCCGTCGCAGACCATAATCACAACGGCAGTTTTGGCTGCGAAAAGATGTGAATGTGCAAGTGCGCTATACACTGAAAATAAAAATGTAAATTTCAGGTCTCTGTAAATTTTATTAAATATAATATATTAAATATATGTTTGTGACTAAAATGATTGAAAGGAACTAAAAATTAGTAATTATGCACATATATATCATATTTAGAATTGTCTACCTTTCTGTTTGTTTATGAACGCATCACGTATAAAGTACTAATATTTTTAAAAGAATCGTTAAGAACATCAAAACGCGTATCTTTGAGTAACATTTAGTCTAGTTTTATTAAAATCGGTTCATTCTATCCATAGAGCAACGGGTCACCAGCAGACCGGAAAGGTGTTTTAGGGGGAATGTTTTAGGCGAATTCGTGGCATAAAACACCTCCTCATGTACATCACAACCAATTTTTAATATCTGTGTCTAGCACATTCCAAAGGAAGGAAAAACTAATTTGAGCAGTTTACCATTGTAAAGATTTGGAGCCAGGCGAAGAAGTAGCGAAACAAACTAAATTTCCATTACAGCCTATAAAAGTCTACTGCTGAACATAGGCCTCCATCATATATTTCCTCACAGGGGGAAGTTTCTTATAAAATAAGCTGGACGATTCATAAAAAAATTCTACAACCGTAGTGAAAAATTGATTATTAGTCATGCGATGAATTCTGCACCTTCCAAAAAGCAAACCCTCTCAGAAATATGAAGATGTACATAGGTCTCTCCTATAGATAGCGTCATATATTTACCGGTGCTGCCACGCTCAATGTCATATATTTACCAGTTTTTAATTTTAGTCGTTATTTGGAAGACGCTGCTACCTATCTCCAGGTTTGTTTGGTTTTATGGGATGCTGTGGTATATTGGTCATTTTCACACCGCCACTACACGGGTAAAAAATTGTACAACTTAAATCTTTGATTTGATTGATTGATGTTTAAGCTATACATCACAATGTTTTTACTATTAATAAATTTTATTCCGCCTAATTCTTTGCGTAAAACCAAAGAGCATAGAATAATCACTACGTTTTAGGGATGACAATAACATTCCTTTTTATGTTTAACTTGTGTGAAGCTAAATTACACCGACAAAAGTTCTCGAACTTAGAAAGATATTTTCAAATTTGATATTTTTAACTTAAACATTAGCGGGGTCCACACCGCACGATCCAACGCGCTCCAATCGCGTGCTTCATAGGCGCAGTTGGTGTGGCCGTGACTCGCGCAATCCAAGCTGCAAACTTCGAGCATGCACTCGTTGCCGCGAGCGATCCATTCGTTGTCAGTTTTGCGATGATGCTTAAAGGGGCCTTTGTCACTTGTCTTGCGCGGTGCTGACGTTTGTGAGCGGATCACGCGAAATGATAATCCCTTTATAAGGAGTATAAATGCTTATGGGACCCTAATAACACCAATTACACAAATAAAGGTGTGAGAAACGATGCTTGGCGATATATTAGTCGTGAGATGGATAACCCAGTTGAGGCATTAAAGAAATAAAATAGATCTTAGTCGGGAGGCTAACGGTTTTCGTGATTTTTGTTGTATATATTTTAAAAGAATATAGGTCGTTGCTGTCACGAAAATTTGCCGCCGTTGCTGCACGTGTGACTCCGCAGCGAGAGTTCAACTGACTGATTCAAGGTGAATCCACTGGAGTGGATTGGGACAGCCCAACAGAATCGTATCCTGATTAGAAAAATATGATTTATGATCAATGCTTCACAATCCTAGATCGCAGCTATTGTCTCAATACGATCCACTGGCGGAGAATCTTAGCACCGCAATTCAGAAACGCATTCATTTATGCAACGCTACCTTCTACGGTTGTCAGAAAATATAATTTTTGAGTTTAAGTAAACATATTCTTTTTTTGTGTAGTATGTTTTAAGTATTAAATATATGCCATCAAAAACATAACCTGTAAAAAAACCAAGTCTCGCAACTCAGTTCTTCCATCGTAAAAAGTTGTGAGATCCATGTAATACCAAGTCGGTTAATTTATTCAGTCCCTACTTAAGGGTCCTTCTGTTTTAAGTTATTACGTAATTAGATGACCTACCAACATTTTATGGTGACCATAATATCAATGTTAAAAATCTTTTATGTTCCAAATATATAAGATTGACTTGGCCATCGCATGAAAACACATGTATCTTACAAATAATACATATTATATTAAATTAGATTGCTACCTATTATACATATACATATTATACATATACCTATTATACATATATTATAGTCCACTGATTCATTCACTGCAAATGTTACTTTGTAGGTAATGCTTTATATTTATATAGGATTACAAAGTTATTTATGCAGTTGGTGTATCTAGAAAACTGGACCGAAATTAAAAAATATTTTAGTTTTTGTTTGATTTATAACGCTAAACACTGATTGTATTCTAAATTTGAAGCTTCTATGTCTGCTAGGAGTGCCTTAGAATTTTGATGATCGGTCAGTCAGTGAGTGACAATATTAAGAAACTTTGACTTGTTATAATTCTTAAACTACTGGTTCAAATTGAATGATACCATGAAATTTGAAAATACCATGTTTATACAATGCCTACTAGGTTACCGAAAATTCAGGCTTCTAGTTTTATCCACTACGAAGTTATAATGGGTCGAAAATTGCTTCGAGAAAAGTATGGTACGGCCGTGCCGCTTTTTTGCTCGACTTGGCTAGTCACTGCCGTGCCCCCAGATTACGATAGAACGTAATTTTACACACTAATAATTTTATTACTATTTCTGAAAATTTACGGCGCCGTGGAATTAATTCGAACCCATTTTTTGAAAATATCATATTTTTTGATACAATTAACCGATTTTAATATAACAAAGATTAAATGTAATGCGAAGACATGCTTTATGACTTTCATAGCAATTTTACTGAAAAAAATTTACTTGATACCGAATAAGTTCATAAACAGACAGACAGACAATTCTAAAAATTATAAAAATGTTCTTATTTACTTATTTTCAGTCCTTTTAATGATTTTTGTCATAAATATAATATTAGGTATAAATTTAAAGACAGATGGTGATGTTAACATCAATTCTAAAAATAAAAGAAAAATTGCGACGCAATTGATACATTATATAAAACATACCACAACTTTTAAATCAGTGCCTGCTAAACAAATCACTCCTAAACTACAGTAGCATAGACAAAGAAGAAAGTTCGATCCTAGCCGAAACCAACGTAATGAGGGCAAATAATCTTATGCTCACCAGATGTCGCTAGTTGACATTGAGAAAAAGTTTTTTTGTTACACAATGTCATTTAATTGATAATTTAGTTTTTGATAAAAGTTTATTGGTTTCTAGAGTATTATATTAATACACAAAACAATGCCTCTGTGGTTTTATTTTCTTTACTCGTTTGCACATTGTTAACAATTTTTTTGATTTTTTTATTTTAATGAATATCTGTGGTTTGATTATTTATTTTTAATCTAATCAATATAAAATATAACTAATAGTACAGAAAGAAACATTACAATTTTTACAATTTTCGAACAAAATAACTTCCCGACTATGAAATCTGTCAAATATTACACCTCATTTTAAGTGGCGCCGCCCTGGTGGCACAAAAAGTCGTGGATGCCAAAATTTCAAAATTTTATTTAGGGAAAGAAAAATATTTTAGGCAATATATCTTATTCAAAAATTTATAAATAAATTACTTTGCTATGAAGACACATCTACACGAAAGAAAAAAACAACCAGCCTTTATGTATTACAGCACCGCCATCTATTAATGATATTGGTTAACTATTGTACTTTAGAAATTAAGGTTAATTATATTTTGGTTTATATTTATTACGTTATTCTTTCTTATTTTTGTTTACTGCGTTTCAGATATAATTATATCGTTATGGAAAATTATTTTTCATAATTTATTATTATGAAAATTAATTTTTTATACCTAAGTATATAAATTAAACACAAAGATTCGCTTTATAATTTACTTACTGATTATTTAGATATAAATCAGTACTTTATACATGATACGTTAACAAACAAACAGACAGACAGTCAATTCTAAAAATGATAGAAATGTTACTTATTTATAGTCCCTCTCAATCAATTTTGTTACAAAAATATAAAATGTACAGACATCTGCAATTTACATTTCTTCTTCATTGTTCTTCTTCATCTTATATGTATAGATTATATGGAACGCTTCAATTGTGCCGAGTGATTTGCTATAACACAGTTTTAGAGCGCATATTCAAATATGTCCAAGTCGAAATCTACGCGATCGCTTTGGAACGGCGTAATATTGACGCACACTACAATGTTATCTCTGTGTGCGTGTCAGGGCGAGCGTGAGGCTATAATAGTTGCCTAACGACGACTACCTACGAATCACTTTGATCTTTGATTATGTACCTGTCTTTGATACTATAGGAACTAAAATAATAAAAAAATAATTTCCATATAATGGCTTATATAGTGTATGGAAATCGGAGGCTATGTGTGGAAATTGTTTTATTCTTTTAGTAAATTGAAGTCGGCTTTACATTTTCACCCTATTGAGTATATTATAATATGTGTATATGTTCTAATTGAAAAATATGTGTTGTATAAAATATATATCATTTGATAAACTTTTATTCTGTTTCATAATGTATACATAATTCATCAAACTAACAATTTCATTAGTGTCGGCGGGATTAGTGTTGCCAGGTCTAGCAAGTAAAATTTCGGGACGGAAGGTAAAAATAATCGGGGATTTGGTTTTCATATCCGGACAACTAGAATGACTACAAACTATAGGTTTCTTTGTAGCCTTTTGTGCTTTATTGAGATCCGTGGTAGCTCAGATGGTCAACGCTAACTGTAAATATCACAGTATGCGATTAATGCGAGAAATTATGACTGTAACTTTACTTTATTTTTGTGTTTTATAATTATTATTCGGGTCTGATTTCATAAACGAATAACTTTTCATCCAAACATCGTAAAAACTGATTTTTTTTTTCATTTTAGGCAAATTAAAAAACTATTTGTTATTTTTTGCAGTCCCTGAATTTTTCAAATCACTCATTTTAATATAATTCTGTTTAAAACTTTTGTGGTTTTTTTTCGACTGGTGAGACAATGTCGTAGTAAAAATATTGATAGTAGCTAACAGATATAATCATTTTTGCTGTCAAAATTATGGATTAAGTATAGAATAAGAAGGTTAGTGAAAATCGGGACATTTGGCGTCCCGATCAAGGGTGAATCGGGACGTGTCACTAGACCCTTGAAAATCGGGACGTCCCGCGAAAATCGGGACACCTGGCAACACTATCGGGGATCGAGCCCGGATTGTTTGCGTTTACGGCGAGCACTACCACTACGGGTGTATCTAGTTAGTTTGTGAGCACTACGCCCTTGAGCTACTCAACTGAAGCACGGCTCATATGTTTTATATCTGGGGGCACGGTAGTGCCCCCACCATGTCGACCAAAACAGCGGCACGGCCGTATCATCATTGCGAGACTTGGTTATTTTACAAGTTATGTTTTTGATGGCATGTCTTTGCTTAACCATAACGTTATCTCCACACACCTACACACTAGGAATTTTTCCTAAGTACATCGTTGGGGTAGTTTAAATACATTAATTTCACAAGGACAAACATCCAGACCTGAAACAATTATTTGTAGGTGATACAAATTTTTGTTCCATGTGGGATTCGAACCTGCGGCGCTCAGCGCTACAACTCATTACCAAGTCACTCCGCCACGGAGCCAAACGATTTTGTATTTTTACTTGATCCGAATTGCTTACGTTCATTACTCATTTCTAAAAAATATGTATGAAATGAAAATTTGCCACCATTACATCATTTAATATTTGAATATTACCATCATAAACATATTTCAAAATTACTTACTACCAAAAATATCGCTTATAAAAGTCTGAATCGTTTAAAATGCTCGATGGTGCTATAGGTATCTAGTTATAGTGTGGTGTAGTATAGCCTTATCGGTGTATCAACGCGATCGCGCGGTGTCGCTGAGAAAAAGTAATACGTCCTGTCGTTGGGATTACCCGGAGCGTACTGAATTCAATTTCAATTCAATCAAATTCAATTCAGTCAATTCAATCCCTGCATCATGTGCAGACGCCATTCAATTCAGTGAATTGAATGGCGTCTGCACATGATATGATGTTTTATAGTATTTTTAAAATAATTGAGAAAATAAAACGAGCTAAGATTTTTTTTGGATATTTAACATTACATGTATTTTGATAAAATAATTAAAATAGATATGTTTATAAGCAAATACATGGAAAAAATTACATTGAAGTAGACAGTTTTGGTGATTTTATAATATTATTTTATAATATTAAATCGAAATATTTTCGTAATTTAAGTTTTGCTATACACTAAAAGACTATATATTCCATTATAATAACGCTTAAAATAAAGTATTTTAGCTTATAATAATGGTTGTATTCAACCTGAAAGATAACTCTTATGCATATTTTCGTAAAACACTGTGAAGGGATTGTCTTCGCCCTAAAAAACCGTCATTAAAAACTATGATTTTGCATTGCTATGTACGAGTACTAAATAGAGACTTCATCTTTCTAAAGCCCTAATTTTCAGCAAATAATCTCCTCACGTCGTTACGATATCGCCTTTGGAAAAACAATAAAACATGTAGTTTTCGACGCGAAACGCATATGCCCTCTTAATCTATGTGCTATAATGAGGGCTAATAATCTTCCACTCACTAGATGTCGCTAGCTAACACTGAGGTAAAGTTTTTTGTTACATAATATCAATTAATTGAGAATTTCGTTATAATTAAAAGTATATCAGGTTCTAGAGTATTATATACACGAAACACTACCTAAGTACTTTGCTCTTTAATTTTTTGGCACATTTTTAACTTTTTTAATAATTTATCTACTTTTATGAATGTCTGTTGTTTGGTTTACTTATTTTTATTCTGATTAATATAAAATATAAGTAATAGTACAGAAAGATAAATAAACCTTTACATTTTTTTGAACAAATTAACTTAGCCGCTATGAAATCTGTCAAATATTACACCTCATTTTTGCACTGGTGACAGAAGTTTTGGATCTTATTGTCACGGTAGGCAGACAGATTCGCGATCACGATCACGATCCCAATACAAGACGTCTCGCACATTTGACGTTGCTGTCCGTAGCCAGTCCTGGGTATGTCATGTCTGGCTCCGACGTAATCGATTTGGTTTATAGCGCCTTATATCAAAAGCCATTTAATTTTTCTGACATTTCCCATAGTGGCCTCTCACTACACTACCGGACGTAGGGAAGTGATGGATTCATTTACGTCGCTACTACACAGCAAACCAATAGACGTTCTCTTCCTATGTTTTCATATATTAGCTCCATGTTTTATAAATTAGAATAATTGTTAACATCTTCTTTAGTTTACTTTTTATTTAATCTTATAGCATATTTGCGATACTTATCTTTATTTAAATATATATCCTCGGTGATAAAATCATCCATCCACTTGATCGGTTTCATGATGAAATTACTGTAGTATATACGTGTGAAAAAAAATAAAACCTAAAAAAAGTTACTACTAGAAGTCTTAATTACGTCCCACACCTGGGCACAGGCCTTCTCTAATTTCTGAGATTATGTCTAATAAAGCCTTTTTCTAACTAAACTAAAGCGTTTTTTTATTTTATTTAGTGACTAAAGAAAGTTGAAAACTAAACAATTGATTTTTATAATTTTGCGTGGTAGAGCCAGCCAGTAGAGCTGTATTATTATGGTTGTAACACAAATGGGTGGGCTCATCCTGGGAAAGACCACGCTCTTACAGAATAGCAGCGTAAAATAGCAGCCCAATGCTGCTGTGTTTCACATTTTACTGGAAAGGTGGCATTCCATCTTAATCCTCAGGAGTGAAAACCCATTTTGATTCCCAATTAAGTTGAGGATAAATGTAGATGTTTATGGGCATCCACTTACCATCAGGTGGACTGTGTAACCCTATATCATAAAAATAATACACGGGGCTGCAGCATTGTAATTAATTCTATATAGTTGCTACCGATTATTAAGAAGGTTTCGATGAGTTGGCAGAACTAGTCCAACAGAGTCTACGGGGATGGCAATGCATCTAGATTTTATTCTTAATGGAGGATAGATATAGATGTTTATGGAACACATCATCCACTTATCATCAGGTGGACTGTGTGGTCGTTAGTCGCCCTTCTTCTATGAAATAAACGCAATGCTTTAATATCTTTATTGTATCAAAAGTTGTAATTGTATCTATATTACACCAAATACGAAATATTTATCGGATTTTGATTTTTTTGAAACAATTATTTTTAAATATTTCTGTAAGCGATAATTTTGTGATGAAGGAAAACGGAAAAAAGTCGTTTCGCAACAGTCCACCTGATGGTCAGCGTCTACTGCAGCCCATGAAATCCTGCAACCAACTCTAATCAAAGAAAGCTGCAAATACGTTCTAACCACTAAGGATGGATTGCCCCTCTGTCTATAATCAGTCTGGCTTCAGGCCGGAACACAGCAGTGCATGAATTGTTGCTAGCCGGCAGTAATAGGTACGAGGGTGGGACCTGGTTTAAGCAATTCCAAATTTTATATCCGCTTGGAAAAAGCTCTGTGGATAAAAAAACTATTAAAAATTATCGTTTATACTTTATACATTTATCCTTACTAAAAGTCAGTTTAATTACAATTTTGTGAAAATTTTAATAAAATTAATTTCTAGGAATTTCATTAGGTACATTCATCGAGCATTTAACCTGAATAGAGTAGTAATGTGAGCCATCCAATTCCGAAACTGATCAGTGATTTGTCACTGATAAATAGCAATTCACGCTCGCCCTAAAACAGTAACTCACCAACAAGTGATCTGTGTGTACGTCCCCCGATACTCCCGAAAATATTCAGTTTGGTATATTAAACCCCATAATGTCGTGTTGTTCTATTCGGTGGTGTGGAAAAAACAGGAAGACATCGAATTATAAAAAAGACGGAATCACGTTTCATCGGTAAGTATCAATAAACTTTGATTTTGTTTCAATTTACATCCGTTTAATACGGCTCAAGTTAAAGTGGCCATTTAGTATGAATCACTTGGACACTTGTCTATGCGTCTTGCTCTTACCTAGGTGTAACCAATATAAGCCATCTCATTTTATTTATTACGTGTTTACTAGTGCTGAGTCATAATCAAATTACCGGATTATACCGGTTTTTTTATTATTTTACCGGATATTTACTGGAAAAGGTTATTTGTTTAAACAAATAAGTAGATGTAATAAATTGAATACATTTCAAGACAAAGTTTAAATAAGTCGATCTAGAGTGAGTAGTAGGTAGTGAGTTATTTGTCGATTAATTTAAGCAGACCAGACCTCAATACAAAAATATAATAATAATACAAATCCTACTAAAAATATAAATCTGAAAGTTTGGATGTTTATATGTTAGGATGTTTGCGTGTCACGCTAAAAACTACTGAACAAATTTGAATGAAATTTAGCACACAGACAGTTTATATCCCGGTTTTCCCCTCGGAAACGGGAACTATGCGAGTGCAACATTTTTTGTAATTTGTTTTTTTTTAGGTTTCCTAAGGATCCGAATCTTAAAAAACAATGGATAGATTGTGCAAAAAGGGAAAACTGGTTTCCAAGTAATTAACCGCAATTCCTACACTAAATTTGCCTATAGTGGTAAGATATATAATAAATAATCTATTTTATTCAACTTCATTATCAAACCTATTGTCTTTACAGACTCGATATATGTATTACTTTGTTTTCTTTGCAGAGTAACATATCAGTTCCAGAAGATGCAAGTCCGATACCATCATCGTCTTCTCAAAAGGAATCGATATCAACTACACCAAGGGCAACTAAACGAAAAGCTACCGAACCTGAAACTCCTTCAAAGTTTCACTCTCCGACCAAAAAACGTCTTTGCAGACGTGTTTTGCAGTTAACAAGTCAAGTATAAAAATAAAACAATTAAGGTATTAAGGGACAAAGTCCGTTACTATAAAAAAAGAGTGGCATCTTTAAAAGTTATAATAAAGGAATTAGAAAAGAAAAATCTCATTAAAGCCGAAGACGCAGATATTTTAAAAAAAATTGGTGTACTTAATCAAGAAATCGTTCATCGTCAGTATCTGAAATGTAAAACGGGAAAAATTATTAAAAAGAAATATTCGTCCGAATTGAGAACTTTCGCTCTCACATTGAATTTTTATTCATCAAAAGCTTACAAATATGTAAGAAATACCTTCAATACTTGTTTACCTTCCATGCGAACACTAACAAAATGGTACCAGACTGTGGACGGTAGGCCGGGTTTCACGAAAGAGGCTTTCAACGCCTTAAAAGCCAGAGCAGAAACATCCAAAGAAGAGTTGATGTATACCCTTGTATTCGATGAGATGAAAATAAAATATGAACCATCAACTCAACGTTCATTCGGCTACGTGGATTTTGGTAATCCACTGGAAACTGACTGCAATAATGAATGGACAGAAGCACTAGTGCTTTTAGTAGTCCCATTCAACGGAAGTTTCAAAGTACCAATTGGTTACTTTCTAGTTGATAAAACCAGTGGAGAACAAAAAGCTAACCTGGTAAATATTGCTCTTGAGCTGTGCCATGAAAACAAAATTACTGTCAAAGCGTTGACCTTCGACGGCTGTCCAGCAAACTTGGCAATGGCAAAGCAACTAGGATGTAAATTACAAAATGAGCAGCTAAAGACGAGCTTTAAATATCCTGTGACGAGTGCTAATGTTTTCGTATTTTCGGATCCCGTGCATATGCTCAAATTGGTCAGAAATACTTTTGAAAAATATCAAGAATTTCAAGATGAGAACGGCAACACTATACGATGGGATTACCTAAAATTATTACAGGAGCTCCAAGAAAAAGAGAATTTTCACCTAGCCAATAAGTTACGCGCTGAACACATTTATTTTAAAAGGAATATAATGAAAGTAAAATTAGCTACACAATTGTTCAGTCGCAGCGTAGCTACAGCATTAGATTTTTGTGAAGTAGACTTAAAATTGATAGACTTTCAAGGAGTTGGTGCGACATCCAGAATGATCCTACTCATAAACGATTTATTTGATATTTTAGATTCCAGAGATCACGGGTATGGATACAAACGGGCTTTGAATTTTGATAACCATACTAGAATCTTTGATAGACTAGAGGAATGCAAAAGATTTTTGGTGACTGTCACTACAAAAATAATAATACGAAAGAAGACGCAACACGTAAAATTGATAGAATCACCACGGTTTACTGGATTTCTACGTTTCTTTGTTGCAATCGAAAGTACTAAAGGTTTATTTAAGGATTTAATTTGTGATGAAAATTGTCCTATAAGATACTTACCTATGCACAAAATTTCACAGGATCACATAGAACTCTTTTTTGCTAATATGAGATCACATGGTGGTTCAAATGACAACCCTACACCCCGCTTATTCGAAGCCATTTAAAAGAAATGCTTAATTCATACAGAATTATAACAAACATCGACGGGTAACTACATACCGTTAGAGAAGATATCAATTCTTAATTGTTCTTTGGCAATCACAAGAATAAACTTGACCGCTCACAGCGAAACTGAGCAGACTGTTAGTGATGATGATCATGAAAACGAAGAAGAATTTAATATTCGGATGGAAGCTGTCGAGCTTTCGCATTTTTCTGAGAATGTGATAGAATACATAGCAGGGTATGTGTCTAGCGCACTAATTAAACGCATTAAATGTTTTTATTGCGTTTAATTAGTATGCTTGTCAGAAAATAAGAGAAGCTTAATTTTTTACAGAGATAAGGGGGGCTTAATATATCCATCAGTTAATGTGCAAAAAATTAGCCGCCGTTCGGAGCAATTCATAAAAAAATTTTCATTGAGAGTGTAGACATAGTACGACAATGTACAAGTGACTTCTTAGTTCACAAAACAATGAGTAGTTTTGTAGGAGAAAAACTATTTCCCGAATATGAGTACCACCAAAATTACACAGAAGAGACGAACCATATAACTGATTTAGCTCAAAGTATCATAAAAAAATATGTAGATACGAGACTAACATTCCTCAGCAAAATAAAGAAATATAACGAGAAACAAGCAGTGAGAAGAATTTATACTAAATTAATTCACTTTAAAAATCAGTAATAGTAACACATAAGTAGCATTTAAATCTTGAATTTATTATACCTACCACAGCTATGATCGATAACTAAATAAACAAAAATATTAACATTTTGCGAGTTTTTCCTTAATTTTTCATATGATATAATAGTTTTATTTCATTAATTTTTTATAATTTCATTTATAGCCTTAATTTCAATTTTATTTCATTTATTACTATATTTTTTAAGTATGGAAGTTTCATTTAAAAGTTATTATTTCGAACACACATATAAACATACACACACGTACTTACACCTCCATATACTCTTACCTAATAGTCCTAAATAAAAATTATATATAAATCCGTTATGTACCTACTTACCTGGTCCCATAATACTTACCTGACCTATAAGGGTTTCGTTTTTTCCTTTTCAGGTACGAAACCATAAAAAAGTTTAGGCTTTATAACAACTTTCGCTCAAAACAACCTTTTGACTAATTTCAATATAAGATATATTAAAATCAATAAAAAAATTAATTAAGAAATAAAATTTATTAAGAAACAAAAAAATTAAAAAAAAAAAAAGTTAACACATACGTAAAATTTTAATTTGTATTTTAAATTAACTTATACAATATTCTACATAACTTGTTACATATTTGAGTGCTAATTAACACCATTTTCTTGGTAATCGCATTTGTACAACTGTGTATATGTGAATTCATTCCATCTAAATACACCACCTGCCAGCATTTTACACACACTTGGATTTCATATATATCTTTGCACAACACAATGTCTCAACTTGATGAGATTAGAACTGCACAGAACAGTTTGGAGGAATGCTTTTCAAAAAGGATGGCCGAACTGGAAGCACAGTTACACACGGGGGGATCCGCCAAGGACACGGTTGCAAAGGTGGCTGAGGAGTTTCGAACCTTCCGTGAACTCATGTTCCCCATGCTCTGTATGCTCCGTAAACAAATTAATGAGTGCTCCCATATGGTTGACGCTATTGAGACCAGGCATCGACGAAAGGCTCTCCTTTTCTTGGGTGTTGCTGAAGAGGAGAAGGAGGACTGCAAGGCTACAGTGCTAAGTATAATCCACAAAATGGAGTTGAAGGACATCACAGCATCTTGCATTAGTGTCTGCCACAGGATTGGAGTAGCCACCAAAAATCGTCTCAGGCCAATCCTAGTTCGATTTCTTAGCGTTGACTTCAGGTCATCAGTACGGAGGGCAAAGTCTAGACTGAAAGGTTGTCCAGTTTCAGTAAAGGAGTTCTTGACAAAGTCTCGGCAAACTGTTTTTGGCAAAGCCCGTCAGCATTTCGGCATGCGTGCATGCTGGACCCAAGATGGAGTAATTGTGGTGAAAGTTGCAGATGGATCCCGGCATAAAGTCACTACCTTAGATGAGCTGACTACTCTTACGCAAAAACACCCTAAGGCGACTGCTGAATCCTCATCTGGAGGCGAGCGCATTGCAGGAAGCAATTCTAAACCACGTAAATAACTACGCAGTATTGCGTTTTATTGTCTTAATTCTCCTTTTTCCTTTTACTACAACTTAAAATTTATTCAATATTGCAGAATTACTTAGTATAATTTATTATTACTTTTTATCCACAGTATTAAACCTTGTTTTGCTCTTATGTAACCTTAAGCTTCTTTCTCATTTATTTACATTTTTTTTTAATTAGTTAATTTCTAATTTTATAGTTTCTCGTTTTACATCATTTATTAAAACTTGTATATTTATTACATTTTAGGTTAAGTTCTACTTTGTTTTGGTATTATGTTGTTTTGCTTTTGGTTATATTTTGTCCATAGATTAATAGATTCGTAACAAGTGCAATTCGGTCGCTGGGAAGTTTTTTTTTTTATTAATACATGATCATGGATACAAAGTCCTTTGGACACAGTATATGTCGTCTATGAGACACTTCTCTATGATCCTTTTTATTTGTTCTAAGTTCTGCTATTTATTATTAGTAATCTTAACGTAGTTTAGTTGTAGTTGTCTTGCAAATCATTTTTATTTTTATTGTTTTGTGCATTATATTTGTCTTTTAATTTTTGAGTGTGTTAGCTGGCGGGTGGTGCAGGGATGGCAGTTTAGCAATCGTAATTATTACTATTTTTTTACGTTATATAATTTTAATTATACTAATTTATTTATTCTTATAGTTATAGGTCTATATTATTTATTTATTTTTATATATTCTATTACATATAGATGAGTTCCGATGATGATTCTTTTCTTTCTGCCAACGAGTTTTCTTCATCAAATGACAGTTATTGCTCTATTACTGAAACGTTAGGGGATTTTGTGCGACATAAATTCGATGAATCCCGCTCTTTGTTTAATGTTTGCCACATTAATGCACAGAGCGTACCTAGTCATTACAGTGATCTGATTGAGGCTTTCTCTGACGCAGATGTTCATGCCGTCTTGATTTCGGAGACTTGGCTTAAGCCCCATCTTCCTTCTACCTCTTACCCTCTCTCTGACTTCAGTTTGATACGCAGCGATCTAATTGATAGGAGAGGGGGTGGGGTCGCTATATATCTTCGTTCTGACTTTTCTTATAAAATTCTTGCTTCTTCTTCCCCCTATTATACTGCATCTGCAGAATTTCTTTTCCTTGAAGTTTGCGTAAAAGGAGCCAAATTAGTACTTGGCGTTGTCTACTGTCCTCCTTCTGTCGATTACTTCTCCAGTCTTGAAACAATTCTGGAATCCTTGGGGTCGGAATACTCACATCACGTCATCATGGGCGATTTTAATACAGATCTCCTCACTCCGCACTTAACCCGTTCCTCCAAGCTCCTTCAAATTGTCGAGTCGGTTGGCCTCCACATTTTACCTTTACAAGCCACTCACCACAATATTGATGTGGAGGATACCTGGCTTGACTTAATCCTTACCTCTGCTCCTTCTCTTGTCTTCTGCCACGGTCAACACTTTGCACCTGCTTTCTCCTATCATGACCTCATTTTCCTTTCTTACGTCCTTAAACCTCCTAAACCTCCAGCTAAAACTCTACACATGCGTTGTTTTGGTCGCTTGGATATTGAAAAGCTCTGTATGGATGCATCCAAAATAAACTGGAACAGCGTGGTTTCTGCACCCACTGTGGATGAAAAAGTTGGTGCTTTGAATGAAGCTATCCCTAAATTATATGACGTACATGCTCCCATCAAAAAAGTGAAGCTCAAGCGTCCACCTGCGCCTTGGATGACGATTGGGGTTCGGATTGCGATGAGACGTAGGGATCGCGCTTTCGGCAAATTTAGAAGAGATCGATGTGATCAAAACTGAACGCTTTATAAAGTTGCAAGGAATCGGTGCAATCAGATGATATGCAACGCCAAACGCCGATTTATTCTTAGTAACATCTCATCTTCTTCCCCTGCTAATATCTGGAAGTTCCTTGGAACCATAGGTATCGGTAAACGACACCGTTGTGAGTTTCAAAGGACGATTGGTCTGGATGATATCAATTTTCATGTTGTCTCCAACAGTCCTCTTGATCACCAGACCAAGCGTCTTACTGTTGAACACTTAATGGGTTTACCTCGTCCTGATATTAATCTGTTTCAATTTTCTCCAGTAGCTGTAGATGAGATCAAGAAGATAATCCTTTCCATTAAATCTAATGCTGTAGGTTACGACAACATCAGCCGACGGATGATTATCTATATACTAGACCATATCCTTCCAGTCATCTCGCACATCATTAACTTCTCCTTGGATTCTGGTCATTTTCTCTCACTGTGGCGTAAGGCTTACGTTATTCCCTTACAAAAGATCCCAAATCCCTTTTTACCCAATCATTTCCGACCTATATCCATCCTTCCCTTCTTATCCAAGGTCCTTGAGGCCTGTGTCCACAAGCAACTTTCGCAGTTTATCTCTCGTAATAACTTATTAAGTCCCTTGCAGTCTGGCTTTAGGCCCGGTCGTAGTACCGTTTCCGCACTCCTGAAAGTAACTGGTGATATTAGGGCAGGCATTGAGGACACTAAAGTCACTGTGTTGGTTTTGGTTGACTTCTCGAACGCCTTTAATACCATTAGTTATGACATTCTAATTTCCATCCTCTCCCTTTCTATGATCTCACCCGAAGCACTGGATTGGTTTTCATCATATCTTCGAGGGCGCCAGCAGTCGGTTCGCATCGATGAGCTATCATCTAGCTGGCTTGACATACATGCTGGTGTCCCTCAAGGCGGCATATTATCTCCTTTGTTGTTTTCTATATTTATTAATCTCATTACTCAAAACCTTCAGTCTGCGTATCATCTGTATGCTGATGACTTGCAACTGTACACACAAGCGAGTATTGATGATATTTCTACAGCGGTGGACACACTTAACAGGGACCTTGAGTACATTAAGAACTGGTCTGACAGGTTTGGCCTAATGGTCAACCCTTCGAAGTGTCAGGCCATAATAATTGGTAGCCGTCCGATGATCCAGAGATTGAAAACAGTAGCTGTACCTCCTATCTTTTTTAACATTACTGAGATTCAATTGTGTTCCACTGTGAAGGATCTAGGTTTATTAAATTCTACTTTGAGTTGGAAATCCCAAACAACGACCGTTAGCCAGAAAGTCACTGGTACCCTGCGTTCTCTCTATCGCCTAAAAAATTTTCTACCATCTGAAATTAAGACAATGCTTGTGCAGAGTTTAATTTTTCCCCTAATCGACTATGGTGATGTGTGTTATTTCGACCTGAATGCAGACCTTCTCAACAAATATGACCGTCTTCTGAATAACTGCATTCGATTCATTTTCAATCTTCGAAAGTATGACCATGTATCCACGTATCGATCTCAATTAAAATGGCTACCTATTCGTCAACGCCGTAGTTTGCGTGCACTCACCACCCTTTATTCTATTCCGATGTCTCCAACTTCCCCTACCTACTTATCTCCTCACTTTCAGTTGCTTAGTGCTAGTCATGAGAGAAACCTTCGCTCTACGAACAACCTTCTTCTCCTATGTCCATCCCACAGCTCTGGACTTGTTCATTCTTCTTTCCACATTCAATCTATTCTCCTTTGGAACGCACTCCCTCTCGAAATCAGGACGGCTAGCAATCGGTACGCGTTCAAGATGAAGGTTCGGGAACACTTACTTAATAAATTGGCAGAATCATCATCCTCATCATTGGCAGAACCAGCGTCCTCATACGGCCAGCAGTGAAGGACCACGTCTCTGATCCATAAGACATCACTGGCAACACGCACTAGTTGTACATGTGTATATGTATGTATATGTGTATATATGTATGTATGTGTGTGTATGTATGTATATATATATATATATATATATATATATATATATATATATATATATATATATATATATATATATATATATGTATATATGTATGTTTATATGTATATATATATATTCTTATTGTTCTTATTGTAATTATGTATATTATATATTTTATATACATATATGTGTATGAATATTAATATAATTTTGTCTATTTTTTGCGATGTACCATTTATATCTTATGTATTTTATTTCCATGTATTACATTTTTTTTGTTATTTTATTTTAGTATTCGCATATTAACTTTTTATTACACCTACTTAATTCTATCTCTGCATCATCCCAAGGTAGACTGGGAGAGAATGCCTTAGGCATTAAGTCCGCCTATATACCACTTGTGTATATGAAGTTTTAAATAAATAAATAAATATTATTTTAAGATATATTATTACAATCTACCGAAAAATAATGCGTTACATTGTAAGCAGTATGTTACGGGTTCACAATCTTTCAACAGTTTACATACTCGCGAGATAGATATTAAACTTACGATTACGATTTTTACGGTCTACGGTAACAAATATTTATAATAAATATTTTATTGGACAGCTCTAGTGCAATACTTGACTTTGAATCGGCCAATCAGAGCGCAGCGACCGGCGCAGCGTTTTGGCGGAATTTGTTTTCTTACAAAACAAATAACAATACCGCTCTATTTCAGGTTAAATGCTCGATGGGTACATTTTATTTACTAAGATTATAAAACTCCCAACGTGTCGATTAGTTTTTCATGTAGTTTTTTTTTTTCAGATACGGCCGTAAACTAGCAACGTTATCAGGAATGATCACCAACGTTATCTTTATAATCTTCTCTGCAGTGGTTCCGGAGCTTTGGATGTTTCTCATTTGTCGATTTTTGATCGGCACAGCCGTTGGAGGAACGATGCTTTGTTCTTACATACTTATAGTCGAGTTAAGTGGTAAATCGTTTAGACCGTACTTACCGGCATTGACAGAAGTAGCTTATGTAACGGCCTATATAATGCTTCCAATTATAGCATATTATGTAAGACAGTGGCGATATTTACAATTAGTTACATCTGTTCCTTGGGTATTTCTTATAATGTACCAATGGTTACTTCCGGAGTCACCACGTTGGTTGATAACTATGGGAAGAAAGAAAGAAGCTATAGATATTCTGACCAAAATTGCAAAATGGTAATATCATGATAACTTTTAAATTTAATTTTCTAAGGACAGTTTATCTAGTTATTAAAAATACATATGTATTTAATTACAGGAATAACAAAAAGACTGGAGACATTGCAACAATAGTTGATAAACTGGAAGAAGAATCTTCAAAGCACGATAAACAAGAATCAGGATCCTATCTAGACTTATTCAAGACGCCAAAAATAAGAACCTATACCTTCATATTTGCATTCGTCTGGTTTTGCTGTGCAAATACCTTTTTCGGTATTAACCAATATATTGGGCGCCTCGGAGGAAATTTTTTTCTTAATATTATACTTTCAGGTCTTTTCCATGTACCTGGAATGATATTTAATGTACTTGCTTCTATATATCTCAAGAGAAAAGTAGGTGTAATACTAAGTTTAGTTTTAGCATCACTTTCGTTAATTGTGTTCATTTTCATCCCAAGCGGTTCCAATTCCTTGTCTTTTATTTTTGCTATAGTGGGTCAAATGGGTGCATATATGGGATTTATACAAATTTATTTATACACATCAGAAGTATTTCCAACTATTGTCAGAAATTCCGCATTAGGTTTTGCATCAATGTGTGCTAGATTTGGAGGTTTCGCTGCTCCATTTATTGTGAATATTGGAACTGAATGGGTTTCAATTATGATATTTAGTTTTGTAACTTTAAGTGCTGCATTTCTATGCATCTTTTTACCTAACACCAATGACACAACATTGTTAAATACAATTCAACAAATCGAAAAATCACAATTACATGTAAAACAGAAAACTGAAAGTATAAAATAAGGAAATTATATAAATACAAAATACAGATTATACAGTATCTCTACTTTTATAAGCCGCTCTTATTTCAACACTACAACAAATATCTTTTTATTGAATAAAACTAATTTAACGGATTTCATCGCGTTTCATTTAACTTAGTTGTAACTTCTTATTTACTTACTTACTTACATATCGTCACGCACAATCCCTAACGGGGTAGCCAGAGAGAACAGATCGCCAAGTGTCACGATCCTTACATACGTCTTTCGCTTCTTTCAGGTTCATTAACTTCTTCATACATGCACGTCTAGGTATCCGAGTACTCTTGATCCTCCCCTCTTCGAGCAATTTGCTCACATGGTCTTCGAAAGTTAGTCTCGGTCTACCTCGACACCTTTTTAACTTCTGTTGTAACTTCTGATGCTTCAAATACTTTGCAGCATCCTTCGTCACAAGAATGAAGAAATGAGTACAAGCAGGTGGCAGTACCCAATCGCCTTCTCTTTTAAGATAGAATGTTTTATGTTTATTTTACTGCACACTAATTATCTTATTACTTTACACTAATTATCTTTGGTAGGAATCAATGTTTCTTCGTGAGAATTTGCGGTCGATCAAATCTGATGTAATGGTGAGAACCATCTGGGATATAATGAACATGTAGCTGATGTGAAGCATCAACGGTGTTTTACTTTAATGTTTTATGTTAAGCACCTATATCCGCGGTATTTTTAATAAAACTCGAAAGTACAGTAACTTGTTGAAAGTTTGGTTATTTTTGTGAGAACCGCAATTGTTTCTATTTTTGAAATAGACTAAAAGTTTGGTTATTCGTTCTTGAACTGTATTCTAAAACAATAAAATATGAAAAGAAGTCGGCGGCACCTCATCCCAATGTAAAAATCCTTATTTCGATGTATATGGCTCATTATTGCGAGTGTACAAAATAAGGAAAAAGTAGGAAGCAAAATGTGTTCATTATCCTACAACCAAAATTATTATAATTAAAAAAATATGAATAGTCATCCTCGTGGATCTGACAAGTTAATTGTATTTTTTATTATGCAATTAATTAACCAAATGTTGTTGATTAATTTTGATTTTCTTTCACAAAAGAAATCAAATCACATGAGTAGATAAACGGAACAGAGATAGAGTTTCGCACAACCGCGCAAATCGGGTGCACTACTACAAGCACGTGAGACGTGTGGGCGTGACCACTGGTCGCTTGTCACGTATGCGCGGCGGCACTGGAAAAAACCGGTTAAGACCGATTTACACTTCGACAAATACAGTAGCGAGTTAACTTGCGAACCTGGCGAGTTAAGTTTGAACCTCATTCGAACGACAATAAGCGAGTTAAGTAGCAAGTTAACGATTAAGTTGAACGGGATAGTCAGCCGAGCTATTTTTCGGCGAGTTAAGTGCGAAGTGCTGCCCTCTCGCGCGTCTCCCGCCACCTGCAACTAAACTCGCCGTTTGTGTAAACGAGCGAATTTAGTTCAGTGAATAAGTTGACAGGACGCAACGTTTGCGCGCCAAAACGTACAATTGTACTTTTATAATTAAACTCGCCACAAAGTTTGTACGATACTGTTTATTGAATATTTATACGTTTTATACTGAGTTTTAATAATAAAATGGACGGAAGATATCACGTATAAATTTGTACAGGAGTATTTAGAACACGAATTTTTTTATAATAGTAGAAGTTCAAATTGTAAAATTAAACCTGCTCGAGATGCTGCACTCATGAAAATTCTGAAAAACTTCTTTAACAACAACCATTAATACTCCTCTGACTGGATCATTTAATTCTTGACGTCATCCTAGAACCATCTTAAACGAAAACCAGAAAAATTCTGTAGTCTTGAAACGTCATACTCCAACGAACTCTATGAACTAATGTCCTTAACTAAACTCGCCACGAAAACATTGTTTGAACGCTACTGCCCACTTAACCGTTTACTGTCAACTGCCCTGTAACTAAACTCGCTACTGTGCTTGTCGAAGTGTAAATCGGTTTTTACGCTGGCATAGCCAGTGGACAGTCTCAGGGTTCGTGCGACGCACGTTGTTTGTTTTGTTAGTTGCAAGTTTGAATATTTTAATTTAAAACTTGGTATTATTAATTATTTAACAAAAATGTTTTGTTTATTTTGTCTCCACATATTGTGACAACCTTACCAAAATAGGTAAAAATAGGTAAACATTTTGCACGTTATAAAAAGCTTTGTTTCTGCTTCGTTTATGTCACGTGCCTACAGCGAGAGCAAATTTTCCAGATGTATTATCTTCGCACTATTACGTAGGTATGTGAAAATTTGTAGGGATGTATGGATTAATTACGTAATAAGCATTCATTCTCATAATCAATATAAACATTTCATACTTATGAAATAAAATCCTATTATTAGTTACCTTATATTCAAATTCAAAAGGTTTATTGTAAATGTTTCATTTGCTGTTAATTTAAAATATGATGTATCTTACAACTTAACAGCCATTTTCGGGTATTACCATATTTATTATATTTCTATATAAGTCCATAAGTATATAAGTCTATACCTAACATAACTACTGAATAAACTTGTTAATTATAAATATTAAACAATTCATGAAACTTACATAGAAATATTAAGACGTAATTAAACAATAAAGAATATATTATAATATCTAATTGGATTAATTGTAGAGTGTTTTAATTTTACAGATATTCTTCAAAATTGTAAAAACAGTTTTGAAATTAATTTTTTTTTTGAATTTATTATCAAATGAAAGCAATTATTTTTTAATTTCTAATGTTCACTGGTAATTTATTTAAAAAAATTACTGCTATGTATGGCAGTCAATATATAATAATACTATATTATGGGCTGGCGGCTGATTTTAATTGTGGAAGAAGGTAAGAAAAGCTGTTCTTTATTTCGCGTGTTAATATTATGTGTTCCTTTTATTTTGGAAAAAATACTATATACTAGCTAGCTATATCTAGTCAATTTTATTTATTTTAATACTCATCGTATTATTACAATAGTAGTACAAACAATATGTGGCTCTTTCTAAAGTAAGATATTGTGTAAAATGACTTATACACATATAACGTCGTTGTCAAACCAATATCTGCTATGTGTAAAAAGTATACTTGAGATATTAAAATAAAAAATTCTCCTGTAAAATTTAATATGAAGGTTATTTTTAAAAACCATATCAAGTTAAAGTTATAGATATCATTCGTAATTTTAATAATGTTTTGAGTATTTAGATTATTTACTTTATTTTATATTTTTAAATTACCTTTTTTATAGGAGAGGGGCAAACTAGCATACGGCTCACCTGATGGTAAGCGACTACCGCCGCCCATGAACAACTGCAACACCAGGGGAAATGCAGACGCGTTGCCGGCCTTTTAAAAAGTAATAGGCTCTTTTCTTGAAGGTCCCTAAGTTGTATCAGTCCGGAAAAATCTCTGCTGGTAGTCGATTCCACAAGGAAGTTGTGCGAGGAAGCAAACTTCTTTTAAATCGCACAGTGGTGGACCGCCAGTCATCCAGATCGTATGGATGGTATCGCGAGTTTTGTTGCAATGTACGATGGTGAAATTGTGCGGCTAAAATTAGTCTGAACAATTCCTTAGATCACTTCCTGTGGTAGATGCGATAAAATACGCAAAGAAATGCAAAATTCTTGTGCAACTCTTCTTCCAGTGCCAGTGAGTCAAGCCGATCGGAAAGAGCTCGGTTGATCCGAACAGCTCTGCGCTGATATGTCGACTGAGGTAACAAGGGGAGTGCCTTGAAACGACGAAGGGATTCTTTTTAGCCGTAAAAGCGCTAACTTGTATCTTCTAGGGATTAAACTGGACCAGATTTGGTAACCATCAGTCCGAGACCTGGTTCAACAAAGTTTCTACTTCACACACAAATTTGTGCCGGTACTTGGTGACGTTTTCCCGAGAAATATTGGACGGCCGGTGTATAAAGCATCGTCAGTTCCGTCGTCTGAATAGCTATGAATATTACCGGTTTACAACATGTCATTGATATGCAGAAGAAACAGCGTTGGTGATAACACGCAGCCTTGTGGAACACCAAGATACGCTCTTCTAACGCACCACAAGACCAGGAGCGTCGTCCACGAGGCCCCGCCCGCAAGGAATCCAGAAGATCACCAGCCGAGTGGCCGCGACGGAAACTGTACTAGCGGTCACTTATCAGCTGGTGATCCTCAAGGTACCGCACGAGCTGGCTGTTAATAATGGATTCCATTATTTTAGAGAACAAGGAGGTGATGGCGATAGACCTGTAGTTGGATGGATCAAAGCGGTTACCTTTTTTACGGATCGGGTGCACGAAGGCTGTCTTCCATAATTTCGGGACTACGCCTAGGGAGTATCGGAACAGACGCGTTAAAACCGGTGCAAACTCCAGAGCAAACGTCTTCAGCACAATAGGAAGAACGCCATCAAGCTCACTCGACTTGTTGACGTCCAGGAACAGCACATCCTGCATGAAATCAAATGAAATGAATGATTTTTATTCAATATTGATTATTGTATAACACTTATTGAAAGTCATTTTTAATTTACCACTGGTTTGCAAAAAAAAACCTCTGTCCTGGGAAGAACCAAGAAACCCAGTGGGACTTTTTTTAAAACGTATTTCAATTTGCAATGAATTTATTTTGTACAATTTTTGTATGAATTTTTATAGAACCAGCATGTTGGTGGTCACGTCACTCCCAGGGGTTATTTTCATTTATGTATTCATTTATATTAATATCTCATGTTGAACACAATTAAAAGCCTTAGAAAGATCACAAAAAAAATACTTAAGACATCTTGTGAACTCCAATACTCCAGATCTTTGTTAATATAACTACGCAAAGTTATATCGTAAAGTATGAAGACCTAAGTGGAAAACTATTTTTGAAATAGTTGGCCACTCAGGTCTTCATACTTTTTTTCACGAATGGCTCTCAAACTTTTGTCAAATTTATTTTTTTATAAAATTTCATGCCAAAAATTGAAGTATTTTTTATTTTGCAAAAAGGTACAATAGATAATCATAGTATTTAATGCATTTCTAATAGAATAGTCTGTGAGGAATAAGAGAACACCAAAAACGCAACAAATTCATTAAGGCAGTGGTGTACATAAAAGCACAGTAAGGTCGATAAAAACATTTTTTTAAACTTTATATTTTTGGCACCACTTGGAATATTTTTTTTTTTTGTATTTTTATTTGAGTGTCTGATACCTGTACTATTAGGCGCTCCAGGATTATCCATTCTTTCTGGGACACCGATATATGACAATATGACAACGTTCAAAAGAAAGTGGAATTAGTAGCTGTTAATAAAAAAGCAATTGAACCACTCGAATCAAAAATGGACTTATATACATAGTGGCATTATGTGAGTTGTGTGACGATACTTATCACATGTTCAGTATGACTGAGATTTTCATACTGGTGATACTGGTGGTGGAGTTTTAATATTGACACGAAGTACTCTTTGCACTATGTATCATGACTTCGGCGTGTGCGGTCCTATTGAGCTATTGTGGGTACCATTCCTTCACGTGCGTGCGCATCAAATACCAACTTACTTATTTGTATGACATATATTACCCCTGACGCTCATCAAATGACATCGGGTCTCATTTTTATTAGACAAAAAATTAACAGTTTTATCAAACTTTCTCCAAGTAGTGATTCTATAGTAATATAGATATTTGTTTGCCGTTCATTTATTGGAACTCAAACGAATACACGACTTAGAAAAAAGGGTTAACTGAGGTGAAAGAAGTGAGTATCTAACTGATGGAAGCAAGTAAGTTTTTATATATAAAATTATCTATTATACCATTTTGTAAACTGTATTAACTGCGCATATTTTTGAAATAGTTGGCCACTTACGTCTTCATTTTTTTTTACGAATGGCTTTCCAACTTCTGTCAAAATTATTTTTTTATAAAATTTCATGCTAAAAATTGAAGTATTTTTTATTTCGCAAAGAAGTTCAATAGATACTCATACTCTTTACTGCATTTCTAATGAGGACTGTGCTGTGTGTAGTAGTCCCCCGTGACCCCGGGTGCTGGAAAGCACCCGAAACGTCGGGAATTAAAAATAATTAAAATTAAACGCGATAAAATCCGTAAAAGTAGTTTTAATCAACTTGTATTATGTAAAGTTTATGTTCCAGAAACTTTTTAGTTATTGTAGTTAAATAAAATATTGTTTTGTACATTGAGCTATTATGTACTACGTACTAGAGGCGACACTGCATTCAGCTACTCTGTTCCACTCAACTGCGGTGTATACACCGCACTTTAATCAGTCACTCGCTAGGCGCTTGTAGAGTTGTCACATGTATTGATTTTAAAAAAATCTCTTGATAAAAATATGCCGTCGCGAGTACTTAGATATTGCACAAATAATTCAAGAAATGTCAGTAACAACCAAGGAATTATTTTTCATCGGTTAATAAGATACTTAATCAATAAAAAATATTATAGATTAATAATAAAACAAATTATTCCTTAGACGCCATCTCGTGTCATGTAATATAGATTATGAAATTAATTTGTTCAGATGCGACAATTCTGTGTGTTCTTAAGTATAGGACGAATATATTATTATACACATCTTTTTGCAGAAACATATATAAGTTATTATAATTTGGCAAACTTTCTCATGTTTAAATCTGCTTATTATTCTTTTATTTTATTTTTAGGTTTCCAAATCAAAGTTAAAGTGGTATAAATTCGTCCATTTTTAACTCTCGCGTGCCCAGCATTTATGAACGACTTTTATTCTAATTGAAATATATATATATATATATATATATATATATATATATATATATATATATATATATATATATATATATATATATATATATATATATATATATATATATATATATATAATTTAAATGTTAAGTTAATAAGTTTTGTCAAACATACATTTAGTATGTTTTTATTTTTGATTTAGATACCTTTTAAAATATTCGGATAAAAATATCATTAAATGTAATTGTGATATAATATTATGAAATGTTATATTAAATAAGCAAATATAATATACAAAATAAATGACACAATTTAAATATTGTTCTCGATATAATTTACCTATTTAACAATACAATCTACCGTTACCTACGGGTCATTCTACCTATGTTTATTCTATGATAAAAAAACAACCGCGCGAACACAGAGTAGCGCACATTTTTTGTTTGAGATAGCTGTTCTCACATTTCTTCAATGGTTTTGTATAAGAAAGACATACATAACGGAATACCTGCGATAAAAATCATGAGGTTTAGGAGTACAATTTTATAAGTCAGACTCCAGTTTTCGAGCAACAATAAGGAAAAATAAATAAAAGAAATCTAGAGGAGTTGTTTTCTTTTAATCTCATATCATATAGTCTACCATCAATTGAGCAGCGTCAGAAATTAACCTCAAAACTTTAAAAAAGTTATTTGTTTTTTTTTTAATCTAAATTAAAAATATTAATTGAGCAGCGACAAAAAAAACCTCAATATTTAAAATAGCATACTTTATACAGAACACTGTAGGTTAAGCGCACAGCTGATGCGTTCTCCTCCTCGATTTCCCTTTCTCTTTCTATTCGTCGTCACACACGTACACAATCTTGGCTGACAGTAACCTCTCGGAAAATGGGTTGGTACCAACTTATGGGCAACTACATCACTGCGCGCGCTCATTGATCAAATATATAAAATACCAAGGACTTCCCCATACGTAACTTAGAACATACGTAATGTTCGTGGATAAAGCATACCGTGTGCACAAGTGCAATATAAGTGTTGTACATGTGCAGACGATATGATGAGTGTAGTAGTGGTAATTTTTATTGCCACACCGAACGCTCTAGAGCAGAGAGAAATAAACAAAGAAATAACAAGAAATATTTAAGCATATCATCCTCTGAGGACGTAAGAGTACCACAGACTGAAATGAAACAGCAGATGAGTGGCAGCACCTCCCGGTAAACAGTACGCTTGCACTGAGAAACATTCAAAACGTAATGTTTTGAAACAAATCGCATAAAACAAATCACACAACATGTTTTGTTGATGGTGGCGTTCGCACTCACAAAAACTGTGTAAAATTTTCAACATATATTCTAACTTATCTTTAAACATGACAATATTTCTACAAATTTGTTTTCAAATATTTTGTTTCCGTAGTTAGATATAATATATATATATAAGATATAATATAGTTAAAATATGTAATGTACAATCACTGACTTTATATCTCTATGTGTACAATAAACTGTCAAACATATTTCACTACAACATGTTCTTTGACTATACAAACGCTTTTTCATACATTGACAGAAAACAGTGTTTAAAACATGTTTTTTTGTGAAAATTGCGTCAATGCAAACTCACGGTTAACAACTCATTAAAAAACTGCGGTTGCCGGCCGGCCTACCACGTCTTTCGGGTTGGCCCCTGTGAAATGTATTCCCCCATGTGAAACAATCTAGGTATGACAGACTGTAATGAATAAGAAGAGAGAGAGAAAGAAATATATAGTAACCTAAAAAATCATTCTATCGATACGATATATCGGTAAGACTACAATTGAAGAAACTAAAGAATGTATTTGTATATTAAGAATACTGATTTTCGTTTGGATGCGATGCTGTTGAGGACGATGAAATTTTGAAGTACCCAAAGTGATATGATCATCATTATGTATTATCGTAATATCATAACGTATATTGTTGTTCAGTTTGACGGTATCCAAAAATTATTAGTGTATCAAGTGTTAATGATAACACTTTTTAAGATTACGTGCTGTTATCGTGTATAGTATATGTTATGCTTTTCAAAAAGGAGATCAACTATATTAAGATAAATATATCAGGAAATATCTTGGCATATCTTTTGTTGTAGATATGGTAGATGGTTACATTTCTCTTTTTGTTAACTAACAATTTACGCTAGAGCAAGAATGTTTTATGTATGACGCGTTTCATAATAAGCACATGACAGTAAAACATAGGCGTTTGTGAACAAGGGTTTTTTAAGAATAAGGGTGACAGACGAACATACAGGGTATGTTCCGAAACGTTTTCAGTATACTGCCGAATACAAATGACATCATCAATTGACACTGTATTGTACTGGCGTGCCGCCGCCATATTGTGTCGGATATCCGGCCATAATTAAACAACTTTTAATTGTGTGTGCGCTTAATGAAGCATGCCAGAATTTGTTTTTATTTATTCAAATTCAAAAAATTATAGAATAATTGCTGGTATCTCCATTAGGAGGATAAAATGATTTTTGGAGCACAACATGACTAAATAATCGCCAACACTTTTCCAATATGGCGCAAATGTATGACGTCATATACTGTCCTATGTTTTGGAACGAGCGACGATTCAAGACGTCATTTGCATTGGACAGTACTACACTGGGTTCTATTTTGGAACATACCCACAGTCTACCTGATGGTAAGGCCCATAGACATCTACATTTATCCTCGATTAAGAATCAAAATGCAGATGTGTTGTCACCCCTGAGGATTGCGATGGAATGTCTTCTTTCCCGTAAAAAGGGTCTCCGGCCCGGTTCACCATATGAAACACATACGAAACATTATATACCATATATTCACCATACGAAACACAGCGGCGTTAAGCTGCTATTGTACTTATAATGATTTACTAATTTATCATTGGCTAAGTAAGCCGCAGTAGTAGAAACACTGTTGTAGTCAATTCACATAGTTTCATTTTTGTAAGTTGGTAGCTGACTCCGGAAATGTGTTGTGATTGGTTTAAAAAAATAAAGACTAGCAAGAGGGTGTAGTTGGTTGGGTCAGAAGTTTCAGTTTATACAAAGGTACTCTGTGGTCAGAAGTTTCTTGGAATAGCTGGAGAGAGGCTGTTTTTGTAAAGAAGGTTAGTCGATAATCTTTTGGTAAACATTGTTATTAAGAGTAAGAGTAATATCATAAGTGTTTATTGTTTAATATCACGAATATAACTAACTAAGAACTAGCACACAGTCCACCTGATGGTAAGTGGTAGCTGCGGACCGTAGACATCTACATCTATCCTCGATTACGAATCAAAATGCAGATGCGTTGTCACCCGTGAGGACTAAGATGGAATGCCTCGTTTCCAGTAAAAAGGGTCTCCGGTTCTCAACACTCACCATACGAAACACAGCAGCATTATGCTACTATTTCACGCTGGTATTCTGTGAGAGCGTGGTCCTTCCCCGGTCGAGCGGACCCGTTCGTGCTACAACTATACTACTAATATAACTGTAGCATGGTTCTACCAGGTACCAGCATATTTATTTCTTTTATTTGTATAGAAGAGTATTTAAACGATGAAAACCATTTACATAAATTAAAAATAACATATTCATATTTACATTTTATTTTATTACAATTCAGAAGTGGGATTACCAAATGACGCTATATCATAAAACTGTAAGTATGCGGAGGTAAAAATCAATAATTAAGTTGTTTTTCTTTTGAAATATGTTTGAGTTGTGACTACTGATTAAGAGTACATTGACAAAGATTAAATTGCGTGAAATATGGTGGTGAATAAAGTATTTAACTAAAGACATATTTTGCTATTTAAAGAGAATGCTCATTCAAATTTCAAATAGATCATATAGTGCATATTATGCACATTTCTTTATTAACTCATTAAACCTTTGTTGAAATAACGTTAAGCTAAGTCTGCCTAAGTTACGGAGGATGAACTTGAACATTGTCACCATTAAAGTACCTACCTTTAATCACAATAAATGCTTTAATATACCTACTTATGATTTGCAGGACATTTCGGAATACAGAAAGACATGTTTAAAGACGACTTAAATACTTACTGTAATATCTTAATATTATATAAATTACGTGTCACGTTGTTTGTCGGCGATGGACCATTAAACTACTCAACTGATTTTAATCAAATTTGCACACCGTGTGCAGTTTAGTCCAACTTTAGAGATAGGATAGTTTTTTTTGCCCATGAGTGACCCACAATATTTTTCGCCAAGTTAGGGATTTTTAATAAGACAATGCAAACGGTCGTTGAAAAGGGCAGAACAGTGCCTGCCTGGCAAGCTAGTTTATTTATAAATTACAATAACTTCGGTTTAAATTTTATTTAATGTTAAAAAAGTGCTTTTCATGAATAAATAATAATAATAGTACATGAATATTAACATGTGTAACATAAGACATGTAATATTATTAAGTTCAGCTACAAGAATTATTATTACAAATATGGAGTCAACGGATAGGTAATGGTGGTTACTATGCTTTGCTAGAGGTACTTAAAGTCTTTTAAGGGATGGAGGAGCATAATGTCACAATAGTCCATATTAGTTATGAATAGGGCCCGGATTAATATGTATATATAATATCAAAATATGTACATTTAATATGGACTTAAAATCCTAAAATATGGAAAAAATATGTGTAATAAAAGATAACGACATTGTACATTAAAACGATTTCCTATTAAGAAAAAACAAAAAAAATACGATTTTACTTAGCTTAGGTTCATTATTATTTAAATTACAGTATATAATTACGTGTTTCCTTAAATTTTCTGTTTGGACGAAATAATGCTTTATTCTAGCTGAATGATTTTTCATCATAGGATGTGATTGGAGCTTATTTAAATTTGCATAATTCTGCAAGTGAGTAGGGCACATCTATGGTGCCTTCTAATGTTCCACACAGCATGCTGTTGATTTTCTTTAGGATCCTTTCCTAAAGAAAATCAACAGCATGCTGTGTGGAAATCCTTTGTTTTTTTTTTCAGTACATAGAGTAATTTTTGCCTCGCTACTTCAGCAACGGGACCTTCTGATTCTAAAAATATTTTCGATAGTCATCAAATTATCATTTAGAGAAGTGGAAGAATTTTCGAGTGCCTTTATATGGTATGATAAAAAGCAATAATTAGTGTTTATGTACATAAAGCAAATAGTTACGTAGGGTAATCTTGGAGAAGTTCTTTTGAGATTGAAATATCAGCAGCTTTATTCTCCAATTCAAAGATAATCATTTTGATTTCAGTGTAATACTGGGCATAGTATTCATTTGCTCTCAGCTAAGTTCCCCAGCGGTTCAGCACTGGCTCTAGCGGTAAAGAAATTTCGGGATACCAACTCTTTAAATTTTAAGATCCTGCTTGCTGCTTTCAAAAACTTTTTCTTTACGTTTCATACTAAACTGTCAGCCTTTTTAAACTGAGACCTTATTCATTCAGCAAATCTATTCATACCATGAGCCAAGCACTTCATATGAATAATTTTTGGATACAAAACTTGTAGGGAATCTACAGCTTTTACCATACAAGGAGCAGCATCACTAAGTAGCAAGACAACTTGGTCATGTTTAACTCCATAAGGCCACAAAACTCTCATTGCATCATTAAAAAGCTTTACTGACGTTTGGTGGTTGCATTAAAGAAGTTCTTCACACGCCAATAAAAAGGATTTGCTGGCATTTTCGTCATCTAAAACTAATTTTTAGTCATTTTACATACCTTCTCATCAACCTAACATAAAATAATGAAGATATGGATAAATTTATTTAATTTCTTGTGGAATATGGATTTATACTTGAAATATGGAAAAATATGGAAAATAGAAATTGCATTTTCTTGATCAAAATATCATAATATATGTAGAAAACATATTCAAGAACAAAAACCATTTCAATTAAAAATATGGATTTACATATTAATCCGGGCCCTAGTTATGAATATTATCAATGAAAATTTAATGTTTATATTTTTCTTATTCATTTCTCAAGTACAAGCACATGAATATATAATACTTACTACTACAAAAGATGGTGTTATTATGTGTTACCCTAGGTTACCCTAATATATTTACCATGTTAGTGTTTCATTAAATCTTTTTTTGGATTTTATTTTTATGGTGGGGTGACAGTTATATTGTTTCGGGTCCATCTTGTCAGTTTATTGAGTAAGAATTGTTCTTGCTGAACACTTTCACAGGATAAATTAATAGCTCGGAGCACATATTATGCCAAATTAACCGAATACTTGAAAGATCCTTTCAAATTAGAGTATATTACATAGAAAAAGAAAATTGGTTTTTAACATAGAGAATATAAGTTTTTAACATTACAAATAGCGGACCCAGATATATCCCGTACAAAAAAATCTTAAACCTGGATATGAGCAGGAATGTAAAGATATTCGACAAAATTATTTAATTAAAAATCATGCTGTATTTCGAAAATTAAATGATAAACTATGTTTAGTTGTTCCACGGAGTGCGCGTTGGCAAATTTGTCATTACGACCATATTGGTCATTTGGATTATGCGAAAACACTTGAACGAATAAAAAAATCGTATTGTTTCCCTAAACTTCGAAAGTTTGTAAAAATAATGTATATTTCGACTTGCGTATGGTGGGCTTATACCTTATAATAATGATAACGTAGCTAAACGTAAAGCACGATTTTTTTATTATTTTTATAAATAAAGTACAGATATCTTTTCATACCATACATATAGATGATCTTGGACCATTTGTTAAGATTAAAAACGGTAAAACGCGTATTTTAATAATGGTTGACGCTTTTACCAAATATTTGTTGGTGAGCGCAGTCAAAGATCATAAGATATAAGGCAATATTAAAGTTATTGAGAAAATTTTCTATGAATTTAGCGCACCAGCTAGATTTATATCCGACCGAGGCACATATTTTACGTCAAAAGCTTTTATAAAACCTTATGTGATATACATCGGACTAAGCATATTTATCATGAGCTATCATATACGCAGTCGCTTGTCCCAGGCTAATGGACAGACTGAAAGATTTAACCAAACTGTTTTAAACTCTTTGTCAGCACAAAATTCTTTTGGTCATGAACGCGACTGGGACAATCATCATCATCATCATTACAGCCCTTTACAAGTCCACTGCTGAACATAGGCCTCCCCCAAGTAATGCCACAAAGCACGGTCCTGAGACACCTGCATCCATCGACTTCCTGCATATCTTACCAGGTTGTCACTCCATCTAGTGGGGGGTCGCCCTACACTACGCCTACCGGTAAGAGGCTGCCACTCGAGAACCTTTCTTCCCCATCGGTTATCGGTTCTTCGAGCTATATGGCCGGCCAATTGCCACTTCAGCTTACTAATCCGTTGGGCTATGTCGGTCACTCTGGTTTTACTGCGGATATCCTCATTTCTGAGTCTATCACGCAGAGAAACTCCGAGCATAGCCCTCTCCATAGCTCGCTGAGCGACCTTGAGAGTGATCCGTAACTGGCAACACGCACTGGTTGTACAATCTAGTTTTTAGAGATTGAGGTATACCTGACGAGAAGATATGTCGTAATTTCCCGAACGCTGCCCAGCTGAGTTGAATCCGTCGATTGACCTCTCGGTCGAAGTTGGACTTACCTAGTCGGACTATTTGTCCCAGGTAAACGTACTCGTCAACAACTTCGAGCCTAGTGCTCCCAACAACTACCGGCATAGGTGTGACATGGACATTAAACATGATCTTTGTTTTATCCATGTTTATCTTAAGACCTATCCGTTGGGAGGCACTATTGAGGTCATTGAGCATAGTGCTTAAGTCCTCCAGCGATTCTGCCATAAGGACTATATCGTCGGCAAATCGAAGGTGAGTGATGTACTCGCCATTGATGTTAATACCGTATTCTTTCCAGTCCAGTAGCTTGAAAACGTCTTCCAATGCAGCGGTGAAGAGTTTCGGGGATATAACGTCACCCTGTCTTACACCTCTCTGCAGTTGGATAGGTTTCGATAATTAATAATATATTCGATAATTAAAAAATAATTTTTAAAAATTTATTAAAATCAGTTTTAATAATTTTTAATAATTTTTAAAACTGATTTTGTCAAACGAAATTTCTCTACCTAACATGGATGGCAGTTATTATTTTTCACCGTAAACCGGTAGGACTTCTTTTCTGTCTAGGTTTTACTAGGATGAAATTTTGAACACATAAATAGCGCCACAGAAATAGTATATATAACAGATTGTTTTATTAACTGGCTTTACGGCTCTGGGTTCTAACCCTTCTGAGCTTATATAACAGAATAATGAGTCATTGATCGGGATTCAAATGAAATAGATATTGTTTGGTTAGGATAGTTAAGAAATATAAGACAAATTGTAAGATGGAGAAGAAGCTTAATGTAATTAAAACGTCATTTACTGATAACGCTAGTCGTATATAATATTGTTTAACAGGATTTCATTTTGGCAAAATTTGATGCTATTAAAAATATCAGTCAGGATTCATTGAGTTTTTAAACAGAATACACTTAATAATTAATCGATTTTCAATAGAATAAGTATGACAAATGAGCACACAGTCCACTTGATTTTAAGTGAATTTTTTGGGCCCATAGACGATCTACATCTATCCTCGAAAAGGATTTAATGTTTGTTTGTTCTTATTTTATCAGCTTGCACTTAAGCGATGGTTAAAGGCAAAGTACAATTAAATTACAGTAGGTGGTGCGCGTATCGTACTGACAAATTTATTTAAAAGGTATTTATCATTTAACTTCAATTATTGTATAATTGTTCCTAATTGAACAATATGACTATCAAATTTAAAACTATATTTCCAAGATTATTTCTTCTTCGGCTGCAATACGCCGGGTACCAGCTAGTATATAATGAGATTATCTCCCACTTATGATGTTTTATTTCACAACGAAATAAATTATTCTAAAACTAATTTCATTATAATGTGTCTAAACAGACACAAGCCTTGGTATTTCTATTATACTCGTATTTTAGCAATCGATTGAGTGGAGAATACTCATAGAATGATTGAATGATTGATTGATTGATTTAGGTTGAATGAGATAAAAAATGTTGTAGAATGAGACGACGTAGGATAAATACGGAATAAAAAGAAAATATTTTATAAAAAATAATTTTATTGTAAATTACATTTTTTAGCATTGTTCTTTGGCATAAAAGAGAATTCACAGGTGTCCTGTCAATAATTACTACCTAAGTTTATAAATATAATATTTAACGCTAAATACAAATCTATTTCACAAAACTACTCGCTAATTTTTCTCAAAAATTTATATTGAAGATTTTGGAAGCCACCGAAGTACCAAGTGACAAAGATAGAAAGAAAGCTGTGATATATAACCCAAAATTGGAATATTACACTGCTGCATATAGCATACATAAATAATATGTCGATGAAAGTCCAAAATACAAAACCAATCTTGGCTCTTCTCAATGATCGCGGATTATTTTCGGTAGGTGCACTCTTCGTAGCAGTATCAATAAAAACACCTAAAAGAAATAAATCTTAACTAAAGTTTAGATTATTTTTTTCAAATCAACTTGCTGAATTTAATTACCGTCTGAATGAAATTTACGAAGACTGTACTCCTTCTCCTGCCAGCGGTCATTTAACCAAATTTTAAGGGCCTCGTCGTCTGAGGGAAGATCGTCGATAGAGTATCTGCAATAGAATAAGCGAAAAATTTATAAGGTTAAAGTTAAAGTTACAGCCTTCCTATATAGGTGAAAAATTGAGGTTAGATTTGGATAGCCATCACATTTTGAGGCTAATGAAAAATCCAATCCTGCATCGCTAAGAAACCAAGGTATCCAGTTTTATTACATTACCATTACCATTCCGTTACGGCCTATAAAAGTCCACTGCTGAACATAGGCCTCCCCTATAGGTTGCCTCATAGGGAAATTTGTCATAATTACCACACTTGGCAACCTCAGTTTTTTATAATTTTGATTTTTTATCAGGAAGACACCTGCACATCTCCCTGTTTGATTCGCTCAGTCGGCTCTTACGACACCCACGGGGCGGTATATGGTGTAGTGGATATACACTTACATCGCCATTACAAGGGTTTTCAAGCTTTATAAAAATTTTTCAATTCCATTTTTAAAATGGAATATTCGTGCTAAGAAAGGTTTTCAAAATATGCTATGCTATTCAAACATATTTATACTTATTTCAACCCATGTTTTTCGAAGATTTTTTAAGGAAAAAAAAGAAAATAGGTAATTATTGTATTATGTCTAAATGATACAAAAATCGGGCTACCATACAGAGTATTGTAATACAGATATAGTAATTAACACAAATGTATGTGTGAATAATTCTCCAATATTTACGTGGGTGATATGAAATTTTTCTGACCTAACAAACATGCAAGACATTTTTTTTCATTCATTCATTTTCATTTATTTTTATTTTTGTACATAGTCTCCTTGTAACTCTATACACTTCTTCCAACGATGCCCCCGTCTCTCAAACTCGTCGATATAGTACTCGGCGTTTTTGTCTGCAAAATAAATTTTCATGAAGGTGATTGCCTCCCCTCATTTTACGGAAATCTCTGTCCTCCGAGTGCAGTTTTTAGATGAGGGATACTAGTGGGCTAAATCAGATGAGTAAGGTGGATGGTCAAGCTGTTCAAACCGTAATTCGTTGATTTTCGCTATGGCAACCGCTGAGGTGTGAGATGGCCCTTTGTTATGGTGAAACAGGATTTTTCTTTTTCTGCAATTTTTGCCTTCAGTTTGTCAAGTTATGATGCATTTTCCTTTTCAAAGATAATCTATTAAGATAACTCCATGACTATCCCAAAAAACACCCGCTATCACTTTCTCAGCCGAAAAAAGTTTTTTTGAAGCTGGTTCCCCCTTTACAGGCCACTGTTTTGACTGTATTATTGTTTCGGGCTTATAATGTGTATCCAAGTTTCATCTACAGTAATTAATAAGCGCCAAAATTCTGATTTATTGCGCCTAAATTGCGCCTACAGAGCGTTGGAAATGTTCATTCAAAGACGTTTTAAGTCTAGAGCTAGCAAACGCGTCATCCAACGCATTGACAGCTTTCTCATGACTAAATCTTTATTCAAAATGTGACTAATATGTTATTTGGACATTTTCATAGCCTCTGATATCTCTCCCACTTTAATTCGGCGGTCGTCTAGCACCATTTGGTAAACTTTATCGATGTTATCGTCAGTAGTTGCAGATTTTGGACGTCCTAAACGTTCACCGTCTGCCAGGCTCCTTTAAATTTAGCCGCCCAAATTTTCACAGTTGTAAATGATATTGCGGAGTCCCTATACACAAAGTCTAACTCATCTTTGATTTCCGTAGGCGCATTGCCTTTCAAAAAATAATAATTTAATGACAGCTTGATACCCAATTTTTTTCCGTTTTCACAAAAATACTCATATCGACTCACTCAAACGACTGTCAAATAACAATTTACACTTCGAGAACCCCGCTGCCAATAACAATGGAAAATTTACCAGATTACAATAACTGGTTTTTTTAACTTGTAGATTAATTGTCGCATAATAACTCCTCTCCTCCTTCCTTCCTAAGAAGTCCTTTCTAAGAAGGAGTTAACCCTTTTTTTATTGTTGTCATTCATTACTTTTGTTAATAAGTCCTAAAAGTGGAAACATCCAATCTGCAGACTACCTTTTAATATCGTAAAAACATACATAAACATTACACTAAAAATAGTCTAAATTAAAATTAAACAAAAATAATATCTACGTAAACATATCCCACTGTCGTCACTCGTGAAAATGTCAAATACATTTCGCGGCACTAATCTACTCGTATGTATTGATTTTTTACCTTTATACATTTTAGATTTTATACCCGCCTTCGGATTGGACCATTAGAAAGGTAAATTCATAACAGTCACCTAGATCTATATGAGCCCTTTTTTATAAAAAAGAATAATAACAATGCTATAAACATTACTAATATTCCCCTTAACCACTCGTGGTAAGCTTAAATTGCTTGTGTTACGAGTGATTCACGCCAGTAGTCGAATGGTGGATTCGAACCCACTACCTTTTTGAGTTCGCGGTCAGCGCCCTGCCATTAGGCTTCTGTCGATTCAAATGATTACACCATTTATGAACTTTGATAAAAGTATACACTATAACACTACCTCGTATCATCTCGTGGGTGAAGTAAGAGGCAACGAAAATAAACAGGTGAAACGCACCAGCATTATCCCGATAACAACTTGAAAACAATAAAAAACTGAATGAAAAATAATGTTTTTTTCATCCCTCTGACATGCAAGTTCTCATGATGTTTTTTTACCGCCGTGCACTCCGCACGGCGGTAAAAAAACAGTGGCAGTAAGTTACCACTTAAAATTCATTATTTTCATCATCAATGCAGCTCTTCACAAGTCCACTATTGGACATAGGCCTCCCTCAAGAAATGCCACAAAGCACGGTCCTGGGTCACTTACGTCTATCCAGATTGCCACTCCATCTAGTGGGCCGCTGCCTCACACTTCGCCCACCGGTACGATACTGCCACTTGAGAACCTTTCCTTTCCATCGCGTGTCTGGTCCTTCGAGCTATAATGGCCGGTTCATTGCCACTTCAACTTACAAGTCAGTTGGGCTATGTCACATAAAATTGCTAATAAAAATTTCGTTGATACCTGTGGTGATGCAATCCAGATTATACGATTAGTGTACTGTAAAATTTTCAGCGAGTACTTAGTCTCTGTTTGCGCTCATTAGTTGCTACCGTGAATCGTGTACATACTGCTATACAAACGACACTTTCTTTTTATTTTCATCACTTAGTTTAAAGCTTAGAATAATAACACCATATAGAATAATAAAGGAGTTATTATTCTAAGGTTTAAATCAATGTCAGAAGTTTAAAATACCCTAACTAAACACTCCTAAATTTAAAGACACGGATTTGTTTTCCAATAATTTGCGTTATTTTTTTATAGGATATGGTGACAAACGAGCACACAGTCCACCTGATGGTAATTGGTTGCTGCGGCCCATAGACATCTACATCTATCCTCGATTACAAATCAAAATGCAGATGCGTTGTCACCCGTGAGGACTAAGATGGAATGCCTCTTTTCCAGTATAAAGGGTATCCGGTTCTCTACACTCACCATATGAAACACAGCAGCATTAAGCTACTATTTCACGCTGGTATTCAGTGAGAGCGTGGTCCTTCCCCGGTCGAGCAGACCCATTCGTGCTACAACTATTACTAATACAACTGCAGCATGGCTCTACCACGTATAAAATTACCGTTTTAAATGAAAGAAAACTTCCTCAGGTATCTTCCCACGTATCAAATCGAGTTCTGTGTTAGCAGGGTTATCATACGCAACAGTGACGTCATACACCGAAGTCAAACCGGCGCAGCGCAATCGAGAACACAACGCTACCCATCCTTTAGTACGTGGATGTAATACAAACTCGTAACGCTGTAAATGACAATGACATTATTATTGAATTAATTGATTTTTTATATACGAGTAATAAGAATCACAAACGAGCACACAGTTCACCTGATGGTAAGTGTATGATGTGGTCCATAGACATCTACATTTAAAATTTCTCTTATCGTCTATTTTTATCATTATAAAATGCTCATGATATTGGTGCGTTATCACCAGATCTAATATTTCACTGCTGGTTCTTATCAGTAACCAAAAGCAATACCAGTTTTATAGAGCACTGCTTCTTTTATCGTGAAATTTTCGAACTTTAATTATAGAACTTCTAAATTAGAAATATAATAAATTAAGAAACTAATAAAATACATCACTTTAACTATCATGCAGTCCAACTTCCGTGGTGTTATGTCAAGAAATCAGACTGCGTTTCTTCGCTGAACACCTCACTGAATACTTAGCCTTTGAGCCAACCCTCTTATCACCAGCAACGACGATCAGTCCGTGACTGGTTCAGTTACAGTTCCTTTAGAAACTTCACCGCACGTGAACCTCACGGACCGATGGTTTCTACAGCAATTGGCTCAAATATGTAGTTGTCATCTCTTAGACCTCATATTTGCGCCATTTACTCAGACACCGCCCCGGCTCTAAACTAGGTACCCCTAAGAGGCTGCTAAAGAGTCTAAATCAAAATTAATGTGCTGTTTACTTTTAATTGATACATACTAAAAGATATGAAAATATGATGATGACAATATGAGATATGATAATGAGAATAAATGGACAATAATAAAGGTCGAAAAAACCTGTAACTTATTCGCTTCAGCAAATTTGTGACTTCGACGTTTATTGTCATCGCTCAAATCGCTTCCCTCTGGGAAAAGTATGATTCGATTTTTATAGTGCAGACTTCGGTAATAATCCACGAATTGTGAAAGATTCTGTTGATCTTCCTGCCAGTTGCGTTTTACGTAAAGAAAGAAATTCAACTGCATTATCCAACCTGCAACGTATTTGTTAATTTACTTCCATATTAAATAACGTCCTAAAACAAATGTTATTTTACCATACAATACCAATTCGAACTTTCGAAAACTAACTACTAACTACACTGCGGTCGTTAGTCCGCCTACAAAGCGTAAGGTCCGGTTTACATTTTGAGAAGTGACAAGTGCGAGTGGCAAGTGAGAAGTGACAAGTGCGTATTTTATTCCCACTTATCACTTGTCACTGCCTGTTTACACGCACTAAGCACTTGTCAATTGCACTTGCCACTCGCATTTGTCGCTTCTAAAAATGTTACCGAGCCTAAAGCAAATCCGATCTTCAATGTGATGAGGAAGAAGAAGATGATGTTTATAATTTTGCCGGTCGCCAGAGTCTCCATGTTAGAAGGATGCACTATGTACAAGGAGTGTTAGCATTTCAGGAACTTGTTGCAATTTTTAATGTTATCTTATAATTTAATACTGTTGTGATTATCAAGAGTGTAGTAAGTAATACTCTAAATGCACTGCACTCTAGCTTTCGACTCCACTTCTTAAAAAAAATTTAAAATACGGATCGCATTTTCATCATAAGGATCCCGAATATAATATGTAGGTATTTATAGAATAACACATTAACAAAAATTAAGTACCTACCCACTACACTCTTAATACATCGTCATCATTGTTACCGCTACAGTCCAGCCCATTCCTAACATAGAACCTATGTTGTTCTATGTTTCCACAGATCACGATTCTGAACCACTTGTATCTCATACCAGATCGTCACTCCACCACTATGGTATGACTGACTACTATGGAAAATATCCCAACTTTTGGTTAAGACGACAAAATACTAACGTTTGTAATACAAACGTCTGTATTTTATGGTTGTAAGGAGTAATTTAATATAACATAACCATGACTTACCCATTCCAGGTAAAGCTTTTATTTCATCTTTTAAGACAAATTTCAATCGCGATTTGCCTCCAGCAATTAAATCAAACACATCGTTTTTATCTTTACATTTTAAATCATTGCAGTTGACTAAGCCTGTTTGTCTAATAGAATCTGTTTCCTGAGTCGCATGATACAAAGCTATCCATACATAATTCCAATCCACCCGAGTGCGATGATTCATAACAATAATTGTATTTTCATTTGGATTCACATAATCTCCGAAGAAACGCAGTCGAGTATTGTAGCACCATTGAAAGAGTGCCTTTAAAGAACAATGTTTCTATCTTAGTATAATTTCATAAGAAAATATATACACATACATCTTAAAGAAATGGTAAAAATGAATATCAAGCAGGATTTACTTGCATTATAGAATCAAAAAAGGGATTAACATAATTTTTATATAACAAAATCCGAGAAAAATAATCAGATGCAAAAAATACACAAGCTGATACACACCCGTAAAAAATCTGAAAATTAGGCTAAAAAGTTATAGTGAAAATTAAGTTCTTAGCCTTTTGCTTGTACTTAGTTTAATTTGAAAAAAAATATTGAAAGGCTGTTGTCCTTAAGACGGGATATTGAGTATTAAATTTACAAAAATTAATTAATTAAAATATTGTTTCATTTGCGTATAGTTTTACTGTAATCAATAGCAGTTATTTTTACATACTCTAAAACAAACTGTTTATTTAAACCACTTTCCACCTCACGGCGCTGTTGGCCTATTTTGTTCTGTTTTGTGGAAAAGTCGCACGAAGACACACATCCTATTTTCATAAAATTAAATAAAGTGGAAAAGATACTTCATTATTTCAATTTACTAAACGACTCGTTACAGTACATTATAAATATATTTTTTTACTTACCACAGGGTAAAGCTCCCATAGTGAAAACAGAACGTCAACAACTTTTCTATACAGGTTGTGATTTAAGAACATTAAATACATAACAGGACAATAAAGCGTATAGAAGCCTGTGATAAAAAACATACTGAATAAATATTATTTCACAACTTGTTGTCTCTACTTTCAATACAACGTTAAGTAATCTTCATCTTTAGAACAATTTTATTCCATAATTTAAAAGAAAATCTGTTGTAGAGTTATTACTCTAATAGAAATTGAAACTTTGTTAACAACAAAACATAGGAAATGTTTGTACAATGATTTACTTACCAGCAAGAATTGTATAGTACCATGCAGCACATATCGCTACGCCTACCGCCATGGTGGCATATTTTAACTGAGTTAGGGTACCGGAGAAACCTCAAAAGCGCTAATTAGATTATATTCTTAGAAACCCTACATAACCCAGTAAACCTTATTAAGGCAACGTTTACACTATTAAGAAATATTGTTTGCTCTCCATAAAATTATTTACAAAAATTCGCAGACATTGAATGAGGTATTATTCAATGTAAAACATTATTTAGATATATGAGATTTATTTGCATTAATGTGTAAAAATAAATGCTGCTATTAATCACTATATTAAACCTTTTGTAGCGGTACATTTCGCTGTTGATTTGTTTGATTTCGACCAAGCGCTTCACCTTCTTCTATTGTCATCAACAGCTCACAGTCTTTTGTTTCAGGTAGCATAAGACAAAGTAAAGCACCTATTATTGGAAACACACCAAAAGCTACCGGAGCGCACCATTTTCCGTGTGGCCTCAGTCCTGCGACGAATGGCGCAATCATGGACCCCACTCGTGCCATCATCGATGATATACCAATAGCGGCATTACGCACCACCGTAGGAAACATTTCTGAACAGTATAAATATAAAACTATAAACACAATAAAAGTAAAGAATACGCCAAAGCAGCCAAGAACAACTGAATATGTTCCTTCTGGAACAAAAGTAATAACTATTAAACATATACTGCTTGCCACATTGAATACGATAACCAAAGTTTTACGCTTTGAGAACTTCATAAGTGGTATTGAGACAAAGCAAGAGCATAAAGATACACTTCCACTTGCAACAACGTTTATATAAATATTTCCCTTTAAATGGCTTATATATTGCGCAACCCCATAAAAACAATAACTGCAAACAAGCCACAAAAATGCCATGATTATAATGTTTCTACGAATATTTGGTGTCCGAAATAAATCTAACAATGATCCTTGATTCACAACAGATTTATGTTCCAACTGATACAATTCGGTCAGTCGAGGAATATCTTCCAGCGGCAAATTATTTCTAAAAAAATTAAAACATTAGAAATATTAACGTGATTCATAAATTACCTAAACAAGTAATGCCGTACTAACATTTTTGCCACACGTTTCATCAGCGTTATAGCTTTTACTGTATTATTCGAAGCCAAGAGCCATCGTGGTGATTCAGGCAATACACAAATATAGAAAAGTAAAATTATATTAATTACAGAGATTGCGAATTGAAAGTACATGTAGTCTGTTATATAATATCCGAATGCCGCCAGTGATATATGTCCAATTGAAAATGGAACATGGAATAAAGCTGATAATACGTCCCTGTACATGCTTCCGACGTATTCCATTAGGATAACAAATCCAATTACCAATATGCCTCCTATAGAAAACCCCAATATCATTCTTACTATTGTGAAACTCCAGAAATCGGGGAGGAATGATGCAATCACTCCAGTAAATGTTTCGATTATTACAGCACAAATTAATGTAGGGCGTCTGCCGTATCTGCAATTTTAATATATTTTTATAAATACAATATCGTATATAAATTGATTATTTGATTATTAAAAAAAAGATTATTTTCAGTATTCATTAAAAGAGATGAATATAATTAATAATTTTGCAAAAGATATCGTGAATCTGAGTACGGCACTTACTACCTAACATGGTAATCATTAACAAATTTTTCAAGGCACGCATACCACAACTCGATGTGCATTAATGAAAAGATCTATAGTGGAATAAAAAGGGCTGATGAAGATGATAAAGCACGATTTGACAATTCACAATAAAGATGGGCCGAATATTCGTTTTATATTCGGTATTCGACATATTCGGCAGGTTTACCGAATATTCGTATTCGGCCGAATATTTGGCTAAATCACCGAACATTAGAACCGAACATTCGAACCGAACATTTTCATAGTGTCCTATGTATTGAAATGAACGAATTAAGTAATGCGATGTACTTTACTGTTGAAAGTATAATTTATTTATGGGTTAAATCTAAATCTACTTACTCTAAGAGTGCCTCAAATGCATAAATCTATACATTTATGTTTTTGAGGCACTGTAGATTTATTTCCGATTATGGCAAATAGAAACTTGATAAAATGTTTTTGGAATCAAACAAAGAAAAATTAAATTACATCAGTACATTTTACTTTACTTTGGTCGTCAGTTTCTCTAAAATAAGTCCAAATAGTAAATCTCCTGCCGCTCATTTTTATCATATAATTATCAATTTTCACTAAGAATAAAATTCTTACGGCTCTTTACCTTATTCACTAAGAATAAAGAGCCATGATAGCTCAGATGGTTAGCGCCCGCTGTAAATTTCACAGTGCACGACCAAACCGAGTTCGATCCCAGCTGGCACCAATGAAATTATTAATTGCGATTTTAAGTGCTGATTTACAAAAATTTTTAAAACATCGTGAGGAAACCTGCATGTCTGAGAAATAAGAAAAAAATTATTTCAAAGACATGTAAAGTTCGCCAACAAGCATATTGGGGCAGTGCGGTGGACAATTCCTTGCCCTATAACCATTGAGTTACAATACCTATAGAGTCACAAACAGACAAATAAAATGTCCGCGCCAAAACTCGGCGCACGCTGCGAAGTGCGCAGAGTTTTTGTTTAGTTGTAAGGCGACCACAATCCTCGTACAACGTCCGCGATGCCAAAGTGTTCGGTGATTTCCTGCCCAAATAACAGCAGACACGTGCGAAAAAAGGATGGTGTTTCATATTTTAGGTAAGTATCATACCAAATTTACGTATTTATGTATCCACAGTGCATGTTTTCATTTAAATTTCAATAATTTTCATTTTATTAGCAAACTAAATCACTCACCGCCGACCGCGCGGCGCCGCGATAACGTGCCCTTGAGTGAATGATGATGACATTGCATACGAGCGACTTTGAACATTGTACAAGCAGGTTAACGTCTAAATTCGAGCAAATGTCATTTTGAACTATATAATATCAAAATATATAGGTATATGGAACGGCGCTCGGACATTTTTTGAGTATTGTCAGTTAGAGATTGTGACTCTATAGGTATTGTAACTCAATGCCTATAACCCTCTCAAAAATGAGCGGAGGCCTGTGCCCAGGAGTGGGACGTATATAGGCTATAACTTTAACTTTAATTAAGAATAAAACAATGAAATACTTTTTTATCACAAGAATAGTCAAAACATAAGCATGTGCCGGAAATTTGCTCAGTACTAGATAATGCAATAACATGTCAGGTGTGGCGGGAAGCGAGAGGCAGGGTCCGGCGCTAATCCCGTGTGCTATACGGTAACAAGTTTCGACATAAATTGGTTAAGTCCCGAGGTTATCCTGCCGAATAATGTTCGGTCGAATATTCGGTTCGGTAAAAATTTAACCGAATATTCGGCCGAATATTCGTATTCGGTGAAATCCGTATTCGGCCCATCCCTAATTCACAATGACACTATAACAATAAATACTATATTTTGCGTCTGTACCTATCTGATGCAGCTCCCAGTACCAAACTCCCAATGAGTACACCAAATTGAAAAAGAGTCTGGGTGAAATCTTTAAGCCAAGAGTTTTCACATATCAAGTTCCATTCCGTTATTATAGTTCTTGAAAACACACTTTTATCGTATTTAGGGTTGTAGCAACAAGTTACGTTTGCATTTGGACAGGTGTAATGCACTGGTGGAGCTAAAAATATTATAGCCATTTGATGTAACCCTACACCGAATTTGTTTAATAGAAGAATAAAAGAAAGCCATAAATGATACTTTCCGAAGTTACCAATTAAATTATTTATCAATACCATGCCACTCACTATTACCTAATAAATTTTCATTGCATTCTCAAGTGTACCTAAATTACTTTAAATCTAGATGGCGTCAACTTATTCCAAACACATTTAACCTTTTCTCTATTAAATTACTGGTCGCATTCAAATGAAAAAAATTATTCTACTTATTTATTTTTAACCTCCCGAGGTTAGAAAAATTAAGGTTAAGGTTATACCCGTATAACCTTAATCTTACTTCTTACTTAATTGTTTTATATTTATCCTTACACAGTGTATAGAAACAAAAAGCTGGCTTTATTGCTCATAAAGAGAAAAGAACATTTTTTACACCAAGTACCAACTTTAACGATACTATATATTTTCACTAACTATTTATTATATTTTTACTAAAGAAAATACAACAAGTGATCCATAGACACCTACATTTTTTTCACACACGGTCAGTTCAACTGATCGGTTGCGAAACTAGGACTATGATATTTTTCCAAATATCGTATTTTTGATATATCGATTATTATAAATGTATAAATATTGGAGTTTTATATATCGTAAGTTAATACACAGTAAGTCATTTTTATATAACGAAAAAAATATCGATATTATCGGCTTTATTAAAAAAACAATCATTAGTAGTTTAGTCCATTTATTATATTTATTAAGCAAATTAAATTACAAATGTATGAAAATGTATATTATATGTCGTTGTTCCTGATGATGTTATATGCTCCTATTAATTGTTGTTTAATTTAAATATGTAAAACGATTATGTGTACCAATATTTTTCAGTAAGATTTTTCAAATATTCTCGTTGTTTTATATGTTCAACTGTTTAATATGTTTAGAAGCACAGGTGCTACAGGTGTAGCTGAAAAATCAAATATCCAACAGCTATTTCTGATAGAACGGGAGTAAACTGTCTACACAGCCGACAGTCGATGACGACAATAACTCAAGTTCATAAGACGCCTAACGGATCAAAATAACTTGAGATTTATATTAACATTGCGTGCACAAGAAGCACTTGTTTTGTTGTTTTCTCTATTAGTTCATATGCGCGTAGACTTGATACAAAAAATCGCATCACTTTTACGTATCAAAATCCACTTCAAACCATTATTTAAACCATAAAACAGAAGCAAAAATCCGCCGACGGTCAAGTTCCCGCCAAAACATAATAATAATATTCCACAATAATAATATTCCACAACTATCACACAACGCCATCTAGTCCCAAGCTAAGCAGAGCTTGTGTTATGGGTACTAGACAACGGATAAACATACTTATATATTTCTAAATATATAAATATTATAGATAAATTACACCCAGACACAGAACAAATGATCGTGCTCATCACACAAGCATTTGTCCTGGGTGGGAATCGAACCCACGACCTCCGGCATAGCAGTCAGGGTCACTAACCACTAGACCAACAGGCCTGTCAAAAACACAAAGTAAAGTAAAAAAAAGTAGTTATAAGTTTTGTAGATTGTAATAATTTTAATACCACAGAGATATACTATACAAAATTACATTTGTTTTTAAGATAATAAGCAAATAAATAAACTGGGGAAATATTACAAGCATAAAATAAAGTACAGTAGATTGTGTAGTAGTAGATTAAGTGATTTAGGAGAAAAAATAAAAAAGTAAAAACTTTTTATTGAAAAAAATATCGATTGTCGATATTTACCCGGACAGACTTTACCCAGATATTGAGTCCGCCGTCAGGAATGTGAGATTATCACAGTTACCTGGGTCTATATGAGCCCATTCAAATGAGTTCAAACACAGTAGTGGTTCTATGTAGTGCTGTCACTGAGATCCTAAACTTACCTTCGGATTCCACCATAAGGAAGGTGAAATCATCACAGTCATATCGGTCTTTATGAGTACCTTTCAAATGAGTCCGAACACAATGATTCTATGAAGTGACGTCACTGAGATCTCTTAAATCCACCTTCGGGGTCCACCATCAGCTAAGTGATATCATCACAGTCATCTAGCTCTTCATGAACCCTTCTGCAAAGGAGTTGAAAAAAAGATAGTTCTACGTAGCATCAGTAGGATCCTATATCCACCTTCTGAGACAATCATCAGGAAGGTGACATCATCACAGTCACCTTAGTCTTCATCCTTCGTCAAACGAAATTTTCTAAATATATAAAATAATAAAAAATGTAAATAGCATAGAAATAATGTAAGTAGCTACTAAGAAAGTAGGTACTTACCAGTAATTAAAACGAACTGAAGCCGGCGGATCACGGTGCGCCCAGAAAACTCCGTGGAGTGTCATCAGTTAAAAATTTCAACTTAAGATTTCACACTCACAATCAGTTTTTAGACGTATGTCAGTTCGACTGAGCAGTTTCAACTGACAGTACGCCCGAAAAAGTCAATGGGTTGTGGTCAGTTGAAAATTTTAACTTAAGATTCCACACTAACGGTCAGTTTTTGGATTTACGTCAGTTCAACTGATCATGTGTGGAGACCATAAGATGTATAGAGGGTCTCCGGTTACCTACAATCACAATACGAAACATAACAGCATTATGCTATTATTTCAGGCTAATTTTCTGCTAGACCTTGGTCCTATCTACTATTGCAGCGTGGCTCTACAACGTAAAACCTAGAAGATCTTATTTGACGGCACAAATAAAGATCAACCACAAGTGGTGAAATTAAAAAAAAATTGTACAGCTGACTTTAATATAAAGTAAATAAAATGAGAACATCATCAATGTATTCGAAGTCAAATAAATACGCATTATTAAGAATAACTCAAAAACTACTGGTCAGATCTTTATCAAATTTATATTTATATTATATGAGGCCACACTAGAAGCACCAGCTTTCAAATAAAAAAGAATCATCAAAAACAGTTCACCTAGAAAAAAGTTCTGAAGTAACACAGATAAAAAATAAAAGTCGAGTTGAATACTTCCTCCATTTTGAAGACGGTAAAAAAGATAAATTAACTACAGGTAGGACCAAAAGAGTTTTGGCGATTTAAAAATAAAATAATAAAATACTCTAAACAAAAATCGGGTTATTGCTTGTATCCACCCTCAGAACTCGGAAACGCGTGTTCGTTTGTCACCTTATCCTATAAAAATAATTTTTTTCGAATTCAAAGATTTTTAATAGGACATGACAAAGGTCGTCGAAGATGGCAGAACAACGTCTGCCTGGCAAGCCAGTATAAATATACGCAGTTTTGGGATGGCCCTGGGGACGCCCCAGCCGCATCTTAACCTACTATCGTTGATATTAATAGATAGGTGCTTTCTTATTTTTAATATATTTAGAAATGATTGAGTTGTTAAATTATATACATATAACAATTTAGATTCTTGTTAAAAAAAATTGGTTGCCTGTAAAGTCGGTATACGGGCGAAAGTTTTACGTGACAACGACTTTGAGTGGTAAAATAATTTTAATGTGAATATTCATTCGTATAGTAGGAAGAAGGATGAAATAACACTTTTTATGTCTGTCTCTCTCGCTCTTAGGCGGGCTAACCATGCCCGAGTGGAAGGGACGCGTGCCTCTCACTCGCTCTCATTGTGAGCGCATAACGTGAGCGGAGCGTAACGCAGTTTCTTGAAGTGTCACCCGGCAAACCAATTTATAAGACGTTGTCACGTCAAAATGGTAAACCGCCGTAATTTACTCTACATATTTATGTCAGTATGCCAAGACAAATAACAAGGTTCTCTGCAAGGTTTTAAAATAATTTACGCATTTTATTATAGCGTCTTACCTAGGGATGCCACCTATTTAGAAAGCATTTTTAAATAATCAAGTAACTGTAAATAAAGCTACACACAATATTATCACTTTGAAGACCCTTTCCCTTTTTACTGAGATAGTCCAGGGTTCAATGTGTCATAGCCCACAGCTGTTCCATCACACAGAAACATTAAATCCCCTTTTGGCCCAACACCTTTATTATCATCATCAGCATCATCACTACCCAAAGATTCCACAAAACACCTTTCTAAGACACCTTTTCTATAAACCAAACAAGGAAAGATCAAGTCTTATTAGAATACATTTGGGTAATCTTCATCAGGCATTCGCGCATATTACGCTTTTGACTACCTTGTTGATTGAGTGGTTGTCTAGCGCAACTGCTAATCATGAGGTCCCAAGTTCAAGTCCCGGTCGAGCCATAAAATTAGTTACGAAATTCTCTGTAGCAATCTGGAGTCGGGGGCGTTTTGCGCCCCTATACCTCGAACACGTAAAGTGGTCCTGTGCCTAATCACCGATCATACAGGATTGCCGTACCATCGCGCAACTAAAAAACAAAAACAAAAAGTAATGACATTTTGCCTCCACGTACAAGTTAAATAATATAACATTTGTATAGTTATTTAATTAAATTCATTATTTATTTGAAAATTGTAATGTACATTTTTTAGTTTTTGTTTTCATTTTAGTAGATATTAATAAATTTTATAGAAACAAATTACTTCTTAAATAGATAATAGTGACATCTATCGAAAATCATAAAGTTAACGATGTTTATAAATTTAATTTTTAGTGTATAAAAAGTTTTTAGTAGGTATTCGTTTTTTATATACCTATAAATAATCTGATAAAAATTCCAATTAGTACAAAACTCTTATTATCCTTATAGTTTAAATAAAAAGATTTTTGTGTATGTATTGCTCATATCTTAAAATTTATTATATCATAAATTATGTAGTCGATTATTGAAAGTGAAATGGTGGTATTTCATAAAATTTCACAGTCATTGTTGACTATATCATGATAAAGCTTGACCAAGTAAATGAATAGAGATTGTTTGGCAATATTAACAACTAAACACGACAATGATATTTCTAAGTGTTGTTGTTATATCGTAAAATAATTTAATTACATACCGCTAACGGCACTGAGTTGATGCAGCCTGTTTTACTTTGAGATGTTATTTCGGAAATTATTTTTAGGCACAGGTATGTGAGGTCGATCATTACGCGTTGGAGTCAAATTAATCAACTGCTTTTTGACCTAAAACTCGCTGTGGCCTGTGCCCAGTAGTGGGATGTATTTAGGCTGCTACTTTTTCATTTTTAATAGGGCTATTCACTGCTGGCCTCCCCCATTGTTTGTCAAATAGCTCGGATATTTGCAGTAGTATTGACGCTTGGCAACCGGGTTGGCAGCCGCAGCTCTTTATAACTGTGCGCTGTTATCAAGAAGGTGCGAGCCATCTCCTGTATCAGTTTCCCTTTGTCGCCTCTTAAGAAACCCACGGGACGAAATTGGGTCGTGGTTTTTTTTCACTGCCTCTACATGGCTAATATATTATTTCTACTCCCGTTCATCAATTGGATTTCCTCCACAAAAGTGCCATAAAGTTGGATATTTGCCATAGTTGTCACGCTTTACATGCGAGTTGCCAACTGCGATTTTTATTATTATGACCATCAGGAAAACGCTGCTGCACATCTTATGTAGATTTTTACTCCACTACATTTATGAAATTTAAAGTCTATTTGAACGTAAAAAATACTGGCGTGTGGTGCTAATCAATATTAAATGGGACCCATATTAAATACAAAAAAGATGTTGCTTGACGTATGATATTTGATGCGATTCTGATAAACTAACTTACTTATGTGTTTCGGTAGCCTATAATATTGCCAATATAGACACAGATACCGACCTGTCTCTGCAAGTGATCCAGTTTTGCTAATTTTAGTACAAAATAGTATTATCGATGTTTCTAAGTTCAAGCCAAAAAAGCTAGTATAAATATATTTTTATAGGATAGGGTAACAAACGAGCACACAATCCACCTGGTGGTAAGTGGTTGCTGTGGCCCAAGGACAATCAATTTTGAATCAAAATGCAAATGCGTTGTCACCCGTGAGTACTGAGATGGAATGCCTCCTTTCCGGTAAAAAGCGGTCTCCGGTTCTCTACACTCAACATACAAAACACAGCAACGTTAAGCAACTATTTTACGCTGGTATTCTGTGAGAGCGTGGTCCTTCTCCGTTCGAGCCGACTCATTCGTGCTACAATGATACTACTAATATAGCTGCAGTGTGGCTCTAACACGTAAAAAACATAATATAAAATGAGAACATCATCAATGTATTCAAAGTCAATTAAATACTCATTATTAAGGATAACTCAAAACTACCGGTCAGGTCTTGATCAAATTTATATGGGATCATACGAGAAGCACCAGCTTTCAAATAAAAAAAAATCATCAAAATCGGTTCAAGCAGAGAAAGTACTAAGGTAACACACGTAAAAAAAACATACAGTCGAATTGAATACCTCCTCTCTTTTTAATTTTGGAAGTCGGTTCACAAACGAGCAAATATTCAATTTTTAGAAGAAAATATCGTAGACTTGCACCTTTGAGTATTTGCGCCTAACAACGTGTGCGTGACGTAATCAACAGGTGTCACCCACCATATTTTAAAGTCATGTGAAAAACAGAAGATGTTTATTCATTGAGAGCAGAACCGATCAGAATTTTAACGGTTAACATTACAATAGTATATTTTATAACCAATTAAAATATTGGAGTATATCCATCAGTAACTGAAGCATGTTCTATGAAAAACTAAAAAACAGTAGATATCAAAATTTAGCTCCATCGGAGCATATCCCACTCCATTAGACCAGCCCCCACAGGCAGTACCCGTTCACAAGTATGACATATTACGTAACAGCCATCCGTTACAACCTATCCAAAGTACAGTACTGAACATAGGTCACGCCATAGATTGTCTTATGGGGGGATATTTACTGTACTCTACGCCAATAATGCCCAAGTTTTGCACTCTCTATTTCCTTAGTCTCATAATCTACAAGTACAGTTGCACTCTCTATTTCCTCACTCTGGTCCGATGGGACGGTAATCCAACATGAACGGGAAGAGGTCAGGCACATGGACCAACGACTTTAGGTGCCTTCTTAGGCATAGCGTGAAACACCGCCAACTTCCTGACTCCGGGCTGCTACTGAGAATTTCTTGACATAAAACACCACGACTGATTTTTTGGCCCGCCCCGGGATTCAAACCTGAGATTTCATTATCAGCAGTTGCGTTTACGACCACTATACAAACTAGGCAGTCAATAAAGAGGATATTTTCCAAAATTACCACGCTTCGCAGACGGGTTCATTTTAATTGTTATTAGGAAGACAATGTCCATCTTCTGGTTACCCTCAGTCGCTTTTTACTAACCACAGATTACCTCCTAATAGATACCGCATCATGGAATATTTGTTCTGTTTCGATTTCACCAAATTTCGAGTTGCGGGGGAGGTGTCAAATGCGCTGTGATTGGATAATTCTAGGTTGAACTTAGAATGCTCCGAACCATAGTGATGGGACAGGGTTAGGACTTTGATCGATAAATTTGGGATTTATTTATTATTGGGTGCGTTTGGCAGAAATAAGCGCTAGCAAGCACTTACTAGCGCTTAAATAGTTTTCGGCCAGGACACGATTGCTACTTCAGTAGCGCTGACACAATCCGCCATTTTGCTTATTTAATTTGTTTGTTTTGAAGTAGAGTTTATAAGTTGTTTTTCGCAATAATAGTTTTAAGTAATATAATGACATGAATAGACATATACATGTTATTAATAAATCCATAATTGGTAAGTTTTTAATATGAATACTTCACAAAAATATATTTAAATTAGGTTAGGTTCCCCGGTTAAAACTAACATCGTGTCCTAGAGGAAAATAGCTACTTACGATTTGACAGCACTTACCGCTTACGATCGCCATTTTGCTTACAAGCGCTTGCTAGCGCTTTTTTCTGCCAAACGTACCCATTGAAAAATTGATAAACTGATCAATTTTTATTTGAAATTTATTTAAAAAAAAAACAATGTATATAAATAAGAGAATATATATTTGTACATATAACCTAATCCTATACTATTAAACGAGCAATTCTTGTATATATATATATATATATATATATATATATATATATATATATATATATATATATATATATATATATATATAATCGGGATCTCGGAAACGGCTCCAACGATTTTCATAAAATTTAGTGTCCATGGAGTTTCGGGGAGAATAAATCGATCTAGCTAGGATTTATTTTTAGAAAATGTCTTTTTGTCCGTGTTTTTAGGCAATGAAAAACTGCTACAATATCGTTAGAATAGGAAGGTAAATTTTGACAAATTGTCAATGATTATAAATAGCTTAATTGGTATAATGGGCGGTCACAGAATCGTAAAACCCCGGTTCGAGCCCAGACCGACCGACCAACTTTTTTTAATTTTTTCATGTTCCTTTCTTTTTTGAGAAAACCTATTTTTTCGAGCCCTTTTTTGTATTTTTTAAAAACACGAAAATTTAAATTAAACTAATTGCACTCATGATTTTTTATTCAAATAACCAGTTCAGTTTTTTCTATTATGTCGCTAAGATCAAAAAATATTATTCATATTTCATCAGTATGTAATTTGTATCTAAATGTCATTTCCAAAACACACGAATTAAAAAAACCGAGCGAAAAATACCGAGCAAAGCTCGGTCAACCGGGTACTGATTTCTTAAATTTCGCGAACACTACACATTGAATAAAACTATATAATTATATGGATTTTATCACGTTAAATTAACTTATGGTCACTTTACTGAGATGTTTGACATCTCAGTATCATAGTTAGCCCGGCTATCTTCAGTTTTCGAATATTGATTTTTGGTCCCGATCAACATAAAACGAGCTTACAGTATCTTGAAGTCTTGCAGTGGTATGCTTGGGTTTGGATAGATTTTGTTAATTATAGGATCCCAAGCAGATGGCAGCACCCATCTGCTTGGGACCGACACCGACTGTGGCCGGCTTCACTCGGACGCTGTGAAGTAAGCTTGGGACCCAAAGCTTGTTGTCTTGCAATACTTGCTTGTCATGATGAAGCTCGGTGGCCAGATGTATTTTGTCACAGATCCCTTGTGCTCTCTGAAACAAATATTTAGTACCCACAGTAGCAATCTATGAAGAATGATGGTGAGATTCACCATTTAAATATCGGTTGGTATAGGCCTTTTTCCTATACATATTAAGACCAGTAGTGTTATCAGGATTTCGGATGACTAAATCATCTAGGAAAGCTAAAGTATTATTTGCTTCTAACTCCATCGTGATTTGTATTTTAAAGTTTATGGAGTTAAGGTGGTATAAAAATGCAATTGCTTTGTCAGATGGTAAAATTGTGAAAGTGTCGTCTACGTACCGCTTGGAGAATCTTGGATTTATAGGAACAGTAAGAAAGGTTTCTCCTCAAAGTTCTCCATGATTTATGTCGGCGTCTATAGGAAATACAGGTAAGCTCATCGCCACACCGTCAACTTGCTTGTAGAACTCTTCCTTCTACAATAGATAGCCAGATGTGAAGCAGTGTTTGAGTAATACTGCATACTCTGCAGGCATGTTGTTATCTTGTAGCTTTCTTGTTACAATTGAGAAGCATTCATCAATAGGTAGGCATGTGAATAGTGACTGAACACCAAAACTGACCATAGTTTCATTGTCAGCGAGATGTAGGTCTTTTATCTCACTAACAAAATGGTATGAATCCTTTGTGTGTGCTCTGGTATGTCCTTTCGGTGGTGACAGTATTTTGGCCAAGTGTTGCACCTAAAAGTAGTACTATTAATTGAAAAATCATACGGTACGTGTTTCAAATTTAGATGTACTTAATGATAATAATAATAAGTTATTACTGAAGTTCATGTAACACTAGAATAACAATAATCACATAATTTTCACTTGTTTTACGGTTCATAAATCTGTTAAAAATAGTTTGATTTCGACGTGTAACATTCGCCTAAATATTAGAATATCACGTTTCAATCAACCACTTAATGTTATTACTTATTGTGTAATCTACATTGGTACTAAAATAAAAATAAAACCTTTATAAGTCCATACTAAAACTGTCAAGTATAGAGATGGTATAGCGGAATCCAACAGCCTTCTTCGGTTTTTCATAATATGAAGATTGTCTTCTGTGAAGTGTCTTGAGCATAGCACACTATTTTTGTTGGGAAACCATTGGTCCCCTCGACAAGTAACGTCCTAACCTTTCAGGGCATTTAGGAAACCTATGACATATAGGTACCACAATTATACGCCACTATTTGTATAAAATAATGACTACAAAAAAGGAAACGATGACTAAACAAATATCGACTTATGAATCACAACACTATCGATACACGTGCTGTCGTTAGACAAAGACAACTATTTTAATTTACGAAATGAGTGAAAGGGACTTTTCGAAAAGACATCAACGGGTGCTCAAATGATATCACTTTGCAACATTATATTTCCAGTGTAAGTTGAACTCCGGTGCATTTGAAATAGGTTAACGTGATAAGAATAGAATTTACTTACCGATGAAATATTATGCCATCTTTTTGATAACTGGATGTCTTAGCTGACTTGCCACACCATTTCACTGCATAGGAAGCCATTTGTAATGTATTTTGTATACAAAATTATTTTTAAAATTTTCAAAACTCGGACGTGCCTACGGGTCACAATCTTGGTCGACAATGATATCGTGATTCTTAGCGTCACTTCATATGCTAGCTACAGCAAGTATGTGTTGCGCGCGTTTGTGGCCCAGTATGCGGATTCTGTTAGGAGTTAATCTGTGTTACTAACCCATTGGACAATATATTCTTACACTGCCACTACACGGTAAAACAGCCATCGCCCTCCTACTATAATACTAAGGTCGTAGACTGCTTCGTTGGTCTAGTGGTTGTAGTAGTGTGGCTACTGATCATGAGGTCCTAGGCTCGAATCCCGGGTCCGAAAATGAACGGGTGAAACCAATGTACTAATTTCGATAGAGTATTATTTATATTGTTAAAATTAATTGACTGTCGTTTGAGTTTGAAAGTTAAAGATGTATTATCAGCAAATAATTGTGATTGTCCGTATAAATTATCGTGATTGTCCCCTATAAAATAAGGTAAGTTATTAATATAGACTAAGAACAGGAATGGGCCAAGAATCGAGCCCTGAGGAACGCCCATTGATATCACTGATCCGAAGGAACCTTTACCATTGATATCGACTTTTTGAGTTCCGTTATTTAAATATGAAATAATAAGTCTAAGCACAATATTGACACCGTAATGTTGTAGTTTCCTGATTAATGTATGTGTATAATACCTATGGCATTTAGTAAACTCTCCCAGGGATTAAAAATATATTTCATAAGCACGACACATGCGTCAGTCGTCAAGCGACCTCTTGTGAAACCAAATTGATTTTTATGGAGTAATTTATTTTTATTAAAAAAATTAACACAATAAATAATAGTTCTAAAATTAGCGGGGTTCAATTTACTACCAGATTTAAGCAAAGGTATTACTTTAGTATGTTTCATTAAATTAGAAAACACACAAGATTTGATATTATTATAACCACAATTCATATAGGTACGTGCTTTAAACTACATTGAAAAATATTCATCTCAGATTTTATCTGGGTGTTTGAAGACGTTGATGCAAAGAAATAAACAAATTCTGTAGATTCAACTCTATGCATAAAAAATAAATTGCTGTCGAATATTCTTGCTAAAACTCAAAAATGGCTCGACCGATTTTGATGATTTTTTTTGTTTATACTTATTTGAACGGGTTCTTAAATGGTTTAGGTTATTGATTATGATTAAGGTATTAGATTCACACTTGAACCCGGTAGGTAGCGCTGTTGTTGAGATCCAGAAATCACACGTGCGAAGCCGGGGCGGATAGCTAGTTTTAAATAAAGAATATGATTTCAATTTAAGGTTAAAACAACTTTTGCGATTAAAAGAAACTTACTATTAATTAATAAACAAACATACAAAATAAACACATATAATTACACAGATATAAAATATAAAATGTAATCGATTATACAAAACGTCTCAATATCCCGTGACTATACAAAATATAGCTGTTACAGTATCACATGAAATTAATTATATGCTTAATTTTTTAAACTATTAACTAACTTCAGTCACTTATTTATTTTGTGTATTGTTTGAAGTATTTGCAACCTTTTTACCAAAATTTTCTCCTTCCTCGATTGTAGTCATTAACTCAACACCTTTTGTTTCAGGTAAAAGAAATGTTATTATAGCACCTAATAATGGCACTACAGCAAAGGCAAATGGTGGCAGCCATAACGCTACATCCGTCAATTCAATAACAAAGGGCGCTATCATAGATCCAACTCGCGCCATCATAGATGAAAAACCAAGAGCAGCATTTCGGACTACAGTCGGGAATAATTCCGTACAGTACAAATATACAACAACAAAAACAATAAAACTTGTTACCACGCCTATACTTGCGAACACGACCGAACTCATGCCTTCGGGAACAAAACAAAGTATGAGTAAACACAAAGCACAAATAAAATTAGATAATATCACGATTGTTCTCCTTCCTAAGATTTTCATTAATGGTATTGATGCCAAAGTACCAAGAAGGGTCACACTTGCGCTCGCCGCTACGTTAATAAATACATTTCCACTGAGTTGACCAACGTATTGCGACACGCCGTAGAAACAATAACTGCAACTTAGCCAATTAAACGCCATGCACAAAATATTCTTGCGTAGATTTGGTGTTCGAAATAAATCTAATATGTTTCCTTTTTTAGTTTGATTTTGTTGCAATGTTTGTTGGTATGTTTCAACTTCTTTGCGAATATCAACTGATGGTTGTTTATTTCTAAAAAGAAAATAAAAATATTTTTAATAACTTACCATAACGTACAACATGATATACGTACCAATAAGATAATGTTAATATTATGTTCCCTTGATAAAGTATGTCTATTTATAATACTGTGATAAAGCGTAGCTTTGTACTTGACAAACTTAGAAGTTGTTTATTTGATAAAATATTATCAATTTACTAATTATTTACAATGATCAACAGAATGATACTCCAGGCATGCGGTTATCTGTTGCCCTTTTAAACAGTTATTTAATGATATTCTAAGTTTTTCCTACGTCATCACTATGCACAATAACATTATTGTTTTCATTATATGAATTACTTTTTAAATTTATCTGCTTTGTTATGGAACTGTCGTAGAGTGTAGGTGAAAAAAATGAGGTATTGTTGTTTGTCATGTTATTAACACACACTGTCCCTAAAGACACTGGCATTGAGCGCTGATATTCTTGATATTCATTTTGATATTTTAATATTTTATTTTGATATTTTTATGTATCTGTCATAATCATCATTACAGTCCTTCACAAGTCGATTGACCTGTCGGTCGAAGTTGGAGTTACCTAGTCGGACTATTTGTCCTAGGTAAACGTACCCGTCAACAAGTTCGAGCTTAGCGCTCCCAATAACCACTGGCACGGTGTGACACGGACATTACACATGATCTTTGTTTTGTCCACGTTCATCTTAAGACCTATCCGTTGGGAGACACTATTGAGGTCATTGAGCATAGTGCTTAGATTCTCCAGCGATTCTGCCATAAGGACTATATCGTCGGCAATTTTTATTGTATCTAATAAAATATCACTTTCATTGCTAAAATGTGATTAGGAATGTGATATGTTATAATACTGCCTCCTCACTTTAACTTACACAATACATGCATAAGCTCACGCCTGGCACCTAGAGGCTTAGGCAGAAACTATGGACTTCCCTTGGCACGATCCTGACACACCTCTCTTGCTTCTTTCAGATCAATACATCAAGGTACGCATACCTGCTCATCGGTTAAGATTACTCTTAACTTAGCCAATAAACTTCCGTCTAGGACGTCCCTTGCCGACTCTGGCACTCACTTCTGCACCATAAATTTGCTTTGTCACTGTTTTCATATGTTAACAAGCAATATACCTTTTTTTTTATAAAACCTACCAGCCGACTCAAACAAAGAAATCTAAAGATTCGTCGTCACATGTGAGGAGTAAAATGGAAAGCTTCACAGCCTTCAATAATACTAGCTGTCAGCCCTTCTGACTGCCCTCCTTCTTTCTGATTGCTATTTTATTGACCTAGCTAGACGGACTCCTGAAACTGAAAGGAGTTCTACCATCCTGCAAATAAAACTTAATATCTTTTAAAACTTATTGAGGCTACTTACTCTTTGGCTACTTTTTCTAAAATAACTATGGCTTTATCAGTTTCATTAACAGCTATTAACCATCTTGGAGATTCCGGTAAAAGTATAAAGAAACTTAGTAAAATAATTGTCGGTATTGAAATTCCCAACTGAAAATCTGAAAAGTCTCTCAAAAAATATCCATAAACGGGCAGTAACATGTGTCCCAAATTAAATGGCACTTGATAAAGGGCGGAAATGACATCACGATATTTAGTTTCAACAAATTCCATGATTATGACAAATCCAATCACCATTGTACCACCAACTGAAATTCCAACTAAAAATCGGACGAAAGTGAACCCCCAATAATCCGGTATGTATGCTGCAGATATACCCATCGTCACTTGAATAACGATTGCAGCTAGTAACGGTTTCTTTCTTCCAAACCTTAAAAGTCAAAGAAACGTTATTTTATTCAACGACAAAAACCAAAAATTATCGAAAATAAAACTTTTAAAAATATATTATACCTATCTGAAGCCATTCCAAATAATACACTACCTAGCAATGTACCTAATTGAAACAATGTTTGTGTAAAACTGGTCAACCATTTTTTATCGCAAATTAAATCCCATTCCATGATTATAGTCCTCTTAAAAATCGAAGTATCATAAACAGGATTAGGGCAAGGACATTTCTCAATGGTCGCGTTCCCGCACGAATATTGAACTTTCGGAGCCAGGAATATTATTGCCATTTGATGAAAGGCCACAGGAAATTTTGTCAAAAATATAAGAAAGCAAAGACGTAATTGAAATCTGCCAAATGATCCAATCATCTTTTGGAGTGGATCTTGATTTTTAATTTCCGTTTCTCCGATTCCTGAAAGGAAAAAAGTAATATTATAAATATTTCTATGTAAATTTGTCGAAAAATGTAATTTACGTGAATATAAATGAATACGAATATATTTTACAATTTTTAAAATTTATTCCTTAATTAATGGTTAAATAATGAAAAGTTGAAGGAAAACACCGGAAGAACAGGTGATATTGGACGTTGAACATCTCAGTCCCTCCCCCGTAAGACCAGATAATTAAACAATATTAGTACTAATAGCACACACTATAACACAATATTAATAATATTTAAAAAAAATACGTAAAAGTTAGCTTCGTTCAATACAATAAAGATGATGTTGCTTTATAATTATAAGTGACAACAGGTAACAACAGACTTAATTATTTCAGAATGCGAAATGTTTTTTACTGTAAGTCTAATGTTTTCGTATATAAACTGGCGTCATATTTATGGCAGAATTAAAAATAAAGGAAGAGGAGCTCAATTCGTGTGTATTTTTTTTATGTTACTCGCCATCTTCGTCAATTGTGAACCCATTTTATTTTTTTTAGTTAAATAGGTTACTTTGTACCCGTATCATCATTTCAGCCTTTAACAAATCCACAGCTGAACATAGGCCTCCCTAAAGAAATGCCACAAAGCACGGCTTCGAGCCACCTGCATCCATTGACTTCCTGCATGTCTAACTACATCTTCACTCCATGTAGTGGGGTGACTCCCTACACTTTGCCTGCCACTCGAGGACCTTCCTTCCCCATCGCTTGTTGGTCCTATATAAATTTGGAGAAATAATTCTACCCCTGAGGGAGGAAAATAGGGGATGAAGTTTTTAATATAACTATTTGGCAATATTAAAAACTTCATAACCTATTTTTCGAATTTTTTTCAACGTAAGTCTAATTTTTATGTAAGAAGTCAAATAAACGTATAACATTATGTAAGTTAAATATCTTTCAAAGATAAAATCGTAAAGCCCAACAGTGGGTGTCAGGAGCACTACGTTTGAATTTGTTGACGAGTATGTTTACCTAAGACAAATTGCCCAACTTAGTAAGTCCAACTTCATATGAGAGTCAAGATCCAACAGATTTCGGCTCAAATATTACGATATATCTTCTTGTCACGTATGCCTCAAAGCATGAAAACAAGAGTATACAAACAGTTCATTGTCAGTGTGACATATGGATGTGAGACATGGTCCTTCACTGATGGTCACCGAAATAGCATCAAAGAACCAACAACTGATGGGGAAGAAAAATTCTCCAGTGGCAGACTCGTAAGCGGTAAGCTTAGTTTACCGTGCTTTGTAGCATTCTTTGGGGGTTAGGCCTACGTCACCGTCACCATTATCATCATCATCATTACAGCCCTTCACAAATCTACTGCTGAACATAGGCCTCCCCGAAGCAATGCCACAAAGCACGGTCCCGAGCCACCTGCATCCATCGACTTCCTGCATGTCTTACCAGGTCGTCACTCCATCTAGTGGGGGGTCGCCCTACACTACGCCTACCGGTACGAGGCTGCCACTCGAGAACCTTTCTTCCCCATCGGTTATCGGTTCTTCGAGCTATATGGCCGGCCCATTGCCACCACCTTACTAATCCGTTGGGCTATGTCGGTCACTCTGGTTTTACTGCGGATATCCTCATTTCTGAGTCTATCACGCAAAGAAACTCCGAGCATAGCCCTCTCCATAGCTCGCTGCGCGACCTTGAGCGTCCTGTATGTAAAAAATTGAGCATGTATGTAAAAAAGTAAATAGATTTTCGTACGCACTTTATAAACTAAGCAAAGTAGCCACAAAAAATACAGCACTTACTGCGTACTTTGCATATGTGGAATCCGTACTGCGATACGGGCTAATTATATGGGGCAATAGCACAGATGCAAAAAAGGCATTCATTGCCCAAAAAAAATGTATTAGAGCAATATGTGGCACTGCACCTGATGAGCCTTGCAGGCCACTATTTGTATCTCTAAAAATACTACCACTCCCATGCCTGTACATTTTTGAAATTGCAAAATTTGTAAAACAAAACATGTATTATTTCAGACAAGCAAAAGAGGTTTATACGCAAAATACCAGAAATGGCAATAGACTTGTTGCTGAAATTATACCCAAGAGTGCTCGGCTTAAAAAAAATTGCTACTGGATGTGTATGCTCATATTTAATAAAATACCCCGAAATATCAAAGACTTGCCCCTTATTAGATTTAAAGGCGCCTTTTACAGGTGGCTAAATGATCATTGTTTTTATAATGTAAATGAATACCTAAATTTGACATGATGTGACACAACAGTAGTTATATATTTTTAATTGCATTTCCAATTTTAATTATTTTTAAATTTGTATGTATCGGTATTATTTATTGATAATTTCTAAACGATGACTATTTTATGATTTATTTTAATTAAATTCGCTATTTCAATCAAACACTAAAAATAATCTTAATTATAAAAAATTGTATTTGCATGCTATCCATAGATGGCTGAAAAAGCTGTACTATACTTTGTAATAACCACCTTAATGTAACCTTTTTCAACGCAAATAAATCTTCATTTCATTTCATTTCATTTCATTTCATTTCATTTCATTTCATTTCATTTCATTTCATTTCATTTCATTTCATTTCATTTCATACGGCCAGCAGTGAAGGACCACGTCTCTGATCCGTAAGCCATCACTGGCAACACGCACTGGTTGTACACTTTAGTTTTCAGAGATTGAGGTATACCTGATGTGTCGCAATTTCCCGAACGCTGCCCAGCCGAAATGAATCCGTCGATTGACCTCTCGGTCGAAGTTGGACTTACCTAGTCGGACTATTTGTCCCAGGTAAACGTACTGGTCAACAACTTCGAGCATAGTGCTCCCAACAACTACCGGCATAGGTGAGACATGGACATTAAACATGATCTTTGTTTTGTCCATGTTCATCTTAAGACCTATCCGTTGGAAGACACCATTGAAGTCATTGAGCATAGTGCTAAGGTCCTCCAGCGATTCTGCCATAAGGACTATATCGTGGCAAATCGAAGGTGAGTGATGTACTCGCCATTGATGTTAATATAGTATCCTTTCCAGTCCAGTAGCTTGAAAACGTCTTCCAATGCAGCGGTGAAGAGTTTCGGGGATATCACGTCACCCTGTCTTACACCTCTCTGCAGTTGGATAGGTTTCGAGCTCTGATTCTGTACTCGGATAGCCATCGTAGCCCTACTGTACAAACACTTCAGCACTTCGATATACCTACGCTCACCAGTAGACTTCAAATTATATGCAAAGCTCAGCAAAGCAAAAGCTTAGCTGTTTAGAAAATTCAAGTTATATAATGTAATAATATATTAATTAGGGTGTAAATATAGAAATCGATTTTAAGTATAAGTACAGAATAAGTACACTTATTGTCAGACTTAAAGCAAATAATATAAGTATGTCCCCCAGACCGAATTTCGATCACAAGGCCCAGTCTCAATAGAGACTTTTACTTTAGTTTATTACTTTATTTGAAGTCAAATAAAAACTAGCTCTCTGCGCAGGATAGAATTATGGTGCGCGATTGTTAAAGCAGGGTACACTCTCTATTCCGTTATTCTCGTGGTCCCATGAGAACGGAAATCCAACACGACCGGAGAGAGATCAGCCGCAAGAATGGCTTTACGTGCTTTCACGAGAGCGAAACACCGCCAACATCCTGACTCCGGGCTGTTGTTGAGAATTTCTAGACAGAAAAACCCAATAACGGATTTGCCCCCCTCTGGGGTTCGAACCTGAATCAACATTCAACATAAGCAGTCCCACTCACGACCACTACACCAACGAAGCAGTCGCGGTGAGCAAATGTATTTTGCCTATGTTATATATTTCCATTGCCGCTTTGTAACTTAATGTTCAACGACATGGGTTGCGAATTAAAATATTATAGGTTCAAATCCATCAACAACTACTATCGTCAACCACCTTTATTACCAACCCGAAATTGTTACTTAAGGGCAATAATTTAAGTGAAACCTAAGTGAAGCGGTCAACGGGCATTTCCTCTTGTTATAAGCATGGTTATAGTAATTTTCCAAAAATATAAACAAAAGAAAAAATAAAAATCAATAAGCTCAGTTAATAATTTCTTCCTAGCTGATTTCAACAGCGGCAACAAAGACAACACTGTAAGACGCTAAGAAGCTGTTGTGTAGTTAATAACTTCTTACATTTTTGATAGCAACCGTGAGTTTGCACTAACGCGATTTCCACAAAAAAACATGTTTTATAAACTGTTTTCTGTCAATGTATCAAAAAGCGTTTACACAGTCAAAGAACATGTTGTAATGAAATATGTTTGACAGTTTATTGCACATTACATATTTTAATTTATTATACCTTTATAACTACAGAAACAAAATGTTTGAAAACAAAGTTGCAGAAATATTGTCATGTTGAAAGATAAGTTTGAATATCTGTTGAAAATTTTACACGGTTTGGTGAGTGCGAACGCCACCATCAACAAAACATGTTGTGTGATTTATTTTATGCGATTTGTTTCAAAACATTACGTGTTGGATGTTTCTTAGTGCAAACGTACTGTAAGATTTACAGCACATCAACCGGATGCGAAACCACAAAAGAAACACTTGTTCAAACCTACCTGCCTAGAGTAACGCTCATACGATAAAATTGTATGTCAATTTTAAAAAGAGAGAGCCTCTTAGTTACATACATTTCGATTTATTTTCAATTACATTCCGATTCTAAAACATCCGACAAAAGTTCTGTAAAAGTGTAAGTACTTATAAAAAGGTTAAAAACGACCCAACAAATAGCACACTAAAAACAACTAGTGACCTCATAAAGAAACACTCCGAAAAATTAAATCTGGACGTAAAATGGATAATACCTACGTGCGCCAAATCACCAAAGTTGTATGGGTTACCAAAAATACACAAGCCCAATGCTCCATTACGTCCCATAGTGAGCCAAATCGATTCACCAACTTACAGATTGGCTCAACACTTAGCGAAAATACTCTCACCGCTCAGGGGACACACAAGAGCACACATAAAGGATTCCTACCATTTTGTCAGCGAGATTAAAGACCTGCGTCTGGCAGACAATGAAACTATGGTCAGTTTTGATGTGCAGTCATTGTTTACATGCTTACCTGTTGAAGACTGCGTCTCAATTGTAACTAGGAGGCTGGAGGAAAACAACATGCCCGTAGAATATGCAGTATTACTCAGACACTGCCTTACATCTGGCTACTTATTGTGGAAGGAGGAGTTCTACAAGCAAGTAGATGGTGTGGCGATGGGCTCACCTGTATCTCCCATTGTCGCCGACATATTCATGGAAGACTTTGAGGAGAAAGCCCTGCTTACTTCTCCCATAAATCCAAGATTCTACAAGCGGTACGTAGACGACACTTTCACAATTCTACCTTTAGATAAAGTAACTGCATTTTTAGACCATCTTAACTCTATAAATTCTAAAATTCAGTTCACAATGGAGTTAGAGGCAAACAATTCCTTAGCTTTTCTAGATGTGTTAGTAATTCGGAATCCTGATAACACCTTGAGCCATACTGTGTATAGAAAAAAGACCCATACAGATAGATATTTAAACGGTGATTCTCACCACCATCCTTCACAGTTAGCTACCGTGGGTAAATCTTTGTTTCAGAGAGCACGAGGGATCTGTGACAGTAAACACCTGGCTGCCGAGCTCCAACACGTCAAGCAAGTTTTGCATGATAACAAGCTTCGGGTCCCGCGCCTACGTCACAGAGAACGAGTGAAGCCGGCCACAGTCGAGCGTGTACCTGCTGTACTGCCATATGTTAGAGGAGTCACTGACAAGATTGGCTACATCTTGAAGCGCGCTTCCATCAAAACATACTTCAAGCCGCCGAAGAAGATTGGTCAGTTTTTACCATCAGTCAAGTGTAACGTCCCTCTGCAAGATGCAGGAGTGTACAAGCTTGATTGTGAATGTGGTCTCTCCTACATAGGACAAACTAAAAGATCAATTAAAACCCGCGTCAAAGAACATATAGCTGATGTGAAGAATCGACGCTCCGGGAAGTCTGCAGTCTGTGAACATGTACAGGATCGCCCCCGTCACTACATCAGATTTGATAGACCACAAATCCTCGCTAAAGAACACCGATTCCTTCCAAGGATGATTCGCGAGGCTATTGAAATCAAAAAACACCCTAATTTCAATAGAGAAGATGGCTGGGTGCTACCATCTGCTTGGGATCCTATAATAAATAAAATTAAATCCCAACCCAAGCATACAACTGCAAGGCTTCATGATACCATAAGTTCATACTGTGTAGATCGGAACAAAAGTTAAATTTTAATCTATGGTAACCGCGGTTAACTATGACATCTGGACGTTAAACATCTCAGTCCTTCCCGTGACCATGGGTGCTGTAAAGCTCTCGAAACGTCGGGTATTAAAAAGTTAAATATACGCGATAAATTCCGTAAAAACGAGTATTATTTCAATGTGTAGTGTTCGCGTAAATATAAGAAATCTTTACGTATTTTTTTTAAATATTATTAATATTGAATTATTGTGTGTACTATTAGTACTAATATTGTTTAATTATCTGGTCTTACGGGGGAGGGACTGAGATGTTCAACGTCCAATATCACCTGTTCTTCCGGTGTTTTCCTTCAACTTTTAATTATTTAACCATTAATTAAGGAATAAATTTTAAAAATTGTAAAATATTTAATATTCGTATTCATTTATATGCGGGTTTTGTGCCTATAGAAATCTACATTTAACCTCGATTATGAATCAAAATGCAGATACGCTGTCACCCCTGAGGATTAACACGGAACGCCTCGATTCTAGTAAAACGGGTCCCCGGTTATCTACACTCACCACCACCTTACGAAATACAGCAGCATTAAGCTGCTATTTTACGCTGGTATATATTGGTATACATTTTACAATGCATGATTCAAATGAGTAGTATAATCCTCGTTGGTCTAGTGGCTGTAGTAGTGCGACTGCTGATAATGAGGTCCTGGGTTCGAATCCCGGGTCGGGCCGAAAAATTAATTATTGAGTTTTTCCTTCATGAAATTCTCAGTAGTTGCCCGGAGTCAGAAAGTTGGCGGTGTCTCACCCCCGTGCCTCGGAAAGCACGTAAAGCCGTTGGTCCTGCGCCTGATCTCCCTCCGGTCGTGTCGGTTTACCGTCCCATCGGATTATGAGAGTGAGGGAATAGAGTGTGCACCTGCGCTTGCGCATACACTTGGGCACTATAATCCCGTCCTCCGCCGATGGCTAGTCTCCGTTGAGGCAGGCCGCCGTGGCCGAAATTCGGTCTGGAGGACATTATAATTTCCCAGCATCAGTCTTTTCCACAAACACTATCTTATATGCAGGAGTAAATAGCATTTCGTTGCGCTAAAACTGTGGGATTTACCATCAAGGGCTTTATCAACACTTACTTCGAACTCACGGCTCTATTTGCATGCTACTAAGTCATGAGTAACCATTTAAAAAAAAATTGTTTGTCTGCCTACCCGGGCTAATCTGCAAAATGGCTGATCTGATTGTGATGTAACTTCACGGACAGAGAGAGAATTATGCCCGAAGTGATCAAGGCCATATTTCATCCGATATTTTTTTCATGATATCGAAAACTTGGATAAGATGAAATGGTCATAATGCCTATCTTAAATCTAAAAAATGACATAAGTGACATTAATGGATAACACTAGGACGAAGCCGGGGCAAATTACTAGTCAACAACAAAGATTATTTTCTGACTGTAGGTACTTAGTTATTTATATTTTATGCTCGTACTTGTGGATTGGTTGAATAATATGAACATACTTTCAACACACGTCACATTTATGGCAGTTTATATATAGTAAATTGACAATTTCCTGTGTTCATAATAGGACTTAAATGCGACAATGGAGAATGCACTTTAAGGATACAATAATACAATTCTAAATAGCACGATTTTCGCCATCATCATTACTGTCCATCACATGTCAACTGATAAACATAAGCCTATCCCAAGGAATGTCACAAAGCCTGAGCGACCTACATCCATTGTATCTTAATTAACAAAGTATTAAACAATTTGAAGTTATAATCTTAAAATGACAAACTAATTAACATAGTAACGTGGTACTGCAGTCTTTGGACATCTGCAAGTCCCCCCAACAAGCTTTCGGCTGACCTGAACTGCCTCCTGGCGGCTCAGACCGAGCCTACTTAACACATCTCATAATCTACCTTAGTTAGCACTCTTCTAAGCGGCTATTCGCCGCTTGCGCCCTCCTTTCTGCCAAGGAGGTTCGCGTCCTTTTACAGCTTAAAGATCTCTCGTCAGATCGGTAAACCAATCACAAAAGGTGGAGTTTAGTAGGTAAAAGTCTCCACATAACCACGCAGCCGGCTGCGTGGTATGCTATGAGCAATCCCCGCCTCCCTCCCCCGTTACCGGATTGTTGCCCTTAATTGCTTCGGGCGCAAAAAAAAAGTCCACCATGATCATGGGTGCTGCAAAGCGCCCGAAACGTCGGGAATTAAAATTAAGTTAATTAAACACGATACAATCCGTATAAATAATTTTATTCAATACACTTCCTTGTCTTAAAACCATCCCTGGGCCTCCTACTGAGGCCTGTGCCCAGCAGTAGGACCTATATAAGCTGTAACTTTAACTTTAACCAACCAAACAGAACACAACAATAGTCATAGACTTGAATATACTAGCATAACCAATGATATTATAAGCTTATAATATCATTGAGCATAACCATAGAATATTATATAATGTATGTATTATAGTATTCTATGAGCATAACAATAGTTGCACTAAAATAGGTAAGATAACCTGAACGGACTTAAACAAAAAGGAGTAATATATGTACCTATCTATGTATTTATTTTGTAGTCTTGCATTCGACAGGTAATTTTAATACGAAATAGTTCTTGATGAATACAATAATTTAATCAAAATATCCGGTTAGTTTAAGAATACAAATTAGCGTCGGACAATATTAATGCTGAGGTCATAATATAGCACACAAAATGTTTTTTTTTTAATTCTCAATTCTCTTTAATTTACGACTGACACACTGTGACATAAATTAAGCGATTAGATATGATGAGACGCTTCTGTCCAGTAGCTTTATGTATCTAACATAAAAGTTTACAACACATAAACGTGTACAACATAACATTAAAGTGTTTTAAACAACGGTGGCCATATTATACCTATATAATCTTTATGTTCAGCAGCAAACTTTTACTGGCCGATGACAAAGAAGAAAAAAAACAGCATGCAAAAGCACAGCATAATATTACCCATGTAAATTGCTTTAATTGGTACCTACTAGTTTGTATCTCACTACAGCGCAGTATTCAATGATATTACAACTTTTTGTAACAAATTTCCAAAATGATGTTCGATAGTAATGGCGTAGCAAGATGGAGCGCTAAAGTGGCAATGGTAGATATCTAGTCTAATCTAATAGAGACACTCATACTAATGAAATTTTATTAACCGTGTTAATATAACCTTGTTTTTAATACCTTGACATAATCTTATCACGTTCTGTTTACATTTTTCTTAACTTATTTCATTAACAGGCAAAAATAAAAACAGTTAAAATAACAAATTATGTCGGCACACCAATGTATTTTCATCAATGCATTACAGCTCTTCACATAAACAGTTTATAAATTGCTGAACATAGAGCTCCCCCCAAAGAATGCCCCAAAACACGGTCCTGAGCCACCTGCATTCATTGACTTCCTGTATTGCTAAGGTCAACATTCCATCCAGTGGGGGCTACGCTTCGCTTACCGGTAGACGACAGCTCTCTTGCACACCGTTTATCGGATCTTCCGGTTTTATGGCTGGCCCATTGCCACTTCAACCTACTGAACTTTAAAGCAATGTCAGTAACGCTGGTTCTACTGCGGATATCCCCATCACGAAGTATTTCATAAGTAATAAATAAAATTTGTAAATCTATGTAATCATTTGTAAGATTCTAAGCGATGTAGCTATTTCTCTGATACATACCAACACTATTTTTAATATTTTTGGTGAAAAAATTTATAGTTTTAATAAATAGAAGTGAGTATTGTTTTATTTTATCTGTACTTTTTTACTATAGGTCTAAACCTGAGATATGTTAGTAAATAATACATTATTTTAAAATTACATTACATTATTATTAAAAAAAATTATTAAATATATTTTGTTATATATATATATATATATATATATATATATATATATATATATATATATATATATATATATATAATGTGTATATGTATATTGACTGCCTCGTTGGTCTAGTGGTTGTAGTAGTGCGACTGCTGATCATGAGGTCCTGGGTTCGAATTCCGGGTCCGGTTAATTATTTAGTTTTTCCGTTTTCCCGTCAAGAAATTCTAAGGGCAACTAGCCCGGAGTCAGGAAGTTGGCGGTGTCTCACCGTCACCCCCGTGCCTCGGAAGCACGTAAAGCGCCTGATCTCTTTTCGGTACGTGTCGGTTTACCGTCCCATCGGATTATGAGAGTGAGTGAATAGAGAGTGCACCTGTGCTTGCGCATACACTTGAGCACTATAATCCTGTCCTGCGCCGATGGCTAGCCTCCTTTGAGGCAGGCCGCCGTGGCCGAAATTCAGTCTGGAGGATACAGTATATTTGAAAGTACAGAATTTCATGTTATCGATTAAAACGTTACAATTTAAATGTGTATCGTTCATAGTATAAAATAAAAGGCAATTTAACCACCTGTACAGCTCTATTATTTATTTAGCTGCGTACTATCACATTTTAAAAATATTACAAAATTGAACGTTACAAGTCCTACTTCCTTTAACCACCTGTTATTACTTGAATCACTCAGGAATAGCACTATAATAATATGTATTTCACGGTCACGACACAAGTCGAATGGCGAATGTGGACCTACGACTTTATTTTGATTCGCTTTCCATTAGATTCGCAATCCATGTTCTAAACCAAGGGTAATATCGCTTTATATTATTGAGTAAAAACAAAGTGTTCATTTTTTTAAAACACACACTTATGTACTTACTATCTACCGAATTTATACCTCAGTCTAAGAGACAATCATCAACGAGATAGGTCAATGTTAATTCTAGTCCCAGACATCTATATAGATTTGTCAACCTCTTAGGATTTGTAGAATCTATGGCCACACTATCGGCAAGGACAATAATCGCATAACACTTTGACTTCGTTAGATCTGATATTTAATGTTACTGTTTATGTCAGCCTCAACTAGATTTGTTTGTATTTTTCCTTTGATAAGAAGTCCAAGTAAAAGTTGGACAAAATTCAACAATCGTTCGATTTCAACATTCATTGCAAACATTGAAAGAACACTATCGTTACCGTCACAGCCCATTAAATTCCACTACGAAACATAGGCCTCTCCCATAGAACGCCTCATTGTAGAATATTTGCCATAGCTGCCACGCTTGGCGAGCGGGATGGCAATCGAAGTTTTTTTAGTCGTTAATGGGAAGACTCTGCTGCACAACGGAGAAGGAGCGATTTTCACGGATTTGTTTCCCTCTGTGTCTTCTTATAGTGATTATTATTGTACTCTAAAACAATATGAAATCAATCTCCAAAATAAACTCATTAAACAGACATCGTTTGACTTATCAGACATGTTTACGCACAAAGGTACTAATTTATGTGGTAGAGCCATGCTGCAGTTATATTAGTAGTATAGTTGTAGCACGAATGGGTCGGCTCGACCGGGGTAGGACCACGCTCTCACAGAATACTAGCGTCAAATAGTAGCTTAATGCTACTGTGTTTCGTATGGTGAGTGTAGAGAACCGGAGACCCTTTTTACTGGAAACGAGACATTCCATCTTAGTCCTCACGGGTGACAACGTATCTGCATCTTGATCCGTAGTCGAGGACAGATGTAGATGTCTATGGGCTACAGCAACCACTTACCATCAGGTGGACTGTGTGCTCGTTTTATCCTATAAAAAAAATCTCATTTTCAATAGTCATTAAAAATGTTCATTCTTTCTAGTCTTATTAATAGCTATTGTCATAACAAAAAATAATAATTCACCGAATTTAATTCATGTACAACTTTCAAACAATCGTATTGATTATATTAAAGTTTATTTTTTAATTGCATCAGCGATATTATGAAGAAAAAAAATGTAATGTTTATAGGTACGCAAGTAGTTAATGTAGTAGAAAGTTAATAACTCTAATGTCGCCTCTACACGTTGGCCAACACAGTGGCGAATGTAGTGGCCAATAGCATTGGCCAACGTGTAGACGGGGTGTTTGGGCTTCATTGGTATGTACTGGAACGATGGCCCGCAAGTTGGCGCGAGATCCGTGTGGTGTCGGTTTTTTACAAAAGATCAAAGGATTGTTGGCAGAGTTTGGTCGCCGCGTCCACACGTTGGCCGCGCATTTAGTTTGCTACAAGCTCCCAGAGTGATTACACGCATCTGATTTAAATTTTATATTCTAGCTTTGTAGAGTGGATGCCCCAATTACCGGCCTTTTAGTGCCAATTTAAACTTTAAAAATTCCTAATACTTTAATTAGCGCGATTTAATTATTATTAAACATTTGTTTTAATCAACAAGCTATTTATCAAAAAAATTAACGTTTTTTTACAATCAGATTATTGCGAGAACAATTTTAAAATGAAAAAAAATGAAGCACGTCGTTTATACGTTGTAGAACCATGCAATTATATTAGAAGTATTGTTGCAGCACGAAGGTCGGCTCGACCGGGGAAGGGCCACGCTCTCACAGAATATCAGCGTAAAATAGTAGCTTACTGATGCTGTGTTTTGTATAGTGAGTGTAGGGAACCAGAGACCCTTTTTAAAGGAAACGAGGCATTTTATCTTAGTCCTCACGGGTGACAACGCATCTGCATTTTGATTCGTAATCGAGGATAGATGTAGATGTCTGTGGGCCACAATAACCACTTACCATCAGGTGAACTGTGTGCTCGTTTGTCACTCTATCCTATAAAAAACGTCGATTTCTTATAATTTAATCGTGCAAGTTTTCGAAGCATTATCATCATTACAGCTGTTCACAAGTCCACTAATGAACATCATCCTCCACAGACTGCCGCAAAGCATGCTCCTGAGCTACTTTGCTCGTCATGAGTTTTTCATTTATGTTCAAGTTATAATTAGTACCTATTATTAAGTCAGTGTTAATTATATTTATTGCTATTGTTTTTGTCTTCTATATTTTTGTCAAATAAATTATAAGGTTTTTTTATCTAATATATATCAAATGTCTGATGAAACCTGAAATAAAATCTGATGAAACCAAGTACATGTTTTGCTAAACTTTAAAATCAAAACCCAATTTTAAAACATAGACTAATCGATTATAACTCCTTTAACTTTAAAATAAGTTAAGTTCTTATTAATGGTATTTATTCCAGTTTATGATGCATGTAAAAAATAAATAAAGCTAATTGTATATCGTATATCTATTTACAGCCCCATTAATAACCACTATTATTTTATAATTCTTTTATAAAAACGTTAACACCACACTAGGATTTTCTCCCGTATCGCGCAGGCAGTTTACAAACATAAATTGCACAAGAACACACATCCAGACCCGAAACAATTATTTGTAGGACATACAAATACTTGTTCCGTGCGGGATCAAACCCGCGGTGCTCGGCGCAGCCACTCATTGCTGAGCCACTGCGCCACGATGCTTATAAATTCGTCCGCACATTGTAGAGAGAGTGTAGAGGCGACATAATGTCGCCTCTACACGTTGGCCAACACAGTGGCGAATGTAGTGGCGAATATATTGGCCGAGAGTTGGTGACGGCGTCCACACGTTGGAAGGTCGTTCAGTTTACTTCGGTTCGGGCCAATGTGCGGACGAATTTATTTTATTTTAGACGACGGCTCCGTGGCGCAGTGGCTTGGCAATGGGTAGCTTTGCCATGGGTCGCGGGTTTGAATCCCGCACGGAACAAGGGTCTGGATGTGTGTCCTTGTGCAATTTATGTTTGTAAGTTGCCTCCGAGATACAGGAGAAAATCCAAGTGAGGGGGGTAACGTTTTTATAAAATAACTATAAAAGAATAGTGATTATTAATGGGGCTGCAAATAGATATACGATATACGATTAGCTTTATTTATTCTGTACATGCATCAGAAACTGGAATAAATACCATTAATCAGAACTTAACCTATTTTAAAGTTAAAGGAGTTATAATCAATTAGTCTATGTTTTAAAATTGGGTTTTGTTTTTAAAGTTTAAGAGCCGTGGTAGCTCAGATGGTTAGCGCTCGCTATAAATTTCACAGTTCGCGAGCAAACCGGGTTCGATCCCCGCCGGCACCAGTGAAATTGTTAATTGCAATTTTAAGTGCTGATTTACCACGTGCTCGGCGGTGAAGGAAAACATCGTGAGGAAACCTGCATGTCTGAGGAATAAGAAAAAAAGATATTTCGAAGACATGTGAAGTTCGCCAACACGCATTGGGGCAGCGCGGCGGACACTTCCTTGCCCTAAACCCTCTCAGAAATGAGGGGAGGCCTGTGCCCAGCAGTGGGACGTATATAGGCTGTAACTTTACTTTTTTACTTTTAACGTTTAGCGAAACATGTACCTGCTTTTATATCAGACATTTGATGTATTTAAAAAACACCTTATAATTTATTTGGTAATTTAATTATTTTTTGAGAAAGACAAAAACAATAGCAATAAATATAATTAACACTGACTTAATAATAGGTACTAATTATAACTTAGAACATAAATGAAAAACTCATGACAAGGAAAGTGGCTCAGGACCATGCTTTGCGGCATTCTTTGGTGGAGGATGTTCAGTAGTGGACTTGTGAAGAGCAGTAATGATGATGATGATTCGAAAACTTGTACGATTAAATTATAAGAAATCGACGGTTTTTTTTTTATATAGGATAGGGTGACAAACGAGCACACAGTTCACCTGATGGTAAATGGTTGCTGTGGCCCACAAACATCTACATCTATTCTCGATTACGAATCAAAATGCAGATGCGTTGTCACCCGTGAGAACTAAGATGAAATGCCTCGTTTCCTTTAAAAAGCGTCTCTGGTTCTCTACACTCACTATACGAAACACAGCATCATTAAGCTACTATTTTACATTGATATTCTGTGAGAGCGTGGTCCGTCCCCGGTCGAACCAACCCATTCGTGCTACAACTATACTTCTAATATAACTGCATGGTTCTACCACTTATAAACGACGTGCTTCATTTTTTTTTCATTTTAAAATTGTTCTCGTAATAATCTGATTGTAAATAATTTTTTTTATATAAATAGCTTATCGATTAAAACAAATGTTTAAAAATAATTAAATCGCGCTAATTAAAGTAGTGGGAATGTTTAAAGTTGAAATTGGCACTAAAAGACTGGTAATTGGGTCATCCACCCTACAAAGCGTGAATATAAAATTTTAATCAGATGCTTGTAATCACTCCGGGAGCTTGTAGCAAACTAAACTCGCAGCCAACGTGTGGACGCGGCGACCAAACTCTGCCAACAATCCTTTGATCTTTTGTAAAAAACCGACACCACACGGATCTCGCGCCAACTTGCGGGCCATCGTTCCAGTACATACCAATGAAGCCCAAACACCCCGTCTACACGTTGGCCAATGCTATTGGCCACTACATTCGCCACTGTGTTGGCCAACGTGTAGAGGCGCCGGGCAAACATATCTCTAGTGATTAAACGTTATGTCTATGTCTTGATTGCAAGCCGCAAATTACAAATAATTGCTACAGATACAGACGTTGAAAACTTAATGATGAAAGCTAATTACAATCAAGTAGTGTAGGTATACTGCATATTAAATCGAACTCATATTAAACAAAAAAAAACTCTCCAAAACGCAGAAATTAATTGACTTTGGTTAGTTTACGTCATCACTCATACATTGATATACTCTACGTAGCGTGAGTGATGTATCAGGGGCAAGCAAGGTTTTTTGAAAAACCAAGGTCAGCATTTTGGAAAAGAAAGCCAGCAACGACTTGATTTTTTTAAATAACTCACGGAATACATTTAATTCATATAACATTGACAGTCCAAAAGTGCACAACTCAAACGCTCATTTAATGTTTTGAATAGTCAATTTACTTTTATTAATTACCGCAACACGTATTAAATTAATTAAATGAATACTCAAAGGTATGTCGTTTAAAGCTACAAAAAATTGTTTCCGTTCATCTAAATAACACAATTTTTTACAAGCAGTAAAAAATTCGATACCGGTGATTCGTATATTGTTACGGAAAATAATTGTCAAATATTAATGAACGAGATAGCTTACAATAGTAAAATTCAAAAGGGTTCCTAAGAATCCAAACCTAATTTAAAAAAAAAAACAAAAGATCAATTTTTCGAAAGATATCTTATTCAGATCCATACCGACCAACTGACGCACAAGTGAAATTCTTTTTTTAATAATAATCGAAATAAATAATCTTATAACTACGTCAGAAGCATTAACCAAAATATCTTCTTGCTTTTTTATTTTTTTATTATACAATTACAATATAAAGCTGGTGGAAGTGATATAAGTAGAGTGGATCGCGATTTTTTGATTTGGTGACAATCGAACACTGTACGCGCTCCATGCAAACAGAGCACTGCACTACTTCGCGTTCGATGTATGATAAAAAAAAAACTATCCGCTATTTTTATGTCATTTTAGAAAAATGTGTTTAGATAATAGACAATATATCATACTGATAACATACATTCAAAAATGAATACACGGATGACATGAATAGTATATTCAGTATGATACAAGTACGATATTTTTTAACTCATGTTGTTTACTTATTTAATACTAGCCTGGCTTTGCACGTGTGTCACCAGTGTAGTCGTTATCTTTAAAGGACTATCACAAACCGTTAACAATTTCCTACTATTGTAACATAAAATATGTATGTACATAAAAATCTTAAAATCATAGCAAATCCACATCACACATTACAAAATTACCGTGTAGTGGCGGTCTAAAAATATCTACTACCCAATATCATCCCATGGGTGTCGTAAGGGACGACAAAGGAAAACAAATCAGATGGGCAGCTTCTTACTAATGTCAAAAATAAAAAAACTATGGTTGCCAACTCGCTTGCCAAGCGTGGTAACTATGGTAAATACCCCGCCTACGAAACAATCAATGGGGTTAATAGGCAGTAACAGTAGCGGTAAATGCCAGATCGAAATCTATCACGTAGTTTTAAAGTTTATATGCATACACAGGCAGACAAAGATTTCTAATAAGCTATTTAGCGATTATGTTTACTTGAATCGATTAAATAAAAAGCATATCATAATATACTCAAAACACTGATGAAAAATACTCATAAAACTGCGGTTGATTTGTGTCAACTCGGGTTGTGCCAACCACCAAGGCACCTTTGGCAGTTGGCACCACGTGCCATGTGTGGTAACTATTGCAAATCCTTCATTCAGGGCGATCTATGAGCATGGTCAAAGAGATTTAATTATATATATTATATATAGGCCTATGTTCAGCAGTGGACTTGTGAAAGGCTGTAATGATGATGATGACTTAAATGTCTTTGCTACCTAAATGTCTTTGAGGGCGGCCTATGTTTAACAGTACATATATTAATTAAATAAGCGATTAGCCATCGCAGAGTATAATTATTCTTCTGATGATGTCCCGTTTAGAAGCGAAACTCGTGTCGTATTATCGACGGTGGTGTGTTTTATATGTACCTAGTGTGATTTTGTGAATAATGAAGTTGGGTTAGTGGTGCTAGTAACAGTATACGAAATTGCGGGAGGAATGGAGGTTGTGATGTAGCTGTCGCCCTGTCATTCATAATTATACCTACCCACGTCAGTTCTTTATGCGTGATGATGATGAAGATAATGATGATGTTGTCCTCCTGGTTGATTTTCGACATTCAGAGATATTCTCGACTAAGGAGATAATATAGCGTAATTACGTGCAAATCCAGAGACCCGCGTCAGAATCTTACTATAGGTGTGCATGATGGAACGCTTCTGTTAAGTATCATAGTGTTGAATTCCTATAAAACTATATTAATGGTTGGACCAAAATCCTGTAATTTAATTCTCACAGAATACCAACATAAAATAGCAGCTTAATACTGCTGTGTTTCGTATGGTGAGTGTAGAGATTCGGAGATCCTTTTTTACTGGAAACGAGGCATTTCATCTTAGTCATCAGGGGTGACAATAAATCTACGTTTTGATTCTTAATCAAGGATAAATGTAGATGTCTATGGACCACAGCATCCACCTACCATCAGGTGGACTGTGTGCTCACTCACCCTTATTCTATAAAAAAAATTCAACTAAATATTTTATGTTCCTATAACATCTAATAACCAAACTTGACTAGATACTATGACTACGTGGTCCAATTTTACGCCATTGTTCAGCTACTAACTACATAAATTATAACAATTTGTTTTTCATGCATCAAGAAAAATGCTATGTAAATGCCGTAATTATGATTTACATGACCGCAAATAAAACTTCGTATAGGGTAATTGAATTGTATGAAGTACTTCCGTCATGACTAGTAGATTTACCGAGAGTAAATATACAGGGTTATTTTTTAAAGATTGGTCTATTTTTAAACTTAAGTTCTAATATGTAAGTAAGGATTATACCATTAATGCAGTTTTTGAAAATATGAGTAAATAAGACTTCTACTTTTATTTGAAACTATCCCATGCGATTTACGGGCAACAACGTTTTTGGCCTACCGATCGACCCTTACTAATGAGTGCGTGTGCAATAAAATCAGTTAAAATATTGAATTATCATGCAAAATAACCCTGTATATGATGAGTACGGCACACATTTCCCATAAAAATGTTAAAGCTACGGGTACTCGTAACCATAATTAAGACTAACCTTTAAAATAAAATCTATAAATTATTACCGAGAAAATTGCTTAATAACAAAAGTTGATGGAGATTAAGTACACGAAAAAATATTATTTTTAGTTTAATTTTCCTAAATTAAGACATGCACCAATATAATCAAAGATTATCTGAATATCTTACCAAGGTGATTATTTTATTTTATTTTTATTTTAAAGAATACGGGTGACAAGCGAGCACACAATCCACCTGGTGGTAAGTGAATGCTGTGGCCCATAGACTTTACTCATCTTCGATTCTGAACTAAAATGTAGACGCGATGTCATTCCTAAGGACCACGAGCGAGTAAGACGAAATGCTTCGGAATGAAAGCAGATTCCGTTTCTTTATATTATTGACTCGCATTCTACATATTGAATAAAAGTAATTAAAAAAAAAACCTTACCTCCTCACTAGGATTTTCTCCTGTATCGTGGGGCAGTTTACATCGTTAATTTCACAAGACCAAACATCCAACTACGTGACAATTATCTATAGGCCATACAAATACTTATTCCGTGCGGGATTTGAACCCACGGCCTTTAGCGCTGTAACTGATTGCCAAGCCATTGCGCCATGTAGCCGTCGTTCACTAATTTATTCATACTTTTGTCACTTTATTTTGAAATCTCAAACCAATATTTTTATAATAAGTAAGATAGCTTAATCTTAAACTAAATTACGTTTGATGCCCATTATTAGGTTGGATGCCCCTAGTACCAGTGTTAAACTTTAAAAATTCACTAATTCAACAACACCACAATATTTTAAAACTAATAAGTACCGATAGGTAATTTAATAAAATTACCTAATATTATTACCTATTATTATAATTTAAAAAAATGTAATTAAAATTCATTCACTCGTATTATTATTTACTCGTGAATCAAATTATTTCAAGTACCTCCAGTTTAAAAAACGACGATAAGAAAAAAAAAGGTATTGTGGCCCTAATACCAGCCACCCTATAATAGTATTTTGTCCTTTTCGTTTTATATAGGTATTTTTACACTTATTGTAAGTAAGCTTAAGAGGTATAGTTCTAAATAAATTCGTAATAAACTTCTACTTTTGAATCATGCATGTTATGAGCATGAAATATAAGCCATATATTGAACCAGGTAACAAAAATTATTTAATTTTAATGTTTTACTACGTATTTATCTTACTGTGCTTTGGTTATAAGACTTTCCATTTTCTTTTAACACTAAACACACCTCGCTACCAGTAAAAAGGGTCTCCGGGTCACTATATTTACACCCACCATACGAAACACAGCAGCATTTAGATGTTGTTATACGCTTGTCTTTTCTGAGGGCTTGGGTCGGAGTCGAACTGACCCATTCACCCATTCGTAATACAACCGTAATATAACTGCAGCATGGCTATACCACGGTAATTTTATCTAAATATTACCGTGGCTATACCGCGAAAAAATTTAAAACGTATGTACTAAGGTAAAATAATTATATTTACTTGTTTTTTTCTTTCGCATAATTCACTGTTATGCTTAAGGTCACAAAGCCTAAAGATGAGAATATGTAAAATAAATCTCATTTTATCGGGTCTTAACTTGTCAAAAACTTAGAAAAATGAGCGTCAACTCTATTGTATATTTTAAAGATCATAATGCCATGCATAAATGTGCCGAACTTTCTAATTTATTTATTAAATTAAATCTATACCCATAAATAAAATTAAAGTGTCTGTTTTTAGTGTCTGTATATCGAAATATCTGCCTTTTATAAAGTGCTGAGGGCTTATTTTCATATTAATATGACATGAATAAATAACCATTTTATTTTTTTATATGTCTGTCTGTATGTCTCACTATTTGTGTGGGCTTTAACTTTGAAATGACTGAACCAATTGTAAAGAAACTTCTCGAACAGATAAAGAGCATCGCCATGACCAGGAGTGACTAGTCTATATTATTTTATTTATAAATTTATAAAATAAATTATCCAAGATTATGTTTAATTATTATTTAGAATTTAGTTTAAATCTAAATAACACCACTTTAATAGATCCCACCCCGGCAAAGCCGGAGAATGTCGCTTTATAGTTACCTACGTAAGAAAGGAAAAATTGAACTATTTTAATCATACACCTGTAATTTTTAATTTGTTTAATCATAATCATTAAACAACAATGTATGTTGTTTAATCCTATGAATAACAGTTATCTCATTACCTAAGACCAGCAAAGAAATGTACGGAGCGCTGCGTATATTTCTTTATTTATTTATTCATTTGCCACTACGTTATATTACGTAACATTGGCACGTCAAAATTACAATTACAATTATATAGGATATCGTTAGATAATTAAAATTACAAATTAAAACACATCTCATTTACATATCATTATTTTATGTCATTACATATCATCATATCAAATGACATACCTAAAAACTAAGCAAACTCAACTTTACCAACAACTTTTACGAGCTGATAGAATGGAATAGAATAATTTGTTATTCAATATTGATTACATGAAATTCTTATATAAAGTAATTTTTTACTTTACCACCGGTTCGAAAAAAAACCTCTGTCCTGAGAATAATCAGCAAGAAACCCAGCGGGACTTTTTTTAAATAAATTTTACAATGTGAATGGTCACAAAATATTTACAAAATTTATTTTAGTAACAACTTGAAAGCGACCAACTCACTCCCAGGGGTTTTATCAACCATGTATTCATTTATATTTATAATGTACGCATCAAGAAGTTGAATATGGTTTCAGTATCACTTGAAAAATATGCACTGTTCCGTCTATTTTCTTTGTTGATCTGAGCTAATGACAGAACAATCAGTTTTAGTCCAGCACCAAACCACAAGTTTAACAATAAAACCTTAAACAGTAAAAGTTCTATTTTCACACTTATCTCAAGACAATAAGGATCATTATTACTTGCTTAATCTTTATATATAAAAATTACGTGTCACGTTGTTTGTCCGCGATGAACTCTCAAAACTACTGAACTGATTTCAACGAAAGTTTGCACACTGTGTGCAGTATTACCAACTTGAGAGAGGGCGATTTTTAACCCGATAAGAAACCCTTAATTTTTTACTGCGAATTTAAGTATATTTTACAGGAAAGTCGTCGAAAAGGGTCGGATCATCATTACTTGCTTAATCTTTATATATAAAAATTACGTGTCACGTTGTTTGTCCGCGATGAACTCTCAAAACTACTGAACTGATTTCAATGAAAGTTTGCACACTGTGTGCAGTATTACCAACTTGAGAGATAGGGCGATTTTTAACCCGATAAGAAACCCTTAATTTTTTATTGCGAATTTAAGGATATTTTACAGGAAAGTCGTCTAAAAGGGTAGAATAACGTCTGCCTGGCAAGCACAAGAAATATGCATTTGAATATTCTTTAGTTAGATATAAGTTACCTTTAATTTGATTTTATTGTGAATTAATTGAGAATATTTCTCACTTCATTCTAACTTGGCAAGGTTGATAAAATTGCAAGCTCGAGGTCAACATACGCAGCAATGTCACACTTTCACTTATAGCAGATCTATCTTACCGTTTTCATTTTTACGCAGCTGCAATTCCATACTGTTATAACTATTTTAAGATTACCACACTTTTCAGTTATCACAAACATTTATTTGCTAACATTTAAGAAATGCAGGACAGTATCAGCAAATGCGACTCACAACGACGATCTACTAAAACAGACTGTGAATGTGAAGTGTTAAGTGTAAACGTGATGTGAGGGCAGTGCACGCGGCGCGCGTCCTAGCTTCATGCAACATTTGTTACGTTTGCGTTTACGTATTGTTACCACTGATTAAGCCTGACTAAGTATTATTGAGGCTGGCTGGTTCATGTACAAAAACAGTGAGACTCTTTATTTGCTATGTAGACTTTGGACAATGATTTCGAGACCGTACATCTTGATAACCAAGCCGCAGTTAATGTGGCGTACGGCCGATTTGGATGCGGTGAGACAAAAACAAGTTGCTCGTATTTGGGTCAAATTGTTAGAGATGCATCTTCCTTAAGATGTTTTCTTTCACCGCTGAATACCTACATAGTAAATCAGCACTTAAAAATGCTTGATTACTGCGAATTGATTAACAATCTGGCATCGATCCCAAGTTGATGCAATCATGCATGTTACCTTCTGATGTATATACTGCTGAAGGCTAAGGCTTGTCCCAGCACCAACGACATTGGGTGTGTAAGAAGAACTCTTTACCGCTCTCCGCACCTCACGCAGCTAAAGATCACGCGCATTTTCTCGCTACAAGGTTACCATAAGGCACGCTAGTAAAGTAAAAGTGATGTGATGTGTTCGGAGTAACAAAGTTATCACCAATCAACAGTGTACTTATTTTGATGTTAAGGTTTATACGTGGTATAGGCATGCTTCAGCTATATTATAGTTGTAGCCAGATTGGGTGGACTCGACCGGGGAATGACCACGCTCTCACAGATTACCAGCGTGAAATAGTTGCTTAATGCTGCTGTTTCGTATGTTGAGTGCAGAGAACCTGAGATAAATTTTACTGGAAACGAAGTATTCTATCTTAGTTCTCAAGGGTGACAACGCATCTGCATTTTGATTCTTAATCGAGGATAGATGTAGATGTTCATGAGCCACAGCACCCACTTACTATCTGTGATGGACTGTGAGATCGTTTGTGACCCTTATTCTATAAAAAAATCCAATGCTTAAGTACCTACCTTTACTGTAGTAAAAGTTGTAATTCGATTTACATTGCACCTGAGTATGTTGTATTTATTGGATTTTGATTATTTGTTTTGTAAAACATTACTTGAGGAGCTCATATTCAAACTGTGATTTGACACTACAATTTTTTTTATTTAAGGGCTAATCGTATTCTCTATGGTTACTTGTAACTGAAAAATGTCATGTATCCGAGCAAAAATAAATTTTTCATTTTAGAAAAATTATAAACTATAGATTGTTTGAGCGAAAAAGGTTTTGTCCTTTGACAGTTGCCTGGAAGAAGAAATTGCAATTCATATTTAACTATTTTTTATTAAAGAATACTTTAATAAAAAATATATATATATATATAGATACTAATTCTATTTAATTTTTTTTATTGTTAGGTAACTAGAATAAGTTGAGTAGATTTACCTTTTTTTATAGAATCATGAAGCAAAACGTGATTTCTCCATACCTATTCAAAACATGATTTGTCCAAATTGTTTAAAAAAATCTAATTTTGTATGGTATACAATATTTAAAACTTATTTGTAAAATTAAATATGTCTAAGAACTACCAGAAAGAGATAAACAGGTAATAATTAGTTTTTTAATTTATTAATATAAAGGTTTTTTTGATTCCCAACAATCTGATCTGAGTGACAAATCACGTTTTGAATTTTAGCTCCTCAGTTTAAAAATACCTAATTCTGTTAGCATAACTTTTGCGATAAAGGAAAATGAGTAATTTTGTTTGGAGCCCTTCTATAAAAAATAAATACATAAACACTCACGCCTGTTACCCAGAGAGGTAGGCAGAGATTATAGACTTCCATATCTATGCTTCCATTTAGCACGATCCTGACATACCTCTCTCGCTTCCTCCACATCCATTTACCTACGCATACATGTTCGTCGGTTAAGGGTATTCTTAATTTGGCGCATTTTTAATACATAGGCAATTTGGTCGACAAACTTTCGCCCAGGTCGTCCCTTTCCGACTCTTTCATTCACTTCTGCAATTACACAATTTTCTGAAGTGATTCGTCCTATTTTAACTCATAGATAGCAGATTTGCATCATGAATTGCAATGCGCTCCGTTAGGGGTTATTAAGATATCTTATTAGCTCCCTGAGGGATCCCGTAAAAGGTATATTACTAATATTTAGTTCCTATGATTATATTATTTTATTAACAAGCCATTAAGTTACTTTTCACTGGGCTGATTAAACGTGTAATCTTTTTTCTAGGAAATTAATATTCAGCTTATAGTTCATAAAAGATAGCTTGATCTCTGCGACAGCTGTCAGTAAAATCACGCCTATGAAGTCCTGAATTTCTTAGTAGTACAGACACGACAGTACCTGTCAATGTCATACTTTATGGGCATGCCGACCTAATTAGTGCATACCCATAAAGTATGACATTGACAGGTACTATCTGTCCTTTCTACTAAGAAATTCAGGACTTCATAGGCGTGATTTTTACTGACAGCTGTCGCAGAGATCAAGCTATCTTTTATGAACTATAGTTGGTGTTTAATATGTTTAATAGGTATTATTTATGGTCCATCCACAGATGACATAGAAAACATTTGTTTAGCAGCAGCAACAACGTTAAACGCCTGTTTACGGTATTGGTGTTTCGTTAACGGTGAAAAGTACTCCAATATTTATAATTTTGTTAAAGCAATGTTTATTACCTCCTACCTCTAATGCAGCATTCAAAAAAATTTCGCAGGTTAACTTGATAAAAACTATATATAGTCAGATGGGGTAAGACTAACACCGGGGCAATACAATCCCTGTTTAGTATCTCGATATGTATAGCTTCCTTACTGTGAGTTTGCACTAACGCGATTTTCACAAAAAACATGTTTTAAACACTGTTTTCTGTCAATGTATCAAAAAGCGTTTGCATAGTCAAAGAACATGTTGTAATGAAATATGTTCGACAGTTTATTGTGCATTACATATTTTAACTATATTGTATCTTTATAACTACAGAAACAAAATGTTTGAAAACAATTTTGTAGAAATATTGTCATGTTGAAAGATAAGTTTGAATATCTGTCAAAAATTTAACACAGTTTTTGTAAGTGCGAACGCCACCATCAACAAAACATGTTATGTGATTTATTTTATGCGATTTGTTTCAAAATATTAGGTTTTGGATGTTTCTCAGTGCAAACGTACTGTTACGATATTCTCTTAGTCATAAAAGGTAGAAGTTCCTGGCTCAAAACACTGAAATCTGACCGAAAAACGTCAATAAAAATCTTAGAAGTGAAAACAATTTGTCAAAGATGCTAGGTTGAAAACTGAGTTAAAAGTGAATTCCTCCCAACTTAAATGCATTCTATGAATATTGGCATTTAAGTAGTTATATCAATTTAACGTCAAGCAAAGGTGTTTCTAAAATATTTAACGAAACAAAAACATAACCTAGAAGTTGTACTCAGAGGAAAGACTATCAATTTGTCGGAAGCGAGACAAACATATATTTTAGTATATTATCCCAAGTCACCGCAAAGTAACGAACATTTTCTTGGTGGATAATTTGACTTCAGACTACTGTGTAAAAACTCTGCCTTAATTAATGCAAAAAGTATGTAGTACGCACCGTGCGATCTGAATTAATTCAGGAACGGAGGTAAAACTCTTAAATAAGTGTAAATTATTATCTATCCAAATTAAAATAAATTTAAATCTTGGTTGTCATTGTAATTAAACATTATTATTATTAATTCATCCGTTACAGCCTATAAAAGTCCACTACTGAGCATAGGCCACCCCCGTAGATTGCTTCATAGGGGGATGTTGTCATAGTTGCTAGGACTGGCTGGTGAGTTGACAAACGAAGTTTTTTATAATTTATAAAAAAAATTATAAATACCCGTCTCCAGGCTTGTTTTATTTTCCGACGTTTGGCTCCCAAACTGGAACGGACCGGGGCTGCCTTCAGGCGGCTCCTGCCGAACCTGGGAGGGCCAAACGCCTCCTGCCGGAGGCTCTACGCGGGGATCGTGCGGTCCATGGCCCTTTACGGGGCCCCGGTGTGGGCGCGTGGTTTGGCGCGGCTTGCCGTCCACCACCTGAACGCGCCCCAAAGGGTGATTGCTGTGAAAATGGTTCGCGGCTACCGCACGATCTCCCGCGAGGCGGCGAGCCTCCTTGCCGGATTGCCGCCATGGGATCTGGAGGCGATAGTCCTCGCGCGCCTGCACGAATGGCGCGCGGAGGCACTATGCCGTGGGGAAACCCCGCTGCCGCGGCAAGTTGTCGCGCAGCGGACAGACTTCCGGCACGATCTCATGGCGACATAGAGACAGCGACTTTCGCAACCCCGTGCTGGGCACACCACTATAGCGGCGATAAGACCCCTCTTTGAGGAGTGGCTTGAGAGACGCCACGGCATCCTCACCTTCCGCCTGACGCAGGTCCTCACCGGACACGGTGTGTTCGGGAGGTTACTGCACCGAATCGGGCGGGAAGAAACGCCCGGGTGCTCCCACTGCGAGGATGGACCGGAGGACACGGTGGAACACACCGTGGAGGTGTGCCCTGCTTGGGCGGAGCACCGCCGTGTCCTCGTAGCGGCGATAGGCGGCAGCGACCTCTCGCGTCCGGCCCTGGTTGAAGCCATGGTCCGGAGCGAGACGGAATGGGATGCCGTCACCACCTTCTGCGAAGCAGTGATGCTAGCGAAGGAGGTGGCGGAGCGGGAGAAGGAGAGAGCAGCAGCTTTCCTCCCCGGCCGCCGCGGGAGACGCCCCGGGCGTCGGGGGCTACGTCGTGGCCCCCGGCCACCGTAGGCGCGGGCCTGTGGACGGCGAGCAATGGGTAGCTCGCCGTCCGTCCGTCTAACGATGACAGGCCGTGTCGACGGCGCGTTTTTTTCCACGCGCGCCTCAAAGAGCTGTCAGCAGCGTGAAGGGGCCCGCAAGGGCCGAAGCCTGCCGGGGCTGCGGGCTGTTCGAAAGAGATACCGCGGCTCCGGAACGTAAGGGCACTGAAGGAACACGGATGGTTTTTAGTCAGTAAAAGTCTGACACTCCCTTACGCTCCACCCAGAGCGAAGGGCGTCATTAGATGATTTTCCATCCGCAAAAAAAGGCTTGTTTCACTTTGTCGCCTCTTATGACCCCACGTGTATACACTTATTCGTTTCGTACTCTTACCTCTGTGCCCGAAGATTAGATCGCATGAGTCGTTATCATAATCCTCTTGTCCCAATTTATCAGAGGTGGGCGAAGCATGTTGTCTTCCATACATCCCTATCAGCTGTCATCTCAGTATTTACCGCCTATCAGCCATAATATAAACTTTCACAAAATCCACTCATGTCCATATTGCTCCATTGAGGTATTACTACTACGTATAGAGAAGACAACGCCTTGCATGATTTTGCGCCACACATTGCGGTACAATGTACCGCAACTATTTAGTGAGTGTCCAACGCCCGCACAGAAGAGTCATGTTCGCTTCGCATTAATAACAACTTCAAAATGCCTGGTTGTGTTCTTAAAGACTGAAGTAAGCAATCCAGAACAACAAAAAAGTGATGGTTTAACATGTCATCGGTAAGTAGACATTAAAACTTTTAAAACTCTTTGATTTAAAATTTTTATATTATATAATAAATTTTAAAAAATTTAGATTTTATTTATTTATTCATTAAAAAATTTAGATTTTACCCGATTCTGGTAAGCTTACGAGAATCGGGTAAAAACTATGAGAGCGACTTATTGTACACTACGTTAAACGATACGCGTAAGCGCCATGAAATTCCTGGCGCTTATGACGTTTTGGTCGCGAGAAAACTAATCCCTAATGCAAACTAGCGCTGCATGTTTTAATAGTTTGGTTAGACGACGCAACTATTATTTTAGCGCTGCAGCGAACTTTAGTTCTAAGTCTTACCAAAATGAAGCAAACTTTTGGTTCGGGATGTCTGTTCTCTACGCTATTAATATAGTCCGATGTATTGCTCAAGGTTTTTCGAACGATTGGCCGCCTGGCTGACATTAATCCTCCTTGGGATTGTTTTTGATTTTTTTTTTGTATGGGATAAGCGTGACAAACGGACACACAGTTCACCTGATGGTAAGTGGTTGCTGTGGTCCCTAGACATCTACATTTATCCTCGACTTCGAATCAAAATACTGCAATTGTAAGCAAAATTTGAATGCAAATGCGCAGATTCCGTTTTATCATCGTACTGCATAATGCATTCAAGTAGGTAGCTTTTCAAATATCTTTATTATGACGTTTTTGTCTGTAGATATTGGCATTCGAAATTCAAATACTTTTGCGTTCCCCGTTAACCATAGAAGTCTCTAAATTCTTCACATTTCTTTTTAATCTTTACAATCGTTAGTGCTATAACACACTGTTTTAACATTAACAAGGAATCTAAATCAGGTACAGTACTTATGAGCAATTATTTGTACTCTAAGGGTGTCAGTTTTTTGCAAACGAGTAAACCTTTCACTCATTTCAACGCAATATGATCCAGCGATCCCTTCATTACTCATTCCAATTTTTCTTTAGCGGTTAACCCAGCGTCCAGCGCTCACTCTCCAGCTCCAATTTTTCGCTTTCGATGTCTTTCTGTGGCTACATCGCATTCCTGGCAAAGATTGAATCCTCATTAACCAATCTCTCTTTCATTTGAAAAATAGTATCGGAGGACTTTTAAGTCCAAGGCAGCATTATGAAAATTTGTACCATGATCCTGGAGCCGCTTTCAGACCCGACATCGTTCCAAAATCTTAACAACATCAAAAATCGTAGGACAACATGTGATTATTAAGAAGCCCGACTCACTTCTTTTTTCAGTGGTTTATTCGTTATCACTTGTCATATATTGAAGAAAGTTTAACATATCGTCAAGATTTTTGTTAACTAGCTTTACTGCTTCAACCTTTGTACTCAGATTTAACAACCACAGACAAGCATTTCTTAAATTTTATCCAACGCAAAGTGGAATGAGCAAAAAATAAAGGTAGATCTTCAATTCTTCCGACTTTCACCGATCAAATTGAGTACTTAAATGAATATAATAATTCACAAACATCACCAGGTTATTCTTTTCAGTTAGGTGTTCGGTCATCACATTTTGGTGTTGTCATTAAATTGTGAAAGAAATAAACAATGAAATAAAACAAGTTATTTAATATCGTTATTTTTATATCATTTTGGGACACAAAATCACCAGTTGCATTTAGAATTCTGCTTCTAAAAACATTTCAAATCTTCGATTGTGTAAAAATTCCACTTCAATAATTTCAGTTTATTGGTATCGACTGTGTGTAAAATATTGATTTGGCTTATGTATTTTTATTGCACCTACTGAACAAGGCTTAATAAAATCTACATTGGTTACATTTATTTGAACTATGAAACTGGAAATTCAATGTTCATACGAGTACCCGGCGCAAAACCTGAGTTCGATCATAGAAATTTTCCGTATAAACATATTTAATTTTAATATTGTCATTTTCACTTATTATCAATGTAGATAAATGTGTTAAATTAATTAAAACTATACGTTCATCATCATCATCATTATTACAGCACCACACAAATCCCTTTTTTACGTGGTATAGCCATGCTGCAGCTATGTTACTGGTACAGTTTTAGCACGAATGGGTCGGCTCGATCGGGGAAGAACGACACTCTCACAAAATACCAGCGTAAAATAGCAGCTTAACGCTACTGTGTTTCGTATGGTAAGCGTAGGAACCCGTTGATACTTTTTGCTGGTAACGAAGAATTCCGTCTTAGTCCTCACGGGTGACAACGCATCTGCATTTTGATTCGTAATCGAGGATAGATGTAGATGTCTATGGGCCACAGCGGCAACTTAACATCAGGTGGACTTTGTGCTCGTTTCACCTTCATCCTATAAAAAATACATTGCTGAACATAGGCCTCCCTCAAGGAATGCCACAAAGCACGGTCCTGTGCCACCTTCATCTATCGACTTCCTGCATGTCTTAACAGGTCGTCACTCTTCTAGTAGGACGCCTTACACTTACGCCTACCGGTATGAGGTTGCCACTCGAAAACCTTTTTTCCCCATCGGTTGTCGGTTCTTCGAGCTATATGGCCGGCACATTGCTACTTCAGCTTTCTAATCCGTTGGGGTACGTCGGTCACACTACTGCGGATATCCTCGTTTTGAATTCTATCACATAGAGAAACTCCGAGCATAGCTCTTTCCATAACTCGCTGAGCGACTTTGAGCTTCTTCATACGGCCAGCAGTGAAGGACGACAACTCAGATCCATAAGTCATCACGGGCAAGACGCACTGGTTATACAATATAGTTTTGAGGTTTGGAGGTGTGTCTGACTAAAACATGTTTTTTATAGAAGTGGGGGCAAACGACATGCGGCTCACCTGATGGTAAGTGACTACCGCCGCCCATGAACAACCGCAACACCAGGGAATTGCAGATGCGTGCCGGCCTTTTAGAAAGGAGTAAGTTCTTTTCTTGAAGATCCCTAAGTATTATCGGTCCGAAAAAGTCGCCGGTGGTAAACAATTCAACAAAATAACTCCTAGTAAAACGTACAGTAGTGGACCGTCAAGCATCCAGATGGTGAGGATGGTATCGGGAATTTTGACGCGATGTGCGTTCGTGAAATTTGGCGGCTGGAACTAATCCGAAGAATTCCTCAGAACACTACCCATGGTAGATACGATAGAAAACGCAAAGGGATGCAACATCCCTACGCAGCGCCATGAATCGAGCCAATCAAAAAGAACTCGGTCGTCGACGATTCGAATCGCTCTGCGCTGGATGCGGTCAAGTGGAAGGAGCTGGCACTGGGGTGCCCCAGCCCAGAGATGAGGACAGTATTCCATGTGTGGCCGAACTTGGGTTTTGTAAAGTTGCAAGCGATGTGCCACCAAGCTTTTTAGAGGCCAATTTCGCCGTCCCCTCCTAGTGACCATGAAACTGCACACTGTTCGATTTGTCGACGACGAGGATTCTGATGCTAACTGAGGCAGAAAGGGTAGTGCATTCAAACTGAGGAGATACGACAAAAGGGTTCTTTTTAGCGGTTAATGCGCAAACTTATATCTTCTGGGGATTGAATTGGACTAGATTCAGTCGCCCTCAATCCGAGACTTTGTTAAGCAAAGGCTCGACTTCAGACACAAGTTTGTCCCGGTACTCGGCGACGATTTCCCGAGAAATATTGGAACGGCCGGTGTATAAGGCATCACCAGTGCTGTCACCTGCATAGCGATGAACGTTGTCGGTTTGCAACATATCAATGATATTGTGACGGCCCAATATTTTTATTAATAATTAAATTCAATATAAAGGGGCATCAAAATAGTCTTAAAATATATATATTAAGCAATAAAATTACATTAATAAGCATAAAGTTAATATAAATACATTTCAGACATTAGACCAATAACATAGTAAATTAAAGGCAAAATATAAAATTATAATAAGGCAAAATACAAAATATAAAAATATTTAAAATATGATAAATAATAGAAATACAAGTCGAAAATTATATAAAAATAAAGATAAATAACATTTATAAGATAATTAGAAAATTTGTTAAAAATTGTCTTAGTCATGGAAGGCGTTCATATAAAAGAAAATTTTCCTAAGTTGTGGAAGGTGTTCATGTATAGATGTCTTGTATGGAGGACCTGCCGGAGATACATATCTGCAGTGGTACATATATATGGGGTGGTCGGGTGCCCGACTGCTTGAAGTACTATAGCACGATGACTAGTACTATATTAGGGACTTATGATAGTTAACTCAATTATACAAAAGCAATACTACAGAAGGTCTCTATGATGAATTTGCGTTACAATAGTAGGGTCGTGGGTTGAAGACCTATATATTAATGACTTATGAAAGTAAGGCTATGATACAAAAGCAATACTATAGAAGGTCTCTGTGATGAATTTGCATTACAATAGTAGATCGTGGGTTGAAGTCCTGCATATTAATGACTTATGAAAGTAAGGTTTATGATACAAAAGCATTATTATAGAAGGTCTCCTTGCTGCATAAGCATTATATGGGGTGGTCGGTCTTTTACTACTGTAGCAAAATGACTAGTCCTTATTAGGGACTTGAAAAGGAATATTATGGTGGCGTGTATGCTGCTTCACGAGCAATGGGTCCGAGGTAAACTTGGACTCGCTAACCGATGTGTCCTAGACATATCATCTTTGTGCCGGTGGTAAGCGGATTTGTTGTAGCAATACGGCTTTCCCGTGGACATCGCACACCCATACCGGTTGTGGGCGGCATCATAGCGCATAGCGATGCGTCGTCTATCTTTCGGATTGGCATGAGTGTGTTTGGTAGCACTTTTAAGTGTAACAGGCATACTCAACTTCATGTCTTAGTGCATTAGCGCTATGATACGTGGAGTTTTGTTCATTGGCGTCTTAGTAGCGTGCTACTATGATACGTTGGTGATATTTTTAGTTAACAACAATACAAACTTTGTTACCAAAGCCGATAGGGATCATGTGGGTGTGTTGTGAGGGAGCGCCATCCGTATGATAGTTGATGCATTGATGCTTACTGCATCTTGCGGTATTGCGTCTTGTGATGGATCTGCGGGTGTGCTGCGCCTGATTCGACGCACTCTTGTGGTTCTGGTCGATGGAGGTATGCGGGTGGTGATGTCTGCTGGGATGTATGTGGGACCTTAGGATGGTGTAAGCCCGACGATAGTCGTATTGATGCTTGTTGCGTTCTGCAGCATTGCGTCTCTGCCATGGTTATTTGGTGGGACGCTATTCTCAATGGCGCTCTCTGCGTCTTGGTTTGACTCACACCTAAGTAGCTTTGCCCAAGTCGGGTCCCTTCATTACGGGGCTGCAGACTGTCTGCCCTCCACGATGTTTTATATAACGACATGATAATATATAGTAACTTTCCCACCTTTGAATGATTGAAGGCAACTTGTTGGTGGGTGAGACAAACATGATCGAAAATGCATTTACTCAACGTCGGTGACACAAAACCTTTCTGATGGCAAATTATTACTAACATCTTATAACTGCCTTTTGGCTATATCTGCCGTTGTATTGGTTGGTGGAGCATATGTGTTGACCTCATGCGGGTGGTAGCTGGCAGGACGATCTGAGGAGACTCTCAAGGCTACTACCGAAAGCCGCACAACGTGGGACCCCATTCCCTTGAGGTGAGCGGTAGACTCATGACACGCTCTGCGGCTAGTAGCAGTGCTGATCATGAAATTAGTGGTGATGCCATACACTTACATTACGTCTGCAGGAGCGGCGGTCTGGCATGTGGTAGCGCTCACGGAGGGTTTACGGCCAAAGTGCCTATTTGCCTAAATGGTGTAACGTACATTCACTGGGGCTGGATTCGTTCGTATTCTGTATGGCGTTTACACGCATTGACATGCGCGACTTCGGTCGATGTTTGTGCTTACGCACTAACAAGGGGCCAAGCCTCTTTTACTGGTTCGCCAGTTATTTTGCTGTGGACTATGGTCCAGTTCCCGAATTAGCGTTCCCTTCGCACGGAGTGTGTGGAGCCGTGTGCCTCCCCTACATTTTTTTTAAATAAATGTAGGAGAGCGAAGCCCTTGTATCGGGTATTTTGTATAAATATATTGTGAGCCTTTCCCAAGCGGGAAGGGATAAATAATAATAAATTAATATTGTAAACCTGATACAAGTGGAATAGGGACGTTTTATGTTCTTAAGGCGACACCGTGAAAAAATGCACCTCCTTTCATCGAATAGTATAGGACTATGACACCACTAACGAAAGTGGGATTTTGATATAGGTAAATTCATGTCTTTATCTTGAATTTGATTGCTCAAAAACACGATTGTATAGTTTAGACTCGATCGTAATTATTTGCGAAAACACCTCTAAAAAATCACTATAGTTGAAATTACAACGAAATCATTGGATCTATATGCTTGGGAATCACTCAAATATATTCATAACATCAATATTCATAATTTACTTGCTCATTATTTTGATAACTTAAATCAACAATTCTGACAATTTCTAAGCGCTTTTAATCGTCGGGGGCGCTACGCTATTTTAGACCTTATGATGGCGTTTCTTCAAGTTTTTATAGAAATTATGTATTCACTCGGATCAGTACGGCGATAGCGTTTTCGATGTGTCGTCTTAACCTTTCTCGAGCCGTCTTCGTGAACGGGGTTCACTTAGCTTACAAGGCACTACCAACAGCTTTCAATTGCTCTAGTGAATATTCATTCTTCAAAAGACACCTAAAAGAACTAAGTTACTAAACAAACACGACGTAAATAAGGGTCCTAACTAAGACGATCACGCCAAAAATGTTACAAACGGCCTATTATTAAACCTTTTGAAAGATCATTTAGAAAGATCAAAACATATCTTATTTTTCTTGGTCACATATATATAATTTTACTGAAAAGGGGTAAATTAATTATATATAATATATTTAATATTTAACATATTTATTATTATGAGAGGGGGGAAGGGTTACAATATGCAGAAGAAACAGCGTTGGTGATAGCACGCAACCTTGTACGACTTTGATGCTCCGGTTAGCAAGAAAACTAGTAATCTAATCACACAATGTCTCGGGAAGCCCATAGGAAGGGAGCTTCGAAAGAAGCGCTTTGTGCCAGACCCGATCGAAGACCTTGCCATGTCTAAACTAACGGCCAATGCCTCCCCTGTGGACTCTACTGCCTCCGCCCATCTATGAGTAGGGTAGACCAGAAGATCACCAGCTGATTGACCACGACGGAAACCGTGTGTCGTAATCTCCCGAACCAAGCCGAGTTGAATCCGTCGATTGACCTCTCGGTCGAAGTTGGACTTACTTAAACTTTACTATTTGTTCCAAGTAAACATACTCGTCAGCAACTTCGAGCTTAGTGCTCCTAACAACTACCGGCATAGGTACAACATGGACGCTACACATGACTTTTGTCTTATCAGTATCAAGACCTATCCGTTGGGAGACACTGTTGAGGTCATTGGGCATAGTGCTTAGATCCTCCAGCGATTCTGCAATAAGGAATATATCGTCGGCAAACTGAAGGTAAGTGATGTACTCGCCATTGCTGTTAATACCGTTTTTTTCCAGTCCAGTAGCTTGAAAACGTCTTCCAGTGTAGCGGTAAAGAGTTTCGGAGATACTACGTCACCCTGTCTTACACCTCTCTGCTGTTGGATAGGTTTCGTACTCTGCTTCTGTACTCCGATAGCCATCCTAGCCCTACTGTCCAAACACATCAGCACTTCGATATACCGACAGTCATCTTGGCAACGCTGAAAAGACTGCATTGCCGTCCAAATTTCGGACGTAATCAAAGGCTTTCTCATAGACCACATACGCCAGACAAAGTAGCAGATTGTACTCTTCGGTCTTCTGTACAATTTGCCGAAGGGTATGTATTTGATCTATGGTGCTAAAGCCTTTTCGGAAACCGGCTTGACCCCTTTAAAACACATAATATTTGAAGTCTTTCAAAAAGAGAAGTTTATCGCTTCAATTAAGTTATATTTCCTTTAATGTTGTATGTAACAAAATATCTACAAGGTGAGTGGATTAATTTTGCTAATTTTATTCGAAATAGACAAAATTAAGTAAAATAGCAAATAACGGCGGGTTGTTAAATATTAAAAGCGAATTAATTTTCATTTTATTTTATTTATACACATTTGTTTCAAATTATTTGCCTATTTACATAATATTATTAAAATTCTATAGTAATAAAATATTATTTTTTGTAATGTGAAATAACTTCACAACTCTAATGACATCTATGTACTATATACAGAGACAAGCAATTAATAATTAGTATATGTATCTAAAACAGAGCTTAATTTAAATAAAATTGTTTGAAGTCATAAAATTATTACGAAGCACTCAATAGTAAAAATGTATCTTACAATTTTTTCACTGGAAACTTGGATAGAAAACCAAAATCATAATATATAATAAAATTCAAACATTCCAGTAATATTGAAACTGAATTATTTATATAAAAACTCATAGCAACGTGTAAATGTAAAAAGCCATTAAAACATTCTACAAAATATTTTCCTTGAATATTTACATATTAGCAACAATGATTCATACAATTAATAATTCTTATGTCATGAAAAACTTAGAATACGCCCTTATTAATTAACTCAACATAATTATTTAATACATATTAATCTTCTTCATTTATCGCTATAACAGATAACATTTAAATATCACATTATGAAACGCTTTTAAATTACATACAACAAACAAACGCCCGAAAGTGCCAAATTATAGTCGATTTAAAAAAGCGTTGGTGCGAAATAATTCATTTAAAAGAACATAACGCACCAAAATTACAAGGAACAATAATAATACCGAAAAAGCCTACGTGCTGCAATATAAAATTATTATAAAACACGTTCTATACCGGTGATGCGCAACTTTATAGTGTATTTATATATACTCGTAAGCATATAAAACTTGATGGGACTACAGATTACATTTTTTTGCATTATTTGATATAATGAAAATTATAAATGCAAAGTATGTTTAGCTACCGATTAACATAATGACACCAACTTAGGCTAGGCTAAGCATTTTCTAGTTAATAGGACTTCTTTTATACCTTGGAATACATCTGGATAGGTTACCAGCAGTGCCTGCACTGCTGTGTTCCGGTCTGAAGGAAATAGAGAGCCAATATAATTACACGATGTGAGGCGCTCGATCTTAGTCCTCAAATGTGACAACGCATTCGTACCTTTCTTTTGGGAGTTAGCTGGTGACCATGCGATGCAGTTGCCACTTAATATCAGGTGGACCATAGGGTTACAAACTACTGAACAGTCCGCCTGACGGTAAGTGGTTGCATTGCCCATAGACATATATATCTGTCCTCGAACAAGAATCAAAATGCAGATGCGTCGTTATCCCTAAGGACTACTACGAAATGCCTCGTTTCTAACAAAAAAAAGGGTCTTCGGTTCTCTACACTCATCATACGAGAGATAGCAGCGTTAAGCTATTTTACGCTGGTATTCTGTGAGAGCGTGGTTCTTCCCCGATCGAGCCAACCCATTCGTGCTACAGCTATACTACTAATATAACTGCAGCATGGCTCCACCACGTATAAAAAAATGTTATCTAAATATTATAACGCTCGACAAAATATTTCTTGGTAAGATTTCACTTCATTAATCACACCACTTAAAGGAGAATGTAGCTCAGTTTAAATAAAAGACTAGCTTTTATGTTGAACATAAAAAAGTAAAGTAAAATTACAGCCTATATACGTCCCACTGCTGGGCTCAGGCCTCCCCTCATTTCTGAGAGGATTTAGGGCAAGGAAGTGTCCGCCGCGTTGCCCAACTGCGTGTTGACGAACTTCACATGTCTTCGAAATATTTTTTCTTATTCCTCAGACATGCAGGTTTCCTCACGATGTTTTCCTTCACCGCCGAGCACGTGGTAAATCAGCACTTAAAATTGCAATTAACAATTTCATTGGTGCCGGCGGGGATCGAACGAAATATTTACAGCGAGCGTTAACCACTGAGCTACTACGGCTCCCATGTTGAACATATTAGGACACATTTTTGTTACTCATCACACAGAAATTAGTTCTGTGTATTACAAATAAATGGTAAATGAAAATAGTGTATATTTTTTATATATTTTTTTTATATAAGATGGGACAAACAAGCTTGCAAATTGCAAACACCTGATGGTAAGTGACTACCGCCGCCCACGAACAACTGCAACACCAGGGAAATTGCAAGGTCTTTATTAAATCCTTATCCTTGTCCTCTCTTTTCACATTAGTGACTGTTTATGGACTTTGCAGTCGCTCACTTAGCATTTTAATAACCAGTATTCATTATTTTATAAACCTTCAATTTAAATTCAGTCACTCGTTAAAAACCAGTCAGTGTAACCAAATTGATACTATAATAAATTGACTACAGTATGTAAATATGTAGAGTGAGAGTTTTAGAGTGTATTTAGATTCAACAATCTCATAACTGAGTGTCGACCAAAGTGCATTAAATACATAATATAATTGAGCGGATGCACTCGTACATTAACTTCAAAAACTTGTCGCACCTCCGGCATAGAACAGCAGTTCTAAGCGAATAGCGTTTACGAAATTATCATAACATCTAACTATTTGCACACAAATGCTTAAATAACAGCCATACTTAAGTGGTTTACATTTATGAAAACAAGCTTAACACCTCATTAACAGAAGTCACTATTCCTATTACAAAATGTAATGAAGTAGTATTCTAGTGTTTCAGCTACACTAGACTGTTTTGTATGTCGTATCAAATTCTGTATTTTTAAGTACATCTAAATATCAGAAGGCACTAAGACCCTAATCTACAATTGTTTCTGTACATGGATGACAATTCCTATTATGCTAGTCAATTGTTTCATTGACAATTACATTTTTTTTAAATATAAAATACAAAAGCACTTTTTAAAAATAATATTAGAACCATTTCGTTTCTCTTAATAACTCCCGTTTAATCCCGCATCAATGTTCTTCATACTAAATGACGACTATATCGGACAATCCCATAATTTCAATGTTACAAGACATGACATAACATGACATCCTAGGTAGGTGCCACCGTCATCCCTTCATTTCCTCAACGTGAGATTAAAATAAAACGATCCCATAACATTCCTTATTCTTGAATTAATACGATTGGAGTACCCATGTATGTATTGTATGGTCTATTTGTAATATATTTTAAAACTATCTGTATATGTATCTGAATCTACCCCTTATGAAGGACAATATAACATAGCAGTGTAGACGACAGTTACGAAACCATTTATGGAATGGTTATTAGGCAACATCTTGCAAACATACGACTAGCCAATAATATTCATAATATATATACAATCCAAATATCTAACAGCAAAGCTGGAGCAATTAACAATTTATTTTTTATATTCTCATGCAATATGTAAAAAAAACCCTGTTCAATATGCGAGGATGTTTTAAGGTACCGTGATATAGTTCTGTTTATGTAATCGTTTTCCAAAAAAATAACTCAACAAAATATATGGATACAGCTCGAAGAACCGACAACCAATGGGCAAGAAAGATTCTCGAGTGGCAGACTCGTACTGGCAAGTGCAGTGTTAGGCCACTACATACTATAGATAAAGTGACGACCTGACGAAACATGCAGGTAGTCGATAAATGCAGGTGACTCAGAACCGTACTCTGTGTATATTCAGCAGTATACTTGTGGTGGGCCGTAGTGGTAGTGAAGTGACCTTCGCAAAAAATAAAATAGAGATCATGACACGTTCGTTAGGAACAAAAATTTAAATAAATGCATATGTTGCATAACTGCTGTCACTTCTACCCAAAAACATTAACATATTAGTAAACTCTTGATTAGAGTACGATTTTCGCAGAATAAAATCACAAGTGGCCAACACAGCAGCGGAAATGATCACTCTCAAGCAAACTGTGCGCCAAACGAAATTCAAAAGCCGGCGGTACTTTTGATGGCACTTAAACATGCCGCGTCGGTGTTTTTGTACACGCACGTTATTGAAACTGACACTAAAACCGCTCAAATTTTGCCAAATTAAAAAAAAACTGATTTTTAAGCAAATTGTATTAAAAAGCATGTTTTTTGAAAAATTATATCATTTTTTCATTCATCAATAATAGGATTAAATTTTTTTGTAATGTCATTGTGGTACCGATGTGCTGCTTTCGGATAGGATAGGGTGCTTTTTACATATTACATGTAAAATGAGTACTGACTACATTAAATGCATTTTCACTCATTTGTAACACTACCTATTTACACATAGTAATTTACAACTTACAAGAAATATACTATTGGTGTATTCTTAAAATCATTTGCCATAAATATTCTCTGTACTGGTTTCATAATTTGTATGATAAAATGTATTTTATAATTTAATTATGCATAAAATGTAAAAGGCTATATGATAATTCATAAGAACTGAACTAGATTTTACCGAGATTCCAATTCTTAAAATTGCCGACAGCCAACGACTCCACAGCCCGAATAGACGCCTCATGAAAGGCGACCACTTTCTGTCAACACATCGGACAAATACGTCTTATATAAGAAAACGCGATCGCGCGATCTACTTTAGTAGCGACCACTTCCCTGGCCCGTGAACATCTTGCATGTCACTCGTGAATTTTCGACAAAATAAAATACAACAGACGCGCAACATGGTTCCCTGTACAATAAAATAGTGCGGAAATAGTAGCCAAATGTGTAATTAAAAAAAAATGGCATCACTTTTCATAGATAAGTGAATTTTATTTTCTAAATTCATTAATTAAAATTAAATCAGAGCTCAACCTATATTTGTCATAAGCAACTCGGATTAATTTATTTGGACATCTTTGGATATTTTCGGACTATGCATCCCTTTCTTTTCAATGAAGTTCATTGTTGCTATACTTTTCTTTAATTACCGGCACGTGTAACTAGTGCTGTACCAGTTAAACTATAATGTTGGTACAAGTAAATATTATACATGTTATCGTGAATGTTTTACAGACATACTATAAATGACATAGGTGTAAGCTGAATTTTTTTAGTGAATGTACGTTAATCCATATTTGAATTAATTGATTTAATAATTAAATCAAATTATTCAAAACTTCTTAAAAATAATTCACACTAAAATTGATATAATTTTTAATAGATGGCACTTCGCTGTCTTTACTGCTAAGACGCCATGTCAAGACAAGTAGGAAACGGCAGTGAACTTGACAGTATTATATAACTGTTGCTATTTTATTTTTAATAGTATTATTATTTCAATATTGTAAAGAAAGCTTGTTTGAATAAAAATATTCTTTAAAACAAAAAATTATAGGTATTTTACTAAATACGATACCTACTTAAATAAAACTTCTTTTATTTTTTTTTAAATTTTGTACCTATTAATAGTAGAATATAACTCTGGTACTGATTAAGTAGACTTGGTACCAAATTTATTAGTTAAAGTTCCCATCACTATTTGCTTATTAGCAAGTGTCGCAACCTTGATTTTAACCAATTAGCGTGCATTTCAACCCACCTCCCCCGTACCGCTTACCTCAGACTTTTGACAGACAGGTTTGGATGCAGAAATACATACATTAGGCGTCTATTCGGGCTGTGTAGTCGTTGCTGACAGCCATAACCAGTATTCAAATATTAAATAGAAATGCAAAAAAAATACTAAAATATCATGATCAATAGCACATAAAAGAAACTTGTAGTTTCAATACTCTATGAGTAACATAATATTCATGATTAAGTGCTATAATGTCGTCGATTTTTTATTTTTGATACCAAATTACAGATTTTAAGGGCTGGACCTAACTTTAGACCCATGTACTTCATCATCATATCTGAGTTTAAAAGCAGGAGAGCTTTTCCATCAATTTCCTGTAACAATAAAAATTATATTTTATAATACTACATTCAAAAATACACATCAATATAATAATTAAGCAACGTCATACTATTACAAATTTGAAAGTACTATTGTTTGGATATTTGCCTCCCAATCACTCTTGAAAATGATATTTTGTACAAAAGTCATTTAATATAGGATACTTACACAAAAATGGTTATCAAAGTTTAATTTATGTATGTATATATATATATATATATATATATATATATATATATATATATATATATATATATATTATATGTATGTATAAATAAGTTTAGTTTCGGGAACAGTTTAGTACAGTTACAGTAAAAAGAAATTTCTTACAGAAAAATTCGTTTTAAACCTTAAGTAATCAAATACATCAGAAGATGTATTTTCCTTTACAAATAATTCAACAAATCGACATCGAACCTCAATTTCAAAAATTAACTTTGAAATAACTCAGTTTATCGATGATAGACTAGGAAAGAATCTTCTCCCTTAGAAAGATAGATGTGATGATCGAAGCCAACAGTAAGCTATTAATGATCAGAATAATAGACATTAGGCACAAACAATGGAGTGTAGAGGTAATAACTGTCTGTGTGTATTAAAAGTGTCGGTAGGTAAGCGTCAAATAAGGGTGGCACTACTGTAGCTAGAGGGTAAATTTAAAGAACTTTTTATAACTATTTTCTGTACAAACTTTCACCATAATTCTTTTTTATAATAATTATTTTATTGTTTTCAAAAATTTTATTTGCATAATCACTCTCAACATGTTTCCTTCTAGGTTCTGTTTACTAAATTATTTTGGACAACGTTGAATTGAGGTTTTAAATACTGCAGTTTCATCAACTACTCTAGTCACCACAAATATTAAATTCTTCAACTCTGCACACTTCACGCCGTCGACAACTGCTAAGTTCATTTTATACCCTCTACTTACTCCAGCACAGTTATAGAGAGTTTTTAAACTGTTATTTACTGCTTACAGATGGACACTTAGAACTATTCTCCCATGTAAGACGGTTCTCCTTACCTCTTACACTCCATGTTACACACATTTAACACTAATATAATGCATGTTGCCGGTCCGGGGCTCAGACCAACAAAGAAAGATATAGACATTCACAAAGTTCACTGCTTGTCGCACACATATGCACCTAAAACCATGTTGTTGGTTGCAAATGATTTAAGGCTACTTGTGTGAGTTTGTGTTGTTACAATTTAAGCATGGTCTTGGATTGATTTTTACGTCACTTTAAATGTACCTAGGGCCTCGGCTCTTTTTTTATTGACGTGAGGTCCATAAAATCTTGACATACCATCTATTAACGGTTTAGTAACTCAGTAATTTAGCATTGAGTTGCAGCATGAACACTTCATGAAACCAGTGTTTTTTTTTTATAGGATAGGATAACAAACAAGCACACAGTCCACCTGATGGTATGTGGTTGCTGTGGCCCATAGACATCTACATCTATCCTCGATTACGAATCAAAATGCAGATCCGTGAGGACTTAGGTGGAATGCCTCGTTTCCAGTAAAAAGGGTCTCCGGTTCTCTACACTCACCATACGAAACACAGTAGCATTAAGCTACTATTTGACGCTGGTATTCTGTGAGAGTGTGGTCCTTCCCCAGTTGAGCCGACCCATTTGTGCTACAAGTATACTACTAACTGCAGCATGGCTCTACCACGTATATATGACCACGTTTCTATGACCTATGAATAATTGTTCCGGAGCTGGATAATTATCATAATTTATGTAAAACAAACATTATGGTACAATTTGTGTAAAAATTAATCTGATAAACTTTTTAGCTCCCCACTGAAATTGTACAACTCTCAACAATTATTGTGCAGTCTCTTACATACCTGACGATAATTAAAATAATAAATTTTGAAATGCTACTTACATGTTTTCGAAATAGATCAGCATGTGCTGCCAATGCCTGATCAGCAGCCGCTATAAATCCAATAACGTCCTCCACTGACCAATCGGCGGGAGGCGTCGCAGGAGAAGGCGGCGGCGGCGCGCCCGTCGTCGAGGACGCAGGCTCCGGCCGCTCGGGAGATACACGGGCCATTTTCCCTCCTGAGGCTTCAACTGTGCCATTCACGACACTATCTGCTGGTGATTCCTGTATAAAAATAATATACATATCGTCCATCCTAAAGTAAGCACATTACATCGTCAATAACGAAATACAAATACGACACAAATTTTTTAACATTTAAACATATGTGAGCCACACAGAAAGTTTTGCAAAACTAAATACACCAGGTACCTTGTCAAAGTAAAAAAAAGCTAGCGTTCAAAATCAAATCTACTCTTCACTTCTCGATCTCGACATGTGGTAGAGCCATGCTGTAGCTATATTATGGTTGTAGCCCGAATGGGTCGGCTCGACCCGTGAAGGACCACGCTCTCACAGAATACCAGCGTAAAATAGCAGCTTAATACTGCTGTGTTTGGTATGGTGAGTGTAGAGATCCAGAGACCCTTTCTTACTGGAAATAAGGCATTCGATCTTAGTACTCAGGGGTGACATCGCATCTGCGTTTTGATTCTTAATTGAGGATAAATGTAGATGTCTATGGGCCACAGCATCTACTTACCATCAGGCGGACTGTCTGCTCATTTGTCACCCTTATTCTATAATTTAAAAAAGCTTTGGTAAACATTGGTTCATTTTAAAACTCGGTCGTATTGATAAATCCAAGAATCATAACCTATGGTAAACACTCCGAAATGAGTCAGAAAGAAGGCCCCAACGAATTTAGTAATCCTGTTGTGCGGCACCCAATGAGGAACTATCCTCCTCACGCGAAGGTTTTCGTATAAAATCTTGGTAACGGCAGATTCCATGCTACAACTAATTCCATCTGCAGAAATCATGCTCCATGGCGATTCCAACGCCCACCATGTCGAATGGCTCAGTGCTCGTACTACCAATCATGCCAGGAGATTTGTTTACGACTTTCTCTTGGCATATGGTCTGACAAAACTGGTAAATTTAAGAAATCAAAACTGGTCACTTCGTCCACCTGGACTCCAGATGTAGAGGATCATGCACCTTCCCTTATGAACCTTCTACTGAACTCTCATCCGGACAGATATCAGGTCTCCGTCTACGCCCCTCTTGGATGTTCGGATCACTGCCTGATCTGTAGGCTGTCGCCATGTGTGGCTCTATAGGTCAGCAGATTGGGATAGGATGCGGGCTTTTTATGCATGCTACCCATGGGGCAAATTTGCTTTTCGCTGGATGATTCCAACATCGTTGCCGAGTCTGTCGCCGGTGTGGTGCTTCAGGGGATGGAAATTTTTATCCTATCATCCGTAGTGCCTATCGACGGCAAATCCCAGCCTTGGTCTGGTCATAAGAGCAGGAGTGTTACAAAGCCTGGGTCAACGCGTCGGCGTCCTGGAATGCAAACAACTAGCACACTCAGAAAAAAGTACAACTCTGCCAAGGCTGCCCAAGGGAATTTCTGTAAGCGATCATTACCATTTCTGCGCAGGGAGGATGACTCGCTGGCCCACGCCGCAAAAGCGAAAGCCGATCGATCTTTTAGGTTCTCTTTTTGCGTCAACTTGACTTTCGACGACTGGTGGAATCTATCGTCGACCATCTCGCAGTGTGAATGCTCAAAGCAGGATGTTTGGTTCACACAGTGCTCAGTGCGTAAATTACCACTGTACTCGGACGTTCGTAAGTGGAGCGTGCCTGATGGAATCCTCCAATTGTGCTCAAGATGTGTGCTCCTGAGTTAGCATCGGTTCTTACGCCTCTTTTCCGGTTCTCTTACTCTTTAGCCGTCATTGCAATGACGCCTAAAGAGTCAGTAAGGTCATGGAAAACAGCCTTAGCGCACCCGATCCCTAAAAATTGTGACCACTTGGACCCGTCCAACTACAGGGCTAATGCTGTCACCTTGTTCTCTAAAATTATGGAATCCATTATTAGCTACCAGTGCATGAGGTACTCAGGATCAGCTAGAGTATAAATCAAGAAATAAAACGAAATTAGGGAAAGTAAAGTGAAAGTAGTGAATTTCCATATTGTATTTCCAAGGGGCATTGCTCGGCGAGGGCCCTCCGCCACCACCGCCTCTGTGGCCTCCGCCGCAGCCGCAACTGCCGCCGCCACCGCTCTCACTGTCGCCGCCGCCGCGACACCGACGCCCGCAGAGCCCCCCGTGGAGGAAGCTGAAATGGAATGCCTATAACGGCCCCATTAAGCTTCCTCCAGGCGAATATCAACCACTGCGCCTGTGCTCAGGATCTGTTGCTCCAGAGCATGGCGCAGTGGTCGATTAACATCGCTGTGGTCGCTGAGCCGTATTTTGTCTGGCCTAGGGAGGACTGGGTGGCGGACCTTAACGGCTCAGTGGCCATCATCTCTTCGGCCGCCGCCGGTACCCCGACCCTTGAAGGTGTCAGGAGGGATCAGGGGTGCGTAGCAGCACGGTTCGGGGAGTTCGTCGTTGTGGGGGTGTACTTCTCCCCGAACCGATCTCTCGCCAAGCTCCACAAATCTCTTGCAGAGCTGAGAGCAGTCGTCGTCGGCAGTTATCCCCTCCCCGTACTTGTCCTCGGGGACTTCAATGCCAAGAACTTGGCTTGGGGTTCTCGTCGTACAGATGTGCGGGGTAGGATGGTGGAAGACTGGGCTCTGGAGACAGGCCTGGTCGTCCTAAATCGGGGTTCTGTCCCCACGTGTGTGCGGATGCGGGGCGAGTCGGTGGTGGACATCTCATTCGCTAGCCCCGCTCTGTCGCCGCGTGCTATTGACTGGCGTGTCACGGAGGGGGTGGAGACCTACTCCGACCACCGGTACATCCGGTTTGACGTCTCCACCCAGCCCTCGAGCGCGCCAGTCCAACAGACCCCGATTGGTCCGCGTTGGGCGCTGAAGCAGCTGGACCGGGAGCTCCTCCTGGAGCCTCGATCGTGCAGGCCTGGGTGTCATCACCGGACAGGCCTGCCGACGTCAATGATGAGGCAGGGTGGTTCCAGGAGGCCATGTCTGAGATATGTGACGTGGCAATGCCCCGCGTCCGGCCAGGAAGCGCCCGGCGTCAGGTGTATTGGTGGTCGCGTGAGCTGACGTCTGCGCGAGGCGTGTGTAGCCGCGCGGCACCTGTACGCCAGGCATCGCAGGCTCCGCATTCGTCCACCGAATGCGGCAGCCGGGGCGCCCTGCGGACTCTCCGTCCGCATACCAGCCCGTGGTGCTGCAGGACGAGATGGGCAAGCTCTTTGAAAGAGTCATTGCAAACCGGCTCGCCGAGCACCTTGCGGGGACGGGGCCGGATCTTGCGGAACACCAGTTTGGTTTCCGCAAGAGGCGCTCTACGGTGGACGCCATCATGCGCGTGAGAACCCTCACGACGAGGGGTGCAGTGGCCAGAGGGGGGGTTGTCTTGGCGGTGTCTTTCGACATCGCCAACGCCTTCAACTCCATGCCCTGGAGCTGCATTAGGGAGTGCCGACCTATCTCCGTCGTATAGTCGGGGACTATCTGACGGACAGGGCCGTCATCTACCCCGGTCGCAACGGTGAGTGGAACCGGCGAGAGATGTCGTGCGGTGTCCCACAGGGTTCGGTTCTGGGGCCACCTCTGTGGAACATCGGTTACGACTGGGTGCTGCGCGCCGACCTCCCTACCGGCGTCTGCGTAGTTTGCTACGCTGAGGACACGCTGGTACTGGCACAAGGGGGGTCGTACGAGGCGGCGGCGGAAACTATGACACGCGGGGTTGCGATAGTCGTTGAGAGGATTCGGCAACTGGGTCTCGAGGTGGCTCTGCACAAGTCCGAGGCTATGCACTTCCATGATCCTCGGAACAGGCCACCACCGGGATCCTCAGTGATGGTAGGAGGGGTATCCATCGGCGTCGAGTCGACGATGAAGTACCTAGGACTCGTCCTCGACGGCCGATGGAACTTCGTTGTGCACTTCCAACGTTTGGCTCCCAAACTGGAACGGACCGGGGCTGCCTTCAGGCGGCTCCTGCCGAACCTGGGGGGGCCAAAACGCCTCCTGCCGGAGGCTCTACACGGGGATCATGCGGTCCATGGCCCTTTACGGGGCACCGGTGTGGGCGTGTGGTTTGGCGCGGCTTGCCGTCCACCACCTGAACGCGCCCCAAAGGGTGGTTGCCGTGAAAATGGTTCGCGGCTACCGCACGATCTCCCGCGAGGCGGCGAGCCTCCTTGTCGGATTGCCGCCATGGGATCTGGAGGCGATAGTCCTCGCGCGCCTGTACGAATGGCGCGCGGAGGCACTATGCCGGGGGGAAACCCCGCTGCCGCGGCAAGTTGTCGCGCAGCGTACAGACTTCCGGCACGATCTCATAGCGACACGGAGAGAGCGACTGTCGCAACCCCGTGCTGGGCACGCCACTATAGCGGTGATAAGACCCCTCTTTGAGGAGTGGCTTGAGAGATGCCACGGCATCCTCACCTTCCGCCTGACGCAGGTCCTCACCGGACACGCTGTGTTCGGGAGGTTCCTGCACCGAATCGGGCGGGAGGAAACGCCCGGGTGCTCCCACTGCAAGGATGGACCGGAGGACACGGTGGAACACACCGTGGAGGTGTGCCCTGCTTGGGCGGAGCACCGTCGTGTCCTCGTAGCGGCGATAGGCGGCGGCTACCTCTGGCGTCCGGCCCTGGTCGAAGCCATGGTCCGGAGCGAGACGGAATGGGATGCCGTCACCACCTTCTGCGAAGGAGGTGGCGGAGCGGGAGAAGGAGAGAGCAGCAGCTTTCCTCCCCGGCCGCCGCGCCGGCCGGCCGACCAAATGAGGGAGACGCCCCGGGCGTCGGGGGCTACGTCGTGGCCCCCGGCCACCGTAGGCGCGGGCCTGTTGACGGCGAGCAATTGGGTAGCTCGCCGTCCGTCCGTCTAACGACGACAGGCCGTGTCGACGGCGCGTTTTGTTCCACGCGCGCCTCAAGGAGCAAGGGCCGACGCCTGCCGGGGCTGCGGGCTGTTCGAAAGAGATACCGCGGCTCCGGAACGTAAGGGCACTGAAGGAACACGGATGGTTTTTAGTCAGTAAAAGTCTGACACTCCCTTACGCTCCACCCAGAGCGAAAGGCGTCATTAGATGATTTTCCATCCGCAAAAAAAAAAAAAAAAAGGGGCATTGCTCAGCTGATGATGTTCTTGTCTACCTGACTCACCGATGGGGGTAGGCAGTCGAGACCAAGTGGAAGGCCTGGGCAGTTAATTTAGACATGCTGGATTCCACCATCTTACACTCCGGCAGAACTCTAAATTTTATCTTCATCTTGGTGGCTGACGGTCCATTACCGTGTGATTTACACGGAATTTTTTCTGTGCTTTTAAGATAGTAGATAGTAGTTTGCCTTTAGGATAATCTGCCACTGACTTTACCTGTTTCAAAGTAATAAGTCTAAATTGCTAATAATAACTATTCTCTCTTCGAATTTTTGAGTTGAATAAGAAAAGATGGACTTCAGAAGAGAACTGATGAAGTCAATCTTCCGAGCTGCGGTGTTGTGGCTTCGGAGACGACAACTGTTTAGCTATAGATTTTTTAAATTGCACGAAAATGTTCCTGACACAGACCATTTTCCAATGAGATTGATATTGATATATATTTAGCTCAAAAAAAATGTGAAGGAAAATTGGAAACTAGAACTTCTTTTAGTTATTATGGTATTTTCGAAATAAATTATAACTGGTCAGCATGTCATACACAAAACTTTTTTTTCACAAACTTTCTGCATAGCCCGAATTATATGACACTTACTGTTTACATGGTTACCATTAAAAATGTAATGGGTTATACAATCTTCAAATTGTAATGAAACAATACTAAAAATTATCAGATTATTAATATGTAGGGTAATATATATGTTGAAAACTATCATATAAAACGGAATATTTATACACACTTAACAGTTAAATATTAAATAAAAAGACTAAAAAACGAAAGAGAATATTTACATTTTGTGGTCTTTTAACAGCAGATGAGACACCATTTGAAGTAGACTCCCCACAAAGTGTACAAGGCCGACCTGCAGTCTCTCCTGTATCCAATTCTATCATTCCCACACAGCACCCAACTCCAGCACACAGCAACTTTAGCCAGTTCTTTAGTTCTTCATTTGTAATGTCGGATGGCACCTTTAATGAGTAAGTCTTACTCCCAGTTGATACCTTAAATGAATAATTAACAAGGCAATTACGAAAATTATTTTTTTAAATAACTTAATTTAAAATAAATAAAATTTTATTTATTCGTGATGTTTCATCACATTTAGTTCAGCCATTTAGTAAACTAGTCCAGACAGACATACTGACAAGAATTTTAAAAATGCTATATAATGTCTAGAACAGGTAAATGAAATTGTATACTTGGGGAGTGCTTTCAGCCGGGATGGAAGATGTGATTTAGATGTGAATAGGCGTGTCGCTGCCGGAAACAAAGTCAATGGTGCCCTGAATGCATTAGTCAAAAGGCAAGGCGTGGTGAAGAGTGCACGCCTTGCAATACATAACGCAGTGTTGGTACCGACTTTGTTATATGGCAGCGAAACCTGGGTATGCCAGAAGAAGCATAAAAGCAAGTTGAATGCAGTGGAGATGCGATCTCTTCGTAAAATGTGTGGCGTTACCATAGCCAACCGAAAGCGAAACGAAGAGATTCGCAATATGGCAGGATTGAAAGATGACCTTATCACAAAAATTGATAGGGGCGTACACCAATGGTTTGGGCATGTTGAACAAATGAGTGAAGACCAAATGGTGAAGAAAATATATAGAGCGAAAGTAAATATTAAAAGGTGTCGAGGTAGACCGAGACTAACTTTCGAAGACCATGTGAGCAAATTGCTCGAAGAGGGGAGGGTCAAGAGTACTCGGATACCTAGACGTGCATGTATGAAGAAGTTAATGAACCTGAAAGAAGCGAAAGAGGTATGTAAGGATTGTGACACTTGGCGATCTGTTCTCTCTGGCTACCCCGTTAGGGATTGTGCGTGAAGATAAGTAAGTAAGTAAGCTATATCTTAATGACATGCAAATCCATGCCAACATACACTTTAACTTTCTTTATATGTATAGATTTTACACTATTTTTATTAGTCCTTGCCTCTATGAACTCATGCCAATGTTAAACTGTAAACTTTCATCTATGTATCACACACTGATAGTCTGTGGTCAAACAGATGCACAGAGTACATAATCACATTTTTTTAGCATCGATAACAGATTGTCAACAAAGAATTTTAAAATGTTTCCATCAAATAATTTCCACTTAATTTTGTGTGATTTCAAATGTTCCTTTTCCAATAGTCTCTGGAGTGTAGGTCAAAGCAAAAAAGCCTTAAACAATCTTAAAAATTTGAGGAATTACAGTGGTATTTCGACCCCTGTGCAACCACTAGTATCTAAGCTTGTTCACAAATTAACAAAAAAATGGTATCAACAAGTACTGTGGTAGCACAATAAAGTTTTGATAGATAAAATGTGCACAAAAGAACATATAAACTTATTTAAAAATAGATTATTGCAATACTAGTAATTTAAAAGAAATTACCTGAACAGTAGATAAAGTTGTGTAACTACCAGAAGCATTTAGAATTGCCCGTGTTATCTTCTGAGGATCAGGATAAACACTCAAAAGCTCCTTTACAAGAGCCTCTGCAGCTCCCGATGGTCCCGAGCCTGACACCATGTTAGGCATAGAAGAATTTCCTCCTGAACAACTGCTATGAACTCGCAAATGAACTGAAGCCAAGGGAGTTGGTGTAGTTGAATTTGTAGCATTTGTACTTCCAGTGGATCCACCTTCGGGTAAGGCAGGATTTGGCATTCCAATAGGCCGTAACTTGAACCTTAAATATAGAGAATATTACAAAGTTATAAGAATATTAATATAGAGCATATTATGTTTAAATGACAATGAAGTTATTTTCAATTCAGAGCTTAGTTTCAGACCCAGAGTAAATTTTAAAAGTATGAAGTGCTGCACGGCCAATACTATCATGATTGTTCCAGAATCCTTCAATGATACCATTACAGCCTCTGAACATAGGTCTCCCCACAGTTTGCCTTATAGGGTGGATCTATGAGGCTTGCTATAGTTGCCATGCTTGGCAAGCAGACTGGCAACCACAGCTTTTTATTTTTATTCAGCTGTTATCAAGAAAATGCTGCTGCCCAACTACTGGTTCAGTTTCTCTCTTGCCTCTTACAACACCAACAGAACTATGTGGAGTAGTGGATATCCTTACACTGCCATTACAAAGTAAGTTGATAAAGCTGAATCAAATACATAGTAAAAAATTTGTTTCTTATTACCAGAAACTGAAGATTTTGTTATTGCAATCCGGAAACAGGTTATAAATACTCACAATTCCAGAAAATATATCATTAAATATCCTACTGTAATACACGGTAAAGGTCAATAGTAAACCCCCAACTACTGTTCCATAAAATACAAGTTTTTTTCTAATACTAGCAATGCTATGTTTATTGCTAATATTCCCTTCAACTACTTCTGGTAAGATTAAAATGCTTGTACTAGCAGTGGTTCACAACAGTAGTCGAATAGTGAACCCTATTTTGAGGTCGCAATCCACACCCTGTTTTTAAGCTACTGTCGCTTCAAGTTGTACTACAACTGTGACAAATAGAACAATAGACTAGAACAGATGTTACAGGATAAACTAAAAAATCTGCATCTGCAAACCAAAAAGACAAGAGAAAGTATACATAGTATCCATTATGTTACCAATTATGGGAGTAATCCCAAAATATCTTTGTCATTGCCTGAAACAATTGAATATAAAATAGAATAAATATGTACACCCTATACAGCCTAAAAAAGTCCACAGCTAAACATAGGCTTCCCCCATAGATTGCCATAGGCCATCAATTTTACTTTCGTTGCTACACTTGCCAGGAGAGTTAGCAATCATAGTTTTTAAAGTTATAATTTATATATTATATATATTTATAAGTTATAGTTTTCAAAGTTGCAATTTGGTTTTAGAACAGATTTGACCAATCTTATCTATAAAGTCAAGTTGCACTAAGATCTGCTATGAAACAATGTGATGTGAATTGTTATAATTTTGTTTTCTGAAAAACCTCATGACTGCTCCCCATTGTGATTCAATTAGTTGTATATGAGTCCCATCTTCAGATGGAGTCAGTCTGAGTCCAAGTGATAAACTTTTTCATGGGTATCCGTTTTATAAAAACTAAATTGATATATTTGTGTTTCGTTATATGCAATTTTAGTAAAATTTATTTTTATTGTAATTAATTTAAAAGGCATTTCCAACATCCAAAAACAGTGTAAATGGTTCAAGCTTAATCCTGACAAACCGAAATTGAAAAATCAAGTACCAAATGTCTACTTCATAATACCAGATCACATTGACATATTTGCGTTTCACTATAAGCAATTTTACTGAAATATTTTTATTGTAATTAATTCAAAATGCATTTCCGACATCTAAAAACAGTTTAAATGCTCAAGCTTAACCCTAACAAGCCTCCTAAACTAAAAACATAATAAAAATCAAGTAGCGGTCGTCTATAACCAACCCTCAGTTAGGATTTTATAATTTTTAGATGATGGCTACAAATAAGTTTAATTTTAATATTATTTTCAAGAGTCAAGTTAATTCGGAAGCAATTCGGAGCAAAGTTCGGAAAAGAAAAGGGCAAGTTAAACAAATACTACTTTCTGCCAATAACAACACCCTACACTTCCTTTACTGGATGAGGTTGCCTCGAGAACCTTTATTCACCATTGTTTTTCGGTTTTTTGAACTATATGGCCAGTGCATTGTCACTTCGGCTTACTAATCCAGATTAGTAAATTATTAATATTACATAACATATTTATATACTATATTAAATCCCAAGTTTTGAAAAAAAAAGAGCAAGGTTTACCTAGAAGGAGTTGCTGCACTTTTTTGCCCTGGTGGTTGTAAGGGATGACCAGCTCTAGCACACCACCCAACTGGAAATATATCTCTTGAATCATATCGACACCAATAATCAAAAGCTCCCCTCCAACCATCGAATGTGACATGGATTTGGTCATTCTTAACTGCTCCAACAGTAGCACAACATATTAACTGTGGATTTTTCTTGTCAACTGCTTCCAACTTTTGACCAACAACAAATAAATTAGATTTTGGTGTGGGTGGCTCAGATTGAAACACCTTAGCTGGGGCCATCTCGGCTCCGTTTAAAGTCTTTAACAAAAACATTGGCCAACTACTGGCATTCATACGAAATCCGAGAGGAGGTTGTAACATTCCATCATTCTTTTCACAATGTCCTATGGGATGGATATCACCAGCATCAACAAGTCTCCAAAAATCATTTTTGTTATCACTACCATCCAATCTCAACCTAAGTCGTGGACCTAGAACCCCAACCACTGTTGCAATACATGTTGAAGTTAAATTACGTGGATCCAAAGCTTCTAATTTCATATTGACTTTAAAATCATTGAGTGGGGGCACTGGTGCTTGCTTAAAACATTCCTGTGGCGCTGCTGTACTATTAGTCTCTTTCATATACTCATTCCAATCAAAAGATTGAAAAATGTCGTAAAAGGAACCTGTCGAATTGTTTGAATGATTTTCTGACCCATTTGCTGCATTCCCAGACTGCGGTGAAGCAGTTCGTTTTTCATTTTTCTTTTGATATTTATTAAGGCAATACGTAGAACAAAAATTCTTACTACTCGGAGGAGCACTACCTCGAATGACATTGTCGCAGTTCAGACAAGCTCCTTTACTGTAAGCTTGTCGAAATTCAGACAGACATGTTTCTGAACAAAACTCTTTTTTCCCATTCTCAGTAGGCAAAACATACTTTAATGGTGTTTTACTCTCAGCACACCAGGTACAAGTACGTTTAGGTGGTCTTCCAGGTCCACGTATTTTGCCGGGAGCATGCCCTGACGAACCGACAGTATTGTTTGACATTGTTCGTATTGTAAATTCAAAACATTATTTCAATGGTCCATTAGAATACTTCATAACACAGTCACATTTTACAGAGAACTAGCAAAAATTGCAACGTTTTACATCAACGACCCACGATTTTGCGCAAATATAAACAACGTCAGAAACTATTTATGACGCCATTCCAACGGCCATATTACTTTTTTTCTGTTCTGTCTTATACCACAGAATAAATAATAGCTTTTACTCTCTATTCTATGCTCCGTGATCAGTAATCGGCCTATATCACAAACTATATAAGAAGTACGCCTAGTAAAAGGTACGAGAGTCTGACTCATAGCCGTCATATAAAACTACACACCGCCGGCGCCCCCCTTTCTTCCGCGTTCGATACGGCTTAGAAGATCTCTCGCCAGATCATTAAGCCAGTTTAAAAAAAAAAGTCGTGCGCCATTATGAAAGCGATCGTGCAAGTCAATAGCCGACAAAAATGCCGAATTGCAGTGGATTTTTATGCAAAAACAATCAAAACCGTCAAATCTACAAAACGACTCCGGCACTTTTAATCGGTGAATACTTTTAACATAATATATCGATAAAACTCGTATTTTACAAATATTTCCGTAAAATATCAAGTGTTGCCAGCATAGTTCATGAAGTGAAAAATAAGCGATTTTAAAATAAATGTAATTTACTACACAAAATAAACATATTAACGAAAATTTATTCCATATCAACTAAATCAGTTTGTGATGAATAATCATTAAATTAAGATGTGTAGTGGATTTTGTTAAATGATTTGAATATGCAGCTCAATCAAAACACGATTCTGAATATATTATAATTTAATATAATCGATAACTAGTCTTTATCAAAATATTATATAAAATAAAGGCCAAATAAGTCGACTCGAAACTTACCACTTCGTAACAAATGTAGTTATATAAATCTAGCTGCTCTGCGTCGGGCGCCATTACGAAATTGATCATGCCAGTCAATTGAGCTATGGCAAAAATGCTGAATTGCAGTCTCGTTCAACGTAACTTTTCATCTGTGGATACTATAAACATAATAAACATAATATTATCGTTAAAACAAAATTTTCAGCTCAATCCCAATACGATTATGAATATATTATAATTAAATATAGTCGATAACTAGTCTTTATCAAAATATTATACAAAATAAAGGCCAGATAAGTCTAATCGAAACTTCGTAACAAATGTATGCAATTTTTTTTAAATTAACTGGTATCACTGTAACCGAAAGTACTGCAATAAAGTGATGTACGCCACAAATTCAGCTATCGATAAGTTAATTAACCCATTTGAGTTTGTCCGCCGAACAGGTTTTTATCTTTTGATTATATTTTATAAGTATTACAAAAAGTAGTAAATTTTCTATTATTAGTTTAATAATAATAATAAATAATATAAAAATAGTTTATTTAGTAAATTATCATACATAAATTATAACCGTAGATGGGTCTCCTTTTAAGTATAAAAACCTGCGTTAGGAGACTCCACTCTTCCATAACACTTACATTACTATTTGCATGATCTTTACATAATAATTAACAATAAAAATTAAAATAAAAACATAATATTTACGCTAAACGCGCGTGTGTGTGTGTGTGTGTAAGTTAGTGGGTTTGTATGAATGAGGGAGTGCGTGTATGCGAACACGCGCGTGCGAGTGTGTGTGTATTAAAAATAAATTACATTATTTCATATTGCTTAACCCTTCAAGCGCCATAAAAATCCTCTTCAGTTGCATGCGCCCGGCAAATCCCGAGCGGTTGCATGCGGCTGCACCCACCCACAGTACTTAAAACCACTAAAACTTATATTTAGATACTACTTTTCTATAAAGAAATTTAGCATTATAAAATCTATACGAAATTTTCTATCTTGTGGTCTAAACAAAAGTCAGGTTTTACTTCATTGCAAAAAGATTTTATTGTATTTTGATAACAAAAAAACATACCAAGCGAATGTAGGCAGTAGACGGGGGCGTTATTTCACGTCACTAGATACAGTAACTGACTACGCGGCATGTAACCGAATCACTAGTTTCGAGTCATGTTATAAGTAGTGATTTTTGTAAATGCGTGATTATGATTATTGTTAACCATGACGGAAGACGACGGGAGTCGACTGTCGGTCGGTCGAGCGCAAATCGCACATGTGGCATACAACACTAAACAAAACATCGTAAGTAACAGTATTATTGTACGTTTAATTTTCATACATAAGAATAGAAGGAGAGTTAATTGAGCAAGTGGATGAGTTCGTATATTTGGGATGTGTATTCAGCAGGGATGCGAGATATGATAAGGACATTGAACGACGAGTGAATGCAGGAAATAAAGTAAATGGGGCTCTACACTCTATTGTGAAAAGTCAGAATGTGTCAAAAAAGGCACGTATGGCAAATCACAGTGCTGTATTAGTCCCTACTTTAACGTATGGTAGTGAAAGTTGGGTGTGGCAGAAGAAGCACGAGAGTAGAATAAATGCGGTAGAAATGCGGTCGCTAAGGAGTATGTTAGGGCTGAATCTGAGTGACAGGGTGAGAAACTGTGTGATAAAAGAAGAGTGTGGTTTGCAAGATGATGCGGTGACCAGGATTAAGAAAGGAATGCTTCGGTGGTTTGGTCATGTAGAAAGAATGAATGCGGAAAGACTGACAAAGCAAATATATGTTGCAGAAGTGAATGGAAGAGTCGGAAAGGGACGTCCTAGGCGGAAGTTTGTCGACCAAATTGGCGATATACTAAAAATGGGCCAAATTAAGAGTACCCTTAACCGACGAGCATGTATGCGTAGGTATATGAATGTGGAAGAGGCGAGAAAGGTATGTCAGGATCGTGCTAAATGGAAGTCTGTAGTCTCTGCCTACCCCTCTGGGTGACAGGCGTGAGTGTTTATGTATTATGTATTATGTAATTTTCATACGTAAGATTATAGACATAGACAATAAAATAGAGTAATCTCTGTTTGTAAATAATTTCAACGGTTTGCGATTCCGGGAGGCTCGCTTCCATTTGACATTGAATTTAACTAAAATAATTTTTAAAAATTTTTGACGGAGTCATGAACTCGTTTATTCATAAAATTAAAATAAAACTAAAAATGTGTATAAAAAATTAAAAAATTTGAATGTTTATAATATTATAAAACTTAAAAACTGTGTGTAAATAGCCAAACAAACAAACAAATTAATTGTACAGTGTAAATAAAAGTGCAAAAACAAATGATAGTGAAAACATTGAAAAAGTGTAAATAAACTGTAAATATCAATAATCAATGTATATGCAATCAAATTGACTTGTAAATATGCCTGTATTAATAATTTTATGAAAACCTTAGTGTAAACGCAAATCAATGATAAAAACATTAAATGTAGTCAGTCCTAAACCTGAATAAAGTATGAAGGGAAGTTAATTTATTGATTTAACAGTATACAGTTACTGTATAGCTACAACTACAAACACAGATTGTTATTAAATTTATTTTCGTTTCGTGTGTAACTGTATAGTTGGTGGTGATATTTATGCAAACAATCACAGTAGCCGAATAAAAATAGCCAGTTACAAAAAATCACTAGTTTTGAAACAGATGACGCCGATCAAGTCACTGTTTTCATTACGTTTCTTGAAAATGACGTTACGACCCACGTCTAGTCGGCAGCTTGAAAATCACAATTATTTCAATATATATTACTCGAACTTATTAGCGTAAAAGGAAAAATTATAGTCACAAAAAACTTTCATTAAAATTTTATAATAAAACAATATACTAAAAAACTAATAAAACACTAGAAAAATCCGAAAATCAACACAATAACATTTACGCGAAAATGGCGTACGAAATGAACGTAATAAATATTCATAGGATAACAGTTTTTTTTATTGCACTAGAGGATAGAGTATTTCATATTGAGTATTTAACAGTGGTAGAGCCACGCGGTAGCTTTGCTGTTGCACGTATGGGCCGGCTCAAACCAGGGTGGTACCACGACACAGAATACCGGCGTGAAATGGAAGCTCTGCTTCCACGTTTCGTCTGGCCGGAGGCCCAATTCCCCCACCCCCCTCCCACTGTCAACATGGTAGCGGAATTAAATATCAAACTACCCCAGGAGGGTACCAGCATCCCTGGAGAATCCCTCGCTGAGCATCCACGACCAAGTTACTCCGCTGCTAAGCGTGGGTGCTCAGGCTGCCCCGCGTATTTTGGGGGGGGGGGCAAAATTCCGCTCAAGACTACAACAGCTCGGGGCAAACGGAGCAACAAGGCGACTCTGCCACGCTATCCATGAATTTCTGCAATATCAGAGGACTTCACTCTAACCTACACGCCGTCCACTACCATCTCGAAACGGCGAGGCCGGCTCTGCTCTTTTTGACCGATACGCAGGTATCCTCTCTGGCTGATGTCTCGTATCTCTCCTGCCCGGGGTACAAACTGGAACACTCCTTTGTGCCTCGAGCTGGTGTTTGCGTCAGAGAGGACATCTGTTCTCGGCGCCTCGGCGGTATTGAAGGTTCGGACCCGTCCATAATTTACGCGTAAACAGCGCCAACCATCCGTGCGTCTACGGGTGCCTCTATAGGTGTCGGTATAGGTATATATGACAGCCCCGTGGCGCAGCGGCTTAGCAATGAATTACAGCGCTAAGGGCTGCAGGTTCGAATCCCGTACGGAACAAGTATTTGTACGCCCTACAAGTAATTGTTCCGGGTTTGGATGTTTGTCCTTGTGAAATTTATGTTTGTAAACTGCCCCACGATACAGGAGAAAATCCTAATGTGGAGGTAACGTTTCCAAAAAAAAAGAAAAAGGTCACATAGCGGTAATGCCGAAACAGACCGACTCTTCGACCACGTCCAAATGGCTACAGATTCGTTGCTGCAGCAGATCCCCTCCGCAGAGATCGTGATCCTCGGCGATTTTAACGCCCATCACACTGAATGGCTCTGTTTACGTTTAACCGATCATGCGAGGAGATCTGTTCATGATTTTGCCTTGGCATATGGTCTGATACAACTGGTTACTTGGTATACGCGGATTCCAAATGTGGAGGATCATACACCTTCCCTGTTGAACCTTCTGCTGACCTCTCACCCGGAGGGATATCAGATTTCCGTTGACGCCCCTTTAGGCTCTTCGGACTATTGTCTTGTCCGGAGTGTGGTGCCACTCACGCTGAAATCGGAGTTGCATTCTGCAGGCTGCCGACGTGTTCGGCACTATAGGTCAGCCGATTGGGATAGGATGCAGTGTTTCTTTGCATCCTACCCTTGGGAGTGGGTTTGCTTCTCGCCGGACGATCCCAACGTTGTTGCAAATTCCGTCGCTGATATGGTACTTCAGGGTATGGAACTATCTATTTATTTCTCTGTGGTGCCCATCGGAGGCAAATCTCAGCCATGGTTTGGTCGCTTCTCTAGAATAGCATCAGCCATGGTTTGGTCGCTTCTCTAGAATAGCATAAGCAGGAGTGCTACCAAGCCTGAGCTGACGCATCAACGTCCCGGGATGTAAACACCAGCGCTCTAAAAAAGAAGTATAATTCCCCCTCCAGGTCCTTCAAAAGAGTCATTGCCAAGGCAAAGTCAGAGCACATAGGCAGAATTGGCGAGAAATTTCACCGATACCCGTGCATTCTGGTCTCTCGCCAAGGCTATCCAGGGGAATTTCTGTGAGCTATCTCTTCCATCTCTGCACAGGGAGGACGACTCACTGGCCCATACCGCAAAGGAGAAAGCCGGTCTGCTAGGCTCTTTCTTTGCGTCCAACTTGACTCTCTATAACGGTGGGAGTACGCCGCTACCATCCCGCGGTGTAAGTGCTCTAAGCCGGAAATGCAGTTCACACAGCGCTCGGTTCGCAATGTTATAATATAAATATGTTGGTTAGATTATTTATGTAGATTATAAACAAAGTAGGACCAAGGACACTGCCCTGTGGAAATCCGAATGTTATATCTGATTCGTCGCTTAAGTATTCACCTATCTTTACTTTCTGCTTGCGATCCTTAATATAGTCTTTAAATAAATCTAAGTGAATATCCGTTATAGCTATATCCTCAACCCTGTGCAGAAGGATTGATTTTACATATTTCTAAGAGATCCTCTTAAGTGGCAGACTTGGATTGCAGCTTGTAGATATCATGAATCTTGGATATGTAATCGGACTAGCACCATTTGCTCCGAACATTTTGATAAATCATATTTCATACCCCAAGTTATCAATAGAAAAAGGTTAGACGTTACTATTGTACCAAACTTGAACTTGTGGGAGGTAATGCCTAGCTGTCGTTGAGAGTCAAGTTGGACGCAAAAAGAGGTCCTAAAAGATCGGTTTTCTCATTTGCGGTATGACCAAGCGAGTCATTCTTCTTGCGCAAAGATGGTAATGGTGGCTCACCGAAATTCCCTTGGGCAGCTTTGCTGAGGGATAAGAACGAACGAGGTCTCAAAGGAAGGCTAAGCCAAGCCAATTTCTCGCTAATTCTCCCAATATGCTCCAACTTTGCCCTAGCGATCTCTTTTGAAGGACCTGGAGCCAGAGTTGTATTTCTTTTTGAGTGCGCTAATGATGGACGGACGGACCGGGACGCCGATGCGTCAGCCAATGCCTTGTAAGACTTCTATTTTTACCGCGACACAAATATTTTAGGAGCGTTCAAACCAAACCTGGGATCTGCCGCCAGTAGGCACTGCGGATGATGGGATCAAAAGTTCCGTCCCCTGAAGCACCACACTGGTGACAGACTCAGCAACAAACTTTTTGGGATCATCTAGCGAGAAGATAGGCGGACTATCACCTAACATGGATTGGATGCAAAAAAGGCCACATACTATCCCAATCTGCCGATCCATGTGCAAGTGATGGACACTGTTCTCTGGATCAGTAAATGATCCGAAGAGCCAAGATTGGTATCGATGATGACCTGATAGCTGTCTGGAAAATAGGTCTGCAGAAGGTCCAACAGGGAAGGTGTATGATCCTCCACATCTTGAATCTGCGTGGGTAAAGTGACCAGACACATCTTCTCTTCAAGTATTATCTCAAAACCTAAAAACGGGACTGTACAACCAGTGCGTGTTGCCAGTGGTGACTTATGGATCTGAAACGTGGTCCTTTACTGCTGGCCTTATGAGGACGCTCAAGGTCGCTCAACAAGCTATAGAAGGGCTATATATATATATATATATATATATATATATATATATATATATATATATATATATATATAATTTAGTACATATATATTAGTCACCCTTTTTTTATAAAAACGAGATCTTAGATCTTAGGAGTTCTCCACAACCTCCACAGTTTTCAAATGAATTTCAACGTGAATCAGTTTTAATTTCATCATACGTAGGTTAAACTTATCTTCGTCCTACTTAGTCTCATTTAAAATTTGATTAGGGTTGTGTAAGTATTGTAAGGCACCGACAATATTATAGAGTCACTTGACGTTGCCAGTTGCCCGGCGGACACCGTGTCTTGACTGTCTAATGATTTTATAAAAAATTATGAGCTGTATATCTAACTATCCAATTCAAATATTGCTCGAATTTGCGTATTAGAGTACGTAACACCTAACTACTCATTAGTTAGAATGAAAATTTGTGGGTAAATGCAAAATATTATCCATTGAACTCAATTTTCACTAAAATCCGAAAAGTCCGGATTTGAGTCTTAAAAACCGGATTTATAAAATTCCGGAAAATCCGGATTTTCCAGTTATTTTCGAATTTCGAAGAATCCGGATTGCATTCACTAATATGAGTATCAAATAAAAGTGTTTACTGAGAAGAATACCAAAAATAAAAGTGAAGAGAGTTTTTTTAGTTTTTTATTATTTGTTGAGACCAAGAATGTTATAGTAAAATAAAAACTCGATCGTCGCTTGCATAAATTAAACGTTTTCAGATATCTTTTTCAACCAATAATTTATATTAATGTAAGTCCTACCATAGAAACGTATGTAGTGTGGTGTCAAACTTGCGAAAGTTACAATCAAGAAATAAGTTTATAATGCGGATCTTAAGCAATAAATATAGGGTTTAAAAATGTCTTTGTAAGTTCAAGCTGAACATTACAGTTTCTTTAATAAGCTTTGTTGACTCAGGCTAGTTTAACGAATTTTTTATTCCTCTTCGTAATTGACTTTATTCGCCAATTTGCCAGTCGGAGTATACTGATCTATATGATGATAAGATATTAGATATATATGTCTGAAATATGCAGAAATATGTGAATGCATGATTGTAAAAACCCACCTCAGACCATTTTTTCCGAAATACTGTTCATGATGGATTTGTATTCTCTACGGCAAGACAAAACGTTCGAGTGTAAAAACACACCAGTTATGTAAGTATCCCACAGTTATACCGGCACGAAAATTACACTGAGCGTAAAAGTCCACCTTAATATGCTGGATGAGGTGTTTTTTCGCAACCAAACATGTGGCAACACTTGAAACTTTCAGCTGTCAATATTAACATTTTTAACGTTAGTTTCGTTTTTGAACAACTGAAGTGATTGTAACGGACACGAATTACTTGTATTACACAAATTAAATTAATTTTTGCTGCTTAATGGTGAAAATGAGTGCTGAAACGGAGGAAATTGTAATTTATTTAAACCCAGGTGAGTCATCCTCGGGTGAAACACACACTAAAAAACAGTGTGATAACTCTGCTGATTATTCTCGGAATAAGATCAAACAAGCACGTATTTATGGGCAGGCATATGTAACGGCAAAAAATAAAACTGTACAGGCAAAGACAACAGAACCTCCATGCAAGCGTGCTAAAAAATGCTGGGAAACCATATCCGAAAATGACAAATTAGAAAACCTTCCCAAATTATATAACTTGGGACAAAGAATGAACAAGATATCTATCTCCAGGGGTTAACATCCCGTAAGGACATAAAACGACGCCGAGTGCTGAAGGATATCCCATTGATACAGAAAATGCTTACATACACCATTCAAATTGGTAATGAGAAGAAAGAAGTATGCCATTCTGCTTTTCTTAGCTTGTTTGGTATTACCAAGGACCGTGTTAAGTGGCTCCGTGACTTGTTAGTTTTGGGTAAAATACTCGAAGACAAGAGAGGGAAATTGAAAGCCTGACAAAGTATACATTTTTGTTGAAGATAAGGCCACAGATTACCGTATAGCTACCGAATGAACCTGCATATGCATCCAAGACAGCTCTGCATTAATGCAAACAAGATGCAAGACCTGAAAAAATGCGTTCAGTTTGTGCCTGAAGATGAAAAAAGTGTTGTAGTGGACGAAGATGAAGAATTAGATTAATTCTGTTAGTTTTTTACGAAAATATATAATATTATGAAACATTCGTACAAACTGGACTTTGATTTTGGACCATGTACATGATGACCGTAAAAATCCACCTCATCCTAAAATTTAAAAAATCAAATAAAAATATCCATGAATATATTATACATCCACTTTTTAATATACCATATATTAAATATTTTTCAACATAAATAGTAAAAAAAGGAAAACATGGCCTTCAATTTTTTTTTACACCAGACAGTTTTCATTGATTTTCTGAAACTTTCGCATTTGGTCTGAGGTGGGTTTTTACAATCATGCATTCATTTACATTATATATATTTCAAACTAGGCTGTATGTTAACATACATGTCTCTTTTCGTTGAATTAATTAAAAATAATACATAACGTAATCTCTTTTTAGGGGTCGATTCTTTCCAAAAAAGATTGATTTTTAAATCGAAATCGATTCACAAAAAAATCAAGGTCTAAATGATCGATTTCTCAAAAATCAATCTTTTTTCGATTTGCTTTCAGATTCGTACAAAGTACAGATTACAAACGTAATTTATTTTTTATTTCTTTAATCCATTAAGAAGAGGCGAAAGAAATTGCGCACACAGCAGTTTTACTATTTTATTGAATAGAGAAACTGCCGTTATTTACGAGTTTGAGTACATTCAAGTAATTGTAAATAATTTTATAGTTCTTATGAAAATAGAAAAAGATTCTATCTATCTCCATTTTCTGTTGAAATATCGATTCATTGGATCGGTGCAGTAGTATATGTCGATTAAAAAATCGATCTTTCTGGCACAAGAAATCGATTATTCGATTAATCGATCTCAGATCGACATGCCCACTCCTTCTCCTTTTATTTCTTCCGTCTTGAAAAGTTGAAATTATTTAATTTTGAATGTTTTTGGTGGGTCGTACATTTGTGGGGAATATGTCACCAAAAATTTCTAACACTGTTTTTAATAATATCGAAACAGCCGAAAAACGTATTGCAGATCTACGAACAAAGGTATCTTTTTCATAGGTTATTGAAAATGCAGTGGTAGTTGGGTCAAAATTATAAAAGGTATTTTTTTTAGGTGGAAGAAATAAGGAAAATAAAAATTGAAAATAAAATAAAAGAATTGACGCAAGAAAACTCGGTTTTATCTGCAAAAGTAGAACAAGCGAAAAATGAGCTAATTCGACTTGAAACACTGAATGGTAAGAAGCAATACTCAATCCCAAGTAAGCAAACGGTTGATAGCTCTGCAGAAAAACATATATTGAAAGTAAAACAGCCGGAAAAAGCCGTTGAAGTAGTTGAAAATCACAAAGAAAAAAAAGTTAAGGAGCCATTGAAAAAGTGTAAAGAGAAGCCTAACCCCACCTCTAATGTTGACACTCCCGTAGATGTAAGAAAATTAGATTTCAGAATCGGAAAAATTGTAGAAATAAATAAACATCCAGATGCAGATTCTTTATATGTTGAAAAGATAGACTGTGGTGAAGAAAATCCAAGAACAGTGGTATCAGGATTAGTAAATCATGTACCCATTGATGAAATGCGTGACAAGCTTGTGATGGTTCTTTGTAATTTAAAACCTGTCAAGGTAAATATATAATACAATGATATTCACAATAATATTTTTCATCTTGATTATTTTATTAACTGTGTATTAGATATCATAAGAGGTGTCAGAGGAGAAAAACAGATGGATAGCAGCATCTACTAACAACTAAAAATTTAAAAGCTGCAGCTACTAACTTGCCTGCCAACTGTGGAAACTGGTATATATTAGTGATGCAACGGAAGTGTCATATCGGAAGCAGAAACAGAAACAGTTGTTAAAAATATTTTTTTGCAGAAACGGAAACAGAAACAGAAATAATACTTATTATAAAATGACAAATAAAACTTTTAATTAACATTCAAAATTAAGTAGCGGTAAGTTATATTTTATGAAATGTAGTTCGGACGCTTTTATTCCTAACAATCTGTTCCAGTGTTCTTGACTGGCGGTTCTAATTGCTTACTGGTGATGCTGCGTACCACCCATACACCAAGGCACTGAAATTTGGGCAAACTCTTTAAGAAGCCACATTTAGGTTTAGTGAGTAGGTAATTTAGTACAGCCCTATCACGAAATTACGACGTAAATAAACTTTGAATCCAAAATATTCATTAAAGTTTCTATAAAAATAATTAATATAAACTTCAAGTAAAAAATAAATAATATAAACTTCACGCAAACATAACTGCTACCTAATTAATTTGCAAATATAAGTTGTAACACAGGCATTTATTAAAAACTATTTTTAACTGGAGGAAACCATGACTTTAATTTCTAATTAATTAAAAGTACAATAATTCTATTTATATGGATGCATCGTTGAGTTCCATTCAAAATTCCGTTATAAAACTTGTGGAAACAGAAGCAGAAACAGATGTTAAAAACCATGCAGAACTTCCTCAGTTGCGGAAATGGAAACAGAGCTCTATTGCATCACTAGTATATATCCCCCTATGAGCCAAATTATGTTCAGTAGTAGACTAGCTAGGCCGTAATGATTTATTTATTTAACAGAGTGGATATGTAATTAATATTTGATTATTTTATTTGTATTTTATGATATGCAATTTACTTAATAGCTAAACAGTAAAAGCAGCCAGGATTGGAGATGCAGGACCGTCATACAGCTCGTCAAATATTTGACTTGGTTACCAGTTTTTTAATTTGTTCATATTTATGGAAAGGCTTGTTGATTGACAAAGTTAGATAATAAATGATAGTTTAGCTTAGTTTACCTGTTCATTTACCTGTTCTTAGAACAGGTAAATGAAATTGTATACTTGGGGAGTGCTTTCAGCCGGGATGGAAGATGTGATTTAGATGTGGATAGGCGTGTCGCTGCCGGAAACAAAGTCAATGGTGCCCTGAATGCATTAATAAAAAGGCAAGGCGTGGTGAAGAGTGCACGCCTTGCAATACATAACGCAGTGTTGGTACCGACTTTGTTATATGGCAGCGAAACCTGGATATGCCAGAAGAAGCATAAAAGCAAGTTGAATGCAGTGGAGATGCGATCTCTTCGTAAAATGTGTGGCGTTACCATAGCCGACCGAAAGCGAAACGAAGAGATTCGCAATATGGCAGGATTGAAAGATGACCTTATCACAAAAATTGATAGGGGCGTACTCCAATGGTTTGGACACGTTGAACGAATGAGTGAAGACCGAATGGTGAAGAAAATATATAGAGCGAAAGTAAATATTAAAAGGTGTCGAGGTAGACCGAGACTAACTTTCGAAGACCATGTGAGCAAATTGCTCGAAGAGGGGAGGGTCAAGAGTACTCAGATACCTAGACGTGCATGTATGAAGAAGTTAATGAACCTGAAAGAAGCGAAAGAGGTATGTAAGGATCGTGACACTTGGCGATCTGTTCTCTCTGGCTACCCCGTTAGGGATTGTGCGTGACGATAAGTAAGTAAGTAAGTAAGTAGCTTAGTTTACGACCATCTCAGGTGGGCAGGAATTATGTGATTATTTGAGCCATAAAATCTCTCCACAGTAGTACAACAGTCCTTTGATGTTGCAAGCAACTTCAGGGAGCGATTTGACAATTAAAAACTATGTGCTGATAGTAGCCGCCACCGCTGGTATAACTTTCAATTAAAATTTATTGGAACCTAAATCAGAATTGAAAGTACATAATCAATCGGAAGTTCCGAAATTTCGGAATCGGAGTCGAACCTCCGTAACATCTCTAATTGGTATTATTGGTTCCGGCCCTATAGTGCCTAAAGCTGATACCTTTCTGGCCCGTTCATCTGCTGCATTGTTGCCTCTGGATCCACTGTGTCCCTTGATCCATTGCAGAGTCATATTGTTGTGCTTCACCACATTCACCTCATTATTTAGTTCACCACATTACAACTCAGAGCTTGTAGTAAACCATAATTTCAGTCAGTATTCTGATGGAGGAGTCTTTTACCTTCCTAGCATAGATTGCTATGACTGTTTGGACGATACCCATACATTCCGCCTGAAAGATTGTGCTTGGGTATCCAGTGGTGTACATACACGGATATTAAGGTCTTCAGAGAAAGTTCCAGATCCTACATCTTCATTTGTTTTAGAACCACCCGTGGAAACTTAAGCTCTTTTGGGCTTAATCCCTCTGGTTGGTCGGTTTCATTTAATTGTATCTTATATACTTCTTATCAAATACAAATATGATAATGTTTTGGGATCTTATCGCACTTGGCTTGTTAGATTTTTGTGTAAATTCTATCAATTACACCTGTATGAGGAATTATACTCTTACTTTATTTAGGGTTTTGAGTCTAATGGTAGCCAATGGGTTAGCTCCAGTATAGCCGCTAAAACTGCTATTTGTGTAGTTTGTATGCAGTCTGTGGCAGGCATACATCCCAATCTTTGGTAAAGCTGAAGTTTTTTTATAGTGGTGATATATATAGTGGTGGCCGTATGTGATCATGGGCTGAATTACAGTTTGGTCAAACCCCATTGTTTGCTAATCAGGTTTCTGCATTATCAGAAAGTTATACTAGCTTTGTTGATTTTGTTTTCTATGTGTTTATCCCAGTTGCATTTACTGTCCAAGGTAAGATCTAAGTATTTTACCTCAGAGGATAGCTAGAGTTTTGTGCTGAAAAGACTTGGGAGATGATAGTTATTCAGCATTTGTTTTTTTGTGTGAACATTACTAGAACATATTCCTTGAACCATCTCTCCACTATATGGAGGGCCGCTTGGATCAGGTCGCACACCATGCTTGCTGTCTCTCCAGAGACCAGTATTGTCAGATCATCTGCATAACCTATTGTGTAGAAATGATTATCATTTAATGAGTTCATTAATGACAATATTCCACAGGGGAGTTGAAAGAACCCCACCCTGCGAGCATCCTCTCTTGATCTGAATTGTTTGCAATTCACCAGCAATATCTTCATTGTTTGTGTACTGAGCATGTTTACTATCCAGTCAATCAGTGCGGGTTCAACTTTATGTCTACTTAGTGCACCTTTTATGCTGGCGAAGTTCGTTCTGTCAAAAGCACCTTCCGTGTCTATGAAGGAGCCTAGACATATTACTTTGTATTGGATGGCCTCTCAATCACTTACCATCCACCAACCACTTACCATCAGGTGGACTGTGTGCTTGCTTATTTGTCCCACTTATACCATAAAAAACTATTTCTAATTTTTTTATTGTGTTAATTATTGTATAATTTTAATGATTGTAAACTGACTTTTTTCAAAAAAAGGCCCGCTGGATTTCTCACTGGTTCTTCCCAGGACAGAGGTACTCAAACTATAATTTCCGCAAGGGGGGAAGGGTAGGGGGGCTTCCCATGACCCCCTCCCCTCCCCTCTCCTCTCCCCATCGATGTCGATATTTTCCATCCATAGTCCTTACAGAATATATATATATATATATATATATATATATATATATATATATATATATATATATATATATATATATATATATATATATATATATATATATATATATATATTACGGCATTTCCGACCTGTACGGTACAGCCATTTTCAGTAGGGGATGTGATGTTGGTGATACCTGGATTGGGAGACTAGGAAAGTCACATATAAATATTTTTTAGTAAGAATTCAAATCATAAATTTCAGATGCGAGGAATTACGTCTGAAGCAATGGTCATGTGTGCATCATCTGATAAGGTTGAAGTTCTTATCCCACCAAGTGCAGCCATCTCTGGTGACCTAGTGCATTGCGAGGGTTACCCGCGCGAACCAGAAGTCCAATTAAATCCTAAGAAAAAGATATTTGAGATTTGTGCTCCGGATTTAAAAACAAATGATGAAAAAGTTGCATGCTACAAGGGAAGCCCTCTAATTGTACCCGGGAAAGGACCTATAGTTGCCCCTACATTAAAGGGAGTAAATGTAAAATAAAATGTAATTATTTGTTATATTTATTAAATAAAAATCAAATCTAAATTTGCATTTTTTACTGTATGTTACTAAAAATTTTATCATCTTATGTAAAAAAACTCGTTGCATGTGCTAAATATATCAAAATCGAATTCCAAGAAATTGGTGATGTCCAGTAGAATTGAATTACCTGTGCCAGAGTTTTGGTTCGGTGCTTGGTAATGCGCCTGCGCAGCATAGCATTGGTACCTATACAATTGTGGGGCATCATGTAGCAATTTGGCGCTTTCTTATAAGGTTAGTGGTTTTAGTTAGACTTATAAGAAGTATGACTTCATTTCATAATCACAGCCTATCAAAAGTCTACAGCCTCCCACATCGATTGCCCACTTACTGCCACTTGTACACACAGTTGTTGGCAATTGAAGTTTTTTTTTATTATTTTGAATTATCAGGAAGATGCTGCTGTCAATCTCCCGTTACATTCTCATGGACTGATGGTGTAGTGCATTCTCTTTGCCACCACTACACGGCAAAGAAGTATAACAAGTGTTTTCCTAATTATACAGCAAGTCGCGCATATACAAGCTTACGAGAGCATATCCAGACGAGATTAGCAATTTTCTAACACCCAACGATTCCTTTAACATTCTGTGGTCAGCGCACGATTTGCGATGACAGTAAATCGCCAACACCTTCGATCCGGTCTTCAGTTCAGACTTGTTTCGTTTTAAGCATTCACCATCGCAGTTTTTCCTCAGGATTTTTGACTTTTAATCGACACCAAAAAGGAGGAAGGTACTCAATTTGACTGTATGTGTTACCTCAGAAATGTTTTTGTGGGTGAACTGATTTATTAAGCAATTTTTTTTTATTTGAAAGCTGGTGCTTCTCGTGTGGTTCCACATAAATTTGATTAAGATCTGACAAGTAGTTTTTAGTTATCCTTAATAATGCGTATATAATTGACTTCGAATACATTGATAATGTTCTCATTTTCTGTTCTATAGAAGGCGATTGTACAACATTTTTAATTTTACCACTTGTTGCGTCGTTTGTACAGAGATGCGTGCGGCTTATGATTCGAAGTAGTGTCAATAAAATATTCGCAACCACAATGAAATTGTAAATCACATAAAATTTACAAGAATTAACTGGCAATGTCGATTATTGATGTTTTATTAGAGGTGTAAGCGGGATAATAATGACTTTTTATTAAAACTCCAAATGTGAACCTAATCTGCACGCCGGTACACCCTAATATGGATGGATATTATCATATCCATCCATCCCACTCCTGACTATCCTCCATTTGTGTTTAGGCAATTTGCAGATTGTGATGTTAGGAGAAACATACTCTCTATCCATTCTGACGCTGTCGGAAGTGATGATATCAGTAGTAAAATGATTATTCCCTTACTTGATATATTAACACCTATTATTACCTTTATCCTAAATTTTTCTATATCCACATCCTCCTTCCCTTCCCAATGGAAATATGCCAAAATCATTCCTTTGCCCAAAAAAGCTAATCCTTCGGGTTAATCCGAGTATCGTCCCATTTCAATTCTTCCTTTTCTGTCCAAAGTCCTAGAACGTCTGGTCCAACAACAATTAAATTCATTTTGCACAAGAAATGATATCCTCAATTCATATCAATCCGGATTTAGGCCGGGACACAGTACGACCACAGCATTATTAAAAATCACTGACGACATACGTTTCGGAATGGATAACCGCCAAGTCACAGTGATGGTGCTGCTGGATTTCAGCAGTGCCTTCAATGATGTAAATCATGATATACTAATTGGTGTACTGCGTTCTCTTAAGACGAGGCATGACCCTAAACGCAAGTTTTATAATGCCTCAAAGTATATGATCCACTGCAGTAAACAAACCCAGAAAAATATATGATATTGTCCAGGATATATGCTAGTTAGATAGTGTGTTGAAAACGTGATACACTCACAAACATACCTCTAAAATTTCTTTTAACTAGTAAAAACCATACTAGTATACATGCAATCATTCTCATTTTTTGTCAGATTTTTATACATTCAACATATTAAGTGTTTTAATTTTTTAGTCCAACTAATAGTTTTTTTTTTAAATCGCATATTCTTATTTCTGAAATAATACGTACGAATGTTTGCGTAAACGCCTGTGCAGTCACTGCCGGCCGAGGCCTGGTGCTGTAGAGACGTGTCGCTCTTTTTGCCACAGTATTTACGTTAAGATTTTTTAAGGACGCGTTTACAAAATTGATATAGGTATAGAATCGAACTATTACATTGACATGAGTCACGCACACAAGTGTACGCACGGTTGGCTGCGGGAATCGTAGTCAAATAAAATTATTTTGATAATTTGAAAAATCGAATTTGTTTTTGATTTCTTACACCTCAAAAATATACAACTTAGATACATAGAGTAATTAGACTTAGTTACGAAATACGAATACCTACTCTAGAGACTGCTTTGCACTGGGAGCCCTCTGCTGGCACTGAGAAGTTAGCTGTGGCCTTTGGGCTGGTTTTGTCAGTTATGATAAGACCTTACCTCCGGACTTGATGGAGTGGCCTGAAAGTGAACTTCAGTAACTAATACTGTATCACTGGAACACCTGGACTAGTAGAACTAGGTGTGCTTTACACACACACTTACCTCCGGACTTGACGGAGTGACCTGAAGGTGTACTTTGGTAATCGGCATTGGTACAGGTCGCCGAGTACTACTAGGTGTGCCAAGTTTGGGCTGGTTTTGTTAGGTATGATGAATGTGTGTTCTGTGTTCACGCGGCGCTCTCCGACAGCCGGTTGCGCTCCGCCCACTGCGGGACGCGCGGGTGAAAAACGAATTTGAAATTGTGCTAAGACCTCGTCTTAACATATCTCCAACTGCAGTTGCCTGGTTTCGTAGTTACTTATATGGACGTCGCCAACGTGTTCGGGTACAAGACAGAATGTCTTCGTGGTTTGATACCGTTGCTGGCGTTCCACAAGGTGGCGTGTTATCTCCTCTCTTATTTGCACTCTTCATAAATTCTATTACGTCCAGAATATCCTCTCTACCACTTGTATGCTGATGATCTCCAGATATATCTACAAACAACCGTAGAGGATCTGCCAAAAGCAATTTGTGATATAAACGAGGACTTAGCGTGTATTCTTGACTGAAGTCGATCTTATGGGTTAACTGTTAATCCGATAAAATCCCAAGCTATTATTATTGGTAGTTCAAGAATAATCTCCAAATTATATAAAACTCAGTTAAACCCTATATAACATTTAACGGTGTTCAAATTTCTTATAAGGATGTAGTGAAAAACTTGGGAATCTTGATGGATTCTAACCTTTCTTGGTCTCAAATCAACGCAGTGTCTCGTAAAATGTTTGCAGCTTATGGTTCACTCCGAAGAATGAATTACTTCTTACCCATCTCCACCAAAATTATGCTTGCCCAATCTTTACTGCTCCCCATTCTCGATTATGCTCACATAAGCTATCTAGACATTACCGAAGAGCAACTTAACAAACTTGAGCGACTCCAAAATCTATGTATAAGGTTCATATTTGGACTTCGTAAATATGACCATGTATCAGAATTCCGCACTAAGCTCAAGTGGCTTCCAATCCGTCTTCGTCGGAATACTCATATCCTTTCTGCTTTCTACTGCGTTTTATTTAATATATCAAGTCCTCCCTACCTTAAAGAACGTTTCCAATTTCTCAGCTCCTCTCACAAAATTTCCCTTCGATCCTTAGAAAACCTTTCCCTTCTATGTCCCTTGCACTCTTCTACATTTTACACTAAATCTTTTTCAGTCCTTGGAGTTAAGCTTTGGAATCCCTTACCATCAACTCAAACAATAGACTTCTTTAAAAACCAAGTTAAAAAACATTATCTTTCCTTCTAAATCATCCCTCCTCCTTTTATTCCTGTCGTTTTATGATCACTAGTCTGTCAATTAAGTAAATTCCGGCATGTTTATTAAATTTCTTTTATATTTATAGATTACAAAATTATTTATAGTGCTCTCTACCCATTACTTAACTTTTCACTTATTTTTATTTCCTATTTAGGTTGTCTGGAAGAAATTGCTGCATAGCAATAAGACCGCCTTTTGTTTTTCTCTTTGTTTGTTTCTTGTTATGTTGTATTTTTTAGTGTTCAATAAAGGGTATTGTATTGTATATGCCGTGGCGACTGATTGATAGCGGAAATGTATCAAAACAAACACCGCCAAAATTTTACAGGCTTTTGTTAGTGACAAGCGTTACTAAAGTGAGAAGAGTATAGGCTCCTGTGTTCACTAAAAACTAAACAGCCAACTTATCGTCAGGTATCAGGACTGTTAGTTCGTTTATCACTTCAGTTATATAAAAAAAATTATATGTAACGAATTTGGTGAGGATTTGTAGGTGAAGGGTGGCGTGGGATATATGGGGTAGACAACTCGATTGCATATTTAAATATTCAACAATACCTGACTACCAAGTCGCGAATTAAGAGGTCGAATTTTTTTTTTTATAGAAGAGGGGGCAAACGAGCATGCGGCTCACCTGATGTTAAGTGACTACCGCCGCCCATGATCAACCGCAACACCAGGAGAATTGCGGGTGCGTTGGCGGCCCTTTAGAAAGGAGTAAGCTCTTTTCTTGAAGGTCCCCAGGTCGTATCGGTCCGGAAAAATCGCCGGTGGTAAACTATTCCACAGAGAGGTTGTACGTGGAAGAAAACTCCTTGTGAAACGTACAGTGGTGGACCGCCAAGCATCCAGATGGTGTGGATGGTATCGAGACGTTTGCCGTGTAGTGCGTTCACGAAATTTGGCGGCTGGGATTAATCCGAACAATTCCTCAGAGCACTCCCCGTGATAGATGCGATAAAATACGCAAAGAGATGCAACATCTCTTCGCAGCGCCAGTGAATCGAGCCGATCGGAAAGCACTCGGTCGTCGACGATTCGAGCCGCTCTGCGCTGGATGCGGTCAAGTGGAAGGAGCTGGTACTGGGGAGCCCCAGCCCAGAGATGGGAACAGTATTCCATGTGCGGCCGAACCTGCGCCTTGTAAAGTTGCAGGCGGTGTGCCGGCATGAAATACTGTCCCGCTCTGCTGAGCACGCCAAGCTTTTTAGAGGCCAATTTGGCCTTCCCTTCCAAGTGACCACGACACTGCACGTCACTCGATATGTCGACGCCGAGGATTCCGATACTGGCTGAGGCAACAAGGGGAGTGCCTTGAAACTGAGGGGATACCACAAAGGGGTTCTTTTTAGCGGTTAACGCGCAAACTTGTGTCTTCTGGGGGTTAAACTGGACTAGATTTAGTTGTCCCCAATCCGAGACTCTGTTCAGCAAAGACTCGACTTCAGACACAAGTTTGTCCCGGCACTCGGAGACGTTTTCCCGAGAAATATTGGCTCGGCCGGTGTAAAGAGCATCACCAGTGCTGTCATCCGCATAGCAATGAATGTTACGGGTATGCAACATATCATTGATATGCAGAAGAAACAGCGTTGGCGATAGCACGCAGCCCTGTGGAACACCAGCATTAATAGGCTTGCAATCGGAGCTTGCACCGTCTACAACGACCTTGATGCTCCGATCTGCAAGAAAGCTGATGATCCAATCGCACAATTTCTCGGGAAGCCCATAGGAAGGGAGCTTCGAAAGAAGCACTTTGTGCCAAACCCGATCGAAGGCCTTCGCAATGTCCAAACTAACGGCTAATGCCTCCCCCTTGAACTCTACTGCCTCCGCCCATCTGTGAGTGAGGTAGACCAGAAGATCACCAGCTGACCGACCACGGCGAAAACCGTATTGGCGGTCACTAATCAGCTGATGATCCTCAAGGTACCTCATGAGCTGGCAGTTTACAATGGACTCCATTGTTTTGGAGAACAAGGAGGTGATGGCGATTGGCCGGTAGTTGGACGGGTCCGAGCGGTCGCCTTTTTTAGGGATCGGGTGGACGAAAGCCGTCTTCCATGATTTTGGGACTACGCCTAGGGAGTAGGAGTACCGGAAAAGACGCGTTAAAACCGGTGCCAACTCTGGAGCACACGTCCTCAGCACAATTGGGGGGATTCCGTCAGGCCCACTCGACTTGTGGATGTCCAGGGAGAGGAGTGCTTTGCGAACCGAGCGTTGTGTGAACTGCACTTCCGGCATGGAGCACTCACACCGCGGGATGGTCGGCGGCGTACTCCCCCCGTCATCGAGAGTCGAGTTAGACGCAAAGAAAGAGCCTAGAAGATCGGCTTTCTCCTTTGCAGTATGGGCCAGTGAGTCGTTTTCCCTGTGCAGAGATGGAAGAGATGGCTGACAGAAATTCCCCTGGACAGCCTTGGCGAGAGACCAGAATGCAAGGGTTCCAGAAGGAAGGCGAACTAGTTTCTCGCCAATTCTGCCTATGTGCTCTGACTTTGCCTTGGCAATGACTCTTTTGAAGGACCTAGAGGCGGAATTATACTTCTTTTTTAGAGCGCTGGTGTTTACATCCCGGGACGCTGATGCATCAACCCAGGCTTGGTAGCACTCCTGCTTATAGCATGATGCTATTTTACAGGAGCGACCAAACCATGGCTGAGATTGCCTCCAATGGGCACCACAGAGGAAGGAATAAAAAGTTCCATACCCTGAAGTACCACATCAGTAACATAATCCGCAACAACGTTGGGATCCGGCGAGAAGCAAACCCGCCCCCAAGGGTAGGATGCAAAGAAAGACCGCATCCCATCCCAATCGGCTGACCTACAGTGCCAAACACGGCGGCAGCCTGCAGAATGCAACCGCGATTTCAGCGTGAGTGGCACAACACTCCGGACCAGACAATGGTCCGAGGAGCCTAAAGGGGCGTCGACGGAAATCTGATATCCGTCCGGGTGAGAGGTCAGCAGAAGGTCCAACAGGGAAGGTGCATGATCCTCCACATCTGGAATCCGCGTAGGCGAAGTAACCAGTTGTGTCAGACCATATGCCAAGGCAAAATCATGAACAGATCTCTCCGCATGATCGGTTAAACGTGAACCAAGTCATTCGGCGTGATGGGCGTTAAAGTCACCGAGGATCACGATCTCTGCGGAGGGGATCTGCTGTAGCAACGAATCTGCAGCCATTTGGACTTGGTCGAAGAGTCGGTCTGTTTCGGCATTACCGCTATGGGACCTATAGAGGCACCCGTAGACGCGTGGATGGTCGTCGCTGTCTACGCGTAGCCAAAGGATGGACAGGTCCGAACCTTCAAGTCTGCCGAGGCGTCGAGAACAGATGTCCTCTCTGACGTAAACGCAAACTCCAGCCCGAGGCACAAAGGAGTGTTCCAGTTTGTACCCCGGGTAGGAGAGATACGAGACATCAGCCGGAGAGGACACCTGCGTCTCGGTCAGAAAGAGCGGAGCCGGCCTCGCCGTCTCGAGATGGTAGTGGACGGCGTTTAGGTTAGAGTGAAGTCCCCTGATATTGCAGAAATTCACGGACAGCGTGGCAGGGGTCGCCTTGGTCTTGTTGCTCCGTTTGCCCCGAGCAGTTGTAGTCTTGAGCGGAATTTTCCGTCGCCGTCCCGAAAAAAAGTCATCCAGTATATTATAATGTTCTCGGTACCATAAAATTATAGCCATCGCTGTATGTAGCTTTTGATGGATTCGTTAATTCTGTCACCATCGACAGGGTCAGCTAGTATAGCTTTCTATTGACGGGATGTGTAACTTGTAAGTGAATATTGCTAGGGGCGAGGGTAGAAAACGTGGAATGACAGATCCTAGTTGCCTGTGCAGCACAATATTATTATATAAGTTTAACATTTATTACTTTTCTACACTCAAGTTTATATATGTTATCCGAATTAAAATTTAAAATTTGCGAAATTTGTTTAAAATTGGAAATAAAAGGATAATATTTGATAAACAAAACCACATTTAAAGCAATGTCAACAATATATATATATATATTTTACTTCTGTAATCAAATACGTGTTTCTACAATAACAATTTAGTGTTACATAATTTGAATTCTATTTCAAAGTTAGAAAAATAGACGTGACAATGGAACATTAACAACACCATGAAATCACATAATTTGTAGCTTTTATTTTAAATCAGCTTTCTGGTCCAGTATAGGCTACAATTCGTTATATTTTCAGGTATGATAGTGTCATAGAAAAATCTCTACATTAACATCAACTGTCTACCGTGTCAGTAAGAAAATACTTTTTTAAAATTAATTAACAAGTGTGCAAGAAAGCTCTGTTCAATTATAATGAACGAGAAATCACAATAATTATTTTTCCTGCATCACTAATTTTAATATTTTATCTGACAATCATTTGATTAACTATTATATTAAATGCTAACATTACGTACTACGTGTAACGCGAATTTCATTCCAATATTAACATATTCTTCCCATAATCAAATTATAACTGATAATACAAGAAACTAATACTTAATGTAACATATTAAAAATATATGTAATTTTATATTTATATTGTTAATATACTGTGCTTTAGCACAGTTTGTAATTTTATTATGTATCTTGAGCACTGGCTCCTTATTAAAATAACGTCAAGATTTCATATCTTGTGGGAGATGCTATGTAAAATAAAACGTTTGTAAAAATATAGAACATCTATTAGTTGATGATCGGTTGCATTATTTATATAGAATGATGATATGACTATAAAATTGTAATAACAGTTTACTATTCCCGCCAGATATGTTCCATAATTAACCTATAAATGTGATCACCAGTGATCACGTTATGTATAAAGCTTTAGAGATATCTCCTACATTACATTTCGATCAAATGGAATAAATGTAATTAAACTTTACATTAATTTAGAACAATAAATATCAATTCCTTTTTTTCATCATCAGTTATAAGTTATAATATTATGTTAATTAATTATGTCATTATTTTTATGTTTATTAAATGTAAGTATACAGAATGGGATATGAAAAATGTTGTATATTATGCTTGTGGATAATTGATTTTTTTGTTATTATGCTAAGTACCACGGCCAACATAATTTAATATTAATTTTCTGTCCAACATTATTTAAAGCAAATCATAAAATATATATTATATCGTTTCTATTCAAATTGAAATGCTAAAGAATTATAGCGCTACAACATTTAACATTATAATGATCTTTGGTAAAATAAATGGAATCGACATATGCATATCACCAGTACCCAAATAAATTCACAAAGAAGTAATACAATTTCATTACAACTCACAAATACATATTATGAAATATTTTACATTTATTTATTTATGTACCTATGAATATTATGAATGAAAATACTGTTCACAAGTCGTGCATTTGTGCGCACGCGTTAATAAAATATTACTGGTAGTAGTGGTGACAACTGGCAATAGTCTTATACAACATTATTTAAACTATATAAACATATCGCTAAAATTACCAAGTGTTCTCAATTTGACCACCTTTGATATGCAAGCCATCTTTAATTATTATATATACTCGTATATATTAAAAATTAAATAAATTTATTCAAAACTCTTTTTTACTATAATATACAAAAGTTTTCTGACATCTCATTTAAAGAGAAACTGAAGACAATATAAATAAGTAAGTTTATGTAGTAATGATGTAAAACGAGGCTAAATTTCAATTTTTAATATCTATGTTTTAAATGATGCTTCTTAATTGGGCACAAGTTTTCTCATATTTTGTTTTAGTTAATAGTGGCATCAAGACCGAGACTCCATCCGGTAATCAAATTCTAGAGTTTTTATTCAACTTATCATCATCATCATCATCATTACAGCCCTTCACAAGTCCACTACTACGGAACAATTCAATGTAGGCTTGTTTAAATCTTATTCATCTATATAGCTTACTTTTTTTTAACAAAAATTTCATTATGTTTTTAAATTTTGTATCCTATTGTTGCACTATATTATTTCAGAGATTTTATTGTAACCTCTAGCGTATTACTTCGACCCATCATTCTACAGGATACAGTCCCTTTTTTACAAAAAGAAGGAGGTATTTAATTTGACCGTATGTTTTTTTTTAATGTGAACCGATCTTGATGACTTTTTATCTGAAAGCCGGTGCTTTTCGTGTGGTCTCATACAAATTCAAATATAATCAAGATCTGACCAGTAGTTTTTGGGTTATCTTCAATAACGCATATTTAATCGACTTCGAATACATTTATTTGGTCGTATTAAAGTCGGTTGTACAAAATTTTTAATTTTACCATTTTTGTTATCAAGTAAATTAATATTTTTCTGTACGTATATAACAAAAAAACAATGACGAAAGTGTGAAAATATTAGTCTCTAGAAACGAGTTCCTGTGTTATAGATGTCCGTATCGCTTGCTTATTGCAAAATGAATATTGTTTCCAATCCATCTAATGTGATCCTTAAGAACTCTTTTATATTAATTTTGCTGCTATTAGCTTGATTAAGTCATTCTACGAGCCTTAGTCGGCTTGCGATTGATCGTTGTGGTAATTCTTTTAGATTTTTCAATAAGGGTCACAAACGAGCCCACACTACATCTGATGGTAAGTGAATGCCGTGGCCCATAGACATCTACATCTATCTTCAATAAAGAAAAATGTAGATGCTATATCACCTTTGGGGACTAAGATGTAATGCCTCGTTTTCCAGTCAAAAGGGATCTCCGGTTCTCTACACTCACCATACCATACCATACAGTAGTTATAGTTGCTATTTTACGCCGGTATTTTGTCAGAACGTGGTCCTAACCCGATCGAGCCGACCCGTCCGCGCTGCAACTGTAATATATTTGCAGCATGGCTCTACCACATCAATATAACATGTTTTAGTACAAGAAAGTATTATGTTGTCTTTTGGTTTGAATACTTCGTCTTTCACTACACTTCTAGCAATGTGAAAGTTTTAAACGTAAAGGCGGTATAGAGAAATATGCCTTTTTGTTAAATAAATATGAGAGTAATCTAACACTTGTAACGGGTGTCTTAGAAAGAGTGCACTTTTTAAAATTGGAATATTTTTTTTCATGCAAGTGGCAACTCTGAAATTTGACAGCTGTCATCTCTGTTTATTCCCATTAAAAGGTTTTCGAAAGAACAACGCGTTATAATTGTGAAAACTCATTACAAAAATGGGGAAAGTTACGCTGAAACCACTCGCAAACTTCGCCAAATTTTCAGCCGAGAAAGTGCACCTAATGTGTCAACTATTCGAAGAGTGGTTAAAAAATTTGAAGAAACTGGGTCAATTATGGATAATAAGAATCCTTTGCGTCAACGTACCGGTCGGTCTCTTGAAAACATTGCAACGAGAGTGTTGCCGAAAACCCGAAAACATCAAATCGCCATCGTTCTCAACAACTTCAAATTTCACGAAGCACTACGCACGCAGCGAATTTTGACTAAAGACCTCCACCTTCATGCGTACAAGATTCAGTTAACTCAGGAGCTCAAACCAGCAGACCACGGAAAGCGCCGGCAATTCGTTCAATGGGTAATGGAGCAAAGTAAAGTCGATACCAATTTTTCGGAAAAAGTCATTTTCTCCGATGAAGCGCATTTTCATATGGATGGCTTCGTGAATACACAAAATTGTCGAATTTGGGACTCAGAAAATCTTCACGCAATCCACGAGAAACAAATGCACCCACAACGAGTAACTGTCTGGTGCGGATTTTGGTCAGGCGGCGTGATTGGACCTTACTCTTTTGAAAATGAGGCCGAAATTGCAGTGACTGTGAACGGCATGGATCTGGACAACATGTGGTTCAGCAGGACGGCGCAACCTGCCACACCGCGCATGAAACAATCGACTTATTGCAGCAACGATTTCCAGAACACATTATCTCACGAAACTCTGATGTCAACTGGCCACCAAGATCGTGCGATTTAACGCCGTGCGATTTTTTTCTTTGGGGTTTTGTGAAATCTCGGGTTTATGCGAATAAACCCGAAACGATTCTCGAGCTCAAATCGGAAATCCAACGCGTCATCGGTGAGATACAGCCACATCTCTGTGCAAAAGTCATGGTAAATTTCATGAAAAGAGTAATGGCCTGCTGTGGGGGTCATTTGCCGGATATTTTATTCCATACTTAATCGGAACATGTTTTCTTTGCAATACAATAAAAATATCACAACTCTGTCATAAAATACTTGTTTTTATTTTAAAATGAAAAAGTGCACTCTTACTGAGACACCCCTTACATGAAAAATATTTCTCCCGCCTTTTGTATTTACTTTTACTTTATCTAGTCGTTAATCGTATTTTATCAAAGTAGAGAAACAAACTGGTTTTATAAACTAAGTCAGCCAATTATTATAAGATTTATACTTAGCAGAAAATTGAAAATCTACATGAATTCAACAAGTGTTACTATAGTTAACTTTCAGAAACATTGAAAGGACGGTTTTAGTAAATATATATTATTAAATGCAATGGAACACAGATAGGTACATTTTGTGGCTGACTTAATTTAGCATTTTAGCGATAGTTTCATTGTGGTGGGTATATAATTTATACGAATATCATATTTCCACTGAACTTATAGACATGTCACCACTAAACCAAGAATAATTTTAAAACAGCTTTTAAAATCACATAGTATATCTTGTGGAACTTATTCTAATATTTAAAGCGATTAACATAATAGACGATGTAAGATTATAGTAAGATCGTAAGATTAAAAAGTGCGAAAAAATCTTTTACAGTTTTAAGGGCAACATTAATACAATGTTAGGCCTTTTTGTGTTTAATGTGACAAAATTACATCAACACACAAACACGCTGGTGTTACTTAGATTAAGCGTTAATTACTTTTTGTAAATTAAATACATTTTTACATTAGTTATAAGCTTATAAGTCAGTTAGGAAAATTTTCTTACTAGTTATGTTTTACGTGCTAATGAATACTAAAATTTTATAAAAAAAATATTGACTACATTATCTAAAGCAAAGTGTAAGTAAAGTCGTCGAGAGTACTTTCTGTACATAAATAAATAGAATATAAATTGTATAAAAATAACAACTACTCATTCCATAAAACGATTTATCTTTAGGGGGTCGATGGCACAGAGGGACTACAATAAGAGGTGGGTAAGTAAGAATCTCAAGTAAATTTAAACGTTTTACAATTTGTAACTCTTTAAAGGAAGACGGTCACCGCATATACTTCTACGTAATGTATCTATACTATGTAATATATTAATATATTAATCCTACATAAAATAATCCTCGAAAATGATACTAACTTCAAACTTTTGTGTAAAACATGGAATGTTCATTTGTAATGTAACCTGTTTCCTAACAAATGCTGCAGCTGTATTGGATTATAACAGCTTCTTATAGCACATTATCATTTCCAAAAATATACGTTTTTCTTGTATACAAATGAATTCATACTAAAGTTGCACTTTTTACTTTTAAATAGATAACTGTTATTATAAATAATTTTTCTAGCAGTTATATACATAAAATCTCGAGCACATGTTCATATACAAATTATTACGTAATTATATTTTTAATTTCTCTTTACACTATTTTTTCTTTTTAATTGTGACTTAGATTTTGGCTTTAAAGTGAAATTGAGGCAAGTAGTAAATGTCTTTCGTATACCTTTGAAATTAGAGTTGTGTTGGCGGAAATCGGCGTTGGGGCTTGATTCTTCGCTGGGCGAGTGTCGATTGTGTGACGGGACCCAGCACTTGGGGCGTTAGCGGTGCGGATGTCATAGCCTAGAATAGATAAACATTATGAACATAAGTATACATAAAGCTAAATAGTTAGTAGTAGCTTAAGTCTATCTAAAGTAAGAATTAATTAAGGCGCAATTACACTTGGTTTTTGCCCGTATTCGGGTGCCTATGGATTTCGAGCAAACGACTAAGTGTAAATGAACAGAGTCGAGTCTGCCCGCCTTCGTTTTGGTTACCCGAATCAATATACTCGACGCGGTTTTGGCGGATGTCATGGCGTACGCACACACGTACCTCACCGAACGCGGGCGCAGAGTCGTTTGCCCGTATTTGAGTAAAAGAATGTAATGTACATAATGCTTCAGGTGTCCGAATTCGAGTAACGTCTTTCGTGCACCCGAATATGGGCTAACGATCAAGTGTAATTGCACCATTAATACAATTTGGTAATGACGCAAAAATTTTCCGAAATTAGCTATATTACATACGCGTGTTTGAATTTACAGTAGCACTGGGCGTTTTATTCAGAAACACTTTTAAAAAACATATTGTCAAAGAAAAACGAACGAAAAGTTTCTCGAAGATCCAACATTAGATTTAAAAACGAACGAAATGAATACATCTCATCATCATCATTCTCGGAACTCTCTCAATCGCAAAACGTTTACAAACTACACGCTCGTTTGGTAGGTTCATAGGTTGGATCTAAGTTAATACTCTATTACTATTGATTTATGAACTACTGTCACAGCGGTGACACTCCCTGTACGTGAGAGCTTAAGCGCCGGTGACCTTGAGTTGAAGCGTGTAACGCTAGGGTTGATATCAAACCGAAATGGAATATTATAGACCTGTACCAAAGAAGATAAAATAGTAGATATGTGTTATATATTATGTAAACTTATGTATTAAGGTAGTGAAAGATACGTTCAATTTTAAATCAACTTTTATTAAATGAGGAATATTAAAAATTCCAACAAAACCAAATATGCACGACGGTTCATGGTAATCTTAAATAATTAACCAACACTTAGTATTTCCATTAAAAATAATCTACTCTTATATATTTTTGAATTTTTCGATTAATTTTTTAATTTTCATTATTATTTCTAACAATTGCAAAAATTCGTAGCATGTATACATATGTATATAAAAAATATACATATTTTTTTTAGAAAATCCAAAGGTATGCAGGTTTCCTGGGACATGGCGGCCAACAAATTGTTCCCTATGTGCTGTTGAGATAAGTCATTTCTATTTCTAATGAAATAATCGATAAATACAACAATGAACATATACAAAAACTCTTTATAGATATCTAAAATTTCTTGACTTTCTAGTGGTATTTTTAATAGTGTATATTTCAGTTAATGTAATATAATAAAATTATTGGCGATATATTAGTTTTATTGTCGTGGTATTTCCCCATAATTCGAAAAGATCATATCGACTTTCATTAAAATGAGTTCACATATTTTTAGGTATCATAAAACATTATTAAAAATTAAACTAACAAAACAAGGGCCCTTGTTTTGTGCAGTGGAATTTATTTTATTTCTAATTACTTAAAATCACTTTCAGTAATACATATACTATAATATCATTTATTTAATGACAACTTTAATATTTATCAAAGCATATAAACCTAGCATACACGGCTATAAAAACTAATAACGTTACTTGGTAACATAAACTTAATACCTACATGAATAGAATAGTAATATGTACATTAAGATATCAGTAATATTCATATATTAATTGAAATATTATATCACTTGACGAATATATTCATATTAACTAATACTGTCAAATATCGGTATTACTACTAGCCCTCGGCCAGGGCAGTCGGCGACTGCCCGTTCCACGCCCCGCGCGCCTCTCTAGGCCCCCGCACACATCCAGACACCCACACATAGCCGCAAGCGATTTTACGTGCACACATGCTTAAGTGTCGTTTCTTTTCGCGTAGTGTATATATTCTTTGCTACTGTCGTATAAATAGAAAACAGTTATAGTAACTACTTTTGATTTACGGTACGATTAAAGCTAAAATAAATCTTATTTATGTGTGTACACAATTCAAATTTGGTTGTAGACGGTTGAACAAAAACGAACGGACCGAGAAAAAACGGTATTTTCGGCTTTCTCTTATTTTTTATGTAACTGTTTGTGAAGGTCAGCTTGGTCAAACGTTTCAGTTTCAGTGGTTTTGTTTTAAAATTTAAATCAGTTTCAGTTGTCTACGCTTACTGTGTAAGCTAATTTCGAATTTGCAAAAAAGTAACTGTATGTTCACGCGCGAAAAGTGTTTTATGTGATATATTGTATATATTAATTGTTTAATATTTTTGTAATATACCGACAAAACCGATTTAATTTGTAAATATCTTTTGTTCTAATATTGTAGATAGTGTAAATAATGAAAACGTGTATATAAAATGAACTTTTTAATACGCCCGTAACATTTATCAGCCAGTCCTAAGCCTGGAAAAAGTATGAAGGGAAGTTCGCTTTATTATTTTGTAAACAAACATATGGTGAAGTCGTTACGTACACAGTTTTTTTTGAAAAACTGTTTTTTTAAACTATTTCTCAGAACCGTTTCTCATTTCAAAAAAAAAACGGTTTCGTTTCGTTTACAAAAAACCTGGAATGACCCAGTACTACTTGTACAGGCTGAGCGCTGCCACATGTACAGGCAGTGTACTGCATCAACATTTAAACGCCGTCATATCTACGGAATATTATAAACAAGAGGAAGAACAACGTGGGACGGGCCTTACATGTCATAAATGACGGAGTGCTGCCTAATTGACTGTTGCAGAGTGATCCATCGTTGTATAAAATCCGATAAACTTGCACACAATCATAATTTTGTGCGTGTGGGTTGGGCGACTAAAAATAAAGCGAGAAAAACATATCGCTGTTTCTTTCCTTCGCGTTGTTTCAGATGGCCATTTTAAAAATTAGATACAATAAATACATATTATATCGGAAGAAACTGAAAATGAATTCTGTGTTAAACCTTTTTTTTTTCGTTTTTCTCCTTAAGAGTATAATTAGTAATTACATTTGGGCATTATATTAATATTATACATGAATAGAATGGACTTTATGGGTTAACCTGGGTATAGAATTTTTATCGACATATTTTGTCTCACTGTCTTATCTCTATTATTGATTCCGTGGACGTTAGCTTCTGCTGTCAGCGCCAATACGGCCATCTATAGAGGTCAGTGCTAATTACTTACATATATTTTACTCTGAGATTTACACAAATAATTCAACTATTTATTGATTGCAATTAAATCATTAAATGTTAGCAGAATTCTACAAAAAGAAACATTGAATTAAAAGAAGGAAAAAAAAAAACATTTGTTTGTCAACGTCTTTTATATTGGCATAAGTATAGAAAATATTTATAGAAATTTATTCAAATTTATTTCATAAAATTTGAATATATTTCTATAAATATTTAGTTATTATCGGTTTAGAATTCTTCATTTTCGTTTGTAGACATTTTCGCGACTGTGTATATAAAGAATTTTTGTGAGATATTGAATCTGTATGAGATATTGACTATACATTAATTCGTTATTTACAAATTTTATGCACGATGTGTGATCAGAACCAAAAGTAAGTTAAGTGTCGTGCAAACAAAAAGCACAAATTATCTTATCACTTTCCGCAGGTATCCTACACTAGAAGAAGAAAAGCTGGCGTATTTAGCAGGAATGGGAGATATCTCCCATCCCTGCTAAATACGCAACCAAAATGTACAAACTCATCTACTGGGTCGATCAACTCCCCTTCTATTCTTATTTCACATATCGTTATACTTTCATCTCTTTCAAAAACCATAACTTTCGTCTTACTTGCGTTCACTTTCATACCCCTTTCTTTTAATGATCTGTTCATTAATGTAATCATCATTTGCAACTCAGCCGCCGACGACGCAAGAATAACTTGATCATCGGCGTACAAAAGGCATTTGACGGTTAACTCACCCATTCTTAATCCGCGTTCTTCAACTTTCAAATTTTGCACAACAACTGTCCATAAATAGGTTGAACAACCACGGGGAAGCCACACAGCCCTGTCTGACACCTTTGGATGCCAAACCAGTCCGAGTAGACCCCTTTGATCCTAACACAAGCACTAGAGTCCCTATAAAGAGATTCCAATGCCTGTATCAAGCCAGTGCTCAACCCAAATGAGTTCAGTGTTTGCCATAGCACATCCCTATCCACTCTGTCATAGGCCTTTTCCAAGTCCATGAACGCACAAAAACCTTTTGGCTTTTGGCCAAAAACTTGTCCGCGATCATGCGCATGGAAAAGTCTTGATCTGTACATCCCATTCCCTTTCTAAATCCCGCTTGCACATCCCAAATTTTTCCATCGGTTTCTTTCATGACCCTTTCAATTAGTACCTTAGCATACAGTTTTTCCACGATGCTAAGAAGGCTGATACCGCGGTAGTTTTTACAGTCTTGCTGCGACCCTTTTCTTTATATACTGGGACAATCACGGCTTTGCACCAGTCTTCCGGTACCTGCTTCAGTTCCCAGCATAAATTAAACAAGGTGTGCAGCAGGCCTGCCACCACTTCATCTCCAGTCCTTAGCATTTCGAGTGAAACTCTATCTATAAACTCTATCATAGAAAAAGAACTTCTTGCCATTTGTGGGCTACAAAATATTTCAGACCCTAGCTCTTCAGGCCCCCCATAAAATCCCCACATTTTAAGGGATATTTGGTATGTGTGAGCATTGAGGGACCCTGTTGAGAATTAATTAAATGAGCTGCGAAGAACTTAGTAGTAGGTTTAAAACAATAACAATCATCCAGGGGTGTGTAAAACGGTACATAAGAAAATTACAGCCTTTAAAGTGTGATCCCTAAGTTAAGAAAATTGCAGCCTTTAAAGTGTGGTCTCTTAGTTAAGAAAATTACAGCCTTTAAAGTGTGATCCCTTAGTTAAGAAAATTACAGCCTTTAAAGTGTGATCTCTTAGTTAAGAAAATTACAGCCTTTAAAGTGTGATCCCTTAGTTCTCACAGTTCACAAGCCAGAATGCTTTTGTCAGACGCATATTAAATAATTTATTAAGATAAAGAGAGTTAGAGAGTTAAAAATTAAAAAAATAAAAACAATTATAATGCAAGTCAATGGGGCGTGGAGCAGATGGGGAGCTACTATGCTCAAGAGCTAGTTTAGTGGCGATCTCGCGTACCTTATCTCTCTATAGCGGGGAGCTCAATATAGTTTGTTCGCGCTATGAAAAGTGGTGCTATGAAAGCTAGTGAGTCATCCACTACGGTAAAGGTGTATAGACAGTTGAGTAAAAATTCAAACAACTTATATTTTAAAAGATAAAGTATAATAGACAAAAGTTTCAAATTAAATCAAAGTTATTAATATATAAACTGTATTTTCAGTTACACCGCTTGAACAATTGTTGCTTTTAATACTGCATTCTCCACAGTCACATTTAAATCACACAGTTTAAAGTACTTAAAAACATTGTAACATATTAGTTATTTTCCACTATGAATAATTATCGATCCACTTCTATTCTTATAAGTAGATGAGGTATTCATTTTTAAAATTTAATGTAGGTAAGGCGCAACCTAAGGCGCAAGCAAAGGACAAAGCCAAGCCGGTGGACAACGATGCCTTACTATTTTCTTAAAGGGGCGGGGGCAATCTAGAGTGTACATCGATCGGGGCAATATCAAAACTGTCTACACACATGCCTGCCATTCAGTATGAGAGTGGTTTCGCTGGACACACGCGTTGAGAATGACTCCAATAATAATAATAATAAATAATATTCCACAACTATCACACAACGCTATCTAGTCCCAAGCTATAATAATAATAATAATAATATTCCACAATAATAATATTCCACAACTATCACACAACGCCATTTAGTCCCAAGCTAAGCAGAGCTTGTGTTATGGGTACTAGACAACTGATAAACATACTTATATATTTCTAAATACATAAATATTATAGATAAATTACACCCAGACACAGAACAAATGATCGTGCTCATCACACAAACATTTGTCCTGGGTGGGAATCGAACCCACGACCTCCGGCATAGCAGTCAGGGTCACTAACCACTAGACCAACAGGCCTGTCCAATTTTATCAAAATATCAATAAATACAGCTTTGGCTCCTTTTTATCTATCTATCTATATAAAACACAAACAATGATTCTACATATGTCCGTTATAGACTTTGAAACCATCCAACCGATGTACCCCAAACCGGTTTCATTAGAAAGGCAATAATGCGAATTTGGTTTTAGACCACTAAAACAATGCATTAGGCACTATATAAAAAGTTAATAAATACGCAAAATTTCGTTCTTTTTTCGATTAATAAACAAAATGTATTTCTTTATTTAGTGAGTAGCCATCGATCAATAATACTACTAGATTCCCGATAAGCGCTTCAAAAACGGCCCGAAGAATAAGACCACAAATAGGTACTCACTATAACAATACACAACATTTATACAATACTTTTGTGGTCTTATTTCAAATTACTATGGTCCAATCATAGCCATTTTAACGAACATTGAAATATAATACCAAGAATAAAATAGAGTAAGCACGAAATTGTTAACATAATATTTTTAACCTTATCGCTTAGACTTTAAGTTTCATTTTAGAATAAATATTTGTGTACTTATGACTTTTATTCAAGTGGTATCTTTGTCGGATGCCATAACTTACGTAAACATATTTTGCAATGGTATTTAAACTTTATGTTTAAATGATAAGGTTTATAATAAACTGAAGTTGTTAATATTTTTAATCTTTTTTCTATATTTCATAGTAAGAAATATAGATGTTTACGTGTGTGCAAACGTGGCCACTTGAGCGACTTATTTTTGCTCCTGATCCCTAATCTAGTATAATCACTGATCGAAGATAGTAGCACACGCCGCTTATCCACTAGTATAGAATTAGGTGACAAACGAACACAGCCCATCCTTTTTTAAAGTGTACAACTGTGGCCCATAGACATCTACATTTATTTATAAAACAACTAATTAATTAATCATTACTAACATAATATAGTGCTTGTAAGCTGCAGCGTGGTTTAAAATTCGTTACCACGTTTAAAAACGTTGTCACTTTAAAAAATGTTACCACTTTAAAAAACGTGCGTGTGCTCCGTACGAAAGTACACGTGTGAGTACAAGAAACATGCTTGTACTAAAGTACTGAACAAGTCACAAATATACGAGGTCTGTTCAAAATGTATCGCGAATGTTGAATTTGCGCCGGCTAAGTATATTTGATTTTTGATTTTTTTGTAGCGTTATGTTGGTACTCATGTCCGTTACTTATGCTGACAAGGTCGCCCAGTTTGAATGTTTAGTTAATTTTTGACAGCTGTTTTGCTTGGATGTGTTTTGGTTCGTCTTTGATTTTTGCCTATTCCATAAAATGGATCAAAGAGTTTGTATTAAATTTTGTGTGAAAAACAAAATAAAGTGCGCGGACGCATACCGAATGTTGACTGTGGCATATGGTGAAGCTACCTTGGAGCAAAGCAACGTTTATCGGTGGTACAAAATGTTATCAGAGGGCCGAGAAGATGCGAACGACGAACAACGTGCCGGACGCCAGAGCATGTCAACAACAGACGACAACATTGATAAAGTGAAGAAAATAATATTGGCCAATCGTCGAATCACCGTTGGAGAAGTTACTGAGGACCTAAACATATCGATTAGCTTTTGCCATTCGATGGTAAGTAATGATTTGGGCATGAGTCGGGTCGCCGCGAAATTCGTGCCAAAATTGCACAATTTCGACCAAAAACAGCATCACGTTAACATTGCTCAGGAGATGTTGGAATCGGTCGGTGACGATCTAAATGTGCTCCAGAGGGTCATAACTTGTGACGATACGTGGTTTTGTGGTTATGACGTGGAAACCAAAGCTCGATCATCCCAATGGAAGCTGCCGCATGAGTCAAGACCGAAAAAAGCGTGCCAAGTTCGGTCGAACGTGAAGGTTTTGCTCACAGTTTTCTTTGATGGCAGGGGCGTGGTGCATCATGAGTTCTTGCAACAGGGTAGTACGGTCAATATGGAATATTATCTGCAAGTTACGCGCAATTTGCGCGAAGCAATCTGCCAGAAACGCCCGGATATGTGGAAGAACAAAAACTAGCTTTTGCACCACGATAATGTGTAATGTGAGCAGGGGGCTCACACATCGTTGCTTGTGCGCGAATATTTAACCAAAAACAACACAGTAATGGTCCCACAGCCACCGTATTCCCCAGACCTGGTCCCCTGTGACTTTTTCCTGTTCCTAAAACTGAAGAGGCCCATGACGGCATCGAAGGAGGAGCTGAAGATCACGAAAAATGATTTTTTTAAGCGCTTCGAGGATTGGAAAAAACGTTGGCACAAGTGCATTATATCCGAGGAGGATTACTTTGAAGGAGACAAAATAGATATTCATGAATAAATAAATACTTTTTGAAAAAATACAAAATTCGCGATACTTTTTGAACAGACTGTGTATATAAATAAAGAGTGTGAAATATGGACACGGGTGATAGAAGTGTATAAAGAGCGGTTTCTTCACCCAGTATCTCCTTTTTCTCTTTTTTTTTGCGGATGCACCGCAGAAAAAACGTTATAACACGTTCATGTTAACGTTTTTAACGTGGTAGAGTCATGCTGCAGCTACTATAGGCTACAGTATCCACTTACCATCAGATGAACCGTGTATTCGTTTGTTACCCTTTATTCTACAAACAAAGAGCCAAGGCTATATTGGTACTGTTACGCGCCAAAGCCAGTGTGATTAATTATTAGTGTTTTTAACTTTAATTAGTGTAAAGTGAATTAAAGTATTAGTTTAGGTAATTCTATCGGCAATTTTTATTGTCACGAACCTCAAGCTCGTAACAATATTTTGATATTTCGTTAAAACAGGGCCATTCTTCACGCGTGTGTTCAGCGGTATGTACGCTCTCATAATGGACGGCATGCACGTGTGTAGAGAGAATTCTGATATTGCCTCGATCGCTGTACACATTTTTGTACTGTACAAAAGCGACAGTAGCCTAATGGCAGGGCGCGGACCGCGAACTCAAAAAGGTCGTGGGTTCGAATCCGCCATTCGCCTACTGGCGTAAACCACTCGTAACATAAGCAATTTAAGGTTACCACGAGTGGTTAAGTGGAATATTAGGAATGTTTATAACATTGTTAATATTCTTTTAAAAAAGAAAAAAAAATTAGTTTGCCCCTGTGGCAGGCATGTGAGAAGTCGCCTTAAGGCCGAATACGACGCGAACGACCTTACTTCTTAAATAAATGTTTCTTATTTATAATATTAGTTCCTATAGATTATAAATTCTGTACTTTATTCGTTATAAAATACTGTTCGAAAAGTTATTGAATTTATAACGATTTTTTTTCTTAATTGCTGCATCGTACGTAAAGAACCTCATAAAACTGAAAATGTTTGTTCTTGTGAGTCTTAAAAGATGCCGTAATGCAAATTGCATAAATAATAAAGAAAATAAAACTAAAAAGTCAGTGATTGCCCCATAGTGGGGATATACTGTGTATGTAAATTCTCACAAGACTACTCCGACTGGTATATCACTGCACATCCGAAGTATTTCGGTTTTTCTTAAATATGTACTTACCCCATACTTTCGGACAATACATTGACTATGACACTACTTGCGGTCTCGGTGCTTGCACTACTCTGTACATTCTTTTCCGACTGGGTCTTGATATATACATTTTTAGTGTTTCTCACTTGCAACTAGAAAAGTATAAATGATCAGTTTGGCTAATGTAAATGATTAAAAATAAACCTATTAGGCAGCCTAAAACAAAAAATTACCTTACAAAAATATAAGTATTAATCTCAAAATACAACATTCGAGCAGCGTTCATGCGATAAACTCTCTTTGTTTTACCACTTATAGTCACTTAAACGCGTATAAAACACTAAATTAACGATTTTCGCTACGCGCTATGTGTCTACATCGACTGTTGTTACCTTACGTCACACGTCGAAGCGCCTGGTAATTTACTACGGCAAACTTTTATCTGGCAATATACGATATTATTATTAGGTGTTTTTAATTAAAACGAATTATGTTAATAAATAATATTTTGTAGCGAAAATAAAGATAGCAGGTACCTTCGGAATCACAATACAAACATTTTTACGTAAAAGAATTTTTCCTAAATTAAAATTCACAGAGTTTTGGAAGAACAATAATTTTATATATCATTTCTTAACATTTTTTTATTTGTTGGTAAATTCATTTATTTTAAAATTTTAAAATGACTGTCGACTTGTGAAGGATCCGAACAAACCTACAAAAATGTTTTAAAGCTTAGAATTACTTCAGGTCAAAGTGCTAGTCAAGAGAAATACATTAATTTTCGCCAGTTCTCTTCGTATTCGGCCTTAAGGGGAACGAACTAAAATTAGTAAGCGAGGCGCGCACGTACCTGGAAGGTGAGGTCAACGGCGCGGCGCAGGTCGGCGAGGGGCGGAGCGGGCGCGTGTGCGGGCGCAGGGGCGGGGGCGGGAGCGGGTGCGGGTGCGGGCGCGCACAGCCAGGGCTCGCGCAGGAGGTCGGCGGCACGCGGCCGCATCGCCGGCTCCAGCGTCAGCATGCGCCGCACGCACGCGCGCGCCTCCGCCGACACCGAGCGCCACGCCCCCTCCGTCAGCTCCACCTGCACGCGCGCGGGTTAAGTGTGATGAACCTTCTAATATCTGCTTTACAAGCACTCATAAGAATTAGGCGGTGCGTCATAGCACGGGTTGCTTAGTAATGTGACGAGCTTAAGGTTCGTGGCAATAAAAACTGCCGATTGAATTACCAAAATTTACACTTTTATTACCGAACACCAATTAAAACTTAAAAGACACTAATAATTAATCACACTGATTCACTTTATTTCACTCCGAAGCTTCGCTTGTCTCGCCAAATTCTATACTGCCCCAATCGCGGCTTGCAGCGGCTTTTAAATACAACTTTTCCACCGAAACATCCAGAATATTCCAGTAAATACGGGCGCCGTGTTACGCGGCTAAGTTGCCGTCTGGTCCCCGACACTAGTTGGAGCTAGTGCCAGGTACCAGACGGCAACTAGGCTAAATTAACTGTAAGACTGATTAGTTTTGGAAGTAATTATAAGCTGTAACGCTGCTACTTTGTATAAATAAATTATTTTTTAAATAAAGTCGTTGACGTCAACTTAATTCACGCACTTACTAAAAGCAATGACTTTTTCTGCTACCGGCCGGCGCCACGTACGAATGAGGTGAAATATTTGACAGATTTCACAGCGGGGGAAATTAATTTGTTCGAAAAATGAAAGTTAATGTTTCTTACTGAGACATTAGTAATATTTTATATTACTTAGATTAGCAATGGATAAATCAAACTACGTATATAGTGCCGTGTAGTGGCGGTTGAGAATATCCACTAGCCCATATCTTCCCGTGGGTGTCGTAAGAGGCGACAGAGGGACACAGAAAGGAGATGGGCAGCAGCATCTTCCTAATAACAACTGTGACGTAATAAAAAACTGCGGTTGCCAACCCGCTCGCCAAGCGTGGCAACTATGGCAAATATCCCCCCATGAATAACGACGCAAACAGACGGCCCCCAGTCCCCGGCGGCCCCGCTATTTCTGGCTACGGTGACGACCATGGTAACGGCGGGGCAGGGGGTGCTAAGAATCTCCGGTGGAGGTTTGGTTGCCACCTACGACGACTCGACCTGGCAACATATAACGCAGGCACCCTGAGGACTGACGAGAAGATACTGGAGCTGGAAGAAGAGGTAGACAGGTTGCGCTGGCATATTATTTGGATTATCCGAGGTCCGAAGAGAGGGGGAGGACACGGCAATCCTCGAGTCCGGCAACTTGTTCTATCACCGGGAGGGCGACCATCTGTCCCAAGGAGGTGTCGGATTTATCGTCCACAAGTCTCTCGTCAACAACGTTGTAAAGATTGGGAGTGTGTCGACGAGGGTCGCGTACCTGATACTCAGAATCGCCACCACAACGCAAAACTAGGCACAAGAGAAAGCGGTGAGCTGAAGGTAGGGAAATTTGGAGTAGGGCAACGGAACCGAAGGGGCCAGCAACTGGCCGACTTTATGGAGAAAGAGGGACTCTTTATGATGAACTCTTTCTTCCAGAAGCGGCCCCACAGGAAGTGGATTTGGTCGAGCCCCGACGGTTCGACAAAAAATGAGATTGACTTCATTATGACGACCATAAGCCAACTGTTCAGTGATGTCTCAGTGATCGCAAGGGTGAAAACTGGCAGCGATCACCGAATGGTTAGAGGCACACTGAACCTAAACGTTAAGTTGGAGAGGTCTCGTCTAATGAAGTCAACGCTCCGTCCCCCTCGTGCTCTAATCCAGAATCCCGAAACCTTTCAGCTCGAGTTACGTAACTGCTTTCAGTGCCTAGAAGATTGCAATTCAGTGGACGATATGAATGACAAGCTCGTGGAAACTGTCCATGCGGTCGGAGCTAAGTTCTGCAAGACCCGCCGCAGAAGAACACAAAAACTCTCCGATCACACTCTTAATCTCATGGCTGTTAGACGGGAGATGAGGCTGCAATCGTCAACAGATTTGACAGCATACAGGCAACTGAACAGACAGATCTCTAAATGCACGCGGCGAGACTTACGTAACTTTAATACTTCTCGTATTAAAGAAGCGATCGAGCGGAACCAGGGCTCCAAAGTCTTTACCGGAGATCTGTCTGCCAGAAAGAGCCAACTGTCAAAGCTGAAGACTGAGTGTGGCAACATCGTTTCCGGGACACCTGAGATTCTGAGTGAGATTGAGAGGTTCTATGGGCAGCTGTACATATCATCGTTGGAGCCACACGCAAGTGCGAGTAACGATCCAAGAGCAAGTCTTATACGACACTATTCCGATGATATCCCGAACGTCAGTCTGAGCGAGATTAGAATGGCTCTCCACCACCTTAAAAACGGCAAGGCCCCGGGCGAGGATGGAATTACAGCGGAGCTTCTGAAAGCGGGTGGAACACCGGTACTTGAAGTCCTTCAGAAGCTCTTCAATTCCGTCCTCCATGGTGGCACTCCTCCGGAGGCGTGGAGCAGAAGCGCGGTGGTTTTGTTCTTTAAGAAAGGCGACAACGCTCTCTTGAAGAACTCTGAACCAGATTCGCCAGAGCTGTCATCGCTATCAGTCACTTATATGACAATTTCATTCTCTATAATGGTGTCCACTCTTATATCGCGTTCATAATCTTCTGTTATTAGTTTTCGAGTCTTTTCGACGACCTTGACCCAATCTTCTTTCGTTATTTTGCTGCAAGCATCTTTTAATAGACCCATCATTTTATTAGTACTGAATGGCGGAGTCGTATTATTACGAGCTGCGTAACCTGTAATGTAAACATTAAATAACGTTAATTTATTACGTTAAATAAACGAAATGTTACACAATTACCTACATGTAAGGGACATGAGATATTTATTTCTTAGTTATGTATCTTTTTACTTATATGCTGAATATTGGATGTTATAATAGTACAAATTATTCATATTCATAACTTATGCGATAAAAAACAATACCTTTGATTTGTGCCCATATTAGCTCAATGGCATTGTACTGGCAGTGATAAGGCGGAATTCGAAGTACCCGATGTCCATGTGCTAGAGCTATCTCATCTACTTCATAACGGACTCTTAATGTTTTATTTTCGCGTACCAACTTTACTAAGTCAGACTTTAGCATTTCGGCAGTAGTTTCAATTCCATTTTGGTGTAGCCATGCTACGAGATCAGCTTTCTTGTCGGCCTGAGTAGGCGCTTTATTCACTTGTTTCGAGTGATATGAAGCGTTGTCCATTATTATGATAGAAGGCTCTGGCAGGCTGGGTAATAATTGATTTTCGAACCAATTCATAAAAGTGTCTGTATCCATCTCCTCGTGGTAATCGGAAGTACTTTTTGACGCGAAAGCCAGCAGTCCATTTTTAAAGAAACCACTTCCAACAGAACCGGCGTGACAAATTATCAGTCGCGATCCGTTTCCAATTGGAACCTTTGAGGTTGATGCTTTTATTTCGTCAGTCCAAGAGCGTGACACAGTGTGGTTCGCATTTAACCATGTTTCGTCAACAAAAACGACGTTGTCCCAAGACTCGATTTTTCTGGCTTCTCATAAAAACTCGCTCCTTTTAATTATTAAATCAAATCTTTCCATTAATATTTTCCTTTTATTCGTTTTTTTATATTCAAACCCAATTTCGTGCAATAGTTTTGACAACGCCGTTTTACCGCCTTTAAACAAGCCAGCTTCTTTTCAAGAGACCAAAAGCAAACGTCTAGTTGGAAACTCGTTCCTAGTATAATAACCATATATGTGGTTTCTTATTGCATCTGCATCAAAAACATCAACACCTGTCACGGGCTTTTGTCTTCGTTTTTTATTAGGAGTGCGTAAAACATTATCTTCACTTCCAGAAGCACCAAATTTTTCTTTATATATTATACAGTGTTTTTGCACCAATTCCAAGAGCTTGTGGAACCCGATCTTTCACTTGAGTGACAGGAATCAAAGGGCCGCCATTTTGTGACTCACGCTCAAAGTAATCCTGTAGCTTTAGTACAAGCTCACGACATTGACTATTCAATGTTTTTCCTCGTTTCGGCATTTTCAACAAAATTACCAAACACAAACAAAATTAGTCCAATAAAGCGCAACGATAAACAGGAGAAAGCCGAGTCAAAAAACAACGGTTACACAAGAGAACGTAGTCTGTGCGCGCGAGAGTACGGAAGACGACTAAACAGATTAAAATAGCGGTGCTAAGGGTGTTGCCAGAATAGTATCGCCAATTACTTAAAAAAAAAATACACCTATAACATTGCTTAATTGAGGGAGAAAATTATATTTATTAAATATTGTTTTATAACCGAATACCTGTGCTGTGATTTCGGCGGTCTTTCCAGTCCTGTACCCATGTCGTTGGATGGCGCTATACTGCCTACCTGCTCAGATTTCAAGTACCTCGGTTCCCTCATTCAAGGCGACGGCGGAATAGATAGAGCTGTGCAGCATAGGATTAACGCAGGGTGGATGAAATGGCGACAGGTCACAGCCACAACGTGCGATCCCCGAATGCCAATAAGGCTGAAGGGGAAAATTTACAAATCGATCATCCGACCTGTCGTCATGTATGGAAGTGAATGCTGGGCCGTCAAGAAGAAGGATGAAAATAGACTGCATGCGAATGAAATGAGAATGTTACGATGGATGTGTGGTGTGACAAGGATGGATAAGATAAGGAATGAGTATATAAGAGGAAGCCTGAAAGTAGCACCAGTGGTAGAAAAGGTGAGAGGAAGCAGATTGGCATGGTTTGGGCATGTGATGCGGAGGGATGAAAGTCATGTCACAAAACGAGTGTTGAATATGAATGTGGAGGGACACACGGGCAGAGGAAGGCCGAATAAAAGATGGATCGATTGTGTGAAGAGTGATATGAGAATGAAAGGAGTAAGTATGGAAATGACGGCTGATAGAGAGGAATGGAACAAGAAGATTTACTGCGCCGACCCCAGATAATGGGAAATGGTTTAGAGAATGATGATGAAATATTGTTTTATATATTATGAATGTTAAAAATTATACATAATCATTTTAATTGTATTTATTTTTAAATCATAGAAAACAGTATTTCTGTCTTTGCATCACACATAAATCTTAAAAATCATAGAGATACTGGCAACACAGTGCAATTAGGAGACGCAAAAAAATGGTAGCATTATAGTCTAGTTGCTCGAAGGAATAAGTAAAATAAAAATATCCAAATAAAATAAATATCATATCTATTCCAATGAATTCGGACCGAATACTATCAAGCACATCACTATGAAAACTAGACGCACGATGTAACTTTGTACAAGCGCGCCAAAGAACAAAAAATAAATGTTTTCATATTATTTACAAACTATTTTAAGTTTTGAAACAGAGTTTATTGGAAAATTACTTGATTCTGACATTTTGACATAAAGTTTTATATTAAAGAGGTATTCTAAATCATTCGGCAAATGTTTCGCTCGTGCAAGGTTATATCGATTAATTTAAGAATAATCTGTCAAATCGGTAATAACTCAGCGGCCGTACTATAAAACACGGATAAAACAACATTTTCAAAAAAAATTTTTAAATCCTAGCTAGATAAAAATTGAATCCTAGCTAGATCGATTTATTGCCCTCCAAACCCCCTGGACACTAAATTTTATGAAAATCGTTGGAGCCTTTTCCGAGATTCCGATTATATATATATATATATATATATATATATATATATATATATATATATATATATATATATATATATATATATATATATATATATATATATATATATATATATATATATACCAGTCATCAAAAAAATCGACCCACCCATTTTTTGATTCACTTAAAAGCTGTTTCACACATTTGTTTTTTATTTTGAGGGTCGGATATGATGTTTGACACCTTGTTCGTAAATCTGATTGCACTTGAAGGTACTTTACAATTTCTGGTGTTGATCTCCAGCGACGCTTACGTGAAGATCGAGGTGTAGCTATAAGTGATAGTACTGTGAGAAGGAGATTTCGTGAGCAGAATTTAAGACAGAAATACTGTTTTCTATGATTTAAAAATAAATACAATTAAAATGATTATGTATAATTTTTAACACTCATAATATATAAAACAATATTTAATAAATATAATTTTCTCCCTCAATTAAGCAATGTTATAGGTGTATTTTTTTTTAAGTAATTGGCGATACTATTCTGGCAACACCCTTAGCACCGCTATTTTAATCTGTTTAGTCGTCTTCCGTACTCTCGTGCGCACAGACTACGTTCTCTTGTGTAACCGTTGTTTTTTGACTCGGCTTTCTCCTGTTTATCGTTGCGCTTTATTGGACTAATTTTGTTTGTGTTTGGTAATTTTGTTGAAAATGCCGAAACGAGGAAAAACATTGAATAGTCAATGTCGTGAGCTTGTACTAAAGCTACAGGATTACTTTGAGCGTGAGTCACAAAATGGCGGCCCTTTGATTCCTGTCACTCAAGTGAAAGATCGGGTTCCACAAGCTCTTGGAATTGGTGCAAAAACACTGTATAATATATAAAGAAAAATTTGGTGCTTCTGGAAGTGAAGATAATGTTTTACGCACTCCTAAGAAAAAACGAAGACAAAAGCCCGTGACAGGTGTTGATGTTTTTGATGCAGATGCAATAAGAAACCACATATATGGTTATTATACTAGGAACGAGTTTCCAACTAGACGTTTGCTTTTGGTCTCTTGAAAAGAAGCTGGCTTGTTTAAAGGCGGTAAAACGGCGTTGTCAAAACTATTGCACGAAATTGGGTTTGAATATAAAAAAACGAATAAAAGGAAAATATTAATGGAAAGATTTGATTTAATAATTAAAAGGAGCGAGTTTTTATGAGAAGCCAGAAAAATCGAGTCTTGGGACAACGTCGTTTTTGTTGACGAAACATGGTTAAATGCGAACCACACTGTGTCACGCTCTTGGACTGACGAAATAAAAGCATCAACCTCAAAGGTTCCAATTGGAAACGGATCGCGACTGATAATTTGTCACGCCGGTTCTGTTGGAAGTGGTTTCTTTGAAAATGGACTGCTGGCTTTCGCGTCAAAAAGTACTTCCGATTACCACGAGGAGATGGATACAGACACTTTTACGAATTGGTTCGAAAATCAATTATTACCCAGCCTGCCAGAGCCTTCTATCATAATAATGGACAACGCTTCATATCACTCGAAACAAGTGAATAAAGCGCCTACTCAGGCCGACAAGAAAGCTGATCTCGTAGCATGGCTACACCAAAATGGAATTGAAACTACTGTCGAAATGCTAAAGTCTGACTTAGTAAAGTTGGTACGCGAAAATAAAACATCAAGAGTCCGTTATGAAGTAGATGAGATAGCTCTAGCACATGGACATCGGGTACTTCGAATTCCGCCTTATCACTGCCAGTACAATGCCATTGAGCTAATATGGGCACAAATCAAAGGTATTGTTTTTTATCGCATAAGTTATGAATATGAATAATTTGTACTATTATAACATCCAATATTCAGCATATAAGTAAAAAGATACATAACTAAGAAATAAATATCTCATGTCCCTTACATGTAGGTAATTGTGTAACATTTCGTTTATTTAACGTAATAAATTAACGTTATTTAATGTTTACATTACAGGTTACGCAGCTCGTAATAATACGACTCCGCCATTCAGTACTAATAAAATGATGGGTCTATTAAAAGATGCTTGCAGCAAAATAACGAAAGAAGATTGGGTCAAGGTCGTCGAAAAGACTCGAAAACTAATAACAGAAGATTATGAACGCGATATAAGAGTGGACACCATTATAGAGAATGAATTGTGATATAAGTGACTGATAGCGATAACAGCTCTGGCGAATCTGGTTCAGAGTCTGAATAATTGTTTTAATAAATGATAGGTAGTCATTTATTAAAACATCTTGTACCTACTCTATTCATTAAAATGTGTAACAGTGTTTACAAATTTGTTTTATTTTGATATGTCCTCGACCAATTATCTACGCCCATCAAGGATACTCCACCTAATAAAGAACCTGTGTCTTTAACTATTATTGTTTTGATTTTATTTAATTACACACTATACTAGAATATTTAAAAACAAACTGTTCCCAGATGATATTAGGGTTACTGGTTCAGTCACTTCACTAGTATTGTCAATTCGTCATGTGTCAAATCGGTAATAACTCAGCGGCCGGAGTATAAGGCAATGAAAAACTGCTACAATATTAAATTTTGACAACGTGTTAGTGATTATAATAGCTCAAATCGGATATCGGACGGTGATAAATTCATAGTACTTTGGTTCAAGACCTTTCATCGGGCCGACTTTTTTTCCTTTTCTTTTTTGAGAAAATGAATTATTTCGGGCCCTCTTTTTAGAATTTTTAAAATCACGAAAATTTAAATTAAACTAATTGCACTCATAATTTTTATTCAAATAACCAGGTCGTCAGTCAGTTCCCTAATAGCCATTAAGAGCGCTAAGCGTATTCATTATCGTTCTAGTTCTATTTTGTAAACTTTTCCACAATATATTTTTATCAAATTCGGGGGCGTTCCAAGTATTACGTAACGATATTTGGGGGAGGGGGGGGGTGTTAAACGTCACGATGCGTTACAATTACCACATTGTACTTGTGTATTTGTATTTATTAATGCCTTGGTAGCTCAGAGGCTGGTCGCTAATCTTAAATTTAAAATCCTGCGAATGACACGAGTTCAAACTCCGGCGGCATGCATGTAGCGAAGCACGAGGGTTGCAATAAACATATTGCCGAATTCTACATAAAAAATAGTGTGTACCTTTCCAGACTCAATTCTCGCTAAAATTGCTTCGGGAGTGTCATCGCCAGTCGAAGCAAACGGAGTCCGACCAGATAGCATTATGTAAGCGAGAACACCTGTAGGAGGAATTAATATTTTTATTTTTTCTTAAAAAAATAACAAAAGTACCTGATATCAATTTTAAAGTTAACAATGCAACGGAAAGATTATGAGACATATGGTATGTATAAGAAATCATTATTTAAAAATCAGTTTCGTATTAAAATATACGTGAAATATAACGTTGCGCTAATATCGTTAAGATTCACAACCCTCATCATTCATCATTACAGCCCTTCACAAGTCCACTGCTGAACATAGGCCTCCCCCAAGTAATGCCACAAAGCACGGTCCTGAGCCACCTGCATCCATCGACTTCCTGCATATCTTACCAGGTCGTCACTCCATCTAGTGGGGGGTCGCCCTACACTACGCCTACCGGTACGGGGCTGCCACTCGAGAACCTTTCTTTCCCATCGGTTATCGGTTCTTCGAGCTATATGGCCGGCCCATTGCCACTTCAGCTTACTAATCCGTTGGGCTATGTCGGTCACTCTGGTTTTACTGCGGATATCCTCATTTCTGAGTCTATCACGCAGAGAAACTCCGAGCATAGCCCTCTCCATAGCTCGCTGAGCGACCTTGAGCGTCCTCATACGGCCAGCAGTGAAGGACCACGTCTCAGATCCGTAAGTCATCACTGGCAACACGCACTGGTTGTACAATCTAGTTTTTAGAGATTGAGGTATACCTGACGAGAAGATATGTCGTAATTTCCCGAACGCTGCCCAGCCGAGTTGAATCCGTCGATTGACCTCTCGGTCGAAGTTGGACTTACCTAGTCGGACTATTTGTCCCAGGTAAACGTACTCGTCAACAACTTCGAGCATAGTGCTCCCAACAACTACCGGCATAGGTGTGACATGGACATTAAACATGATCTTTGTTTTGTCCATGTTCATCTTAAGACCTATCCGTTGGGAGGCACTATTGAGGTCATTGAGCATAGTGCTTAAGTCCTCCAGCGATTCTGCCATAAGGACTATATCGTCGGCAAATCGAAGGTGAGTGATGTACTCGCCATTGATGTTAATACCGTCCTTTCCAGTCCAGTAGCTTGAAAACGTCTTCTAATGCATCGGTGAAGAGTTTCGGGGATATAACGTCACCCTGTCTTACACCTCTCTGCAGTTGGATAGGTTTCGAGCTCTGGTTCTGTACTCGGATAGCCATCGTAGCCCTACTGTACAAACACTTCAGCACTTCGATATACCGACAGTCAACTTGGCACCGCTGAAGGGACTGCAGCACCGCCCAAATTTCGACGGAATCAAAGGCTTTCTCATAGTCCACACACGCCAGGCAAAGTGGCAAATTGTACTCTTCAGTCTTCTGCACAATCTGCCGCAGGGTATGTATGTGGTCTATGGTACTGAAGCCTTTTCGGAAACCGGCTTGTTCGGGAGGCTGGAAGTCGTCGAGTCTGCGTGCGAGACGATTCGTAATGACTCTCGAAAACAGCACGTAGACGCGGCTCAGAAGGGAAATCGGTCTGTAGTTCTTCAAGAGAGCGGTGTCGCCTTTCTTAAAGAACAAGACCACCGCATTTCTGCTCCACGCCTCTGGAGTAGTGCCACCATGGAGGACGGAATTGAAGAGCCTCTGAAGGACTTCAAGTACCGGTGTTCCACCCGCTTTCAGAAGCTCCGCTGTAATTCCATCCCCGCCTGGGGCCCTGCCGTTTTTAAGGTGCTGGAGAGCCATTCTAATCTCGCTTAGACTGACGTCCGGGATATCATCGGAATAGTGTCGGATAAGACTTGCTCTTGGATCGTTACTCACACTTACGTGTGGCTCCAACGATGATGTGTACAGCTGCCCATAGAACCTCTCAATCTCACTCAAAATCTCAGGTGTCCCGGAAACGATGCTGCCACACTCAGTCTTCAGCTTTGACAGTTGGCTCTTACGGGCAGACAGATCTCTGGCAAAGACTTTGGAGCCCTGGTTCCGCTCGATCGCTTCTTTAATACGAGCAGTATTAAAGTTGCGTAAGTCTCGCCGCATGCATTTGGAGATCTGTCTGTTCAGTTGCCTGTATGCTGTCAAGTCTGTTGACGATTGCAGCCTCATCTCCCGTCTAACAGCCATGAGATTAAGAGTGTGATCGGAGAGTTTTTGTGTTCTTCTGCGGCGGGTCTTGCAGAACTTAGCTCCGACCGCATGGACAGTTTCCACGAGCTTGTCATTCATATCGTCCACTGCATTGCAATCTTGTAGGCACTGAAAGCGGTTGTGTAACTCGAGCTGAAAGTTTTCGGGATTCTGGATTAGAGCACGAGGGGGACGGAGCGTTGACTTCATTAGACGAGACCTCTCCAACTTAACGTTTAGGTTCAGTGTGCCTCTAACCATTCGGTGATCGCTGCCAGTTTTCACCCTTGCGATCACTGAGACATCACTGAACAGTTGGCGTCTGGTCGTCATAATGAAGTCAATCTCATTTTTTGTCGAACCGTCGGGGCTCGACCAGGTCCACTTCCTGTGGGGCCGCTTCTGGAAGAAAGAGTTCATCATAAAGAGTCCCTCTTTCTCCATAAAGTCGGCCAGCTGCTGGCCCCTTCGGTTCCGTTGCCCTACTCCAAATTTCCCTAACTTCAGCTCACCGCTTCCTCTTGTGCCTAGTTTTGCGTTGAAGTCTCCCATCAACACCGTGTAGTGGGTTTTGGAGGAATGCATGGCTTTGGAAATATCCTCATACATTTCCTCCACCTCCTCATCGGGATGTGCCGAGGTTGGTGCGTAAACCTGTATGACCTTCAGCGAATACCGTTTGGTGATTCTGAGTATCAGGTACGCGACCCTCGTCGACACACTCCCAATCTTTACAACGTTGTTGACGAGAGACTTGTGGACGATAAATCCGACACCTCCTTGGGACAGATGGTCGCCCTCCCGGTGATAGAACAAGTTGCCGGATTCGAGAATCACCGTGTCCTCCCCCTCTCTTCGGACCTCGGATAATCCTATAATACTCCAGTGCAACTTGTCTATCTCTTCTTCCAGCTCCAGGATCTTCTCGTCAGTCCTCAGTGTGCGTGCGTTAAATGTTGCCAGGTCGAGTCGTCGTAGGTGGCAACCGAACCTCCACCGGAGATTCTTAGCACCCCCTGCCCCGCCGTTACCATGGTCGCCACCGTAGCCAGGAATAGCGGGGCCGCCGGGGACTGAGGGCCGTCTATTTGTGTTATTGTTTATGGGGGGTATATTGCCATAGTTGTCACGCTTGGCGAGCGGGTTGGCAACCGCAGTTTTTTTTTGTGTAATTGTTGTTATCAGGAAGATGCTGCTGCCCATCTCTCGGTGTCGTAAAAGGCGACAGAGGGAAACAGCATGCCTGTTTCCCTCTGTCGCCTTTTACGACACCCACGGGAAGATATGGGGTAGTGGATATTCTTAACCGCCACTACACGGCAACAACACACAACACACAACCCTAGAGAGATATAAACTTTCATACCTAAACTCCAGATATCACAGGCAGCGTCATAGCCGGCGCGTTTTAATACTTCGGGCGCGACAAAGTTGGCTGTATAGCACGGCGTCATGAGAAGTCCATTTTCGGCCCGCAATTGCTTTGCTAAACCGAAGTCCACGACACGAATGTCCTCAGGTCTCCGTTCTGCGGTTGCAAATAGTATGTTCGATGGTTTGATGTCTCTGTAAGAAAAATTATGTTTGTTATTAAGGCGACACCGCGAAAAAATGCACCGCCTTTCATCGAATAGTATAGGACTATGATACCACTAACGAAAGTGGTATTTTGATATAGATAAATTCATGTCTTTATCTTCAATTTGATTGTTCAAAAACACGATTCCATAATTTTGACTCGATCATAATTATTTGCGAAAACACATCTAAAAAAATCACTATAGTTGAAATTACAACGAAATTACTTAATCTATATGCTTGGGAATCATTCAAAAATATTAATAACATGAATATTCATAATTTACTTGCTCATTATTTTGATTACATAAATCAATAATTTTTAAAAAAAATATTTTAAGATTCTGATAACTTCCAAGCGCTTTTAATCGTCACGGGCGCTACGCAATTTAAGACCTTATGACGGCGTTTTTTCAAGTTTTTATAGAAATTATGTATTCACTCGGATCAGTACGGCGATAGCCTGGAGCCACTTTTTCGATGTGTCGCCTTAAATAGGCAAGTTAAGAAAGTTACAGACAGATAAGGACATCTTACTTATACGGGTACTTTTTTATAAAAAAGTCAGATTAGTAATTACCGGAAAAACCAATAATTTTCGTATTCCCACTGCTATTTTTTATATAATATAATTTATTAATAATATTCAAATATTATATATTTTTATGTAATATAGTGTACTAAGAATGCAGATGATAATTGACTTGACTGTGTCTGTACGAAGTCACACTTGCAGCGAATTTCACAATCACCCTTATAAGTCGAAATGACTTGAGCGAAGAGGCGGCTGTATGCCATGTGGTTTCTTTCTTCTATTTTTAAAAATGAGGCTTTCTAAACTGACACTTTTGTGTCTAGAAGGGGGTAGTTTTTTGCGCAAATAATAATGCAAATTGAAATTGGAGTTCATGATTTAAACTAAAACAGGCGTCAGTTTGCTGAATATCCTAAACTGTATAATGAAATACGTCAACGCCCATCAAAAATATAATATTATGCTTATATTTTTCATGCTTACTGGATCATATTGCAGACCGAGACATTATATCGCTAAAAAACGTCTCCGTATTTACATTTTGCATCGCGGTAAAATCAACACGTTTTGTTTAATACGCAAGACGCGCGAACACGTAGCATGTCCGCTGCTGGTCGCGGTCGCTTGACGCGCACACCAGACGCGCCCACGTGGCACCTCCCGTACGTCTCGTTATTTTTCTTGGTTTTATCGTTACCGTTTGCAGACGCAGGATATGTCGCGCTAGCGTGGCACACGACTAACACTTTCAGTGATCGGTTTACAGACATAATAGTACGACAATAGCAATGACTTATATGTAGTAAACAGGACAGTGAAGGTTTAAACTTGAATCGAGAAGTACCAGTGAGCGACGCGATTAACTGTAAATAATAGTTCTGTTAGTTGTGTGGCTCACCTGTGCACGACGGTGTGCCAGTGCAGGTAGTGTACGGCGTGCAGCACGTTGCGCGGCAGCGGCGCCGCCTCGTGCTCAGGCAAGTAGCGGCGCTGCGTGATGTGCTCCAGCAGCTCGCCGCCGCTGCACAGCTCCGTCACCGCCAGGATGTTGTAGCTCTGTTAATTGTGCGGCTCACCTATGCACGACGGTGTGCCGGTGCAGGTAGTGCACGGCATGCAGCACGTTGCGCAGCAGCGGCGCCGCCTCGTGCTCGGGCAAGTAGCGGCGCTGCGTGATGTGCTCCAGCAGCTCGCCGCCGCGGCACAGCTCCGTCACCGCCAGGATGTTGTAGCTCTGTTAGTTGTGTGGCTCACCTATGCACGACGGTGTGCCGGTGCAGGTAGTGCACGGCGTGCAGCACGTTGCGCAGCAGCGGCGCCGCCTCGTGCTCGGGCAAGTAGCGGCGCTGCGTGATGTGCTCCAGCAGCTCGCCGCCGCGGCACAGCTCCGTCACCGCCAGGATGTTGTAGCTCTGTTAGTTGTGTGGCTCACCTATGCACGACGGTGTGCCGGTGCAGGTAGTGCACGGCATGCAGCACGTTGCGCAGCAGCGGCGCCGCCTCGTGCTCGGGCAAGTAGCGGCGCTGCGTGATGTGCTCCAGCAGCTCGCCGCCGCGGCACAGCTCCGTCACCGCCAGAATGCGTCCGCCCTCCTCGTACACACCGCGCAGACTGATGATGTGCGGGTGCTGGCTGTACCTGGTGCCACATCAACACGTATTTTTTATAGACTGAAGTGAATAATGAACGTTACCTCACGACGACATACTCGTCAACAAAACGACACACGTCACACGTAAATGGCTCCAGTCATGAATAGTGGGGCTCCAGCCCCACTGTTCATGGTTTCGGTGGCAACCATTGTAACAGCGGGGCAGGGGGTGCTAAGAATATTCGACGGATGTTCGGTGTTATCTACAACGACTCGACCTAACACACGCGTCCTGTGGACTGACGAATAGATTCTGGAGCTTAGGTATATATCGTTACAAAAATATTAATGAAAAACTGATAGTACCCAGATTAAATAAGGCATCCGGACTGGACACTACGTGACGCGGACTGTGCTGTGAATGTACACTCCAATTAATATTTCATTTCAGAGTAACTTATTATTATCTCTACGGCATATCTATGTATATGGAATTATATATTTTTTATTTTTTACTAGCAATGTTCGATATCATTTGATTAATCGAATGATCAATTAATAGCTTGTTAAATTTTGCAACTCGATCGATTAATTTTAAATGGAAATAATCGATTATATCGATTATTTTATGCCAGTTAATCGATATTCACGATATTAGATAAAGTTGACAACATTGGCTATATAATCAATATCATTCTCATTTGTCAGTCTCTCTTCAAGAACTCTCTCTTCAAGAAGAAAAAAAGATTGACACTCACTTCAAGAAGAAAAAAAGATTGACGTTTCATTCGACAACAACAATGTGTGGTTTTGTATCTTTGTTTTGTTGTTTGTGGGTGGTTTTAGTTTGGAAATTTTCTTTGAATATGGAGAGATACTACATTGATTACAAAGCGGTGATTAAACACTTGTCAACTATTTTATTATCGGTGTCTAAAAGACAAGTTTTAAGAACACTATCACCGTTGCCACTAATCTCAAGATCCGAACAACACTACTATAATACGCCACCTGTTTCTCCCCTAGACGAGGCATGATAAGAAAGTAGATAGCTTTTTTGTTAATAGAATAATGGTGACAAACGAGCATACTGCGCCCACCCGATAACAAGTGGATGCTGTGGCCCATAGACATCCACATCCATCCTCGATTAAGAATCAAAACGTAGATGCGTTGTCACACTTGAAGACTACGATGGAATGCCTTGTTTCCAGTAAAAAGGGTCTCCGGATCTCTACTTTCATCATACGAAACATAACAGTCCTATTTTACGCTGGTATTCGGTAAGAGCCCCCGGTCGAGCCGACACACCTGTGCCACAACCATAATATAGCTGCAGCATGGCTCTGCCACGTATAATTTTAATTTTTAAACATCAATTTTCACAAAATATCGCTTCATTTTATGAACCAAGCATAAAGACGCTGTATCGACTAAACTCGAGCTAGTTATCAATTTCGACTTGCAATTTATTCAGTATATGTGTGTGTATATATATATATATATATATATATATATATATATATATATATATATATATATATATATATATATATATAGTGAATATTTAAAAGATTATGAAAAAATGTAATACCTCAATAATATTTCAATTTCTTCACGCGGGTCATATTGTAACTTGTCCATAATTTTAACTGCATATTGAACTCTAGATGCTTTATGTTCACAAAGGCGGACGACTGAAAATGAACCTGTTCCGAGTTCACCCATCAATCTGAAAAATAAACAAAATATTGACTATGTAATATTTAATTTTTTTTTCTGTTAATGCTTCTGTACTTAGTCTTAGCAGCAGTATCATTCTGATAACAGCAACATAACAATAAAAAAACTGCGCTTGCAAACCCGCTCGCCAAGCGTGGCAACTATGGCAATGTTGAGAGTTACGAAGAGGCGGCCCCCAGTCCCCGGCGATCCCGCTATTCCTGGCTACGGTGGCGACCGCGGTAACGACGGGGCAGGGGTGTTAAGAATCTCCAGTAAAGGTTCGGTTGCCACCTAATACGACTCGACCTAGCAACACATATAATGCACGCACCCTGAGGACTGACGAGAAGATCCTGGAGCTGGAAAAAGAGATAGACAAGTTGCGCTGGAATATTATAGGATTATCCGAGGTCGGAAGAGAGGAGGAGAGCCAACTGTCGAAGCGGAAGACTGAATGTGGCAGCATTGTTTCCGTGACACCACAGATTTTGAATGTTGAGAGGTTTTATGGGCAGTTGTACACATCATCGTTGGACCACACGCAACTGTGAGTAACGATTCGAGAGCAAGTCTTATACGATACTATTCCGATGATATCCCAGACGTAAGTCTGAGTGAGATTAGAATGGCTCTCTAGCACCTTAAAAACGGCAAGTCCCCGGGCAATGATGGAATTACAGCGGAGCATCCGAAAGCGGGTGGAAAACCGGTACTTAAAGTTTCTTAGAAGCTATTTAATTCCGTCCGTCATGGTGGCGCTACTCCAGAGGCATGGAGCAGAAGTGCGGTGGTATTGTTCTTCAAGAAAGGCAACAACTACATGGTTAAACTATAGACATCCGGTACTCGCGAACGGTGGGAGTGCGAGAGGGAGGGTTCAGGGGAAGCCCCCCTACCCTTCCCCCTTTGCGGAAATGTATAGTTTATGAGTAATATTTTTTTTGTAAAATCATAACCTCACTTTTTTACACAGGAATATTAACACAAAGTTACGTCTGTAACGGCTTCGGCGCTGCGGGAAGTGCAGCCCCTTCGCCCTTGCGTAGCAAATCACAGGCATCCATGTTCGACACCGTAGCTTCGGCTTATTGGTCGCCGAAGGCTCAGCCGCTACGGCTCCGGGGCCTACGATTTGCTACAGCGGGCGGGGCCTGCTCTCCCTTTAACGCGCCACTTTACAAAAACACTCTAGGGGTAGGGCAGACAAGACTACGTGAAGTCGAGGCGTTCTAATTCGGTTTTAGAACCGATTCGACTAATCGCATCTGTAAAGTCAGGTTGCCCTAAACTCTGCTACATATAGTGGTAAATGAAATAATGTAATGTGAATTATTACAATTTTGCTTTCTGAAAAACCTCTTGACTGCTCTCCACTGCGACTTAATTTGTGAGTCCCATCTTCAGCCACAAATGGACTATCTGGTTCCGAATGATTAACTTTTTTATGACTGTATCTGTGTTTAAAAAGACAAATTGACATATTTGCGTTTCGTTATATGCAACTTTTAATGAAATTTATTATTATCGTAATTAATTCAAAAGGCATTTCCGAAATCCAAAAACGGTGTAAAAGGTTCGAGCTTAACCCTGGCAAGCCTCCTAAACTGAAAACATAATTAAAATCAAGTACCGGATATCTATAGCCAACCCGACTACAAACCGATTTCTCTTTTGAACCGCGTCTACGTGCTATTTTCCAGAGTCACTACGAATCGTCCCGCACGCAGACTCGATTACTTCTAGCCTCTCGAACAACCCGGTTTCCGAAAAGGCTTTAGCACCATAGACCATATATACTTTGCAGCAAATTGTACAGAAGACCTAGGAGTACAACCTGCCACTATGTCTTGCGTATGTGGACTATGAGAAAGCCCTTGATTCTGTCGAAATTTGGGCTGTGCTGCAGCTCCTTCAGCAGTGCCAAGTTGACTATCGGTATATCGAAGTGCTGACGTGTTTGTATAGTATAGCTACTAGCTAGGCTATCAGAGTATAAAACCAGAGTACGAAACCTATCCAAATGCAGAAAGGTGTAAGACAGGGTAACTTTATATCCCCGAAACTCTTCACTGCTGCATTGGAAGACGTTTTCAAGCTACTGGACTGGAAAGGATACGGTATTAACATCAATAGCGAGCACATCACTCACCTCCGGTTTTGCGACTATATATTCCTCATGGCGCTGCAGAACCTAAACACTATGCTCAATGACCTCAATAATGTCTCCCAACAGATAGGTCTTAAGATGAAAATGGACAAAACAAAGATCATAATATGTAATGTGCATGTCACAACTATGTCGGTAGTTGTTGGGAGCACTAAGCTCGAAGTTGTTGACAAGTATCTTTACCTAGGACAAGTAGTTCGACTACGTAAGTCTAACTAGCTAAGTAAACTTCGATTGAGCACCTTTAAATTTAAAACTAAAATGGGGATATCCGCATCAGAACCAGAGTGACCGTCATAGCTCAACCGATTAGTAAGCTGAAGTGGTAGTGGGCTGGCCATAAAGCTCGAAGAACTGACAACCGGTGGGGAAAAAAGGTTCCCGAATGACAGCCTCATAACGGTAGGCGCAGTGTAGGGCGACCCACTACTGGATGATGGAGTGACGACCTGGTAAGGCAGTCGATGGATGTTAGTGGCTCAGGACCGTGCTTTGTGACATTCTTTGGGAAAGTCTATGTTCGGCAGTGGACTTGTGAAGGGCTGTAATGATGATAAAAACTGAACAATTAAAATAACCAATAAGAGTTACAGACGATTTAGAATTTTCACTTTAACGAAAGTTTTAAAGATTTTCATCGTATCGTATAATCGTAATATGAAAACTACACACAAAGTTTAATTACTTTTTCTCATGTAGGAAATATTTTATAATTTTTAACCTTTTATAAAACATTTTAAACCGAAATAGTCGCAATGAATTCGCAAAATCTCTTAATATAATAATCGTAATAAAATATTTAACAAACCTGTACTCGTCAAAAAAATTATTCCTATTGATAAAGCCAGACCAAAACTCTTCGGTAGAGGTTTTAGTTTGTGGTGCGTGATTTTGATTTTGGTTGGTTAATGTTTTATTATCATCATTGAGTAGACAAGGCGCGACGAAACTGAAACCCCTTAAACAGAAAAATACATGTTAGCATTACTAAAATGTTTATCAACTGTTTAAATTGGATTTTAATTGTAGCTATGTGGTGGCGGCGCAAGAGAATCCTTTACCAGGAGAATCTTATGGCTTCCGATAGATGGCGGTATAATAATCTCGATTACGTCAGCCCTCAGACCAACAAAGAAAGATAGACGGAGTGATGCGCACATTTCAAGTGATGCCGAATGCAGTTTAAAGGTAGTTTAACAGTTGGAAACCGAACGTACTTGTGCAGAGCAGGGGACGGCGCGACCACCAGCGCACTCCACTATGTCTGCTGTAAAATACACGCTGTTGACGCGAGCGTGTTTTATAGTACTTATTTCATTAATTTTAAGTGCCGTAGTAATATCTACAATGGTGCATTACTATTATAGTTATATGAGTTACTCAGTAAAATTAAATTCAAACGATGGCCATGCCTATGTTTCCCTCATTTCTTTTTGGTAAAATTGTTTATCCAAATGCGAACAAACTACATAATTAAATTTAAAAATCGAAAACAGAAAACCTGTATAAAGACTTTCTCTTTATACATACATACATACTTTTTAACTAACATTTTCTTGACACGAAAATGTTAGGCAGTGTAACAATTGTAAATGTATTTTCTCTTGTAGTAATAAAAATAATCTTGTTCAATAAATGTTTTCAACTTATAAGTATGTACATAATGATTTCTTATATTTACGCGAACACTACCCATTGATTAAAACTACTTTTACGGATTTTATCGCGTTTAATTTTAAATGTTTTTTTAATTCCCGACGTTTCGGGTGCTTTACTCGTAACCCGAAACGTTTAAAATTAAACGGGATAAAATCCGTAAAAGTAGTTTTAATCAATATGTACATAATGTGTTATACTCCGGCCGCTGAGTTATTACCGATTTGACACATGACGAATTGACAATACTAGTGAAGTGACTGAACCAGTAACCCTAATATCATTTGGGAACAGTTTGTTTTTAAATATTCTAGTATAGTGTGTAATTAAATAAAATCAAAACAATAATAGTTAAAGACACAGGTTCTTTATTAGGTGGAGTATCCTTGATGGGCGTAGATAATTGGTCGAGGACATATCAAAATAAAACAAATGTGCAAACACTGTTACACATTTTAATGAATATTGTAGGTACAAGATGTTTTAATAAATGACTACCTATCATTTATTAAAACAACTATTCAGACTCTGAACCAGATTCGCCAGAGTTGTCATCGCTATCAGTCACTTGTATGACAATTTCATTCTCTATAATGGTGTCCACTCTTATATCGCGTTATATCTTATATCTAAAAAATCATAGAGATACTGGCAACACAGTGCAATTAGGAGACGCAAAAAATAGTAGCATTATAGTCTAGTTGCTCGAAGGAATAAGTGAAATAAAAATATCCAAATAAAATAAATATCATATCTATTCCAATGAATTCGGACCGAATACTATCAAGCACATCACTATGAAAACTAGACGCACGATGTAACTTTGTACAAGCGCGCCAAAGAACAAAAAATAAATGTTTTCATATTATTTACAAACTATTTTAAGTTTTGAAACAGAGTTTATTGGAAAATTACTTGATTCTGACATTTTGACATAAAGTTTTATATTAAAGAGGTATTCTAAATCATTCGGCAAATGTGTCGCTCGTGCAAGGTTATATCGATTAATTTAAGAATAATCTGTCAAATCGGTAATAACTCAGCGGCCGTACTATAATAAATGATAATGACTGATGACTATTATAATATTCAAAGTTATTTTCCCATTTTCGTGACAATCCTTAGCATACATGGCAAACGGAGGAAGCATCGCCTGACATCAAAGGCGTTTCATAACTGTTAGGTGTTTTTAAACTGTGCCGAAACCATGCTTAATTTTTTGACACATACATAAGCCACACAACTTTCTTCTTTCTTTCTTTCTTTGTCATCCAGTGAAAGTTCACCAATGGACGCAACTAAAACCATGTTGTTGGTTTCAAATTATTTAAGATGCATATTTAGTGCATATGAGCGCGTGGTCAGAATAAATAATAGTACTACGTACAGAAGTTTCACTCTTTTGATGTTGCCGACGTTTAATAGGCTACATAATTATTATTAATAAGATAAATTGCGCATGCAAGCTAAATAAACCTTTATCGCTGCGCGCAAGTGTCCGTATTACTTTGCATCTTTTCCCATTCCCACATCACGGCTGTTTTTCCGTGATTACTTAGGGCTGTCAAAAATATATTAAAACACATGCAAGTAGGTACTTATTAAGCTTATAATATATATTAATATATGCTCATTTATCTACTATTTATGCACACTTCTATTTACGGATCTTCTTCACCAAGGCATAGAATAAATAATATGTAGTGCTACTCGAACGTTAGTACCAAATCACTGTTAAGCGATGAGGCCACCTAATTGTACATAAATTTATATGTTGTGTGCAATAAAGAATATAAATAAATAAATAAATTAAACGTTGCAAAATCGTAAGCAAAATAGGTATGGTACCTATTCTGACTGATCAAATGAACATATTTTTGCTACTATGCGAATTCTGTGCCTAACGCATGCAACGTGCAAGGTCACTCGTCGTGAAGGTAGGTGGTGTAAACAACAAATGAACCTGAAATACGATTCCTAAATGAAATGTGATTGTATTCTAATTAGTTAAAAATCTTGTAAACAAAGTTTTAATTTCAGTGCTTTGTGATAACTTAAAATATTTCAATTACAAAATTACCTACTTCGATTTACCTACGTAAATTTCGTAAGTTACCTACGTAAATTTAACAAAGTTTTGTAATAAAGTACTTAGGTATTACTTCTGTATTAAAATTATTACGTAATTCTTTTTTGCTATAAGTATTTAGTTAACAAAAAAATGAAATAAATGTATTTTTCATTATGTTTAGGTAACTTAAAAATTATATATCTGAATCCTTTTGTTTGCCATTATAATTTATCAAATAGATAGATTATATACACATAATATATTATTATTAAATCACATTAAAAATTTTTGAACTATTTTATCCTACAATTAAATACTAAACACTAAACAAAAATTACAACAAGTGTTTACAAAAAACTATTTACGTAAACAGCGTTAAAAATACATCAATTGCCTAGAACGCGCTAGCCCCGACTGCGTATTACACCCTGGGTGAATCGTGATTTTAGGTAATTATTTCACGCAGGTAGCAAGAGTGACAGAGGCCTGGCCTGGTCTTACAATAAGTTGGGCAAGGTCTTGGTTTTGATTCAATTAAAATGTACAAGGTAATGTAAAAGGTACGCCTTACGACATCCGGCATTGCAATGTTTACTAGGTCAGCCCATTTTTTATTTAAAAAAAAACGTAACGATTAAAACAAATCCTTTCTACAGCGCGTGATGCCCATATTCAGTTGTGAACTTTCGTGGACCGATAAAGAAGAAGGTTTTAAATAGAACCCTACGATAACACAGCTAAACCTAGATATTTAAAAAAATTATATACGCATATGGGCGTGCGGTTGCAGTGTAAGATTATCCACTACCGCGTATTGTTACACACAACAGATGATAGGCAGCAGCGTCTTGCTTAAAATAACTAGAAAGTAAATAAAAAATTGGTTGGCAAGCGTGGCAACTATGGCAAATATTCCCCTATAAGGCAATCTATGTGGGAGGTCTATGTTTAGTAGGGGAAGGCTGTAGCTGTCCCTTGCTTTTTTAAACATTTAAAAAATATATATAACGTTCAAGTCGGACCAACCGTTTTCCTTATCTTTCACCAGTCTGTATACAATAACAAAAATGACGCTTCAATGGCAAAGATTGGAGTTAGTACATATTTGGTGATTACCAAAATTTAAATTTAGGTTACGGTTAATAAATTAAGGTTATGTTGATATTTCTATCTGTGCATAATTAATTAATTAATTAAATGTTTAAGGGGAGTACTTTTTCCCCAAATGTCTATTTGTCCGGCAGCCTACAAATACACACACACACACACACACACACACACACACACACACACACACACACACACACACACACACACACGCACACGCACACGCATACGCACACGCACACGCACACGCACACGCACACACACATGAAATTAATAATACTTTTAACTTCCCGCTAAGAAAATTTAAAATTTTCTAAAATAGGGATGTTATTGGTTTCACTCCGATTTTCGAAAATCGTAAAGTATTATATTAAATTAGATTGCTTAATGCGATTGCCAAGTCAATCTATATATTTAAAACATAAAAGACTTTTAAAATTGATATGGTCACTATAAAATGTTGTTAGGTTAGCTAATTACGTAATAACTTAAAACAGAAAGACCCTTAAGTAGGAACTGAATAAATTAACCGACTTGGTATTACATGGATCTCACAACTTTTTACGGTAGAAGAACTGAGTTGCGAGACTTGGTTTTTTTTACAAGTTATTTTTTTAATTGCATCTCATTTCTTTTTGTATATAAGATAGTCCTAATTTTTTGCCTTTCCAGTACCTTCTACTTCTTGAGTACCAAGAACGTACCTATGTACACCTGTAATACATATACAAGTACACTGGTTCATTCACTGCAAATGTAACTTTGTAATTATATATATTTATATGGGATTACAAAGTTATTTATGCAGTTAGTGCATCTTGAAAACTGGACAGAAATTAACAAATGTTTTAGTTTTTCCTTGATTTATACTCTAAACACTAATTGTATTCTAAATTTGAAGCTTCTATGTCTGCTGGAAGTGCCTTAGAGTTTTGATGATCGTCAGTGAGTGACAAAATTAAGAAACTTTGACTGGTTACAATTCTTAAACTACTGGTTCAAATTGAATGAAATTTGAAATATACCATATCTATACAATGTTAGTAGTTACGTTGTACCAGTTCTGGCGCACTTGTAGAAAGGTTGTACCAGTTCTGGCGCACTGAGTCACAAGTACGACGTTCGTCGACTCACGATCCTAAAAAAAAAAAAAAAAAGGTTTTGGCATGCTCTGATCACGAATCTGCGGTCCATTTTTGCGTAGGATGCACGGTTCCGGAGATGTGCAGATCAATTAACTCTTATCTAATTGATATCCGCTTCGAGCCTCCACCGTCATTAGCGCTCCATTGTTCTTATCTACTTATCTATTGTTCATTCAATACCGTCATTATCTATTCTTCCTCAGCGTGGTGATATTGTTATATACTCCTTTGTTCCTATCTACACTAATTTGACTCATTAATAAAACACATTACCCAATTTTGTTAAAATTTTTATTTATAAAATACAAAATCTTATTACTTATTATCTATAAAATAGGAGCGAAACATCTCATCCACTAAAATATCGTTGTACAATGTGTTCCCTGTAAATATACTCGTAAAACTATGCATTGAACATCCCTGAAACTTATATAGCAAATACATTAAGCAATATTCGCCACAAACTGAAGTCCACTCATTCTGAATCCTATCAACATTCCAGTTCCATCTTTTACAATTTCTTTTAAAAAACTCTAGATGATATCGTACAGGTGCCCGTCCGAATGAATCAAAATATTGACCGACGTCATTCGTATCGATATATAAAGCTACCCAATGTGACCCTGGTTTATCATCTGTATCCAAATTGCATATTATATACGTTGGTACGTGGGTGTACATGGGTAGTTTATTGGCAGCATAAACATTATTTTCTAGAGTGGGGTGAATCTTTTTCAGATGTTGTTGTACATCTAGTGTATCCATAATATTACTGCTATTAGTAGATTATTACAGTACCAATCTACTCAATGACTAATATAGGAATGATCAATTATAGTGATATCTAAATATTAAATTACATTCTTTGTGTTATACAAATCGTATTTGAGTCACCAATACATTGAACAAGACAAGACAGGAAGGGCGTAGGAATGTAGAGATAAGCAACAGAATGTAAGGTAAGCTTGTTGACGCATAAAGATACTATCAATTCTACTGCAGAAATTCTTTAGATTAGAATTATTACTCACTGGTACTATATAAGACCAAGCAACTGCAGTCATGGAGTTAGTGTATGGTCGTTTGACCGCAGTGGATCTATCAATACTACGTTTGTGTTACTTCAACGCATCAAAGGCCATGGATGTAAGTGTTTATTCTATTGACAAACTTACTTTTCTTTCTGTTACTTTCTTACGTGTGTATGATTTAGTGTTAACAAATTATATTTAAATATTATGTGTGTGTATATGGTTAAGCCGTGGTAGCTCAGATGGTTAGCGCAAAATGTAAAATTCACAGTACGCGACCCGGGTTCGATCCCCGCCGGCACCAATTAAATTGTTAATTACAATTTTAAGCGTTAATTTACCACGTGCTCAGCGGTGAAGGAAAACATCGTGAGGAATGCATGTCTGAGATAATTTCGAAGGCATGTGAAGTTTGCCAACACGCATTGAGGTATCGCAGCGAACATTTCCTAGCCCTAAAACCCTCTCAGAAATGAGAGGAGGCCTATGTTCAGCAGTGGACTTTAATAGGTTGTAACTTTAGCTTTTTTAACTTTTATGATTAAGTGTTACCAAATTGATATTAACATGATAACTGTGTTGTTGCAGAAATCATTGAGCTTCGATGAAAATACATATAAACAGTATTACTACTCGCCACTCTCCCCTCAAGAAGAGAGTGATGACATCGTCATTAATAATAACACATGCGATGGTGGAAAAAGAAAATCGCAATCGATTGATCATTTTTTTGAAGCTGAATCAAAAATAAAAAAGAGGAAGCTGTTATCATCAACCGTAGCACGAGCCGCTAGAGATGGTGTATCATACATTTCTACTAATTCTGACGATGGAGACCAAGCGACGCATCTCATCAAAATTGAAATGTACGATATGAAGAAGCTATCCAAGATTCCAACTACTGATCATTGGAAACATGCTTCCACGAGGATTAAATATTACGTAAAGACTAATAAGGATAGCATCTACGACAACACAAACGCCCTCGTATACAATATTACAAAGACAATAGCAGAAAGTGAAAAAGTTAAAAAATACTTTTTTAACAATGACAGTCATTAGCTGATCATTAGTGAATGTGATTCTGTTTACTTAAATTACTTCCGTGTACTCATTATATTCTATTTCTAATCCTTTGTTAGACTTAAATATCGGACATTATTTGAAATTTGGGTATCAGTTGGTCTACCAACACTGAACTGTTACTTACTCTGCTACCTAATTTCTTCTTTACTATAAGGATGGCAAACTTCAGTGAAGTGTGCACCAGTGCTTTCTTTTCCACAACCATGGAAGAGAATACGGAACTATTCAACAGCGAATTAAATCAGGAGTTGTCTAAAGTTTGTGATGAAATGGAGAAGGATCAACTGTTCGATTCATCGTATGATGATGATTTGTATAATCACTGTGCGATGGTTGAAACACAGTTAACAGTACTTACTTAGTAAAATAAACATTCATTTCGATCATAATTTACACAATGTCTTGTACAGTTTTTAATAAATTTAAACATTTTAGTAGTCAACCACTACAACTTGGAAGAGGAACGAAGCGAACGAGCAGCAAAGAACCCAAGATCATCAAAAAACCAACAACGGAAGCAGAAGCGCCTACCTCTGCAGGGAACAGTATCAGTAACGATGATCAAGTGGAATGTCTAACGTGTCATATATTTATCAAGAAACGGTATTTAGCTAATCATTTTAAAAGTAATGTTCACAAAAATAATCTTTTAAATTCACATAATTCTTTATCAAACGTTAGTGTTATTGAATCTGCTTTTGGAAATAGGATTTTAACTTATAAAATCAAGAGTAGAGTAGATAGTTCGACATTGGTAAATTTTGAAACTCCTGAACTATTTTTAAATTCTATTAAAGATGATATTTTATTTTTAATACAAGAGTGTATTCATCAACACATAATTTTTAAAGTAAACTTCATATTGCATGCTGATTTTGTTCAACAAACTAAAGATATTCATGATACGTTCGATTTTCAAACGATTAACTATATTATTTGTCAAGGAGATGACTTAAATATTTTTTTTTCATCTTTAAATGATACAATTACTACTAAAATTAGTGCATTTGAAAAAAAAGATAGTGGATGGAGTCTAAAAAACATAAAATCTATAGACATGAATGTTAATAAATTTAACCCCCTACGCGGTACTTCATACATAGATCTTCCTCGTGACATAAAATTAAAAAAGGCTGTTATAAATGTAAAAAGCAAGGATTATTTTTGTTTTAAATGGGCGTTACTCTCGGCGTTATATCCCGTAAACAAAGACGCGGATCGTGTATCATCGTACGTTAAACATGCAAATAAACTTAAATTTGATGGTATTTCCTTTCCAGTTAAAATTTCTGACATAGCAAAATTAGAGAAATTAAATGATATTAGTATTAATGTTTTTGGGTTAGAATATAATAAAGAAAAACGATGTAATTCTATAGTAGGTCCATTATTTTTAACAAAGTGTCGTAAAGATAGACATATCAATTTATTATTTTTTTCCAAGGATACAAAAAATCATTATTGTTACATAAAAAATTTATCGCGGTTAGTTAGTAAACAAATTTCAAAAGACGGTCACATCATGTACATTTGCGAAGCATGTCTACTTCACTTTCCATCTAAGGAAAGTTTAAATAACCATGAACAATACGATTGTGCCCACATTTGTACAGAATTACCAAACAGTGAAACTTTAAAAAAAAAGAATTGGTTTGGTCAACCTATTTCAAATGATAAAATTAAATTTGATAGTTATGAAAAAAAGTTGAAGATACCATTCGTAGTTTATGCTGATTTTGAAGCATTTTTAAAACCAATAGAATCATGTTCTAACGATCCTTCCAAACCTTTCACACACAATATTCAGAAACATGAAGTACATAGTTTTGGTTATTATATAAAATGTTCATATGATGATAAATTATCAAAATATGTAACGTATTGCGGACCCAACTGTGCACAAGTGTTTATGGAAAGTTTATCTAACAATCTCAAAGAAATAAATAGAATTCAAAAATATCCTCCACTTCCGCTAACAAATGAAGACAAAAACCAAATTTCAAATGCAACCATTTGTCATATTTGTGAAACAGAGTTAGCAGAACATTTTTATGATTTTGATTGGTACACCGGTAGTTTTATAGGTGTTGCTCACGGATCATGTAGCTCGAAGTTCAGAAAACCTCGTTATATACCAATATTTTTACACAACCTTAGTCGCTATGATGCTCATTTTATTGTTCACGCGTTAAACTTTTGTGATGGTGAAGTCGAAGTTATCCCTCAAAATAAAGAAAAATATATATCCTTTTCCAAAAAATTAAAAATGAATAACCACGAAATTATATTAAGATTCATAGATTCATTTAAGTTTTTATCATGTAAATTAGAAGAATTGGCCAAAAATCTCAGTAATGATCAATTTCAAGAATTACGTAGAAATTATCCTAATGATGAAGATTTCTTTCGTTTAAAACGGAAAGGCGTTTATCCATATGAACTTATGACTAATTATGATAGTTTAAGCCTAACATCGCTCCCCGAACAAAAATTTTTTTATAGCTCGCTCACAGATTCCCATATTTCAAATGATGATTACAATCATGCTAAAGATGTTTGGGAACACTTTGGGTGTTGTAATATGCTAGATTATTCAAACCTGTATTTAAAAACAGACGTTTTACTTTTAACCGATGTATTTGAAAACTTTAGAAAGTTATGTATTAATACTTATGATTTAGACCCTGCCCATTATTACACAGCACCCGGTTTAAGTTGGGATGCAATGTTAAAATATACAAAAATAGAATTAGAACTTTTAACAGATTATGAGAAAATTGCATTTATTAGATCAGGTATCAGGGGTGGTGTATCTCAATGTAGTAATCGTTATGCTAGAGCTAATAACAAATATATGGGGGATTATGATGCAGGGAAACCAAATTCATATATCACATATTTTGATCCAACAATTTATATGGTTGGGCTATGTCTCAATGTCTTCCTACTGGTGGATTCGAATGGGTAAATCCGAATACAGAATTTAATGTGTCTGAGACATCGAACTTCGGTTTTATTTTAGAAGTTGATTTGGAATATCCAGATGAACTTCATGATTTACATTCGGACTTTCCTTTATGCCCCGAAAACATTTGTGCAGGCAATATTAATGAAAATAAACTAGTCCCAAATTTAAATAATAAAGATAAATATGTAATTCATTACAGAAATTTAAAGCAGTGCATAGAAATGGGGGTTAAATTAACTAAAATTCATAGAGTTTTAAAATTTAAACAGTCTCGCTGGTTGAAGATGTACATAGATCTAAACACAAAATTAAGAACGTTAGCAAAATCAGATTTCGAAAAAGATTTTTATAAATTAATGAATAATTCAGTCTTCGGAAAGACTATGGAGAATATTGAAAAAAGGGTTAACATAAAATTAGTTACACACTGGGAGAACCAGGGCAAAGCTTTAGGTGTTCAAGATCTAATCGCTAAACCACAATTTCATAGTCTTTCAGTATTTTCGGAAAACCTAGTTGCGGTTCAGTTGCGAAAAACAAAGTTAATATATAACAAACCAATTTATTTAGGGTTTTGCATTTTAGATATTTCAAAAACATTAATGTATGATTTTCATTATAACTATATGGTTAAAAAGTTTAGTAAAATCAAATTATTGTATACAGATACGGATAGTTTAATATATCATATATTTACAGATGATTTTTACTCTGATATAAAACCTGACCTTTCATCATACTTTGATACCTCAGCTTATGATGCAAATAATATTTTTGAATATCCAAAATTAAATAAAAAGAAATTAGGTTTTTTTAAAGATGAAAATAATGGTAAAATCATGAAAGAATTTGTGGGTTTACGATCCAAAATGTACGCTTTTAACTTGGAGAATAAGACTATAGCCAAGGCAAAAGGGGTAAATAAATGTATCACTAAAAAGATGACCATGGATAATTATAAGTCTTCTCTATTTAATAAAAAAGTGCAATATTATAGTATGCTTAGATTTAAATCAATTAAACACACAATTTTTACACAAAAATTAAATAAGATTGGTTTATCATATAATGACACAAAGAGGCATATTTTAGATAATAATATTGAAACATTAGCTTGGGGTCATTATAAACTGCGTTAAGTGTTGATAGTTTTTAATTTTATGTCTGCATGTAAATAAAATTTGTATTGATTGTAAAATAATGATAATAGTATAATATGACGTAGAGTTTATTACATATTTAATCGTTGTTTTATTGTAAATAATTTAAGTTAATTGTTGTTTATATTTGCGTGTGTGTGTGTGCATTTATTTGAGGTTGAGTTGATTGTAAAATTATGATGTACTAATTGTGTTAGAAATAGTATACAGATCATTCTGTTTTATATAATGTTTGCAATATATATTAATTGTTAACACCAACACTTTCATTTTTTATTTCACCCCTTAGTACTTTAGACGTGTGTAATGTTTCACTTTATCCATCCGTTTACTGCTATTGTGGCGGGGCCAAGTGGATGTGGGAAGTCAAATTTTGTAACAAATTTCATAAAATCAGTTACAGAAATATGTAATTGTGATTTTAATCAGATCACATGGTGCTTTGATGAAATGCAACCTTTATATAATTTACCAAATGTTAACTACCATCAAGGAATTCCAAATGTTAATATGTTTGACGGTGAAAACCCACATCTTGTTATTATTGATGATCTAATGAGAGAGTCCGATGGAAGAATTGTGGATATATTTACAAAAGGTAGTCATCACAGGAATCTTAGTGTATTTTATTTAACACAAAATTTATTTCATCAGGGTAAAGGGCAAAGAGACATATCCTTAAACTCAAGTTATATAATATATTTTAAAAACCCTCGAGATAAAACTCAAATAAGATATTTAGCACGACAAGTGTCACCAGATAACCCAAAATTTATTGAAGATGCCTACAGGGATGCAACTCTAGAGGCGCATGGATATTTAATGGTAGATTTAAAACAGAATACCAATGATTTTTGTCGTATCAAGACAAATGTCTTCCCATTTAATGGTTTCTGCACAGTCTACGTTCCCACAAGAGTTTAAATACACCAAGAATCAAACATTTCAAATCATTGCTAAATGATGCATCGTCGACTCACAACGCATAAACATTTGCTAAACGCTTTGCATACGCTTAAACCAAAATATCAAAGAGCATTACTTAAAACGTGTGATGAAGAAGAAATTAACTGTATTTGTGAGTGTATTCATAACGTTTTACAAGGAAAAGTACCTCTTAAAGATCAAGATAAACAAAAATTGAATAAACACAAAAATATACTCCGTCAAATAGTGCGTAAGTGTAAACATAAACTAAGAAAAAATATAATTATACAAAAAGGAGGGGCTTTCTTACCAATAATATTAGGTGCAATATTGAGTGGATTAGTGAGTGGACTAGCCAGTTAACATGGAAAATGCAAAGAAAATGATACTTATCGAACCTGGATTGATTGAAAAATTAAAACAAGAAAATAAGGTTAATACGAGTAGTAGTTTATCTCGATTAGATATTGAAATGCAAAATATTATGAATAGTAAGACGGAAGACCGAAAGAAATGGATGTTATATTTACAAACACTGCAAAGATACCTTCATTTTACCGAAGAGGATCGTCAACCACTCAGATTACCAATTTATTCTGATACATCTAATGAAGATTCAAACGAGTCTAAAATTGGTTTTAAAAATAAAGATAGAGATCTAAAAACTTCAGTTGATGCTGAATCTTTGTTGGAGGAGAATCGATCCATCAAAAGTAAAGAAAATGTTGAAAATCCACTTTACACACCAGCTCAAATACTCAGTTTAATACCAAAAACTTATAATAAAAAGGACAGTTATTATTAAACTTAGTTGAAACAAGTAAAGGTAAAATACATTGGGATAATGAAGGTACAGTCATAATTGATAATTAAAAAATTCCTGGAAGTAATATTGTTGATTTAATAAATGATTCACTAAGACCCTTAAAAAGAAGTGATCCAGTAGGGTGGGATAGATTTGCTGAAGCATTAAAAGATATTAAAGTACCACTTACTTATATTGGAAATCCAAAGAGATGTGAGTTTATTAACCAACTTCAAGCAAAAGATCTGAACAAACCCTCTGAGATTGAATTTCAAGAGTTTTCTACACCGAGCAGTAGAGATAAAAAGTCTACAACTAAAATACGTAAAAGGCTTGAGTGGGAAAAATGGACCCCGTACTAGAAGAAATTAACAGGATTTATTATGATCCATCTAATCCCGCTGGTTTTGGTAGTATTGATAAATTATCAAAAGCCATGAAGGGTAAAATGAATAAAAAGCAAGTAAAGGAATGGTTAAAATCACAAGAAACATACACATTACATAAACCCATTCGAAAAAAATTCCCGCGTAATAGGTACATTCTATCAAATATTAATGAACTGTGGCAAGCTGATTTAAGTGATATGCGAACTTATTCTCAATATAATGATGGTTTCAAGTATATACTTTGTGTTATTGATGTATTTAGTAAATATGCTTTTGCAAGAACAATGAAAAAGAAAAACTCAGAAACAACTAAAGAATGTTTTGAAAGTATATTTACTAAAAGTAATTTAACACCTACTAACATACAATCTGATAAAGGTACAGAATTTGTTTCAAAAGATGTACAAAAATACTTTAAATCCAAAAAGATTAATTACTATACCACTAACAATCCTGACATTAAGGCCAGTATTGTTGAACGATTTCAAAGAACACTAAAAATGAAAATGTGGCGTTATTTCACTCATAATAATACTTATAGATATATAGATGTTTTACAAGATTTAATATACTCTTACAATCACAGCTTTCACTCTAGTATTAAGATGTGCCCATGTGATGTAAATTCCAACAATATTATGACAGTTTGGACTAATCTTTATGATAGACGGTCAAACAAACTTTCTTTAGAAAATCCTAAACCAAATTTCAATGTGGGTGATTATGTTCGAATAACTAAATATAAACATGCTTTCCAAAAAGGATATGAATCAAATTGGAGTGATGAAATATTTATTATATCTTCAATAATTGATAGATCTCCATGGGTTGTTTATACAATAACAGATTTACAAAATGAACCAATAGTTGGTACTTTTTATGAAAGAGAATTACAGAAAATCACTTACAACCCCACCTCACAATATAAAATAGATAAAATAATTGACACTCGTTACTCAGGTAACAGAAAAGAAGTATTAGTGAAGTGGAAAGGTTATCCAGATAAATTTAACAGTTGGATTTTAGCTTCTAGTTTAAAAGAAATATGAATAAAGAAAGTTTTTATTTAACTTTGCTCAGCAATAGTTCAATGGAATACTTTCCTGATAACAAGACCACAAATTTTTCAACGAAATTACCGAAAGCTATTAAATTAGAAGGTGAATGGTCGGTTGGAGTTGTCGAGTTTCAATATCCATGTACCATGTTTACTGTTCAAGATCATGAAAATGTTATATACATTACAAAATCTATGTTAATGCCTAATGAAGATAAACCATCCACAGTGTACTACAAAAAACATATTCCAGCTACCAACTATGATAACGTTGAGCATATTTTAAGAGTGTTAAATGGTATCGGAGAGAACTTGAAATTTCGCTATGATGAAATAACAAAATTTGTGTCTATTTCTGTTTTGGATAAAAATATAACATCCGTAACATTATCACCCAAATTAAGTTTACAACTAGGTTATGAACCAAATAAAAATCTCCTAGAGAGAAATTTTGGAAAGTGTCCTGCTAATTTACACTTAGGGTTACCATCTCAACTCTTTCTATATTGTGACATTATCGATCCTCAGATTGTGGGTGATGTTATGACTCCTTTACTAAGAGTCATTTCATTAGATCCTACAAAATACATTTATGGTGCAAATAAAATGCACGTTTTCTCTCAACCTCATTACTTACCTGTTATGCGAAGAGAGTTCGATACGCTGGAAATAGTTATAAGATCGAGCACAGGACAAAAAATACCATTCCAGTTTGGAACCGTGTGTATTAAACTACATTTCCGAAAATTATTATAATGAATTCTCTTCGTGATCATCATAAATGTCCATATGAAAATTATTATACACATCAAGCTGGGTCAGGAGTTGGAGTAATTTATAAGGGTGCACCATACCAACGCGGTCATGGTATTGGGAGCTTCTTAGGGGGGTTATTTAGATCAGTTTTACCTTTACTTTCAAGTGGTGCTCGAGTGATTGGTAAGGAGGCATTAAACGCTGGAGTAGGACTTTTATCGGATATGGTTCAAGCGCGTCCTATGGAAGCCTCAATAAAAGATCGTCTAAAGCAAGTTAGTAAGAATTTAAAACGAAAGGCTGATGAGAAAATTGATCAATTTAACATGACAGGATCTGGGTATAAAACTAAAAGAAAACGATTGACCTCGTTCATTCCACCATTAACTGCTAAAGTGAAAGCTGCGAAAAAACTTGGTCTAAAACCAAAAAATAAGAAAGATATATTTTCAAATTAAATATGCCTTTCCTTCATAATCATTCTTGCGAGTGCGTTAAGTCAGAATTGGATTTGTTTGCACTACCGTCTACACAAACTAGCACTGAAAATGGATTGTGGATTCATTATAAACCAATTTCATCTCTTGGTGATGATGGACCTATCGAGTTTCAAGTTCCTGGGACAGGCGATGACTACATAGATTTGTCTCATACATTACTCCACATAAAGGCAAAAGTATTAAATCAAAATTCAACTAACTTGATATCTACTACAATAGTAGCACCTGTAAATAATTGGCTGCATTCACTTTTTAGTCAACTTGATGTTTATTTAAACCAAAAACTTGTATCACCACCTAATAATACCTATGCATATCGAGCATACATGGAAACCCTTTTAAACTATGCTCCTGCTGCTAAACAATCTCATCTTACTTGTAGTCTTTGGTATGATGATACAGCAGGAAAAATGGATTCTACGGATGGTAAAAACATGGGATTTGTTAAAAGACAGGAATTGATTAGTGAAAGTAAGGAAATAGAAATGATTGGTCATCTTCACGGTGACATTTTCAACCAAGATAAATTTTTAATTAATGGTGTTGAAATGAGTGTTAAATTGGTTCGATCGAGAGAGAGCTTTACTTTAATTGCTGGGTCAAACGATGTAAAGTTTAAAGTTTGCATTACGGACGCAACTCTTATTGTTCGACGAGCACGAATTAATCCAAGCGTATTACTCGCACATCAAAAAGTTTTAGCTTCTACCACTGCTAAATATCCTATTACTCGAGCTGAAGTAAAAGTTTTAACAATTCCATCGGGTGTTCAAGGAAAAACTCTTGATAATATATTTTTAGGGCAGGTACCCAAAAGATGTATAATTGGATTTGTGAAAAATTCTGCATTTAATGGTTCCCTTACTAAAAATCCATTTAACTTTTAAAACTATGGTATTAATTCTTTCAGCTTATATATTGATGGTCAACAAATACCTTCAAAAGCTTTGCAACCATCTTTTAATAATAGCATATTTACATCAGCATATCATACTCTATTCTCGGGAACTGGTATTCACTTTCTTAATGAAGGAAATGGAATCTCTTGTGAACAGTATGCCAGAGGTTACTGTCTATTAGCATTTGACTTAACTCCTGATTTATCAGCCAACTCATCAGCTCATTGGAATCTCATAAAGCATGGTAGTGTAAGATTAGAAGTACGATTTGAATCCTCACTAATACAAACAATTAACTGTATAGTTTATGCTGAGTTTGATAATATTATTGAGATAGATAAAAACAGAAATGTTACTGTAGACTATAGTAGTTAAGGTTATAATATGTGTTGTGTGTTAGATTTTATGAGTTATGTGTAATGCATTTTGTGTGTATGTAACTATGTGAAACATTATAAAATTAAATAAAACAAATTGTATGCAATACATTATTTTTTAATTCTTTATAAATATTCTATTTAATCTAATACAAAACTCTGTTCGAGTTTAAATTTTACATAAGCACACTGACTAAACCACTGTACATGCTGCTGCCAAGGATCATCATCATCTTCCCAATCTTTTAAGCCACCACCACAATGGAAACACTTGGTCCTGTCTGCATGGCCAGTATAAAAGAAACCGGCTTCTGCAAGATCTTCAGGTTTCTGTCGCATAACGAGAGGCCAGTTTTCAAAACTGAGCAACCGGCTAGATTTTGAACTGAAGAATGGATATTCAACTCTTGAGTACTGCATATTCTTCTCGTTTTCATCTCCACTCAGTGATGTAGTTTTGTTCTTCAATGATGTGTTCTGTACACGCATGCCACACTCATCTCTTTCTTCTGCTCTTGTCTTCCTGTAATTTAAGTAAACAGAATCACATTCACTAATGATCAGCTAATGACTGTCATTGTTAAAAAAGTATTTTTTAACTTTTTCACTTTCTGCTATTGTCTTTGTAATATTGTATACGAGGGCGTTTGTGTTGTCGTAGATGCTATCCTTATTAGTCTTTACGTAATATTTAATCCTCGTGGAAGCATGTTTCCAATGATCAGTAGTTGGAATCTTGGATAGCTTCTTCATATCGTACATTTCAATTTTGATGAGATGCGTCGCTTGGTCTCCATCGTCAGAATTAGTAGAAATGTATGATACACCATCTCTAGCGGCTCGTGCTACGGTTGATGATAACAGCTTCCTCTTTTTTATTTTTGATTCAGCTTCAAAAAAATGATCAATCGATTGCGATTTTCTTTTTCCACCATCGCATGTGTTATTATTAATGACGATGTCATCACTCTCTTCTTGAGGGGAGAGTGGCGAGTAGTAATACTGTTTATATGTATTTTCATCGAAGCTCAATGATTTCTGCAACAACACAGTTATCATGTTAATATCAATTTGGTAACACTTAATCATAAAAGTTAAAAAAGCTAAAGTTACAACCTATTAAAGTCCACTGCTGAACATAGGCCTCCTCTCATTTCTGAGAGGGTTTTAGGGCTAGGAAATGTTCGCTGCGATACCTCAATGCGTGTTGGCAAACTTCACATGCCTTCGAAATTATCTCAGACATGCATTCCTCACGATGTTTTCCTTCACCGCTGAGCACGTGGTAAATTAACACTTAAAATTGTAATTAACAATTTAATTGGTGCCGGCGGGGATCGAACCCGGGTCGCGTACTGTGAATTTTACATTTTGCGCTAACCATCTGAGCTACCACGGCTTAACCATATACACACACATAATAATTAAATATAATTTGTTAACACTAAATCATACACACGTAAGAAAATAACAGAAAGAAAAGTAAGTTTGTCAATAAACACTTACATCCATGGCCTTTGATGCGTTGAAGTAACACAAACGTAGTATTGATAGATCCACTGCGGTCAAACGACCATACACTAACTCCATGACTGCAGTTGCTTGGTCTTATATAGTACCAGTGAGTAATAATTCTAATCTAAAGAATTTCTGCAGTAGAATTGATAGTATCTTTATGCGTCAACAAGCTTACCTTACATTCTGTTGCTTATCTCTACATTCCTACGCCCTTCCTGTCTTGTCTTGTTCAATGTATTGGTGACTCAAATACGATTTGTATAACACAAAGAATGTAATTTAATATTTAGATATCACTATAATTGATCATTCCTATATTAGTCATTGAGTAGATTGGTACTGTAATAATCTACTAATAGCAGTAATATTATGGATACACTAGATGTACAACAACATCTGAAAAAGATTCACCCCACTCTAGAAAATAATGTTTATGCTGCCAATAAACTACCCATGTACACCCACGTACCAACGTATATAATATGGAATTTGGATACAGATGATAAACCAGGGTCACATTGGGTAGCTTTATATATCGATACGAATGACGTCGGTCAATATTTTGATTCATTCGGACGGGCACCTGTACGATATCATCTAGAGTTTTTTAAAAGAAATTGTAAAAGATGGAACTGGAATGTTGATAGGATTCAGAATGAGTGGACTTCAGTTTGTGGCGAATATTGCTTAATGTATTTGCTATATAAGTTTCAGGGATGTTCAATGCATAGTTTTACGAGTATATTTACAGGGAACACATTGTACAACGATATTTTAGTGGATGAGATGTTTCGCTCCTATTTTATAGATAATAAGTAATAAGATTTTGTATTTTATAAATAAAAATTTTAACAAAATTGGGTAATGTGTTTTATTAATGAGTCAGATTAGTGTAGATAGGAACAAAGGAGTATATAACAATATCACCACGCTGAGGAAGAATAGATAATGACGGTATTGAATAAACAATAGATAAGTAGATAAGAACAATGGAGCGCTAATGACGGTGGAGGCTCGAAGCGGATATCAATTAGATAAGAGTTAATTGATCTGCACATCTCCGGAACCGTGCATCCTACGCAAAAATGGACCGCAGATTCGTGATCAGAGCATGCCAAAACCTTTTTTTTTTTTTTTTTTTTAGGATCGTGAGTCGACGAACGTCGTACTTGTGACTCAGTGCGCCAGAACTGGTACAACCTTTCTACAAGTGCGCCAGAACTGGTACAACGTAACTACTAATGTTCACTCGGTTACTGAAAATTCAGGCTTCTAGTTTTATTGACCACGAAGTTATAGGGGGTCGAAAATGACCTGAATTGCTTCGAGAAAAGATGGTACGGCCGTGCCGCTTTTTTGCTCGACTTGGCGGGGGCACTGCCGTGCCCCCAGATACTAAATACTATCAACTCATAACTCTTTCACTAAAAAAAAAATAAAGAGTTTAAGTTGAGACATTTATTATTTATTATATTGCAAAATGTTTCAGTTATACCAGGCGGTCCCATAATGAACTGGCCTGATATAGTTCAACGCGACATGTCGCTACATGTTGTGTTGCATTAAATAGTACGTTTATCGTGCACTTAATATAAGAAACATGCATCGACATGAAATGCTTAGTCTTAGTTTAACAGGCATTTGAATAACGAGAGTCACGTATTTTTTCAAAATGTCGAAAACTGAGTATCGAAGTGTCATAAAGTTTCTGTTTAAAGAAGGTTTATCCCCTGCCCAAATAAAAGAACGATTGGATGGCGTGTATAAGGAGTCTGCCCCCTCCTATAGCACAGTTAAAAATTGGGTGAAAGAGTTTCGCCTCGGGGAGAAACCGTCGAAGACTTTGGCCACGACGGTCGACCTGTGGAAGTGCTCACTCCCGAAACGATTGCTCTTATCGAAGAGTAGGTTCTGAGTGAACACCGTTTGAAGATTAGAGAAATTGCAGCAATGCTCTCTAAGAGTACCGTTCATCGCGCGATCCATGAACATCTTCACATGAAAAAAGTGAGTGCAAGATGGGTACCGAAACCTCTTTCAGGGGTACAGAGACAGGAAAGAGTGCGCTGCGCTTCGGAGTTTTTGGATCTTTGTGGCGAAAATCCAAAGACTGTGATCGAGCGGCTAGTGACTGGTGATGAGACTATGATCTTGTATTATGATCCACAAAGCAAGCGCGAGTCAATGGAATGGCGTTATAAGGGTGAAAAGCCCCCTAGAAAGGCAAAGGTGCAACAATCGACTAAAAAACTGATGTGCACAATATTTTGGGATTTTCAAGGCATTTTGATGGTGGATTTTAAAGAACGTAATACAGTCGTGAACGGCGAATATTATGCTTCTTTAATATATAAATTACGAGACAAGATAAAGGAAAAACGAAGAGGCAAGCTGTCTAAAGTTGTCCTGTTACTCCATGACAACGCCCCTGTTCATACCGCTGGTGTTTCAAGGATGCAGTTCGTCAATGCGTGTTCACAGAAGTTCAACATTCACCTTACAGTCCAGACATGGCCCCGTCCGACTATTATTTATTTCCAAATTTAAAGCGAGACTTAAGAGGAAGAAAATTTTCAAGCGATGAAGAGTTGCAGGCGGCCGTCTTCAGTCATTTTGAGGATAAAAAATGTGATTATTTTTATAAAGGTTTAGAGATGCTGATTCACAGATGTCAGAAGTGTGTTAGTATTCATGGTGATTATATTGAAAAATAAAATTGGTTTCGTTTCATTTCCTTCATTGGTTCATAGTTAGGCCAATTCATTATGGGACCGCCTACGTACCTACGCGTAATTCAAATTAAAGTAATGTTACGAGCTTGAGGTTCGTGACAATAAAAATTGCCGATAAAATTACCTAAATTAACACTTTAATTTACTTTATACAAATTAAAGTTAAAAACACTATAATTAAACACACTAATTCACTTAATTCCGCTCCGAAGCTTCGCTTGTGTCGCCGAGTTAAACTCTGTCTCGATCGCATCTTGCGCCACCTATTTATTTAAATTAGCAAAATATCCGGAATGTTCAAGTAAACAACACGCGTAAGGTACCGAGAGTTCGAGTATAGATTTTCTAGAAACTTAGTTCTTCGGGTGGCGCTGTCGGTCGAGAGATCGGTGATGTCATTCTCTGCAAAGCTCCCCTCGCTCTCGTTCCTGACACTAGATGGCGCTAGTTGACTTATTCACACAACACTGCCCCCTCCTAAGACATGCTCGTCCCGAGCATTATCGGTTCCATAATAACGCGCCAAGCGATCCACATGGACGATCTTAGGAGTCCCTCTTGCGCCTTTCTGTATCCGGTAGGTCACATCGTTGATCCTGGTTACAATCCGGTACGGGCCGTCCCATTTAGCTTGAAGCTTAGGAGATTTCCCTTTGCTGCGGACTGGATTGTGCAACCACACTAATGAACCTTCGTTGAACCCTTTATTGTTCATTTTGCGGTCATACCGGGTTTTCATTTTCTCAGACATTTGCTGGCCCGATTGTCTGACGTGCTCATAAATGTCATTCATTTTGTTCCGCAAGTCATATGCATAATCGGTTATACTGCTTGGGGCATCAGGTGGTATCCCAGTGATCAGGTCTGCAGGCAGCCGTAATTCTCTTCCAAAGTTTGCGAAAGCTGGTGTCACTGCTGTACTTTCGTGAACAGAACTTCGATATGACAACAAAAACGGTTGTATGTGCTTGTCCCAATCTCGTTGCCGATTGTCTACAACTTTTGCTAGGTACCTCTCCAATGTCTGATTAAATCGTTCCACCATTCCATCAGATTGCGGGTGATAAGAAGTCGTTCTTGTTTTATGAGTACCCATAACTCGGCAAGTTTCCTGGAATATTTGAGACTCAAAATTCCTTCCTTGATCGCTGTGAATCTCTAAAGGTACTCCAAAACGACAGTAGACTTCATGAACTAGTTTATCTGCAACTGTTGAAGCTTCTTGATTTGGAATGGCGAAAACTTCTGGCCACTTAGTGAAGTAATCCATCACAACCATGAAATACTTGTTACCGCTTTCACTCTCCGGAAACGGCCCCGCCACGTCAATGGCTATTCTCTCCCATGGTGCACCAACATTGTACAACTTCAATGCACCTCTACTACGAGTCTGAGGTCCCTTTACAGCCGCACAACTTGTATATTTGCGACACCAGTCCTCGACATCGTTTCGGCAGTGGACCCAGTAAAACCGTTCTCGGATCTTCAGTAGAGTTCGTTTAACTCCCAGATGGCCTCCTGAATAATCATTATGGTACAGCTGTAGAACATCCGGTACTTTAGCTTTAGGGACAACCATTTGTAAATGACAGCTGTCTCCCCGAACATTTTCCCATTTACGGCACAGAACTCCATCCTGAAGCAGCAAGCTGTCCCACTGGGCCCAATAGCTTTTAGTGGTCGAACTCATCGCTGAGACGTCGCTCCACTTGGGCTTGGGAGCACTGGCCTTCATCCATTCCAGGATCGGCTTGATGTCCGGATCTTCCTGCTGTGCTCGTTGTAAGCTGTCCTTCCACTCGTTGCTGAGGTGGTCTGCCCTGAGCATCCTCACGGATACCACTCCCTTACTCTCTTGCCTAGTACAATGTTTGCAATCTTCAGGACAAGGTCTTCGTGATAATGCATCTGCGTTGCCATGAGATTTCCCGCTGCGATGTTCGATCTCAAAGTCGTATTCCTGCAGTAGTTCAATCCACCTCGCAACTTGTCCTTCTGGATTTTTAAACTGCAATAGCCATTTTAGTGCAGCATGGTCAGTTCGTAAGTGAAATTTTCGCCCCAGAAGATATTTGCTAAAATGCTGCAACGACTTTACCACAGCTAGCAATTCGCGTCTTGTGACACAATAGTTCCTTTCCGGTTTTGACAACGACTTGCTGAAGTACGCTATCACGACCTCTTGGTCACCATTCCGTTGAGACAACACACCGCCAAGTCCTATATCACTTGCGTCTGTGTCAACTATAAATTCTTTGCTTGCATCAGGGTATCCCAAAATAGGTGTTTTGCACAGACGGTCCTTGAGCTCCTGGAATGCGATATTACAACTTTCATCCCAGCAGAAATGTCGCTTCTCCTCGGTTAGCTTATGCAGAGGTTTGGCTATATCTGCAAAGTTCTTCACAAATCGCCGGTAATAGGAGCACAAACCCAAAAATGCTCTAACCTGCGTCTTGTCTTTTGGAACCGGCCAATCCTTGACAGCGGCGATTTTCTCTGGATCTGTGCGGATACCTTCTTCCGATACTACAAACCCCAAAAAGTTAACTTGCCGTTGGAATAGTGAACATTTCTTCGGGTTCAACTTGAGGTTGGCACTCTGAATCTTCATAAGCACGCGTTCCAGGTTTTGAAGGTGTTCCTCAAACGTACGGCCCACGATGATGATGTCATCCAAGTAGACCAGACAGGCATCGCCAATTAGCCCGGTAAGTACAAGTTCCATCAGCCTTTCAAACGTTGCTGGAGCATTGCACAACCCAAACGGCATTACTTTGAATTGCCACAGACCCTTTCCCGTCGAGAACGCAGTTTTCTCCTTGTCCTTAGGGTCAATTTCAACTTGCCAGTAGCCACTTTTTAGATCCAGCGTGCTAAACCATTTTACTCCTGTAAGCATGTCCAGCGTGTCATTAATTCTTGGCAAGGGATAGCTGTCCTTCTTTGTAACGTCGTTCAGACGGCGGTAATCAACACAGAACCGCATGCTGCCATCCTTCTTTTTCACCAGCACCACTGGCGAACACCATGGACTAGAGGAAGGTTCAATAACACCATCCTTCACCATTCCTTCAATCATGGTTTCCACTTCCTTTTCACGTGCTACCGGCAATCGTCTTGGCCGCTGACGGATAGGCAACTCTTCACCTGTGTTTATTTTGTGTTGAACTAAACCAGTCTTTCCTATGTCAGCATCGTTTGATGAGAATACATCGGCGTACTCGAGTAACAACTTCTTCGTCTTGACCAATTCGTTCGGGGACAGAACACTGCGACAGTCTTCCAAAAGTGTGGTCACTCTCGTTTCTGCATCCTTGCTGGGGGTCCCACTCGATATATATTGGCACCGACGTAACCAATCCACTTCCTCACAAGTACCAATTAATGTGCCTTTTTCTATAATCTGGTCCCGGTCGCAAAGGTTCAGCACACGTACTCCTGAGATGTCAGTGGTCCTGACCAAGGTTCGAGCTACTTTCCATGGAAGGTCATTGTTTAACCTTTCCACAAGTACACAACGGTGAGCTTGCCCAGCGTTTCGGGGAAGACTAACCGGAACAATCGTTTCCGATCTCGGCGGAAGAACAATCTTCTTAATGCTGTACACGTTCCCTGGTAACGCACCTTCCATAAAAAGTTCCTCCTGTCCACATTTCAAAACACCTTGCTTAACGTCGATCTCACAACAATTATTCCTCATAAAGTCTAGGCCTAGGATGCAGTCGTCCATTATATCAGCCACGATGACATTATGCAGGTAGATCACATTGCCAAGCTTCAACTCCATCTCCTTCTCTCCACGGACGGGTATACGCTGACCGGTGGCTGTTACCAAATTAATGCGTTCTCGGTTGTATGCGGAGTCCCCAAGGAACTGACTTATAAGTTGGGAACTAACAACCGTACGAGAGGCTCCAGTGTCTATGGTCAGTTTACACGGCATTCCGTTGACCTCGCCCTTGATGATTAGACTGTTCCCATCATGGGTTTGTGAGATCGAGATTCTTGGGGCTCTTTTAACATCAGCCAGCACCCGCCCCGCAGTTCTGGCTTTTACTCGTTTCCCTGCTGCTGCTGGGCGGTGCTGTTGGCCGCACTACCCTCCTGGGATCGTTCACCTTCCCTTTCTAGGGTTCGCTTAGGGCAGCTGGATCGAAGATGGCCCTTTTCCCCACAGCCATAGCACCTAGGGCTGTATCCTTTGTTGCGGTCGCGAACTGTAGCTGCTGCAACCTCCCTGACGCGATGGAAACGATGATCCTGCCGCACGGCTTCTACCTCCAGTGCATGGGCCAAGGCGTCCTTAAGCGTCTCGTGGTGCCCGAGCCTCACAGCAGCTCTGACTTCCAGGTCGCGGATGCCGTCGATGAATGTTTGCACCAGGTTCCCTCCAATGAGCGCAGGTACAGACTGGTATGCTTTACGAACCATCTTCTCCACCTCAAGGGCCCACTGCTGCAGATTTTCGTTGCTGCGTTGCACGCGATCTTTAAGCTGCGCGCGAAAGACGTGTTCCAGGTGAGCGTCACCATATCTCGCCTCCAAGGCCTCAAGAAGCTGCTCATAGGTCACTTTCTTACCGAGAGCTTCCAACACAGTTAAGGCTTGGTCGCGCAGGCCTAGGGTGAGTGCAGTCATGGCTTGGCTTTTATTCCAGCCGTTCGCCTCCATGACGGCCTCGAACTGGATTTTGTAGGCCGACCAGGAAGAGGTCCCGTCGAACGGCGGCACTTTGAATCCACGTAGCGAAGGTGTTGTAGCTACTACGGGAGCTGTTGTTCCATCCCCAAGTTTGAGGTCGTCCAGCGTTTTTTTCACGTCAGCCATTACGTTGTCAACCCGATTGTTTACTTGGTCGATTCGGGTTTCGGCCTCCGACAGGCGGTTGTCATGTTGAGCAACCTTATCCTTCACCTCCCGTATCTCTTTTCCGAAGATAGCGTGAAGGTCCTTCATGAGGAGCATCTGCTCTTCCTTATCGCGTTGGAGTTGCTCTTCTAAACGACGGGCCTGTTCCTCCTGTCGGCGGGCCTGTTCCTCCTGTCGGCGGGCCTGTTCCTCCTGTCCGCCCCGCAGCTGCTCTTCCAATCGGCGGGCCTGTTCCTCCTGTCCGCTCTGCAGCTGCTCTTTCAACTGACGGGCCTGCTCCTCCTGTTGGCGAGCCTGCTCCTCCTGTCGGCGAGCCTGCTCCTGCAGCATCACCATCAGAGCACCTAAGTCAGGTGCCACAGACGTAGAAGCTGCTGACGGACCGGCTTCCGTGGCCGGCGGCTGGCCCTCAGACATCTGCGGCGTTGCACCACCAAATCTCCACTGGTCCGTCTCCTGCTGGCGTTGACTTCGGGTACGGACACCCTCCGTTTCCTCCTTAGGTAAAATCGGCATTATTTTATCCCACTTCTGACACCAATTGTTACGAGCTTGAGGTTCGTGACAATAAAAATTGCCGATAAAATTACCTAAATTAACACTTTAATTTACTTTATACAAATTAAAGTTAAAAACACTATAATTAAACACACTAATTCACTTAATTCCGCTCCGAAGCTTCGCTTGTGTCGCCGAGTTAAACTCTGTCTCGATCGCATCTTGCGCCACCTATTTATTTAAATTAGCAAAATATCCGGAATGTTCAAGTAAACAACACGCGTAAGGTACCGAGAGTTCGAGTATAGATTTTCTAGAAACTTAGTTCTTCGGGTGGCGCTGTCGGTCGAGAGATCGGTGATGTCATTCTCTGCAAAGCTCCCCTCGCTCTCGTTCCTGACACTAGATGGCGCTAGTTGACTTATTCACACAACAGTAACATTAGTGAGACTCCTGCTCCTGTTGTTGCATATTATACGACAAAAATCTTATTTTAGGGTTGTTAAATCGTAAATATTACACAAATAAACTTTTAAATACATTTGCGTCAACGAAATTGACTATTATGCCTGCGTAAACGAACTATGCAATCTTGGGGGAGACGTGGACTTGTGAAGGACTGTAATGATGATGACGATGAAACGAACTATGCGTCATTAGCAATAGTAGTTCACGATGTAACTACAACAACAAAACGAGCGCACACTCCGTAGCGTAGGATCACTCGTATTCGTACGTAATATAATACTTCATAATCCCGGGTCGGGCCAACAGAATCAATTATTAAGTCTTTTTGTCAAGAAATTCTCAGTAGCTGCCCGCAGTCAGGAAGTTGGCGGTGTCTCAACCCCGTGCCTCGGAAAGCACGTAAAGCCGTTGGTCTTGCGCCTGATCTCTCTCCGGTTGTGTCAGTGTAATACCGTCCCATCGGACTATGAGAGTGAGGGAATAGAGAGTGCACCTGTGCTTGCGCATACACTTGGGCACTATAATCTTGTCCTGCGCCGATGGCTAGCCTCCGTTGAGGCAGGCCGAAATTCGGTCTGAAGGGCCTTATTATTATTACTTCATAGTGAACTTTGTGATCGGTGGCGTGCTCAAAATACTGTGTCGCGTGCCATCGATGGCACGCGTGTCATTGGTTCGCCAATCCAGACCCAGTGTATATAACTGCGGTTGCCAAATTGCCAGCCATGCATAGCTACTATGGCAAACATACTTTCTATGAGTCATATATTTATTGATAAATATAAATAAACACATTTTGTTATTATAACATGGTTTGTTAAAATATATAAATTAATCACCTTTCGGGACATCTTTTTAAGTAAATATATACACCTGTGCCAGTATGTCCCGCTATTCCGTAGTTAAAAAATAATCAAACCTAAGTTATATATAAAATTTCTAAAATAGTCTTATAATAACAAAACTTAAATTTAAATAGTAACAAAAATAGTTTGTGTGCGTGTGCGTATGTGTGTTGTGTCTATGTTAATATATTTCATATACAGTTTAAAATTCGATTCTACAAAATATAAATAGAGAGAAAATTTATTGAAGGTGAAAAGACGTCAAGATTGAAATCATAAAAGTAGCATATTGATTTTTTGATCTATTTGTATAGTGCAAATATCTTAAGCCTTGAAATGAAAATAGACTTAATGTATAGAAACGGCATGCAAGCTTGATCCTTTTATGAACGAACAGTTATTGTAAGTATGTATACCACACTACGTATATCGTTGTAAGGTAGTAAAGTATAAAGTACTGTATGTTGTGTATCAGTATCTATATCGTGTATCTACCCCTTATATTAATTGTTTGCACGACAAACTGGTCATTAAGATCACTCTCATAATAGATAACCTTAATCTAATCGCTGACAATATCGATTATGGCGAAAAACTTTATAATGAAAATTTCGTTTGTGCAAATAAAATTTCTATGTGGGAATTAACTATAAGTATCCTAATTAGCAAATGAATTGTAAATATATATTTTCACTTGCATATTGTATTATAATAGGAATTGAGAATCATGTAGGAATAAGTTAATTATTAATAATCAGGTAAAAAGTCGAAAAAGTTAGTTACAGCCTATATATGTCCCCACAGCTGGGCACAGGTCTCATTACTGAGAGGGTCTTAGAAAAGTGTTCGCCGCGCTGCCCTAATACGTGTTGGCGAACTTCACATGTCTTCGAAATATTTTTTACTTACTTCTTAGACATGCAGGTTTCCTCAAGATGTTTTCCTTCACAGCCGAGCATGAGGTAAATGAGCACGAAATTTACAGCGAGCGCTTACCATCCTTGCTACCAAGGCACTAAATGATCAAGTAACTTATTATCAAAAACAAAACATGTTGACAATACATGTTCGTTAGAATGCACTTAATGTGCATGTGCGGCTACTTGATTTGTTTTTCCGAGCGTCGTTTTCATTACATTGTATAATACCACCAAACGATAAGGCATTTTAATCATAGGAGGTCACAAAGGAACGGACAATTGTACATGCATATATTACGTAAGTATACATACAAACAAACACACACTTATTTGAAAAATTAACTCCTTTTGAGGGATTCGTTTTGAGAGAAAGTTTTTAATAAGCCAAATAAAACACAATCAACTAATGGCCAGAAATGTTAACAGAGTCAAGATATAGGAGAAGCTGTCCTGTATTTCAACTAAAAATTAAAACCTTCATAAAAGAAATCAAAAAAGAAAATGTATGCAATAAATTCTAGCTTAATTGGGTTTTCGGTTTCATTAACTGAACATTTTCAATAGCAGCGTTAATGTTTCTCTGATCGAGACAATTTATTCACTGGCAATCCATTTCTGGTAGCATGCTTCTAGCAATCCCGCACAAAACATTTAGTTGTATGGCTTACAATTAATTATTATGGATCTGGATGTTTATCCTTGTGAAATTTATGTATGTAAACTGCCTCCATGATACAGGAGAAAAAAGATCCTTTATAAAAATAATCAGCTATCATATCCTACGTCCGTATACAAACAATATGGATTACATTAATAAAAATACCTTCGTCTATTTTAATTAATAATATAACATCATATTATGTATATGATGAAATTATCCTTTTCTTATTTCTCGGAGTAAGAAAACATCTTATTTACTGTAATCTGCTTTTAAGTAAATATGAAACAAACATGCGCGTTATGTAAGACTTCATAGTTCGTATACGAAATTCTATTTCTGTGCTACACAGTTTAATCTATGCTATCCTATCCTATGCTATGCTATGCAACCTGTGCTTCCCTATACACTAAGTCACTAAGGTAAAAAACTGTTTTGGTTAAACCTTATTTAAAAGGTATCATAAAACAGCACAAAATCTAAACGGCTATATAACTAAACTTTTGTACAATTAGTCATAGAGATGAAACTTTCAGTATCATGGACATCGTGCATGTTTTAATAGGATTATGATTTTTTTTTGATTGATTTAAAAAAATTGTCATACTGAAAATTTCATAGAATGACAACCACTGAAATACGCGCTATATTAAACAAATTTATAAAAGGATTTCAGGTAAAACATGGTATAACTCATAGTGATAATTATATAGTAATTAAAGAAGTCAATAAAGTCACAAAAATTTGCCTCCAAATGAAGATAGAAGATGTCGTTAAAAACGTTTTAATACCAATTTTCCAAAAATCTTAATTTATATTGTTGTTGTATTTGCCAAAAATCTTAATTTTCACGATAACTAGAAATTTTAAGACATTATTAACCGCGCGCAGAAAGATATCTATATTAGCTATAGAACGTCGAAATATTACTTGGGTATATTCAAGTGGCAATGTTACCTGAACAACTCATGTGCATTAGCCGAAGCTGGTACACCAGGCGAGTCACGCGGAGTTCGACAAGTAAACTCCGAGTCGAAATAAAATGCGTCGTCTGCTCTCGAAACGGCTGGTCTAAACGGAGGCACCACCTACGACAAAGAATTTTGGGGTATTGTATTTCATTGTACAACACAGCGTTCGGAAATTGCGAAATCAAATCTTCTTAATGATTTCTTAATATTTACGCGAACACTACACATTGAATAAAACTATTAGGTATTTACGGATTTTATTGCGTTTAATTACTACTTTAACTTATTTTAAATGTCGGGATAGTACAAAATAAGTTAAAGCAGTAATTAAACGCGATAAAATCCGTAAATAATAGTTTTATACAAATGTTCTTGTCTGATACTCCTCAAAACCTTAAGACGAAAGTGTGCAAAAAGTGCGTGTTGTCAATGATAACTTACTAAACAGAAACATGGTCGTTCACTGCAAAGGATAAGGCTATGCTCAGAATTTTTCTGCGGAACCGTCCGTAACGAATATATTCGCAGAAAAACCAAAGTAAACATAGCCCGGCGGATCAGCAAGGTGAAGTGGCAATGGGTCCGCCATATTACCAAGTGGTAGAGCCACACTACAGCTATGATATAGTTGTAGCACGAATGGGTTCGCTGGACCGGGCAAGGATAACGCTCTAGCGTGTGTACCGTATGATGAGTGTAGAGAACCAGAGACCCTTTTTACTTCAAACCAGATATTCCGTCTTAATCCTCAAGGCTGACAATGCATCTACATTTTGATTCTTAACCTACCTATGTTAGAAAAAAGTTAAAATTATGAAATATTTTTTATTTCTCAATATACTAACTACTCCACAGCTCTCAAAAGTGATCTATATCCATCAGTTGTACATACATAAGCTGTGACCTTAACACGTGTTTGCTATATTACGCAGCAGTAAGCTTAAAGCTACCGTTGATTGTTCGTAAATATTTCACCAACTTAGACACTCCTTTTCTTCGTTTTAAACACAAACACAACAAACGAGAACAAGGCCCTTGGTTAAAACAGAAATTGAATACCTTAACTGTGTAAAAAAGTTTACTAAAAAAATGTTTAATACCCTATATCACTTACTTCCACAGCTAAGATGAATTTAACCACCACACCATATGTACCATACCATACCCATACCCATATTATGTTCAAATTCATCAGATCGTTTGGGTTAAGACAAGACTTCACTCTCTACCCAGCACTAAAGTGAATATTGCACAACATGCTTTTGGCATTATAATTATTTATTTCTCAGACAAACGGAGCGTAGTTTTCAAAATGTCATTAGTTTAAACTTCTGAAAAATGTTATTCAATTATATTTCTTATTAATTACTTGCTGTTCGATACACAAAATTTTTAGCCGACTTCAGAAAAGAAGGAGGTTTTCTATTCGACTGTGTTCTTTTTGTACTCGTATGTTACGTGATATTATTTTAATAGTTGGATTTGAAGACCGAGTACGAAAATGAAATTGTAGATGCAGTTATTTAATTTTTCATATTATTAATGATACTTACTTAGTACATATAAGTTCAATTCACGTTTTGTTAAATTGCAATATTATGTCAAATTAAATGGAAAAAAGAAATGCAAATTTAAATATTACGAATAAATCCTAATAAACCAACCTCTTTTTTAAGCAAAGCATCCCAGTCAATACTTGCAAAAAACTCATGGTTCTTGATATCTTCAATGCCGTTAGGACCAGCACCCAATCTGTAAAACAAGGTTATAATCATAGTATTTAGTTTTTACCAGCCGGTGGTATCCGGAGCGTTGCTACCGCAGTAGAAAAAATTGTGGAAATATTGTTTTAAATTTCAAAGTTATATTTTTTAATTAGGAATGAAAATACATTCATCGAAATTGAATGCTATATGACTTTCAAATAAATTCTTCAATACGGTGCCAAGTTAATGGTACTATGCTTATATCCTTCGCGTAAGTGCAAGCAATAAATTGATAAAATTTTACCTCAATCTGACAAACGGTACAACACCACTACTCATAAAATACGAACAAACAAACATTATTTTTATATATTAGGGGCGTTCATTAATTATGTGAGGTGTTTAAGAGGGGAGGGGGTCGAAATTTATCTCACCCAATCTCACGTGGGGGAGAGGAGTGTTACGGCAAATATGGCTAAATTCTTCACAATACTATTTATCGCGGTTATGCGAACTCAAGATATTATATTAAAATAATTAAACAAATTATGGTTTTTTTTAAATAAAGTCGACGCAACCAAGCACAGATTAACGTATTCACGCTAAAAACAATCACCCCCCACCCCCCAACTCACATGAGATTTGGGGGTAAGGGGGTCGAGTCATATCTTACGACATCTCATCAAGGGGGAGGGAGGGTAGAAAAATCGCCTCACGTAATTAATGGAACTACCCTTAGGAGATTTTTAACACCTACGTATTTTTATTAAATAAAGTTTAACTAAAACAAGAGAAAGCCATGCCTGTTCTGCGGGTTCCTTTTAAACAAAGCACGGAGTAACGACTGAGCTTCTTCGCTTAGATTTGACGGCATACCAAGTTTGGCCTTTAAAATCTGCGTCATCGTTTCGTGTCTGGTAGATCCATGAAATGGTAAATTTCCTGTGAGCATCTCAAACTGAAAATATATCAAATCGTGTATATATAGATACTATTATCTTATCTGCCTGCAGCCTTATTATCTGAGAAGCATGGATTGAATGTTTATTATTGAGTAAGTATTGTGAGTAATTTTACTGGTATATATTATGCTATAGCTGTCGTGTAGTAGAGTGAAATAGAATGTGAGATCGTACAAATTAATAATATTCTAACTCCAGGTCTTTGGTCATTTAATGATACCTGTTTTGATAAAAGGATCAGCAGAATAACTTCTAATTATATTACTTCAGTATAACGCTTAGTTGAAAACTTTTTTTTCCTTAAACCAATATTGTAATAATTGTTGTAATTGCAAGTAGATGATCGCTTTAAATACGGCTCTTTAGTTCAACTGCATGTTTTTGTATGCATGGTACGCGGTATCTTCGTCAATTGTAAACCTATTTTGATGATTCTTTTTATTAAATAGGTTATACCTCTCCATTGACTTTTTATGTCAATTTGGGGAGAAAATCCAATAGGTAGTCGTAGTAGTTATAGTAGTAGTAACCATATCTATATCAAGCGTCATCTACGCTATATATGTAAAGTAAAAGTAAAGTAAAGTTACAGTCTATATGCGTCCCACTGCTGGGCACAGGCCCCCCTCATTTCTGAGAGGGTTTTTGGGGCAAGGAATTGTCCGCCGCGCTGCCTGAATGCGTGTTGGCGAACTTCAAATGTCTTCGAAATATTTTTTTTCTTATTCCTCAGACATGCAGGTTTCCTCACGATGTTTTCCTTCACCGCCGAGCACGTGGTAAATCAGCACTTAAAATTGTAATTAACAATTTCATTGGTGCCGGCGGGGATCGAACCCGGGTTACTCGCGTCCTATTATATTTACATCGAACGTTAACCATCTGAGCTACCACGGTGCTAGATACGGTTACTTCTTAATTGGTCTGAGTGGCTATTGGTGCAAGTATAGCTAGAGCTAGAGAATAGCTTCAATCCTGACCAGTGTAAAGCTTATGCGATATAGGTAATCGAAGAAAAGATCAAGCACACAGTGTCGGCCCCAGGGGGTGCGAGCGGAGCGACCGCACCCGGCGCCGTCAACAGGGGCGCCGAAATCAACCGAAACGCAACTACCGAGCACCGGTCACCAATTCTCTCACTCTTTTCTCTAACATTCCGTTTTATTGACGTTAAATAGGAAGTCAAAGTGACTCTTCGGAAAAAGGACTTACTGGCCTCTTTTTTGATGCAATTGTACAAGTGTTTGACTTAAACATGAATGATTGTTGAAGTCAGGGGTACAATAATGGTACATGGCAGGAAAATTAAAGGTGTTCAAAACAGAATTTGACTCAATATTCTCAGGTATTTTTTAAACCATGTGGTTGAAGTTATTAGAACTTAATTTACTCATATTCGCGTAATAAAATAAAATGATGTATCCTACCCAGTCTAAAAGAGCAATTCCCAACCCCCCTAAATCGTATGCACTATCCCCGTGGCCACCACTCCCAGTACCACCACACTAGGAACGACACACCACTCTCGATAATACTGCTGTGCCTGTCGCCTGTGCCTAACGCCCTTTGATCTTTATTTAGACCAAGAGGCGAGGACTAGTTTGTATAGGATTAACGCCCAGGGCAGTCTGCGCTTGCTTTCCTAAAAATTGAGATCCATGCCCGATTCAATTAAGAAATTACGGGTCTTATGCATGATCTCAGATATTATGCGTCCACTATATACTTTTAATAAAAAGTATATAGTGGGACTACCCTCCAGAGAAGACTTGCCGAATGGCCAGGTTATCTGTGAGATCGGTAGCCTTATATGGTACACTGATGTGTCAAAACTGAACCTCCACGTAGGCTTTGCAATTTATTGTAAATACCCCAAATTAAAACTTAGTATGAATTAGGGTAGATTCACCTCTGTCTTCCAGGCAGAAATTTTAGTCATACTTCAGTGTGCGGAAATCAATAACACTACGTCAATCATATAATCTATATAAACTCTGATAGTCAAACAGCGCTAGCAGTGCTATTATCTCCAAATAGCTTCGAGTTGTAGCACTGAGTGAACTCAAATAGAAATAGAAATAGAAATAGAAACTTTTTTATTCAATGTAGATTATAAAAATACTTATTGAACGTCACTTTTTTAATTTACCACTCGATCTACTTTGAGTCTGCGTGAACCGTCTAAACGCCTTGGTATGTAACAACAGGGTCGTTTTTGCCACGCGGGTATAGTATGCAATGAACTTGCCGATGAGCTCGTACGGGAGGGCATAAAGAGAAACTCTTTATCACAATAAATCACTTAAGATCTGGTCTGATACACGAGGCTTAAAACATTTTAAAACCTTAATACGGGCTTTTGATCGTAAATGCGTTTCAGCAGCCCTGGGATTATGTAAAAATAAACTGCGCATTCTGGTAAGAGCCCTGACTGTTGTCATAAAAAGCACATGGCTATACTGGGACTAAGCAATTCAAGGATGTGGCGGTTTTGTTCCTTAACGGAAGAAACGCCTCTGCACATCCTGACCGATTTTGGACCCTTAATGCGTAAAGGTTACACATCTGGGAAACTATCTACTTCGCGCAGAAGAAGTGAAATTGCTAAGCAACTCTCATTCATTGAAGACATAGTAACATAAAACATAGTGACATATAGACATACGAAGACATCAGTGAACTATAGCCATAACAGCGATCACAATAGATCTTTGAGGTCGTAGTGATAGTCTTTCTAGACTTGAATAGCTGCTCGCACAAAAAAAAAACCTATGCATTCTGAATCTTTGGATTTACCAAAGGTGTCATATTGTTTGAAAATTTTGTCAGAATTTTGAAACAGTACCGAGCATTTTCATCTGCTCTAATAACAGATAGATCCAATTTTTAAGCCAGATCGATGATCCCGAAGAAAGAAAATAATATTTGTGAATGTTTTTTAACTTGTGATTGATACAATTAACAGTGCATTGGTTACTTGACTTAAACTATCAAAATTCTACGATAAAATAAAAATAATTCCTGAAAGTTCTAAGAGCCTGTGTTGATTTGCAAATCAGTTGAACAGATGGGAATAATGTGATTTGTCTATTTGTAAATTGCTTCAGGAACTTATGAGCTTAAACCCAACACTATTTAAAGATCTTCAATCAGCAGTGCCACATAAAGTTGTCAGACTTATTAAAAACAATGATTGGCAGGATATTTTTCCCGAATGTGTTAACAGCACTTCGTATCTTGCTTGCTATACCTGTACTATAACTGTCGCTAAACGGAAACAAAGTTTTAGTACATTAAAACATTTAAAAATTGATCTACGTTTATACTATGTGTCAGGAAAAACTGTCATATCTTGGAATCTTTTTCATAGAAAATTCTATTGCCTAGAAGTTAAATTTAAAAAAAAAACTGCAAGCGCATAAGCCAGAAAGCTGGCCATCTAGGCTTTACATTGAGTTTTGTTGGTAGTTCTTTTATCTTTTTAACACTGTCCGCAGAACAGCAGTTTAAAAAGTTGTCACACAAGACTATTAACTCTTTTATGAGAAATAATCTGTACAACTAGTGTCCGCAGCAAGGCAAACATAGTGGCGTTGTCGAGCGCAACAAGGTAGTGCGAGCGGAATGGGCAACATTTCTTTAACGCGAATAAGCAGAACAACTGCTATGTCAAGAGCGACAGACACAACTGTGCTTGCCCCGCATATACACCTGTGTGTATATATTTGATAGGTCTAATACTATTTAAAATAAGGAAAAAGCAACTGCATAGTATAGGAATAGAAGGAGAATAGAAAAGAAGAAAAAAAAATAGAAATAGAGTAGAATAGTTTAGAGGGGCGCCACTACGAGATCTCGCACCACCTAAAAATTTTCCTAGGGCCACCACAGCAAGCACTTCATTGCTGTTCGGAGAGTGTGCGCAAGATTTACACGATTTAATTAGTCCCCCCTCTTTCCACCATCGTATAACCCGACAATCGTCGTCATGGGGTCTACGTTAAATTATTAGATCGTAAGTGTTGAATTGCTTTTTCTTTCTTAGAACAGCAATGGAATGAAGTAATTACTTACATCTGTCTATCCAACCTATTACAACGTTGATGTCTTCAAGATAACAGTAATAATGCTTTTTTTGCGCTAAGTTGTGTGCAATTTACCATCTACAGTTCACACCACCAGGGATTATAGTCAAGTACTAACTTATAATAAGTAAAATAAAAACAACACGACCACAAAATATCCAGTACCTAAGATTAAGAAAGGTGCGTAAATGTTCTTCCCCGGCATTTTAAGATAAAACACAAATGTGATTACAATCTCAAAATTAAACAACGTGAAATGCACATACGGATTGGTTGCTAAAATACAAAGTGATCTTTTGAAGACATCCATGCCCGATTTTATTGAGTAATAAAGAAACAGCATAAACATGTGTCACGGTCGGGCATACCGTTCTCATTTCTAAAACGGGTTACCACACAAGTTCTCGGCACATTTTATTAAATTAACTCACGATGTTTTACTAGTTCTTACCGTATCAGCAGTAATCAAATTGTTAGAATACTATGAAATTTAGGACAAGCGTTTAGTCCTAGGGCTATCATGTCTTCAATGTAAAATGTTCTTAGTGAAAAAGAAGGTTAAGCCTGCTAAGGGGATTTAATCTAATTACACCTTAATACTTGAGTATTAAGCCTAAATACGTCCCACTGCTGGGCACAGGCCTCCCCTCATGTCTGAGAGGGTTTTAGGGCAAGGAAATGTTCACCGCGCTGCCCCAATACGTGTTGGCGAACTTCACGTCTTCCTCACGATGTTTTCCTTCACCGCCGAGCACGTGGTAAATCAGCACTTAAAATTGCAAATAACAATTTCATTGGTGCCGGCGGGGATCGAACCCGGGTTACTTGCGTTCTGCTATCTGAGCTACCACGGCTCTCAAAAATTCAAAAATTACGGCTATTTAGGCTGTAACTGACTTGAGTATTCAATAGTTTTCTCTATTACTACCAGCCGATGTTATCCATAAATGTTCAGTTACATAATAAATATTTTAAAGCTCACCCTATAAAATCTAGACTGAATGGGATATCTAAGGTTGTGGAAAAGCACTTAATTGAGAAAAGCCTACGACGGTATTTTTAAAAACCGTCAGTTTATTGGATCTTCGAGCTTTATTGCTGACCTACTACCATTTCAGCTTACTTATATTTATAATGTATGTAGAGTAATAATTTTTGCAACAGTCACCGCAGTCTCGCATTAAAGGCTTAAGAAGTTAGTAGTGTTTGCTTCGTATTTTAATAGGCCCAGATTCGACAATATTATGTCAGGTTTCTGCGCACAGCTGACAGGTGTACTTTTTTTCATGCTGTGTAGTTGTAAATAATTAACCGACTTCAAAAAAGGAGAAGATTTTCGATTTGACTGTGTTCTTTTTTGGTATGTATGTTGCGATACCTCGTTTTACTACTTATTATAAGACAGTGTTTGAACACAATTCCACCGAGTGGTAAGTGGTCATTGAATTGTTGATGATAAATTGCATATAACTTAGTGCAACAAGTCAGCTCTGTGAACTTGGAACCCAAACTAAAAAAAAAGTCCATTTACTCTTGAAGGCACCTATATTGTAATCGGAAAATCTCACCAGATAAGAACAATTGTGATGAAGGCCTAGATATTTCTTCGCACAGTTTTAGCGTAGCCCAAGTTGTGATTGGACGAAAAGACAGGCACCAGCAAATTATTCCACTCTTTTGCTGTACGCATTACGAAAGAATAATAAATAATAAAATAAACGTTTTGTGTAAATGCGTAGAATATCCACAGCAAAGGAATGAAAGACCGCCTACCATCTGTTGTCCGAAAGTGAAATGGGGAAGAGGAATTAAGGAATGTATAATTCCTGCGCACATTCTGGCTGGCTTGCAACTCTGCACCTGTGCTGTGTGCTATGTAAAATTGGTTCCAACTAAATCAAGGTCACCATCAACCCTCTTAGCACAACTCTGCTAAATGCATCGCTGTTAAGTGGCATTTTGCAGCACAGTCACTAGTCTACATAATTTGACAGCAGTCCATGCTCAATCGGACTTGCGCTTGATTGGGTCAGTTGCTGCCCCAGTATGAAGTAAATACTACCCTTGTTAGGACATCTAGTTTCCTTGCGGTAGTTTAGGCCTTGGACTCAATGAACCTCTTAAAGTTGAGCTTTGGAAAAATAACAACCCCTAACAACTGAAGGTCAAATCTCACATCCCGGAAAGTAGGAGAGTGGTCTACTTTTTGCAGTGAAGTGATACACTTGTATTTTGGAGGCGTTCACACAAGATTAGCAACGCCACATTCAGTGACTTCCTGCAATGAGAGATTGAGAGGCACTAACCATCTCTATTGGACTGGATTTGATTCGCACTGGCACGAGCTTTCAGCTGGTAGCTACTCACAGCAGGATGAGAGTTGCACAGAGAATGGATCAGGAAGTAGAGTGGGATAAGGAAATCCGACGTTAAATGTTATAGAGTCAGACGATCATCCTTGATGACAACTTGGTGAGACCATTTACTCAGAAAAACCTTTCAGTCAATAAAAATTAACTGAATTTTATTAATTTGTTAAAAAAGAAATACCATGCCAAATCCCGTCAAAGACACTAAAGAAAATAACAAGTGCTTCCCGAATGTCATCTAGGGCGACACCCGATATGTGAGTGGCAAATGCTAGATGATAGTGAAAATAATAATAATCGCTAATTGTGAACCAATTTTGAGGAATCTTTTTATAAAAATATAAAACCTTAAGTTTTATATTTCTTAGTCCACTAAAAATGGTTAAAATAATACTTTTAATGAAAATTTTGAGCAAAAACTAACATCAAAATAAATTTCATACACTATCTTAGCACCAAATTTGATAGAAGAAACTTGATTTGTTTTGTCCTTATTTTCCATATTTGTACTATATTTTAATGTGATTCTTAAATCACTTTATGCAGGGATGTTGAAAAAACAGAATTTCAGTGATTGCCTTACACAAAGTGGGTATGGAGCCATTAGTAATTTTTAAGACACTTCAGGTGGGCTTTTAGCAGGGGGCTGTGAGCTCAATATGGTCAAAAAATTATAAGTAAAAGCTTAGATTTCTACTTGAACCCTGCACACAAAAGAGAACATGCCCAGATTTCGTACCTGCAGCTTATGAGATTGAATCTATTAAATCTAGCTTCTGGACAATGTATCAGATTTCATAAAGATCGGTCCTTGTCCAGTCCAAATCTGAACCCATTGGATTGGACAAACTTGGTTGGTACTAAAGGATAGGGCCCACTTAAAATATTACTCCAATGATGAGGACTCTCAATAAACCTTTAGAGCTAGCAGTACCTGAATTAATGCAGTGGATCCCCATTTCTCGAGACAATGAAGAAACACACAGTGTTATTTCATTAAAACAAATACAGATATATGAAGTGAGTATATGAAGACCAATATTTAACTGAAATAATGATTGTTATTAAATCTTTATTTCAGTTAAAATATTAGTCTGGTGTAAAATTATTACAAACTAAGCAGAAAAACATGTCCTTTTAATATACATATAATACATACCATGAGCACACCAAAGGACCACCAGTCAGCAGCAAACGTATGACCTCTTCTATTCACAACCTCAGGTGCCATATATTCGACAGTACCACAAAAACTATAAGCTTTATCACTACTTGGTGGAAGTTTCGACAAGCCAAAGTCTGTAAGGGCTATATGCCCATCAGCATCAAGCAAAATATTCTCTGGTTTGAGGTCCCTGTATATGATTCCTAGCTGATGAACATGTTCTAAGGCTAGAGCAAGCTCGGCTAAGTAAAACTTCACATCCTCTTCTGTAAACATAACCTGTTATAATGTTAAATTGAGATTAAGTAAACATTCACAACATAATTAATAATAGTTATATTTAGACAAACCACAAAGTACAATTTTCCTATAAACTTTGTTAATACTAATTACCTCTTTGCTTAGACGTGAAAATAGGTCACCACCACGGAGGAAGTCTAGTATCAAATATAATTTGCCTGCAGTTTGAAAGGCATAATGCAATTTAACAATAAATGGGTGGCCCATTTCAACTAAAATATTTCTTTCCATTTTCGTGCGCTCTCTGTCTCTTACTTTTAATGTAGCTTTTTTAAGTACCTAAAACAATGAAATGTACATTACTTGAATGAACAAACAAAACAAATTAACAAAAGCAAAAAACTTAAATTAAGCTTTAAGATTGTTTGTCTGCAATTATTTTAATATATATTAAAAACATTATTAAAATTGATATTAATATTGTATTGTATATTAGGGTCAAGAGGAACACACAATTAAGCTGGCTAAAATTAGGTGTATTGGGGTTGGTTAAACCTAAGTGTTATAATTTATAACTTAGATAAATATTCGCAACTTTGGACTTTACAAACTGCATACCAAATAACATAATGATTGATACATGCTTTTGTATTTTAGACAATTGAAAAATAACATATAAGTTTAACCAACTATGACTGTACCCAGCTGTAGCTTGACTAAACCTAGGTGTATTTATTGAGTACAACTAAACCTAACTTATTAAAGAAAAATTACCTTCATTGCGTAAAGAGTTCCTGCATCAGCACCACTAACTTTTCGTACTAAAAACACTTTACCAAAAGAACCTTCACCTAGCACTTTCAGCAACTCGAACTGTGATGGATCAGCCTTTTCATGGCCTTCTTTAATAACATCTTGCAATTCTACCTCACGCTCATAACTGACATCACCTGTTGAGTCAAGGCTTTCTGTTGTAGAAGCTTGACGGGATTCAGCTGAATTTTCTACAACGATTGGAAGACTGTTTGTTGGTTGATTATTGGCGCCACGCTATATGTGAATAAAATATATTTAGTTCAATAAACTCTGTGGTGAATGATCATTCACAACAAAGAATTTGTCTTTTAATATAATATAAAATTATCACGAAGTGTTACAGTGGATATAAGAAATACTAGATATAATTTTTAAATGCGACCTGATATATGTTTATCTTTAATGTATATTATTTATATTGTTATCGCATGTTTGTGAAATCTTATTAGACAAATAAATAGATGTACTAAAATAATTGCGAAAATAAATCTCCAACCATAAAATAATTATTTAATACCGTATTATCACCAACATTTTGCATTCGCCAAGGATCAGAGGAATTTGCCAAAGGCATGTTTTCTGGCTTCCAGATACAAACATCCAACAAAAAATTAAGTTTTTGAAATCTGTAAAACAAGTACACTACTATTACACCATATTTTACGTAATTTGTGTATTTGCCCGTGTAATAAATAAAATACGGAAGGGAAGTACAAAAAACGACGAACTTTGGTTTTTTGATATTGTCATTGTACGATAATGACATATGTTATACGTCATACACGCGTGACAGAGTATATATTATGCGTGTGAGCGTCTGTACTCTTTGGTATAGCGCAAAAAGTATTATGTAGGCTCAGAAGGGCTAGAACCTAGAGCCGTAAAGCCAGTTAATAAAAAAAGTATAAGTATTGCACTTATAGTTCATAAAAGGTAGCATACATTATGGGCATGCCGACCTATAGGTCTATACACGCTATGCCGGTGTCTATAGGATTCTCTGTCTACGTACAGACAGAATTAGGTCAGCATGCCCATAAAGTATGACATTGACAGGTACTGTCTGTACTACTAAGAAATTTAGGACTTTATAGGCGTGATTTTACTGACAGCTGTCGCAGAGATCAAGCTATCTTTTATGAACTATAAAAGATCAAACTTATTGCGCGACTATTAATGTTTCTCTATGATTTCATTTCCATCATTTCACTCATTCGAATCGTCATTCATCATTACAGCCCTTCAAAATTTCACTGCTGGGTCTCACCCATGAAGTTATAGATAACTTCATGGTCTCACCTAAGGAATGCCAAAAAGCACGGTCCTTAGCAACCTGCTTCCGTGTTAAACTTATACCGGTAGTTGTCGGGAACACTAAGCTCGAAGTTGTTGACGATTTAGAATAAATGCGTGTTGCCAGTGATAACTTATGGATCTGAGACGTGGTCCTTCACTGCTGGCCATATGAGGAAGCTCAAACTCATTCCAATGATTGACCGAAATTAGTAATAACCAATAATTAATGACACCGACGAATAAAAGTAAAATATTTGTTCGTACGTGATAAGCTCATCGACAGGCTGCTGTCATTGATGTCGGCTGTCGAATTAAGAAAATTAGTACATCAAAATAAATCGTTAATTCAAAAACAACCAAAATGTATTCGCTTGTATTGATGAATTGGAAAAATAATTTTATATAATAGAAGTAATGGTACATGGTACTAGCCCCTTAAATTGTGATATACGTGCACTATTATTATAGTACGTAAGCCTAACGAGTACTCCACAGCAGGGTGCATACACATAAGCTAGTATAATCGGGAGGTATTGTGCGTCGCTCTTGTATGGTTTTTTTCTGATTGTTTTGTAATAGCAATAAAAACGTGACCTACCTCAAATAATGACAAAATAAACAAAAAAATTTTTCTTAGTGGTCTCCTTCTACCCGCGCATCAACTTTGAAAAACTGAAATTTTCATTTTTTTATTCACTGAATACATGATATGATATTATGATATTAAATGAACACGTTTGTTCTCATCAAAGCCTCATGTAGGCGCACACCGCCTTCGCCTTCACCAGCACCGCACGCCGCGTCCAACGCATCTCGAGTACAGGTGTAAGTATAAGTTATATAAGATTTGTATCACGTTAAATAAAGCGTCTTAGAACATTAAGGTCTCCACATTACTGAAACATGTTATATAACAAAGTTTATATTAAACTCTCCGATCACACTCTTAATCTCATGACTGTTAGACAGGATATGAAGCTGCAGTCTTCAGCAGATTTAATAGCATAAAGGCAACTGAACAGACAGATCTCCAAATACATGTGGCGAAACTTACACAACTTCAATACAGCTCGTATTGAAGAAGCGATTGAGCGGAACCAGGGCTTCAAAGTCTTTGTCAGAGATCTGTCTGCCAGAAAGAGCCAACTGTCGAAGCTGAAGACCGAGTGTGGCAGCATCGTTTCTGGAACACCTGATATTTTGAGTTAGATTGAGGGGTTCTACGGGCAGCTGTACACGTCATCGTTGGAGCCACACGCAAAAAGTGTAACTAACAATCCAAGAGCAAGTTTTATCCGACACTATTTCGATGATATCTCAGACGTTGGTCTGAGCAAGATTAGAATGGCTCTCCAGCACCTTAAAAACGGCAAATCCCCGGGCAGTGATGGAATTACAGCGGAGCTTTTGAAAGCAGGTGGAAAACCGGTACTTGAAGTTCTTCAGAAGCTATTTAATTTCGTCCTCCATGGTGGCACTCCACCGTAGGTGTGGAGCAGAAGTGCGGTGGTCTTATTCTTCAAGAAAGGTGACAACGCTCTCTTGAAAAACTACAGACCGATTTTCCTTCTGAGCCGCGTCTACGTGCTGTTTTCGACAATCATTACGTTATATCCCCGAAACTCTTCACCACTGCATTGGAAGGCGTTTTCAAGCTATCGGACTGTATATTATACGTTAACCTCAATGGCGAGTACATCACTCACCTTCGATTTGCCGACGATATAGTACTTATGGCAGAATTGCTGGAGAATCTAAGCACTATGCCTAATGACCTCAGTAGTGTCTCTCAACGGATAGGTCTTAAGATCAACATGAACAAAACAAAGATCATGTGAACGCCCATGTCACACCAATGCCGGTAGTTATTGGAAGCACAAAGCTCGAACTTGTTGACGAGTATGTTTTTGTATGATTTAAAAGTGTTGGCTGCAAAGATGTGTCGGCCGCTGAACTCGGTCGTGTGGAGGATACTTAATGAAAAAAATGTGGATGCGTCTCGTTTGCTCTTGCAACTTTCATTAAACTGTTTTAAGCAAACGCCGCAGGATTGTTTTTGTGTATTTTTGGATATTCGGAAATTTTGCCTATCTAGTTATATTTTATTATATTTTACAAATACTTTCGAGGACAGCATTTATTCCACTCACACAAAGCATCATATTATTTTCCAGGCGATAAAAATAACCCTACCTGAACTAACCTAGGGACAAAACTTAGTATGCGTAGTCATGACTGAATATTTTACAATATATCTGTGCATTAAATAACACAATTCTTCGCTAAAATTCTATAAAAATGCATATCTATTAGTATATACATCATCCTTACAGATGTCTAATAAAATAACAACTGATACATTTTTCGTTGGCCCATTATTGATAAATAAGCATGACAGATAATAACATAATGTTTACGTCGTCATCAGCCTGCAAGTATAGTAGATACTTGCAGGCTGATGACGATCACTGACATTATGATATTTTCTAGACCATTGACATAATAAACTTCAAAAACTTTGACTAGGTACGTCGTTTAAGTTATTATAATTACCTGTACTTACAGATTTTAGAAATATATTGTCTTGTTATTAATCTAATAAAGACATTTTGATTTACTTGTCAACGATTTGTAATAATGCAAAAGTATAGCACCGAAGAAAATAAGACACCAGAAAAACTAAATGTTGACAATATCACTAATAAATTAGTAGGGGATTTTGGTCGGTGGCAACTACGTATAAGTATACTTATGTCTTTACTAAAGTTATCTCTAGCTTGGTATCAATTAAACATAATATTTCTGGCTCCACCACAAGAGTTTTGGTGTGCCAAGCCCGAGTCATTTGCAAAATACACTGATGAGATGTGGCGAGAAATTTGTGTACCGGTAATCTTTATTTATTACTTGCTATAATTTCATTGCATGGAATTACATTTATTCTCATTATGTTTTAAATGAAATACAATATAGCATTGACTTATATCTTACTAGCGTATGTAGTCTTTCCTACATAATATAGTAAAGGTCTATCCCCATTAAAATGTTCTATACCATGGCCGTAACCGTAGCTGCACATACGAAAAATATTTTTCATATAAAAAATGCAACAATGCTCTCTAGCCCGTGTCGTCACCAAACATTGACCGTAAGATGCTATAACTGGACCATATTCACGACAAGCATATTAGGCAGGTATCGATACGCTCCGTGCATGGCACGAGACTTTACCAAAATTCTCTATGCTGGCGACAGCAGACAGTATACCAGCGTAAAATAGAAGCTTAATGCTGCCGTGTTCTAGAAGGTGCATGTGGAGAATCAGATACCCTTTTTCTTGAAACGAGGCATTCCATCTCAGTTCTCAGGAGTAACAACGCACCTGCATTTTGATTCTTAATCGAAGAGACGTGTTGATGTCCATGGGTCACAGCATCTACGACTATGTGCTCGTATTTCACCCATGTACTATAAAAGAACATTAAGTCTCCTGACTCATCTTTCTGAATAAAATAAGTATATATATCTATAAGCTCGAAGAACAGACAACCGTTGGGGAAAAAAGGTTCTCGAGTGGCAGCCTCGTACCGGTAGGCGAAGTGTAGGGCGACCCCCCACTAGACGGAGTGCCGACCTGGAAAGACATGCAGGAAGTCGTTGGATGCAGGTGGCTCAGGACCGAGCTTTGTGGCGTACCTTGGGGGAGGCCTATGTTCAGCAGTGGACTTGTGAAGGGCTGTAATGATTATATATATATATATATATATATATATATATATATATATATATATATATATATATATATATATATATATATATATATATATAAACTATCTTAATTCTAACTTTTACCCGCGGCTCCACTCGCGTTTAATGATAAGCCAACTTTTTTATTACTACAATTATTTTGACTAAAAACTGCGGATTGAATTAAAAAAAATCGCTTAAATTTAAGAAATCATTATAAAAGCTGCGGAGTGCTGTAGTGCCACCTTTACACTTCTACAAAATGATTAAGTAGGTACTACTACTTAATGATTTGATTTAAATAATTTCTCTAGAAACACGTGAGCAAGTTATCCCGCTACTTGTAATGTTTGACTTTTCTGGGATTCGATAACTGTCATTAAATATGCTAGGCAATGGGAATCGTAATCGCTTAAAATTAAACTGTAGGTTGTTTGTTATAAGAAATACGTCACTTTCCCTTGGTTTCTCCTGATAAAGTTGTGGCATTTAATGCAAGGCATTTAAATTACTAGTTATCAGGTTCCAACTTTAAGCGTTCTCTCTACAACAGTCAACGCATGGCACGTCAAGATTATTTGTTTTTATTTTTTTTTATTCTGGCGTGCGTTGCCAAAACCGCTAGAGTTACACATATGGCACGGCACCACCGGCGGTGGCGGGCGAATGGAGCGGGGGCGGGGCGGGTGGTCCGATACACGGTGGATGAGGTAGGGTCTAATGTAACCAAAAACTTAGTGATAATTTTAATATCATAATATTGGTTCCTTTCTACGCCAAGCTAATATAAGCTACTCAAAATATTAATCCTGCGCAGACAAAGTCGCGGGCACCAGGTAGTATTTTATATAAACGCAAATTCTCAGGAGGCGTAGCCACTCTGTCCAATAATTAACGTGTGCGAAAAACAAAGAATGACATTGAGCGTTCACTCTTACGTGGGCATAGAGCAGCGCAACGCACGTACCGATGACTTTCTATTAAGCGTCGTTGATCGTCCAGGAATCTCATACCAATAGAGAACTAATTAACTAAAAGTGTCTCAGTAATAGACGCTTTTAGTCTTAGCTTTGGCTTTTGAGTATATCCTATTATTTTTAATATCTGGATCTTTTAGAAACCTGGAATAATATCATTGTATAAAATAAACAGTGGCGTAGAAAAGAACTAACATTACAACAAAACTGGTGACCTAAGCAAACGCTCCTCGCGCACTTGTGGCCTACGAGTCACACACTACAACGTTCACTCTGTGTTCGTATACGGGCGAGCGCGAGGCTATAGTAGGTGCCAAATCGATTGAGAAAAACGGACAATGACCCTAGATATGAGCCGAGTGTCAAAAGGCGTAACTTAAAAAATCTCAATTTGGATGTGATAACAATATTTAAATATTGATATTATTTACACTTCTAGGTCAGCACATATGTTTTGTTTTTTTGTTTCATAAGTAATATTTTCTGTGGTTCCTATAAAAATCGTAAAATCTTACGGTACATCGCGAAAAATGTGTTATATTTTATATTTCAATTTATGGTAAGTAACGCAGAAATTCAATTAATAACAGTTTCATATTTAAAAAAATATTTGAAGCAATATAAACACCATATTGAGCTTTTGCAAAATCATCCCTTTAAAATAAACAAAACTCGCGTTACGTCAGTTCGTTGTAAAAGAAACGTGACAATGGCAGCCAGAGAAGCGTCATTTTTTGTTTGCGTCATTTGGGGCCGGTCCGCATGCACCGAATAAAAATAAAGTTCATAAATTATATCGAAAATAAAGTTTATCTTTTGAATAAGTACGTACTTATTCGGTGTCGTTATCACTCGAATCTTTATATGTGTAAATTAATGCTTTTTGTTGTTAAATGAATAAAGCACTATATAACAATAGATGATTTTTCTTCTACAGAGACAAGTATTGTTTTTTAATATTAAATCGAAATATTTTCATAATTTAGGCTTTGTATTGCACTAAAAATTATATATTCCATTATAATAACGCTTAAAATAAAGTATTTTAGTTTATAATAATAGTTGTATTCGACCTGAAAGATGAAAACTATGATGCATCACTGATATCAGATATCATAAAAAATTTTGATTTTTCGTTTTAGTGCACTAAATAAAGACTTCATCTTTCTAAAGCCGTAATTTCCTGCAAATAAACTGCTCACATCGTTACGATATCGCCCTTGAAAAAACCCTAAAAATGAAAATTTCATTCTTTTCATCAAAAATTTCTTCCTTCAAGAGTCACAATGCATCTTTATCTCGATTCTTTACGAAGAATGGAGAGCATTCTATGGATCGCAGCTTATTATTAGCATCAGCTGCTTGCTGACGCTTGCGATTCTTGCTCAAATATTAAAGAAGAGTACAGTCTACTGAATCATTGCTATGATTGAGCCAAAGAACCCGTATGTGAAGCGACAAACTAACTTTAAAAGGCAAGCAACGCACCTGCGATTACCCTGGTGTTGCAGTTTTTCATGGTTGGCAGTCGAAACTTACCATTGTAGGTGTGCCGCGCACACACATGTAAACTTCGCAACGTTGTATTGTAACTATATTATGTAGTGAATAAGATTTTTCAGGCAGTCACTAGTTGCCCGCCAACTGTATGGCACGTTTCGCTATAATAAATATATATTAGTAAAAGAATTCACCTTTCATTATGGTCACCAATAGGCACCCCTACGGAGTCAGCTCCTAAACTGGTGACCCCGACGTGATGCTTCGGCGGATGCGTGAGCTCGCTACTGACAAGGTCCCTGATGAAACCCTTCGCGTCTTGTGGCAGGGTCGTCTTCCGACACAAGTCCGAGCCGTGCTAACTGTGTCCGACTCCAAGGACCTGGACAACCTAGCAGCAGTTGCAGATAACGTCATGGAAGCTGTGCGGCCTTCATATGCCGCCACCGCTACTTACACCGTGCCAGCGCCAGCATCTACTACCGCCTATGACTTGGCCCTGTTGAGAGCTGAGGTGGCTAAAATTAAGGCTACCGTGGACCGGATCGATCAGCAGAGGTCGCGGTCCCGCGCCCCGGATCGCAACCGGCGTCGTTCACAGTCCAGGCGCCGTAGCAGTTCCTGCCGTCCCCGGAAGGAGAACTACTTATGCTTTTACCATTACAAGTTCCGAGAAAAGGCCAACAGGTGTACGAAGCCTTGCGCGTGGAAAACAACACAGCCGGAAAACTGAGCAGCGAGGTACAGTCCGAGGGTCTTCAGGTCTGTACCGTTTTTCCATTCAATCGTTTGTGTGTGTCAGACAGTAACTCCGGACTTAGATTTTTAGTTGACACCGGTGCCAATGTGTCTGTTTTACCAGCCGCGAGAAAAGATCGTCTAAATCAGTGTAGTGCATATAAATTATACGCAGCTAATGGCAATGAAATCGCAACTTACGGTACCAAGACAATAGTGTTAAACTTAAACTTACGCCGACTTTATCGTTGGGAATTCGTTGTAGCAGATGTCAAACAACCAATTTTGGGCGCCGATTTTTTAGCGTACCACAAATTATTAGTTGATTTAAACGCGCGTAAATTAATAGATAAAACTACAGAATTGAATGTTTCGGCATCTGTTGTCAATGTATCTCAACCTAGTGTTAAAACTATTGATGTAAATCATCCATATCAGGATTTATTGTTAAAGTATCCGGACATCACTAAACCAGCGTCATTCCGAGAAACTGCGAAACACGATGTCGTCCACTATATCGAGACCTCTGGCCCGCCCATGCACGCGAAAGCGCGCCCGTTGCCACCTGACAGGTATAAAAAAGTTAAAGAAGAATTTCGCATCATGCAGGAACTGGGCATCTGTCGTCCTTCAAAGAGCGCGTGGGCTAGTCCGCTCCATGTAGTTCCTAAAAAAAATGGAGATATAAGACCTTGTGGGGACTATCGCCAGCTGAATGCGATAACAAAGCCCGACAGATACCCGATTCCTCGCTTGAACGATTTTACTTTTATTCTTCCGGATAAAAAGATATTTTCAAAATTAGACATCAATAGAAGTTATCATTTTATACCTGTCGCACCAGGTGACGTGGAGAAAACCGCTATCATAACACCATTCGGACTTTTCGAGTTTCCTCGAATGACCTTCGGTTTGCGCGGAGCAGCACAAACCTTCCAGCGCTTTATGAACTCCATTTTACAAGGTCTTGATTTTGTCTTTTGTTATTTAGACGACTTACTTATAGCTAGTGACAACGAAGTTCAACACAGGCAACATTTAGAAATTATTTTTAAAAGGCTTAATAAATATGGAATTTCGATTAATTTGGCAAAATGTCGTTTCGGACAAACTAAACTAGAATTTTTGGGACACGAGATTAGTACCGACGGCGTCAGGCCGTTGCAAGATAAGGTTCAGGCAATTGTGGAATTTCCGAAGCCGAAAACTGTTGCAGAGCTAAGACGTTTTCTCGGTATGGTCAATTTTTATCGAGCTCATCTTCCTAACGCAACTTTATATCTAACAGAATTAAATAAATATCTTAAAAGCTCAAAGAAAAATGATAAGACTCCCATCGTCTGGACGGAGAGTGCGAACGAAGCATTTACGCAATGTAAGGCAGGTCTCACACAGGCCGCTACATTGACGTACCCTAGAGTGGGTTCCGAACTCGCTTTAATGACTGATGCATCCAATATATGCGTGGGAGCAGTCTTGCAACAAAAGGAAGGAGATAGCTGGAAACCATTGGGCTATTTCTCAAAAAAATTGACCACCACCCAACAGCGATATAGCACATACGATCGCGAGTTGCTCGCTATATACTTAGCTATAAAACATTTTCGGAAATTATTTGAAGGGCAAGAAATAACCGTGTATACGGACCATAAACCTTTAACTTTTGCATTTCAAAAGGTAGGACGCGATGAAAGCGAAACGCCTCGGAGAACGAGACATTTAGCTTTCATAAGTGAGTTCACTACAAATATAAAACATATAACCGGTACGAATAACATCGTAGCTGACACCTTATCGCGCATCGAAGCCGTGACTATGCCAACTGCGTTGAATTTCGATGACATTGCAAATGAGCAGCGTAGCGACAGTTATATCATGAATGTTATGTCTGGTTTAAATACCGATAATATTTTGTTAAAGGAACTAGTTATACCTATGTTAAATAAGTCTATTTTTTGTGAGATGTCTACTGATACAGCTCGTCCGTACCTACCGGAAAAGTTTCGACGCCTAGCTTTTGATAGTTTACATGATTTGAGCCATCCTGGAATTCGTTCTACGCGAAAGATGTTAGCCAAAAAGTATTTCTGGCCTAGTATGAATCGTGATGTTTCTTTGTGGGCAAAAACGTGCATACAATGTCAACGTTCTAAAGTTAACAGACATACGGTATCGAATCTGACTAAGTTTCCGGAAGTAGAGCGTTTTGAGCATTTGCACGTCGATATCGTTGGCCCTCTTGAGATCTCTCCAGATGGTTATAGATACTTACTTACGATAATTGATAGGAGGACCAGGTGGCCTGAAGCTTTTCCGTTACGAGACATTACGGCAGAAACTGTTGCCAAACATTTATATGAAGGTTGGATTTGTCGTTACGGTTGCCCGATAAAGTTAACTAGCGACCAAGGTCGCCAGTTTGAGAGTAGTCTTTTTAACCAGCTGTTAAAAATGTTGGGGGTTAATAGAATTCGAACTACTCCTTATCATCCGCAAAGCAATGGCGCAGTTGAACGTTGGCATCGTTCTTTAAAAGCAGCACTTTCAGCTCGCCTGTCACATGGGTCCTGGGTGGAAGAGCTACCCACAGTATTACTGGGGCTTCGCGCGGCCGCCCGCAGCGACTCAGGGGTTAGCGCCGCCGAGTTAACGTTCGGACGAAACTTGCGTCTACCGGGAGACTTTTATGACAGCTTTTCGAACAACCGTAACGTCAATGATTATTGTTTAGTGGATAAGATTAGAGATACTATTAGTAGTTATAAGCCTACATCCGACGATTCACGTAACTGTCATAGTCTTTTTGTGCACAAGGACTTACGTAACTGTGAATATGTCTTTGTTAGGGACGATTCAATAAGTAAACCTTTGAAACCACCCTACGACGGTCCGTACCGCGTGATAAAAAGGGGCTCAAAGGTTTACCTAATTCAATTACCCGATAGACAGGTACATATTTCTATCGACAGATTAAAGCCTGCATATGTATTAAAGGAATGTGATGGTAACGAAGCAACGCCACGCCAAAGTAACGCTGACAACGCAGCGGATGTTGCACCTGCGCATGTACGGTTCCCGTTACCACCGTCCACACCGCTGACGTCGTTGTTACCCGGCCCGAGCAACCCGATAACCGTGAAAATAACGCGAAGTGGTCGGATTGTTAAGTTACCTTCACGATTTATAAGCTAGTGTTAATATAAAATATATATTATACAATTACATGTCTAAATGATAATCAGGTTTAGTTACTATGGATGTGAAAGTATTATTTGCATTGTCTAGTGCATAATATTTTCATTCAGGATATTCAAGTTACATTATTTAAGTTGAATGTAATTGTAGAAGCATCGTGTTCAGTATTTTGCGTATACTGCACTTTCATATAGGTTCCAGGTAGTTAGTTTAGTTATAATGTATTTAATATAATTTCATTCGAAATACTTCCTTTGCGAAAGCATTAGCGCGATAAGTTTTACGATTTTTACTATGGGTAATTTGCAAGAAAAACCAGTTATTGTTTCTCAGGCTCAAAATACTGTAGAGAATAAAGTGGATAATTTTCAAACATGGTTATATGTGATAGCCAGTTTTATGGGGGCGATAATCCTGTACACTATTTGGGTAAAGTTTAATAAGAAGTTCAAAAGCTGGCTTCGTCATCAAGTGTTAATGGCAGGCATTCCGATATCGGGCCAGAATATGGGTCAGATGATAGGTGCTTCTAGCACCGGTCTGCAGCATGTGCCCGCGCCCGCCGCGGCCGCCACCCCTTTCGCGGGGGTCTCCGTACAGCCCTGCGCACAAGCGCATTAGCAAGTTTTTGTTGTTAGTTTTAAGTTTATATTCATTGTATAGTTTTAAGTTTTTTGTATTCAATTGTTGTAAAGGGGGAAGTATTGTAGGTGTGCCGCGCACACACATGTAAACTTCGCAACGTTGTATTGTAACTATATTATGTAGTGAATAAGATTTTTCAGGCAGTCACTAGTTGCCCGCCAACTGTATGGCACGTTTCGCTATAATAAATATATATTAGTAAAAGAATTCACCTTTCATTATGGTCACCAATAGGCACCCCTACGGAGTCAGCTCCTAAACCATCAAGTGAACCGCATTTGCCCCTTTCTTCTATAAAAAAAACGTACAGCCTGATGTAAGAGGTTTCTGCTATCAGTAGACACCTGCAGCCAACTTACAGAGAAACCTACAAATGTGTTGTCATCTCTGAGAACTAAGATGGAATGTATCACAGCCTGTAACTATACTGACTCTCTAACCTTTCAGACCGTAACATAGTAGAGTCTGCACTGCTGTTTGGCAGCAGAAATAGTCAAGAGAGTGTTACCTAATCAGAAGGATTTCAAGGCAGAAAAGGAGGCATATCACCCTTTAAAGATAGTAGTTCATTTGTGTTCTTGTATACCTATGTTTCGTTTGTTTAATTTAAAAGAAATTAATGCGTTTGTACTATATCAGCTTTATCTAAACATAAAGACACAGTTTGTTATTTGGGAAATAGGATCAGACTATGCAATTATTTGTAGTCTCGGATATAAGGTAATAATTAATCCATTTTTTAATTCTGTTATCAAACTCATAAGCAGCTATAATTTTTAGCATGTCGTGGAATATCCATGTTTGATATTTGATCCTGATATTCTCGCATTAGCTCCTAAAATGGACAGAACGCTAATACCCCTTGTATCATGTCAAAAATTTGTCTACGATAAATCGTTATTTACACGGACTATTACTTCGGATTGGAATTTAGTTTGCAACAGACATTGGTATATATATGTAAGCGCTTTTCAGTTGTCTTAATGTGTATATAATTTTCTAAAATTTACTTAAAAAGCTAAATTTTTAATAAAATCGCATCTGCGGATAAGTTGCTAACCTCAAGGTATTATAGTAAGGAATTAAAGTAATACCGGGCACCACTTACCATCAGGTGGACTGTGTTCTCGTTTGTCACCCTATCCTATATAAAAAAAATTGACAAGAACTAACAAACGAGCGTAGGCCACCTGATGTTAACTGTAGCTAATGAACACATTTATCCACAAATAAGTATCAAAATGTTGTAAAAAAAAAGTATCAAATAACTTTAGATGGCATACGGTTCTCGTCACTTACCATTCGAAACCTGGTCTTCCAGCCATTATTTGCTAGAGTGTGGTTCTTGGAACCTATCACTTAGAACACTTGATTAAGCACTTTTTATCCAACATTCATAATATGAAATTGCAAAGGAAAATACAAAATAAATATATCTTCTCAAAATTACAGGTGACACAATGCTTAATGAATTTCGGAATAGTTGCCGGGGGTATAATATTTGGAGTAGCAGCAGATAAATATGGTCGGAAGAAGCCTTTAATGATAACAATATTAATTCAAACATCAGCAAGTTATTTCGTATGTGTTGCACCATGGTTTTGGTTATTCCTTGTGAATTGGTTCATTTTGGCTTTAAGTTGTGGTGGTATTTCGATTATATCTTTTGTGCTGTGTATAGAGGTAAAAAAAATCTTTATCAACTTCATATACAATCGACAATTAGCACTTGTAGTTTTTAACCAACCTTTAAATTTATAGATAGTTGGCGGAAAATGGCGTACAATCATTCCAGTTTTGTATCAAGTGCCATTTGGATTGGGTAACGCTGTATTGGCGTTTTTAGCGTATTGGCTTAGAGACTGGAGAAAACTAGAGTTCGCTCTGGCCTCTATATCCTCAGTGTACCTAATGTATTGGTTTTGGATACCTGAATCACCTAGATGGTTGTTAGTTACTGGGAAATTTGAAAAGGCAAAAGGTAATTATTTACATTGGGTCAAAGATATAACATGTCTAATCGTCAAAGGAGTGCGTCTGATGATTTCAGCCTCTAATCCACCTTCTATATATCTGGACGGTACTACTTTACTTACTGTTGTTACTTGTCACTGGTAACGTTAACAGCTTGGAATTTTTTACCTCTACTTAGTCTATGGTTAACACTGAGCGAAGATAAAACGAGAGGTTATGAATAATTATTGTTTTGTTGTAATGTAGCGAAAAAGCACCAGTTTATTAAAGTGGATACAAGAAGTATTTCCTGCAATTTATGCGGGAAGTTTTGGATCGATAGTAGACGTTATTACCGTGCTATCAGAAATAGGTGTAAAATATTTGATTTCTTCAGCTACATCTGTAGCATCTGAACGCATTGCTTCTACAATCAATCTTTTAGTGTCCAATAATCGTAGTAGTCAATCAGTAGAATATATAAAACAACGAGTATTTTTGAAAACTCTTACTGAAAAATATTGGTACACATAATTATCTAACTTAAATTAATAATTACTAAGAACTAAAACCTCACATTCTTATAAATTTATAATTTAATTTGTTTAATAAATATCAACATCCCTACTGAGCAGCGCAGCGAACCGCGGCCGGGAGGAATCGAGAGTGGGGAAATAACCGCACACAGCGCTGTAGAGCTCTTTCCCCAACCATAAGGAGAGCCGTATGCGCATTTCCCCTGATCTATAAAAAAGAAATAACCTGAGTACACAATCATTTAATCATAAAACGAAATTACTTTAAAAAATACTTTTGTGTAATTTATTACGTTATATAATAATATACCACCCAGTCCAGTCGGTAGTCCCGCTATTTCTGGACACAATGGTGATCATGATAACGACCAGGGAGGGGTAGCTAAAAATCTTAGGTGGAGGTTCGGTTGCCACCTTAAACGACTCGAGCTGGCAGCATTTAACGTATACAATGGGCGCGGATTGACGAGAATATCCTGGAGCTGGAAGAAAAGATTATTTGAGATGATACAAGAGAACTAGTTCTTCCAGATTCAGCCTCACAGAAAGTGGACCTGCTCCAGCTCCGACGGTTCCAGAAAAAAATGTGCATTGACTTCTGAATTCTGTGTGATTGAAGTCTGTGTAAGTGTAAAAATTCATAAGGTAGTGTTTTCGAGAAGGAATTCGATTTCTTTGTAGGAAAGTTTTCTTAACCAGTCTGTTACGGTTTTTTTACAGTCATGGTAATTCATAGAGTATATACTGGTTTTATTGGTTTATTTTATTATATAAGTAAACTGAACGTCTAGTATACTGTCTTGATGCAAACTTAGTCTTAAATGAATCATCGTAGGGTATTTTATATTTTCTACGTCTGGTGATTGAAGACATATGGTAATTTATGGAACTAAGAAGTTTTGAAACTGTTGCTAAAGTGTAAAGTTTTCTTACCGAAAGTAAATTACTCCATTCATAAAGTTCAGTTGTAGAGAATCTATAGGGCTTCTATAGGGCTTTAAGCTCATGACTTTAATTAAGCATCTTTGAGCCCTTTCAAGCTCTAAGAACCTAGTTTTTGCTGCACCACCCCATATAGGAATACAATAGCCCAAAGTTTACTGAGCCAGAGCTATGTATATTTTATTAAGTAAATACTTCCTGGAGACATGTCGTAGAGACTTGAATATCCAAATAAGTTTTCTGAACCGAGTTTCCATAAATTCTAGATGTGAATACCAAGATAGTCGTTGGTCAACCGTGACTCCAAGGTACTTTATATTTGAGACTTTATTTATTTAGGAGCATTTACAGCTAGAACTTTGGACGTCAGAGCAATCGTGAATTTTATTACGAAAATCAGGTGTAGGTTGGGTGCTGTTATACATAGTAAAGCAGATATATTTAGTTTTGGATATATTCAAGGTGAATAGATTCTGATTGAGCCAATTTGCAAACCTAGCAAGGCCTAATTCTGCTGCTTTCCTTACGGAGTCCCATGTGTTTCCTATAAATACAATGGCAGTGTCATCTGCATATGAAAAAATCTCCCCATTATAAAGTTTCATATTACATAGTTCAATTCAAATAACAGTAACTATATTTTTGATAATGTATATCAAAAATAGAGTTACAATTACAGTTTCACTTACAGTTGTTCCAATTTTTACCGACTGTTTTCTGTTTCTAAGATGCTGCCAAAAAGAGATAGAGTTTGATCTCTTAAGCCAATGCTTTCTAGTCTTTTTAACATTATGGGCACGGAGACTGTATCAAAAGCTTTCTTTAAATCCAAAAATACTGTTATACATTTTTTTATTTTTATCTATTTCCTGCACAATTAATTTAGTAAGATCCCCAACAGCGTCTTCAGTAGATAAGCCCTGTCAAAAACCATACTGCGACTTTGAAATTAAATTATATTTATTAAGATGGGATAGTAGTCTTTTATTTAATATTTTGCCATAATTTTAGAAATTGAAGTTAATACTAATATTGGCCTATAATTGGTTACTTCATCTCTGTTACCACTCTTATATACGGGTGTGATTATAGATTTTTAGAGGCCTCCGGAAATATACCCTTTTCGAAGCTTAAGTTTATTAAATTACTAATTGCAATGACGACAATATTTTTAGACTTCTTAAGAAAATTAGTCGAAATATTATCCCATCCTGTTGCGCTATTTGAATTTAAGGACATAAGTGTACTCCCTACTTCAGTTGGATCTATAATTAATAAGACAAATGAATTCATTTGAAAGTCAGCAATAACTGCGTTGGTAGAGGTTTGGATGTTACCACTATTGATAATGGCTTCGGCGAGAGATTTACCTATTACCGTAAAGAAGCTCTTTACCTGGTTGAATAAATGTAAAGGATTCTGTGTTAGGCTAAGAAGATCAGAGCTAGGAATTTTTGGAGCTTTAAATTGTGTTATGTCGTTAATTGTGTTCCATAATAATTTTGTGTTATTCGTAGAAAGAAGTAGTTGTTTTTTGTAATACTGACGTTTCAATTTTTTGACCAGGTTTTTACAGAAGTTTCTGTACCTTTTATATGTATTTTTTAAAATTTCATCACATGGATTACAACGTAGCTTTTTTGCATTTTATTTCTTACGCGGATGCAGCGTAAAATTCCCTCAGTTACCCACGGTTTAAGTAGGCGTTTATTACTTGTGATGGGGTGACTTTTAGGGCTGTTTGAATCTTTTCAATCAATATGTTTACAAAGGTATTAGGGTCACTTTGTTTATCTAGCTCTGAAAGATTTTGTAAAACTAAACTATGATAAGCTTTATCAAAGTTTATGAGAGTTTTGTAAAGTCTATTCTCATTATGATTCCTATTACAAGAAATCGATAGGAATATCATGAAGTGATCAGTTATTGTGGTGGTAAGAACTGCAGTAAAGGCGGAATACTTCGTTTTTTCAAATTTTATAATAAGTGATCAATGCAGCTGCTTTCCCTTGTTTGTAAGTAGTGTCCAGGAAGTAGTCCGTGAAGGGATAAAGCGTTAAGATAATTACATTTATTGTTTCGCTCATATGTTTGTTCTGATGCTTTTGGAATTATGTTTATGTTTATATCACCTGTCAGTATAACATTTCGTCGGGATTTAAGTAGCTCTAGATGGTTGTTCATAGAGTTAATAAAAGCATGTGCCGGCTTAATATTTAATTTAGAAATAAAATCCGTGCTTCCTTGTGCTTATACTTGTATATACAGAGAGATTGCACTAAATCGAAATTTAAAATTTTTATTTTTTATATACAAATTGTATGTGTACTAAATGTAGAGGTATTTATATGTAAGAGCCATATTTTGTTGCATGCATTAGATTGAAAGTAGTAGGACTCCCGAACGAGAACCAGGAGTCCTCTACACCCTCTATATAATTAAGGACACTGTAAATAAAAACACGAATTCAAATGTCAAGCTGACAATGTCTCTGACATCCATGTCAGAGGGAAGCAGCAAAACATACAACTTAAAAATAGCTGTTAGGTAGCATTTTGCAGCACCAGCCCAAATATGGCAACACTATTTCACTCATGACTGAATTTGCGCTTTATATAAAGTAAGCAGCTGTCCCGACGTGTAATACCGCCGCACTTTTGCAAGGACCCCTAGTTTCTTTGCAGCTGCTCTGGTCTTGGACTTTATGATTGGCATCGCCTCATTCGGAGACTACCTGTAGTGTGAGATTCACACGCTCAACCATAGCTTCTCTTTCGGTCAAGATTTGATCCCGAATGGCCCGAGGACTTGGTTGGTATCTCTCCACGTCTGTCGTCTGCGTACCCATAGATACCAGGTATAAGCAGATCACTAATATGCACCAGGAAGAGAGTTGCAGAGTGGACGGACCGCTGAGGAACACCGACGCTAGTCGCCACAGGATCAGATTAACACCCATCAACGATGACCCGGAGAGACCCTTTACTCAGAAAGTCCTTTACCCAGTCAATCAGACCAGAGAATAAGCTGGAAACTTAAAAAAAAGGCTAGCGTGCCAAACACTGTCAAAGGCCTTTAAGGGAGACATCAAGGGAAACAGCTAGTGCTTCTCCACTGTTTTCGAGTATCTCGCCCCATACGTGCGTACATAGCATACGTGAGAAGGTTTCCAGCCAACTGATTTTGGCAAAACCCATACATGCAGTCACTGAGGAGGTCATTCTGTTCTAGTTATGCCATTAAGCGGGCATTCAATATACGCTCCATAATCTTGCAGAGTATGGAGGTAATTGAAATAGGCAAATAATTGGCAGTGTCGGTACAGCTGCATTTTTGAGACCGGCTTTTTGCCCGACACGTTGGGCAGCTTTCAGGATTTTGGCACTATTTTAGTCCTAAATTAGAGGCTGAACAAGCGTGTCAGCATAGGAGACAACTCGGGTGCACAAGCCATAAGAACAATAGCTGGTATATCATCTCGTCCACATGTTTTATTCACGTCTAGACACCGCAAGGTTTTAAGAACCTCCTTATTTGTGATATTAACCTCCAACATAGAAGTCTCATAGTGAGGTAATTTAGGTGGAACCTTGTTACTACTATCCAGACGCGAATTGCAGGCAAAGAAAGACGCGAACAAGTCTGCTTTCTCTTTAGCCGTATGTGCTAGCTTGCCATCCATTTTTATCAGCGGAGGCAGAGTAGGCCGACAGAAGTTCGTCTTGCCTGCTTTGGTAAAAGACCAAAGAGCTCTAGTGCCGTATGGTCTGGCCGAGAATTTTGCAACAGTATGTTTAATGCAATCGAGACTAGCTTTCCTTAACGCTTTTTTGTAGGACTTGGCTGCCTGGTTGAAAGCTCTCTTCTTGGAGCTAATCTTCGTAGCTCTGCGGTTTCGAGTGTCAATCCAGGATAGATACGCTAAATGATTACGCTTTTCAACTTGGGTGCATTCAGCGTTAAGCCATGGGCGAGCTTTGCTACCGGAGGGGGCGTCAGAAAACGGGATAAAATACTCCATAGCTTGACGCAACACATCGATTATCGCATCCGCGCAGCTCGACGACCTCTCTCCAAGGATAGGATGCAAAAAAAGTGTCAAATCTCATCCCTATCAACTAACTTATACAGCCATATACTTCAAAACCTTGGAACTCGTAATCAGGTGGAGAATATGACGATACAGATTTCACAAGACATTAGTCAGATTTTCCCAAAGGGGAAATCCGAAGATATCCCGAGCGTTAGTCAGAGCGAGATTAGAATGGCTCTTCAGCACCACATAAACGGTGAGATCCTGGGCGGTGATAGAATTACATGATTCTAAAACCGGGTGGAAAGTCGATACGTGAAGTCTTTCAGAAGTTTACGAGACATATTCCTAATACGTATTCCTCAAAAACTTAAAAGCAAGTAAATATCCTTGGAAAACGCTTTCACTCAAGAGTGAAAGCGTTTTCCAAGGATAACATGTTGATATGAGATTCATTCACTGCTGGCAGTATGAGGATGTTTAAGGTCGCTTGACGTGCTGTACTCAGTCTCTCTGTGTGATATAATTCGTAATAAAGATATCGCAATAATATAACCATAGTAACGCACATAGCGCAACGGATCATTAAGCTCAAGTGACAGTAGGCTGGTCAGATACGCAGGAAGTTAATGAATCCAGGTGCTTTAGGACAGCGTTCTGTGACGTCTTATGATGGGTTGTAATGTTGATAATCATGATAAAAAATAATAATCGTAAGGTACATTGGGCTTAAGGCCAAATACGAAGAGAACTGGCGAAAATTAATGTATTTCTCTTGACTAGAACTTTGACCTGAAGTAATTCTAAGCTTTAAAACATTTTTGTAGGTTTGTTCGGGTCCTTCACAAGGTCACCGTCATTTTAAAATTTTAAAATAAATGAATATACCAACAAATAAAAAAATGTTCAGAAATGATATGTAAAATTATTGTTCTTCCAAAACTGTGAATTTTAATTTAGGAAAAATTCTTTTGCGTAAAAATTTTTGTATTGTGATTCCGAAGGTACCTGCTATCTTTATTTTCGATACAAAATATTATTTATTAACATAATTCGTTTTAATTAAAAACACCCAATAATAACATCGTATATTGCCAGATAAAAGTTTGCCGTAATAAATTACCAGGCGCTTCGACGTGTGACGTAAGGTAACAACAGTCGATGTGTCTGTAGCGAAAATCGTTAATTTATTGTTTTATACGCGTTTAAGTGTCTATAAATGTAAATAGTGGGAGTGCTGTTGTCGTCCCGGTTGGTCGATCTTATGACTGAATACAAGGTTGTGAACTCAAGACTTCTCTGGGTTCGCTTCAAAATGGGACTGACGAAGTTATTCCTTTTGGCTGTTTATGCGCCGGTAGCTTCGTCGTCCAGGGCTGAGCTGGAGGAGTTTTGGGAGAATGTAAGAGAAGTTCTAGATTTGGTTAAGGGAAACGAAAGAACTGTTGTATGTGGTGATTTGAATGGATGGGTAGGCATCGCTCGACCAGGATACGAGTCGGTGCTTGGAAAGTTTGGAGATAAAAGGGTTAATGATGCTGGCAAGCTTATACTGACTGTATGCAAGGAAAAGGGTCTTCTTGTGACAAACACTATGTTTAATCACAGGAAGATCCATATGTACACTAGAGAAAGAAAGAATGAGAGAAGTATGATTGATTTGTTCCTGGTGGATGACCGACTGCGAAAACAGGTGATGGATACACGAGTGTTCAGGGGTGCTGACCTGGGAACGGATCATTATCTAGTAATTACTAGATTTAGGGGTTTGTTCGCGGGTTGGCGCCACCGGACGGCAGTAACAGAACCACAGTCGGTCTGTCGCATCCGAAGCTGGAAGCTTCAGGAAGCGGATACTAGGGACAAATATCACACGAGGGTAGCCGAAAAGCTTGACACCATCGATGGCAGGAAAGAATGTGTGGAGAGAATATGGCAGAACCTTAGGGATGGAATGGTAAGTGCAGCGGAAGAAGTATGTGGTACGACAAAAAGAGGTAGTAGTAAAAGAAGAGATGCATGGTGGAATGACGAAGTGAAAGAAGCTGTAAAAAAGAAGAAAAAAGCATGGTTAGACTACTTAGCCTCTAGTAACGATGAGCATATGAGAGAGAAGATGAAAGAAAGATATAAGCTGCAGAAAGTTCATGCGAAAACATTGATTGAGGAAGTACGTGAAAGGTGTAGAATAGAAGCGGACGAGAGGTTGTCGCACAACTTTAGGGAAAACTCCAAACTCTTCTGGAAAGAGGTTGGAAGGTCCCGGAGTGGTGCGACAGCTTTAAGAATGAACAAAGTGCTTTCGAGAACCAATGACGTCCTCTCAGAAAAATCGGACGTCATGCAGCGATGGAGTGAATTTTATAGAGAATTGTATGCGTGTCATGATCTTAGTGAAGGATCCGGGGGTGACGCCGTGACTGGCACGCCAGACACGGACCTCGATGACACTGAGGTCATCAGCATGAAAGAGATTGAACGTGCGATTCGAAGTTTGAAATGTGGTAAGGCTGCGGGACTAGACAGAGTTACTGCTGAAATGGTCAAGTACGGTGGGCCTCGCGTCTGGGACAGCTTTCATCTGCTGTGCAATTTGTGCTGGCGGACGGGAGATGTCCCGGATGATTGGCGATCCGCGGTCATTGTGCCTTTATATAAAGGTAAAGGTTCACATTTTGACTGCGGGAGCTATCGGGCGATCAGCTTGACCAGTTTAGCAAGTAAAGTTTATTCGAAGGTTTTGACACGCAGGATGCAAGAGAAATCGGAAAGATTATTATGGGAGGCACAATGCGGATTTAGACCTGGAAGAGGATGCACGGATCAAATGTTTTCTCTCCGCATGATCACGGAGAAGCTTCTGAGTGTTAACCAGAGGATTTTCTATGCTTTTGTGGATCTGGAGAAAGCATTTGATAAGGTTATAAGGAAGAAAATGTGGGAACTGTTGCCGGGATATGGTGTGGATGGTCGATTGTTAAGGGCTGTGCAGTCACTCTACTATGACTGTAAAGCCTGTGTGCGGGTAGGGCATGACCTGTCACCCATGTTTAGCGTCCAAGCGGGCGTAAAACAGGGTTGTGTCATGTCTTCCTGGCTGTTCATACTGTATCTCGACAGCTGTTTACAGAAGCTGAAAGATAGCTGTTTGGGTGTGAAATTGGGTGACATAAAAGTTAATTGTCTGCTGTATGCTGATGATGCAGTGCTTATTGCACCATCAGAAGCAGAACTGCAGGCATTAGTCACGTGTATGAAAGAGGAATGTGAAATTAAAGGTCTCCGTTTGAATGCTAATAAAACTAAGGTTCTGGTATTTGAAAAGGACGAAGAGAGAACGAAATGTGAAATATGGGTAAATCAGGAATGTCTAGAACAGGTAAATGAAATTGTATACTTGGGGAGTGCTTTCAGCCGGGATGGAAGATGTGATTTAGATGTGGATAGGCGTGTCGCTGCCGGAAACAAAGTCAATGGTGCCCTGAATGCATTAATAAAAAGGCAAGGCGTGGTGAAGAGTGCACGCCTTGCAATACATAACGCAGTGTTGGTACCGACTTTGTTATATGGCAGCGAAACCTGGGTATGCCAGAAGAAGCATAAAAGCAAGTTGAATGCAGTGGAGATGCGATCTCTTCGTAAAATGTGTGGCGTTACCATAGCCGACCGAAAGCGAAACGAAGAGATTCGCAATATGGCAGGATTGAAAGATGACCTTATCACAAAAATTGATAGGGGCGTACTCCAATGGTTTGGACACGTTGAACGAATGAGTGAAGACCGAATGGTGAAGAAAATATATAGAGCGAAAGTAAATATTAAAAGGTGTCGAGGTAGACCGAGACTAACTTTCGAAGACCATGTGAGCAAATTGCTCGAAGAGGGGAGGGTCAAGAGTACTCGGATACCTAGACGTGCATGTATGAAGAAGTTAATGAACCTGAAAGAAGCGAAAGAGGTATGTAAAGATCGTGACACTTGGCGATCTGTTCTCTCTGGCTACCCCGTTAGGGATTGTGCGTGACGATAAGTAAGTAAGTAAGTAAGTAAATGTAAATATGGGTAGGAAAAGAAATAAATGTTACCTAAGTGGTAAAACAAAGAGAGTTTATCGCATGAACGCTGCTCGAATGTTGTATTTTGAGCTTGATACTTATATTTTTGTAAGGTAATTTTTTGTTTGAGGCTGCCTAATAGGTTGCATTTTTACTCATTTACATTAGCCAAACTGATCATTTATACTTTTCTAGTTTCAAGTGAGAAACACTAAAAATGTAAAATATCAAGACCCAGTCGGAAAAGAATGTACAGAGTAGTGCAAGCACAGAGACCGCAAATAATGTCAGTCAATGTATTGTCCGAAAGCAAGGGGTAAAAGTACATAATTAAGAAAAACCGAAATACTTCGGATGTGAAGTGATTGACCAGTTGGAGTAGTCTTGTGAGAATTTACATACACAGTACCTATCCCCACTATGGGGCAATCACCGACTTTTTAGTTTTTTTTTCTTTATTATTTATGCAATTTGCATTACGGCATCTTGTAAGACTCACAAGAACAAACATTTTCAGTTATATGAGGTTCTTTACGTACGATGCACCAATTAAGAAAAAAAATCATTATCAATTCAATAACTTTTCGAACCATATTTTATAACGAATAAAGTACAGAATTTGTAATCTATAGGAACTAATATTATAAATAAGAAAAATTTATTTAAGAAGTAAGCAATGCTCTCTGTGTGGTTCATTACTCTGCATCTGAGCTAGTTCAGTCAAATATAATCAAAGCCGTACGGGCGGCTTTGATTATAGGTTTTTTTTTTTTTTTTTTGCGCCCGAAGCAATTAAAGGGCTACCCTGTACGTAGGGAGGCGGAAAATGCATTACGCATACCACGATAGCCGGTCTATCGTGGTTATGGGGGACTCACTGTCCTACCGGGGACCCTAAGTGATACCCCCTAAAAACCGCCTTTGGGGACAGGCAGCTGGCTGATTAAGCTCTATTGTGCCTTATCATGAGCGACCCTCTTTTGGGAAAAGAGGGCGCAGGCGGCTAAGAGCCGCTGAGGGAGTGCCTACGAAGGCAAAATAGTATTAGTTAATATAATAATAATTAATTTAATTAGAACTGGCCTGAGCCGCCAGGAGGCAGTTCAGGTCGTTTAACAGTTTATTTGGCGGGTCCGAGAGAGAGTTTCTCGGCCTGCGGACACGATAGCGAGAGGGGGGTGGGGCTGCATAAGAAGCCGCCACACGAATTAAATTGTTTGGGTGCGACTCTGAGGCCTTGAAGAAGTTCTCAGAGAGTTTTTTAAGGAATTGTTGAATTGTTGGGAGCTCTAAGTCCCTATGAAGGTCGGCATTACGGACGTACCAAGGTGCGTTCGCAGCTCGACGACAGAAGAGGTTCTGAACTATTTGGAGTTCATTTAAAATGTTAGGGTTTGCATGGGCAAAGACGGGGCCCGCGTAGGACATGACGGGTCGTATACAGACCTTATACAGGGTTCGCTTGTTACGAAGGGACATTTTACTGTGTCTGCCCAACATGCTGTTGAGCCTACTCAGGTAAAACCGTGCGTGACGGGTGACTCGTTTGACGTGGGGCCTAAAAGTGAGCCCTGTGTCTAGAGTGACACCTAAATATTTGGCTGTCGTATGCCAGGGGACAGGGGTCCCTAGCATACGTATCGGAGGGGTGTTTTTAAGACGGCGTCGTTTATAATCGAAGTGAACGGCGGAGCTCTTCTCCGGGTTCACATCGATGCGCCATTTTTTGAACCAATCTCCTAGGTCATCAACTGACTTTTGGATCTTGTTCCGTATGAAGGGTAGTGAGACACCTTTGCAGTAGATGGCAGTGTCGTCTGCGAAGAGGGAGAGTTGAACACCTTTCGACGGGATGGGGATGTCGTTGGTGAACAGGATGTACAGCAGAGGAGCAAGTACTGAGCCCTGAGGGACACCAGCCTTGATAGTTCGCTGTGAAGATAGCGTGCCTTCGTGTCTAAAACGAAAGGTACGATGTTTCAAATAGGAGGCCACGAGACGAACTAGACGATCGGGGAGACCTATTTTGTAGAGCTTGTAGATGAGGCCTGTGTGCCAGACTCTATCGAAAGCTTTGGCTATATCGAAGAAGACCGCGATGGTTTTATGACGTCGAGGATAGAAACCGCTGAGGATATATTCCACAATGCGGTGAACTTGTTGGGGACATGAATGTTTGGCTCGGAAACCGAATTGGTGGGGAATGATGAGAGGGTCACCGTCTGTGGGAAACAGATAGCGCCTCATCCGTGTTTGGATGACTCTTTCGAAGAGCTTGCCCATTGCCTTGAGGAGGCTAATGGGGCGATGGCTGGAGGGGAGGTTGAGAGGCTTGCCTGGCTTGGGAATTCCAATCACAGTTGCCTCTTTCCACGAAGTGGGAAAATAACTAAGGTTGAAGCAGGCGTTGAAGATAATAGATAAAAAGGTTAACACCTGCTCGGGAAAGTGTTTAAGGGCTTGGTTGGATATGCCATCCGCGCCCGGGGCCTTTTTAGGCTTCAGTCCTTTGATGAGGGATGAAATCTCATCATTGGACACAGAGATAGGTTCGGAGGCCGTAGGGGGTGAGTTCCGGCGGCGGACCTCATCCTCCACTACCTGGACGTGTGAGGGGTCGACAGGTTGAGAACTAGGGGAGCATTGAGCGGCAATGCTATCCGCAAAGCACTCAGCTTTTTCTTCGTCCTCGAAGGCAACCGTGCCGTCGGGACGGGAGAGAGGGGGAGTGTGGGTGATAGCGTCTATGCGGAGGGCTCTAGCCATCTGATAGTACGCTGTGTGAGATGGAGAGATATTCTCCATGAGCTTACTCTTTTCGAGATCTTGAAATTCAGAGAGGCGGAAGCGGAGTTTCCGTTGAAGACGATTGGCTGCGCGCCTATATTCGGGGGTGGGATATTTTGCTGCTCTCCGGAAAGCAGCTTTTTTGGCTTTTAATAGGTTGCTAATATGTAGGGGAAGCCCACTATTGTTAGCGACCGGGACGACCTTTTCGTTCTCCTTAAGGGAGGATTTAATAAGGGTGGAGAATGAATCGACCGCGGTGTCGATTTTTTCGGGACTGTCTAAGTCCGACGGTATGGAGATGGTAGAATCCTGTGAGTCCAGAGCTTTAGCTAGGGACTCCTTGAATCCCTTCCAGTTAGTGAAGGTTTTTGTGTGTGTTGGGGGAGGTGGCTGATGGCCAAGAATGAGGGAGACCGGTCGGTGGTCTGATCCTAGATCGTCTAGTGTCTCGATTGCTCTGAGGTTGAGAGAAACTCCTTGGAGTAACGCAAAATCTAACACATCGGGTGAGTGATCGGTGTTATCGGGAAAGTGAGTAACACCGAGAGGTGATTATAGGTATTATACATGTCTATATAAACAAAGCGTAGGTACTGGCGGCGCGTGGTTTGTTGCGAAACGTGCAAGGTCATTAGCGTCGTATTCGGCCTTAAGGTTTTCAGATAAGCCACTCAGATTTTTATTTATCTCTATTAGCTGAAAGAATCAAATGAGTAGAATCTATTAAGGAAATTATTGTGATACATATTTTGTTAACAGAAATATTGGAAGAAGCTGCGAAAGAAAACAATATGAATGTCGATGTGCAAGGCGCCTTATCTTCATTGCTTAGAAGAGAAGAGGACAAGAAATTAAGTCTGGGGTTTATGTCATTACTAAGATCCCGGAATATGAGGCGTAAGACTTTATTACTGTCTGTTGACTGGTAATCGTTTGTTTTGTATTACTATTACACATTCTATATGTTTTACCGATTAAAATAATTTTCCTCGATTATTATATTTGCTAAGCTAATTTCGACCACGTCAATAATAATAATCGGAAGTATTTTAAATATTATTGGAGTTTTAAATAATAATGAAAGCTGTTAACAGTACAAATCATAGATTTTAAGGTGCCACGAATATGTACGCCGCAAGCACAGATGTAGAAATTCATCCAAAACTGTCTGATATTATATAGATATATATTATGTCTTTACCTATGAAATTGTCATTTTTTATGAAATAAGTTCATGTAATTTGTTTTCAAAATTTTTCTATTTCTATTATTCAAAGTAATTACCCCCGCAATCGAGGCATCTTTGTCAACTCACTGGCAGTTTTTTGATGCCGTTCTTAAATAAATCAGCTGGATGTGGGGCCACAAATTCTTCGAAGACATTTTGTACTGTCTCTCGGGTATTGAATATTATTCCCGACAGAAAGTTATCCAAATTCTGGAAAAAGTAAAAGTCCGTAGGCGCAAGGTCTGGTGAGGCCGGCGAATGACGGAGAGCATGCAACCCCAGCTCTTGTAATTTGAAGACCGTTTATTGTGCAGTATGAGGTCGCGCGTTGTCGTGCAAGAGCAGCGGGGACTAGTGATTGACCAAAGCTGGTGACTACTTACGTTCAGTTCTTCACAGTACATATCTGCAGTAATGCTGATCCCGTTTGGTAAAAAGCTGTGATGTGACGTGATTCACACCGGTGCTACACCACCTAACCAATTTTCTAGGGGTAAGTTTTCATTTAGGGCATTGTTTAGGTGTTGAACCAGGGTCCAATCAACTTGCTGAGCACTTGGGATTGTCAAACAGAATCCATTTTTTGTCACAGGTAACAATGCAGTTCAAAATTTCTTTGTTTGTGTACCTGTTGAGTAGTACAAGGAACGTCTCGACGCATACTTTCAAGTTTGTCAAGCTTTTTTACCTTGCCAATTTGACGTAAATGGACCAATATTTTGATGCTACAGTCGGAAGCTGTTGCTAATTCGGCCGTAGATTGAATATCATCAGCTTTCACAATCGCCTTTAATTCGTCATTGTCATACAAAGTTTTCGGACGACCACGGGGTTCATTTTTCAGGTTGAAATTTCCAGAACATAATGCTAATCAATAGTCAAATGCATAATTTTGAAAGAAACACTATGTTCTTAATTGTTTGAAATTAGAATTTGTGCCGGACGGGCGAAACCCTCCGGAATAAATGTTGTCGAAGATACTTCGCGAGTCGCTCACGTCTTACACCTGTAGGTTCCGGTGGGTACTTTCACCGCCGTCTTTGTGGATGCCGCTGAGATATTGTGGACTGAGGATCAAATCAAAATGCACAATTAATAAATACAAATAGCAAGGTAGTGGCCAGCGGTTCGACTGATCAAAAATCTATTGGTAGTAGCTGGTTTTCTAACACTACTGACTAGCAGCTATTATCAACTAAACTAGCTGATTTTATCACTTGTGTAACTGCGGATATCAGTTACAACTTTCACTATATGTAACTGCGAATATCAGTTACGACCTTTTTAGGCTAGCTAACACTTTCACTATATGTAACTGCGAATATCAGTTACGACCTTTTTAGGCTAGCTAACACTTTCACTATATGAAACTGCGAATATCAGTTACGACCTTTTTAGGCTAGCTAACACTTTCACTATGTGTAACTGCGAATATCAGTTACGACCTTTTTCGGCTAGCTAACACTTTCACTATTCACTATATACTGCTACTAGTCACTTCAGCTACCACCGGATATCACTCACTTCACTTCACTTGTCACTGGTAGTTCTTCACACTACTACTGGTACTGGGTCCCGAGCCCCTAAGGTAGACTTTGGCAATACTTTACAGTGAGCCGCTTGCCATTTTCCGTTTTGCCTCTTTATTGCATAAACTTTTCACTATACAAATGGCATAAATTACAATATTTTCAATACAAAACTAATTGCTACACTAACATGCTATACATCAATAAATCGGTAGTCTGGTACTTTATTAGTATATCATAAAGGTTACTCAAAACATTAATATTGTAAAAAAGCAAACATTAATAAAGTTATTAAACGAAATGTCCAAAATTTTCATAATATTTGGGTACATTAATTCTTTGATTTTTCTATAACTACGAAATGCGTTTAATTATTCAAAATATTCCTACACTTCTTTAATCTATAAGCCATATGCTAATTCAATGTCATATTTATAACTCTTTTAGAACATAAAATTATTTTCATTGAGCTATTATGTACTACGTACTAGAGAAGCTATTCCAAACAAAAATTGTGCACTACTCGTATGTCTTCGCGCATGCGCGGTAATAGTAGAGTCGCGCATGCGCAGTTGGTATAAACGCGCATTGCGCTTGCGCGGTCAGTTTTTGTTATTATAGATTATACGTAAGTAGAATGGTCAGTATGTAATAATTGTTTATTTATATTGTATTGTTAATTATATCGAGTACAATTTTTTAAATTGTTTTTTATTTTGTATATGTGCTAATTTAATATAATATTACATAATATTATGTCAGAATTACATTTTAATGATATTTTTATCTGAATATTTTAAAAGGTATCTATGTCAAATATAAAAAAACGTACTAAATGTATGTTTAACAAAACTTATTAACATAAAATTTAAATTACAAATATATTTATTTAAATTAGAATCATAAATGTTGTAAATAATCGTTCATAAATGCTGGGCACGCGAGAGTTAAAAATGGACGAATTTATTCCACTTTGACTTTGATGTGGAAACTTAAAAATAAAATAAAAGAATAATAAGCGGATTTAAACATGGAAATTTTTGCCAAATCATAATAACTTATATATGTTTCTATAAAAAAAATGTGTATAATAATATATTCGTCCTATACTTAAGTACCCACGGAAATGTCGCATCTGAACATATTAATTTCATAATCTATATTCAGTGACACGAGATGGCGTCTTAGGAATAATTTGTTTTATTATTAATTTATAATACTTTTTTATTGAATAAGTATCTTATTAACCGATGAAAAGTAATTCCTTGGTTTTTACTGACATTTCTTGAATTATTTGTGCAATATCTAAGTACACAAGACGGCATATTTTTATCAAGAGATTTTTTTTAAATCAAAACAACACGTGACAACTCTACAAGCGCCTAGCGAGTGACTGATTAAAGTGCAGTGCATGAACCGCAGTTGAGTGGAACAGAGTAGCTGAATGCGGTGTCTCCTCTAGTACGTAGTACATTATAACTCAATGATTATTTTCCTTATTTTTAGTATGAACTATTACGCAGTTAATTAAAAACTTTTAGAGAGTTCCACGATAAGACGCGCTGTGATTGGTCGATTTTTCTTAATATAATAAAAGTTGTTTATATCACTTGTTATCAAAACGACATTCTATACAAATATACTAAGAGTTATAAACATGATAAACAACTATATTAATACACGTTTTCACCCAGTTTTGTCGGTAATTTCGTTATTAATACAAAAAACGATATTCTTTATAACTTTGTTTCTTAACGTTGTTAGGCCGTCGCGAACAGAATTCTTAGCCAAATAAAAATTATTTTGAATTGAAATGGCCAGTAGGTACTGCCGAACGGTGATTTCGTAGGTAAAGGTCTATTATTTATATAACCGCACATGAGTGACAACCCTATGCCAGATAAAGATAGGACAAATAATTTGAATTACGTTCTCAACTTTGTCTAAATGTAATTTTAAATACAATAAAAGAGTCTCTCTTGCCTGGAAATTGATTAAACATTCATTAAATTTATGGGTAGCTTAGAAATATGTGTAAACAAACCCAACAGTTAAAATAGTAATTAAAACAAATCTTACTGTTTTAAAAATTTACTGCAAAGAGAAAAAAGGATAGGATTTAGAATCGCTTGGCAGGAATTTGGGGGAGTAAGATGTTTTATTTGGTAGATGATTGATTACCGATTATAACAATACCACTCGCATTAAAAGGTAATGCACCGTTATCGAGAAAAGAAGAAAAACTATCATAACCTAAAATGTGGAAAACAAGAAAAAACGTAAGCAATAATACTGTGAAATCTGGATAGCATACAGAGTTTTGTGTAAGTGTGACAAGCAGGTAGGATCATTTCAAAGACTAGCGTCACATTTTTATACTTCTATGGTATTTTTATTTTTCTGTGTTCTATACCTATTCTATTATGTCAAGTGTCAAATCACATGACGTAGGTAGTAGGTACTAATTATGGAGTGTAGAAGTAAGGAGTACAGACTGTGTATTAAAAAGTGTCCATAGAAAACCGTTAAATAAGGGTGGCGCCACTATAACTACGGGGTAAATTTTAAAGAACGCACCGAAAAATATTAGTGGGATAGAAGATTTTTTCGAGGTTATATTTACTAAATAAAATTATTTTAGATTTTAGAGCTACTGAGCAGTTTAGCAGCACACTTAAACCGTCGACAACTGCAAAGTTCATTTCATCCCAGCACTGTTGTGGAGAGTTTTTGAACTGTTATTTACTGCTTACAGAATACAGATGGCCGCTTTTTCAACTATTCTACTATGGGAGTTGGTACTCCTTACTTCTACACTCCATAGTACAAATTTTTATGCATTTCGCCGTTTATTGCTCTTCTTACGTGAATGTGTGCTCTCCAGTGTATTATTACAGCTTTTATCGTGCTATACTTGAGCACCTAGAAATACTTTCTGTTGAAATAAGTTTGAAGGTTGTGACCAAAGAGAATATAATCACTACGTTTAGCCCACAGAGATTCAAATATATAATATACTATAGAGCGGGCATTGGGAACTCTCATCAATCATTAATTTATTAGTGATCGATGGGAACTCTTGCATACAAAAACTGTGAGCTCGCTTGTGTGTTACGCCCTCTAGTGAAAAATAGCAATACTACGCTGAATATTTATTAGAAAAACATTTTAACTCCCCTATTAGGTGACGCTACTAAATATAAGGTAAAAATCCGTTTTAGGCACGTCGTCAATTACATATTTCTAAATAAATAGTGAGGTTACTGGATAACAGAGGGCACTTATTACAATAGTTATATTATACATACATATTATGTACCCTTCTTCTGGGGCAGTCAGCTATTAAGATTACCGCCATAGCAACGTTAATATTTTAAATGATAGAATATACATTAAATTTTTAATTGCAGGTTCTTTACGGGTCTATCATTTTTTACGTTTTCGCAATATCTGGGTTTTATTAGCGGAAACATTTTTTTAACAGTTGCAATGAGTGGGATCATTTCAATTCCTGGAGGACTAATTTGCTTATTAATAATAGCTAAAGCAGGAAGAAAAAAGACATTGGGAGTGTTTCAGTTAGTAACGACAAGTTGCTTTATAGCAATTTTTTTAATACCAAAAGAAGGCCGGATAAACGATTTGAGTAGATTAATTTTCGCTGGAACAGGATTTGCAGCGATGGCAGTAAGTTTCAACTTACTTTTAGTTTAATAAATATAAATAATTTATTCCTTAATAAAGTTACAGGGTTGAATAAAGAACAGCATGTTATACTAGATATTAATTACTTACTTATCCAACATGTAACAGAAACCGGGGGGTTCCCGTTAAGTGCGTTATCAGAATCAGTATTTAAACGCAGAGACATAGTTAACTCTCTCTTTAGAAAACTCGACAATTTAAAAAAAAATATTTTAATTTAAAAAAATTGCGAATTGTAGGTATGTGGTTTTATATCCTCTGCATTGTCCGGGAATATATGATTGTCAAAGACCCCGATTACCGATGCTCGTGTCAGTTAGAGGCTTATAGGTAAAACTACATAACAATTTGAAAAAAAATATTTTGATTAATTTAAATGTTTTAATTGTCGAGTTTTCAGAAAAAAAGAAATATTCCTTTACGTTTGAATACTGACTCTGATAACGCACTTCACGGGAACCACAGGGTTTTTGTTACATGTTGCATATTACAGGCGGACCCCAAACTTGATACGTAGGTACTATGGGGACCAGTTATTTTTAAACTTAATACACACGATACTTGAAATCAGCTCTTTAGACTTCTTTAAACCTCTTTAAACCTAAGATATTTCCGTTTTGTATAAGGGAAAATTGAAATAAAAAGCCTGGTGAACGAACTCTTGGCGTTCTTTATGCTTTTTTAGAATTGAAATTTTTGCCTAATAAAAAGTTATCCAAACTTTAAAAAAAATGAAGTCTGTAAGGAAAAGGTCTGAAAAATATGGTGAAAGAGGAATAGTCTCTACCTGACGCCTGGTGTTCAGTATATGGCCGGGTGTTTTCATAAAGAAGCAACGAGCGATTTTCCAATTTGTTGTGTGCCAGCTGCTCCACACAGTCAGCAGTAACTGTGGCACCTAATGGTGTGAAACTATAATAACTAACTCCAACGGTAGTCTTTCAACACAAGCTCCTCATTCTGACTAATCTTTCGTTTCGGACACTGTTTGCCTTGTCACCTGTATCTAACTATTGTGATGAACTGGATCTACCTACTTTTATTCCAAGGTATTAATTCGGTTTAAAATTCCCTCCTTTCTATGTCAGTTAAATAATATGAGTGAGACACCTTTGGGGTCATTGAGCATGGTGCTTCCAACGATTCTGTTATAAGGACTATATTGTTGACAAATCGAAGGTGAGTGATGTACTCGCCATTGATGCTATACCGTATCCTTTCTACTTCGGTACCTTGAAAACGTCTTCCAATGCAGCGGTGAAGAGTTTCGGGGATATAACGTCACCCTGTCTTACACCTCTCTGCAGTTGGATAGATTTTGTACTCTGGTTCTGTACTCGGATAGCCATTCTAGCTCTACAGTACTAACACTTCGATACACCGACAGTCAACTTGGCACCGCTGAAGGGACTATAGCACCGCCCCAATTTCGACGGAATCAAGGTTTTCTCATAGTCCACATACGCAAGAGATAGTGGCAGATTGTACCCCTCGGTCTTCTGTACAATTTGCCGAAGAGAAGCCTTTTCGGAAACTGGCTTGTTCAGGAGGCCGGAAGTCGTCGAGTCTGCGTGCGAGACGATTGAAAAACACACACGTAGACGCGGCTCAGAAGGGAAAAAGCTCTGTAGTTCTTCAAGAGAATGTTGTCGTCTTTCTTGAAGAATAAGACCACCGCTCTTCTGCTCCACATTACCGGAGTAGTTCCACCATGAACGACGGAATTGAAGAACTTCTGAAGGACATCAATTACCGGTTTTCCACCCGCTTTCAGAAGCTCCGTTGTAATTCCATCATCGCCTAGGGCCTTGCCTTGTTTAAGGTGTTGGGGAGCCATTCTAATATCGCTCAGTTTGACGTCTGGGATATCATCGGAGTAGTGTCAGATAAGAGTTGCTCTTGGATCATTACTCACACTTCCATGTTGCTCCATGGATGATGTGTATAGCTGCCCGTAGAGCCTTCCAATCTCATTCGAAATCTCAGGTATCACGGATGTGCCACTCGGTCGTCAGGTAAGACAATTGGCTCTTTCTGGCAGACAGATCTCTGGCAAAGACTTTGGAGCCTTGATTCCGCTCGATCGCTTCTACTCAAGTATTTGGCATTCTCCTCGTACATCTTTAACTTTTGATCCGATTGGTGTGGTATGTTACTCATAAAACTCTTTTAATGAAATAATTGACTTGTTGCCTTCACAAACATCCTCTCTAAAATTCCTTACAAAAAATAGTACCGAGTTTAGTCACTTTATTAAATAAAATTTGTTTCTCTTTTCGAAAATTAACTCTCTCATCCTCATTTCCACTAAAATTTTCATAATATCATCGTAATTATTTTTAAAGCTTTGACAGATATTGACTTCACTGGGGGCTGAAGGCCCTAATATCCGTACATGGAGGATGGAGACACCTGACCATACAGACTCCTAAGCAGAAAAGGAGTCCTAACCATACAGACTCCTAAGCAGAAAAGGAGTCCTAACCATACAGACTCCTAAGCAGAAAAGGAGTCCTACCCATATAGACTCCTGAGCAGAAAATGAGTCCTAACCATACAGACTCCTAAGCAGAAAAGGAGTCCTACAATCTAGTAATGTCTGAGGCATATTCTATTAGTGTCCCTTAGAGTTATAGTGTCTTCGCCTTCCGTTGATGAACATAGAAACAAAGAGGTAATGAAAGGAACTTTTTTTAGTGTAACAATCCAAGTTTTTTACTTATATCCCTTGATTTTAACCTACTTCAAAGGAAATTTTAACAATTCAACTGCATTATTAGGGTTTCGTAGCTAAGTAATATAGTTTCACCATGTACGTTCGTGTGTCCGCGGTTTTACTGAGACCCTATATGCTACGAATCTGTAATTTGGCATATTACGTCGTCAAATCAAATTATAAAAACAATCTTTATTTTGGGTACCTCCCATACAGGTAAAGGGAGGATGATTTTTTTTACCCGTCCTTTCAATCGTATGGGGTGTCGTTGGAGAGGATTTTCAAAGACATTGGCGGTATTGAATAACATTTTTTAGGTATTTTTCATTAGAGTCGTGTGTGTGTACCTCTACCAACTATACCGCTGTTTTTGGAGATGTGAAAAGTACACGATACTCAGTAGTATATATACAGGTTGTTTGGAAAATGGGTGCAAAGTCTGAAGGGAATGATATCTTAAGCACTACTTGTCTTAGACGAAGTCAGCTTTTTAAATTGAATTTCTAAGTTTTTTTTTTTAAAATAAAACCCATTTTTTAAAACATATTAAGCTAAACTTGTCTTAGACGAAGTCTGCTCCTCTTTAAATTGAATTTCTAAGAAAATATTTGAAATAAAACCTTGATTGCTAATAGTGTCCAGTATTTATTACAGTAGTATAAGTGGTAGTTATTTTAGGCCTCATTCAAAGTATTCATACACTCATATAGCCTCATACAGTTTCATTCGTGGTACGCTTGGTTTACGCGATTCTTAGGATAGTTTAGCGCCTTTAGGGCAGTGGTGGTTTACAGGAAGATTCGTCAAGGTCATATATCTTAGGTTTGTACTGCTGGGAATATATACATAGATAATCAACAATGGCCATCTTTGTACGGACTTGGCATGTGAATGCATCTAGGCACGTCAAATATGTGGATTGTATTATTTTCAAAATCAAAATGTTTTTTTTTATATTTTTTGAATACCACTCCCTATAACCTATAAGCCTGGTTGAAAAATAAATCCTTCAGTTACCATCATCCTATTCGGATTTCGAACCCATTTCAGTCGTTATAGCGGTATAACCGCGAACTTACTTAATATGCTCATTATCTAGAAAGCCCTTTCTAAGTTCACGTGTTGTGACAGGCAACTACGAAACGCACACGTCTAGATAATATACTATACAGGGCTAGGCAACACGTCACGCACAATGTAGAGGCTGGCACACGGCACACGCACCTGGTCAGTTTTTATTTAATCTCTAATGTCGCATTTTCGACGTCAGATTCCTGGCTAGGAAAATTGTTTTTTATTTATTTATAATCTTCTCTCTTCTTTTCAACGCAAAACTAGGCACAAGAGAAAGCGGTGAGCTGAAGGTAGGGAAATTTGGAGTAGGGCAACGGAACCGTAGGGGCCAGCAGCTGGCCGACTTTATGGAGAAAGAGGGACTCTTTATGATGAACTCTTTCTTCCAGAAGCGGCCCCACAGAAAATGGACCTGGTTGAGCCCCGACGGTTCGACAAAAAATGAGATTGACTTCATTATGACGACCAGACGCCAACTGTTCAATGATGTCTCAGTGATCGCAAGGGTGAAAACTGGCAGCGATCACCGAATGGTTAGAGGCACACTGAACCTAAACGTTAAGTTGGAGATGTCTCGTCTGATGAAGTCAATGCTCCGTCCCCCTCGTGCTCTAATTCAGAATCCCGAAACCTTTCAGCTCGAGTTACGTAATAGCTTTCAGTGCCTAGAAGATTGCAATGCAGTGGACGATATGAATGACAAGCTCGTGGAAACTGTCCATGCGGTCGGAGCTAAGTTCTGCAAGACCGGCCGCAGAAGAACACAAAAGCTCTCCGATCACACTCTTAATCTCATGGTTGTTAGACGGGAGATGAGGCTGCAATCGTCAACAGATTTGACAGCATACAGGCAACTGAACAGACAGATCTCCAAATGCATACGGCGAGACTTACGCAAATTTAATACTGCTCGTATTGAAGAAGCGATTGAGCGGAACCAGGGCTCCAAAGTCTTTGCCAGAGATCGGTCTGCCAGTAAGAGCCAACTGTCAAATGTGAAGACTGAGTGTGGCAGCATCGTTTCCGGGACACCTGAGATTCTGAGTGAGATTGAGAGGTTCTATGGGCAGCTGTACACATCATCGTTGGAGCCACACGCAAGTGTGAGTAACGATCCAAGAGCGGGTCTTATCCGACACTATTCCGATGATATCCCGGACGTCAGTCTGAGCGAGATTAGAATGGCTCTACAGCACCTTAAAAATGCAAGTCCCCGGGCGAGGATGGAATTACAGCGGAGCTTCTGAAAGCGGGTGGAAAACCGGTACTTGAAGTTTTTCAGAGATTCTTTAATTCCGTCCTCCATGGTGGCACTACTCCGGAGGCGTGGAGCAGAAGTGCGGTGGTCTTGTTCTTCAAGAAAGGTGACAACGCCCTCTTGAAGAACTACAGACCGATATCCCTTCTGAGCCGCGTCCACGTGCTGTTTTCGAGAGTCATTACGAATCGTCTCGCACACAGACTCGACGACTTCCAGCCTCCCGAACAAGCCGGTTTCCGAAAAGGCTTTAGTACCATAGACCACATACATACCCTTCGGCAAATTGTACAGAAGTTCGAAGAGTACAATCTGCCACTTTGCCTGGCGTATGTGGACTATGAGAAAGCCTTTGATTCCGTCGAAATTTTGGCGGTGCTACAGTCTCTGCAGCGGTGCCAAGTTGACTGTCGGTATATCGAAGTGCTGAAGTGTTTGTACAGTAGGGCTACGATGGCTATCCGAGTACAGAACCAGAGTACGAAACCTATCCAACTGCAGAGAGGTGTAAGACAGGGTGACGTTATTTCCCCGAAACTCTTCACCGCTGCATTGGAAGACGTTTTTAAGCTACTGGACTGGAAAGGATACGGTATTAACATCAATGGCGAGTACATCACTCACCTTCGATTTGCCGACGATATAGTTCTTATGGCAGAATCGCTGGAGGACCTTGGCCTTGGTCTTAAGATGAACATGGACAAAACAAAGATCATGTTTAATGTCCATGTCACACCTATGCCGGTAGTTGTTGGGAGCACTAAGCTCGAAGTTGTTGACGAGTACGTTTACCTGGGACAAATAGTCCGGCTAGGTAAGTCCAACTTCGACCGAGAGATCAATCGACGGATTCAACTCGGCTGGGCAGCGTTCGGGAAATTACAACTCATCTTCTCGTCAGGTATACCTCAAAACCTGAAAACTAAGTTGTAAAACCAGTGCGTGTTGCCAGTGATGACATATGGAACTGAGACGTGGTTCTTCACTGCTGGCCGTATGAGGACGCTCAAAGTCGCTCAGCAAGCTATGGAGAGGGCTATGCTCGGAGTTTCTCTGCGTGATAAACTTAGAAATGAGGATATCCGCGGTAGAACCAGAGTGACCGACATAGCCCAACGGATTAGTAAGCTGAAGTGGCAATGGGCCGGCCATATAGCTCGAAGAACCGACAACCGTTGGGGAAAAAAAGGTTCTCGAGTGGCAGCCTCGTACCGGTGGACGAAGTGTAGGGCGGCCCCCCACTAGATGGAGTGACGACCTGGTAAGACATGCAGGAAGTCGATGGATGCAGGTGGCTCAGGGCCGTGCTTTGTGGCATACCTTAGGGGAGGCCTATGTATAGCAGTGGACTTGTAAAGGGCTGTAATGATGATGATGATGATTTATTTATAATACGGTTCTAGTTTTATCAAAATCGGTCTAGAGTCCTTGGAGCATTTATCGATATTCCCAATACTTTTGGATTAGGTCATCAGGAAAAGTTAAACTTGTAGGTTCGTACGTAGGTAACAATATTTTTGAGATTTTTAAGGCTTTTTGTTATGTACTTTTTCATTTACCAATAGAGTACCTACCTACTTATTCTTTCATATCACTGCCTCGTTGGTTTAGTATTCGTAAGCGCGACTCCTGAACATGTGGTCTCGAGTTCAAAATTGGGGTCGAGACAAAATTAGTTATTGAGTTTTTCTGTCAATTTAGCAGTAGTAGCAGCAGCCCGGAGTCGGTTTGCCGATCTCGTAAAGCACGAAAAGTTGTTGAACCTGCGCCTGATTTCCCTCCGTTTGTGTTGGGTTGCTGTCCCATTGGTTTATGGGAGAGAGAATAAAGTCTGTGCTTTCGTAAGCACTGCAGTCCTCTCCTGCTCAGTTTCATAGCCGAAATTTGGTCTGTAGTACATTATTATATATACTTTCATTCTTCCACATAGATATTATCTTAATATATATATATATATATATATATATATATATATATATATATATATATATATATATATATATATATATATATATATATATAAATTACGCGTCACGTTGTTTGTCCGCGATGGAACTAAACTACTTAACCGATTTTAATCAAATTTGCACACAGTGTGCAGTTTTGCCCAACTTTAGAAATAGGATAGTTTTTTTGCCCATGAGTGCCCCACAATTTTTTTGGGAACTTAAGGATTTTTAATAGGACATGACAAAGGGTCGTCGAAAAGGGCAGAACAACGTCTGCCTGGCAAGCTAGTATATATATACAATATATATACTAGCTTGCCAGTATATCATATAATAGCGTTTTGATATGATAGCATTAGCGTTACAACCACACTAGTATTTTCTCTTGTATCCTGGGGTCAGTTTACAAACATAAATTTCACAAGGACAAACATCCAGATCCAGAACAATTACTTGTAGGCCATACAAATATTTGGCTCCATGCAGGATTAGAACCCGTGGCCCTTAGCGCTGTAACTCTTTGCTAAGCCACTGCGCCACGGCCATAGTCATTTCACTGAATCAAATCTATTTCAGGGTTCAGTATCAGCATTATATCTCTTCTCTGGTGAATTATTCCCTACAGTGGGACGTAACGTTGGCATCAGCGGAGTAACAATGTTTGCTCGTGTTGCATCTATGATAGCCCCTGCTATTGTTGGTATGGATAACAAGATGCCAGGTCTGACTATATTGTTACTCATTGTTACGTCATTTATACAAGTACTCATCCTACTACCACTCCCAGAAACAAAAGGACATCCCCTGCCTGACACTTTAGAAGAAGCTGAAATATTCACTTAAGTATTTTTTAGAAGCACTTATTGTTTTTAAAGTCATAAATATAGCAGAATATAACAATTATTAAATGACAACTCGTTTCAAATAATAATAATTTGTGTTATACCAACAGAAAATTCAATAAATTCTTATTATATTTACTTTATATGGTAGAACCACACCGCAGCACAAATGGGTCAGAATGGACCAAGCTCACAGATATCACTAGTGTAAAATGGCCACACAAAGCTATGTTTTGCATGGCGAGTGTAGACACCCAGGTAAAAAACCATTCCATCTTAGTCTTCAGGCAACAACGCCAGAATTTTTGAGAATAGATGTGTCTATGGGACATGTCATTTTCTTCTTAGATGGAAAATTAAAAATAAAATAAAATGCATTTTACAAAATTTTATCATGTTTAAAATACATTATTTGTATCATAGTATATATAATATTAACAAAAGTACTAATTATTATTTCTGTTTATAGTTAATACAAAAAAGTTTTCAAAAACATTATTGTGCCATACAATTTACATACATATAGGTACCACAAGGTTTTTACAAATAACCTGAATAAAATATAATTTTCCAAATATTTTGTGTGAAACATGACTGTTTACTTTTTGCAATATTTCTTTAACATAAAAAATATACTAGTTTTAAATTCCTTTAGTTATTCACATAACACTGAAGGTTACTCTCAATAAAATAAATTATAAAAACACACAGATTTATAACAGCTTTGAAGCTTCAAAAGACATAAAGTGAAATAGCATTTAAAATAACAAAAGTGGAATAGAGGATACAGGCAAATAGAGTGAAAAACTTTTAAAATGGAATATATTATTTCTAATACAAATGCAACAAACACAAGTAGGTACTTTTTAGCAAACACTGATAGAAAAAATGATATGATTGCAAACATTTAAGTTTGAACTTTTAATGAAGTTCCAGAGACAAGAATTATCAAATGCAATCTATACTCAGTTTACACCCTAATATACATTACATACTAAACTTTAACTTGTCAAGCGCTACATTTTTTAAGGTTAGGTGTTATGTATTAATTCCATAGCAGGATAAAGGAAACTATAACATTTGATGTTAAATGCAATCCTCATTTATTCAGTGCCCATGGGAAATATACAATTATCGACTAGATTTACATTTCAAAAGTTGTACAGTACTTTTGAAACGTAATATTTTAAAAGTAATTCATATAGTTGTACTGTCAAAATGCACATGCAATATTCAGTGTGTGTGTAAAATGAAAAGTTCTAGTCATTTTTCTCATTAGCAATTTCGTTTTTAATATTTTCAATTCTGTGTAACAAAGTAGGATGAGAATGGTACCATGCTGAATAAAGTTTATCATAAATTGGATAGTCTAGATTGTCTTTACCAAGCTTAATTAATGCAGACCTCAGTTCATTTGGATAGTTTAAAGAAACTGCAAAATTGTCAGCTTCATACTCAAATTTTCTAGATAGTGCCGTAGCAAAGAATGATAATAAGGAATTATATGGAGCGAGAATCATCTGCAAAACTACTATTAGACCTATGATTACAGGCTCTTGTCCCGCTGGGAAACCAAGAGCTGTATACAACATTGAGTATTTGAAAAGTAAGCCAAATGCTGTAAACAATAATAATAAATTGACTTCAGTGAGAGCAATTGACTTGTAAATATGGCTACAACTCCAATGTCCAAGTTCATGTGCTAAAATGCCTAATATTTCATTATCTGTACATCCTGTTGTTACTTTTTTCTGTTCATCATGCTTTTCTACCAAAGTGTCAAATAAAACTATCCTCTTTGCACCAAAAAGTCCACTAAAGTATGCATTGCTATGTGCCGACCTCTTTGAACCTTCTACAATATAAATTTGAGAAAGTGGGAAGTGGAGTTTTGAAGCTAAATCCTCAATACCTTTTCTGAGTGAACCATCGGGTAAAGTAACAAATTTATCAAATAATGGTGCAATTACTGTTGGGTAGAGTGTTAAAAGTATTAATGTAGCCACTGTTGTAAATAACCACAGCCATACAACAAACATATTTCCACCCAACATAATGATATAAATTGACACTGAAATTATTGGCAAAACAATTACAAGACTTAGCACTAGTGACTTCAATTGATCTTTAATAAAAAAGCCAATTGTTTGTTTATTGAATCCATGATTTTGCTCTAACACAAATGTTCCATAAATTGTGAAAGGCATATTAACAATGAAGTTAAATAAAGTAACATAAGTCATAAATATGCAACTAATAAATATTTCTTGATCAAGTGATATATTAAAATATTCTGCAAAATGTTCCGATTTGTGCCAAGCCACATATATCCAACGATTATACAGTATAATGGATATTAGTAGTATGCTGTAGAAGTCCTTCACTATTTTGAACTTGGATTTATCTATTCCATAAAGACGAGCCTTTTTGAAGGATTCTTCTGTGAGCATTTCATTTAAATCATCAGGTATGGTATTGTTTGTTTTGTAGATATTTAACTGAAATGAATACCGAATAATACTATAAAACTAATTACCTAAACACACAAAATGGTTTCGAAGTGGTAGAGCCACGCTACAGGTATATTATGGTTGTAGCATGAATGGGTCACTGAATACCAGCGTAAAGTAGCAGCTTAATACTGCAGTTTCATATGGTGAGTGTAGAGATCTGGAGATCATTTTTTACTGGAAATGAGGCATTCCATCTTAGTAGTCAGAGGTGACAACACATCAGTGTTTTGATTCTTATTCGTGGATAAAAGTAGATGTCTATGGGCAACAGCATCCACTTACCATCAGGTGGACAGTGTGCTCGTTTGACACCCTTATTCTATAATAAAAACGTGATTTTAGTAAAAATAATCAAGAATTATGTAGATCTGACCTTTAAAATATTTGTACCCTAATTTTGTCATCGATTTTGAAAAAATGTTAGAAAAAAATAACCTTTGTGCTAAAACCTAATATCACCAGGAATTCCACATTAGTTTAGTATAAAAACAATTACCTGCCGTAAGGAAAGATACAATTCCCATATGTATTCAGTCCATGAGAATAATAATATCAACCAAACAATCAAATCTTCATTTAGAAGCATTTCGTTATTTTTAGAGCCAAATAAAACTAATTTATACAAAATAGCAATAATAAAATTAAGTAAATTACAAGATGCCACACAATCACACACAATTCAAATTCAATTCAATGACGTTGAATTCATTTGACTTGACGAATTGACAATGGACAATGGACTTTGGAAACTTGACATCGATAATAGGCATACCATGAGCAAAAAATATCGATATACCGAAACCATAGATATTGTTACGAGCTTGAGGTTCGTGACAATAAAAATTGCCGATAGAATTACCTAAATTAACACTTTAATTTACTTTATACAAATTAAAGTTAAAAACACTAATAATTAAACACACTAATTCACTTAATTCCGCTCCGAAGCTTCGCTTGTGTCGCCGAGTTCAACTCTGCCCCGATCGCATCTTACAGCGCCATTTAGCTTGAAGCTTAGGAGATTTCCCTTTGCTGCGGACTGAATTGTGCAACCACACTAATGAACCTTCGTTGAACCCTTTATTGTTCATTTTGCGGCCGTACCGGGTTTTCATTTTCTCAGACATTTGCTGGCCCGATTGTCTGACGTGCTCATAAATGTCATTCATTTTGTTCCGCAAGTCATTTGCATAATCGGTTATACTGCGTGGGGCATCAGGTGGTATCCCGGTGATCAGGTCTGCAGGCAGCCGTAATTCTCTTCCAAAGTTTGCGAAAGCTGGTGTCACTGCTGTACTTTCGTGAACAGAACTTCGATATGACAACAAAAACGGTTGTATGTGCTTGTCCCAATCTCGTTGCCGATTGTCTACAACTTTTGCTAGGTACCTCTCCAATGTCTGATTAAATCGTTCCACCATTCCATCAGATTGCGGGTGATAAGAAGTCGTTCTTGTTTTATGAGTACCCATAACTCGGCAAGTTTCCTGGAATATTTGAGACTCAAAATTCCTTCCTTGATCGCTGTGAATCTCTAAAGGTACTCCAAAACGACAGAAGACTTCATGAACTAGTTTATCTGCAACTGCTGAAGCTTCTTGATTTGGAATGGCAAAGACTTCTGGCCACTTAGTGAAGTAATCCATCACAACCATGAAATACTTGTTACCGCTTTCACTCTCCGGAAACGGCCCCGCCACGTCAATGGCTATTCTCTCCCATGGTGCACCAACATTGTACAACTTCAATGCACCTCTACTACGAGTCTGAGGTCCCTTTACAGCCGCACAACTTGTACATTTGCGACACCAGTCCTCGACATCGTTTCGACAGTGGACCCAGTAAAACCGTTCTCGGATCTTCAGTAGAGTTCGTTTAACTCCCAGATGGCCTCCTGAATAATCATTATGGTACAGCTGTAGCACATCCGGTACTTTAGCTTTAGGGACAACCATTTGCAAATGACAGCTGTCTCCCCTAACATTTTCCCATTTGCGGCACAGAACTCCATCCTGAAGCAGCAAGCTGTCCCACTGGGCCCAATAGCTTTTAGTGGTCGAACTCATTGCTGAGACGTCGCTCCACTTAGGCTTGGGAGCACTGGTATTTATCCATTCCAGAATCGGCTTGATGTCTGGATCTTCCTGCTGTGCATGACGTAGGCTGTCCTTCCACCCGTTGCTGAGGTGGTCTGTCCTGAGCATCCTCACGGATACCACTTCCTTACTCTCTTGCCTACTACAATGGTTGCAATCTTCAGGACAAGGTGTTCTTGACAATGCATCTGCGTTGCCGTGAGATTTCCCGCTGCAGTGTCTGATAGTAAAGTCGTATTCCTGTTGCTGCTGGGCGGTGCTGTTAGCCGCACTTCTTCTCTGAGACCATTCAGCTTCCCTTCCTAGGGTGTGCTTAGGGCAGCTGGACCGAAGATGGCCCCATTCCCCACAGCCATAGCACCTAGGGCTGTATCTTTTATTGTGGTCGCGAACCGTAACTGCTGTAACCTCCCTAGCGTGAGGTGAACGATGATCCTATCGCCGCCAGGCGGTGCCGTTAGCTGCACTTCCCTCTCGAGGTCGATCGACTCTCCTTTCCACGGTTCGCTTAGGGCAGCTGGATCGAAGATGGCCCTTTTCCCCACAGCCATAGCACCTTGGGCTGTATCCTTTGTTGCGGTCGCGAACTGTAGCTGCTGCAACCTCCCTGACGCGATGGGAACGATGATCCTGCCGCACGGCTTCCACCTCCAGTGCATGGGCCAAGGCGTCCTTAAGCGTCTTGTGGTGCCCGAGCCTCACAGCAGCTCTGACTTCCAGGTCGCGGATGCCGCCGATGTATGCCTGCACCAGGTTCCCTTCAATGAGCGCAGGTACAGACCGGTATGCTTTTCGCACCAGCTTCTCCACTTCTAGAGCCCACTGCTGCAGGTTTTCGTTGATGCGCTGCACACGATCTTTAAGCTGCGCACGAAACACGTGTTCCAGGTGAGCGTCGCCATATCTCGCCTCCAATGCCTCAAGGAGTTGCTCATAAGTCATTTCCTCACCGAGAGCTTCCAGAACTGTTAAGGCCTGGTCACGCAGGCCTAGTGTGAGAGCAGTCATGGCCTGATTTTTATTCCAGCCGTTCGCCTTCATAACAGCTTCGAACTGGATTTTGTAGGCTGACCAGGAAGAGGTACCGTCGAACGGTGGCACCTTGAACCCACGTAGCGAAGGTGTTGTAGCTACTACGGGAGCTGTAGCTCCATCTCCAAGTTTGAGTTCGTCCAGTGATTTCTTCATGTCAGCCATTACGTTGTCAACCCGATTGTTTACTTGGTCGATTCGGGTTTCAGCTTTTTCGATTCGGTTTTCAGCTTTCGCGATTTGGGTTTCAGCTTCCGACAGGCAGTTGTCATGCTGAGCAACCCTATCCTTCACCTCCTTTATCTCCTTCCCGAAGGTAGCGTGAAGGTCCTTCATGAGGAGCATCTGCTCTTCCAACCGACGGGCCTGTTCCTCTTGTCCACCCCGCAGCTGCTCTTCCAAACGACGGACCTGTTCCTCTTGTCCGCCCCGCAGCTGCTCTTCCAACCGACGGGCCTGTTCCTCCTGTCGGCGAGCCTGTTCCTCCTGTCGGCGAGCCTGCTCCTGCAGCATCACCATCAGAGCACCTAAGTCAGGTGCTTCAGATGTAGGAGCTAGTGACGGGCCTGCAGCCGGCGGCTGGCCCTCCGTAGTCGGCGGCGTTGCACCACCAAATCTTCGTTGGTCCGTCTCCTGCTGGCGTTGACTTCGGGTACGAACACCCTCCGTTTCCTCCTTAGGTAAAATCGGCATGATTTTATCCCACTTCTGACACCAATTGTTACGAGCTTGAGGTTCGTGACAATAAAAATTGCCAATAGAATTTCCTAAATTAACACTTTAATTTACTTTATACAAATTAAAGTTAAAAACACTAATAATTAAACACACTAATTCACTTAATTCCGCTCCGAAGCTTCGCTTGTGTCGCCGAGTTCAACTCTGCCCCGATCGCATCTTGCAGCGCCTATTTATTTAAATTAGCAAAGAAACATCCCGAATATTCAGGTAAATGCGCGCAAAGGGACGAGTGTGCGAGTATAGACTTTCCAGAAACTTAGTTCTTCGGATGGCGCTGTCGGTTGAGAGATCTGTGATGTCATTTTCTGCAACGCTCTACTCGCTCTCGTTCCTGACACTAGATGGCGCTAGTTGACTTATTCACACAACAAAATAGTATATTATACGTAGACAGAGAATTTAGAAACGAACAGAGAACTGTCCGTTTCTAAATTCTCTAATTCTACGATAGTTTCGTTTCTAATTCTACGATATTATACCATATTTATGATAGAAATATCGTTGACATGAGCAAAAAATATCGATATACCGAAACCATAGATATAGTATAATGGACGTAGACAGAGAACTGTCTACGATATTATACCATATTCTACGATTGAAATATCGTCGAGTATAAACACTAACTAATAAGAGTACTCTCGTAGAGTATAAATAAGCAAACTATAGAAGCGCGTATAACCAGATGTTATATATTAAATACTAATACATAGTAGAGTATAGAGCTGTTGAATCGTAGACAGAGAAACCTATAGACTAATGATTAGCGTGGCCTCGAGTGAGAAAGGACGATAACGTAGTTTTAGGTTATACAAAATCTTTATGACTTTTAAACATATTTGGATATAAAATCTAATTGTTCTAAGAACTGAACTGAACAAGATTCACCAATATAAAGCTCAAAAACACTTTTTTTCCACTTAAACTAACTTGTAAACTCCTTAGATCGCTACGAACTGCCAAAGTTGCTTAGCAAAGTGTGGTTTGCTAAATCAAAAAACCGGCACGGAGAAAGGGACAAAGAATCACACCGTTCTGTCTCGTTTCTATGCAAGACGTATGCATAAATCTATCTTTTTCGTGTGCGAATGCGAAAGAAGGCGTCAATTTGTCTATAGGTTTCTCTGTTTTCGTGTTGATAGTGATGAGTAATGAGTGTACTTCAGTTATTTTATTGTATACATTTTTGTAAATATTAGGCACTTCGATAATTATAATATACATTTTAGCTCAATAAAATATAGGTACGAATTAACAAAACGATGTTTATAGATCAAACACAAATGTTATTAATTTACTGCCCCTTTAAAGGGTTATATTATTATATAATTGATTATTTTGATCGCAATTTTACGTAAAAGACATTTCAATCTAATGTCACTAGTTTTTAAAGAAAATCGTGAAATTTTTACGTAATTACGTAGGTACTAGTATAAATAACAGCTGAAGTTAGTTTTTAATCTCTTTAAAATAAGTGTAATACTTTTCTTCTATTACACCTCAAACCAACTTACGCAGTTCAAATTGCTTTCAAAAATGTACGAAGCACTAAAATTGATGAAACGAATGAAATTCCTGATGTAGAGCTCTCGTTTCAGGATAACAACAGCCTTATAGAATTATAACAAACAAATTTTACAAATAATTTTAGAAAATACGGCTAATAACAATTATTCACTAATTGAATTTATTAAGGATATGTATTAAAACGTTTAAATCAAATTATAATTGCATTAGAGTACTCTTTCTAAATATGCATCAAAAATTATTGTTATAATTTTTATTGTTATGCTCATTTATATATTTATTTTTATAGTAAAGTACTTTAACCCCATTTACCTTTATTATGTACCTATAATAAAAGTTTTTCAAAGTTTTAATTTTATACATTGTTCAATATGGGTTAGGAAAACAAAGGATGTTAACTTCTAATACTATAATTATTGCGAAAGGAATCATGTTATTAATAAATATTCGAGGACAACGTGACACTGGACTATAGTAAAATTATTTTGCCCGTGCAGTTGGGATCATAAATCATAGCTCAGCCTCAGCCCAGCTAGGGCCGTGAGCATGTTGCGCAGGCGCAACGCTATTAACGATAACAACAAATGAATCATCGAAGGCAGGTACAATAACAAGCAATGTAAATATCAGAAAATGATACCTTATTTATGCAGATATATGGCGTAGTACGGCCGCTGTATCTTGCGACGAGCTAGTTATGTGCTTGTGTAGATCCGCTATTGACAATAATGTGGATTAGCGAATTGTTATTATAGTTTATTCTCCAATTTGTCAACCGTTTCAACCCGATAGAAAGACCGATGTGACACAATGTTTTTTTTTTGCTTATTTTGATTATTTTACAGCAACCACTACGCTGAATGCGTAACCAACGGTCGTGAAGTAAGTTGACTAAATTTTAGGTTATTATTACATTTTTACCTACATATTGTTACGCGCTCAAATCGACGGCACTAGCGCCATCTAGTCTCGAACCGAAGAACTAAACTTCTTGAAGTTTAACACTCGAACTCTCGGTACCTTGCGTGTGTTTACTTGAACATTCTGGATATTTCTTTGCTAATTTATATAAATAGGCGCTGCAAGATGTATGTTGTGCAAAATGTATATGTGTTGTGATGTGTGTAACAATATTAATTACTTTTATTACACTAGCGGGTCCGCCAAATAACTTTTTTTTAAAAATGCTATTAAAAAAACTACTTAGTATTTTTTCAAATTTTTTTTTTATTTGAAAGTACAATCCTTCCGGTTAATGATGGAAAATAATTTCATTCAAATGGCTGCCTCGGCTGGCCATGCAGTAGCCTACACGATCGGTCCAATTTTTGAGTACATTATCGATTGTGTGCAGCTGTATTTCACCAATGGCTTCACGAATATTGTCCTTTAAAGCGTCAATTGTCTCTGGATTGTCGGCGTAACACTTATCTTTGACGGCACCCCACAAATAATAGTCCAACGGTGTCAAATCGCAGCTCCGAGGTGGCCAAACGACATCAGCTCTGCGGCTGATAATGCGATTTTAAAAAACAGGGCGCAAAACATCAAGTGTAGCGTCGGCTGTGTGGTACGTTGCGCCGTCCTGTTGAAACCAAATGTTGCCAATATCCTCCTCTTCAATTTCTGTGAACAAAAATTTGTTCAACATGGCCCGATAACACCACACCTTGCTCATTTTCGAAGAAAAATGGCCCAATTATGCCTCTGGACCAAAATCCGCACCAAACAGTGACTCGTTTTGGGTGCACCGGCTTTTCGATGAATGCGTGCGGGTTTTCTGTGCCCCAAATGCGACAATTCTGCTTGTTTACATACCCGCCAATTTCGAAATGAGCTTCATCTGAAAAGATGATTTTTTTGGCAAAATCCGCATCTTCTGCAAGTCGATCGCAGGTCGTAGCGAAGCGAAAACGCATTGGATGGTCAGTTGGCTTCAACTCCTGAACCAGTTGGATTTTGTACGGCGTCATACCAAGGTCTTTACGCAAAAATCGTCTCAATGATGTCTCCGAAATGTCCAATTGTTGAGAACGACGGTGAACTGATGTTGATGGCGTTTCACGCACACTTTCGGCCACAGCAGCAATATTCTCTGGTGTACGCACTGTTTTTCGCTTTTCACGCGTTTGTTTATCGATGAGGATGCCAGTTTCTTTCACTTTTTTCACAAGGTAACGAACATACGGAGCTGACGGTGCTCCATTTCTTCCAAAATCCGTACGCACTTTTCGCACACATTCTGCAACATTACCATGATTTTCAAAGTAATGTCGCAATATTTCCCAGCGTTGTTCAAGCGTATACACAACCATATTCGTTCAGCGGAAGGATAAAACTAATTATCTGTCAAATTAGACATGAGCTAAGTGTTGCTATTCACGAAATAAGCACTAGTTGAAAAAAAAGTTAGATGGCGGACCCAGTATTATCTGGACATATGGGATTTTATTTATTTTATATTCAGGGCCCAAAAAAAATTTAGTACAATTTTGCTATAAATGAAACAATCGTTAACTTTCCAATTTAGTTAATCACTAACGTATATGTAAAATAAATGGCTGTTTTACAGCACAACGATATTTTTGTGTGAGTAAGTAGCACGGTGAATGGTAAATGCACGCTGTGCTTTCAGAGATATGGTTTAAAATTGATTGTGTAGTACGTTCTGATTTATAAAATGCGAGTGTGTGCGCGACTGTGTATCTATTGCTTTTACTGTTGTGCATATATAGTAGATGGTGCGTGGTAGGGGTCAACTGGAGACACCGGGTTCCGATACATTTCAACTACTGAGCATATCTCCTTATTTCTTATATCTATGGTTGGCGTGCTTGGTGCAATAAGTCTGAAAGCTGTCAAAATGTATTTGTTAGATTTGGTTGACTATAACAACCACAGAGTACATTATATATACCTGGAAATAACAACGTTGTTTGTTTACCTAAGACATATTCCGAGAGGGTCGTTATCTGAAGAATGCGAAAAATTTAATTAATAAATAAAAATATTATTTATATAGTACGTTTCTAGGGCAGGCGGAAAAAAGTACATTGACTTCAAGTATTATGTTAGCATCGAAACAAAACGACAGTTATTGCTTCCATACATTTCTTTATAGATTACGTATTGTTATGCGCTAAGCGTGTCTCATGGTACGGGGTAGAGTCGCAGGTAGGTGAAGGAAGCAGTCATTCAGAGTTAATAAACCTGTGTCTCACGCCGTGCGTGGTGAATTTTTATTAAGTTTGTTTTGTTAATTGTATTATTACGTTTCGTATCAAAGAATTTGTTATTGTTTTGTGATGTTTTGTTTACTATCACTATTATGAAATCGGGTCCATCGACATGAAAATCTCATAAAAACTTTACGTCACCACTAAAGAAGCGGAAATTGTCGCATATTTCGGAAACTGAAAAAATAATGATTGTAAACATCTATAAATATGTAAAAGAAACGTGGTCTAGTGACGTATATCCATCCAAAACGGATATGAAAAAAAAAGACTGCCGATAATATTTTAGGTTATTGGTAATCAAAGTGACGAACTCTTCTACATCCACATCATCATAAGATGATTTTGAAATATATAGAGATGAATAGTCTGTCAAGTGTCTCTGACAATCTTTTATGAGAAGTTTTATGTATGTTTCATGGTTGGCTGCTGAAGAATGCTTAGCATTAAAAGTTCGTCTTTCTACCTACCTACCTACTTATTAAAGTACTTACCTACTATTAACATAATAATGAAAATTGTAATAACTCATGATTTATAAATAATAAACTTAAATTAATATTAATTTGATTAAAATTTTAAATTAATATTAATTTGAACCAATAACCAGCATATGCAGATCTTGAATTAGTAGGAAGTAACTGGTACTGGGAGATCCACTTACTCTGAACGAATATTTAAGGTCATTGACATTATACGCGGAAAAATCGCAAACTAAGAAGCTGTGGTCGAGTCGCTTGTCAATATGTTTAATATATCTGTAGAAAAGTCGTGTCTGTAATTCTAATATATACTTGAAAAAACAAAGTAATGGGTATTGAAACGAAATTATTGGTTTTAGGAATTTTTGCCTGTAATATATAGTATCCACGATTTACGCAAAAACTACTGGAATGATTTCCGTAAAATTTTGTACGTACGTAGTTAGTAACTCGGGGCGACTTATGTATATGCTATGGAGCTTCAAAAAAGCACGTTAAGTGTTTCCTTCCTTTAGATGTTAATTTTCTATTATAATTCTGTTAGCGATTTGTATATGCATCATGACTGGTGTTTTTTCAAATAAATACAATATTTATAAACAAAGCTTCAAATTAGTTTTAACCTTTGTTTATTAACTTGAAACTACGCCCACGATCTGTATTTTAGTTTTTAAAACAGCGCCACCTATTATCAAATAGAAAAAGTACATTTTGCCTTCAGTTACTAATTGAATAATATAAAATATAACTAAATAAAATTACATTTATATGTTAAAATAATGACATATATAAAATTATTTAAACATTCTATCGTTTAATTTTTAGCTTTGTCGTTATTTCATTATAAAAGTGTAAATGAAAATCTATATGGTTTTTATTTCAATTATCAATATATATATATATATATATATATATATATATATATATATATATATATATATATATATATATATATATATTGATAATTGAAATAACTGATATAAACTGTATGCTAAGGTGTTAATTGAAAGAGTTATGAAAGAAACTGATGGAAAAATTTGGGATGTGCAAGCGGGTTTTAGAAAGGGAATGGGGTGTACAGATCAAGTCTTTTCCATGCGCATGATTGCGGAGAAGTTTTTGGCCAAAAACCAGAAAGTTTTTTGTGCGTTCATGGACTTGGAAAAGGCTTATGACAGAGTGGACAGGAATGTGTTATGGCAAACACTGAACTCATATGGGTTGAGCGCTGGTTGGATACAGGCATTAAGGTCTCTTTATAGGGACTCTAGTGCTTGTGTCAGGATCAATGGGGTCTACTCGGACTGGTTTGGCATCCAAAAAGGTGTCAGACAGGGCTGTGTAGCTTCCCCTTGGCTGTTCAACCTATTTATGGACCGGTGTTTGCAAACTTTGAAAGATGAAGAATGTGGGTTAAGAATGGGCGAGTTAACCGTCAAATGCCTTTTGTATGCCGATGATCAAGTCATACTTGCGTCATCGGCGGCAGAGTTGCAGATGATGGTTACATTAATGAACTGGGAATTGAAAGAAAGGGGAATGAAAGTGAACGCAAGTAAGACGAAAGTGATGGTTTTTGAAAGAGAAGAAAGCAAAACGGTATGTGAAATAAGAATAGAAGGAGAGTTAATTGAGCAAGTGGATGAGTTTGTGTATTTGGGATGTGTATTTAGCAGGGATGGTAGATATGATAGGGAAATAGAACGACGAGTAAATGCAGGGAATAGAGTGAATGGGGCACTACACTCTATTGTGAAGAACCAGAATGTGTCAAAACAGGCACGTATGGTAATTCATAATGCTGTGTTAGTCCCTACTTTAATGTATGGTAGTGAAAGCTGGGTGTTGCAGAAGAAGCACGAAAGTAGAATAAATGCTGTAGAAATGCGGTCTTTAAGGAATATGCTAGGGTTTAATCTGAATGACAGGGTGGGAAATTGCGTGATAAGAGATAAATGTGGTATGCAAGATGATGTTGTGACCAGGATTAAGAAAGGAATGCTTCGGTGGTTTGGTCACGTAGAAAGAATGAATGAGGAAAGAGTGACAAAGCAAATTTATATGGCAGATGTGAATGGCCGAGTCGGAAAGGGACGCCCTAGAAAAAAGTTTATCGACCAAATTGGCGATATTTTGAAAATGGGCCACGTTAGAAGTACCCTTAACCGACGAGCATGTATGCGTAGATATATGGATGTAAAGGAGGCGAAAGAGGTATGTCAGGATCGTGCCAAATGGAAGTCCGTAGTCTCTGCCTACCCCTCTGGGTGACAGGCGTGAGTGTTTATGTATGTATGTATGTATATATATATATATATATATATATATATATATATATATATATATATATATATATATATATGTTAATTGATGTAAGCTGGCCTGCCTGCAATTACAAAATTCTGATTATCCTTATGGTTTGATCGAAAAGATTTTTATATTTGTTGTGGCCAAATCATAGACTGATCATAAAGTAGTCATTCATTCATCATTTCGTGAAATAGTAGTAGTAATTCACTGTTTGTTGAAATGAAATGAAGATTTATTTGCTTTGAAAAAGGGTACATTAAAGTGGTTATTTTAAAGTGTAGTTCAGCTTTTTCAGCCAACTATGGATAGCATGCAAATACATTTTATATAATTAAGTTTACTATATTAAAATATCGAATTCAATTAAAATATTCATCATAAAATAGTCATCGTTTACAAATTACCAATACTAATACCGATACTACCAAATTTAAAATTGAAAATGCAATTAAAAATATAGAACTACTTACTGTCGTGTCACACGTGACCACTTTGTGACCATGTCATAGTATTATAACTTGTCTGGATCAATGAAAAGAGAGCGGTTGGCGATATTAAACTAAAATAACTAAGCAACATTGTCTTTCATGATATTAGGCATATATATACAGTAATGTATGATAGGTCATATCGTCAAATAGGTTTTCATCGCTAGCGGTGCTAATATCGTATTTTTAACACAAACGGAGTTTTTAGCAGAATCAACGCTACTTTATGCCTTGTTTATGAACCACACATGACGTATAATAAATAAATGTTCTCGGTTTTCCAGTCGCACCCCAACCTTCTATCGCTGATAATACTATATAGCATAGTTTTTTAACATCTAAAGAAACTAATGACAAATCTGAAAAAAGCCACTATTATTTAGGGTATGTTCCAAAATTATATATATATATATATATATATATATATATATATATATATATATATATATATATATATATATATATATATATATATATATATGTGTGTGTGTGTGTGTGTTAATTGATTTAAGCTGGCCTGCCTGCGATTATTGCAAAATTCTGATTATCCTTATGGTTTGATCGAAAAAAAAATTATATTTGTTGTGGCCAAATCATAGACTGATCATAAGGTAGTCTATCATTTCGTGAAATAGTAGTAGTAATGAGGATCCGTAACGTTTTTAGTTGAGAATGCAGATTTATAGATCTAAGAAATCCTTAACATACAGTGCAAAAATTTTTGTGCTACGACAAAGTATGACGAAGTTATGGCCAAATTACTAGCGAAGTTCACTGACGGCCCGGCACGGTACCTGTGACGTCACTATGACGGTCTTCGCCAGTTAGCCGTTGGCAGCGATAAGGCGCGCAGTGTTTTGTTTGGTTAATTGTAACTTTGAAACAAGTTAAGTGTCCGATTTGTGTCTAATTCACCTTTTTAACTATGTATAAATATTGTATAGTGTCGAAATGTACAAACACTTCTATTAAAACACCAGAAAAACTATTTTTTAACGTACCGAAAGACCCAAAACTTCGTGAAAAATGGTATTCCATTGCAAAAAGAGATGATAAAACTACACCCTCTGCCCAGGCTACAAGACATTGCTGTGAAGATCACTTCGATGTACGTACCTACATATCTATTATACCTATTATTTAGTTGATATGGAAATACGTTGGTACCTTATGTTACGTGTAGTGTACCTGTGTATTCTCTTATTTTAAGCCTGCTGTATTAATAAAAACATACCTATTTACTTTTTCTAAGTTTTGTTGATAAACCTACATACTAACGTATCTAATAACGTAAACCTATATATTCGCCCGTTCCCATTTCTATGTATTACTAGCTTTTGCCTGCGGTTTCGCCCGCGTTGAATTCAGTTTGTCACAGAAAGTTTTTATCACACCTCTATTTCATCCCCTTAAAGTTTTATTTTTGCGATAAAAAGTAGCCTATATCCATTTTAAGATCTCAGTTATCTTTATACAAAAAGTCATTAAAATCGGGTTGGCTGCTTATGTGTAAAAGCATCGTATTTCGTATTAAAAGGTCAAAACAATGACCTAGAGACGTACCCGGGTAAAAAGCAGAGTGAATGATAATATTCTTTAACCATTTACATAACAGCGGTGAATTTATGTATCTGCCTCAGCTATGCCTTATTGATAGAGGCAAATAAATTAATACTTATATACATTTTTATATTTCAGTTAGAAGAAGATATGGAAAATTACGTAAAGTTTAAGTTAGTTGGAGAAAAGCTTAAACTGAAGAAGGGAGTTTTGCCTCATAAGTTTGAATGCCAAAAGCCTCAAAAAAAAAAAATTGACAGACCCGGTTTTAAAAAACGACAAGACATAGAATATTTTGAAAGAGTTTTAAGTAAAGATATTGGACACGAAGACCTGTTGTTGCATTCCATTGAAGTAGTAGAGTGTGAGAATCAAGACTCAAATAACATCCAAAACAGTGATCCCCTTTACATACCTGAAGAAATAGACGTATTATCAAAAAAACAATGTAAGGGGTCAAAAAACACAAGCAGTGCAGGTTAATATGAAACCAAAAATGAAAACTAAATCGAATAATACGCCAATGAAATGGAAACAACCAATAGTTAAAAAAAATTAATCCCTAAAAATCTTGATCCAAACGTTAGCTTCACGATCAGCAACTCAAATTCAAGTGAAAATACTCGTTCTTTTGGTGTTAGTGCTAGTGATAACGAGTCGAATGATTTAGAAATAACAAAAACAATGCACAAAAATTTCTTCCATGAGCATATGCAAAAGGGCGCTCTAATGTCTATATCTTGAGATCCAAAATTACTGATAGGCATTCCTGCCCATTCATATTTTTGTATTAAACATTTAGAAAACTTCACGGAAATATCATCTATTGAAATCCTAGTGACTTTACGAAAAATCCGATGGCATGACCCAAATTCAATGCTTGCAATACATTTTGGCCTCTCTGAGAGTTCTGTGACTAAATATTTTAATAAAACTCTCCCAAAAATTGCACTGTGCCTGAATCGACTTATTATCTGGCCATCAGCAGATGATGTCAGAGAAAACTGCCGATAGCTTTTAGGAAGCGCTATTCTAAAGCGATTTCAATAATCGATTGTTTTGAAATTCAAATCGAGAAACCTAGTAACGCTTCGCACTAAGCGGCTACATGGTCTCAATATAAAAGCTGCAATACCATTAAGTACTTGGTTTCAATTACACCTGACGGTTTGATAAACTTTATCTCTAAGGGATATGGAGGGAGGACTCCAGACTCAACAATATTTGAAGACAGCGGATTTCTTGACAAATTGGCACAAGGAAGTATTGTGTTAGCTGATAGGGGTTTCAAAAATATTTCCCATTTACTGGAACAACGTGGTTGTACACTCCTGAGGTCGCCTAGTGTGAGTTCCAACTCAAAACTTACACCAGAGGAAGTCTTGCAAACAAAGAGAATCGCAGCTATAAGGGTTCACGTTGAAAGAAGCATAGGGAAGTTGAGAGACTTTAAAATGATCGGACCTCACGCATGTGTCGATATTTCATACGTACATTTTTTAGATAATATTGTAACAATAGCCTGTGGTTTAGTTAATTTACAGAATTGTCTATTTAGTAGTCAAGTGTAAAAAAAATGCTTTCGTTTCTTTTATAGTTTTATTTCGACAACCTCGCAACATCAAAAGCACATGTCATATTATTAATAAAAGAATAATTTTAAGTCTCAACTAGTTTTGGAAACACTGATGTTTTCCAAAAATGCGTGGACTTCTTTAAAAGATCAGTACAATAGTTTTCATAATAATATTCTTCAAATATTTCTACTTTTTTATTGCTTTCAAAATTTTCATTAGCTACACAAAACAATCCCTTGACTTTATTGCATAAAAACATTTGTAGCTGAATTTGAGCTTTCCATTTGCTGCCGATAACACTATTCTTTACAAAACTTTCCTTTCCTTTCTTTGTCGAGGGACATTTTATTTCTACTACGTATTCACTTGTCAATCCATCTGGAGAAGCACCTAAATGAGGCCAATCAGGTTTTAAAAAATAACCACAATTTTCAATAACTATTTTCCTTGTTTTGGCTACTTCTGCTCTGACATTGGATTCCAATCGTTTGCCTCTTTTCATAGACAGAGTCTCGGGTACAGAGGCACCAAATATTTGTTCAATCAAAGCACCATCAGGAGTCTTGCAATGTGCAGCTTCGTGAACTTTAGACGCGGTTATTCTACAATACCTTAACTCATGCCATAACGGTGAACTAGCTTGACAAACTGTTGCTTCCTCTGCTTTGTGACATTTTTCTATGGTGATTTTAGTAGAGCAATAATCAATAAAATCATCTGCACTATTTATATTATTGCCTTCATTTTTGTATTGATGAATGAGGTTATGCAAAGACAATTTTTTATACTCATTCTTTGTTACGTATACTGATAACTGATTTTTAATAGAATGTTCCTTTAGGCTTTGCACAACTGCTAGGAAAAACTGATCTGAATTGGTGTTATCAGTATTTTTATCTTCAGTAGTAACTGAACTGGGACCCATATCTTTAGCTTTTATAAATTTAGTACCTATGGTAGCCAGCTTTGGTTTGGCCCAGTAACATTTTTTTTCAGTAGGAGATGGCTCCTCGCTGCGTCTATGAAGCCACATCAAAAACGCTACGCTATGTTTGCAACCTCCCTTTTGAGCAGCACAGTCATGACAGTCCACGTTCAAAACCGTTTCCTCTTTTTCATCACATGTAAATGTACAGCTATACGCTTTACTTTTTATTCTATGTTCAGGCGTTATTTTTGCTTTTACCGTACAAACACGTCCCGACCTCTGGACTTGAACAAATCCTACAGCATCATCTCCATAGGTTTCACGTGCCGATCTGTAATAAATAAATAAAACGAATTAAAAAATATATACAAATAACAAAATTCTATCCTACTACTATATTTTACTTCCGACTAATATTATAAATGTGAAAGTTTGTGAGGATGAATGTATCTTTGTTCCTTTTTCAAGCAAAAACTGCTGAACAGATATGGATGAAATTTTACAGGAACCGTGCATTTTTTCTGGTATAAAAAGTGCTTTATCTCGGAAAAATACACGGTTCCTCTACGATAAATAAATAGTAGTCTATGCGGGCGAAGTCACGGGCGTTCGCTAGTATTATATATTTTTTATACAAAACAAGTCATCCTACTTAAATACATACTGAACGAATGATTTGTAACAATGAGCAAGATGGAAAAAAAATCTGCCATTTACAATCAATATTAAGGTTTCTGTCATAGATCAGCAAGTGTAGGGAACCATGCAATAAATAAAGTGCAAGTAAGTTAAAAATCATCTGCAAAATGATCTACATATGAATGAACGAAAACAACATTCCTTTTATCAAGATACTATAAACACTATTCATAAGTTATGAATACGTCCCTGTAACCTAAGATGTTTATACATCTTTGCCCGTAACTATACTTTACAACATTCATTCTTTCATTTATTTACCTATACAGCTTATTCCTAAAGATTACTAATAAGTACCTACGAACGTAGATAAATAAGCAGCACCCTTACCTTTGTAGTTTCCAACCATGGACTTCAGCGCTGGTGAACTTAGAATGATTACTTAGATAATCAAATACCATGAAAGAATCCACTTTTGGAAGGTTATCTGATTGAGCTTGCACAAAACCAGCTTCTACTTTATTAGCACTCATATTATGTATCTTTAATACTTAAACAATCACAAAATTACACTGTAACAACACTTTATTTAAATAAATTGCCAAATATAGTGCCCAACCGCGTCTCCGCGCTCCGTCGAATCGTGAACTACCACAGAATACATGTATGAACTACTATGATGCGTTCGGTTCCGTCACAGTGACGTCACGCGGACCTCCGTGCATTGACTTTTAGCGACAGGAACGGCCTATGTTTATTACTTAATATCTTCGTAAGTAATGGTCCTATTTGGCTAATTCAAAAAGATATATAATTCTTATGTTATAAAGAATAACGTGGATACTAGTTTTATTGAATTTTCTATAACTTTACTGATCCTCATTCACTGTTTGGTGAAATGAAATGAAGATTTATTTGCTTTGAAAAAGGGCACATTAAGGTGGTCATTTTAAAGTGTAGTTCAGCTTTTTCAGCCATCTATGGATAGCATGCAAATACATTTTATATAATTAAGTTTACTATATTAAAATATCGAATTCAATTAAAATATTCATCATAAAATAGTCATCGTTTACAAATTACCAATACTAATACCGATACATACAAATTTAAAAATAATTAAATTTGAAAATGCAATTAAAAATATAGAACTACCTACTTACTGTTGTGTCACATGTGACCACTTTGTTACCATGTCATAATATTATACTTGTCTGGATCAACGAATAGAGACCGGTTGGCGATATTAAACTAAAATAACTAAGCAACATTGCTCTTTCATGATATTGGGCAGATATACATATATTACAGTAATCTATGATATTAGGTCATATCGTCAAATAGGTTTTCACTGCTAGCGGCGCTGATATCGTATTTTTAACACAAACAGAGTTTTTAGCAGAATCAACGCTACTTTATGCCTTATTTATGAACCACACATGACGTATAATAAATAAATGTTCTCGGTTTTCCAGTCGCACCCCAACCTTCTATCGCTGATAATACTATATAGCATAGTTTTGGTCATTTATTATTTCATCTATTAATAGCGCCATCTACTAACATCTAAAGAAACTAATGACAAATCTGAAAAAAGCCACTATTATTTAGGGTATGTTTCGAAATACAACCCAGTACACTGGCAAATGCGAATGACGTCATTAATTGACGCCGTATTCCACCATATTCGGGGTATGTTCCGAAATACAACGCAGTCCACTGGCCAATGCAAATGACGTCATTAATTGACGCCGTATTCCACCATATTCGATACAACGAATCATCAATTTGGCGTCGATTTATGACGTCATTTGCAATGGCCAGTGTACTGGGTTGTATTTCGGAACATGTCCTAAATAATAGTGGCTACTGAATACTTAATCATTTAGAATCAAACCTTTAAATACCCAGATTGGTGGCCATTATCGGGATAATTAACTGCAATTAAGACGTTTGGTGAAATGACTTACGATACCGTTATATTTAATACTGTGTATAAAAAACTGTGATTATGGGAGAAGTTTTTTTAGTTGAATACATTGTATGTCTATCGGCATAGCTTTAATTTCACTAATTTTATTTGTTATCAAGTTATATGACGTAAATAATTAATTAAAGTGCACTGTGAGATTTTTATTATATTTTTATTTTTATTATTATGTAGATACGGTTAACAATCGTGCGATAGCTTTGTTTCAGTTTTTATGAATTTTATTTAAATAAGTTCGAGAGCCGTGTAGCAGGCCGTGACATTTCATCATGGCACGGGAGAAAAACGTGTACGATTCCCTCGGGGACAAATAAATCTATTATAGGAATTTTTACGTGCTGACTTATCACGTGTCCGTTAAGGTGGGGAAAATAACTTCGTAGGGAAACTTAGATGTCTGAGTAGTTAAAAAGTATTTTAATTGCAGGTCGAAGTCTGTTTCAATTTGAATTTACCACGTTCTCGAGGAAAACATCGCAAGTATACCTTTATATTTGGTTCCCCAGTTGAGGTCATCCCGTGTTGGGGTCAGTGCAGCAAAACCTTTTTTGACCAAAAACTGGCTGCGGCTGTACCCAATAATGACAATGACGAGATGTAGGCTGCTATTTTTTACTTTTAATGGGGAAATTATGCGTAAAACTAATCATCGGCATCGTTACAGCCTAGTAAATGTCCACATAGGCCTCCCACATAATTTGTCAAATAAGCTAGATATTTGCTATAACAATATGAGATGGCGAATCTTCTTTCGCCACCACAACAAGGCGAACATTTTTCTACTACCGTTCATACGTGTGGTTCTTGCCACTCTTTCACTGTGAATAGATCTTCATTTGGAATAAAGCAAATTCTAATAATTTTATCGTATTTAATTTTAATTTTTTTAATACTTTACAGAATCCATTTTCATTGGGAGGGGGGTGAGCACCCAGCACCCATGTTCATGGGGAAGGGGGCTGAGCTTTTTGACGTCCTGCTGTCATAGTTAACGATGGCATGTACCAGTTCTGGCGCACTGAGTCAGTACTACTATACTAGTAGTTACGTTGTACCAGTTCCGGCGCACTGAGTCAGAAGTGGTACAAGTACGACGTTCGTCGACTCATGATCCTAAAAAAAAAAAAAAGTTTTGGCATGCTCTGATCACGAATCTGCGGTCCATTTTTGCGTAGGATGCACGGTTCCGGAGATGTGAAGATCAATTAACTCTTATCTAATTGATATCCGGTGGAGGCCTCAACCGTCATTAGCGCTCCATTGTCCTTATCTACTTATCTATTGTTCGTTCAATACCGTCATTATCTATTCTTCCTCAGCGTGGTGCTATTGTAATTAAACTCCTTTGTTTGTATTAAAATCCTATCTACACTAATCTGAATCTACCTAATTTTGTTAAAATTTTTATTTATAAAATACAAAATCTTATTACTTATTATCTATAAAATAGGAGCGAAACATCTCATCCACTAACATATCGTTGTACAATGTGTTCCCTGTAAATATACTCGTAAACCTATGCATTGAACATCCCTGAAACTTATATAGCAAATACATTAAGCAATATTCGCCACAAACTGAAGTCCACTCATTCTGAATTCTATCAACATTCCAGTTCCATCTTTTACAATTCTTTTTTAAAAACTCTAGATGATATCATACAGGTGCTCGTCTGTATGAATCAAAATATTGAACGACGTCATTCGTATCGATATATAAAGCTACCCAATGTGACCCTGGTTTATCATCAGTACCCAAATTGCATATTACCTAGTCAGGTCATAAATTCTATCACATGTTCAATATAAAATAATTGAAACAAGTTTATTCATTATGTAACCATTTATATACCAAAATGAACTTAACAAAACATAGATTCTTATGACACTATAGTTTATTCAAAATGACCTCCGTGATTTTATGACCTAGTCAGGTCATAAATTCTATCACATGCTTAATATAAAATAATTGAAACAAGTTTATTCATTATGTAACCATTTATATACCAAAATGAACTTAACAAAACATAGATTCTTATGACACTATAATTTATTCAAAATGACCTCCGTGATTTTGAATACAGGCCTTCAATCTGCGCGGCCAGTCGTCTATCGCACCACGAACGAGGTCCATGTCAATATCGGCGGCTGCCTTAATTAAGGACGTCTTGAGTGACTCGAAATTGGGATGAGACTTTGAGCACGCCTTTTCCTCCAAGTGTTGCCATATCTTGTAATCTAACGGATTCATATCTGGACTGGAGGAGGGACAGTCTTCTTGTCGGATTAAGTCGATTTCACGCGCCGCCAGCCAGTCTTGTGTGCTCTTCGCTTTATGAGCTGACGCCGAATCTTGTTGGAATACCCAGTGCCTGTTATTGAACATGTATGAGAAACAGGTTACACAAGGTTCGTCAGGACTGTATTTTGATACACAACTGCATTCGTTTTTAAACCTTTCTCACAAAAATGTACCTCTGTTAAGCCCCAATAAGAAACTCCCAACTATACCATGAGCGAGGATGGAAAATGACCTCGTTAGACACGCGGAATACGGTTGCTCGCTTCTTCACTACTGTGTGCGTACACCTTATCATTTTGTTTGTTGTAGCTCTCTTCTACGGTAAAAATTTTTTCATCCGAAAAAAAAGAATTTCCCGATATTTTTTTCCCGCGTACCGCTTCAACAAAGCGCAGTATCTCTTCAGTCTCAGGTCCATTAGACGAGCATTCAAACGGTGTCCTGTTTTTCTTCGATATGCCCGAAGCCCTAAGTCTTCATTTAACACCCTTTTCACCGTGGTTCTGCTTAACCCCATCTGAAGGGCCAACAGTTTCTGCTTACGTTTGGGATTTCTTTGAATTCGCGCCTTCACAGCTTTTATCACTGCTGGAGTCCTTACAGACCGAGGGCGACCACTTCTTGACCTACACTAGAGTCTTCATTGTATCGTTTGATGGTACGATAAACGAATCTTTTGGTTATATTCAAATTTTTTAGTATGTCAAAAATTTGAATTGGCGCGGAACCGCAACGATGCAACGCAATAACTGCAACACGGTCTTCTTTAAACGTCCACTCCATATTAAAAAATTAGTAAAATTCTAAAAAGTATACAGTTTTATTTTCATGAACAATTCGAAATTCGAATTCAAATAAACTTTTTTTGTGGGCAGCATTCTAAAAGAAAAGTTTTTACTGTGTGACAATACTTATGACCTGACTAAGTATATACGTTGGTACGTGGGTGTACATGGGCAGTCTATTAGCAGCATAAACATTATTTTCTAAACTGGGGTAAATCTTTTTCAGATGTTGTTGTACATCTAGTGTATCTATGATATTACTGCTATTAGTAGATTATTACAGTACAATCTACTCAATGACTAACATAGGAATGATCAATTATAGTGATTTCTAAATATTAAATTGCATTATTTTGTATTATTTTTGTACGTATTTGAGTCATCGATACACTGAACAAGACGACACGAAGTAATCCTGAGATGAACAACAGAATGTTAGATAAGCTTGTTGACGCGTAAAGTTATTATCAATTCCACTGTAGAAATTCTTTAGATTAGAATTATTACTGGTACTATATAAGACCAAGCAACTGCAGTCATGGAGTTAGTGTATGGTCGTTTAACCGCAGTGGATCTATCAATACTATATTTGTGTTACTTCAAGACATCAAATGCCATAGATGTAAGTATTTATTCTATTACCAAACTTACTTTTCTTTCTGTTATTTTCTTACGTGTGTATGATTTAGTGTTAACAAATTATATTTAAATATTATGTGTGTATATTTGATTAAGCCGTGGTAGCTCAGATGGTTAGCGCAAGCTGTAAATTTTACAGTACGCGACGCGGGTTCGATCCCCGCCGACACCAATTAAATTGTTAATTGCAATTTTAAGTGTTTATTCTATTGACAAACTTACTTTTCTTTCTATTATTTTCTTACGTGTGTATGATTTAGTGTTAACAAATTATATTTAAATATTATGTGTGTGTATTTGATTAAGCCGTGGTAGCTCAGATGGTTAGCGCAAGCTGTAAATTTCACAGTACGCGACCCCGGTTCGACCCCCGCCGGCACCACTTAAATTGTTAATTGCAATTTTAAGTGCTGATTTACCACGTGCTCGGCGGTGAAGGAAAACATCGTGAGGAAACCTGCATGTCCAAGAAAATTTCGAAGGCATGTGAAGTTTGCCAACACGCATTGAGACCGGGCCGCGGACATTTCCTAGCCATAAATACAAAGACAATAGCAGAGAGTAAAAAGTGAAAAAATACTTGTTTAACAATGACAGTCATTAGTGATCATTAGTGAATGTAATTCTGTTTACTTAAATTACAGGAAGACAAGAGCAGAAGGAAGAAATGGGATGATGGGAAGTAATGAAGAATGAATTGTTATGTGAAGTTTGTTGGAACAAACATATTTGAGTCACGTGTAAATACTTTTAACATTTTGGTTCAAAATGACACAAAATCTAAAAAATATTAGATACATCATCGACATGGACGGATTTTACATTACATATCCTCATAAACATTTTCAATGTAGAGAAATGGCTATTCTAGACGTAAAACTATCCAATAAAAATGATGCGTTTATCGATCATTATTTGTTTCGGCCAAGTTATCCTTCCAATTATTTGCCGTCAAAAGACAAAAAAACTGTTCGTTATTGTGAAACACACGTGCACGGCATTCCATATTTTGATGTGACCGAAGAATTAAAATGTGCCTACAAACAAGAGAACATCATTCGCATATTAAATTGGTATATTAGAAATTTGTGCAAAGACGAAGTGATCGCATACAAAGGTGGTTCAACAGAAAAACAATTTTTAAAAATGTTGACGACGAATGATAGAATTTTTAATATTGAAGAATACAAATGTCCAAAATACAATGATTTGGTAAATGTCATAAATTTAAACAAACGTTATGTGTGTAGTATTCATGTATTTGCAAAAAATAACCACAAAATTTTACATTGTTCTTGTGACGAAGTGTGGGTTTTTACAATTGGTTATTGCTTGAAAATAAAATTTTAAATTAATCATAAATTTTGTTTGATTTCCCGATAACATTAGTTATAGTATACTATATAATACAAAGGTGGTTCAACAGAAAAACAATTTTTAAAAATGTTGACGACGATTGATAGAATTTTTAATATTGAAGAATACAAATGTCCAAAATACAATGGATTTGGTAAATGTCATAAATTTAAACAAACGTTATGTGTGTAATAATCATATATTTGCAAAAAATAATCACAAAATTTTACATTGTTCTTGTGACGAAGTGTGGGTTTTTTACAAGTGGTTATTGCTTGAAAATAAAATTTTAAATTAATCATAAATTTTGTGTGATTTCCCAAAAACATTAGTTATAGTATACTATATAATACAAAGGTGGTTCAACAGAAAAACAATTTTTAAAAATGTTGACGTCGAATGATAGAATTTTTAATATTGAAAAATACAAATGTCCAAAATACAATGATTTGGTAAATGTCATAAATTTAAACAAACGTTATGTGTGTAATAATCATATATTTGCAAAAAATAATCACAAAATTTTACATTGTTCTTGTGACGAAGTGTGGGTTTTTTACAAGTGGTTATTGAATAAAACTATTATTTACGGATTTTATCGCGTTTAATTACTTTAATTTATTTTTATTATTATCCCGACGTTTCGGGTGCTTTACAGCGCCCATGGTCACGGGGGGGGGGGACTGAGATGTTTGACGTCCCAATGTCATAGTTAGTCCAGCTACCTTCAGTTTGTTAATATTAAGTTTTGGTCCGATTTACGCAAAACGAGCTTATAGTATCATGAAGTCTTGCAGTGGTATGCTTGGGTTTGGGTTTAATTTTGTTAATTATAGGATCTCAAGCAGATGGTAGCACCCAACCATCTTCTCTATTGAAATTTGGATGTTTTTTAATTTCAATAGCCTCGCGTATCATCCTTGGTAGGAATCGGTGTTCTTTTGCGAGAATTTGTGGTTTATCAAATCTAATGTAATGGTGGGGACGATCTTGAACATGTTCGCAGACTGCAGACTTCCCGGAGCGTCGGTGCTTCACATCAGCTATATGTTCCTTCACGCGGGTTTTTATAGATCTCTTAATAAAAACCCGCGTGAAGGAACATATAGCTGATGTGAAGCACCGACGCTCCGGGAAGTCTGCAGTCTGCGAACATGTTCAAGATCGTCCCCACCATTACATTAGATTTGATAAACCACAAATTCTCGCAAAAGAACACCGATTCCTACCAAGGATGATACGCGAGGCTATTGAAATTAAAAAACATCCAAATTTCAATAGAGAAGATGGTTGGGTGCTACCATCTGCTTGAGATCCTATAATTAACAAAATTAAACCCAAACCCAAGCATACCACTGCAAGACTTCATGATACTATAAGCTCGTTTTGCGTAAATCGGACCAAAAATTAATATTAAAAAACTGAAGGTAGCCGGACTAACTATGACATTGGGACGTCAAACATCTCAGTCCCCCCCCGTGACCATGGGCGCTGTAAAGCACCCGAAACGTCGGGATAATAATAAAAATAAATTAAAGTAATTGAACGTGATAAAATCCGTAAATAATAGTTTTATTCAATGTGTAGTGTTCGCGTAAATTTAAGAAATCATTAAGTGGTTATTGCTTGAAAATAAAATTTTAAATTAATCATAAATTTTGTTTGATTTCCCAAAAACATTAGTTATAGTATACTATATAATACAAAGGTGGTTCAACAGAAAAACAATTTTTAAAAATGTTGACGACGAATGATAGAATTTTTAATATTGAAGAATACAAATGTCCAAAATACAATGATTTGGTAAATGTCATAAATTTAATCATATATTTGCAAAAAATAATCACAAAATTTTACATTGTTCTTGTAACGAAGTGTGGGTTTCTTACAAGTGGTTATTGCTTGAAAATAAAATTTTAAATTTATCATAAATTTTGTTTGAATTGTTTACACCAACACTTTCGGTTTAAAGAACTATATTTCTCATTAAGACATTACATGAGAACAATAACATCTATATTATAATTCTAGTGCGTGTGGGTAGTAAAAAATAAATAAAAATTATTCCGGTCGATCGTTAACCAAGAAGCGAGTTCATTGTGTTCTTATCAGCTATAAGGCGGTGGTCCAAGTATAATTTTAATGCATAGTTTCATCATTATAAATATATTCAAATAATCTTCTTTTAAAAATATTGATTGAAGTCGCTTCTTTCACATGTTTTGGAAGTTGATTGTATAACTGTGCTACCCCAAATGTTATGTTATTTTTTCTATAGTTTGTTCTTACGGCAGGTAACACAAAATTGCTGGCTCGGCGGGTTATATATTTGTTTAATTGACTTTTTGTTGTGAATGTTATGTGTGAGTGAATAAGCTTGTGAGTTATCTTGTAGATAAGTAGACATGTATTATACGTAAAAAGTTGTTTAATATTTAAAATTTTTGTGTTTTTGTAAATCGTTTTCGATGGTGTTAAGAAGTCATAGTTGTGTAAGATTTTAATTATTTTATTTTGTAATATTTGTATTGGTTTTAAATTACTTTTAGCTGCAGTGCCCCATATTTCGATTTGATACAGTAAGTGAGGCTTCACCAACGTATTGTATATTAAAAGTCGAGCGTTTCGGTATACATCGAACTATTTTATGCAGTGCGCCCACAAGTGAGGAGAGTTTGTTTTTGTCCAGTGTTAAGCCTAGGTATTTTTCTTGGTTAACTTGTTGTAATACCTCACCGTTAATGCTAAGTTTAGGTCGATCAGGTATTTTTCTATTTTTGGAACTAAATATTATGTATGAAGTTTTAGAAATATTAATTGTTAATAGATTGTATTGGAGCCAACAGTGAAGTATGTTTAGTTCCTCTTGTGCGCACATCGTTATTTCGTGGATATTGCTCCCGAAATAAAATAAGCTTGTATCATCTGCGTAGAGAGCAAGGCGACCCTGTAGTCCCGCTTGGTGAATGTTGTTTACGTAGATCAGAAACAGCAATGGGCCAAGAATTGAGCCTTATGGTACGCCACATGTTAGAGGCTTGCGACTACTCTGATAGTCTCCAATTTTTACAATCCGATACCGATCATCCAAATAAGACTTTAGCATTTTGGACACGTTTCCAGTAATGCCAATACGTTCCAATTTTTTTAGTAGTATGGAATGGCTGACCGTATCGAAAGCCTTTTTTAAATCAACAAAAACACCTAAAGCAAACTGTTTTTGATCAATTTTGGTTTTAATAGTGGTTACTAAATCTATAGTTGCGCCAAGGGTGTTAGATTTGGGCCGAAAGCCATATTGTTGGTTATACAAAAAGTTAATTTTAGTAAGGTAGTCGTCCAATCTCATGTAAATAATTTTTTCAAGAATTTCGGAGAGTATTGGCAGAACTGAAACTGGTCGATAGTTTCCGGGATTTGTTTTTGTACCGGACTTGTGCACTGGTGTGACTTTAGCAATTTTTAAGCTTTCTGGGAAGACTCCTTCATTTAAAAGTTTGTTAAGGCAATCAGTCAGATTATGAATTATATAATTTTTTATACACTTTACGACTTTAGTACTTATACCATCAATACCTGTGCTCGTATTTGAATCCAAGTCATCTATGATTTTAGATACTTCATTAGTTGTGCATGGGGAAAATCGGGATAGCTCATGATGAGCAGTTGTTTGGTGTAGATTAGGTAACGTGTATGTATCATTGTTATGAAACTTGTCTGGTATTTCATTTGCTAGTTGTATACCTATGTTAGCGAAGAAACGATTAAAGGTTTCACATACCTCTATGGGGTCCGTGGTTACTATTCCGTTTTCATGTGTAAGGTTTGGGGGAACACAATTACTTAAAATTTTGTTATTTGCTAGATTATTAATTAATTTCCACATTTTCTTGGGGTTTTTTGTACATTTCATGAATTCTCCGTAGAAATACTTCTGTTTTGTATTCTTAATCGTTTGTACCAGCGTGTCTTTCTTAAATTTAAAATCTAACTCGAGGTTATTATTTTTAGGATTTTGTTTAAATTTATTCCATGATATATTCCTTTCATTAATCTGAGCTATTATGTTGCTATTAATACATTCTTTTTGAGGTTGGTTCAATATTTTATATTTTTTTGTTTTACTTTCGGCAGTTATTTTTATGATATGTTCTTCTAGAATATTAAAATTACAGGAAATATTTTGAAATTTTGATAATTCTATAATTTTATTTAATTTACTATAATCAGTCGCTTCATATACTATTTTTTGTTTTGGTGGAGGCATTACTCTTTTTATTTCTAAGTACATGTTTTTATGATCCGATAGGGCTGATTCAATAATAGCCAAATGAAAATTTTTACATTTCAAGTTAGTAGAAACATGATCAATAATTGTTTTTGTAGTTGTTGTTTCCCGAGTACAGTACTCAGGGTTTATTTTGTTTATAATTTTGTATCCAGATTCCGTAAGCATAGTTTTATAACGTTTTGTCATACTGTCAGTACATAATAGATCTATATTCGTGTCTCCAAAGATTAAAGTCCTCTTTTTTAGCAGAAGCTGTTTTTCGAAGTTACATAAAAAATCATTAAAGTTTGAATGTCCGGGCTTGTACACAACCCCAACATTAAGTGCATACTTATAAATATATATACTTAGATAGTTGTTACCTCCAGTATAGGATGCTGTTGACGGCTTATGTTTCAAATCATTATGGACATATATCGATACACCCCCACCGACTTTACCAGGCCTGATGTTATAATAGTGTGAATAATTTTGTATGCGAAATTGTTGAGCTTGTTCTTCAGATTTTATCCACGTTTCAGTCAGTAGTACAACGTGTATACATTTTTTTATGGAGTGCAGGATACACTTAAGTTCGTCAAATTTACCTGATCTGCAGATGCTTCTGATGTTAGCATAGAAAAAATTAAGACAAGATTTATTTGAAGAAATATTCTGATAATTATTAAGTACTTGGTAAGTTATATTCTCTTGATCATCTATGAAAGGACGTTTGGTGTTAAGAAGCGATTGAAAATTTAGTTTTTTGGGTCTTTGTTTAAAACTATTTTTGGCAATCCTTTTATATATTTTATTGTAATGTCTTTTTCTCCATTTGCTTTTCTCTGTGCTAACTCTTTTTTAAGATTTTTCATATAAGTATGTTGGGCCGGTGTTTGATCTGAATAGATCATAATGCCACCTTGAAGTTTGTCTCTATTACGAAGCAGCATTTTTGCAGTTTGTGCAGATTCAAAGCATACTTTAATGTTGCGATCCTTTGTAGGTTGATATTTACCAAGACGAAATACTCGAGAAGGTTTCGGGCACTCTTGTATCAAGCTGTTTATAGTTTTCGAAACTTCACTAAAGTCATAGGCGCGGCCTTCATCAATTTTTGTTGTTTTGCATTCACGTATGCCTACCACTATTATATTTTTTCCCTAGTAACCCTTTCTTGTAATTCTTGGATAACATTTTCATCAGAAGTTGACATCGTCGTACTGAATGCCATATTATTTTTTAAAGTAACGATTTCTGCCTCAAGAGATTGAATTTTATTATTCGCCGCTGTTGCCTTTGTAGTTATGTCTGATATTTGGGCCTTCATTGATATCTGGTCTTTATTCAGAGTGTCGGTAGCCACTTTAATGTTCTTCACCTGTGTTTTCATTTCTGTAATATTGTCACGAATGAAGTTCATTGTAGCTTCCTGGGTGTTTGTGAATTTTTGTAACATTGACGTAACATCTTTGCGGAAATCTTGAAGTTCTTGTGCACAGTTGCAGTTGCAACTATGCTCTGGTTGCTTACGTTTTCTCTGAGTATTTTGGTGCTCCATACTAAACTCATTATTCGATGTTCCTAAATCTGTTAATGATCCACTTAGTCGTGGTGGTGAGCGCATTAAGTTCATGACTTATACCACACAACTTTGTCGTCACTATTGAATTAATGTATGCATTAACCTTTGCAGAAATTTAGAACTTATTTACTACTGTTTAATGCTTATTTTAACGGAAAACTGTAATTGTATTTTAAGGACAACAAAATACACGTCTGTTTCATATAATCACCACTCGCACTCTCATTTTTTATTTCACACCTTAGAACTTTAGACGTGTGTAATGTTTCACTTTATACATCCGTTTGCTGCTATTGTGGCAGGACCAAGTTTTTTTTATAGAAGAAGGGGCAAGCGAGCATGCGGCTAACCTGATGTTAAGTGACTACCGCCGCCCATGATCAACCGCAACACCAGGAGAATTGCGGGTGCGTTGCCGGCTCTTTAGAAAGGAGTAAGCTCTTTTCTTGAAGGTCCTCAGGTCGTATCGGTCCGGAAAAATCGCCGATGGTAAACTATTCCACAGAGAGGTTGTACGTGGAAGAAAACTCCTTGTGAAACGTACAGTGGTGGACCGCCAAGCATCCAGACGGTGTGGATGGTATCGGAACGTTTGCCGTATAGTGCGTTCACGAAATTTGGCGGCTGGGATTAATCCGAACAATTCCTCAGAGCACTCCCCGTGATAGATGCGATAAAATACGCAAAGAGATGCAACATCTCTTCGCAGCGCCAGTGAATCGAGCCGATCGGAAAGCACTCGGTGGTCGACGATTCGAGCCGACCCGAAGCTGCGCCGAACAAAATTTATGATTAATTTAAAATTTTATTTTCAAGCAATAACCACTTGCAAAAAACCCACACTTGGTCACAAGAACAATGTAAAATTTTGTGATTATTTTTTGCAAATATATGATTAAATTTATGACATTTACCAAATCATTGTATTTTGGACATTTGTATTCTTCAATATTAAAAATTCTATCATTCGTCGTCAACATTTTTAAAAATTGTTTTTCTGTTGAACCACCTTTGTATTATATAGTATACTATAACTAATGTTTTTTGGAAATCAAACAAAATTTATGATTAATTTAAAATTTTATTTTCAAGCAATAATCACTTGTAAAAAACCCACACTTCGTCACAAGAACATTGTAAAATGTTGTGATTATTTTTTGCAAATATATGATTATTACACACATAGCGTTTGTTTAAATTTATGACATTTACCAAATCATTGTATTTTGGACATTTGTATTCTTCAATATTAAAAATTCTATCATTCGTCGTCAACATTTTTAAAAATTGTTTTTCTGTTGAACCACCTTTGTATTATATAGTATACTATAACTAATGTTTTTGGGAAATCAAACAAAATTTATGATTAATTTAAAATTTTATTTTCAAGCAATAACCACTTGTAAAAACCCACACTTCGTCACAAGAACAATGTAAAATTTTGTGATTATTTTTTGCAAATACATGAATACTACACACATAACGTTTGTTTAAATTTATGACATTTACCAAATCATTGTATTTTGGACATTTGTATTCTTCAATATTAAAAATTCTATCATTCGTCGTCAACATTTTTAAAAATTGTTTTTCTGTTGAACCACCTTTGTATGCGATCACTTCGTCTTTGCACAAATTTCTAATATACCAATTTAATATGCGAATGATATTCTCTTGTTTGTAGGCACATTTTAATTCTTCGGTCACATCAAAATATGGAATGCCGTGCACGTGTGTTTCACAATAACGAACAGTTTTTTTGTCTTTTGGCGACAAATAATTGAAAGGATAACTTGGCCGAAACAAATAATGATCGATAAACGCATCATTTTTATTGGATAGTTTTACGTCTAGAATAGCCATTTCTCTACATTGAAAATGTTTATGAGGATATGTAATGTAAAATCCGTCCATGTCGATGATGTATCTAATATTTTTTAGATTTTGTGTCATTTTGAACCAAAATGTTAAAAGTATTTACACGTGACTAAAATATGTTTGTTCCAACAAACTTCACATAACAATTCATTCTTCATTACTTTCCATCATCCCATTTCTTCCTTCTGCTCTTGTCTTCCTGTAATTTAAGTAAACAGAATTACATTCACTAATGATCACTAATGACTGTCATTGTTAAAAAAGCATTTTTTAACTTTTTACTTTCTGCTTTTGTCTTTGTATTTATGGCTAGGAAATGTCCGCGGCCCGGTCTCAGTGCATGTTGGCAAACTTCACATGCCTTCGAAATTTTCTCGGACATGCAGGTTTCCTCACGATGTTTTCCTTCACCGCCGAGCAAGTGGTAAATCAGCACTTAAAATTGCAATTAACAATTTAATTGGTGTCAGCGGGGATCGAACCCGCGTCGCGTACTGTAAAATTTACAGCTTGCGCTAACCATCTGAGCTACCACGGCTTAATCAAATACACACACATAATATTTAAATATAATTTGTTAACACTAAATCATACACACGTAAGAAAATAACAGAAAGAAAAGTAAGTTTGGTAATAGAATAAAAACTTACATCTATGGCATTTGATGTCTTGAAGTAACACAAATATAGTATTGATAGATCCACTGCGGTTAAACGACCATACACTAACTCCATGACTGCAGTTGCTTGGTCTTATATAGTACCAGTAAGTAATAATTCTAATCTAAAGAATTTCTACAGTGGAATTGATAATAACTTTACGCGTCAACAAGCTTATCTAACATTCTGTTGTTCATCTCAGGATTACTTCGTGTCGTCTTGTTCAGTGTATCGATGACTCAAATACGTACAAAAATAATACAAAATAATGCAATTTAATATTTAGAAATCACTATAATTGATCATTCCTATGTTAGTCATTGAGTAGATTGTACTGTAATAATCTACTAATAGCAGTAATATCATAGATACACTAGATGTACAACAACATCTGAAAAAGATTTACCCCAGTTTAGAAAATAATGTTTATGCTGCTAATAGACTGCCCATGTACACCCACGTACCAACGTATATACTTAGTCAGGTCATAAGTATTGTCACACAGTAAAAACTTTTCTTTTAGAATGCTGCCCACAAAAAAGTTTATTTGAATTCGAATTTCGAATTGTTCATGAAAATAAAACTGTATACTTTTTAGAATTTTACTAATTTTTTAATATGGAGTGGACGTTTAAAGAAGACCGTGTTGCAGTTATTGCGTTGCATCGTTGCGGTTCCGCGCCAATTCAAATTTTTGACATACTAAAAAATTTGAATATAACCAAAAGATTCGTTTATCGTACAATCAAACGATACAATGAAGACTCTAGTGTAGATGACAGGTCAAGAAGTGGTCGCCCTCGGTCTGTTAGGACTCCAGCAGTGATAAAAGCTGTGAAGGCGCGAATTCAAAGAAATCCCAAACGTAAGCAGAAACTGTTGGCCCTTCAGATGGGGTTAAACAGAACCACGGTGAAAAGGGTGTTAAATGAAGACTTAGGGCTTCCGGCATATCGAACAAAAACAGGACACCGTTTGAATGCTCGTCTAATGGACCTGAGACTGAAGAGATGCTGCGCTTTGTTGAAGCGGTACGCGGGAAAAAATATCGGGAAATTCTTTTTTTCGGATGAAAAATTTTTTACCGTAGAAGAGAGCTACAACAAACAAAATGATAAGGTGTACGCACACAGTAGTGAAGAAGCGAGCAACCGTATTCCGCGTATCCAACGAGGTCATTTTCCATCCTCGCTCGTGGTATAGTTGGGAGTTTCTTATTGGGGCTTAACAGAGGTACATTTTTGTGAGAAAGGTTTAAAAACGAATGCAGTTGTGTATCAAAATACAGTCCTGACGAACCTTCTGTAACCTGTTTCTCATACCATGTTCAATAACAGGCATTGGGTATTCCAACAAGATTCGGCGTCAGCTCATAGAGCGAAGAGCACACAAGACTGGCTGGCGGCGCGTGAAATCGACTTAATCCGACAAGAAGACTGGCCCTCCTCCAGTCCAGATATGAATCCGTTAGATTACAAGATATGGCAACACTTGGAGGAAACGGCGTGCTCAAAGTCTCATCCCAATTTCGAGTCACTCAAGACGTCCTTAATTAAGGCAGCCGCCGATATTGACATGGACCTCGTTCGTGGTGCGATAGACGACTGGCCGCGCAGATTGAAGGCCTGTATTCAAAATCACGGAGGTCATTTTGAATAAATTATAGCGTCATAAGAATCTATGTTTTGTTAAGTTCATTTTGGTATATAAATGGTTACATAATGAATAAACTTGTTTCAATTATTTTATATTAAGCATGTGATAGAATTTATGACCTGACTAGGTCATAAAATCACGGAGGTCATTTTGAATAAACTATAGTGTCATAAGAATCTATGTTTTGTTAAGTTCATTTTGGTATATAAATGGTTACATAATGAATAAACTTGTTTCAATTATTTTATGTTGAACATGTGATAGAATTTATGACCTGACTAGGTAATATGCAATTTGGGTACTGATGATAAACCAGGGTCACATTGGGTAGCTTTATATATCGATAAGAATGACGTCGTTCAATATTTTGATTCATACAGACGAGCACCTGTATGATATCATCTAGAGTTTTTAAAAAAGAATTGTAAAAGATGGAACTGGAATGTTGATAGAATTCAGAATGAGTGGACTTCAGTTTGGTACTCCTTGGTTCCTATCTACAACGGTAATCTGAATCATCAAGAAAACACATTACCTAATTTTGTTAAAATTTTTATTTATAAAATACAAAATCTTATTACTTATTATCTATAAAATAGGAGCGAAACATCTCATCCACTAACATATCGTTGTACAATGTGTTCTCTGTAAATATACTCGTAAAACTATGCATTGAACATCCCTGAAACTTATATAGCAAATACGTTAAGCAATATTCGCCACAAACTGAAGTCCTATCAACATTCCAGTTCCATCTTTTACAATTTCGTACAGGTGCCCGTCCATATGAATCAAAATATTCACCGACGTCATTCGTATCGATATATAAAGCTACCCAATGTGACCCTGGTTTATCATCTGTACCCAAATTGCATATTACCAAGTCAGGTCATAAATTCTATCACATGTTTAATATAAAATAATTGAAACAAGTTTATTCATTATGTAACCATTTATATACCCGCGACCCCCAAGCACAGCCACTCATTGCTAAGCCACTACGCCACGGAGCTGTCAAAAGTCTTGTGTGCTCTTCGCTCTATGAGCTGACGCCGAATCTTGTTGGAATACCCAGTGCCTGTTATTGAACATGGTATGAGAAACAGGTTACACAAGGTTCGTCAGGACTGTATTTTGATACACAACTGCATTCGTTTTTAACCTTTCTCACAAAAATGTACCTCTGTTAAGCCCCAATAAGAAACTCCCAACCACACCATGAGCGAGGATGGACACGCGGAATACGGTTGCTCGCTTCTTCACTACTGTGTGCGTACACCTTATCATTTTGTTTGTTGTAGCTCTCTTCTACGGTAAAAATTTTTTCATCCGAAAAAAGAATTTCCCGATATTTTTTTCCCGCGTACCGCTTCAACAAAGCGCGGCATCTCTTCAGTCTCAGATCCATTAGACGAGCATTCAAACGATGTCCTGTTTTTCTTCGATATGCCCGAAGCCCCAAGTCTTCATTTAACGCCGTGGTTCTGCTTAACCCCATCTGAAGGGCCAACAGTTTCTGCTTACGTTTGGGATTTCTTTGAATTCGCACCTTTACAGCTTTTATCACTGCTGGAGTCCTAATAAATCGAGGGCGACCACTTCTTGACCTGTCATCTACACTAGAGTCTTCATTGTATCGTTTGATGGTACGATAAACGAATCTTTTGGTTATATTCAAATTTTTCAGTATATCAAAAAATTTAATTGGCGCGTAATCGCAACTGCAACACGGTCTTTTTTAAGCGTCCACTCCATATGTAAAAATGAGTAAAATTCTAAAAAGTATACAGTTTTATTTTCATGAATAATTCGAATTCAATAAACTTTTTTGTGGCCAGCATTCTAAAAGAAAAGTTTTTACTGTGTGACAATACTTATGACCTGACTAGGTATATACGTTGGTACGTGGGTGTACATGGACAGTCTGTTAGCAGCATAAACATTATTTTCTAGACTGGGGTGAATCTTTTTCAGATGTTGTTGTACATCTAGTGTATCCATGATATTACTGCTATTAGTAGATTACTACAGTACAATCTACTCAATGACTAACATAGGAACGATCAATTATGTGATTTCTAAATATTAAATTGCATTTTTTCTGTTATACAAAACCTATTTGAGTCATCAATACACTGAATAAGACGCAACACGAAGAATGTGAGATAAGGTTGTTGACGCATAAAGTTATTATCAATTCTACTGTAGAAATTCTTTAGATTAGAATTATTACTTACTGGTACTATATAAGACCAAGCAACTGCAGTCATGGAGTTAGTGTATGGTCGTTTGACCGCAGTGTATCTATCAATAATACATTTGTGTTACTTCAACGCATCAAAGGCCATAGATGTAAGTGTTTAATCTATTGACAAACTTACTTTTCTTTCTGTTATTTTTTTACGTGTGTATGATTTTGAACGACAGGCCTGTTGGTCTAGTGGTTAGTGACCCTGACTGTTATGCCGGAGGTCTTGGGTTCGATTCCCACCCAGGACAAATGTTTGTGTGATGAGCACGATCATTTGTTCTGTGTCTGGGTGTAATTTATCTATAATATTTATGTATTTAGAAATATATAAGTATGTTTATCAGTTGTCTAGTACCCATAACACAAGCTCTGCTTAGCTTGGGACTAGATGGCGTTGTGTGATAGTTGTGGAATATTATTATTATTATTATTATTATTATTTAGTGTTAACAAATTATATTTAAATATTTTGTGTGTGTATATGATTAAGCCGTGGTAGCTCAGATGGTTAGCGCAAGCTGTAAATTTTACAGTACGTAACGCGGGTTCGATCCCCGCCGACACCAATTAAATTGTTAATTGCAATTTTAAGTGTTTATTCTATTGACACACTTACTTTTCTTTCTGTTATTTTCTTACGTGTGTATGATTTAGTGTTAACAAATTATATTTAAATATTGTGTGTGTATATGATTAAGCCGTGGTAGCTCAGATGGTTAGCGCAAGCTGTAAATTTTACAGTACGTAACGCGGGTTCGATCCCCGCCGACACCAATTAAATTGTTAATTGCAATTTTAAGTGTTTATTCTATTGACACACTTACTTTTCTTTCTGTTATTTCCTTACGTGTGTATGATTTAGTGTTAACAAATTATATTTAAATATTGTGTGTGTATATGATTAAGCCGTGGTAGCTCAGATGGTTAGCGCAAGCTGTAAATTTCACAGTACGCGACCCAGGTTCGAACCCCGCCGACACCACTTAAATTGTTAATTGCAATTTTAAGTGCTGATTTACCACGTGCTCGCCGGTGAAGGAAAACATCGTGAGGAAACCTGCATGTCTGAGAAAATTTCGAAGGCATGTGAAGTTCGCCAACACGCATTGAGACCGCGCCGCGGACATTTCCTAGCCATAAATACAAAGACAATAGCAGAAAGTAAAAAGTTAAAAAATACTTTTTTAACAATGAGAGTCATTAGTTGATCATTAGTGAATGTGATTCTGTTTTCTTAAATTACAGGAAGAAAAGAGCAGAAGGAAGAAATGGGATGATGGGAAGTAATGAAGAATGAATTATGTGAAGTTTGTTGGAACAAACATATTTTAGTCACGTGTAAATACTTTTAACATTTTGGTTCAAAATGACACAAAATCTAAAAAATATTAGATACATCATCGACATGGACGGATTTTACATTACATATCCTCATAAACATTTTCAATGTAGAGAAATGGCTATTCTAGACGTAAAACTATCTAATAAAAATGATTCGTTTATCGATCATTATTTGTTTCGGCCAAGTTATCCTTTCAATTATTTGTCGCCAAAAGACAAAAAAACTGTTCGTTATTGTGAAATACACGTGCACGGCATTCCATATTTTGATGTGACCGAAGAATTAAAATGTGCCTACAAACAAGAGAACATCATTCCTATACTAAATTGGTATATTAGAAATTTGTGCAAAGACGAAGTGATCGCATACAAAGGTGGTTCAACAGAAAAACAATTTTTAAAAATGTTGACGACGAATGATAGAATTTTTAATATTGAAGAATACAAATGTCCAAAATACAATGATTTGGTAAATGTCATAAATTTAAACAAACGTTGTGTGTGTAATAATCATATATTTGCAAAAAATAAACACAAAATTTTACATTGTTCTTGTGACGAAGTGTGGGTTTTTACAAGTGGTTATTACTTGAAAATAAAATTTTAAATTAATCATAAATTTTGTTTGATTTCCCAAAAACATTAGTTATAGTATACTATATAATACAAAATTGGTTCAACAGAAAAACAATTTTTAAAAATGTTGACGACGAATGATAGAATTTTTAATATTGAAGAATACAAATGTCCAAAATACAATGATTTGATAAATGTCATAAATTTAAACAGACGTTGGGTGTGTAATAATCATATATTTGCAAAAAATAAACACAAAATTTTACATTGTTCTTGTGACGAAGTGTGGGTTTTTTACAAGTGGTTATTTCTTGAAAATAAAATTTTAAATTAATCATAAATTTTATTTGATTTCCCAAAAACATTAGTTATAGTATACTATATAATACAAAATTGGTTCAACAGAAAAACAATTTTTAAAAATGTTGACGACGAATGTTAGAATTTTTAATATTGAAGAATACAAATGTCCAAAATACAATTATTTGGTAAATGTCATAAATTTAAACAAACGTTATGTGTAATAATCATATATTTGCAAAAAAATAATCACAAAATTTTACATTGTTCTTGTGACGAAGTGTGGGTTTTTACAAGTGGTTATTGCTGGAAAATAAAATTTTAAATTAATCATAAATTTTGTTTGAATTGTTTACACCAACACTTTCATTTTTTATTTTTCACCTTAGAACTTTAGACATGTAATGTTTCACTTTATACGTCGGTGTACTGCTAATGTGGCAGGACCAAGTGTATGTGGGAAGTCAAATTTTGTAACAAATTTCATAAAAACTATCATTCGTCGTCAACATTTTTAAAAATTGTTTTTCTGTTGAACCAATTTTGTATTATATAGTATACTATAACTAATGTTTTTGGAAAATCAAACAAAATTTATGATTAATTTAAAATTTTATTTTCAAGTAATTACCACTTGTAAAAAACCCACACTTCTTCACAAGAACAATGTAAGATTTTGTGTTTATTTTTTGCAAATATATGATTATTACACACCCAACGTTTGTTTAAATTTATGACATTTACCAAATCATTGTATTTTGGACATTTGTATTCTTCAATATTAAAAATTCTATCATTCGTCGTCAACATTTTTAAAAATTGTTTTTCTGTTGAACCAATTTTGTATTATATAGTATACTATAACTAATGTTTTTGGGAAATCAAACAAAATTTATGATTAATTTAAAATTTTATTTTCAAGTAATAACCACTTGTAAAAAACCCACACTTCGTCACAAGAACAATGTAAAATTTTGTGTTTATTTTTTGCAAATATATGATTATTACACACATAACGTTTGTTTAAATTTATGACATTTACCAAATCATTGTATTTTAGACATTTGTATTCTTCAATATTAAAAATTCTATCATTCGTCGTCAACATTTTTAAAAATTGTTTTTCTGTTGAACCAATTTTGTATTATATAGTATACTATAACTAATGTTTTTGGGAAATCAAACAAAATTTATGATTAATTTAAAATTTTATTTTCAAGTATTAACCACTTGTAAAAAACCCACACTTCGTCACAAGAACAATGTAAAATTTTGTGTTTATGTTTTGCAAATATATGATTATTACACACACAACGTTTGTTTAAATTTATGACATTTACCAAATCATTGTATTTTGGACATTTGTATTCTTCAATATTAAAAATTCTATCATTCGTCGTCAACATTTTTAAAAATTGTTTTTCTGTTGAACCAATTTTGTATTATATAGTATACTATAATTAATGTTTTTGGGAAATCAAACAAAATTTATGATTAATTTAAAATTTTATTTTCAAGTAATAACCACTTGTAAAAAAACCCACACTTCGTTACAAGAAAAATGTAAAATTTTTTGTTTATTTTTTGCAAATATATGATTATTACACATATAACGTTTGTTTAAATTTATGACATTTACCAAATCATTGTATTTTAGACATTTGTATTCTTCAATATTAAAAATTCTATCATTCGTCGTCAACATTTTTAAAAATTGTTTTTCTGTTGAACCAATTTTGTATTATATAGTATACTATAACTAATGTTTTTGGGAAATCAAACAAAATTTATTATTAATTTAAAATTTTATTTTCAAGTAATAACCACTTGTAAAAAACCCACACTTCGTCACAAGAACAATGTAAAATTTTGTGTTTATTTTTGCAAATATATGATTATTACACACATAACGTTTGTTTAAATTTATGACATTTACCAAATCATTGTATTTTGGACATTTGTTTTTTTACATTTGTATTCTTCAATATTAAAAATTCTATCATTCGTCGTCAACATTTTTAAAAATTGTTTTTCTGTTGAACCAATTTTGTGTTATATAGTATACTATAACTAATGTTTTTGGGAAATCAAACAAAATTTATGATTAATTTAAAATTTTATTTTCAAGTAATAACCACTTGTAAAAAACCCACACTTCGTCACAAGAACAATGTAAAATTTTGTGTTTATTTTTTGCAAATATATGATTATTACACACACAACGTTTGTTTAAATTTATGACATTTACCAAATCATTGTATTTTGGACATTTGTTTTTTTACATTTGTATTCTTCAATATTAAAAATTCTATCATTCGTCGTCAACATTTTTAAAAATTGTTTTTCTGTTGAACCAATTTTGTATTATATAGTATACTATAACTAATGTTTTTGGGAAATCAAAGAAAATTTATGATTAATTTAAAATTTTATTTTCAAGTAATAACCACTTGTAAAAAACCCACACTTCGTCACAAGAACAATGTAAAATTTTGTGTTTATTTTTGCAAATATATGATTATTACACACATAACGTTTGTTTAAATTTATGACATTTACCAAATCATTATATTTTGGACATTTGTTTTTTTACATTTGTATTCTTCAATATTAAAAATTCTATCATTCGTCGTCAACATTTTTAAAAATTGTTTTTCTGTTGAACCAATTTTGTGTTATATAGTATACTATAACTAATGTTTTTGGGAAATCAAACAAAATTTATGATTAATTTAAAATTTTATTTTCAAGTAATAACCACTTGTAAAAAACCCACACTTCGTCACAAGAACAATGTAAAATTTTGTGTTTATTTTTTGCAAATATATGATTATTACACACATAACGTTTGTTTAAATTTATGACATTTACCAAATCATTGTATTTTAGACATTTGTATTCTTCAATATTAAAAATTCTATCATTCGTCGTCAACATTTTTAAAAATTGTTTTTCTGTTGAACCAATTTTGTATTATATAGTATACTATAACTAATGTTTTTGGGAAATCAAACAAAATTTATGATTAATTTAAAATTTTATTTTCAAGTATTAACCACTTGTAAAAAACCCACACTTCGTCACAAGAACAATGTAAAATTTTGTGTTTATGTTTTGCAAATATATGATTATTACACACACAACGTTTGTTTAAATTTATGACATTTACCAAATCATTGTATTTTGGACATTTGTATTCTTCAATATTAAAAATTCTATCATTCGTCGTCAACATTTTTAAAAATTGTTTTTCTGTTGAACCAATTTTGTATTATATAGTATACTATAATTAATGTTTTTGGGAAATCAAACAAAATTTATGATTAATTTAAAATTTTATTTTCAAGTAATAACCACTTGTAAAAAAACCCACACTTCGTTACAAGAAAAATGTAAAATTTTGTGTTTATTTTTTGCAAATATATGATTATTACACATATAACGTTTGTTTAAATTTATGACATTTACCAAATCATTGTATTTTAGACATTTGTATTCTTCAATATTAAAAATTCTATCATTCGTCGTCAACATTTTTAAAAATTGTTTTTCTGTTGAACCAATTTTGTATTATATAGTATACTATAACTAATGTTTTTGGGAAATCAAACAAAATTTATTATTAATTTAAAATTTTATTTTCAAGTAATAACCACTTGTAAAAAACCCACACTTCGTCACAAGAACAATGTAAAATTTTGTGTTTATTTTTGCAAATATATGATTATTACACACATAACGTTTGTTTAAATTTATGACATTTACCAAATCATTGTATTTTGGACATTTGTTTTTTTACATTTGTATTCTTCAATATTAAAAATTCTATCATTCGTCGTCAACATTTTTAAAAATTGTTTTTCTGTTGAACCAATTTTGTGTTATATAGTATACTATAACTAATGTTTTTGGGAAATCAAACAAAATTTATGATTAATTTAAAATTTTATTTTCAAGTAATAACCACTTGTAAAAAACCCACACTTCGTCACAAGAACAATGTAAAATTTTGTGTTTATTTTTTGCAAATATATGATTATTACACACACAACGTTTGTTTAAATTTATGACATTTACCAAATCATTGTATTTTGGACATTTGTTTTTTTACATTTGTATTCTTCAATATTAAAAATTCTATCATTCGTCGTCAACATTTTTAAAAATTGTTTTTCTGTTGAACCAATTTTGTATTATATAGTATACTATAACTAATGTTTTTGGGAAATCAAAGAAAATTTATGATTAATTTAAAATTTTATTTTCAAGTAATAACCACTTGTAAAAAACCCACACTTCGTCACAAGAACAATGTAAAATTTTGTGTTTATTTTTGCAAATATATGATTATTACACACATAACGTTTGTTTAAATTTATGACATTTACCAAATCATTATATTTTGGACATTTGTTTTTTTACATTTGTATTCTTCAATATTAAAAATTCTATCATTCGTCGTCAACATTTTTAAAAATTGTTTTTCTGTTGAACCAATTTTGTGTTATATAGTATACTATAACTAATGTTTTTGGGAAATCAAACAAAATTTATGATTAATTTAAAATTTTATTTTCAAGTAATAACCACTTGTAAAAAACCCACACTTCGTCACAAGAACAATGTAAAATTTTGTGTTTATTTTTTGCAAATATATGATTATTACACACACAACGTTTGTTTAAATTTATGACATTTACCAAATCATTGTATTTTGGACATTTGTATTCTTCAATATTAAAAATTCTATCATTCGTCGTCAACATTTTTAAAAATTGTTTTTCTGTTGAACCAATTTTGTGTTATATAGTATACTATAACTAATGTTTTTGGGAAATCAAAGAAAATTTATGATTAATTTAAAATTTTATTTTCAAGTAATAACCACTTGTAAAAAACCCACACTTCGTCACAAGAACAATGTAAAATTTTGTGTTTATTTTTTGCAAATATATGATTATTACACACACAACGTTTGTTTAAATTTATGACATTTACCAAATCATTGTATTTTGGACATTTGTATTCTTCAATATTAAAAATTCTATCATTCGTCGTCAACATTTTTAAAAATTGTTTTTCTGTTGAACCACCTTTGTATGCGATCACTTCGTCTTTGCACAAATTTCTAATATACCAATTTAGTATGGGAATGATGTTCTCTTGTTTGTAGGCACATTTTAATTCTTCGGTCACATCAAAATATGGAATGCCGTGCACGTGTATTTCACAATAACGAACAGTTTTTTTGTCTTTTGGCGACAAATAATTGAAAGGATAACTTGGCCGAAACAAATAATGATCGATAAACGAATCATTTTTATTAGATAGTTTTACGTCTAGAATAGCCATTTCTCTACATTGAAAATGTTTATGAGGATATGTAATGTAAAATCCGTCCATGTCGATGATGTATCTAATATTTTTTAGATTTTGTGTCATTTTGAACCAAAATGTTAAAAGTATTTACACGTGACTAAAATATGTTTGTTCCAACAAACTTCACATAATTCATTCTTCATTACTTCCCATCATCCCATTTCTTCCTTCTGCTCTTTTCTTCCTGTAATTTAAGAAAACAGTATCACATTCACTAATGATCAACTAATGACTCTCATTGTTAAAAAAGTATTTTTTAACTTTTTACTTTCTGCTATTGTCTTTGTATTTATGGCTAGGAAATGTCCGCGGCGCGGTCTCAATGCGTGTTGGCGAACTTCACATACCTTCGAAATTTTCTCAGACATGCAGGTTTCCTCACGATGTTTTCCTTCACCGCCGAGCACGTGGTAAATCAGCACTTAAAATTGCAATTAACAATTTAAGTGGTGTCGGCGAGGTTCGAACCTGGGTCGCGTACTGTGAAATTTACAGCTTGCGCTAACCATCTGAGCTACCACGGCTTAATCATATACACACACAATATTTAAATATAATTTGTTAACACTAAATCATACACACGTAAGAAAATAACAGAAAGAAAAGTAAGTGTGTCAATAGAATAAACACTTAAAATTGCAATTAACAATTTAATTGGTGTCGGCGGGGATCGAACCCGCGTTACGTACTGTAAAATTTACAGCTTGCGCTAACCATCTGAGCTACCACGGCTTAATCATATACACACACAATATTTAAATATAATTTGTTAACACTAAATCATACACACGTAAGAAAATAACAGAAAGAAAAGTAAGTGTGTCAATAGAATAAACACTTAAAATTGCAATTAACAATTTAATTGGTGTCGGCGGGGATCGAACCCGCGTTACGTACTGTAAAATTTACAGCTTGCGCTAACCATCTGAGCTACCACGGCTTAATCATATACACACACAAAATATTTAAATATAATTTGTTAACACTAAATAATAATAATAATAATAATAATAATATTCCACAACTATCACACAACGCCATCTAGTCCCAAGCTAAGCAGAGCTTGTGTTATGGGTACTAGACAACTGATAAACATACTTATATATTTCTAAATACATAAATATTATAGATAAATTACACCCAGACACAGAACAAATGATCGTGCTCATCACACAAACATTTGTCCTGGGTGGGAATCGAACCCACGACCTCCGGCATAACAGTCAGGGTCACTAACCACTAGACCAACAGGCCTGTCGTTCAAAATCATACACACGTAAAAAAATAACAGAAAGAAAAGTAAGTTTGTCAATAGATTAAACACTTACATCTATGGCCTTTGATGCGTTGAAGTAACACAAATGTATTATTGATAGATACACTGCGGTCAAACGACCATACACTAACTCCATGACTGCAGTTGCTTGGTCTTATATAGTACCAGTAAGTAATAATTCTAATCTAAAGAATTTCTACAGTAGAATTGATAATAACTTTATGCGTCAACAACCTTATATCACATTCTTCGTGTTGCGTCTTATTCAGTGTATTGATGACTCAAATAGGTTTTGTATAACAGAAAAAATGCAATTTAATATTTAGAAATCACATAATTGATCGTTCCTATGTTAGTCATTGAGTAGATTGTACTGTAGTAATCTACTAATAGCAGTAATATCATGGATACACTAGATGTACAACAACATCTGAAAAAGATTCACCCCAGTCTAGAAAATAATGTTTATGCTGCTAACAGACTGTCCATGTACACCCACGTACCAACGTATATACCTAGTCAGGTCATAAGTATTGTCACACAGTAAAAACTTTTCTTTTAGAATGCTGGCCATAAAAAAGTTTATTGAATTCGAATTATTCATGAAAATAAAACTGTATACTTTTTAGAATTTTACTCATTTTTACATATGGAGTGGACGCTTAAAAAAGACCGTGTTGCAGTTGCGATTACGCGCCAATTAAATTTTTTGATATACTGAAAAATTTGAATATAACCAAAAGATTCGTTTATCGTACCATCAAACGATACAATGAAGACTCTAGTGTAGATGACAGGTCAAGAAGTGGTCGCCCTCGATTTATTAGGACTCCAGCAGTGATAAAAGCTGTAAAAGTGCGAATTCAAAGAAATCCCAAACGTAAGCAGAAACTGTTGGCCCTTCAGATGGGGTTAAGCAGAACCACGGCGTTAAATGAAGACTTGGGGCTTCGGGCATATCGAAGAAAAACAGGACATCGTTTGAATGCTCGTCTAATGGATCTGAGACTGAAGAGATGCCGCGCTTTGTTGAAGCGGTACGCGGGAAAAAAATATCGGGAAATTCTTTTTTCGGATGAAAAAATTTTTACCGTAGAAGAGAGCTACAACAAACAAAATGATAAGGTGTACGCACACAGTAGTGAAGAAGCGAGCAACCGTATTCCGCGTGTCCATCCTCGCTCATGGTGTGGTTGGGAGTTTCTTATTGGGGCTTAACAGAGGTACATTTTTGTGAGAAAGGTTAAAAACGAATGCAGTTGTGTATCAAAATACAGTCCTGACGAACCTTGTGTAACCTGTTTCTCATACCATGTTCAATAACAGGCACTGGGTATTCCAACAAGATTCGGCGTCAGCTCATAGAGCGAAGAGCACACAAGACTTTTGACAGCTCCGTGGCGTAGTGGCTTAGCAATGAGTGGCTGTGCTTGGGGGTCGCGGGTATATAAATGGTTACATAATGAATAAACTTGTTTCAATTATTTTATATTAAACATGTGATAGAATTTATGACCTGACTTGGTAATATGCAATTTGGGTACAGATGATAAACCAGGGTCACATTGGGTAGCTTTATATATCGATACGAATGACATCGGTGAATATTTTGATTCATATGGACGGGCACCTGTACGAAATTGTAAAAGATGGAACTGGAATGTTGATAGGACTTCAGTTTGTGGCGAATATTGCTTAACGTATTTGCTATATAAGTTTCAGGGATGTTCAATGCATAGTTTTACGAGTATATTTACAGAGAACACATTGTACAACGATATGTTAGTGGATGAGATGTTTCGCTCCTATTTTATAGGATAATAAGTAATAAGATTTTGTATTTTATAAATAAAAATTTTAACAAAATTAGGTAATGTGTTTTCTTGATGATTCAGATTACCGTTGTAGATAGGAACCAAGGAGTATAATATAATAGCACTGATAATCCGACGCACGAATAGATAATGACGGTATTGAATGAACAATAGATAAGTAGATAAGGACAATGGAGCGCTAATGACGGTTGAGGCCTCCACTGGATATCAATGAGATAAGAGTTAATTGATCTGCACATCTCCGGAACCGTGCATCCTACGCAAAAATAGACCGCAGATTCGTGATCAGAGCATGCCAAAACCTTTTTTTTTTTTTTTTTTTTAGGATCGTGAGTCGACGAACATCGTACTGGTACCCCTTCTGACTCAGTGCGCCAGAACTGGTACAACGTAACTACTGTTAATTGATCTGCACGTCTCCGGAACCGTGCATCCTACGCAAAAATGGACCGCAGATTCGTGATCAGAGCATGCCAAAACCCATTTTTTTTTTTAGGATCATGAGTCGACGAACGTCGTACTTGTACCACTTCTGACTCAGTGCGCCAGAACTGGTACAACGTAACGTAATAAGGCCCAACCTGGTGCAGTGGGCTGTTGACTCCTTTGAACCATTTAAATCAAGCGGGGAGGATGGAATAATTCCCATCCAACTACAGAGCGGTATCGACATCCTTCTTCCTTATCTGGTGAAAATCTTCAGAGCAAGTTTTGCATGGGGATATATTCCAGAACGATGGACAATTGTCAAGGTTCTATTTATACCTAAGGCTGGTAGAAAGGACTACGCTTTACCAAAGTCCTTTAGACCTATAAGCCTATCTTCCTTTCTTCTTAAGACATTGGAAAAGGTTATAGATGGATATATAAGGGATGTAGCTCTAGCTACGAGGCCCATTACAACCAGCATGCTTACCGCAGAGGCAAATCTACGGAAACAGACCGGATCAGTGTCATTGACAGGGTCGAAAAAGCACTGGAGGATAAAGAAATAGCTCTTTGTGCCTTTCTAGATATTGAGGGCGCCTTCGACAGTAGCCACACATCACTGCTGATTGGGGGCCTAACATATAAAAATGTTGACCCCACAACCATCAGATGGGTGAAGTCGATGCTCTCAAACAGAAAGGTAAAAATAGCGCTGTTTCAAACTTCGATTGAGGTTGCAACCACAAGATGCTGCCCACAAGGAGGTGTTTTGTCACCCCTTCTTTGGACTCTTGCGGTTGACCAACTATTGTACAAAATGGCAGACCTACGCATTGACACATTGGGTTATGCTGATGACCTTGTGATCATTGCAAGGGGCTTTTGCCAAAGTACTTTATCGTCAATAATACAAAGAGCCCTAAACATCATAAATAACTGGTGTAAGGATAACAGTTTATCAATTAATTCTGATAAAACTGTTATAATACCTTTTACCAAAAAGAGACGGTTGGACAAATTAGTCCAACCAAAACTTTATGGCAAAGAAGTACCATTTTCCACGGAAGTTAAGTACTTGGGCGTAACAATCGACCAAAAACTAACGTGAAACTCTCACCTTAGGAACGTATGCCATAAGGCAAAAATTGCTTTAGGTACGTGCAGTCGTTTGGTCTGGAACAACTGGGGCTTGCGTCCCAGTATGGTCCTATGGCTGTACAGCAGCATAGTGAGGTCGATTCTCACCTACGCCTCTATTGTCTGGTTTAACAAGGCCAACCAAAAGACGACTGCGGACAGACTAAATAGTCTACAAAGGACTGCCTGCCTAATGGCAACTGGAGCTATGCGATCATCGCCTGGAGCGGCTCTTAATGCACTTCTATGCCTAACGCCCCTTGATCTTTATCTAGACAAGGAGGCGAGGGCTAGTTTGTATAGAATTAACGCCCAGGGTGGTCTGAGCTTGCTCTCCTACAGATTGAGATCCATGCTCGATTCAATTAAGGAATCACCGGTCTTATACACATATACACTTTTGATAAAAAGTATATAGTGGAATTACCCTTCAGAGAAGACTGGCTGAATGGCCAGGTTATCTGTGAGGTCGGTAGCCTCATATGGCATACCGATGGGTCTAAATGGGCCGCGACGTATATTTTGGAATTTACGGGGAACGCCCCAAATTCAAACTTAGTATGAATTTTGACAGGCCTGTTGGTCTAGTGGTTAGTGACCCTGACTGCTATGCCGGAGGTCGTGGGTTCGATTCCCACCCAGGACAAATGCTTGTGTGATGAGCACGGTCATTTGTTCTGTGTCTGGGTGTAATTTATCTATAATATGTATGTATTTAGAAATATATAAGTAAGTTTATCGGTTGTCTAGTACCCATAACACAAGCTCTGCTTAGCTTGGGACTAGATGGCGTTGTGTGATAGCTGTGGAATATTATTATTATTATTAAATTTGGGTAGATACACCTCTATCTTCCAGGCAGAAATTTTCGCCATCCTTCGGTGTGCGGAAATTAATCTGCAAAAACACTACGTCAACCAAAAAATTTACATAAACTCTGATAGTCAAGCAGCACTGCTAGCCGCTGAGATAAAAATTTGTGAACTCAAAGCTAATTGGAGACTGCGTGAACAATTTAAACGCCCTGGGTTGTAACAACGGGGTCGATCCGCGATTCGAACCTGGGATCTCATACGTGGAAGCCGCGTTTGTGACTAGTGTTCACGACTGCGACGAGGCAGTCGAACTCTCAGTCACTAAGTTATAATAAATATAACATTATTCAAGAATAGTTCTTTAGAACAAATAGGAAAAAATATGGATAGTGGAACGCTAGTAAGTGCTCACTGTAGTCGCTAATCCGCAATATTTACGGCGATGTACACATGTTCCACCTACGATCACCGTGGACCTTTAGCTGGTTCAATATGCTGTTGGATCAATTTTATCTCACATTTATCGCATAAGAGTTACATGATTACAATGGCCGCGTTTAATAGAAACAAGCGCTAGGAATATAAGCTAGGAATATAATAGGAATATAATTATAAGCAAAATGGCGATCGTAAGCGGTAAGCACTGTCAAATCGTAAGTAGCTATTTTCCTCTAGGACACGAAGTTAGCTTTAACCGGGGAACCTAACCTAATTTAAATATATGTTTGTAAAGTATTCATATTAAAAACTTACCAATCATGGATTTTTAATAACATGTATAATATGTTTATTCATGTAATTATATTACTTGAAACTAATATTGCACAAAAGAACTTATTAACTTTACTTCAAAACAAACAAAGTAAATAAGCAAAATGGCGAATTGTGTCAGCGGTACTGAAGTTAGCAAACGTGTCCTGGCCGAAAACTGTTCAGTTTCGCCATTTTGCTTACAAGCGCTTCCTGGCGCTTTTTCTGCCAAACGTAGCCAATCTCTACTATTAAACAAAAAAAAACTGAAGAATTACACACTTACCTATACTTTCTACTGGTGGCCGGATCGCTAGCAGCACTCCTCTCGTTTTTATCCTCTATTTCAGGACTCAGCCTCCCGCAGAAAGAAAGCGACTTGACGAGCCTATCGCGTCTCTCGGAAGCGTTGTGCTTCCGAAGCTTGAGCCGTTTACGCCGAAGCCAACACTGCTTCTCGTTCGCTTCGACGCAAGACGTACACGCCTCCGTCATTGTGTTGGTGCTTGACACGTAACACTCATCTGGGACACTATCTACTCCGCCCAGAAGAAGTGAAATTGCTCACGGCTAAGCAACTCCTTCGATTCATTGAAGACATAGGGCTTAGCAGTGAACTATAGCCATAACAGCGATCACAATAGATCTTCTAGGTCGCAGTGATACTGGTCTCTTTACCTAGACCTGCATAGCTGCTAGCACATAATAAAAAATGGTGTTTGTAGCAACGAAGTACGTAGTTTAAAGTTAGGAGAATGACAAGAATAACAATATTATAGATAGAGGTAATGAGGCACGAATGGAAGTTGAACAAAAACTGGTAATTCTAGCGATATGGATGATTAAAGTGAAAAATAAGGCATTTTTAGGCGTCTTAATAAGAAAGTTAAAGAAAATAGAAAGGACAAAGCAAGAAAAAATGAATAAGAATAATAGTAGATTATTCAATAACTTCCAGGCAAATTATAAAATATTCTGGAAACTTGTAAGAATTGCCAGGAGAAAGCCAGAATAGCCCAAACTGAATGCTGTATGAGACGAGAATGGTATTTTTAATAATGAAGTTACGAGCTTAAAGACATGGAAGCGATACTTTGAAAGCGTGATTAAAAATTTGAAGTAAGTATATATTACGTACTCCCAAAAAATATGAATAAAACAATGAATGTAATGAAAAGCATGAAAGCAGGTGAAGCAGCTGGGTATGATAAAGTATCATTAAAATGCTGACGGCTGGAGAGGGAGTGGTGGCAGGCATGCTGTACACTTTCTTTAATATATGTTGGGAGCTTTAGCGAGTACTGGGAGAATGGTGCAAATCCGTTATTAGTCCCAATATGTAAGGGGAAAAAGTCACAGCAGGAATAAAAACTAAAGCGGAATTAATCTGCTTGGCATTATGGTAAAACTGTAAGATGTTGATTACAAGAGCTATAAAATAAATTTCCGGGAAAAATTGGGTTGTGCTTGCTGGATTTAGAAAGGGGATAGGGTTACGAATCGGTTCTTTTCTATTCGCTTGGTCACAGAGAAGTTTTCGCAAAAATCATAAATTTATGAGAATTTATTGACATGGAAATGCACTCTTAATGACAGAGTGGATAGAGTTGCTTCATGACAAGTGTTTGCATTGTTTGGTTTGGGCGTTGGTCTGATTGAGACATAAAATCGTGTCATAGGGAGTATCTCGCCTCAAATGCTTGTGTCGGGATCCATAGAAGAGTGGTTTGATATCCATCAGCCTGGATTAAGTCGCTCACGTCGTTAGCAGAAAGGTCGGAAATGATGGTTACATTACAACATTCAGTGCCCACTCCACGGATCCGTGTGGTAGTGGGAGTAAAAGCAGGGCCTACTACACGGATCCGTGTATTACTCTCGCACATTTTTCTATTGGCTAGTGAGCTTTGGGCTCTCGCGGCAAGTTAACGTTGTCTGCTTGCCCATCCGTACGTATAATTAAACTTACGAAAACCTGTGTTGGATTTTTGATAACTTGTTTAGTTGCACTTTGATTAGCTAACGAAAAGGACGTGTTTTCCTACCAAAATGAATAGTAAACCGAGTACTTCTAAGCGTTCTAGTAGCGTCAAAAAGACATCGTTTTGCAAAAAAAGACGTAACAGTAGTGATGAAGGTGAAGGAATTGACATGGATTTCTAAGAATTTTCGAGTGATAAAGAGGTTTATTCGCAACGTGATTATGAAGATGGATCATCTGAAGAGGAAAGTGATGACAGTAATTTGAGCATTTTCGATACTCGGAAACAACCTGAAATGATAAAGCATACATTGAACACTCTCCAGAAGTCAAGTTCAGCCTTGACGTCAACAAAATCAAATAACATAGCTTCTAAGCCACGTCCATCGCATGTGTCAGCGAAATTGTCCTCTGCTTCAAAAACGGTAGATGATATTATGCCGCAATCTCCTAAGGAAATGGAGGATGAGCTTATGCCACAACCACCATCAGCAAATAGCCGGTATATCCCTTTCATAGAACAGGATTACAATGAACTTCCTGACTTACCTGATTATCTATTGCGAGAGAATATGTCTACCCCTAGTTTTCCCTGTTAAGATCGGACGTGCCTACTCCTGACTACTGTGATGGCAATTTAGCATCCGAAACTCGTAATTCACCTAGCTCGTCTTTGCTTCACCCGCCTATTTGTAATATTGCGGAAAACTTACCCTCTCGAAAAGAATCTTCAGAACGTGGTGATTTAGTCAGCCCGTCTATTTTCCGTTCGCCTATTCCAAATAATGCAGAAAATTTACTCTCGAGAGAGGTAGCTGCAGCTATTCGAAACGAAGAAAATGTACCCTCTCTAGATTGCCCTACAGAAACTTGGAGCACTGATCGAAGCTCAATGAAGACAATTTACTTTACTCAGTCACAAGAGCTACTAGTACCGCCTCCAGCAAATCCTTTTGAAGCATTGAGACTTTTGATTAATGATAAATTGATAGACCTAATTGTGCAAGAAACTAACGCTCACGCAGTAAGAGTACTATCTTTACCTGGTGTAACAGATCAATCAAGAATCACACGCTGGTAGGATGTAACACGTGAAGAACTTTGGACATTTTTGGACTGCTCCTGCATACAGGAACAATTCGCCTAAATAGGCTGAGTGATTATTGGAAAAACCACTGGCTATTTAAATTACCATGTTTTTCTCGTTACATGCCAAGAAACCGTTTTATGTTAATACTACGTTGCCTACACTTCTCTTCTGATTCAAATGAGGAAGATAGGTTGGTTCCAATTCGCCCAATCATGAACTATTTTAATGAGACGACGAAACTTATTTACAGTCCAGGTAAACAATTATCGCTTGACGAGTCGATGGTTTTATGGCGAGGTCGACTTATATTTCGGCAATATATTAAAAACAAGCGCCACAAATACGGTATAAAGTTATATGTTCTGGCGGAACCGGATGGCACGGTCTTGAATTTTCAAGTATATAGTGGTGCAAATGATACTACCTCAGGAAAAGGACACACAGAAAAAATTGTCCTGAAATTGCTCGAAGAAAGATTAGACTACGGCCACAGTATATACATGGATAATTATTATAATTCCTACAATTTGGCAGTAAAATTACTGGAACGAAAAACTTACTGCACAGGCACCTTGGGAAAAAGCAGAAAAAATAATCCAGTGGATCTCGGTTCAGTCACACTCAGAAAGGGAGAAAACAAATCATCGTTCTTGAATGGTGTCCACATCGGTAAGTGGAGAGACAAACGGAATGTGCTCTATATATCCACGGAACATGACGACGAGATGGTAGAAGTTGCTAGCAAAAGGGGCCAAGTGTTGCTAAAACCCTCAGCTATCGTCCATTACATTAGCTTTATGTCTGGGGTAGACCTTCAGGACCAAATGTTGGCAAATTACCCATGCCAAAGAAAGACGCTGCGCTGGTACAAAAAACTTTTTGTACATATTCTGCAAATGAGCCTAAGTAACGCTTTTTACTTATTTAATAAATACTCAAATTCCGACAAGATGAACGTCTATGATTTTAGAATGACTATCTTAGAAAATCTTTTACCTCAACCTGTACTAATGGAGCAAATTAAGTTAAAAATTCAACACAATTTGACGAAAATAGAAAACTTTAAATTACGTGAAAAACGAGATGGTAATTCAACAAAAATTACTAGAGAAATCATCAGGAAGGAGTGCAAGGGCTGCAGAGCGAAGAAGAAAAGAGTAGCTACCTTATACGAGTGCAAAGGATGTGATGGATCCCCAGGATATTGTACAGCATGTTTTAGCAATGTCCACTCTTAAAGTGTGTTATGTATTTAATATATTGTGTATATATGTGCCTTATTTACCTACCTTCTTATGTTTTAAATTAATAAAAAATGTTTGTTGTTTACACTATCTGTCATTTTATGGGGTGGTCATTATGGTGCAAAGGAGCAGAAGTACTTACTGTAATAATAACATGTTCTTTATTGCACAACCCTCGCCAACACGGATCCGTGTAGCTGGCCACACGCATGTTATTGGCCTGATACACGGATCCGTGTTGGCGATAATAATTATAAAAAAATATAATATAATAATAATTATAGAATAACAATAATAATAAATAAATGAATATTATTATATAGTCCTAATTTATGTTTTCTTACATACACTCAATATTTTTATAAATTTTTATGTGGGCCCCCGTGGTTATCATGGATATTTAAAAGGGCATTCAATGTGTTAATGAACATGCCAGTAAAAAAAGGGGAACGAAAGAAAAGTAAGATGAATGGTATGGTTTTTAAGACAGATTAAAAAGAGTTACTTACGGAGTTACGGAGACGAGAAAAAAAACGGTACCCTTATAGGAAGAACAGCAGCCTGGTCGGTAGGGGGTGGGAACACATAACTGACATAACTCTTGAGTAAATACCACTTTGAAGCTAAATATTTCGGTCGGTTCGGTTACCTTGAATCGAAAAAAATTTGTTCCATACCCCTAATATTTTTGAAAAACCTATCCAACAACACCCCACACGATAAAATACATGAGTAAAAAAAGCATCTGCATGGGGTTACCTACCCGATATAAAAAGGTTTTTCAAGACTTTATTTCATAACTTTGTAAGCTATGTTAAATAACAGCTTCGTCGGCACGCCTCGTTGCGCCTTGGGCCACAAGCCACAATGATGGATGTGGGTGGCGCGGGCTGCTTGCTGGCGAGCGCTTCCGTTCATCGGAGGCGGAGACGGAGGGATGGACGGACATTGTAAAACTGTAAGGGTTCCTTGTTATTTAACTACGGAACCTTAAAAATCAAGCTTCTAAGTCAACGCAACAAAAACATCGGCCATTCATGCGACATATTAAAAAAAATATAAATCGAAACCTGTAAGTTAGGTACGCCCCCCCCCCCCCCCGAACAGGTTCCCGCATTGTCGTGACTTATAGCTGTGGCTTGGTCAACCGCGGTGAAAAAAGAGGAATCCGCTTGGCTGGCCCGTGGTACACGTGGTGCCTGAGGTGGCCACTCCGAGTGGGCTTGACGAGCCCACTTCGGATGTGTGTTAGTGATTTACGGCGAGAGGAGTGTCCTCTCACTCTACCGCTACATCGCGGGGAAAACACTTCTCGTGTTGGTATGACGATGCGCCACTCGTTACCCTATTCTCCGCGATTCTCATGGTGCCGCGACTCTTACGGAGCCTCACTATTAATGCGGTGGTAATGGGGCCACGGGGGGGGGGGGAGGACTAACGGTATTGCCAGGCGCCGCATTCCTTACCCTTCGCGTCCGAAATTTGATTTGACAGAGGCGAGATCCACCACTGGGTTCGGGAAAGCAGATGATTTTGACCACTCGTTTTTCCTGATCCCATGGCCTCCGTGTATCGGATTCGGGGGACGGGGGGATATGCTACGCAGGGGGCGTTGGAGGCCGTGGAGAAGGCGTGCTTTATGTTCCTGGTGCGCCTTGCAAGGAGAATGGGGAGCAGAGGTACTCTCCCGACGAGGGGCTGCTATGGGGCAGTCGGCACTGATGGGGCCGCGGATGTGTGTGAAAGTATTCCCGTGGCCCTGCCAGTATGCGGGGATGGTGGAACATCATGGGGTTTTAGTCGGTCGACATAAGCCTAAATTACGTTTATGATCAGTTGACTGTGACATATTATATCGATGTATGTGGAATGTTTTTTCAACTAGGTAAAGTTTTAAGTTTATCCTTCAATTCTATCTATTCTTTCCTCGAGTAATGCTCGGCGCTTTCATAGTTTATGAGATTCTATAAGTAATGTAATTAGTTTGGCGAAAGTAGCTGTACTACGACGCGGAAAACGGTGTACACAGATCCTGTAAATGCCAAATCACTCTCGCCTTAACGATACCAATGTTATAAGTAACACAAATTTCGGGGAGAAACTTATATAATGATTTCTTATATTTACGCGAACACTACACATTGAAATAATACTAGATTTTACGTAATTTATCGCGTATATTCAACTTTTTAAATACCCGACGTTTCGAACGCTTTACAGCACTCATGGTCACGGGCGGGACTGAGATGTTCAACGTCCATATGTCATAGTTAACCGCGGTTACCATAGATTAAAATTTAACTTTTGTTCCGATCTATGCAGTATGAACTTATGGTATCTTGAAGTCTTGCAGTTGTATGCTTGGGTTGGGATTTAATTTTATTTATTATAGGATCCCAAGCAGATGGTAGCACCCAGCTATCTTCTCTATTGAAATTAGGATGTTTTTTGATTTCAATAACCTAGCGAATCATCCTTGGAAGGAATCGGTGTTCTTTAGCGAGGATTTGCGGTCTAACAAATCTGATGTAGTGACAGGGGCGATCCTGTACGTGTTCACAGACTGCAGACTTCCCGGAGCGTCGATTCTTCGCATCAACTATATGTTCTTTAACGCGGGTTTTTATTGATCTTTTAGTTTGTCCTATGTAGGAGAGACCACATTCACAATCAAGCTTGTACACTCCTGCATCTTGCAGAGGGACATTACACTTGACTGATGGTAAAAACTGACCAATCTTCTTCAGCGGCTTGAAGTATGTTTTGATGGAAGCGCGCTTCAAGATGTAGCCAATCTTGTCAGTGACTCCTCTAACATATGGTAGTACAGCAACTTATAACTTACCCGGACAAAAACTTAAAATATACTCTGATAAAATCTACAATGCTGTGATAGTTGCTAACTCAATGTATGGTAGTGAAAGCTGGGTGAGGCATAAGTAACATGAAACTAGAATTTAATGCATTACTCATACTCATCATAACATTAACATTTTTATACGTGATAGAGCCGTGCTGCAGTTACATTAGTACTATGGTTGTAGCACGAATGATTCGGCTCGACCGGGGAACGACCACGCTCTCGCAGTGTTAGCGACAACAAGTGAATCTAAAAACATTTAATCTTACTTGTTTCTTATTCGTGATATAAAACTAAGTGTTAGAGGTAAAAAGTGAATTTAAACATTTAATCTTAATTGTTTCTTATCTGTGATTTAAACTAAGTATGAAAACTAATAGCATTAATACCAAGAGAGTGAAATAATAACTTATATTAGCTTCAAATTCTTGTTTTAAAAAACTATATAAAGAAAATATAAATCTAATCGCTTATTTAGGTTTAATTAGAACGTTTAAAATAAGATATGAGACTAGTTACTTATTAGAACCTTCTCTTATTACGATTTTAAAGAGTTGCATTAGAGACATTAACATTTAAGCGTAAATTTAATGATTTGTTTAATTCTCTCTCTCTTATAGTAATTTAACACAATAATATGTCAAATAATCTCTAATGTAATCTAATTACTTATTATAGAAATAGATTTTAATTTAATAAAAATTTAAATATGTTCTGTGAAAAGTTTTAAGCATAATGTTGTCGTGATAAGCGTTGTGCATTCCTGCCGCCTGGCGGCGCTACTTGTATGTTGAGCGAAAAAATGGTTAGCTACTCCGGAACTAAATCGCGAGGCGACCGCGAAACTATTTTTATTTTTTATAAGTATAAATAAAGGTTTTATGAATGTTTTATGTTCGAAATAATAGAGATAAATCATATCTATTGTCAGGAATAAATAAAAATGTTGTAAGGTATGTTTTACCACACTTATTAAAGAAAATTGTAAATTTCTCTTAGAAAAGGTTGTTCTGTGCTCTGATTGGTCGATGGGTCATGTGCAAATTCGTTAGTGCCGCGTGCAAATTTTCTCAATTCTGATTGGTCACAGCTGCCTACCTTGTGGTAAAACATTCCGAATCCGGCAATGTAATAATAAGGAATCAAGAAAATAAAATAAGAAGAAACTCTCGAGAAGTGTTATTTATTGCTCATCTAACTGCTACTGTATGCTCTCCAGTTAACATCCCGCCAGCAAACCCGCTCTATTTATTAACATTCTCACACACGAGCAACTACATTGGTCCTTCGAGAAGCCGGATCGGGTTTAAGGAAAACTAGGAAGATGCCTTCAAATACAAGATCAAAATCGGTGCAGTCGAAGACTACGAGTGAAAGTAACGCTACTACGGGTACCAGTACGACGGATTGGAGCATGAACACGCCGAGTGATTCTACAAACACGACGGCTACTAACGCGTCGACTTCAGATCGATAGATCGATTTTCTTGCAATTCGTTCGGGAAAAGTTCGGGAATCAGACCAGCAGTCAATAAGAAGAAGAAAGAAAAAGTGTAGGGAAGTGATAGGGAAAAGTAATTACTCTCTCACGGAACGGTTTGAAGATAATTGCTGTTTTATTCCCAAGAAATTCTTCCCTCAAAATTATACAGTCCACATCGAAGAATTAGGGCGTTGGGACCGGGACGACTTCGGAAGAGCCGTAATCCCCGCCTGAACCTATTTTCTGAAAAGGAAGAGGTTACCGCCCTTGTGTGTTACTCCGTTGCGGAGATCACATACGTTGTTCCCGAACCCAACGTAGGCGTTATAGGAGGCTGGATCGAGAGAAGCCTCGATTCCTCTCTTCTTTTTCTTAGTTTAACGTTTACGGAACCCTGGTTCCTTTTCAAGTGGTTACAAACTTACAAGAGCATCACCCAGCAGCGTACACAGACAACCCGTACTTCTTAATAAGAACATTACCGGAAAGAATCAACATCGGGGGACGTAACCCATACCACCCCCCCCCCCCCCGACCCGCACATCGAAGCGTCAGTTCCTCACCAACAAGAGAGTCATCCAACGCCGCAGATTCAAGAAAGAAGTGTCGCAATGAAGACTCTGCAGCAGCCTCACCCTAAGAAGACGACCCGCGATCCAGACACGCTTTCCGTTCGCTCGTCGCATAGGAAGAGAGCAGAAGCGCAAGCAAAAATGACAATGGCATTAAGGGAACTAGAATTGGCAGAAGCTCGGTCGAAAGTTGCCCAAGCGAATTAGAACTTCTCACCGCGGAGTCAGAAGAAGAAGAAGATGGTGCCGGAGAAGAGCTGTTCGAACGAACTCGAGAAGTCGAACGCTGGTTCATCCAGACCGGAGACATGCTTAATAAGAACCACAAACCAATAGAGGCAGAAGAAAAGAAAAGTGACATCCAGGAACTAGCTTCAGTCATACTAAAGCTATCGGAAAAATTACGTGACACCGTTTCACCGAAGCACCTCGAACTCCCTCACTTCAACGGGGCCTGTGAAGAATGGTTAGCCTTCAAAAGATCATACGAGGATACGGCCGCTTCTTTCAGTAACAATCAGAACCTAGCGCGCCTTAGAATAGCAATCCAAGGAAAAGCTAGAGAAGCCGTCCAAAGCCTGCTGTTCACCGCCGAAGACCCACACGAAGTGATCAAGGGACTGGAAGCAAGATTCGGAAGACCTGGAGCACTAGCATTAGCAGAACTAGAAAAAATGAAGAACCTCCCAAGAGTCGGCGAGAACCCGAGCGACATATGCATATTTGCGAGCAAAGTAAAGAACGCAGTTGAGACAATCAAAGCCCTGAAGAAACCGCAGTATCTCAGTTCACCTGAAACGCTGAGAGTTATAGTAGACAAGATGCCGACGTCAATGAAGTTCCGTTGGTTCGCCTACCACAGAAGCAGAAGAGATGAGGAAATTCAGGAGCTATTACTTGTCGAAGCATTCCTAGAAACAGAAGCCGACATGTGTGGAGACTTCGCTCCGCCTGAAGCGTCCTCAGAACAAAGAAGAGGAATAAGAAAACCCGTTCACTTGTTACAAGAAGCGTCAAAAAAATATAAGAAGTCATGTCCGTTCTGTGAGGAAGAACACTTCGCACTAGAAGTTCAAAGTTCAAAGAAGCCAACCTGAATGGAAAATGGGATATGACCAAGAAGGCAAAGATATGCTTCAAGTGCCTTCGATTCAGGCACTCAAGGATCAACTGTAAAGCACCAGTCTGCAAGCTGTGTAAAAGATGGCATCATACCATCTTACATTCTGACAAACCACCGGCACCGATAGAAAAAGAAGCAAAAGACATCAGTCACCTCAGAAGAAAAGGTCACCTCAATTCATAACGCCAAAGGAGAAGAAAAGGCCTACCTAAAGATGATCCCCGTGAACCTCTATGGCCCAAAAGAACAAGTTCGCGTATTAGCACTACTAGACGAAGGGTCAACGGTCACGCTCTTAGACGCATCAATTGCCGAGAAAATCGGAGTCGAAGGAAAGAAAGAAAAACTCACGATCGAAACCGTCGGCGGGAAAGTGTTAAGAAAAGATAGTTCACAGAAGATCGAGTTCAAAATAAAAGGGGCTCATAGAAAAGAAAAGAGGACTATCGTAGCGAGAACCATCGACGACCTGAAGCTGTCCGAACAATGCATAAACAAGGACACCGTGAGAAACTGCGAGCACCTGAAAGCTATTGAAAATCAACTCCTCTACGTCACAGAGAGACCCAAGCTACTGATAGGCCAAGACAATTGGGGACTGATAGTGACAAGAAAACTGAAGAAGGGCAAACCATCAGATCCTGTAGCCTCCCTCACGAACTTAGGGTGGGTGTTACACGGATGTGAAACAGGAGCAACTGCCACAGTACACTTCACTCATTATGGCAGAGCGACCACTGGTGAAGAAGACATAGAAGATATCGTCCGAGAACACTTTCAACTAGAGCCTCTCGGGATCCAGAATCGATCACCATCCAACGACAGCGACAGAAGAGCATTAGAAACCCTCGAGAAAACTACAAAGAAACTACCAAGCGGTCAATATGAAACGCGACTCCTGTGGAAAAAAGAAGACGAAACCCTACCCAACAATTACAATCAGGCAGTCCGACGCCTGGTTAGCATCGAAAAGAAACTAGATCAAGACCAAGAAGCAAGAAAGCACTACGAGGAACAGATCCTAAGTTTGATCGAAAAAGGATACGCAGAGATAGCTCCAGAAACCTCCAACAAAGGAAGAACGTTCTACTTACCCCACTTCGCTGTTGTGCATCCAGTAAAGAAGAAGCTGAGAATAGTGTTCGACGCAGCTGTCAAGTATGAAGGAAAGAGCCTCAACGACGCCTTGCTCTCGGGCCCCGATTACCCTGTTACAATCGCTATTTGGGGTACTGATGCGCTTCAGAGAGGGACCGGTAGCCATGACGGCTACCGGTCCCTCTCTGGCCGACATACAAGACATGTTCCTCCGAGTCAAAGTTAGAGAGGACGACCGAGAAAGTCTCAGGTTCCTGTGGCGCGGAAGCCGAAGAACCGGCAAGCCTGAAGAGTATAGAATGTATTCAATCATCTTCGGAGCAGCGTCATCACCAGCAACAGCGATATACGTAATGAATAAGAACGCAGAAGAATTTAAGAACACTCATCCCGAAGCAGTGAAAGCAATTAAGAGAAACCATTACATGGACGACTATTTGCAGAGCTTCGCGTCTATAACCGAAGCAAAGAAGATATCCAAAGAAGTGAAAGACATCCACGCGAGAGCAAACTTTCATCTGAAGGGTTGGGCCAGTAACAATTCAGGGGTAATATCAGAAGTAGAAGACACCAATAAAGAAAACTCCTTACAACTGACCAAAGAAGAGAAGACTCTGAGACTAAGATGGCTGGTAAAAGAAGATGCATTAGCCTTCAACGTCGGGTTACGCAACACGCCGGAGGACCTGCAAGATGGCAGAAGAACTCCAACGAAGAGAGAAGTCACAAGCGCAGTGATGTCCACCTTCGATCCAATGGGTTTTGCAACGCCGGCACTAATACAAGGAAAGAAACTAATCCAAGACATCTGGCGAAAGAAAATAGATTGGGATGAACCAATTAACGAACAACAAAAGGAAGCCTGGATGAAATACTTAGAGGAAGTATCAACATTAACAAGGCTGAAGATCCCAAGATGCGTCTCGCCCAAAGGCAGTAAAGGACAGTTACATACATTCACCGACGCGAGCAAAGAGGCCTATGCAGCAGTAATCTACTCCAGTACAGTCGAGCCCGGAGGAAAAGTCCATGTCTCCATGATCGCCGGCAAAGCAAGAGTAACGCCGACAAAACCAGTATCAATTCCGAGGCTAGAGCTACAAGCAGCCTTACTCGGAAGCAGGCTAGCCGCTACAATTGAAGAAGAGTCAGAGCTCGAAATATCGAAAAAGATTTACTGGACCGACTCCAGCACAGTACTATAATAAGTAATATAACAAGGGGAAACCCAATCGAATTCGACCATAACGCCAGATGGTTCAAAGGCCCGTCATTACTCCGTCAACCAGAAGAAGAATGGCTATTTCACGACTTCAAACCAGAAAGTACCATGCCAGAAGAGAAGAACAAACAAAAGGTGTTGGCAACGATGGCAGCAGAAGACACCCTTTTAAACCCAGAAAGGTTCTCGAGCTGGGAGCGACTACTGCGCACTACAGCCAGAGTGGTTGCCTTTACACACTACCTATTAAAGAAGAGCCGTAAAGCGACCACCACTACCACGCGCCAGAAAGATGAGCCTTGGAAACCACAACAAAAAACCAAGAAAAAAATAAGCACAAGCCTCAGACCCGTCGACCAGCAAAAACGAAAATAAGTGCCTATACCTACCCCTAGAAGAAGAGCACTTAAAGAAGGCTGAAGAATTATTAATGAAAATAAGCCAGAGCGACAGTTTTGCGTCAGACATAAGAAGATTGAAGACAGAAAAACCTCTAGAGAACTCAAGTCGACTTAAGAAAATAGACGTTTACATTGGCGACGATGGAATCATCAAATTAAGGAGTAGGACAATGAAATTCCACGACCATAACGAAAGAAGGATGAACCCTATCGTATTAGACGGGAAACAAAAAATAACCTGTTTAATAATACAATATTATCACAAGAAATTCCACTTCCACTTCACGGAAACACTGCTACAGTAATGAACGAAATTCGTCAAAAATTCTGGATCTTGGGTTAAGAGCAACTTTAAAAGCGGTCGCACACAGCTGTCAATGGTGCAAGACAAAGAAGAGTTCACCAGAGATACCCCCGACGGGAGATCTACCGAGCGAGAGACTACAGCATCATCAGTTCCCGTTCTCCTGCACAGCAGTAGACTACTTCGGGCCGATGCAAGTCACCGTCGGAAGAAGAACTGAGAAGCGCTGGAGAGCCTTATTCACTTGCCTCACTACCAGAGCAGTACATCTAGAGCTAGTACCTTCTCTCAGCACTAGCTCAATGATCATGGCACTTCGACGAATGGCAGCCAGAAGAGGAACCCCGAAAACTATATTCAGCGATAACGGTACCAACTTCGTCGGGGCAAAAAGGGAATTAGAAGAAGCCGCGCAAGAAAAAGGCATCAAGAGGAAGTTCATACCCCCGGGTGCGCCGAACATGGGAGGCGCCTGGGAGAGACTCGTACGGACAGTCAAAACGGCGCTAGCAGTGGTTCTCAACGAAAAGAGCCCGCCCGAGGAGGTACTCCATACGCTAATGACCGAGGTTGAACATATCGTCAATTCGAGACCTCTCACCCCGATCAGCATGGACCCAGAAGACGAGGAGAGCCTAACACCGAATCACTTTCTACTGAGAAGATCATGCGGAGCGACGGCGCCGGGAGAGTTCAGTGACACGGAGCTCATCGGAAAAGCAAACTGGAGAACCACTCAAAGACTCGCGGATCACTTCTGGAAAAGATAGATTAAAGAATATTTACCGCTCCTGATGCCCAGGAAACTCAAGAAGGGAGAAACCAGAGACCCAAAAGAAGGAGACATTGTATTAATAGTGGACTCTACGTTACCACGAAACTCATGGCCTCGCGGAGAAGTCATCAAGACCTATCCCGGACCAGACGGAAGAACCAGAGTGCTGGACGTGCGGACATCAGGTGGAATACTTCGCCGTCCAACTCGACGTGTCATCGTGCTGGTGCCAGCGGAGTCGTCGCCTCCAGAAGATGCAGTGCTACGCACCGTGGGGGAGAATTTTAGCGACAACAAGTGAATCTAAAAACATTTAATCTTAATTGTTTCTTATTCGTGATATAAAACTAAGTGTTAGAGGTAAAAAGTGAATTTAAACATTTAATCTTAATTGTTTCTTATCTGTGATTTAAACTAAGTATGAAAACTAATAGCATTAATACCAAGAGAGTGAAATAATAACTTATATTAGCTTCAAATTCTTGTTTTAAAAAACTATATAAAGAAAATATAAATCTAATCGCTTATTTAGGTTTAATTAGAACGTTTAAAATAAGATATGAGACTAGTTACTTATTAGAACCTTCTCTTATTACGGTTTTAAAGAGTTGCATTAGAGACATTAACATTTAAGCGCGCGGTCGGTTACGTTATAATAAATAGTGGTTATCCAATTAATTGTGTTTAACGCAATTATTATGTCAAAGTTGGCCTTTCTGCGGCATTGTGGGATTTACTCAACTCCCTAATCTATATACGGAGGAGTTCTCTTGGATAAGGTCGCCCGTCCGGCGGCCTTGCATGCAACGGCGCGAAGCCGTTGAGGTGTTCATGTGGCCCGTTGTCGGCACGGTCGAACATACCGCGCGCCAGCCGGACCACGAATTCATGCAGGCTCTCTATCTTCAAGTTGGCCGCTATAACGTCGTTACGGACGTAGCGACCCGCTCTGACTATGGTTCGTAATGACAAACTCTGCTGGGCCTGAAGTCGCCGCTTCTGATGATCGCTCAGGAGTGCATACCAGGCCGGAGCAGCGTATGTTAGCAGGGGTCTTATGTATGTTTTATAAATAGTTAACTTCGACTTTGTCGGTAACTTGGATGTCAGGACAGGGCGGAGCATTGCCCGCGCACATCGAGCTTAGCAGAGTCGACGTGCGCAGTCATACGCAACATCCTGTCAATCCGACATCCAAGGTAGGTCACGGACTTCTCATATGCGATCTCCTGGCCTCCGAGGGTTAGCGGTGGTGGTAGATTTCTATAGCGGCGAGTGAGTAGAGCGGTCGTCTTGCTAACATTGACGGCCATCCTCCACTCATCCAACCATGGTGGCAACAGGTCCAGCAGACGTTGCATCCTGGCAGTTGCTATGTGGGCTCTTCTGGACGACGTGAAGTATGCGCTGTCATCCGCAAACAGCGCTAGTTCGACGTCGTCCTCCCATTCGTGCAAGTGTCGTGCCAGGGTAGGTATGTCATTAGTGTACGCCGCGTACAGGGCTGGAGATAGACAGCTGCCCTGTGGCACACCAGCTGATATGGTCTTTATTGCGGACTCAGCGTCCTCTACGCAGACGTAGAACTTCCTGCCTTCCAGGAAAGACGCCACTAGCCGCAATATAGCAGGAGGGATACTTGTTTGTACGTCTAACTTGTAGAGTAATCCTGTGTGCCACACCCGGTCGAACGCCTTCTCGATATCGAGAAGACGCCCAACGATATGCGGCCTCGGTTGTGTTCGGCCGCAAGCGGGTGCAGCACTCTGGTCCGCTGTGTTGCTGTTGAGTGACCCCTCCGAATCCATGTTGCTCCGCCCGAAGTTGGATGCACGGGTGGAGGCGTCTTAACAGTAATCTTTCGCACAGTTTAGCTATATGCGGTAGCAGCGTGATCGGCCTGTAGTTGGCAGCTCTACGCCTGTCCTTCCCGGGTTTCGGCAAGACGATGACTTTGCCTTTCTTCCAGTCCTCCGGGAAGTGGGATGTCCGCAATATTCCGTTGTAGAGCCGACCTATCTCTACAAGGACTCTATTGGGCAGCTGTCGTAGTGCAGCGTTGGTAATCCCGTCGTGCCCCGGCGTCTTCCTCGGTTGCAGGCGGGTTACTGTCCTCCGCAGTTCGGCGGGGGAGATAAACCACTCTCCTGCAAGCGGTGGCGCGGGCGACGACAGGAGCTCCTGCACGCGGCTCTCCTTCCGTGTATGGGATTCCAGGAACTCCACACTTGCAGGGTTCGGCATAAACTGCTCCTCGAAGTGCTCAGCTAGGATATCCGCTCTGCCCTTGGCATCGTAACGTTGAATGCCCGCGTTGTTGGTCAGCGGGCAAACAGGTGGTCGAGTTTTCGTTAACTGCCGGTTCAATGTGTAGAGCGACGCGTGCTGTTCGTCAGCCTTCCATATGCGCCGCTCCCAGGCCTCCCCTCTGTGGGCCTGTATTGCAACCGACAGTTCGTCTGACAGGGTGTTAAGTCTCCTTTTTACTCTAGGGCAGCGAGTACGCGCCCAGAGCTTTCTCAGCGCTCTTTTATGGTTGAGCTGCACGCGTAGTCTTAGCGGCAGCTCTTCTTTTCTACCCGTGAGAGGGACGATCGTAGAGGCCGCGTTGGATGCACGTGGATATTCTGGTTGCAGCGGCCTCTACGTCGTCCGCTGAGTTGATCGGTATATGGACTGGAGGTCTCTCCTGCAGGTGTTGGTGGTAGAGCCTCCAGTCGATCTTGGTCTTGACGGCTCTGGGCGGTGAAGTCACTGCCTTAGTGCCAAGGGTTATCAGAATCGGGAGGTGCTGTGTATTCAGGTCATACAGCACTTCTACCACTACTGGGTAGTTGACGTTCCTAGTGAGCACGATGTCTAATACATCCGGACGCTTCCTAGGGTCGCTAGGGATGTGCCTCGGTTCCTCGAAACCTAGAACGTCATAATCATTGTTTTCTGCATCTTCGTAGAGTTCACGACCCGGCGGAGTGATCACTCTGGACCCCCACGCCGGGTGTTTGGCGTTCAGGTCCCCGGCGATGATGGTGGGTGCCGTACCTTCCATTACCGTCCGGATGTCTGAGGAGTGAAATGGAGTCCCTGGCGGGCGGTATGCTGCAAAGATCCTTAGTTCCTCGCCCGCCGCCTCCATTTTTATGCCGTTTGAACGCATCGTCTGGAACTCTGGTAGGTCCAGCTCCTGGTGGACTATGTCTCTCCTCACCAGGATCGCTGTCCTTCTGTAAGCGACCCCTTGAGGATCGACCTCGTCCCTCCTATAGATGTGGTAATTAGGCAGCTTTAGATGCGTTGTTGGTCTTAATTTCGTTTCACCCAGCAAGATCACCTGGATGTCCTGTTGCTGGGTGACAGTGCGGAGTTCATGGATCCTTTGGCGAATCCCGTCCGGGTTCCAGTAAGGCAGACGCAGGTTGCTATCCTCCGTAGTGCCTTGCCAGTAGCGATGCCAGTGCCTTCATGACGGCGGTAACGGGGTCAGTCCCGGCCCTTATGTCGGCCAGGACTTGTGTACCGCCTTCGATGGCTATGCCTACCAATCTATGGATGGCATCAGCCATCTCGAAGCCGGGCGCTGGTGGTCTGCGTTCTGTACTACGCTGTGAAGGCACTGGTCTCGGGGCATTAATTGTAGTCTTCCTTTGCGTTGAGCGCGCTCTGTGTGTGGAGCGGGCTCTGCTTTCTGGTAGAGCCCTTTCTGGTGCTCTACCTGCCGTGGATGGTGCTGGTGTTCTTACAGCAACCTGCGCCTGCGAGGCTATTGGTCCTGTGGTCGTAGGGGTAGAGGTGGTCACAGCCTGAGGAGGAGGCTGCTCCGTTCTCCTGCTCCTGTTCCTCCGCCTCTTCTTCTGGGAGGGTTGCCTCTCAGTGGCGTCGTTGGCAGGAGGTCGGAGAGTCGCCCCGGTGGTTGCCCTTTGATCTGTGGGACCTACCGTCTCTATTGTTACTACAGGGGGGGTGGGGGGGGCTGGTTGCCTACCCTTCCCTCTGGTGATGGTAGCCCACCCGTCCTCCTGTATGGTGACGGCCTTTAGGCGACTCTGGGGGATCCTCTTTGGGTTCTCCGGGAGTAGCCCAGGTAAAACGATCCCCTGCTTCCTGGCAATCCTCCTCAGGACCGGGCAGCGGCGATCGTTGGCCGTATGGTTCTTGGCGCAGTTTGCGCACTTTGGTTCCTCCTCTCTACCCCTAGGGCAAAGGCTGGCAATATGTTCTCCGGCACAGCGAACGCATTTCACTGGCCTGAAACAGTTTGCAGAGGCATGTCCGAAAGCCTGGCAACGGTGGCATTGTGCCGGTCCGGTCTTCCTCTGCCAGGCTTCGATGACGACTCCTCTCATATAGAGGAGTTCGTCGATGTGGTATAACTGTTGCAGCCGTTCCAGGCTCAGATGGTCCAGCTGTGCATAGTAGAGGCAGCCCGGTCTGCCCCTACGCGGTGGTATAGCCTTCACATAGTTGATGGGGAAGCCTTTTGCCCGAATAGCCTCCTCGATCATCTTTGTGTCGGTGCCCACAGACAGGCCACGGATGCCCACTTTAGTGGGCTTCTCCTCTGCCGGTGTGTAACAGTACCACGACATGGTTTTGTCTTTTTCGGAGAGCTCGACCATATATCTCTGTATGGTGCGGAACTCATCCGGGCTCTGTGGAGTGAACCTGACTCCTTTCCCGAACGGACGGGGGACGGGCATTAGGTGGGTGGCCCAACTTCTCATTTAGGACCTTAAAATGCCTGGTCCAGTCCGGGAGGCATTCTGCGACAATCGGCGGATATCTCATCTTCACTTTCTCCTTCTCAGTTTTCTGAGGCTGTTCCTAACCCGGACGGGTTGGTGGTTTGAACCGGGGATAACCTTCCGGCTGATGCAGCTAGGGTTGCATAGGTTGTCGAGCCCCAGCTGTAGGATTCCTCACCTCCTTGCTCGAATTGGACCGAGTCGTGGCTACGTCGGTCCGGAGAAATGGATGGTGGTTGTTGTGCTGGTGATGGTGACTTAGGAGGTGAGGTGTGGACCTTCTTCCTAGTCGCTATTTGGGGCTCCTCATCATCCGATGACGCTGATGATGGCTCCGATGATCGTCCAACACGCTGCCTCTTCTCATACTGGGAGGCTTCGGTCTCAAGTGGTGTGTGCGTTCGTGGCGTCTTCATGGGCCGCTGCTGCTGAGAGGGCAGCCGTTCACGCCCAGTCGTACACTCAGGTACGATGGGCGAGAGTGCAACCCTAGGTGCGGACTCCTTACCCGGCGACGAAGGTTTCCGGGTCGGTATTTGGGAGTACGACGAAACTACTCTCGTCCTCTCCGGGTTAAAAATATCGCGGTAGGCGATGGGTCTATCCAGTACGCCTGGTCGGTCCGGTGGTTTCCGCGATCTCGGAGGAGGTTCCCTCTTATCGTTCCCTGACATGTCCCTAACCTAACAGTCAGCGTCAGCGGTAATCTAATTAAGGCCCTCTCTATGTTCCAGCCGATCGGCAACAGAAGTTGGTGCGCGACGCGGATGGTGGTAATAATATGACGGAGACTATCCACACTTGGGGCACTGCCTACCCCTTTTGCAACAAAAGGGTTGGGGGAAGTGCTATGGTGGCACTTTACAGCGCGACCAGGCACAGGATGCTCGGAGCGCATAAAGTGCCAAGAATCACCTAGGGGCCGGTGACCTCGACGCCTCACGGAATCACGGAACTCAACGTTCGGCGGAGTATGTCGTACCGGCGGTCATTTGCAGCCACTGCTAACTACAAAAGACGCACACCTAGGAGATCCTTACTTGTATGTTGAGCGAAAAAACGCTTAGCTACTCCGGAACTAAACCGTGAGGCGACCGCGAAACTATTTTTATTTTTTATAAGTATAAATTAAAGGTTTTATGAATGTTTTACGTTCGAAATAATAGAGATAAATCATATCTATGGTCAGGAATAAATAAAAATGTTGTAAGGTATGTTTTACCACACTTATTAAAGAAAATTGTATGCTCTTAGAAAAGGTTGTTCTGTGCTCTGATTGGTCGATGGGTCATGTGCAAATTCGTTAGTGCCGCGTGCAAATTTTCTCAATTCTGATTGGTCACAGCTGCCTGTAAAAAGGGGCGTTTCTTGTGGTAAAACATTCCAAATCCGGCAATGTAATAATAAGGAATCAAGAAAATAAAATAAGAAGAAACTCTCGAGAAGTGTTATTTATTGCTCATCTAACTGCTACTGTATGCTCTCCAGTTAACATCCCGCCAGCAAACCCGCTCTATTTATTAACATTCTCACACACGAGCAACTACACGCAGAATACCAGCGTATGCTGTTGTGTTTCGTATGGTGAGTGTAGAGATCCGGAGACCCTTTTTACTGGAAACGAGGCATTCCAGGTTAGTCCTCACGGGTGACAAAGCATCTGCATTTTGATTTGTAATCGAGGATAGATGTATATGTCTTTTTTTTTTTTTTACATGGGGAAATGCCTACGCATACCCGCCTCGCGGGGGCAAGGACGGGTTATGTCGGACTCGCACCGACTAAAACCCCATGTTGTTCCACCTTTGTCGCATATTGGTAGGGCTACGGGAACGCTTTCGCACACATCCGCGGCCCTACTAGCGCCTGCCGCCCCACGGCAGCACCTCCTCGGGAGAGGAAAATTCCTCCCCGTTCTCCTTCCCAGGAAAGGCGCACCAGAACACATGGCGCGCCTTCCTCCACGGCCTCCAATTACGTCCGTGCAACAGACGCCCCCGCGTCCGATGCACAAAGGCCTTGGGGCCAGGAAAAACGAGCACTTAGAAGTACTAGCCTTCCCGACCCCAGCGGCGGATCTAGTCTATGGCTCCGCCGCCAACCAAGATTCGGCTGCGGAGGGTAGGGAGAGCGGCGCCTCGCAATACCGACAATCCTCTCCCCCCGCAGCCCCACCACCACCGCATCAACGGTGCGGCCCCGTTTGAGTCGCGAAGGATAGGGCGAGTGGCGCATCGCCATACCAACACTCCTCTTCCTCCGCGACTCCACCTCGGCTGCAGCGGTAGAGGGTGCGCGAGTCCCCACTCGCTGCAGTCCACCAGAACACATCCGAAGTGGGCTCCCCAAGCCCACTCGGAGTGGCCACCTCAGGCCGGCCCTTCACCTCGGGCCAGCCACGTGGGTTCCTCTTTGTTCACCGTGGACCGACCAAGCCACGGCTACTAAGCCCCCCCGCCACGACAAGGCGGGAACCCGTTCGGGGGGGAGATGTATATGTCTATGGGCCACAGCAACCACTTACCAGATCAGATGAACTGTGAGCTCGTTTGTCGCCCTATCCTATATTTAAAAAAAAACATACTCCTTGTATGTTAAGTGAGACTCTGAATGACAAAGTTAGAAATGGTGTAATAAGAGAAGAGTGTGGTTTGAAAGAGGATTATTTGATCAGGATTAAGAAAGGAATGCTTAGATAGTATGGTCATGTAGTATTAATGAATGAGGAAAGTGACAAAACAATCTAGCAAACAACACAAAAGAATCAGGTGGCAGAGTCGGCAAGAGATTCCCTAGACGGAAGCGTATGGACCTAACTGGTGATGATATATTGAGGATGAGATGGAGCGAGACAGGCGTGTCAGAATCGTGCCAAATGAAAGACAGCAGTCGCTGCCTACCCTTGTCCGTTACCGGCGAGAGTTTGTTTATGATATGTTAATGTAATATAACTTTATTTTGTCGTTAGCAATTAAAGTATTACTGAGTATACAAGTTTCTTCACTTAAAGTCGTGCTCACCCGCTGACATTCCTCTTGAGGGAATTCTGTACCTATATTTCTGTAACGTACTAAGTCGCAGTTTTGTATAAAAGCCACATCAGATACTTGTTAGAGCACAGTCATAACTAGTCATTCAGTTAGTATCCTTATACCTAATTAGATAATTTATAAAAATGGTTTTGTTAATTCATAATATATGGTTTATATGTGTAGTGCACGTTTTACTCTACGTTATATTTAGCGTAAAATGTGATGAAAATTGCGAAGCATTTCCCATAGAAATACACGTAAATAAAGGTAAGATGAAATTTACCTGTTAGTTTTAGTAGACGACCATAGTTTTATTTTATAATATGATATATTGTCCTACAGACTTTGTGTGTATAGGTTGTATTTTAAAACAAGAACTTAATTATAATAATAATATGGAACAATCCTATTTCAATTTGGTCAAATCACATAAGGATGTCGTATAACGTTAATAAGAATTTAATTAATCATTCATTCATTCAACATCCTATTCTGTTTACACTCAAGCCAGGCAAAGATAATGAATTCACCTATCATTACCTAGTATTTTACCGTCCACGTTAAACAAAATGTGCCATAATCGATTTTCATTTTATTTCAGAGGAATATGACGAGATGGGTAGTCTCGTAAGGTCATGCAGCGGTGAAGTTACAGTCAATAAATGTGAAGGTATATGCAGTAGTCAAATTCAGCCGTCTGTTGTAACTGCCACGGGATTTCTAAAGGTACAATTTAATTTAAAGTTAATGCACTAAAAACTAAGATATTGAGCATTTTTCTTTTTTCTTTTTAGGAATGCTTTTGTTGTAAAGAAAATTATCTACGCGAACGTGTGGTAACATTAACCCATTGCTATTATCCGGATGGCTTAAGAATAGAGGAAGAAGATCGTGCCACTATGGAAGTACATTTGCGAGAACCAGATGAATGCAAATGTCACAAATGCGGCGATTTTAGTCGATAAGAATGTAAAATAGTTATACCTAAAATTTCTATAAAATTGAACATATTTCAGTAAACGATTGAAAAACGACGCGAAAACAAATGATATTGTAACAAAAAGATGTGTTACTTCAAGATATAATTTAAAATAAATACTCATAATTATATTGAAATGCTTTTGAAAATTGGTCAAGGTCTTGTAAAAGACGTTTTAGGATTACTTGTTTAAGTTAATAAAATAACGATATAGGAGATAATTTTGTTTAATTATATTAAATGAAAATAATTGAGTTGAAATAAACGAAATAAGTTTGAAATTAACTAAAATCTTTTTCATTTTTAATCTCGTTCATTTGTTATGTTATACATTAGTATACATTAGTAAGGGACTTATTTAAGTATATTTCATCTTGTGACTGATTATTTGTTGTTGAGCTTTGCTGTTTTTTGTGTATGCTGTTGGTCTCGCGGTCTTTACAGTTTCATCGAAATAGACTCATAAGCGAGGACTTACGAGCTATTGAGTGCAAAGATTCTGCCGGCGGCGACTGTAGTCCCAAGTCACCCCGGCCCCTGCTTTTGGAGTGAGGCTCCTTAAGCTAGTGCGGGGCTCGATGTGATTGATCCAAGTCCCCTTAGAAGGATGTTTCTTACCCTTGAAAAAGTACCGCCAAGGGTGCCCAATGACAATCCTGCTGTTGAGTGTTATTATATCTAATTTTTCGCACTGGGGCTAGCCTAGATCAGGGGTCGGCAACATGCGGCTCGCGAGCCACATGCGGCGCTTTGGATGTGAAGCTGCCGCTCTTTACTTCCATACGCAAAATATTGTTTTATAACAAAACTTTTAAGAATCGTTCTAAATCGACTAGAAAAGTAATTGATCGATTTAAAAAAACGTGCGTATATATATATATATATATATATATATATATATATATATATATATATATATATATATATATATATATATATATATATATATATATATATATATATATATAATCTAATCAATAGATAATAATAATAGAAATTAGATTCTAATTTATTGTGAAAAAACACTACTTTTATATGATGTATAAATATATATATTTTCTAATGAATAAACAGATAAACGTAAATAGTACTTGCATAAATAAAGTTTTTTGATTAAAGTTTTTTTAATCAAAAAACTTTATTTATGCAAGTACTATTTACGGTTGGCAATAAAAATTTCTTGGCTCTTTAAAAACTGAAATTTTGTTAATTGTAATTTTTGACTCTTCTGACTTAAAAGGTTGCCGACCCCTGGTCTAAACCAATATCATTGCGTCTGGTGGAGAGCTTATGGGCTGATAATATTATAGATTAAAAACACGGTAGTGCTATAAATAATTCAACGATATATTAGGTTCAACCTGCTGTTGACAGTAGCGTTCATATGTAGTAAATGGATAAATATATATTCCGATTTAAAATCAAATTAATTGATGCGTTCTCACCCCGAGGACTAGATAAACAATTCATAACCTGTAAAAAGGCCACCACGGTAAGTGAAGAGAATCTTTTCACTCACCATACGAAACACGTTTATACGTGGTAGAGCCATGCTGCAGTTATATTAGTAGTATATTTGTAGCACGAATGGGTCGGCTCGACCGGGGAAGGACCACGCTCTCACAGAATACCAGCGTAAAATAGCAGCTTAATGCAGTTTTGTTTCTTGTGGTCAGTGTAGAGAACCGGAGACCCTTTTCACTGGAAACGAGGCATTTCATCTTAGTCCTCACGGGTGACAACGCATCTGCATTTTGATTCGTAATCGAGGAAATATGTAGATGTCTATGGGCCACAGCAACCACTTACCATCAGGTGGTCTGTGTGCTCGCACAGCTCTCTCTGCTCGCGTTCATGATGCCATTTTACGCTGGTATTCTTATGAGCGAACGCGGTCCTTTCCTGTTTAAACGACCTATTCGTAACACAGCGAATATATGAAGAAATGTGACTTTACCACATTAAAAGTATAAGGCAATTGAAAGCCTTGAAAGCCCTTTTAAGTTTTATATTACGGACACACTACTCTGAGCGGCGGGTTGGTGAGCTCAAAGATTCTTGGCACCGCTAATGTCATAATTAAACCATTTGGGTTCAAAGCTTTGGATAGACATTTGACATCATCCCTAGAGACTCATTAGTCAATTACCAGAGTGCGAGGCGTGTAAATAACGATGGCATTCGAGGAAAATGTAGGTCTATACCCCACATACCTCACTAGTTGGTTGAAGACGAATATTAAAAACCTTCATCGAAACACCTCTGAAGTGAAAAGCGCAAATAATATATATATATATATATATATATATATATATATATATATATATATATATATATATATATATATATATATATATATATATATATATAATATAGCATTCTATTCAATAATTTTATATAAAATAAAATAAAAATAAACAAATAGCAATTAAATACATCATTAAAAAATATACACCAGGGGCTCGCTTAATATATATATATATATATATATATATATATATAATATAGCATTCTATTCAATAATTTTATATAAAATAAAATAAAAATAAACAAATAGCAATTAAATACATCATTAAAAAATATACACCAGGGGCTCGCTTACGCTCTTGTGGATCGGAAACTAACTAGTACCGGGAAGCCGTGCTCTAAAATGACCACCAAAGAGTATAGATGACCACGCCAGGCTCTATTGGGAACGGGCCATCACCACAGACAGGTGAGACGGAATAGAATTGACCGGGCGTAGTCAAAGATATTTTTGGTCGACATTACCATTCCGTAATGCGAGAGCCTCGTGAAAGCCGAAATATGTAGATACGCCAACTAAATATCTAAACCTGGTTCACAAGGTGACTGGCATGTGGGGTGGTCAAAATTATATATAAACAGGCTAGAACGTTACTGGGTAAAAGAAGTGGTAGTATTAAAAAAAATCTTTCAATATAAATAAAATGATATTCCGATGACATCCCAGACGTCAGTCTGAGCGAGATTTGAATGGCTATCTACCTGTGTCGAGTGTGGAAAAGAATTTGTATCCTTATAAGAGTAGTTTATAAGTTATTATACTTACAGTTCAAGCTGTATAGAATCAGTTATGGGATCTAAGTAATCAGTCTTAATTAGAATAACTTTAAGTAACAACTTTAACTATAAGTAACAACTTTAAGTATTTTGTAACACTTGAATGATTTTATCATTAAAACTCTATAAAAGTAATTATTTGCATGCTGTTACTTGCTTAATACGACTCAAATCTTATTTCTGAACAATGGTGTATCAAAACTGCCTTCTAAAACTTATTTTTATGGCATAGTTGTACTCTGTTACAAATACGGTAGTTTTATTACTTCTGCCTATAAGGGTGATATAAAACTAAAAAAAATAATAATAGCCATAGTACAATTTTAAGATGTATTAAGTGTTAGAATATCGGCATTTCGCACGCTTTGCGTGTTTATATTATGCTAGTGTAAGGTGTATACAGTATATAAGATGAATGAGTGCAGATGAGATGCAAGGGAAAGTTAGTGTACGAAACAAACCCAATGGAAGTCGATCTAGCACTGAATTTATTTTAAAGAATTATAAATTGATGTATAGGCAAATATACGGAAGTTACATTATTTCGCAAGTGACAAATGCATTGTTTCTGCGTGACCTAAATAAACGAGTCATTGAATTAAAATTACATAAAATATGTGCGGTAACCCGTACATTCTGCCGGCCCAAAAGAGGGAAAACTATAAACACAAAGGTACTAAGAATGTAAAAAAAATAATAATATGATAACAATTCAAAGTACAAAAATAAAATCTAATACTTATATTCTTAAATATTTCATCACTGCACTACACTTGTGATGTCCTTGGCGCAGGTTCCTGGTCTCCGCTCGTGACTGCCGCCATAGGAATGGAGATTACGGGAGTGTTTGCCGTCATGTTCAGTGCTCTCTTGGTTCTGCGACATCGTATAATGATGTAAATGGATGCCGCTAGTATGATCAATCCCAGTATTGTGTACATAACTGAATATTGATGTATGTCATGTACGCTGAGTGGTGCGCTTTCTTGTTCTTTGAGGTTTGTAATCTGAGCCTTCATGCGACGCCACTCGTCTCCATGGTCTTCGGATGTAAATTGCTCGAAGCCTGAAGTAGTATTTAGGATGGAATTCAATATGGAAGTGTCTGATGGGATCGGTATGTCCTCTTGAACTTGAACTTGGCTCAAGTAGTTGTTGTGACCAAAAATAGAAAAGATGTCACTCTTGATGGTACAACCTTGACCGATTTGTAGTAAGCCATTCCCGGTCAGTGAATTCATTATCATTCCAGTGTCCATGCAAAATATGCGCACTGTGCATTTCCCACAGCAAGAGAATAGCCACCTGTTATCGCATTGTAACTTAATCCATCGCTCGCGACGCGGCGCCTCCTTTGTATGACACATTATTTTATCGTGTATGCTCAAGTTACAAATTGCTTGTTTTATTTGTAACTCATAAATCTGTTAAACTATAGAGCATAACAATCTGTTTGTCTGTGTATGGACACAATTTTGAATGTCGGATTCTGATAGCGTAAGGAGCAGGTCTTTTTGCAGATTGAATGCGATATAGGGTGTTATAAATTCCACAATGTAGTTCTGCTGCGGAAGACTTATAGCCTTATCCAGCTCAAAGGTTTCCTTGTTGACCAGAGGAATCTTAATTTCGATAATCAGATAAGAGTTGCTCAGGTCACCACTTATCTTCATCAATTTGTATATTTCCCTAAAGTCGTGCATATCGGCAGGCAAAGTCAGGTCATTTGGTATGTGTCTGTATATAATATTGAGCTGCTCTTCCAATTGTTCTGGAGGCAATAAGTGAGCGTCCATATGACCACTTGCAAGGTCTGTTAGGGTGTTAATAACACTTTCCTGCATGTGCCGAACATTAGTGATAATAATCATGGCTGACATGGATGCTGACAGGATATGTAGCTCGTCGTTATTCATTTTCTCTATTCGGTTGGTAGTGAAGGTTATATTCTGTAGGTATTTCTGAACCAATCCAAACTGCTTGTTCATGATGGCTTCGTTTCTTTGAAGAATATTGTACTGTGCTTCTATGACACTTGTTTGGTTTCGAAGCAGAAGTTGTGGGTGATTTTCGTTCATAGAAATTTTTTCTAAGTCCCTTTCATATTTCTTCGCGAAACCCTCGTCCAGGACACCGAATATGGAATGGGCCACATATCCCACACCATTGATCAGTCCTCTTTTTTGTCTTCTGTGAACACCGTTCTTGAGTATCTTGTTGTAATGTTGAATTTCGGATATTTCATGTTGCAGCTGATATATGATACTCTTGTATTGTACTGGAAGCGTAATGCCGTGTAGGTACTCTTCTAAGTGACCGACGTAACTTTTCACGTGACTTAATGCAGACCAGTATGTACTCATATTATAGTACACAATTAATTTCCATTCATCTCGTATAAGATTTATGTCATACATTTTGTCAAAATAAATGTTTTGGTTGTTATCCAATGCTGATATGTTGTATGAACATTGGCTAGGGGTGAACAGACATAGGAACAGCATCACCACTATCGTAAAGAATGTTCTTACAGGCCTTCTCGTCGTGCGCCTTGGTCGTTGTTGTTTTGCTTGCGAGTCAGCTGTTGTGACGTCATCACATGTCGATGATTGAACGTCGTTGCTTGTATGTTGTTCCGTGAGTTCTTCTCTCACCGGTAGAACGGATAGTTTTAAGATCGGCCTCTGCATGATTCCATTTTTGGTTTTGACTGACACCACCCGTACGTATCCATCCTTACCAGGGTGAACATCAATGACCCTACCCATTAACCATTTGCCAGGGGGTAAGTTTTCATCCTTGATTAGGACAATATCGTTGATCTCGATGTTTTTTGAGGATGTTCTCCACTTGGTACGAACTGGCAGCTGTTGTAGGTAGTCAGATGACCACGTCTTCCACAACTGTTTGTTCATGGCTTGAATCATCTGCCATCTTGTTGTCAAGTTCATGTGATTAGGATCTGTTTGTGGTCTTGATATCAGTGATCCTCCAACTAAGAAATGTCCCGGTGTTAGGTATTCATCATCTGGGCTTTCAGTCAAGGCTAGTAGAGGCCTAGAGTTTAGACACGCTTCGTTCTGGTGAAGCAATGTGATGAACTCTTCGTACGTGAGATTTTGCTCTCCTATCACACGACGAAGGTGGTGTTTCAAGCTCTTAACGGCAGCCTCCCATAGTCCACCTGCAGAAGGGTAGGCTGGCGCATTGAAATGCCACTGTATGTCAAGGTCGTCGATCTTGTTTATTAGCTCTTCATTGATCGTTGCGAGGATATCCTTGTATTCCTTCTTAAGTTCTTTGGATGCTCCGATGAAGTTTCTACCCTGATCGCTGTACATGTGTTTCGGGGTAGATCTTCTGGCGCAGAAACGTCGAAATGCAGCCAGAAATCCAGGTGTACCAAGGTCGGACACCAACTCAAGATGGACAGCCTTTGTCGAGAGACAAACAAACACTGCGACATAGCCCCTATGTGTTCGTACTCCACGACCTTTGTTTGCTTTGATGTCAAAGGCTCCAGTGAAGTCAACGCCACAATGAGTGAATGCGCGCGAAGGTGTGACGCGAGGCTCTGGTAAATCAGCCATAATTGGTGTTCTTTTCTCTCCTTTGAAGCGTCGACACGTCACACATTTGCGAAGTTCTCTCTTCACTGTGCGAAGCCCACTGAGAATCCAGTAGTTTTCTCGGGTGTGAGACAAAGTCAAGCTAGGTCCACCGTGTAGTGTGGTGGAGTGAGCCTTCTGTATGATGAGCTCAGTGAGTTTGCCATGACTTGATAGTATTGTGGGATGCTTTGCTTATTTACTAAGCAATGAGTTGTTCAATCGTCCACCAACTTTCAGCAATCCATCACTAGGGTCAATGTATGGATTGAGGCTCAGCAGCTTACTGGATCTTCTCAACTTTTCTTGTTTTTGAAGTTGTTGAATGTCATCTTCAAATTCTATCGATTGTACAGTTTTGATAACTAAATTCAGAGCGTGTTGCTTTTCAGTTGACGATAGGTAATTTTGCCGAGGTATTTGTTTGTTTCGCAACCATTGTGTGAAACGTGATAGCCAGCCGATTGTTGTTACGATGCGCCGCGTCGAGCTGCATTCATGTAATAATTGTAAAATAAAATCATTTTTGTGAGATAAGGCTGCGTAAACACTAGTTTTCTTGGTTTCTAATTCTGGTCGTTGGTATATTTCATTTTTGATCATGTTGGGATCAAATGCCAACAACCACTGCGGGCCCTGCTACCACAGTTGATGTTCTAATAACTGCTGTGTCGGCAGTCCTCTTGTAGCACAATCCGCAGGGTTATCTTCAGATCGAACATGGTGCCAAGATGATGATGGAATGATGTTGATGGAATGATGTTGAGTATTGTACGAACTCTGTTGGCAACGAACTGTTTCCATCTATTAACGTCTCCATACAGCCAACCAAGAACCACCATAGAATCGGTCCAAGCGTAGATTTGCAGGTTTTTTCGCATAGTTTCCATGACCTTTTTCATGAGTTGAGATAGTAGTAACGCACCACATAGCTCAAGCTTAGGCAACGTCAACTTGTTTTTCAACGGTGCTAATTTTGTTTTAGCTGTCACAAGTGTCGATGTGAACTCGCCCTTAGGACTCTTTGTGACAACGTAAATAGCGCAGGCATACGCCTTTTCGGACGCGTCACAAAAGCCATGTATTATGTAATGGTTTTTATCGCCCATATATCTAGGGATCTTGAACTGATCTAGGTTCTGATAATCACACTTCAACTTTTTCCACTCGTGGGTTATGTTCTCAGTTAAGCGCGTATCCCAATCTGCAGCTTCTTCAGACCATGTTCGTTGGAACAGAAGCTTTGCTCGGACGGATAGTGGACACAGAAGGCCCATTGGATGATAGACCTTTGAGATGTTGGATAGTAACTGTCGTTTTGTTATGTCGTCATCACTGGTCTCGTCTTCGAACATGTTCTTGAATACAAAGATGTCTGACGAGGGAATCCAGCGTAAGCCCAAGGTCTTTCTGGTTTCTAGGCCTTTGAAGTCGAGTGGTGTGTCCCGTTGATCAGCTGACAGGTCTTCAATCAGTTCCTTTGCATTACTGGACCACTTTCGGATGTTCATGCCGACGCCCTTCAATATGTCGATTATTTCTCTTTGTAGCTGTTTTGCCTGAGAGAGGTCATCATGACCTTCAAGAAGGTCATCCATGTACAGTGACGTCATCAATGCAGCAGCAGCCATGAGGAACTTGTGCACGCTGTCCATAGCCAGTTGTCGCAAGGTGCGCATTGCAAGGTACGGAGCCGCCTTAGTACCATACGTAACTGTTGTGAGCTGGTACTCCTTCAGGTGCTCTTGAGTTGCGCTTCTCCAAATAATGCGTTGTAAATGCTGATCAGGTTCACGAATCATTATTTGGCGAAACATCCTTTCGATGTCAGCAGTTACGACGTATTTGTGTTGACGCCATGCTAAGATGAGATGCTGCAAATCTTTTTGTAAGTTTGGACGACGCTCCATTAAATCATTGAGACTGAATCCACTCGATGTTTTTGATGACCCGTTGAAAACTGTTCGAAGTTTTGTGGTAGTGGAGTCAGTTTTCAGTACACCGTGATGTGGAAAATAATGTACTAATGCACTGTGTTGTGAAACCGGAGACATATGACCTTGTAGCTCGTATTCTCGCATAAAATGTTTGTAACTTTCTGCAAAAGATACATTTTTGGACATCTTATTTTCCAAATTATAGAACTGTGCGATCGCCTTTGACTTTGATTCACCTAGATCTTGTTCGAATCCAGGCTTCATAGGAAGAGCAACCTCGTATCTTCCGTCAGGTAGGCGTCTTGTCGTAGATTGATAGAATTGCTCACAGTAGTGTTCATCAGGTGTCAATTCAGCAGCTGAGTCACTGATTTCTTCGAGCTCCCAGTATTGAGAAATTTCTGATAGGTCGGTTATCACAACGTGACACTTAAACGTTTTCACGTTACCCGAGAGGATCCAGCCCAATCTCGTCTGTTGAGCTATTGGAGCCATGTTAGGACCTTTGATCAGGCCGCTCATGATGATCTCGGAGTATATGCTTGCGTCTAGTAGCAGATCAATAGGCCTAGAGATGTTGTACTCGGGATCAGCTAACTGTATGTGCTGCAAGTGTGGCCAGGACTCCTTAATGAACGACATGTTTGGCAGATTGTTGATGACGTGATTGATGAATAGGGTAAAGACACTAAAGAGTACGCACTACCAAAGAGTACGCACAGCTTTTAAATGGTACGAAATTTCAACACTTGGCAACGCTACGCTAACTGTCAGTTGGCAGTGACGCTTGGAATCAGTAGACACGCTTTCAAATTGATGCGGTATTTATTAGTTTGATTATTGCAATTTAAAGGTTTTGAGTACTTTTAATATTATTTATCAACAATTTCGAAGACGTATTACAAGATTTGCATAAGGGTGCCACCTGAATATGTGAGTTATTCTTAAAATTTGGTTATTATATTTTGCTATTAAGTAAGGTTATAAATCCTAAAAAAATAAATCTTGTTGGAATGATTGTAACTGTCATAGCCAATCGAATTAGCGTGAATCTTAAGAGCGCGCACCTAAAGAGTGCGCATGCGCACTCTTAGGTAGTAACTCATGGGGAACAAAGTAGCTTTTTTAATTATTTATCTTTTGTTTTTTATATGTCAAGTTATAAAGGAAAATCAGATAGAAAATTGGTATTTACTGAAGAAATTTTAAAAGATGCAAAGGAAAGAATACGCCGTGGGCAAAGCACTGGCACTGGCACTTGGCAGAGCACTGCCGACGCTTGGATTCATGTTTTTATGGTCCGACGAAGAAGGAGCTAGGAAGAGTCGCTTATGATTTAGCAAATAAAAACGGTCTTAATCATAGATTTAATAATGATAAAAAGGAAGCTAGCAAGAAATGGGTCGAAAACTTTACCAGGCGGCATAACTTCAGTCTCCGTCAACCTGAAAAAACAAGTTTGGCACGTGCTGCAGGATTCAATCGTGTACAAGTGCAACGATTTTATGATAATTTAAAACAAGTACTTACAACCTTCAAATTTGTTGGCAGACAAATTTTCAACATGGATGAAACTGGCCTCCAGACAGTGCCAAACAAGTTACCTAAAGTTTATGCTAAAAAAGACAAGAAAATTGTAGGAAAAGTTGTGTCCGCAGAACGTGGACAAACAGTAACAGCTGTTTGCTGTATGGGTGCTACTGGAATATTCATACCACCTGCATTAATTTTTCCTAGAAAGCGGCAAAAACCCGAATTGATGGATGGAGCTCCAGATGACTCCCTACAGCTTGTATCCGATTCTGGTTATATGAACTCAGATCTATTTATAATCTGGCTCAATCACTTCATTAGGATGGTCAAACCATGTAAAGATGAACCTGCGCTTTTGATTTTAGATAATCATTCATCTCATTTAAGTTTACAGGCTATTGAATTAGCTAGGGATCATGCAGTTGTTCCTTTGAGCACACATAAGTCATCGCATGCAGAGTTTGGATACAGGATTTTATATATTTATTCATAGTCGGATAACTTATGGTTGTTTACTTGGAACTCGGCCCACAGTTTATCAAGGGCATCGAGTCGCTCGTTCAAGTACTTACGAGTCTTGCGTGTTGCGGAATCCTTGCTGAAGTTTCTTTCTATCTTCTTGATCGCTTCAACAATCTCCTGTTGGCGCTGAAGTAGACTCTCCATTATGCTTGTTCACTGTGTGACACTCCGAGGACGAAAAAAGGTACCCTCCAAGTTCACTGCTCACTGAGCCTTAGCACTGTTCACTGTGTCGAATGTCGACGACAACCGTCCACTTTGATAGCAGCTGTAGCAGATGTTTGTCCAGCGGTCCAGGCCACTCTATATCTTCGCGAACCTAGTACGACCTTTTTTGCGCCTTCTCGATTGAACTGGTGGGACCCACTTCTGGGAAGCCAGTCAACCGATTCGCAGTCGCACAAAATCCACAAAGAAAATAAAGTGACGCAAGCGTAGGAACCACTGTACCTATATTTTCCAAATGTCGATGGAAATCCACAGATGTGATCTTGTCTTTTCGAAGGACCAAAAACACTGTAAGGTGTATACAGTATATAAGATGAATGAGTGCAGGTGAGATGCAAGGGAAAGTTAGTGTATGAAACAAACCCAATGGAAGTCGATCTAGCACTGAATTTATTTTAAAGAATTATAAGTTGATGTATAGGCCAAAGTACGGAAGTTACATGATTTCGCAAGTGACAAATGCATTGTTTCTGCGTGACCTAAATAAACGAGTCATTGAATTAAAATTACATAAAATATGTGCGGTAACCCGTACAGCTAGTAAACGAAATTAATTTGTTATCAATATGTTGAAAAAAGAAAAAGATACGATGCAGTTAGAATATCATGTAAAATCTAAACAAAAGTTATCCAACACTGTACCCAAGGCAAGGTTTTTCATCTTCTATATCTATCGCTAAAGAGTGTTGAAAAAACTGCTATGAGCGTAAGTAATTAAAATATTTTATCAGTTATCGACTTTTTAAATGGTTATTGCAATACAAAGGTTTTTTCAAAACAACTATTTCATTCAAATGCAATTAACATATCTTTATTTAATACACCCAGAAAGTTTTAACGTAAGCCATGTTACACCCGCGTTGCTTATAGGTCAGACTACTTTACTAGAAGGCACATAAATTAAAACTCCGTCCTGTTACAACTTCGCCACATATAACTAGAGCTTTTGGAATGCTTCCACACAGATCCAGCACCAGCAGTATTTTGCCAGCCACATCTACATTCTCCTAAGAAGGAGTGCCTTTCTCATGGCCTCCATCTAAATTTGCGCAACAAAACTCCTTGTGTCCGTTACGCGGATGAGCTATGGAGCTAGGAAAACAGGCACTATACTACAATTATTTTGTCCGTGCAGTTTGGGTCAGAAATCATCGTAGTCTTTCGCTCTCTCTCCCACTCACGGGCCTTGGGGGTGAGCATAGTGATGCGCATTATTGTTGTCCATAAGCGTTATCGATAGTGTATTTTGTCACTAAAGAAATTCAGAGAGCGAATGCGCGAAAGCAAACTTCTCTTCGATATATGTACTAAATTATCATTGCACTAATTTGCAGGTATTAGGCGGGGGTAATAATGAAAAACAAATGACTCATAACATAACAATGTCGCACCAACCTATGTATATTGCACCGCCGCGCCGCCGTGTACCTGACCTCGATGATTCATTCGTTGTTATCGATAAAGGTGTTGCGCCCGCGCAACATGCTCACCGCCTTAGCCGGGCTGAGGCCGAGTTATCATTTATGATCCCAAATGCACGTACAAAATAATTTTACTATAGGTATCACGATTCTCTTGAGAGCGCTTTTATAGCAAGGGCGGATCTGTGATTCAAATCGGGGAGAACCCTTTCGGCGTCGAGCCTCGCCACCACATTTTCACAAGAGATTAAATACCGTGCTCCTTTGGTTCTAGATTGTCGAAGTCCAATTATAATAAACGTAGTTTGTACTAGTCGCGATAAAATAATGCTCATCTTTTCAAGTCGATTTCAACAGTGCTATGAATTCAACGATCTTTACTCGAAGTTATTCGTCGTAATTTTGCCCCTATAATTTCTACACACTGTTAAAGAGAAGGTAGAAACATTTAACTCGCTCCTTATAAAAATAATATAATGTATAAGCTCCTGTTCGCCCATTCGTATACGCCATCTTACGGCCCATGGTTAACCGAATTAACCGGAGAATTAGAGCAAACCAAAGTACAAGGTACAAGTAAAAACAAAATAATGACAAAATTAGAAAATACAAGCTCCAACAGAAACTTCTTTATTGCACGTTAAAGTAGAAACTATATAATTATACTGCGCTAGTATACAGATCGTAGACAGAGAAACCTATAGACAAATGATTAGCGTGGCCTCGAGTGAGAAAGGACGATAACGTAGTTTTAGGTTATACAGTAATCTTTATGACTTTTAAACATATTTAGATAAAATTTTTAATTGTTCTAAGAACTGAACTGAACAAGATTCACAAATCTTAAGCTCACAAAACACTTTTTTCTCACTTAAACCAACTTGTAAACTCCTTAGATCGCTAAAAACTGTCAAAGTTCAACAGTTAAACAAAAAAACCGGCACCGAGAAAGGGACAAAAAATCACACCGCTCTGTCTCATTTCTATGCAAGACGTATGCATAAATCTATCTTTTTCGTGTGCGAATGCGAACGAAGGCGTCAATTTGTCTATAGGTTTTTCTGTCTACGATACAGATGGACTGGCACAGTATACATTTAATAAATGCTTCGATCTGTATGGACAGCCCATTCCCACTTTAACTTACTGAACCGTTAGGCTATATCGGTGACTCTATTTTTTGCAGATATCATAATTACGAAGTAGATCACGCACAGAAATCAAGCATAAGTCGTCCTCTTCATAGATCGCTGAGTGGTCTTAAATTTCCTCAAGAGGAGATATATGTGATCTGTAAAGCTTTTACGGAATCCGGTTTCTTCGACTCTTGACGACTTCTTTTGACTTCCTCATTGGTTTAGTGGCCCTTAACGCGATTGGTGATCGGGAGGTCCCGGGTTCAATCCCCGGATCGGGTTGTTGGATTTTTCTGTCAATAAATTTTCAGGAGCAGCACGGATTCAGGAAGTTGGTGATGATTTACGTAAAATCATTTTTGCTGCGCCTGATCTTTTCGTCGTGTCGGATATCCATCCCATCGAACTATGAGAATGAGTGAATAGAGAGTGAACCTGTGCTTGCGCACATACTCAACCACTAAAATCTTGTCCTGTGCAGATGGATATCCTCCGTTGAGACTGACCGCAGTGACCAAAATTCAGTTTGGAAGTCATTATTTATGATTCTCGAGCACGAGGACTCACGAACACTCACGAAGAAGGGAATCGATCGATTAAGAATGGGAATTGGTCTGTAGTTCTTATGTACCTCTAGTTCTAGAGTTGTCTGTCACCTTTCGTGAAGAACAGGACTACATCACTTATGCTCAAGGCCCCTGGAGTATTGCTATCAAGGAGGATGAAACTCAAGAGATTCTGAATATCTTTAACCTGATTTCTCAAACTACGCTTTAACTCCTTCCTTACTTGGGGCGTTGCCATTTCAAAGTGCATGAGAGCCGTTCTAATCTCGCATAGAGTAACGTCCGGTTTAGGTATCGCAATAGTGATGATGGTTTGCATCGTAGATGTAGATTGGTTTGCATCCTATCTTCGCGGGCGTCAGCAGTCAGTTCACGTACGTCAAATGACGTCAGCTTGGGCTGAAGTTGAATGTGGCGTACCGCAAGGCGGTATACTCTCTCCTATCATCTTCTCAGTTTTTATAAACTTGATCATTCATAATCTTGATTGCTCGCACGATCTGTACGCCGATGATCTTCAGCTATATGTGCATTGTGGCGTTGAAGATCTACATAATGGAACTCAAAAATTAAACCCGAATATAAACACAATTAAAAATTGGTCCTCGCACTATTGAGTCTGTGTGAATCCAGTAAAATACCAAGCGATTTTAGTGTGAAGTAAAAGGTTGCTGGCTAGGGTAGTTCAAGCACACTTACCTCCTATTTGCTATGATAATATTATTATTCCATTTAATGAGTCTGTTAAAATATATATTGATAGCTCTCTAAACTGGAAAGTGCAGGTTATCGATTTAAGTCGGAAAGTCATTGCCACTTTAAATACTTCCTTCCTAGTCTAAGCTCATACTTGTCCAAACTCTTATTTTACTTATCTTTGATTATGCAGATGTGTGCTAACCCGACCTGTTCCAAGAACTTCTTAACAAGCTGGAGCGCCTGCTTAACAACTGTATTAGATTTTTTTTGGTCTGCGTAAATATGACCATATTTCTCATTACAGATCTCAGCTTAAGTGGCTTACCATAAGACAAAGGCGTAACTCCAGAATATTACTTGTTCTTTTTTCAATTCTAAATGCGGATCATTTTATTCACCTTCTTACCTCAATGAACGATTTCAATATCTCTCCTCTTGTCATGATAGGTTTCTTCGATCTTCCTCTAATAACAAGATTTATATTCCTACTCATCTCACCGGGTTCTATGGTAACTCCTTCACTGTTTAGGCTGCACTTCTCTGGAATTCTTTGCCTGATGATATCAGAAAAGCGCCTAAAACACTCCTTTAAAAAGATGGTACGCGAGCATTTACTGAAGAATCATTAGAATTACAATATTGTTAAATAGTCGTATTTATATGTATGTATATTTATATGTACGTATTTATATGTATGTATTTATATTATGAATATATATATATATATATATATATATATATATATATATATATATATATATATATATATATACAATATGTAACGTAATTAACGCACACCCTCAGACACCCCAATTAGTATATAATGTTATAATCATAATACATACACTGAATTTTTAGTTAAACATTTTTATGCACTAATTATTTATCAATAAAACTGCACTCTTAAAAGTCTTATTGCCTTAAGTTACGGTCCATTTCAGTTTGTTTTAACTGTAGAGATTTAGTGTGACTGTAATTTACGTAGTTTTAATTATTTTTGGGATAAAAAATTACCTATAATAAAAATGATAGGAATCGATTCAGTAAACGATTCTGAGCAAACTACTAAATTAATGTACTCACCGTCACCGGTCACCGTTCACAGTAACCGTATGGCCCGCGACGTCCTCGAAAAGAAATGGCCCGATGATTCCTCCAGCGTAACCAGCGCACCACGTCATTGCCAACCTTGAGCGGGTGTAATGGCTATTCATGGATCACACGTGGATTTTCGGTGCCACAGAGACGATAATTTTGGCAATTCAAGTAGCCACTGTGGTGGAAATGAGCCTCATTGCTCATGATGAGTTTCGATGAAAAACCGTCATTTTCTTGGTCGAGATTCAGGATGGCTTGAGCGTAGGTTACGCGAGTTTGGCGGTCAACAACTAACAACTGATACACTGTCTGCATTTCGTTAGGGAACATCTTCAGGTCTGTTACCAAAATTCGTCGTAAGGACCGCGTGCTAAGGCCCAATTGCGTGCACGTCGTCTGGTCGATGTTCCGGGTACATTTCGACATCTTCGACTACCGCGGCGATATTCCCAGCATAACGGCTAGTCCGAGGCCGGCCACGCTAAGGAGCACCTTGTGTTGTCCCAGTCTCTTCAATGCGAGCGGCCAAACGCAGCGGTGTTTATCCAGTTGGTGGCAACTGGTCCCATATAAATTAGGGTCTAGTAAATTCTAATAATAATTGATTAGTGAACTCTGTTCCGTTGTCAGTAATTATTGTTAGGGGAACACCGTGATGGGTACAATATTGTAGAAGGGCCTGTAATATACTAATAGCGGTTCCGTCGCGTAAATGGTAAGCTTGTCCGTATTTTGTAAAAACGTCTATAAAAGTTACATCTTTTCACTTTGAACTGTAAAGAGGTCCATGTGAATTATCTCAAAGGGTTTGGTTGCAGGTGGTACTACATTAAAATGAGGTCTTACTGGGTTTCTATCATATTTGGCTTGTCCGCAGATGGTACACTCGTTAATACATTTTGTAATATGGTCTTTCATTTTTGGCCAATAGTATTTGCGAGATAATGCTAGGTAACACTCATTTATACCACGGTGATTGGTCTTACCGTCGTGATAGTGACGAATAATTTCTTGTTGTTGCAAATATTCCTTAACATTCTCTAACTCGAATTTAGTTAAAACAAGGTTAAGTGAAGAGCTTTTAAATTTATCCTGTAAGATTGATATTACTTTATATAATGCTATCATCATCATCATCATCATTACAGCCTTTCACAAGTCCACTGCTGAACATAGGCCTCCCCCAAGTAATGCCACAAAGCACGGTCCTGAGCCACCTGCATCCATCGACTTCCTGCATGTCTTACCAGGTCGTCACTCCATCTAGTGGGGGGTCGCCCTACACTACGCCTACCGGTACGAGGCTGCCACTCGAGAACCTTTCTTCCCCATCGGTTATCGGTTCTTCGAGCTATATGGCCGGCCCATTGCCACTTCAGCTTACTAATCCGTTGGGCTATGTCGGTCACTCTGGTTTTACTGCGGATATCCTCATTTCTGAGTCTATCACGCAGAGAAACTCCGAGCATAGCCCTCTCCATAGCTCGCTGAGCGACCTTAAGCGTCCTCATACGGCCAGCAGTGAAGGACCACGTCTCAGATCCATAAGTCATCACTGGCAACACGCACTGGTTGTACAATCTAGTTTTTAGAGATTGAGGTATACCTGACGAAAAGATATGTCGTAATTTCCCGAACGCTGCCCAGCCAAGTTGAATCCGTCGATTGACCTCTCGGTCGAAGTTGGACTTACCTAGTCGGACTATTTGTCCCAGGTAAACGTACTCGTCAACAACTTCGAGCATAGTGCTCCCAACAACTACCGGCATAGGTGTGACATGGACATTGAACATGATCTTTGTTTTGTCCATGTTCATCTTAAGACCTATCCGTTGGGAGGCACTATTGAGGTCATTGAGCATAGTGCTTAAGTCCTCCAGCGATTCTGCCATAAGGACTATATCGTCGGCAAATCGAAGGTGAGTGATGTACTCGCCATTGATGTCAATACCGTATCCTTTCCAGTCCAGTAGCTTGAAAACGTCTTCCAATGCAGCGGTGAAGAGTTTCGGGGATATAACGTCACCCTGTCTTACACCTCTCTGCAGTTGGATAGGTTTCGAGCTCTGGTTCTGTACTCGGATAGCCATCGTAGCCCTACTTTACAAACACTTCAGCACTTCGATATACCGACAGTCAACTTGGCACCGCTGAAGTGACTGTAGCACCGCCCAAATTTCGACGGAATCAAAGGCTTTCTCATAGTCCACATACGCCAGGCAAAGTGGCAGATTGTACTCTTCAGTCTTCTGTACAATCTGCCGCAGGGTATGTATGTGGTCTATGGTACTGAAGCCTTTTCGGAAACCGGCTTGTTCGGGAGGCTGGAAGTCGTCAAGTCTGCGTGCGAGACGATTCGTAATGACTCTCGAAAACAGCACGTAGACGCGGCTCAGAAGGGAAATCGGTCTGTAGTTCTTTAAGAGAGCGTTGTCGCCTTTCTTAAAGAACAAGACCACCGCACTTCTGCTCCACGCCTCTGGAGTAGTGCCACCATGGAGGACGGAATTGAAGAGCTTCTGAAGGACTACAAGTACCGGTGTTCCACCCGCTTTCAGAAGCTCCGCTGTAATTCCATCCTCGCCTGGGGCCCTGCCGTTTTTAAGGTGCTGGAGAGCCATTCTAATCTCGCTTAGACTGACGTCCGGGATATCATCGGAATAGTGTCGGATAAGACTTGCTCTTGGATCGTTACTCACACTTGCGTGTGGCTCCAACGATGATGTGTACAGCTGCCCATAGAACCTCTCAATCTCACTCAAAATCTCAGGTGTCCCGGAAACGATGTTGCCACACTCAGTCTTCAGCTTTGACAGTTGGCTCTTTCTGGCAGACAGATCTCTGGCAAAGACTTTGGAGCCCTGGTTCCGCTCGATCGCTTCTTTAATACGAGAAGTATTAAAGTTGCGTAAGTCTCGCCGCATGCATTTGGAGATCTGTCTGTTCAGTTGCCTGTATGCTGTCAAATCTGTTGACGATTGCAGCCTCATCTCCCGTCTAACAGCCATGAGATTAAGAGTGTGATCGGAGAGTTTTTGTGTTCTTCTGCGGCGGGTCTTGCAGAACTTAGCTCCGACCGCATGGACAGTTTCCACGAGCTTGTCGTTCATATCGTCCACTGCATTGCAATCTTCTAGGCACTGGAAGCGGTTACGTAACTCGAGCTGAAAGGTTTCGGGATTCTGGATTAGAGCACGAGGGGGACGGAGCGTTGACTTCATTAGACGAGACCTCTCCAACTTAACGTTTAGGTTCAGTGTGCCTCTAACCATTCGATGATCGCTGCCAGTTTTCACCCTTGCGATCACTGAGACATCACTGAACAGTTGGCGTCTGGTCGTCATAATGAAGTCAATCTCATTTTTTGTCGAACCGTCGGGGCTCGACCAGGTCCACTTCCTGTGGGGCCGCTTCTGGAAGAAAGAGTTCATCATAAAGAGTCCCTCTTTCTCCATAAAGTCGGCCAGCTGCTGGCCCCTTCGGTTCCGTTGCCCCACTCCAAATTTCCCTACCTTCAGCTCACCGCTTTCTCTTGTGCCTAGTTTTGCGTTGAAGTCTCCCATCAACACCGTGTAGTGGGTTTTGGAGGAATGTATGGCTCTGGAAATATCCTCATACATTTCCTCCACCTCCTCATCGGGGTGTGCCGAGGTTGGTGCGTAAACCTGAATGACCTTCAGCGAATACCGTTTGGTGATTCTGAGTATCAGGTACGCGACCCTCGTCGACACACTCCCAATCTTTACAACGTTGTTGACGAGAGACTTGTGGACGATAAATCCGACACCTCCTTGGGACAGATGGTCGCCCTCCCGGTGATAGAACAAGTTGCCGGACTCGAGGATTGCCGTGTCCTCCCCCTCTCTTCGGACCTCGGATAATCCAATAATATGCCAGCGCAACTTGTCTACCTCTTCTTCCAGCTCCAGTATCTTCTCGTCAGTCCTCAGGGTGCGTGCGTTATATGTTGCCAGGTCGAGTCGTCGTAGGTGGCAACCGAACCTCCACCGGAGATTCTTAGCACCCCCTGCCCCGCCGTTACCATGGTCGCCACCGTAGCCAGGAATAGCGGGGCCGCCGGGGACTGGGGGCCGTCTTTTTGTGTATTTGTTCATTGGGGGGTATTTGCCGTAGTTGCCACGCTTGGCGAGCGGGTTGTCAACCGCAGTTTTTATTATCTCACAGTTGTTATCAGGAAGATGCTGCTGCCCATCTCCTGCCTGTCTCCCTCTGTCGCCTCTTACGACACCCACGGGAAGATATGGGGTAGTGGATATTCTTAACCGCCACTACACGGCAAATATAATGCTAAAGGTGGGTTTATTAAGAGAGCAGTTTTGATTTTCGGATTGACATACTCTTTTACAGCGTTTATGACGTCTTCTTCGAGACTATTTTCCGATACTTGAATGCTAACACGTGTATGGGTATCGAAGGGTTTAGTCACAATGGTTTTTTGTTTAACGTCGCTAACAACAGTCAAGTGAATCTGTCTATTAAACTTATTGAGTGGTTCGTCAGTTATAGGAATTTTAAGTATGGGGTGTTCGTTACTGGTGTGTACGGTCTCAGTCGAAGAGTTCGCAATACCTTCGCTTGGGTTGCCTATTAACGAGTTTAGTTCGTCAATTTCGTTTATTAACATCCTTATGTCTTCAATGTGAATCTCCATACGTGAGAGAGCATCGGCGTTGGTGTTAATTTTGCCTTTCTTATAAATTACTGTAAAGTCATACTCGCTAAGTTTAAGTCGCCATCTTGTGAGACGAGAATTTGGTTCTTTCAAATTCATCATCCACTGCAATGGTTTGTGGTCTGTCAAAATTTTAAATCTACGTCCAAACAAATATGGTCTAAAGTATTTCGTAGCCCAGACTATGGCGAGAAGGTCTTTTTCAATCGTACTGTAATTAACTCCGCTTTCGTTTAACGTACGAGAAGCGTAGCAGACTGGTTTGTCGGATCCTATTGGACCTTGTGACAGTACGGCGCCAATGGCAAAGTTAGAAGCATCTGTCGTTAGGTTAAACTCTTTAGTAAAGTCTGGATATTGCAAGATGGGATCGTTTGTCAAAAGAGACTTACATTTTTCGAAAGCGTTAACGTAATAATTGTCTATTGTCACCTTTTTGCCTTTCTTAAGACACTGAGTTAATGGTTTAGTAATACGGGCGAAATCCGGAATGAACTTTCTGTAATAACCGAGAAGGCCTAAAAATTGTTTAATTTCTTTTGGATTCTTTGGAATAGGGTATTTTTGTACAGCCGAAATTTTATCGGGGTTTGGTTTAATACCGTCCCTGGTGATAATATGACCGAGATAAGCCGTTTCATGTTTGAGAAACTCCGATTTGTCCATTTGGATTTTAAAGTTGGACTAACGAAGTCTACTAAATACTTTGTCTAGGTTAACTTTATGTTCATGGAGTGAAGTACTGAACACAATTATGTCATCTAGGTATACAAGGCATATATAATTTTGTAGCTCCCTTAAGACGTTGTCCATAACTCTTTGGAACGTAGATGGACTGTTCTTCAGGCCCATTGGCATGCGAAGGAATTCGAAATGGCCATGCTCTACATTAAAAGCGGTTTTCGCTATATCCTGAGGGTCCATTTCGACCTGATAAAATCCGCTTGCTAAATCTAAGGTGGTAAAATATTGGCACTTCCCTAATTTGTCAAAAACATCACTAATGTTTGAGATAGGGTATTTATCGTCAAGTGTCTTTTCGTTTAATTTGCGAAAGTCAACTACAAGAAGCCACTTCTGTTTGCCAGAAGCATCTGCTTTCTTTGGCACGACCCAGATGGGTGAGCTCCATGCAGATTCGGAAGGTCTTATAATACCCTGATCTAACATTTTGCTTATTTGGTCCTTAACTTCTTGTCTATGTATGAATGGATAACGATAGCTTTTAGTGTGTATTGGTACTTCGTCCGTGGTTCGAATCCGATGTTTTATTCTATTTGTGAAAGTGAGGCTTTCACCTACTATGTAAAAAACGTCCGAGTAACGAGAGCAAAGTGCTACTAAATTAGCCTTTTCCTCCTCGTTTAGGTGGTCTATACGTAATCACGAAACTACGTCTTTTGCGCGTGCTGATAATTGTTCGGTACGCGTGCACTCAATATTAAATAATTCCGCGTGGGCTGGTCGGTCGAGTGAAAATATTATATCGTTTGGCGTTGGGTTCTCTACCTCAATATAACCGCGATTATTGACGACAGTGGTAACACATTCGTGAATAGTACAATTACCTAGAACCTGTTCCGTAATATAGGTTTCGCCATCCCTTGTATCCTATGGAACTCTAATAATTCTCGAAGAGCTGGCAGGTATTATATCTTTGTATAAATTAACATTACACCAGTTATATAATTTTATGGGATTACATGCTGAATGCGTTACTAATGGTCCCTCTTTTAAATCTATACGGGCCTCCCATTTACTTAATAAGTCCAATCCTATAATGCCGTCAAAATAGTCATGAAAGCGATATACATAGAATTTCACTTTATCGGAATCATTAAATTCAGAAAAACAAGGTAACGTTATAGAATAATTATTGCGACTTGTCGCGTGTATGTTTGTTACTTCGAACGGGTCAAAATTAAGTGGGAAATCGCTGAAAAATGTTCCTACAGTTTCAGGGCTAATAAAAGATTGATTCGCGCCAGTATCTATCAAAAATTTTAATGGGAGGTTTGCTATCTGTATATATGGTAATTGTCTTTGAGTCTGAAGATTTAATTCTATTTTGGTTTTTTTCATTGTCGAATCGTCCTGAAAATCCTGATCGGAGTGCTTAGATTCTACTTGTGATTAATTTTGAATATAATAATTATTATCTTGGTTTTCGTCAGTCTGGTCATAATAAGAAAAATCAGAAGCATTTCGCTTTCGGGGCATAAGCATTGTTAAAGTCGGTATAGTCGGTGTAGTATGCGTACTCGTATTCAGGGTTATACTCGTAATATGAATCGTTATACGCAGCGCATTCGTTTGTATTCATTTCGCGGGATTTAAAATAATTTGTTGGTGGCGGATTGCCAAATTTATTCCAGTCATGTCCTGTCAACATTTTTGTGTGTGGTAAAGCCTTGGGAATAAAACGCTGGACTCCACTCATGGGCTGAGGTTGTTGAGGGTTATTTCGGGGTGGTAATCGGAACACGTTAATACGCTGGTTGTAGTTAGGAGGGGGTGCACCGAACATGCGCTGGGTATTAGTTGGCATGCGCTGTTGGTGTGGTACGGGTTGAGGAAATTTGAACGGCTGAGGTGGGGGTCTATAAGGTCTTTGCCCAACAGGAGCTGGCCAATTAGGTACTGGAGTTTGGAAAGGTTTATGTAGAGGAATGGAAGGTGGTGTTGATGGTGGAATGAACTTGGGGGAATGTTGACTTTTTATGGAGTCATTGCGCTGTTGGAGATACATAATGTTTAATTCCTCCTGTACATATTCTAATGCTTTCTCTATTGTCGACGGTCGCATGCAACGTATGCGAGGTCCTAAAGGTTCCTTAAAGCCGCGGACATATGCTTGCATTGCGACTTTCCTATAAAGGTCCCGTTTGGCATTGATGGTGGTCGGTATGGTCTCATGTAAGGACACGTAAGTCATTATCGTGCTAAACAAAGTTTAGCAATGTTCGTAAAATTCCTGTGGAGTTCTATTGCCTTGCGAAGCTAAGGAGAAGTCATTATATAAAGCCGTTTCGTCCCGCTGGTCTGAAAAATTATTTATTAATGCTGTCCTAATACCTAACCAATTTTCAGGAATGCCCTTAGAGTTTATAGTATAGGCAGCGGTTCCTGTTATTTTGTTAAGAATACCGTTCAAAATACATAAATTAGAAAATTCACTATCGGGCGCATTGCTTAGGTACTGCGAGGATAGTCTGTCAGATATTTTTATAAATCTAGTTAAAACGTTAGGGTTCCCATCAAACTCAAGGCGTAAAGCCTTAAAAATTGTGTCCGGGTCATGGGCCATCTCTGTTAAATAAGTATTATTTAATTCTAATTCCAAATCTAAATCGGTTTGGCTATTATTATCTAATATATGACGGCGAGCCTGTCGAGATTCAGGCTCCCGAGAACGAGTTACTCTAGGATGATAAATCTTGAAGAAAAGATTTAAAACTTAGGGATAAGGTAGAGCAACACGCATCAATTCAAGTGTACTCACGTGGATTTCATCTGGTTTCTCTCGATGAATCGAAGGCTGGATTCTCCTCCTGGTCTGCAGCTGGTCCGTAGATCCGGATACTCTTCGAAGGGACTTGATAGCCACCAGGGTGCTTCACGGTTATGAAAAGATATTCCCTAACTATCGCAAAACCACCCCTGAGTATCCTACCGACTGCGCCAATTACGTTAGCTGCGGCCGGAGGTTCGAAAAAAAACCAAATTTACTTATAAAATATATTTAAAATAAAATTACAAATTATGTTACTATAGCTAATTAATCTAACAGAATGAGCTCTGTGTAAATGAGTACATGATATTTTATACATCCGGCACGTGGCTTGAATTGCTGCGCCTGCATTCCTGTCGGTTTACAAAGCAACTGTTCTAGGTGTAGTAGTCAGCGATCTTCATATCATAGGTATATGTAACTAGCCTTATCATGATATGGTCAACAGACAGTGTTAAATTTCACGAAAAGCCACAATTTTATGTAATGATCGAATATTCATGATAAAATCGTTTCTACGATCTGGCCACGACGTATACAAAAATATCCTTAAAAATTATAAGTGACAATGAGTTTTCGCAGGCAAACCAATGTTAATCAGTTCATTATTATATATTAGTAATTAAACTTAAAAACATCTGAATTTTCATAGATTTCACTATTATCTATTTAAATTATTATTATTAAAATGAAAGAATGAGAAACTTAAAATAAATCTTAGAAGTTTCAAATCATTTAATAAGGTATAAATGTAAGTTATTTATGTTATTTAATTTATTACTTAGTAACTAATAACTCAAGGCTAAATATGGTACTTTTAACTTTTTATGACAGATGGCGCTGTTTCGAAAACGTACAATGTAGATCGTTGGCGTAGTTTTAAATTATTACAGTTAAAACAAATTTTAAACCTTGTAAATATTGTATTCGTTTAAAAAAACACTACGTTATCCCGCTTATAACTAACAGTATCATACATAATATAAAATTAACTTCTAAAGAAAGGAAAATATTTAACTCTCCTTTTTAAGTACCGTAATCGGATAAAAAGTAGCCTATAAGTAACCCCGGGTCACTGCATACAAAATTTCATGGAGATTTGTCCAGTAGTTTTTGCGTGAATCTTGAATACACGGACAGACAGACAGACAGACAGACAGACAGAAAGACAGACAGACAGACAGAGAGACAAAAATTCTAAAAACCAGTAATTCGGCTTTAGTATCCTTTATTTAGTCCCATGGACTTGTTTTTTTTTTCAGGAAATATTAGAATTACAGACACGACTGTTCTACAGATTTATTATATGCACCTGTAGATAAGGTTTCAAGAATGTTTTTACGGGGTGATTTCATGTTGGTGTAGGGAAAAATAAATAAATGATTAGCGTAACTTTGAAATTATTATGAATACTTTAGGATTAAAATAATGCAATAAGTTTTCTTTTCATTTTCCTGGTTTGCGCGGAAACAATGGTTTTCAATCGCGTGGTGGGGAAATCCGTAAAACGAAATTATGATACTTTTGAATAATACTTATTATACATACAACTTTACAAAAATCAGCCCCTATTGATCATTATATGCAAAATATAAAAAATTGTCTATTTATCATTGTGTTCGAGTTAGTAATCCGAAAAAAATATATAGTGAGATCAGATACCAGTTTATTTGTTTGTCTGATTGACCGACTAGCTTGTGGCGGCGCTGTCATCGCGCCGTAAGCGAAACACACCGAAGCCTCAATCACGCTATCAAAATTCCGAAGCATAAACAGTATATATAGAACATTTCCGAACTATCACACGAGGTGTTGGCTGCTCCCCGGGCAGAACACCTTGCCCGGCGGGAGATCTCCCCTTTTCCTTCCACGGCCACAGTGGTGACCACCCGACGTGATCTGAACACGCAAACCTTCGGAAACTTCAAGCTTCATCATCGTCAAAAAATACCCCACCAATTAGCTCCAGAGCAGATATCGTCTGCAGTCTTCATATCCTGCAAGCCATCTAGCTTCACAAGGTTCATCGCAGCACTGGAATAATAATGCTTCCTGTTCATTCAAGCTACTCTCTGCGCTATACAGTGTTCGGCACGGCTCTGAGCCTTATTGCTTGCCTCTGCTTCACGGCACTCTCGCCTTCTTCTCGACTCACCGCAGACTACAAGGCAATCTCCTGGCACTTGCACATTCGTCGGCAACGAGGCTGCACTATCGACCTACGGTCTGAGCAAGGGGGGTGATGTGGCGGCGCTGTCGTCGCGCCGCAAGCGAAACACACCGAAGCCTCAATCACGCTATCAAAATTCCGAAGCATAAACATTATATATAGAACATCTCCGAACTATCACACGGAGTGTTGGCCGCCCCCCGGGCAGAAACCCTTGTCCGGCGGCAGATATCCCCTTTTCCTTCACGGCCATAAGCTGAATATTTTAATTCAGATAAGTGTCTTCCTAAGTTTTTTTAATTTACAAATAAATCATCATCACTTGGAATAGCAAAAGTACTGATTCCACGCGGACGAAGTCGTGGGCACAGCTAGTAATAAATAACTAAGTTATGTTTATGATTTCTACGATTGTAAATGCTCGTATAAGGGAGCGTTGATAAATAGAGCGGGTTTGCTGGCGGGATGTTAACTGGAGAGCATACAGTAGCAGTTAGATGAGCAATAAATAACACTTCTTGAGAATTTCTTCTTGTTTTATTTCTTGATTCCTTATTATTACATTGCCGGATTTGGAATAATTTACCACGAAAAACGCCCCTTTTTTATAAGCGGCTGTAACCAATCATATTTAAGAAAAAATCGCATACGGCATTAGTGAATCTATTGACCAATCAGAGCGCAGAGTAACCTTTTCTAAGAGAGATTCACAATTTCCTTAATAAACGTGGTAAAACATTCCTTACAATATTTATATTTAACGATAGATACAACTTATTTCTATTATTCTAAACATAAATCATTCAATAAACCTTTATTTTACATTTATAAAAAATAAAGGTAACCAAGAGGTAGGAATGTACAACACTTTTTCAGGAATTATGCTTAAGAATCTATACAATATTTTTTCATGAAATTTAAATCTTTCTCATAATGAAATAACATTATACAGCGATTAATTGACATATTAATGTTTCTTTTGAAGTACTTTAAAGGAAAAAATAATTATATTAATCACTTATATGTTAAATAGCTCTTAAAGTTATGATAAAAGAAATCTTACTAGAAAATAAGCTTATACTTGCGTCTAATGTTCTAATCAGACCTAAATAATATTAAATAGATTCATATAAGTCACTTTAAGATAAAAATAGAAGTGTTTAATTTACTTTCCTGTTTTTTCAGCACTAATCAGTCTTTACACTTAGCTTTATTTTATGAATAGGAAACAGTTAAGATTAATACCATCACCTAATTTTAAATCACTGATAAGAAATAATTATGATTAAATGCTAACACTTAGTTTTTAATTCACTGATAATAAATAATTAATATTAAATGTTCGAATTCACTTTGTCGTCGCTAACATTCTCCCCCACGGTGCGTAGCACTGCATCCTCTGGAGGCGACGACTCCGCTGGCACCAGCACGATGACACGTCGAGTTGGACGGCGAAGTATTCCGCCTGATGTCCGCACGTCCAGCACCCTGGTTCTTCCGTCTGGTCCGGGATAGGTTTTGACGATTTCACCGCGAGGCCATGAGTTTCGCGGTAATGTGGCGTCCACTATTAGCACGATGTCTCCTTCCCTTGGGTCTCTGGTTTCTTTCCCCTCGAGTTTCCTTGGCATCAGGAGAGGTAAGTATTCTTTAATCCACCTTTTCCAGAAGTGGTCTGCGAGTCTCTGGGTGGTTCTCCAGCTTGCCTTTCCGATGAGCTCCGTGTCGCTGAACTCTCCCGGCGCCATAGCTCCGCATGATCTTCCCAGCAGAAAGTGGTTCGGTGTTAGGCTCTCCTCGTCTCCTGGGTCCATGCTGATCGGGGTGAGAGGTCTCGAGTTGATGATGTGTTCAACCTCAGTCATTAGCGTATGGAGTACTTCCTCGGGCGGGCTCTTCTCGTTGAGGACTACTGCTAGCGCCGTCTTGACTGTTCGTACGAGCCGCTCCCAGGCGCCTCCCATGTTCGGAGCTCCCGGGGGGATGAACTTCCACTGGATGCCCTTTTCCTGCGCGGCCTCCTCTAATTCCCTCTTTGCTCCGACGAAATTAGTTCCGTTGTCGCTATATACGGTTTTCGGAGTTCCTCTTCTGGCTGCCATTCGACGGAGTGCCATGATCATTGAGCTGGCGCTGAGAGAAGGTACCAGTTCTAAATGTACTGCTCTAGTCGTGAGGCAGGTAAATAAGGCTCCCCAGCGCTTCTCGTTTCTTCTTCCGATGGTGACTTGCATCGGCCCGAAGTAGTCTACGGCTGTGCAGGAGAACGGAAATTGATGATGCTGCAATCTTTCACTCGGCAGATCTCCCGTTGGTGGTATCTCTGGTGAACTCTTCTTTGTCTTGCACCATTGACAGCTGTGTGCGACCGCTTTTAGAGTTGCTCTTAAACCCAAGATCCAGAACCTTTGACGAATTTCGTTCATTACTGTAGCGGTGTTTCCGTGAAAGAATTTCCTGTGATAGTGTTGTATTATTAGACGAGTTATTTTTTGTTTTCCGTCTAAAATGATAGGATTCATTATTCTTCCGTTTCGGTCGTGAAATTTCATTGTTCTGCTCCTTAATTTAATTATTCCGTCGTCTCCAATGTAAACGTCGATTTTCTTAAGTCGACTCGAATTTTCTAATGGCTTTTCTGACTTCAGTTTTCTTATGTCTGATGCAAAACTATCGCTCTGGCTTATTTTTATTAATATCTCTTCGGCCCTTTTTAGGTGTTCTGCTTCTATGGGTGAGTATAGGCGCTTATTTTTACTTCCGCTGGTCGACGGGATTGAGGTTTGTGCTTCTTTCTTCTGGATTTTTTGTGGTTTCCAAGGCTCATCCTTCTGGCGTGCGGCGGTGGTGGTCGCTTTACGGCTCTTCTTTAGTAGGTGTGTAAAGGCGATCACTCTGGCTGTAGTGCGCAGCAGTCGCTCCCAGCTCGAGAACCTTTCTAGGTTTAATAGGGTGTCTTCTGCTGCCATCGTTGCCAATACCTTTTGCTTGCTTTTTTCTTCTGGCATAACAATTTCTGGCTTGAAGTCGTGAAATGGCCATTCTTCTTCCGGTCGACGGAGAAATGACGGGCCTTTGAACCATCTGGCGTTGTGGTCGAATTCGGTTGGGGTTCCCCTCGTGGCGTCGTCCGCTGGATTTTCCTTGGTTGACACCCATCTCCAGTCTTCTGGCTTGGACCTTTCTTCGATCTCGGCGAGTCGGTTGGCCACAAATGTTTTGAACTTCCTTGGTTCTGACTTTATCCATTGCAGCACTGTGCTGGAGTCGGTCCAGTAAACCTTTCTCGTTATGTCGAGCTCTGATTCCTCTTCGATTGTGGCGGCTAGTCTGCTTCCGAGTAAAGCCGCTTGTAGCTCCAGCCTCGGAATTGACACAGGTTTCGTTGGCGTTACCCTTGCTTTGCCGGCGATCATGGAGACATGGACCTTTCCTCCGGGCTCGACTATTCTCCAGTAGACTACTGCTGCATAGGCTTCTTCACTCGCATCGGAGAATGTGTGTAGCTGTCCTTTTCTGCCTTTGGGTGAGACGCACCTCGGGATCTTCAGCCTCGTTAATGTTGACACTTCTTCCAGGTATTTCATCCAGACTTCCTTTTGATGTTCGTTGATTGGTTCATCCCAGTCTATTTTCTTTCGCCAGATGTCTTGGATTAGTTTCTTTCCTTGTATTAGAACTGGTGTAGCAAAACCCATTGGATCGAAGGTGGACATTACTGCGCTTGTGACTTCTCTTTTTGTTGGAGTCCTTCTGCCGTCTTGCAGGTCCTCCGGCGTGTTGCGTAGCCCGACGTTGAAGGCTAATGTATCTTCTTTCACCAGCCATCTTAGTCCCAGAGTCTTCTCTTCCTTGGTCAGTTGTAAGGAGTTTTCTTTGTTTGCGTCTTCTACCTCTGATATTACCCCCGAGTTGTTGCTGGCCCATCCCTTCAGATGAAAGTTTGCTCTTGCGTGAATGTCTTTCACTTCTTTGGATATTTTCTTTGCTTCGGTTGTAGATGCGAAGCTCTGCAGATAGTCGTCCATGTAGTGGTTTCTCTTAATTGCTTTCACTGCTTCAGGATGAGTGTTCTTAAATTCCTCTGCATTCTTGTTCATTACGTATATGGCTGTTGCAGGTGATGACGCTGCCCCGAAGATGATTGAAGACATTCTATACTCTTCAGGCTTGCCGGTTCTTCGGTTTCCGCGCCACAGGAACCTGAGAATGTCTCGGTCGTCTTCTCTGACTTTTAATCGAAGAAACATGTCTTGTATGTCTGCCATGACGGCTACTGGTCCGTCTCTGAAACGCAGCAGTACTCCGAATAATGATTGTAGCAAGTCCGGGCCCGAGAGCAAGGCGTCGTTGAGGCTCTTTCCTTCATATTTGGCAGCTGCGTCGAACACTATTCTTAGCTTCTTCTTGACTGGGTGTACAACAGCGAAGTGGGGTAGGTAGAATGTCCTTCCTTCGTTAGAGTTTTCTGGAGCCTTCTCTGCGTATCCTTTTTCGATTAGACTCAGAATCTGCTCCTCGTAGTGCTTTCTTGCTTCTTGATCACGATCCAATTTTTTCTCGATGCTAACCAGGCGTCGAACAGCTTGATTGTAGTTGTTGGGCAGGTGTTCATCTTCTTTTTTCCACAGGAGTCCCGTTTCATATTGACCGCTTGGCAGTTTCTTGGTAGTTTTCTCGAGGGTTTCTAGTGCTCTTCTGTCGCTGTCGTTAGATGGTGAACGATTTTGGATCCCTAGAGACTCTAATTGGAAGTGTTCTCGGACGAGGTCTTCTATGTCTTCCTTGCCAGTGGTCGCTCTGCCATAATGAGTGAAGTGTACTGTGGCAGTTGTTCCTGTTTCACATCCGTGTAACACCCACCCTAAGTTCGTGAGGGAAGCTACAGGATCTGATGGTTTGCCCTTCTTCAGCTTTCTTGTCACTATCAGTCCCCAATTGTCTTGGCCTATCAGTAGCTTGGGCCTCTCGGAGACGTAGAGGAGTTGATTTTCAATTGCCTTCAGGTGCTCACAGTTTCTCACGGTGTCCTTGTTTATGCATTGTTCAGACAGCTTCAGGTCGTCGATGGTTCTTGCTACGATAGTTCTCTTTTCTTTTCTATGAGCCCCTTTTATTTTGAACTCGATCTTCTGTGAACTATCTTTTCTTAACACCTTTCCGCCAACGGTTTCGATCGTGAGTTTTTCTTTCTTTCCTTCGACTCCGATTTTTTCAGCAATTGATGCGTCTAAGAGTGTGACCGTTGACCCTTCGTCTAGTAGTGCTAATACGCGAACTTGTCCTTTTGGGCCATAGAGGTTCACGGGGATCATCTTTAGGTAGGCCTTTTCTTCTCCTTTGGCGTTATGGATTGAGGCGACCTTTTCTTCTGAGATGCTATTGGTGTCTTTTGCTTCTTTTTCTATCAACGCCGGTGGTTTGTCAGAATGTAAGATGGTATGATGCCATCTTTTACACAGCTTGCAGACTGTTGCTTTACAGTTGATTCTTGAGTGTCTGAATCGAAGGCACTTGAAGCATATCTTTGCCTTCTTGGTCTTATCCCATTTTTCATTCAGGTTGGCTTCTTTGAACCTTTTACATTCTAATGCGAAGTGTTCTTCCCCACAGAACGGACACGACTTCTTATATTTCTCTTTTGACGCTTCTTGAACCAAATGAACGGGTTTTCTTACTCCTCTTCTTTGTTCTGAGGGCGCTTCGGGCGGGGCGAAGTCTCCGCACATGTCGGCTTCTGTTTCTAGGAACGCTTCGATAAGTAATAGCTCCTGAATTTCCTCGTCTCTTCTGCTTCTGTGGTAGGCGAACCAACGGAACTTCATTGACGTCGGCATCTTGTCTACTATAACTCTTAGCGTTTCAGGTGAACTGAGATACTGTGGTTTCTTCAGGGCTTTGATTGTTTCGACTGCGTTCTTTACTTTGCTTGCAAATATGCATATGTCGCTCGGGTTTTCGCCGACTCTTGGGAGGTTCTTCATTTTTTCTAGTTCTGCTAATGCTAGTGCTCCAGGTCTTCCGAATCTTGCTTCTAGTCTCTTGATCACCTCGCGTGGGTCTTCGGCGGTGAATAGCAGGCTTTGGACGGCTTCTCTAGCTTTTCCTTGGATCGCTATTCTGAGGCGTGCTAGGTTTTGATTGCTACTGAAAGAAGCAGCCGTATCCTCGTATGATCTTTTGAAGGCTAACCATTCTTCGCAGGCTCCGTTGAAGTGAGGTAGTTCTAGGTGCTTCGGTGAAACGGTGTCACGTGATTTTTCTGATAGCTTTAGTATGACTGAAGCTAGTTCTTGGATGTCACTTTTCTTTTCTTCTGCCTCTATTGGTTTGTGGTTCTTATTAGGCATGTCTCCGGTCTGGATGAACCAGCGTTCGACTTCTCGAGTTCGCTCGAACAGCTCTTCTCCGGCACCATCTTCATCTTCTGATTCCGCGGTGAGAAGTTCTAATTCCGCTTGAGCAACTTTTGACCGCGCTTCTGCCAATTCTAGTTCCCTTAATGCCATTGTCATCTTTGCTTGCGCTTCTGCTCTCTTCCTATGTGACGAGCGAACGGAAAGCGTGTCTGGATCGCGGGTCGTCTTCTTAGGGTGAGGCTGCTGCAGAGTCTTCATTGCGACACTTCTTTCTTGAATCTGCGGCGTTGGATGACTTCCTTCTTGGTGAGGAACTGACGCTTCGACGGTGCGTGTCGGGGGGGGTGGTATGGGTTACGTCCCCTGGTGTTGATTATTTTCCGGCAATGTTTTTGTTAAGAAGTACGGGTTGTCTGTGTACGCTGCTGGGCGATGCTCTTGTAAGCGTCGATCGATCTGAAGTTGACGTGTTGGTAGCCGTCGTGTTTGTAGAATCACTCGGCGTATTCATGCTCCAATCCGTCGTACTGGTACCCGTAGTGGCGTTGCTTTCACTCGTAGTCTTCGACTGCACTGATTTTGATCTTGTATTTGAAGGCATCTTCCTAGTTTTCCTTAAACCCGATCCGGCTCGAAGGACCAATGTAAATGCTCGTATAAGGGAGCGTTGATAAATAGAGCGGGTTTGCTGGCGGGATGTTAACTGGAGAGCATACAGTAGCAGTTAGATGAGCAATAAATAACACTTCTTGAGAATTTCTTCTTGTTTTATTTCTTGATTCCTTATTATTACATTGCCGGATTTGGAATAATTTACCACGAAAAACGCCCCTTTTTTATAAGCGGCTGTAACCAATCATATTTAAGAAAAAAATCGCATACGGCATTAGTGAATCTATTGACCAATCAGAGCGCAGAGTAACCTTTTCTAAGAGAGATTCACAATTTCCTTAATAAACGTGGTAAAACATTCCTTACAATATTTATATTTATTCCTAACGATAGATACAACTTATTTCTATTATTCTAAACATAAATCATTCAATAAACCTTTATTTTACATTTATAAAAAATAAAAATAGTTTCGCGGTCGCCTCACGGTTTAGCTCCGGAGTAGGACTATATTTTTTGCCGAACATACAAGTGGCGCCGCCAAGAGGTAGGAATGTACAACACTTTTTCAGGAATTATGCTTAAGAATCTATACAATATTTTTTCATGAAATTTAAATCTTTCTCATAATGAAATAACATTATACAGCGATTAATTGACATATTAATGTTTCTTTTGAAGTACTTTAAAGGAAAAAAGAATTATATTAATCACTTATATGTTAAATAGCTCTTAAAGTTATGATAAAAGAAATCTTACTAGAAAATAAGCTTATACTTGCGTCTAATGTTCTAATCAGACCTAAATAATATTAAATAGATTCATATAAGTCACTTTAAGATAAAAATAGAAGTGTTTAATTTACTTTCCTGTTTTTTCAGCACTAATCAGTCTTTACACTTAGCTTTATTTTATGAATAGGAAACAGTTAAGATTAATACCATCACCTAATTTTAAATCACTGATAAGAAATAATTATGATTAAATGCTAACACTTAGTTTTTAATTCACTGATAATAAATAATTAATATTAAATGTTCGAATTCACTTTGTCGTCGCTAACAACGATTATATTCTATATTTTCACGAATGTATATTAAATTATCGACGTCTTATTCATTAAAGGACTCTAAGCTTTAATAAATCAGTGGGAGTTCTTGTAGATAGGAGAGATACATGAACGATAAAATGATTTTTAATGTAAGACGGTGAGAACATCCATTTGAACTCAGCATGAGGTGTTAGACTGTCATTATATATATACAAGGGCTTTTCTAAGTTTTTCATTCGAAATTCGTTCATACAGATCGAACAACTTGAAAAAGTTTTAAAAATGACTTTTTACATGTTTGGTCGTTTTGGTTTAGTAATTTTATATATAACATTAATAAGAGAAAAATTGGTAAAAGCACAAGAAGTCCACTTGCCTCCAGGTAATTTTAAAGACAAAGGGACATAGTAAAGTACGCTAGTTAATAAATGTCGGGGAATAAATCAATATATTATCAATATATATATATATCTTTATAAATTTTTTAAAAATTTAATATAATATTTTTAAGTAAATTACGTGTCACATTGTTTGTTCGCGATGGACTCCTAAACTACTTAACCAACTATAATGAAATTAGCACACCGTGTGCAGTTTGGTCTAATTTGAGATTATATATATATATATATATATATATATATATATATATATATATATATATATATATATATATATATATATATATATATATATATATATATATATATTACATAGATTAGCTTGAACTAAGTACGCTGTTATTTATTTTATACTTTAACTTAACCATTTTGCCTAAGTGAATTTTAATTTAACTTTTTTACATTTGTATTTTTCTTAAATGTGACGAAATATCTCTGAAATTAATAAAACGATTTTGCTTTTGCTTTTAAAGCTCTTCTATTAATGCTATTAAAACAAAATAATTACTCGCAAAGCGCTCCAATTTTTCTCACTCCATGATAGTTTGAAATTAGATCAACACTCACTACAAAATTTATCAAATGTTTTGGCTTGTTTCATTACAAAATAAAATAAATTTAGTAAATTTTACAGGGCAAGAATGTCAAATGACGCCTGTTATTCACGTGCTTCAACACGCTGGTTGTGTACCAAAACCAATACCATCTTATGCTTGCATCGGAAAATGTACCAGCTATGTACAGGTATCATACCTCAGTACTACTAAGTAATAGTTTAGTTCACATTTCACTACATTTAACTGCCACTATTTTAAAATGTTGATAGGTGTCTGGTAGCAAAATTTGGCAAATGGAGCGATCGTGTAATTGCTGTCAAGAATCAGGTGAAAGGGAAGCAACCGTTGTATTATTCTGCCCAAAGGCCAAAAGTGAAGAAAAGAGATTTAGAAAGGTATAAACAACATTACAAAAGCCACTTTTCTATACTTAAATAGTTATCATTGATTTCACCAATAGTAGGGCTGTAACACGTTCAATTAAACTAAAAGCGGCTTATTATCAAACGTCTAAAATTGATAGTCTAGGGTTTACTATGGTTTGAAAAGATAGAGTTCTTCTCACAAAGGAAGTCACATAGCTGCACTGCCACAGTCTTCACATTTTTACCGTGAAATTCCTTACAAAAATGCTTACAAAAATGCTTTACATTTTAGTCCTCATATTTCCGCGGGCTTTTTTTCGTGAAACAGTTTATAGTTTATACTTGGGACTAATTTTAAACTACTTTTTGTAATAAGACGGAAACCGTCTATACACACTGGAGCAGCGTTGCAGACTTATTGTTCCATGACCCTTTCAGAATTGAGAGGAGTAGCACAGGCATTAAACACAATGGTGACCATAAATAGGCTGTAACTTTACTTCATATGAATGTGATGTTAGTTATATCTACTCTGATACTAAGGGAATTTATCAAGTGTGGTAACTAGAGGGAATAACAGAGTTGCTAACATTGGTTTTATAATTATTTTTAGGTGACTACTAAGGCTCCTTTAGAGTGCATGTGTCGTCCTTGCGGTACCATAGAAGAAAGTGCCATTATACCACAAGAGATAGCTGGTTACTCTGATGAAAGCCTACAGAATCATTTTAAGAAAGCTTATTGAAATACTTGACGGAAACTCTCATATACAAATATCTAAGAATTTATAATTTCAATCTAGAATAAAGACCATTGACCAAAACCATTTTGTTTTTCTAATTTGTATTTATTTTGCAATATAGCTGGTAGGTCTTCTCACTGAAACATGCGACTTATATTTTGTATACCTATTCTGTTCGCTAAGATAGTGTCGGTACACCCGCAGGCGCACTTATTATTTTGATTTTATTTCATTATGTTTTATTGTGTTTGTTAAATAAATGTTTTTCTATTTTAAGAATACTATATTATTTTTATGGTTATTGTAATAAATTACGAATTAAACACAAGTTAGGAAGCAAAGAGAATTTAAATGAAAAGTATGAGTAGGTAGATAAACATAAACGAAAGTAAAATAGACACCATTCTTCATCACTCCAAGTATCGGCATCATTGCTACATGTACTACACATATTATAATAAGGCCTTAACGTCATCACGTTTTGTATCCATACTAAAGTGGTATTTTTAGTATTTTTTCACGCAAAATTTCATCTTAAGGCACTTTAATGTCCTCCCAAAGATGAGAAAACATTTTTTGTAGACGTAACCGAGTCAACAAAAACAACCTTTCACTACGGCGTTTCGTTTTAAAATGACAAATTAGACATGTGTCAATCATGAATGATTCGTTCGTTTGAGCTGGTACACTTAAAAGTATTAATGATTCATTCACCTGTTTTTGAATGTTCCGGTACAACCAATCACAAACAATTGACGGAACCTTATTGACTCGTGATTGGTGTGAATTTTGAATGAATCGTAAACCGACCGAATCCCGAATGATCTAAATGAATTGTTTTTAGTGTAGGGTACTGGATCCCCAAAGTAACGATTTGAATGATCGGTCCAAATGTACCGGTACGCATGACGAAATGTACAAGAATGATTCGGTCACGAGAAATGAATGATTGACAAATGTCTTTGACAAATTTTCCTACGGGTGTACCCCGCACGCAGAGACTAGATGTCACGGGTCACGGCGGCGCCTTTGACAAGATACGTCACGTCGTCAGGCGGCACGACACAAAGGCGATCGTATCTAAACTAACAAGCTATACGATACGATTCACGTTGAAAACTTTATGTTTTAGGGTTTTTTCAGAAGTGATATCGTAATGATGCGAGAAGATCATTTGCAGAAAATTACGGCTTTGGAAAGAAGATGTCTTTATTTAGTGCACTACAAAGTAAAATCATAATTTTTATTGACGGTGTTTTTCATACGAATAGAAAATTGTAAAATTATATATACTCGTATATTATCATATATATATATATAAACAAAATTTGCAAGATGGAGTAAATGGAGACGTTGTAATATTGAGACGGGACAGAATGAGGGGATTATTATTTGTATGGAGTGTAATAAATCATTTCTTTTAGCCTGTCTGTCCATGCCGGGTATCAATGAAACCGAAGTGTTATCAAATTGGAATTGCCCCCAATGTACAAACAATACTCCTAGATGTTCAAAACATGATTCAACTCCATTTCGTGACATCAATACCGGCAGAGGCACTAAAAAACCTGCATTAAATTCACCGCCAAAGACAGCTTTAACTGGCGCCCCCCCCGATCGGGTTCCCGCCTTGTCGTGGCGGGGGGGCTTAGTAGCCGTGGCTTGGTCTCCCGCGGTGAACAAAGAGGAACCCAAATGGCTGGTCCGAGGTGTAGGGCCGGCCCGAGGTGGCCACTCCGAGTGGGCTTGGGAAGCCCGCTTCGGATGTGTGTTGGTGGGCTGCGGTGAGAGGTGTGTCCTCCCCACCTACCGCTGCAGCCGAGGTGGAGTCGCGGAGGAAGAGGAGTGTTGGTATGGCGATGCGCCACTCGCCCTATCCTCCGCGACTCAAACGGGGCCGCTTTCGAAGTATAATAATTATCCTAATTATACCATTATTTCATAGTTATGTAGTAGTATGTAGTGTCGTAATAATACTAAGTGAATATACCAATTTTACCTAAAGTTCAAAAACTGCGGTTGCCAACCCGCTCGACAAGCGCGGCAACTATGGCAAATATCCCCCCATGAACAATGACGTAAACAAACAGCCCCCAGTCCCCGGCGGCCCTGCTATTCCTATTCCTATCCCGGGGCAGGGGGTGCTAAGAATCTCCGGTGGAGGTTCGGTTGCCACCTACGACGACTCGACCTGGCAACATACAACGCACGCACCCTGAGGACTGACGAGAAGATACTGGAGCTGGAAGAAGAGGTAGACAAGTTGCGCAGGAATATTATTGGGTAAACCGAGGTCCGAAGAGAGGGGGAGGACACGGGAATCCTCGAGTCCAGCAACTTGTTGCTATCACCGGGAGGGCGACCATCTGTCCCAAGGAAGTGTCGGATTTATCGTCCACAAGTCTCTCGTCAATAACGTTGTAAAGATTGGGAGTGTGTCAACGAGGGTCGCGTACCTGATACTCAGAATCACCAAACGGTATTCGCTGAAGGTCTTACAGGTTTACGCACCAACCTCGGCACACCCCGATGAGGAGGTGGAGGAAATGTATGAGGATATTTCCAGAGCCATGCATTTCTCCGAAACCCCCTATACGGTGTTGATGGGAGACTTCAACGCAAAACTAGGCACAAGAGAAAGCGGTGAGCTGAAGTTAGGGAAATTTGGAGTAGGCTAACGGAACCGTAGGTGCCAGCAGCTGGCCGACTTTATGGAGAAAGAAGGACTCTTTATGATGAACTCTTTCTTCCAGAAGCGGCCCCACAGGAAGTGGACCTGGTCGAGCCCCGACGGTCCGACAAAAAATTGGATTGACTTCATTATGACGACCAGACGCCAACTGTTAAGTGATGTCTCAGTGATCTCAAGGGTGAAAACCTGCAGCGATCACCGAATGGTTAGAGGCACACTGAACCTAAACGTTAATCTTATGGCTGTTAGACGGGAGATGAGGCTGCAATCGTCATCAGATTTGACAGCATACAGGCAACTGAACAGACAGATTTTCAAATGCATGCGGCGAGACTTGCGCAACTTTAATACTACTGTACTGACGTATTGAAGAAGCGATCGAGCGGAACCAAGGCTCCAAAGTCTTCGCCAGAGATCTGTCTGCCAGTAAGAGCCAACTGTCAAAGCTGAAGACTGAGTGTGGCAGCATCGTTTCCGGGACACCTGAGATTCTGAGTGAGATTGAGAGGTTCTATGGGCAGCTGTACACATCATCGTTGCAGCCACACGCAGGTGTGAGTAACGATCCAAGAGCAAGTCTTATCCGACACTATTCCGATAATACCCCGGACGTCAATCTGAATGAGATTAGAATGGCTCTCCTGCACCCTAAAAACGGCACAACCTCAGGCGAGGATGGAATTACACCGGAGCTTCCGAAAGCGGGTGGAACACCAGTACTTCAAGCCCTTCAGAAGCTATTCAATTCCGTCCTCCACGGTGGCACTACTCCGGAGGCATTGATCAGAAGTGCGGTGGTCTTGTTCTTTAAGAAAGGTGACAACGCCCTCTTGAAGAACTACAGACCGATATCCCTTCTGAGCTGCGTCTACGTGCTGTTGTTGAGAGTCATTACGAATCGTCTCGCACGCAGACTCGACGACTTCCAGCCTCCCTAACAAGCCGGTTTCCGAAAAGGCTTTAGTACCATAGACTACATACATACTCTTCGGCAAATTGTACAGAAGTCTCGAAAGAAGAAATTTGGGCGGTGCTCCAGTCTCTTCAGCGGTGCCAAGTTGACTGTCGGTATATCGAAGTGCTGAAGTGTTGGTACAGTATGACTACGATGGCTATCCGAGTACAGAACCAGAGTACGAAACCTATCCAACTGCAGAGAGGTGTAAGACAGGGTGACGTTATTTCCCCGAAAGTCTTCATCGCTGCATTGGAAGACGTTTTCAATCTACTGGACCGGAAAGGATATGGTAATAACATCAATGGCAAGGACATCACTCACCTTCGATTTGCCGATGATATAGTCCTTATGGCAGAATCGCTGGAGGACTTAAGCACTATGCTCAATGACCTCAATAGTGTCTCCTAACGGATAGGTCTTAAAATGAACATGGACAAAACAAAGATCATGTTTAATGTCCATGTCACACCTATGCCGGTAGCTGTTGGGAACACTAAGCTCGAAGTTGTTGACGAATACGTTTACCTTTTTTTTTTATAGGATAGGGTGACAAACGAGCACACAGTCCACCTGATGGTAAGTGGTTGCTGTGGCCCACAGACATCTACATTTATCCTCGATTACGAATCAAAATGCAGATGCGTTGTCACCCGTGAGGACTAAGATGGAATGCCTCGTTTCCAGTAAAAAGGGTCTCCGGTTCTCTACACTCACCATACGAAATACAGCAGCATTAAGCTACTATTTCACGCTGGTATTCTGTGAGAGCGTGGTCCTTCCCCGGTCGAGCCGACCCATTCGTGCTACAACTATACTACTAATATAACTGCAGCATGGCTCTACCACGTAAAACCTGGGACAAATAGTCCGACTAGGTAAGTCCAATTCGACCGAGAGGTCAATCGACGGTTTCAACTCGGCTGGGTAGCGTTAGGGAAATTACGATGCATCTTCTCGTCAGGTATACCTCAAAACCTGAAAACTAAGTTGTACAACCAGTGCGTGTTGCCAGTGATGACCTACGGAACCGAGACGTGGTCCTTCACTGTTGGCCGTATGAGGACGCTCAAAGTAGCTCAGCGAGCTATGGAGAGGGCTATGCTCGGAGTTTCTCTGCGTGATAAACTTAGAAATGAGGATATCCGCAGGAGAACCAGAGTGACCGACATAGCCCAACGGATTAGTAAGCTGAAGTGGCAATGGGCCGGCCATATAGCTCGAAGAACCGACAACCGACAATCGGGGAAAAAAGGTTCTCGAGTGGCAGCCTCGTACCGGTAGGCAAAGTGTAGGGTGACCCCCAGTAGATGGAGTGACGACCTAGTAAGACATGCAGGAAGTCGATTGATGCAGGTGGCTCAGGACCAAGCTTTGTGGCATAACTTAGGGGAGGCCTATGTTCAGCAGTGGACTTGTGAAGGGCTGTAATGATGACAACCTAAAGGTCGACTTGTATTATTATTGGGTCCTTTTACATTTTAATATTAATCCTACCCTCGAGAATTTCTGTATTGTACATGAGTACCGCGTTTTTGTAATAAAATTAGAATTAGCTCCCTTTCTGGTGAATTGATGCTTGATCAATGCAATTATGTTGCATCCTTGATGCGAGGTCTACAACGATAAAAACTCTATGCTCCAGAAGCGATCGGTTTAAAAACAGAATTTCAAAATATTTCATGAATCAGATTTTGAGATTTAACTAAGCGGATATGGTTTCTTTTGCACTTTTTTCGTTTTACCCTTATTGAATATTAAAATATATTAGGTACCAATATTCAAAATTTAGCTTACACATAGGTCTTTAGACAATAACTAAACAGAAATAAAAATAAAACCGTCAAAAAACTAAATGTTTAGATAAACTAGACGCGTGTCGCCAAAATCCGGCACATGGGAAAAAGAAACATGAAACGTCAAACGTGATATAATTTTTTTAAAATAGTATAATTTTATTTTCCATGTACAATATTTTTGAGTCTGAATCCCTGGCCTCATCTTGGTAACGTAACGAAACTATTTGTAAAATAAAACTTTATAATGCGTTTATATAATAATTTAATTGTAACAAAATTAATATAAGGTTATTTACCGACGATACTATATCCCATGTTTTTTTAAATCATTGTATCGTAATTTTTGTATTCTTTTACCACGCAACTAGGACATATTTATGACAGGCAAATCCGTCCTGCGCGCGCACCACTGTCGACCGATTCGCGTTGGCCCTAAACTGTAATTTTAGGGCCAGCGCACTGGTCCGCTTTAGTTGTTCGGTCGGCCCGGTCCTTACGCTAGTAATATATAAGTCAATGACCCAAAGACATTTAAGTAGTAGTAGTAGTAATAGACCGGACATCAGCAACAAAATTGTCGTCTGTAACTTTTGTGCTATAGGATATATCTCCAATTTTTGTCATTATTTTAGTCTTAGTGACATCGTCAAAAGGTCAAGACGCAATCGTTTCGAAAATTTAGAAATTATCTTTAAAGAAAATATGCCTAGTTGTGCATTAAGATATTGTAAGTCACGATATGGAGCAAAAATGAACGTGATTTCGGTTTATTATCGTAAGTATAATGTATGCTTACAAAATAATCTTTTAATTTTATTTAATTATAGCTAGTTGATTTTTCTAGAACATTTATTATTTTGTCATAAGTGCCCTCTGTTATCCAGTAGTGACACTATTTATTTACAAATGTGTTAGTGATTGACGATTGGCGTTATCGATAAAAAATACAGAATGCCGATTTAATCATCTACAATATTTAAGGAGGTGAAACAGTCAACGGTACTGTACCCATACTAACAAAGATGAGTAGCATATACCAACTATGCTAAGTAGCTTACTTTATGTGGAGAAAGGGTGGGAAAATGTTTGTTTACACCTGCTGATGAGATTTTCTGTGTTGCTTTTGAGCATGCTGAGGATACTTGCTGTGCTTTTACACACCGGGCTTCATTGTCTGGTAGTTTTCAAAGACGGAACCTTATAGATCCTGGCTTACACTGATAGGGGAGGGCTATAAAAAATATGTAATATAATAATAATGGTTTGTTACATTAAAAACAATTTGCACTGTTAAAGATATAAGATGCAAGAAGTTGTAGGTTAAGCGTAAGTTAGGAAATAAGGTAAAAACTTAAAGTGACGGGTTTTATATTGATGTGGGTCTATAAGTATTGCGTCTGATAAAATTGACATAATAACATAAAATTTGCAAACTGCTTACAAACGTATCATGTTATTATAAATCATTTGCTTACAGAGTTCTATGAACCGGTATTATAATAATGGTTTTTGTATAAGCACGTATCTGGTAATTTTTGGTTTCCGTCAGTTAATACCGCAGTGCGTGAATAGTGGATATGGTTTGTCCAAGTAGAGCTCAGAGAAGAAAATTGGCTTCTATCTGCTACATCAAAATTATGCTCAAAGCACTTTAGAAGCGAAGATATGTACAACGAAAAGACTGGTCGTACAATTTAAAAAAAAGGATCATTTCCTCGTTTTGCAAGTGAAGTAAGTTGTATGTTATTTAAAGCGGTACAGCCAAGCAAAGCCGAACATTTGCCTATTAGTCTTAACCACAGATTTTATTCAGCTTTTTCTTGACTTCACCTTTTTATAATTTCAGAATAATGAAACAAATACGGTGGCTACCAAAGTTACACCAATCAGTGTTGTATCAGACTCTGAGTCAATATTTGATAGTCCGAGGAAAATTGCGTTGAAGTTGCCAGTTCGCAATTTATAAAAACAAAAAATACGCCATCAGGCTAAAATTAAAAAAAAAACTAGGCCAACAAAATAAATATTTCAAACGGAAAATATTAAACTTAAAAGATTTAGTTAAACATTTAGAAAAGAAGTTTCATATTAAAAAAATATGGTTAATTCCTTATAAATGCTACAGCAGAAACGCAAGCCGTCTATGATAGACTCAATAAGCAATCGACGAAGGCAGGATTATCTCGTCGTAAATTTAATTATTCTTTTCGTAAATTTGCTAGAAAATGTATTTTTGTAAAAGAAACGAATTCAAAAACATAGAGGCGCTCTCTTATTGCATTTGGCGTATTTCGATGTGCTATGATATGCTATTATTATACAATCTAATGGACAGAGTGACGTCATCCAAGATGCCAGCAATGTGACTGCTGTTTGAATTGATTATTAGTTATTGGAAATTAAGTATTTTATTTCATGACACTAAAGTGGCGTAAAAATTTGATATGATTTTTATGTGTCATAGAAGCCATAATAATTAAACTTATACAATAAAACAATCATGCATATTTCCTACTATTATATCGTAATGCATTTCAAACTTAGTAACCTTCAACAACGCTATCGACACTTTGATGTCGAAACGGGAACATTAAACTTAAAAAAAAAACCGATACAAAAACCGATTGTTTATTATCTATATTATATATTTACCTCATATTTATTAGCGTCACCTAATGGAGAATAGCTGAAATGTTTTCCACATAAATAATCAGCGTAGTGTTGCTATATTTCGCTAGAGGGTATCGCACAACGATGGTAACACACGCACGAGCAGTTTTTGTATGCAAACAATGCAAACGTTCCTAATGGCCCCTCTATGGTATATATATATATATATATATATATATATATATATATATATCCTATACTATTAAACGAGCAATTCTTGTATATATGTATATATATATATATATATATATATAATCGGGATCTCGGAAACGGCTCCAACGATTTTCATAAAATTTAGTGTCCAGGGAGTTTCGGGGATAATAAATCGATCTAGCTAAGATTTATTTTTAGAAAATGTCTTTTTGTCCGTGTTTTTAGGCAATTAAAAACTGCTACAATATAGTTAGAATAAGAAGGTAAATTTTGACAGTTTGATAATGATTATAAATAGCTTATTGGTATAATGGGCGGTCACAAAATCGTAAAACCTCGGTTCGAGCCCAGACCGACCGACCGACTTTTTTATTTTTTTTTTCAAGTTTCTTTCTTTTTTGAGAAAATATATTTTTTTCGAGCCCTTTTTTTAGTATTTTTTAAAAACACGAAAATTTAAATAAAAATAATTGCACTCATGATTTTTTATTCAAATAACCAGTTTCGTTTTTTCTGTTACTGTATCGATCGCTAAGATCAAAAAATATTATTTATAATTCATCAGTATGTAATTTGTATCTAAATATAATTTCCAAAACACACGAATTAAAAAAATCGAGCGAAAAATACCGAGCAAAGCTCGGTCAACCGGGTACTATATATATATATATATATATATATATATATATATATATATATATATATACGTACTTCGTACGAACCGAATTAAGTTGTATACTAAAGGAAATTAATAATAGTTTAATAGAAATTATTAACAAATAACTCAAACCTATCAAAAAAGAGTTGAATGAAGTTAATGAGGCGCCGCGCACTCGCGCTACTAGACTAATTAAAAGAATAAAATACTTTCCACTTTGAAGAAGAAGAAGAAGTATAGAAGAAAAAGTAGAAAAAACAATTTAATTAAAAGGAGCCATGTCTACATTATTTATACCAGTAAGTGTATTGTTTTTTTATAGGATAATGGTGACAAACGAGTACACAGTCCACCTGATGGTAAGTGGATACTGTGGCCCATAGACATCTAGATTTAACCTAGATTAAGAATCAAAATGAAGACGCGTTGTCACCCTTGAGGACTAAGATGGAATAACTAGTTTCCAGTAAAAAAGGGTCTCTGGATCTCTACACTCAGCATACTAAACACAGTATAGCATTAAGCTGCTATTCTTAAAAAAATGTCGGCTGTAATTTTTTTGAGGTCATATTCGGATTTCAACCAACCCGCCTAATAAACTTAACCATTTTTTTTCTAATTATAGAATCCGCAGGGAATCTGTTTCGACAAAGGGTAAAATAAAATTACATTTTAGAACAGTAACCGAGCATTTATTTTTATTCCGTTGCGTTGGAATAAATATAAATAATAACAATAAGTCTATCGACTCTTTATAAACATTCAAGAAAAATATCGACATTATTTTTGATATAGTTGAGTCAATGAGAAAGGGAGATAAGATAAGAAGAATATTTTACATACTAGGGGTATGTAAAATATTCTTCTTATCTTATCTGCTGACTCTAAATTTTTGTTTTATTCGCACCAAATATTCTTTAGTCGATATATGGGTAGCCATATTGTGATTGGTTTGGTAACTTTTGTCTTCTGTTTCTCCATTGTAAAGATGGTTTAATTCATCCCACATCTCTTTAGAAGTAGTGAAACGCATGACTTGCTGCAGTGTTTCTTCAAACACGTTTGTAGTAAATATTATTAGGATTGTACTATCTACATTCACAAACTCTTTTTAATTCATTCTCATGTTTCTGATTCTCTTCAGCTGTAGCAGTGTCCGTTAGCATGGGCTTACATCGTTTACCGAGTTTAATGATATCCATTCCTACGGGTATAGCTCTAAGCATGAGAATTTTAAACTTCCACGTTTTCCAGTTCTCAGAATCTAGGTATCCTACCTGTATCTTTGACGCTTCAACTATTGATTTATCCATCTTCAAAAGTTTCAAATAAGGTTCAGAATACGTTATGGGGACTTTGGGTTTCGACCAAATTTATATCTTAGATTTAGAACTTTTGTATAATTTCTATATAGTTTTATTTCTAAATAAGTTTAATTTCTTTTTTTCGATCTGCTACCATGTTAAGATTTAAAACATATACATTAGTTGTATATAAACAATATAAGAAAAAGTTAATAGAAGCTTTATTTTATAGAAAAGTGACAATGAACAAGTAATCGTTGCTAAGATACCTCCAGATATAAAAAAAAAATACTCTGTGGATACCTCATTTTGATATTTCATATATTTTCTTAACACACCCTAAGTCTGTCAACTGGTAAACTGAGAAGATTTTACATACGAAAAACTCTTGTAAAAATTTATCTACATGACCAGTACATTTGGGATTAACTCATATCTTCCCAACACTATAAATTCTTATCCCATTATTTAAAATATTTACGTAGGATTATACTATAGGACAAAGTAACACATTTATAAAATTAAAAAAAATTCGGCCATTGACCTTTTCAATTACAATACCGATTCAATAATGGAACAATGGGAATATATGCTGATGTATTTACTTTGTAGAGAGAAAGTTAATTAGACCAAATAAAAGCTTAATAAGAAGTAGTTTAGATAAGTTTATTAAAAATATTACAAAAAGGTTAAATTTTGTAATATTACGGGGTTGTATGAAATACTTCCGAGCATTTAGCATGCAAAGCAACCGCACATTTACCACATTATTTCGTAGTATTTTTATGACACAATCCACATCGGCTCTCTATCCACTATGTAGTGGTCCTTTCGATCTAATCGAATGCTTGAGGGGACCCGTTTTATGGCAGCTAATGCAGATTTGGGTACATGCTTCGCTTTTGACATCGTGCCGTTAGATGATGTGCTGTTATTCATCACGGATTTTGTTATATAGTACGACTGCACCACATACCTAGTGAAGGACAATAGGTCATAGGCATCTTTTTCCTTAGCAGTTGGCGATAGCCTATATACCTGGTAATCATTGTTTATACTTACGTTGAGAGGAAGCATGCGTAGTTGCCAGTACCATCTCTTCAACCTTATGCCGATTCTATAACAGGCAATAATTTGATCTAATCGATCGACACCTTCCATATATTTGTTATAATTTATGAAGCAGCGTGGCTAGTCCACTTCTTTCTTCTGTTTATCGCACCATCTTTTTACTTTCCCTACTGGTCCCACTTCACACTCAGTTGACGCTATTGTTACGATGTTATTATCGTTGTATCTTACTAACGTGATATCTGATAACACATCTGTGGTTTGATTTTATGAATCTCTTTTCATTTTTTTCATGTCTTTTGAATCATTTGCCGGTGCATTTTCTGCTCTATTTCCCAGAATGGTTCCGGTGGCATCGTGACCTAAAGATTTAATTTCCGCCAACAAAGGTAATGAGGTAAAAAATTGTCATGTAGAAGCTGTAATTACCAGGTGGAAGTTTTGATATCAAATCAAGAACTTACAGATCAGCCAACTGCAAAGGATGGATGTGTGTTTCCGGTGCTAGGTCCTTGATGTGGTTCTTCATAAATTAGGTAATCCAACCGAGTACAAACAGCCCATACTTTGAAGCCAAATCTAATAGGCTTACAATGAATATGTTATTTAGTGGGATGTTTTCCAAAGTATGGGACGATGGTGTACTTGTCTATACTCAAATTTCTGTCGCCTGAAAAATATTTGAGCCATCTTCGATTGAGGAGATCCAACACAGGGCGTAACCTTACAAAATTTGTCTCCTGGCTGTAGGTCAGTGTTATCACATGCGTGATAAAATCGTAGTAGTTCTTCAAACCTATTTCTTGACATACAAACTGTTGCTGTTGCATCAGGATTATAACAGTCAATGCTTTGCTCCCAATACATTCCACATGTATCGAGCAACACCATTGTAGCCAGACAATAATAGGATACCTATGAATCGCTTGTTTTCGTCAGAACTAACTTTGAAATTGACGTGTCCTTTCTGCTTTGCATTTTATTCAGTCTATAACCGCAAGAGTTCTATTACCTCTTCATCATAAAACAACTCAAAAAATTCTAGTGGATTATCAAAATCGTCCAAGAAACTGGGAGGTGTCCATTCTTTTTCTGCTTTTTGTGCAAAATCGTACGCTAACTTTGTTTTTGAGGGGGTGGGTTTTATGAAGTGCTTGGGGTGGGCTGTTCCTCTTGGGATTCTTGCTGATGTATTTCGGCTATCCGCCCCGCTACAGATACTTTGACTCTAAGTTCGGCTGCTAATAACTGATGCCGAGACAAGCAGTTGATATCAGTAGATTCTTCATTACCACTCTCTTCGTCACTCTTATCAAAATTTTCGGGGGGAGTTATATATACGTCAGCTTCCAGTACATCATCTTCTACATACAAAATTACGAGTATGTCATTTACCGTCAACCTAAAACAAAAAGACAAACATTAAATCAAAATGCGCCTAATGTATTCGTACATTGTTAAGAGAGTGATATGTTCTCATTGTTTGAAAAATGGAACAGTATCAGAAAACATGTCATGTACAATACTCGTAAATACTCAACATACTTATTCATTTTACTATTAGATATTATAAATAACAGTAAAATCAATTATTATTTGTAAAAAAAGAATACACAATTTTACAATAAACATAAATAAATTTTACATACCGACTGTGTGACGCTATTTTGTGAAAATTACTATAGTCAACCAAAATTTTCTATACTCAAAGACCAAATCTAAGAAATACCTTTTGACATTTCATATTAACCATTCCGCAATAACTTTGCCCAAGCGTACTCACACGATTTAAAATAACCTTTTACGTAAATCCGAAGAATTATGAAGTTATCTATATTTCATGACAACGTGTATAGTTTTTCATGACTAATTTAAATTCGAATCTTTCAAACAAGGCAAAATATTTAAAAAATAACCGGTATAAATTCTTTTACTTGACGTCGTTTCAATGAAAAACTTACCGTAGTGTTTGGATGATTAAAATTCATTGATATGCGAATAATCAGCAAAAATATTCAAATAATCGGTAAAAGTATTCAAGTAATCAAAACATTAAGTTTTTAAATGTATTATTTGTTTAATTTTTTTTTAATTCCTTAAATTACATGAATCATGAATAAAACAAGTTTTGTTTTTTACTTTGTCAACGTAAATTTGTGTAGGCAAAAAAACTCATATAGAAGGCCGCGCTGAAAAAATCACAACGTAATTTCAATCTCCCGCCATTTCGGGAGCTCACTGTGCGTAATTTTGTGATTTTGTGTTTGTCTTCTTATTTTGTGACTCGGCTTTAACTTTTTGGGCTGTTTCTTCTATATTCGTTGAAGCATGTGCCCATGTCACAAAGGATGATTGGGCAAAATTGGTAGAAAAAACTAAAAAACTGATTTTGAAAGAGACATTAATATAATGGACTGATCAAATAAAAATTAATCTAAACAACGACAGCTCAACATTTTTAATCTAGTTTCAATCTTAAACTTTTATAACTGTGCCTTTAGAAATAAGCAGTAACAACAAATACGAAGAAACTGATAAACCTTGTGATATAATTATCCGTTTTTAATTTATTCTGGTATTATACAAACCAAACTGTAAATGATTACCAACTCTAAATAATCGATATCGATTTTTTTAAGAATCGAATATTTTACGTTCCCATTTTTTGGTTGGCATGCTTGGTGCAATAAGTCTGACAGCAGTCAAAATGTATTTCTTAGTTTTGATTGACTATAACAACAGCACAATAATTGCCAATCAAAACCCACGCGTAATCGTAGAACTCATAATTAGTGTGACCTCGAGTGAGAAAGGACGATAACGTAGTTTTAGGTTATACAATAATCTTTATGACTTTTAAACATATTTAGATAACAAATTTAATTGTTCTAAGAACTGAACTGAACAAGATTCACCAATCTTAAGTTCACAAAACACTTTTTTCTCACTTAAACCTACTTGTAAACTCCTTAGATCGCTACGAACTGTCAAAGTTGTTTAGCAAAGCGTAGCTTTCTAAACAAAAAAACCGGCACGGAGAAAGGGACAAACAATCACACCGTTCTGTTTCATTTCTATGAAAGAAGTATGCATAAATCTATCTTTTTCGTGCGAATGCGAAAGAAGGCGTCAATTTGTCTATCTATGGTTTCTCTGTCTACGCGCGTAATGCACTTTGTGGCGCGCGCTTTTGACAGACAAGTAATTCAGTGTTAAAAAAAATACTGATTTGCAATTTTCATATTTAAAAAAAATCAATGTTACCGTTCCAAAAATGGATCACTAGGAAGATATGGGTTAAGACTAATGTAATAAAATGTATGAAACGATAATTATCGTTCATTTCGTAAAGATTGGTAATGTCGCGCGCCTAAGTTGACGTCTGGTACCTGGCACTAGCTCCATCTAGTGTCGGGTAACAGAGCGAGGAGAGCTTTCCAGAAAATGCCATGACTAATCTTTCGTTGATTACGTGATAGCTGACGTAAAGAAAGCGCTGGAGGAACTCAAACTTGGGGAAATACAGCTCCCGTAGTAGCTGCTATACCTTCGCTACGTGGGTTCAAAGTGCCGCCGTTCGACGGGACTTCTTCCTGGTCAGCCTACAAAATCCAGTTCGAGGCTGTTATGAAGGCGAACGGATGAAATAAAAGTCAGGCCATGACTGCTCTCACACTAGGCCTGCGCTACCAGGCCTTGAGGCATTGGAGGCGAGATATGGCGACGCTCACCTGGAACACGTCTTTCGTGCGCAGCTTAAAAATCGCGTGCAGCGCATCAATGAAAACCTGCAGCAGTGGGCTCTAGAGGTGGAGAAGCTGGTAAGAAAAGCATACCGGTCTGTACCTGCGCTCATTGAAGGGAACCTGGTGCAGACATTCATCGACGGCATCCGCGACCTAGAAGTCAGAGCTGCTGTAAGGCTCGGGCACCACGAGACGCTTAAGGACGCCTTGGCCCATGCACTGGAGGTGGAAGCCATGTGGCAGGATCATCGTTCCCATCGCGTCAGGGAGGTTGCAGCAGCTACAGTTCGCGACCGCAACAAAGGATACAGCCCTAGGTGCTATGGCTGTGGGGAAAAGGGCCATCTTCGCTCCACCTGCCCTAAGCGAACCCTAGAAAGGGAAGGTGAACTCATGAGGGTAGTGTGGCCAACAGCACCGCCCAGCAGCAGCAGGGAAACGAGTAAAAGCCAGAACTGCGGGGCGGGTGCTGGCTGATGTTAAAAGAGCCCCAAGGATCTCGATCTCACAAACCCATGAAAAAACAGTCTAATCGTCAAAGGAGAGGTCAACGGAATGCCGTGTAAACTGACCATAGACACTGGAGCCTCTCGTACGGTTGTTAGTTCCCAACTTATAAGTCAGTTCCTTGGAGACTCCGCATACAACCGAGAACGCATTAATTTGGTAACAGCCACCGGTCAGCGTATACCCGTCCGTGGAGAGAAGGAGATGGAGTTGAAGCTAGGCAACGTGATTTACCTGCATAATGTCATCGTGGCTGATATAATGGATGACTGCATCCTGGGCCTAGACTTTATGAGGAATAACTGTTGTGAGATCGACGTTAAGCAAGGTGTTTTGAAATGTGGACATGAGGAACTTTTTATGGAAGGTGCGTTACCAGGGAACGTGTACAGCATTAAGGAGATTGTTCTACCGCCGAGATCAGAAACGATTGTGCCGGTTAGTCTTCCTCGAAACGCTGGGCAAGCTCACCGTTGTGTACTTGTGGAATGGGTAAATAATGACCTTTCCTTTTGAAAAGTAGCTCGAACCTTTGTCAGAACCACTGATATCTCCGGAGTACGTGTGCTGAACCTTTGTGACCGGGAACAGATTATAGAAAAAGGCACGCTGGTTGGTACTTGTGAGGAAGTGGATTGGTTACGTCGGTGCCAATATCTATCGAGTGAGACCCCCAGCATGGATGCACAAACGAGAGTGACCACACTTTTGGAAGACTGTCGCAGCGTTCTCTGCCCGAACGAAATGGTCAAGGCGAAGAAGTTGTTACTCAAGTATGCCGATGTATTCTCATCAAACGATGCTGACATAGGAAAGACTGGCTTAGTTCACAAAATAAACACAGGAGAAGAATTGCCTATCCGTCAGCGGCCAAGAAAATTGCCGGTAGCACGTGAAAAGGAAGTGGAAACCATGATTGAAGGAATGGTGAAGGATGGTGTTATTGAACCTTCCTCTAGTCAATGGTGTTCACCCATGGTGCTGGTAAAGAAGTAGGATGGCAGCATGCGGTTTTGTGTTGACTACCGCCGTCTGAACGACGTTACAAAGAAGGACAGCTATCCCTTGCCAAGAATTGATGACACGCTGGACATGCTTACAAGAGTAATGAGGTTTAGCACGCTGGATATAAAAAGTGGCTACTGGCATGTTGAAATTGACCCTAAGGGCAAGGAGAAAACCACGTTCTCGACGGGAAGGGTCTGTGGCAATTTAAAGTAATGCTGTTTGGATTGTGCAATGCTCCAGCAACGTTTGAAAGGCTGATGGAGCTTGTACTCACTGAGCTAATTGGCGATGCCTGTCTGGTCTACTTGGATGACATCATCATCGTAGGCCGTACGTTTGATGAACACCTTCAAAACCTTGAACGCGGGCTCATGAAGATTCAGAGTGCCAACCTCAAGTTGAGTCCGAAGAAATGTTCACTATTCAAACGGCAAGTTAACTTTTTGGGGTATGTAGTATCGGAAGAAGGTATCCGCACGGATCCAGAGAAAATCGCCGCTATCAAGGATTGGCCGGTTCCAAAAGAAAAGACGCAGGCTAGAGCATTTTTGGGTTTGTGCTCCTATATATACTTCAGCAAGTCGTTGTCAAAACCGGAAAGGAACTATTGTGTCACAAGACGCGAATTGCTCGCTGTGGTAAAGTCGTTGCAGCATTTTAGCAAATATCTTCTGGGACGAAAGTTTCACTTGCGAACTGACCATGCTGCACTAAAATGGCTATTACAGTTTAAAAATCCAGAAGGACAAATTGCGAGGTGGGTTGAACTACTGCAGGAATACGACTTTGAGATCGAATATCGCAGCGGGAAATCTCACGGCAACGCAGATGCATTGTCAAGAAGACCTTGTCCTGAAGATTGCAACCATTGTACTTGGCAAGAGAGTAAGGAAGTGGTATTCGTGAAGATGTTCAGGACAGACCACCTCAGCAACGAGTGGAAGGACAGCTTACTACATGCACAGCTGTAAGATCCGGACATCAAGCCGATTCTGGAATGGATGAAGGCCGGTGCTCCCAAGCTCAAGTGGAGTGACGTCTCAACGATGAGTTCGACCACTAAAAGCTATTGGGCCCAATAGGACAGCTTGCTGCTTTAGCATGGAGTTCTGTGCCGTAAATGGGAAAATGTTCGGGGAGACAGTTGTCATTTGCAAATGGTTGTCCCTAAAGCTAGAGTACCAGATGTTCTACAGCTGTAACATAATGATTATTCAGGAGGCCATCTGGGAGTTAAACGAACTTTACTGAAAATCCAAGAATGGTTTTACTGGGTTCACCGTCGAAACCATGTCGAGGACTGGTGTCGCAAATGTACAAGTTGTGCGGCTGTAAAGGGACCTCAGACTCGTAGTAGAGGTGCATTGAAGTTGTACAATGTTTGTGCACCATGGGAGAGAATAGTCATTGAAAGCGGTAACAAGTATCATGGTTGTGATGGATTACTTCACTAAGTGGCCAGAAGTCTTCGCCATTCCAAATCAAGAAGCTTCAATAGTTGCAGATAAACTAGTTCATGAAGTCTTCTGTCGTTTTGGTGTACCTTTAGAGATTCACAGCGATCAAGGAAGGAATTTTGAGTCTCAAATATTCCAGGAAACTTGCCGAGTTATGGGTACTCATAAAACAATAACGACTTCTTATCACCCGCAATCTGATTGAATTGTAGAACGATTTAATCAGACATTGGAGAGGTACCTAGCAAAAGTTGTAGACAATCGGCACGAGATTGGGACATGCACATACAACCGTTTTTGTTGTCATATCGAAGCGCTGTTCACGAAAGTACATCAGTGACACCAGCTTTCGCAAACTTTGGAAGAGAATTACGGCTGCCTGCAGACCTGATCACCGGGATACCATCTGATGCCCCACTCAGTATAACCGATTATGCAAATGACTTGCGGAACAAAATGAATGACATTCATGAGCACGTCAGACAAACGGGCCAGCAAATGTCTGAAAAGATGAAAACCCGGTACGACCGCAAAATGAGCAACAAAGGGTTCGACGAAGGTTCACTAGCGTGGTTGGATAATCCAGTCCGCAGCAAAGGGAAATCTCCTAAGCTTCAAGCTAAATGGGACGGCCCGTACTGGATTGTGACCAGGATCAATGATGTAACCTACCGGATACACAAAGGCGCAAATGGGACTCCTAAGATCTTCCATGTGGATCGCCTGGCGCGTTATTATGGGGCCGATAATGCTTGGAACAAGCGTGTCTTAGGAGGGAGCAGTGTCGCGCGCCTAAGTTGACGTCTGGTACCTGGCACTAGCGCTATCTAGTGTCGGGTAACAGAGCGAGGAGAGCTTTCCAGAAAATGCCATGACTAATCTTTCAACCAACAGCGCCATCTAGTATCGAATTGAAGAACTAAGCTTTCTAGAAGCCCCACACTCGAACTTTCTACGTCTGGTCGGTCGGCGCCCGTATGTACGGGAATATTCTGGATGTTTCGGTATAAACGTGTATTTAAACCCACTGCATGCCACGATCGGGGCAGTATTGAATTAGGCGACAAGCGAAGCTTCGGAGCGAAATAAAGTGAATCAGTGTCATTAGTAATTAGTGTTTTAAGTTTAAATTGGTGTTCTGTAATAAAAGTGTAAATTTTGGTAATTCAATCGGCGGTTTTTATTGTCACGAACCTCAAGCTCCTAATAGTAATTTGTTACACAAATGACTCGAGTAAACTAAAACTTAACTATTATTTACATTTTTTTCATTTACACACAAGCTTTCATTTTCATTTAGATTTATTACGCCTTAATTTAAAAATATCATCATAATATTAGCTAATTTGCACAAATTATTAATAATCAATTAATAATCATTGTAAAGGTTGAAGCCAAATGAAAATTCTCGTGGTAGGTAATTTTGGACATAAGTCCTCAACATATATACGGATAGACGCGGGGCTGACTTTAATTTAAACAATGTATAGTTATTGGATAATTTAAGCGTTTGATGTTTGTTTATGGCAGAAGGCCTTACAGTCAATACCACATTAAATTAAATAATATGTTGACATAAAGTATAGGGATGTCGATGCTCCTTGAAAAATCGATTTTTGAATCAATTGTAATAACAGACCAAACAATCGATTATCAATAAAATATTTCTTTGAAACATTAATTTTCGAAATATCTTTTCAATTTGATCTTTTGATTTTTGAAATATTTTTAAAACAATTTGACAAGCATGTATGGCACTATGTTTTTTCGCTACTGAATCTACTTCTTTGCTCTTTTTTTTCTTTATCGGCCTCTAACATCATGTTGTTAGTTGCAAATTAATTTAGATGCATACATGTACGTGAACGCATACTCATACAATAAATGGAGCATGGTTTTGAGTTAGCTTTTGTGTCGAATAAAACTATTATTTACGGATTTTATCCTGTTTAATTACTTAATTTTTTTTATTATCCCGACGTTTCGGGTACTTTACAGCACCCGTGGTCACGGGGGGGGGGGACTGAGATGTTCACTGACTTAGAAGTATATGGACTGGGCATACCTACAAAATTAGCGTGACTACCTACAAAAATCTAGCACATAAAATGGCCGCCTTTTATAGGGTTGTAACTCTGCAATATGCGCAGCTGATATCGATATTTTAACTAATATGATTTTTTTCTCATTTTATATACTTGGATTTGTTGCTTAATTTACTTTATTTTGTAGGTATTTACATAGATACAGGGCTGAATTTTCAATCGTCAAATAACTTATCTGGCGAATAAATGTGACCGACAGATAGAAGAAAGATAGAAATTAAATCCTTTTTTTGTGTTTATAGTATTACTGGGATGGTGATCCCAGATCGCATATTATTAATGTAAAATAATAATGATGAATTATGTGCAGATAATTGAAACAATACTCGTATTTACGGAATTTATCGCGTATATTTAACTTTTTAATACCCTAATAATATTTAACTTTTTAATTAATAATAGGTTTTATCCAAAGGACTAAATTACGCTATAAGTCCGCGCAGTTTACCGTACGAAGAAATTATCTGTAGCGTCGAGGACTGTTTATTTAAAAACAATATGCGGAAAGAAGATTTGGAGGCGATACGTCAAGACATTTCGTCTATGTTACGTCGATGTTCAGTGCCTAAACCGAATCTTCCCAGAGACGAATTTATAGCGTTAAAGAACCTACGTAATAAACCATAACTTACGATTCTCCGCGCAGATAAGGGAAACGCCACGGTAGTCATGGATACGTCAGATTATATTTCAAAAATACAAGAACTTTTGTCGGATGTAAGTACTTATAAAAAGGTTAAAAACGACCCAACAAATAGCACACTAAAAACAACTAGTGACCTCATAAAGAAACACTCCGAAAAATTAAATCTGGACGTAAAATGGATAATACCCACGTGCGCCAAATCACCAAAGTTGTATGGGTTACCAAAAATACACAAGCCCAATACTCCATTACGTCCCATAGTGAGCCAAATCGATTCACCAACTTACAGATTGGCTCAACACTTAGCGAAAATACTCTCACCGCTCAGGGGACACACAAGAGCACACATAAAAGATTCCTACCATTTTGTCAGCGAGATTAAAGACCTGCGTCTGGCAGACAATGAAACTATGGTCAGTTTTGATGTGCAGTCATTGTTTACATGCTTAACTGTTGAAGACTGCATCTCAATTGTAACTAGGAGGCTGGAGGAAAACAACATGCCCGTAGAATATGCAGTATTACTCAGACACTGCCTTACATCTGGCTACTTATTGTGGAAGGAGGAGTTCTACAAGCAAGTAGATGGTGTGGCAATGGGCTCACCGGTATCTCCCATTGTCGCCGACATATTCATGGAAGACTTTGAGGAGAAAGCCTTGCTTACTTCTCCCATAAATCCAAGATTCTACAAGCGGTACGTAGACGACACTTTCACAATTCTACCTTTAGATAAAGTAACTGCATTTTTAGACCATCTTAACTCTATAAATTCTAAAATTCAGTTCACAATGGAGTTAGAGGCAAACAATTCCTTAGCTTTTCTAGATGTGTTAGTAATTCGGAATCCTGATAACACCTTGAGCCATACTGTGTATAGAAAAAAGACCCATACAGATAGATATTTAAACGGTGATTCTCACCACCATCCTTCACAGTTAGCTACCGTGGGTAAATCTTTGTTTCAGAGAGCACGAGGGATCTGTGACAGTAAACACCTGGCTGCCGAGCTCCAACACGTCAAGCAAGTTTTGCATGACAACAAGCTTCGGGTCCCGCGCCTACGTCACAGACGAGTGAAGCCGGCCACAGTCGAGCGTGTACCTGCTGTACTGCCATATGTTAGAGGAGTCACTGACAAGATTGGCTACATCTTGAAGCGCGCTTCCATCAAAACATACTTCGAGCCGCCGAAGAAGATTGGTCAGTTTTTACCATCAGTCAAGTGTAACGTCCCTCTGCAAAATGCAGGAGTGTACAAGCTTGATTGTGAATGTGGTCTCTCCTACATAGGACAAACTAAAAGATCAATTAAAACCCGCGTCAAAGAACATATAGCTGATGTGAAGAATCGACGCTCCGGGAAGTCTGCAGTCTGTGAACATGTACAGGATCGCCCCCGTCACTACATCAGATTTGATAGACCACAAATCCTCGCTAAAGAACACCGATTCCTTCCAAGGATGATTCGCGAGGCTATTGAAATCAAAAAACACCCTAATTTCAATAGAGAAGATGGCTGGGTGCTACCATCTGCTTGGGATCCTATAATAAATAAAATTAAATCCCAACCCAAGCATACAACTGCAAGGCTTCATGATACCATAAGTTCATACTGTGTAGATCGGAACAAAAGTTAAATTTTAATCTATGGTAACCGCGGTTAACTATGACATCTGGACGTTAAACATCTCAGTCCTTCCCGTGACCATGGGTGCTGTAAAGCTCTCGAAACGTCGGGTATTAAAAAGTTAATTATACTTCACAAAATTATTTTAATTTAAAAATCAATTGCCGTACGGTAGTTTTGCAAAAACTCAGAAATGCCTCTCAATTAAGAGTTACAATCAAATCAAATTTAGGTGGTTATCTAGTAACATAATAAAATATAAATAGAAGATACACCCACTATAAGATAAGATGAAGGCACTGCACTACACAACAAAAAAACTTAACATTCAACAGTTTGACAGCGGATCTACCACAAAACTCAGCACTTAACATGGCGACGCAGTCACGCAAGGAAGAGCTAATGACGTCACACGAAAGTGTTGTCAAAATAAGCAATTGACAAACTGTTGTTGTCTCCCTTTTCTAATAAAGCTACTGCTTTGTTAAAAAGAAACAAAAGTATTTTTGACAAGTGTGTGTCGATGTTATAAATATTTGTATAACTATTATTTCTATAGTAGAATACGGCGCCTCCATAGGTATTATTATCTCTATGGAGATGTTTAATGTCCCAATGTCATAGTTAGTCCAGCTACCTTCAGTTTTTGAATATTGATTTTTAGTCCGATTGTGTGCTGTAAAGCACCCGAAACGTCGTGATAATAAAAAAATAAGTAATAGTAATTGAACGCGATAATATCCGTAAAAAATAGTTTTCTTATATGTGTTGTGTTCGTGTAAATTTAAGAAATCATTAGCTTTTGTGTCATTTGAAATATACGCAGCGCTTTGTTGTTCTTTATTTATTATTCCAAATTTGATATTCATAAAATTATCTTTACAAATTTAAAAAAGTTATTTCTTAAAGATAATTTAAAGAAACTTTTCTGTTTTAATTTAAAATAGATCATACAGTTGAGCTTTTAGGTTTTTATAATAATTTATTCATTCAAAACTATTTTAGTTCAATTACTGCGCCAATGGAATACACATCACAACAACGTGACAATAATCTTAAAAAAACTCTAGAACTTAAATCGTACACGCGTCAGATTCATTAAGATAGCTCGAAATGTCTAGTCTAAAAGTTATAAAATACGCCTAATTGCAATGTATATATTACAGTTTGTTATAAAAAAGCACTTCTCTAGGAGGGTTTATTTATTCCTGCTTGTAAAATATTCAGTGTCCTAATTGATTCAAAAGATCCATTTTATAACGTTTAAGAATCAATATTTCGATTAATAGACTTTTGATCAAAGTATCCGATAAACGCATTGGGCATTTATTACAAAAATAATTATAAAGCCATATTAGCTATTTTTTTTAGTTTTGCAAAAGTAAAGCTAAGAAGTCATAAAATGTATGAAAAACATATCAATTGAGTTTATTAAAGCATTCCGAGTCAAAATCGAGATATCAAGCGTTTTGAGAACATCAATATTTGAATCTTCGACTTTCACAATGACATTAGGTAAATAATAAGGTACTTCACTATCGATAGTTTGTTTTGAATTTTGATCAGTGATATTGCGAGTCTCTTAATTTTATTTTATTCAGTTAAATTTAACTGTTTCATTTAATAATAAAACATGAGCCGCCGCAAGAGAGTGAAGGTATAGGATCTATTTATTATTAATATCTATAATTGTACTGAAAGTTGTTTATTATGATACCTAGGTTATGTTTATCGATCTCAGGTGGAAAATCGTGAATTTGATGAGAAGTTAAAAAACGAAGATTCTGAATCAGATCAATCGGAAAAAAGCAAGATGGCATCTTTGAGTCCTACTTTATTTAGTGGTCGGCAGGAGTCATTATCTAGCAAAACAGCAGACATTAAGGAGCCTAAGAAAGAAGAAAAGCCTAAAATTTTTGAAGAAGTTAAGAGTGATGACATCGAGGAAGTCAACTATAAGGAAATGCTCAATAGGTAATTACTATATGTACTGCACTCTTATAGAAACTGTTTTCATATTTTAGATTTAATAATTGTAAAAAATTATAATTTGTGGGAGAATATTTATTTATGGTTTTGTTAGTTTTAATTTTAATTTATTTTATTAATGATGACACATGAGGAAATAAATATTAAATGAGAGCACTCTTTTACTGCGCGGAGTCCATCTGGGTTAAAAATTTTACTTATTTCTGTAGCTCTGTAGTGTCTGCACTGCTGTGAGCTGGTATGAATGTAATAGAGAGCCAATATTACAGGTTTGTGAGCCACCCCAACTTGGTCCTAAGTGATGCGAGCCTTTTGTAGGTGTCGTTCTATGCGCTGCAGTAAACATTTACCACCAGGTGAACTAATAATAATAATAATAATATTCCACAGCTATCACACAACGCCATCTAGTCCCAAGCTAAGCAGAGCTTGTGTTATGGGTACTAGACAACTGATAAACATACTTATATATTTCTAAATACATAAATATTATAGATAAATTACACCCAGACACAGAACAAATGATCGTGCTCATCACACAAACATTTGTCCTGGGTGGGAATCGAACCCACAACCTCCGGCTTAGCAGTCAGGGTCACTAACCTTGAGTTAAACAGAGAACTGTTAATTCATTTATACAAAAAAATTTAAAACGAAATATAAAATATGTTTCACAGAATTTTTTTCATAGATGCCTAAAACCAGCATAGTAATAAAATTTTTGGAACTATAGAAATTCGGTACTTGCGTGTGGGGGTGAGAGGGGATAGGGAGAGATGATGCAGGAGAAGCCCTCCCCCTACCCTTCCCCTTTGCAGAAATATTATAGTTTACAAGTAATGATTTTTTTTTGTAAAATCATAAACTCACTTTATACATAAGAATATTGACCCAAAGTTACTTCTGCAACAGCTTCGGCTCTGTGAGAAGTGCGGCCTCTTCGCCGTTAAGTAGCAAATCAGAGGCACCCATGTTCACCTCCGCAGATTTGGCTTATTGATTCAGCCTCAACTGATATGGCTAACACTGGTGTCTGCAATTTACTAAGGCAGGTGGGGGACTGCTCTCCCTCTGAACCTACAGTACCTTTAAAAAACACGAGGGGTAGTGCAGACAAGACAACATGAAGTAGGGGTGTGCTGATTTGGTTTTAGAACAGATTCAACCAATCTTATCTATAGGTCAAGTTATCCTAAACTCTGCTATGATAGTGGTAAATGAAACAATGTAATGTGAATTGTTATAATTTTGTTTTGAAAATCCTCTTGACTGCTCTATATTGCAACTCAATTTGTTGTATATGAGTCCAGTCTTCCAATGGATGTGATGGATATCTGGGTTTGAGTGATTAACTTTTTTATGACATTTGCATTTTGTTAAATTTTTAGTAAAATTTATTTTTATCATAATCAACTCAAAAGACATTTCCAAAATCCAAAACCAGTGACAAACCTACAAAATTGAAAATAAAATTAAAAAATCAGGTATCAGATGTCAACGTCATAATATTAGACCAAATTGACATATATGCATTTTCTTATAAGCAATTTTTAGTGAAATTTATTTTTATCGTAATTAATTTAAAACATTTCCGACATCTAAAAACAGTGTAATAGGTTCAAGCTTAACCCTAGAGCTGTGGTAGCTTAGATGGTTAACGCTCGCTGTAAATATAACAGAACGTGAGTAACCCGGGTTCGATCCCCGCCGGCACCAATGAAATTGTTAATTGCAATTTTAAGTGCTGATTTACCACGTGCTCGGTGGTGAAGGAAAACATCGTGAGGAAACCTGCATGTCTGAGGAATACGAAAAAAGTTATTTTGAAGACATGTGAAGTTCGCCAACACGTATTAGGGCAGCATGGCGGACACTTCCTTGCCCCAAAACCCTCTCAGAAATGAGGGAAGGCCCTTGCCCAGCAGTGGGACGTATATAGGCTGTAACTTCACTTTTTTTACTTTTAACCCTAACAAGCCGCCTAAACTATAAACATTATTAAAATCAAGTTTTGGATGTATATAGCCAACCCATAAAATTTATTTTATTACACTGAAACAACAGTGTGTTTGTATTTTTTATATGATGTGTTTCAGTTTGGAAGGTGCTGCATTCCAGTCGAGGTTACCTTTTGACAAGATGTCATCAGTAGAAGCAGAATGTTTCTCTGATCTGCAAGGGCTTTCAAGTCACGCTTTTGTGCAAATCAGAAACCGCATTTTGAAGCTGTGGTTTGAAGACCCAAAAAAACAACTAACCCAAGAAATCTGTGTTCAAAAAATGGAAGTGAGTTTTCAATTCATGAATGCCATTATTATTTTTCATTCAGCTGTTAAAACTGAACTCTATAGTGGCCCTCCATAGTAATATAGAATAATTTGATATGTAGTCATGTGCATAGATTGACCTCTAGCTTGCAACCAGCTTGCAACTTTTACAATAAATGCCAAGTAATACGTAATTGTATAACGTCAGTGTTAATTTGAGTTAATAACATGACTGTGGTGTTCTTCTAGATCACTATAGAAATAACTTCCATGAGTTATTGGCTCTCGAAATCTGGGTTTAAATTTAATGAATTTACAGTAAAAATTCCCCATTTCATTTGCAAATAATTTAGCATCCCAAAAACTCTTTAGATTTAATATAAATTTGTCATTTTTTTATATAAGCAGGTATAAACGAGCATGTAGCTCACCTGATGGTAAGTGACTACCATTGCCCATGAATAGCTGCAACACCAGGGGAATTGTAGATGCGTAGGCGCCTATAATTACCATGAATTGGTAGGACGATTGGCCGCCACAGATTTTATTATTTTGAGTTGTTATCATAAAGATGCTGCAGCTCAACTCCTGAAAATTTTGGATGTTTTATTTATATAGGTGCTTGAAGATTTATAATTTTAATGGTTGGAACAGAACACCCCCGATTTTATTAATATATGTAGTTTTATTAATGTGTTGAAATATTTGATTTTAGCCACCATATAATGGCGATCCAGCTTTAATTATGAGAACTCACGCCTTCTTGGAGCGTCATGGTTTTATCAATTACGGCATTTATGAACGCATCACTCCAATTCCTTCACCACCAAAAGGAAAACAGAGGCCAAAAGTGATCATTATTGGAGCAGGTAAGGAATGTTCCTTTCATACTGTCAAAGCATACTATTTTCAATACTTGCTGTAAAAGAGCCTAAAAATTATCATGCTATATTATATTTTGTTTGCCACCACCATTTTAATAGACGGTATAATGGATTTTTGATGGATATATTATGTTTTAACTTTATGCACTATCTTAGAACAATCAAAAAATTCATAAATTAGCACTATATTGTCTTCTTATGTTTATGTGAACACTGTACATTTAAATAGAACTAGTTTTTATGAATTTTATTGTGTATATTAACTTATTTTATATTCCCGACATTATGAGTAATTTACAGCAGCCATGATCGAGAGGTGGAAGGATCCGATTGGAAGATTGGAAAGTCTGATTGCAAGGGATTTATATTCTTTACAATCAAGGCAATTGAAAACAACTGTGTCCCTTCATCCATTTCAGAAACACATTGTTGTATTTACATACCCTATTTAGTTGTTGGCATTCATATATTTTTTTATTATTATTTGCGAGCAGCTATGCAGGTCTGGGGAAAGAGACCAGTATCACTGCGACCTAGATCTATTGTGATCGCTGCTATGGTTGTAGTTCACGGCTAAGCCCTATGTCTTCAATAAATTGAAGGAGTTGCTTAGCTGTGAGCAATTTCACTTCTTCTGAGTGGAGTAGATAGTTTCTCAGATGAGTGTTACGTTTGCGCATTAAGAGTCCGCAATCAGTTAGGATGTGTAGAGGCATTTCTTCCGTTATGAAACAGAACCGATACATCCTTGAGTTGCTTAGTCCCAGGATGGACATGTGCTTTCTAAGACAACAGTGTCCAGTTAGGGCTCTTGCCAAAATGCGCAATTTATTTTTACTTAATCCCAAGGCTTCTGAAGCGAATTTACGATCAAAAGCCCGGATTGAGATTTTAGAATGTTTTAAGACTGGTGTGTCAGACCAGATCTTAAGTGATTTATTGTGATAAAGAGTTTCAAGGGTCAATCGGGCTAGGCTTCTTGAGATTCCACAAAATGGCTCTGGTCCAAATTGTGTGCACTTTGAGCGCACGGGAGGGGCAAGTTTGTCGGCAAATTCGTTGCCTACAATACCCTTGTGATCCGGGACCCATCTTAAAACGACCCTGTTGTTACATCCCAGGGCGTTTAAACGGTTCACGCAGACTCACACTAGCTTCAAGTTCACTAAGTTTGACCTCAGCGCCAGCAGTGCTGCTTGATTATCAGAGTTTATGTAAACTATATGGTTGACGTAGTGTTTTTGCAGATTGATTTCCGCACACCGAAGTCTGGCGAAAATTTCTGCCTGGAAGATAGAGGTGTATCTACCCAAATTCATACTAAGTTTGAATTTGGGGCGTTCCCCGTAAATTCCAAAGCCTACGTCGAGGCCCATTTTAGACCAATCGGTATACCATATGAGGCTACCGACCTCACAGATAACCAGGCCGGCTTGTCTTCTCTGGAGGGTAATTCCACTATATACTTTTTATCAAAAGTGTATTATAATGGACGCATGATATCTGAGATCATGCATAAGACCGGTGATTCCTTAATTGAGTCGAGCATGGATCTCAATCTGTAGGAGAGCAGACCGCCCTGGGTGTTAATCCTATACAAACTAGCCCTCGCCTCCTTGTCTAGATAAAGATCAAGGGGTGTTAGGCATAGAAGTGCAGTAAGAGCCGCTCCAGGCGATGATCGCATAGCTCCAGTTGCCATTAAGCAGGCAAAGGTAAAGTGTATTATAGGTTATTATTAGGTTGGTAAAGGGTATTATAACAGTTTTATCACCATTAACTGATAAACTGTTATCCCTACACCAATGATTTTTGGTGTTTAGGGCTCTTTGTATTATTGACGATAAAGTACTTTGGCAAAAGCCCCTCGCAATGATCACAAGGTCATCAGCATAACCCAGTGTGTCAATGCGTAGGTCTGTCATTTTGTACTATAATTTGGTCAACCGCAAGAGTCCAAAGAAGGGGTGACAAATCACCTCGTTGTGGGCAGCCTCTTGTAGTTGCAACCTCAATCGAAGTTTGAAACAGCGCTATTTTTGCCTTTCTGTTTGAGAGCATCTACTTCACCCATCTGATGGTTGTGGGGTCAACATTTTTAGAGGTCAGGCCCCCAATCAGCGGTGATGTGGGGCTACGAGGGCGGCACTGAAAATTTCGGGAATCAAGGAAGTGACACAACATTACTATTTAAAAATGTATTTATTGCTTTTCGAAGTATTTTTTGACTTTTTTTTTTGATTTTTTTGATTTTGACACATTTTTCCATACGATGGAACCAATCATTGAAGCAACCATTCCATTCGGAATTTGGGGTCTCCAAAATGGCTGTTTTGTAGGCGTCCACAGCTTCTTCAGGTGATGAAAATCTCTGTCCACGCAATTCCATATATATATTCCACAACTATCACACAACGCCATCTAGTCCCATGCTAAGCAGAGCTTGTGTTATGGGTACTAGACAACTGATAAACATACTTATATATTTCTAAATACATAAATATTATAGATAAATTACACCCAGACACAGAACAAATGATCGTGCTCATCACACAAACATTTGTCCTGGGTGGGAATCGAACCCACGACCTCCGGCATAGCAGTCAGGGTCACTAACCACTAGACCAACAGGTCTGTCAAAAAACTTTTACTATTACAAACTTACTTTCCCTAAAAAAAAATTATTCTTTATTTTAGGGAAAGTATAGAAATCATTAGGGCTTGGGTCGGGGCTGTACGGCGGATGGTCTAATAATTCTATGTTTTCTTGCTCTAAAAACTCTTTTGTTCTGTGTGCGGTGTGAGAACTCGCATTGTCGTCATGGAGGATGATGCGGCGATTGCAGTTCTCTTTACGGAATTCAAAAACGACCTGTGGCAAACAAATGCTAGCATACCATTCTGCATTAACAGTTCTTTGTCTCAAGAGGAATAGTCGTAACATGGCCGGTTTTGGAGACAAACGTGGCCACCGTTTTTTTTGCAACACTCCGTGAACGAACAGAGTTTGTTGGCTTTAACTCATTTTCGAAAACCCAAACTCGTGACTGGTTTTTTTGTTTCGGGTTCGTACGCGTATATCCAGAATTCGTCACCTGATACGATGTTGTATACAGCATTTAAGGATCCTGGGTGGAATCTTTCGAGACTTCTGACGCACCAAGTAACGCGAGCCGCTTTTTGATCTTCACAGAGCGAATGCGGTATCCATCGGGAAAACAACTTTTTTACACCTAATTGTTCATGCAAGGTTATTTGTATTTGACTCATGCCGATGTCTAAAGTTGCCTGAATTTCGCGGTATGTCACATGTCGATCTTCCTCAATCAGCATACGCACAGCATCAACGTTTTCTTGGGTGACTGCAGTTTTTGGACGACCTTGACGGGGATCATCACTGTGCTTGACACGTCCACGTTGAAATTCAGCAAACCAGCGATAAATTGTGGTTTTGGATGGGACTTCATCACCAAATGCAGAAATCATCCGGTCAACACACTGTTTTTGTGTCAAACCACTTCGAAAGTCATAATAAATGATCGCTCTTGAATTTTCTCGAGTCAATTCCATTTTCTCGACTAAACAAGTTTGACAAAACCTTGTGACAAGACCGTAAATCTTTTTTTAAATAAATAAATGGTATTCGATTTTTAAAACCAAGGAGTTTTCAATTACAAAGATTTTAATATGACAGGAACAGTGGAAATATTCCATTCCCGATACTTTAAGTGCAGCCTAGTACTGTTGCAGGCGCCCTAAATATCTAGAAAGGCACAAAGAGTTATTTCTTTATCCTCTAGTGCTTTTTCGACCCTGTCAATGACACTGATTAGGGCTGTTTCTGTAGATTTGCCTCTGCGGTAAGAATGCTGGTTGTAATGTATGGGCCTCGTAACTAGAGCTACATCCCTTATATATCTACCTATAACCTTTTCCAATGTCTTAAGAAGAAAGGAAGATAGGCTTGTAGGTCTAAAAGACTTTGGTAAAGCGTAGTCCTTTCTACCAGCCTTAGGTATAAATAGAACCTTGACAATTGTCCATCGTTCTGGAATATATCCCCATGCAAAACTTGCTCTGAAGATTTTCACCAGATAAGGAAGAAGGATGTCGATAATAGTTGTCTCTGTAGTTGGATGGGAATTGTTCCATCCTCCCCTCTTGATTTAAATGGTTTAAAGGAATCAACAGCCCATTGCACCAGGTTGGCCTTATTATCTTTGCAGCCCCACACCAGTCCTCATTACAAGGCCTTCGTAGGGCTCTGAAAGAATTCTAGGCTGAAGTCTTGTGTGATCCTGGAAAATGGGTTGACGCTAGTAACTCCAATGTTTCAGTTTCACTATTAGTGAAGTTACCATCCGGCTTTTTAAGAAGCCTGATCTGATTAGGTTTAGCTTTCGATAGCATTTTGTATAGTCTTGCACTGCGAGGCAAAGACTCTACTTCCTCGCATAATAATTCTTCCTACCTCCCCTCCCCCCAGGCCTGGACGACACCAGCGGAGGCCGTCGGACCGAGGCGAAATCTGCGACTTGAGTCTTCGTCACTCTCACCGGTGGCGTTCCAGCCTCTCCCTGAGAGGTGGAGGGCTAGGGGATTGGAGTTGGGGCGGTTCGGGCTCCATTGCCGCGTCAGAGCCTCCCCTGACTTGAAAAGTTATCATCTTAAAGCTAAGGACGACTCTTCCGCCTGCCTTCCGAAAAGCCTCTGCCGATGGGTCGTCCAAAGAAAAGTTTACTAAGAACCCATTCTTCTCGTAACTTTGAGTATTCAACCAACTGGAGAGGCCATGCGCGTTAATTCCTAAACAAAAATTCTGTCAACATCAGGGGGGCGCAAGAAAACCACACAACTGTATACTTAACTACAAATGCAAAATTAAATCGCGTCACTATAAACGCACCCTACAGCATTTGTGTTTGTGTTCATCGCGTTTACGCATACCATCAAATTGAACACGTGTCGATACACTGATGGCGCTGTCTAAATGCGTTAGCAACGTAAGGCGGGGACTATGTCGATGTTTTTTATAACTTCACTTCGGAATCACTTCGAAATGACGCACGACGCGGAGCAACTAGTTTTATATAACGAGTATGAGTCGGACTCTCGTACCTTTTACAGAGGGGTATGCCTTGCGATGCCGTCTCCTTTGGTTTAATACTCAAAGCCCACTAAGCTTATAAGGCCTAGCGAACTTTTTCTTATTCCCTCCCTGGTTCGTTTCCGATTGTGGTTCGGTTGCAGACTTGCCCTCCACTTCACGGCTCGTCCCAGGTTAGGGCGCAATGTTGCAGGGTGTTGGTGAGGCTAAAAGAGCCTATACCAAATCTACAGCTAGTTCCATTAAAGGAGATTTCTCAATATCTTTTCCAAAATGTCGGTTTTCGTCCATTTTGTTCCCACGATTAGCTAGGGAAATACTCGGTCACCCCCGGCAGAGCCCCGCATGCCGAGGGAAGGGCTGAAATACCACCCGAATCGCCCTGGTCTCGGGTAGGCACCGTTTGCGACTGGACTCCCTCCAGCCACCCGTCTATCGACACGGTACACTTGACACCTTGGATTGGGTTTGGATAGGAAAAGGGGGTGGGATAAAAGGAAAGAAAAAGAGGATCGTCCGAGTGTTTCTGTTCTGTCTGTTCAACTCAGAGCTTGTAGTACCGCCATGCTGTCAGTTAGTATTCTGATGCAGGGGTCTTTTACCTTCCTGGCATCTATTGCTATGGCCGCTTTGTTGATACTCATTTATTCTGCCTAAAAGGCTGTGTTATGAGTACACAGCGGTGTACAAATGTGGTTATTGAGGACTTCCGAGAAAGTTCCAGATCCTATACCTTCATTTGTTTTAGAACCATCTATGAAAATTCTGAATTCTTTTGAGTATAAACCCTCCGGCTGGTTTTGGTTCACCATACCAGAGCGCCATATTATGAGATCATGGACCGAATTACAGTTTTGTCCAGCCACAGTATAATTATATGTGGTAGAGCCACGCTGTAGCTATATTTTGGTAGCAGTACGAATGGGTTGGCTCGACCGGGTAAGGACCATGCTCTCACAGAATACCAGCGTTAAATAGCAGCTTAATACTGCTGTATTTCGTATGGTGAGTGTTAGAGATCCGCAGACCCTATTAGGGGTGACAACGCATCTGTGTTTTGATTCTTAAACGAAGATAAATGTAGATGTCTATGGGCTACAGCATCCACTTACCATCAGGTGCTCGTTTGTCACACTTATTCTTTTTAAAGAAATGGCATCAGACCCCACTGTTTGCAAATCATGTTTCTGCATTGAAAGAAAGTTATACTGGACTTGTTGAATTTGTTTTCTATGTGCTTATTCCAGTTGAGCTTACTATCCAAAGTAAGACCCTAATATTTTATCTCAGAGGATAGCTGGAGTTTTGGCAGGTGATAGTTATTCAGAAATCGTTTTAGTAAAACTATTTTATTTGGATTAACTGTTAAGTCGTATTCTTTGAACCTACATTCAACTATATGGAGAGCCCCTGAGTGGGTCAGGCCGCACACCATGCTTGCTGTTTCTAGTTTATTGCCAGGTCATCCTGGTTAACTATGATATTGCGTTCGAACACCTGAGATCCTCCGTGTGACCATGGGTGCTATAAAGTACTCAAACGTCGGGAATATAAAATAAGCTAATATACGCGATAAAATTCGTAAAAAAAACTAGTTTTATTTAAGACAATATTCCATAAAATAGAAATATAATAGTAATAATGTCCACCATACCGAATTTCGGTCACGGCGACAAGCCTCAACGGAAACGAGCTATCGGCGCAGGACGTAATTATAGCGTCCAAGTATAGTGTCCAAGCACAGTTGCACTCTATTCCCTTACTCTCATAGTCCGATGGGATGGTAAACCGACACGACCGGAAAGAGATCAGCCGCAGGACCAACGGGTTTATGTGCTTTCCGAGGCACGGGTGTGAGACACCGCCAACTTCCTGGTTCCCGGCAGCCACTGAGAAATTCTTTATGGAAAAAGTCAATAACTAATATGTTTTGACCCGACCCGGGATGCGAACCCAGGACCTCATGATCAGTAGTCGCATTAATACAACCACTGGACCAACGAGCCAGTCAAAAAATAGAAATATATTTATATAATGATAATTACGAGTATAATGAGCTATTGAAATGATCTGACCTTTTAATCTCCGTACCATTAAAGCCTATTAAAGTCCACTGCTGAATTTAGGTCACTCCTATATATTGGTTCATAGAGGGGATATTTGCCACAGCTGCCAAGTTTGGCTAACTTTTTTCGTTATTAGAAAGATGCTGCTGCCCACCTCCTGATTTATATATATATATATATATATATATATATATATATATACATATGTGTGTGTGTGTGTGTGTGCACAAAAAAGCATACACACACGTATGCTTTTTTGTGTGCATTTAATTAATTTAATTTATAGATTTTATAAATTTTCGGTTAACCTTTTTTACAGGAGTGTCTGGTTTAGCTGCTGCTCGTCAGTTGCAGTCTTTTGGCTGTGAAGTTGTGATATTAGAAGGAAGAGATAGAGTTGGAGGCAGAATCGTTACATACCGAAAAGGCCCTTACGTGGCCGATCTAGGTATTTCTGCATATGTTTATGTTTTTTTGAATTATAAGGCTATATATGTATATATGATGATTAATATAAGTCACCTATTTCAAAGTACCTTGTTACTAATCACTAATCGCGGCCGAGCCGACCCATTCGTGCTAATACCATAATATAGCTGCAGCGTGGCGCTACCACGTTAATATGTGATACATCAATACTAGAATTCTCTTTCTGTATATTGTCAACACAAATGTTTATCGAATGCAAACTTTTGGCAGCAAAGTCCCAGAAAATATACAAGCTCTCTATATCGGTAAATTTCAAATTTTATTAAAAAAAGATTATGACTCCTAGGAATGAATTGACGATTGTCTAGTCATTAGTGAGACGAGAGGTTTATTATTATTCTATTTATCATAACAACAACGGCAATACCTGTACTTATAATACAATACATGAATATACATACTTTATTGTGAAGCTGTTTTCTCCAAAAATCATTGTTTGTTATGTTTTTATTTTTAAAGCAAGAAAGTATACTTCTATGATTTAAATTTCTTGCAGGAGCTATGGTAGTAACAGGTCTAGGCGGGAATCCGGTGACAACATTATCAGTTCAGATGAATATGGAACTCCACAAAATAAAACAAAAGTGCCCACTTTATGAAGCAACTGGAAACCAAGTACCGAAACATAAAGACGAAATGGTAAGTTAATTTCGCAAGTGACATAATATGGTTGCAGAAGATAAATTAAAAGAATAAAAGTACTGGAAAATAAAATTAAAAATAAATTTGCTTGATTGATAATTAAAAAAACATACATAACACTTTTGGGCTTTAAAATTTAACAATTACTATCACTAAAATACCAATAGGATCTAATCTAAATGTTATATTTTTAATGTAACTTTTGATATTATAATTTAAAAAAAAAACGAGCGAGGCTTACAGTAGTCACATATGATGTGTAACATATGACTTAAATTGGTAATAAGCAACATTAACAATATATTCTAAATAAAACTATTTGTTTTTTTAATCAAAATTAAAAATATCTACGGAACAGCGACAGATATCAGCTTCAAAATTATATAAGTAAAATACTGAAATATTATTCGAATAATTATTTATTTATTACTCACTTGCATTTTTTATCAATGATCTGCATATTTCTCAGACATTTATTATCAATAGTAAATACATTTATTAATATAGTTTACACATATAAATTAGTTAATGTAACAGCACACCTTATTACCACCGCGTGCGCTCATTGGTCGAACCAAAAATTGCGCGCTCCCTGGCTGTAGTTACTGTTACACACTTCCGTCTCTTTTCACGAAATCACTCCCAAAATTGTGGGAATGCGAAGGAAAAATATTACATATCAGTAATAATTTTTGGGTGCAATGCCACTCAGATCTTGTCACAGTTCGTTTTTTTATAGAATTACATGTGATGTGACAAAAGAGTACACAGTCAGTCAGATAATGACTATGACATTTATCCTAAATTAAAGAATCAAAATGCAAATGCGTTGTCACCCCTCCGGACTAAGATGGAACGCAGTGAAAAGGGTCTCCGTTTCTCTACACACACCACACGAAACACAGCAGCATTAAGCTGTTATTTCACGCTGGTATTTTGTGAGAGCGCGGTCTTTACCGGTCGAGCCGATCCATTCGTGCCATAACCGTAATAATATAGATGCAGTGTGGCTCTATCGTGAATAATTCTGACCACAATTGATGTGGAAGGATTGCTTTCATAACATAACATAAACACTCACGCCTGTCACCCAGAGGGGTAGGCAGAGACTACAGACTTCCATTTAGCATGATTCTGATATACCTCTCTCGCCTCTTCCACATCCATATATCTACGCATACATGCTCGTCGGTTAAGGGTGCTCTTAATTTGGCCCATTTTTAGTATATCGCCAATTTGGTCGACAAACTTTCGCCTGGGGCGTCCCTTTCCGACTCTTCCATTCACTTCTGCAACATATATTTGCTTTGTCAGTCTTTCCGCATTCATTCTTTCTACATGACCAAACCACCGAGGCATTCCTTTCTTAATCCTGGTCACCGCATCATCTTGCAAACCACACTCTTCTTTCATCACACAGTTTCTCACCCTGTCACTCAGATTCAGCCCTAACGTACTCCTTAGCAACCGTATTTCTACTGCATTTATTCTTGAGTATATTCTAAGTAAGATGTGTATGTGAGATTTTTAATATATGTGCTTTTTTATATTTTAAGGTGGAGCGTGAATTTAACCGACTTCTAGACGCCACGTCGTATTTGTCCCATCAGGTGGACTTCAACTATTACAACGACACCCCTGTCTCCCTCGGTCAAGCACTTGAGTGGGTTATTAAGCTGCAACAGAAGAATGTTAAACACAAACAGGTTATTTGTGTAGCATGAATTTATTAAATCACAGTTTTTATACGAGGAGTGAGTTACGGATATGCTTGGTCATGGTACCAGCATAGGTAGCAAAATATTACATAACACGAACAATCCTGGTTCAATCCTCGCAGACGCCAATGAAATTGTTGATTGCAATTTTAGATGCTGATTTACAATTGCTTCGTAGGACATTGTGTATATGTCGCAGGGATATGATAATAACAGGGATTTGGCCAAATCCCTAAGGGATTTGATCAAATCACGGAAGATGTTAAAATATCAACACGATTTTATCATTTCGCTAAGCAAATCTGGTGATTTGACAAATCCCACTAAAGAAATCTAGTGATTTGAACAAATCCCAAAATTGGTTCAGTGAAATGACAAAAATAACTTTTCTGTGGTATTTTTTAGGTTTATTTTGTAGATTACCTACATAATTATAATAATCAAGTGTAGTGCAATGCAATATTGATCTTAAAAATCACCACTAGAACGTAATTATTTGAAAAAGAGATACAAAAATTAATACTAAATTAATAATAATAAAAATGATTACCGCCAAAAAGAACCCCTTTGTCGTATCTCCTCAGTTTCAAGGCACTCCCCTTGTTGCCTCAGCCAATATCGGAATCCTCGGCGTCGACATATCGGGTCACGTGCAGTTTCGTAGTCACTTGGAAGAGAAGGTCAAATTGGCCTCTAAAAAGCTTGGCGTGCTCAGCAGAGCGAGACAGTATTTCGTGCCGGCACACCGCCTGCAACTTTACAAGGTGCAGGTTCGGCCACACGTAGAATACTGTTCCCATCTCTGGGCTGGAGCTTGCCATACCAGCTCCCTCCACTTGACCGCATCCAGCGCAGAGCGGCTCGAATCGTCGACGACCAAGTGCTTTCCGATCGGCTCGATTCACTGGTTCACGCTACAAGGCGCGTTCACCTTACAAGGCGTTATTTGGAACAGAACCAAAAACAGGACTCCGATCTACTCACATTTCAACAGAATTACTTGACAAGTTAGTTACTGAAGAGGATTTGGATGAGCTTTTTAAACAGCAAAACGTATTAGCTACTGAATCAATTGATAACAACGCTACAACTTTTGAGGAACAACTAACTATTGAACCAAACGAAGATAACAGTTCGACTTCAGCTAATTAACACATGAATTATCAGCTGAACCACCTGTTGTATCAGAAAGTGAATCGGTTGTGAGAGTACAGGAAATGATTGTTTTTGAACAAGAATCTACGGGAGCACATTCATGTGATATTTGCGGAAATTCCGTGCATGCAGTATGTGGTATTCCGACAAGCAAAGAAAGATATGGGTCGTGAGTTCTATGCTTATTATGCCAAAAAGAAGAGAACATTATAAAGCAAAGGGAAGATAATTCACAAAATTTAAAAAGATCTGCTGATAAAATGAAAGAAACTTGTTCGAAGATATTCAAGGATGTACTAGTTGGTTCCACCGTTTTGGTTTATGTACCAAAAGTAGACAGAAGTCCACTAGATGCAAATAGGGATTGTATTAGATACGAAAAAAAATTTAATTAAAATCGGTACTTCAGTTGGCATCATAAGAGATTTGCCTCCTAGAAACGCTCTTTAATTATCTACAGTTACATTAACCGATTCAGTTCCATCGACTAAGCTGAGTTTGCGTGAAATTGCAGGAAAATTATCTTTATTTGGAGGTCAAGGATTCAAACAGTGTTCTTTCTTGTCAAGAGTCCAAAATACGATGTTCTGTGTAATTCACATTGCCACAAATCTGCTACGTGTTTTAATAAATAAATATTACAAATAGGCATATCATACGTTACGTTTTTCTATTTTTTTATTATTTTTTTTATAGAAGAGGGGGCAAACGAGCATGCGGCTCACCTGATGTTAAGTGACTACCGCCGCCCATGAACATCCGCAACATCAGGAGAATTGCAGGTGCGTGGCCGGCCCTTTAGAAAGGAGTAAGCTCTTTTCTTGAAGGTCCCCAGGTCGTATCGGTCCGGAAAAATCGCCAGTGGTAAACTATTCCACAGAGAGGTCGTACGCGGAAGAAAATTCCTTGTGAAACGTACAGTGGTGGACCGCCAAGCATCCAGATTTTGTGGATGGTATCGGGACGTTTGCCGCGTAGTGCGTTCACGAAATTTGGCGGCTTGGATTATTTCGAACAATTCCTCAGAGCACTCTCCATAGTATATGCGAAAGAAAATGCAAAGAGATGCAACATCTCTTCGCAGCGCCAGTGAATCGAGCCGATCGGAAAGCACTCGGTCGTCGACTATTCGAGCCGCTCTGCGCTGGATGCGGTCGAGTTGAAGGAGCTGGTATGGGGAGTTCCAGCTCAGAGATGGGAACAGTATTCTATATGCGACCGAACCTGCACCTTGTAAAGTTGCAGGCAATGTGCCGGCATGAAATACTGTCCCGCTCTGCTGAGCACGCCAAGCTTTTTAGAGGCCAATTTGGCCTTCTCTTCCAAGTGACCACGAAACTGCACGTCACCCGATATGTCGACGCCGAGGATTCCGATACTGGCTGAGGCAACAAGGGGAGTGCCTTAAAACTGAGGAGATACGACAAAGGGGTTCTTTTTGGCGGTAATCATTTTTATTATTATTAATTTAGTATTATTTTGCTTCCCTTTTTTCAAATAATTATGTTCTAGTGGTGATTTTTGAGATCAATATTGCATTGTACTACACCTGATTATTATAATTATGTAGGTAATCTTACAAAATAAACCTTTAAAATACCACAGAAAAGTTATTTTTGTCATTTCACTGTCACAAATCGTGTTTTTATTTTAACATCCTCCGTGATTTGATCAAACCCCTTAGGGATTTGGTCAAATCCCTGTTTTTATCATATCCCTGCGACATATACATCGCAGGAACAAAAATGTTTTGAAGTCCGATGTAAAGCACTGCAGCAGCGTGGCAGTTTAATTGCGCAACATGGACCTAGAAAAAAGGGCGGACAGAGTCTCGATAAGAAACAATTGACGCACCGCAATGGCGGTTGTTTAACTATGTGTGAGTAACTACGCGAGCGCGGATTGGAGCGTCATGGCGGCGGTAGACTTACTATGGTGTGCATGTGTGCGTGCCGGCTTGTTTGTATTAGCGAACTGATTTACTATGGGTGCGTCAGTCATTGTTTTAAGAGACGGCGTCTGCCCTTTTTTCTAGGTCCATGTTGCGCAATTACCCTCTCAGAAGTAATGCCGGCTATACATGTTGGCCGAACGAAGGCGAGTATCAATGTATAGACAGCCCATTTGTCTAGCCTCGCCATTGCTCGTCGCCGCTCGCCAAGATGGCCGAGTGCAGGCGAGCGCCAACGTGTATACGGTTTGTTTGGCGTGCCTTGCTATCACTCGGGATCGCTCGCCACGACTAGTCTCACTTCGTAACAGTGTCGGTTTTGTCTGCACAAATCAAAGGCGCTCGCCTGCACTCGGCAATTCGTGTACACATGTTCTCTCTGGTTTCGATGGTGTTGGTGCTGTTAGCGTATGCGGCTCCTACAGCTTCATCGGTCTCAGGGCTCGCGGCCTTTCAGGCACCTTGAATTTAAAAAAGGTTTTTCTGTGTCGAACTGCATCGTAAGTAATTGCATAAAGATGTTCGCATACGTCCGTTTAAAGTGCACGTAATTGAGTTAAACGGTCGTCCGAACATGGGAGTGGCAGTTTTTTTGGTATTGAGCGTGTATCTTTAGGTTAATATTGTACCATATAGTTTATCTATTTTGTTCTATATTATGCTATATTATGCCACTCTACCAGCGTACCTTGAGTAGAACAGAATTTAATTATGATAAAATATGAATTAAATTAATGCTAAACAATGTATGTACTTTGATTAAAACTACTTTTACGGATTTTATCGCGTTTTATTTTAAATTTAATTATTTTTATTTTTAATTCCCGACGTTTCGGGTGCTTTCCATGGTCACGGGGGACTGAGGTGACTGACGTCCCGATGTTATTGTTAAACCCGGAGTACCTTCAGCTTTTTTAATTATTGCTTATGGTCCGATCTATGCAAAATGAACTGACTGTGTCTTGAAGTCTTGAAGTGGTATGCTTGGGCTTAGTTTTAATTTTATTGATTATAGGGTCCCAAGCAGGTGATAGTACCCAGCCTCCTTCTCTATTGAAATTAGGATGTTTTTTAATTTCAATAGCCTCACATATCATCCCTGATTGGAATCAGTGTTCTTTCGCGAGAATTTGTGGTCTATCAAATCTGATGTAATGGTTGGGGCCGTTTAGGATATGATCACAAACTGCAGACTTCCCGGAACGTTGAACGATGTCTGTCGGGAATTAAAAATAAAAATAATTAAATGTAAAATTAAACGCGATAAAATCCTCATAAGTAGTTTTAATCAATGTGTAGTGTTCGCGTAAATATAAGAAATCATAACGTATGTACTTTTTATGTACGTGTAGCTAACGTTCCGGCCCCTGGCTAACCCGCCCCCTCTCCCTTGTAATCCGATATGCCTTTAACGAGAGTCGCGTTATGTATACACTACGGGGAGAGGTGTCCTCAGTCTCAGTTTAAATGTGACTATGGTAGCGGCCTAGCTGTTTACTGTTTACGTATTAATTGGACATCACATGACTTTTTTAGTTTTTATTATTTTATATGTGATATGTAATTTGTCGGATTAAAAGGTACTTTTCAAAAAGTTACTATCAGGGGCTGTGGCATTACTCTATAGTCCGCTCTGTAGTCGTTTGTAGACTTACTATGAATGAAGGCCAGAAACACCTTATTACCTCCTAAGAGATGTGGAATATACCACCTCGTATATGATGTAAAATTTGCACCCGGTGGCGGGAGGCAGAGTCAAAGTTGTAAAACATATTGTATGTACTGCAATCGCTAATCCGGCAAATACTATTATATATATATATATATATATATATATATAAATATATATATACCTACTAATTTTTTTCTTTTATCATTCTATTTTATAGATACAACATTTGAAAGCTGTGATAACCTTACAAGAAAAGCTTAAAGCGAATATAAATAAGTAAGTATTTAGAAAGTAACTACATACTACTAAACAAAGAAATTTATGTTTACTAACGCTGACAAACAAGCACACTGTCCATATGGTGGTAGTTTTATATCCTGGATGCTTAGGCCCGTAGACATGTCTATACAACATTAAGAATTAAAATGTTTGCGCTTAGGACTAGGGTGAAATGCCTTGTTACAATAAAATAAAAGGGGTATCCGGCTTATCACAAGACTACAAGAGTATTATGCTGCTATTTCACGCATTTTATGGTATTTTATGCAAGCGTGCTCTATGGCCTCAGGCGGCAAATTTCAAGGAGCTATAATAAAGAAAATTTCTAAATGCTAAAGTTAGAATAGTCCTAGGACTAGATTAGGATTATTTTATGAAAATTATTTTATTATTTATGGGTATATATATAGTATTCATATTTAGTTAAGATCATCTTTAATCATCATCATCATCATTACAGCCCTTCATAAGTCCACTGCTGAACCCTCCAAGGAATGCCACAAAGTACGATCCTGAGCCACCTGCATCCATTGACTTACTGCAAGTCTTACCAGGCCGTAACTCTAACTAATGGCCCATAATTATTATCATTACAGAATAATAAATTCCACTGCTAAATATAGGCCTCCCATCATAGGGGGATGTTTGCATATTCGCCACGCTTGACAGGTAGTAACCTCGTTTTTTATTATTTTGTGATGTCATCAAAAAATGCTGCTGCTCATGTTCTGTTCTAGTTTCCATCTGTCTACGATACCCCCTTCATGATATGGGGTAGTGCAGGGGTTCCCAAAGTGTGAAGAGGGGCGCCGTGAATCGCTGCTGTTTATCATTCTCTGCAAACTTGACTTATGTATTCGCGGGTACAAAATAAACCAGATTTTCATTCATTTCACATTTTCATCAATTTGGAGCAGGAAATGAGAGTAGCGGTGTCAAGCTTTCAAAAAATGTGTGGAGGTCACCAAGTTAACACGTCATATTGACTAAGAAGCCTTTGTATTTTATTTACCATCTTTTAATAACTATACCTAGTACCATCGTACTCCATTTCGACTTGATAGGGCGTTGAGGCAAAATACTGGACCTGTAAGTGCGCCGCAAACTGAAAAAGTTTGGGAACCTCTGGAGTAGTGGGTTCTCGTTTGCCGCGCCGCTACTACACGCCAGTTATTTATTTATTACATTTTGTTCTTATTATAGAGCTACTTAGGGTCGAAATGGATATTATGCAAAGTTATGATATTTGACGATAATATCACAAACATTTTATTGAAGAATACCTAATATTAATTATTATACAAATGTCACAAATCTTTCTAGAAATTCGTGTTTTATCATTATTAATTATTTCAGAATGACGGACGTTCAAGAATTGTTAAAATCTATGAAAGCAGAGAAAGAGTCATTGCTAGTGGAGAGAGACAAGGGCACTTCTGGCGAGGCGGGAATCTTGCAGGAGTTCAATCTGCGTCGTCTTAACCGAGAAATGAACCTGCTCTGTAATGAATACGAGTCACTGGTCGCGCAGAACAATACCATCGAGGATAAATTAACGCAGCTAGAATCCAATCCACCAAGGTATTTTTTTGTATATTGCAATATTCTGCTTTAATATGTATTTACATAACCTGATACTCATGTATGTGCCCTGTGATTACTCTTAAGTAAATTATATTTATTTTACTTTTGTATTCTTATATCAATTTATTGTTCTTTACTGCAATGAATCTCTTTATCAATTCCAAGCTAGACTGGTAGAAAAAGCCTCAGGCAGTAAGTCCACCTATACTACGCGTGTATATGAAATTTTAAATATATTAAATACATAATCCCATCTCAGATATTGCATTGCATATGCATATACATATACATTAGTGGTTCATGTATAGAATTTAAGTTTTTTTATGATTGAATTGATATGGTATTTATACCTACAAAAATACATAAATAGAAAAAATTTTAGTGGCAGGGTAACTAGATAAACATGTGCACGTTCTGAACGTAGCTCCTAGTTTTGGCCATTACTTACTTATGAATAATAAGTTAAAATGATATTGAAATACGATTCTGACCTATCAAAGCGGTTTTTTTAATAGAATGTGAAAAAGAAAAAGGGTGACAAACGAGCACACAGTCCACCTGATGGTAAGTGCATGCTGTGGTTCAAGACATCTAAATTTATCCTATATTAAAAATCAAAATGTAGATGCTACGCCGCCTCTGAAAACTAAGTCGGAATGCCTCATTCTAGTAAAGAAGGTCACCGGTTCTCTACACTCAGCACACGGAACACAGCAACATTAAACTGCTATTTTACGCTAGTATTCTGTGAGAGCATAGTCCTTCGAGCCCTCCCCGGTCGAGCAGTTGCATTCGGGCTTAAACCATAATAAAGATGCAGCGCGGCTCTACCACGTAAAATTCGTAAATTCGTACATACCGTGCTGTTAACACTACTAACGCTTTTATTAACAGCTCCTAATATTAAAATGCTTACACTAGGAGTCGTTCACTACAGTAGTCTAAACAAAGTTATGAACTTACGGCTTCGCACGACCGAAATTTCATAATGTGTAACTATGGAACACTATTATTAGGATTAACAACGCATCTACTTTTTGATACTTTATCGCGGAAAGACTTAATAGTGTCTTTGGGATACAGCATCTATTTACCGTTAAGAGTACACCGTCTAACCTATCCTTATTCTATAAAAGAGATGTAATATTAGTTATAATAACCTTACACACGTAGTAAAATAGAGGCGTGAGTAGTTATGCTTATGAAAGTGGTAAAATTTAAAATTTGTACAACAGACTTTAATGTGAATAAAATGAGAACATCGTCCTTGTATTCGAAGTCAATTAAATACGCATTATTAAGGATAACTCAGAAACTACTGGTCAGAACTTGATCAAATTTATATCAGACCACACGAGAAGCACCAGCTTTTAAATAAAAAAGAATTATCAAAATCGGTTCACCTACAAAAGAGTTCTAAGGTATTCACGCATTTTTTTATAGGAGAGGGGGCAAACGAGCATACCACTCACCTGATGGTAAGTGATTACCGCCGCCCTGAACAGCTGCAACACCAGGGCGATTGCGGATACGTTGCCGGCCTTTTAAAAAGGAATAGGCTCTTTTCTTGAAGGTCCTTAAGTCGTATCGGTCCGGAAAAATCTCTGGTGGTAGTTGATACCACAAGGAAGTTGTGCGAGGAAGAAAACTTCAACATAAAATATTCAGTCGAATTTAGAATCTCCTTCTTATTTTGAAGTCGGGAACGCGTGTTGGCGGCATCACTGCCCTCAAAATATTTTTTATTTCTTGGGCATGTAGGTTTCCCTACGATGTTTACCTTCACTGTCAAGTACGTGGTAAATCAGCAAATAAAATTCAATTAACAATATAATTAGGGACCGTATTATGTATGTTCGCGTACTGTAAAAATTTAAGGCCGTTGCTTATTTCCAGAACTACAAGGCCCATTTTTAATTTTATTTCATTCTATTCCATTCTATTTATTCTTATTCCATTTTAAAATAAAATTTGGAATTGTAAATTACGAATTATTCCTGCAAATTAAAAGCTTGGCGTGCTCAACAGAGCGTGACAGTATTTCATGCCGGCATACCGCCTGCAACTTTACTAGGCGCAGGTTCGGCCACACATGGAATACTGTTCCCATCTCTGGGCTGGGGCTCCCCAGTACCAGCTCCTTCCACTTGACCGTATCCAGCGCAGAGCGGCTCGAATCGTCGACGACCGAGTGCTTTCCGATCGGCTCGATTCACAGGCACTACGAAGAGATGTTGCATCTCTTTGCATTTTCTTTCGCATATACTATGGAGAGTGCTCTGAGGAATTGTTCGGCTTAATCCTAGTCGCCAAATTTCGTGAACGTACTAACGCGGCAAACGTCCCGATACCATCCACACCATCTGGATGCTTGGCGGTCCACCACTGTACGTTTCAAAAGGAGTTTTCTTCCGCGTACAACCTCTCTGTGGAAGAGTTTACCACCGGCGATTTTTTCGGACCGATACGACCTGGGGACCTTCAAGAAAAGAGCTTACTCCTTTATAAAGGGCCGGCAACGCACCTGCAATTCCCCTGGTGTTGCGGTTGATCATGGGCGGCGGTAGTCACTTAACATCAGGTGAGCCGCATGCTCGTTTGCCCCCTCTTCTATAAAAAAAAAATTACTGCATAAAATATTAATACTGTACTGTGTAGTGTTCGCGTAAATTTAAGAAATCATTATTGTATTTAATCTTAACAACTTATGGAACATATGCGTACGGAAGTAGTAATACCTTTGAATTTATGACTTTTTATTTAATATTCCTTAAACTTTGTACATAAAATAAAATGTTTGTTTTAAAATGTTTGTTTTTGTCCATAAGTTCGGTGTACCTGTCGGTGCGCGACCGCCAGATACTGGATTGGCATTTTGCTAATTTGGAGTTTGCCAACGCCACTCCCCTCGGCACCTTATCGCTAAAGCATTGGGACCAGGATGATGATTTCGAGTTCACCGGCAACCATTTAACAGGTAATTCAGTTTTTAATATCTGTATTTTTTGCATTTACTTTTTTAACTAGAATTAATGTATAAACGCTCGCACGGAATATTCGCGAAAAACAATGGTATAATACTGCTGTGTTTATATCTGTCAGAGGACCCTAAGCCTCTTTTAGTACCGCATCTGTTTTTTGGAATCGAGAAAGATTTAGATGACTTTGGGCGACAACAACTATTACCATCAGATGGGCTGTATACTCGTTTTGTGCACTTTTATACAAACGGCGATTTCCTTGTTAGTGACCTTAAAATATTTTTAACAAAAGGTAAATCAAGCGTCGTAAACTTTATGAAAAATACTACTATAACATTATACAGACATTATTACAAAAGTGTTTCTTTTTTCTTATCTTGCATTTAGTTACTTGCATATGGTATAGCTTTAAGGCATAATAAGCTGGTAAAACGTAGCTTGACATTGTAAGTAGTGGAAGCTCTACCAAGAGCGCTTGTTTTGAATTACACATTACATAAGCGACAAGACGCTAACATAACACTCAGCAGTCTCCAGTGCCGGAAGCCGGAACGTCTGAAATAGGTAATTGTTATTTTAACCGCTGAGGTACAATGCTCCTAGCGATAAATTAATACGTTGTAAGTAGCAGGTTTGCGCAGTTCTTTGTGAAAAAAAATGCATGTATCATTATTAAATGACAAAGAGTTTTAAGTATATTATTTTCTTTTATAATTTCTGTTGTTTATTTTATTCAAAAACATTTTATCAATACAATTAATAGCACAAGTATAATATTTAATTACAATACATTATTTGTATTTCATGCAGTATGTTTAATACGCATCTTTTCTGTACAAATAAATAATATTGAAGTGTCTTTTTTTAATTTCAAAATGACAGCTTTTAACTAAATGCATATGAAAGTATATACGGTACTTTAACAAAAACACAATTTTTACAATTTTTGTCTGTTTGTTCAGGCTCGTCTCCTAAACGGTTGGGCCGATTTTGACGGGACTTTTACTGGCAGATAGCTGATGTTATAAGGAGTACCTAACTTAGACTACTTTTATTTTAGAATTAGCTGTTCCCCGAGACTTTGTCCGCGTGAAATTTGTTAAAATTGGATCACTTGGGTTTTAATTTTATTTCGCGGCACCTCTATCTTCTTTTTCTAATCCCTGGATACACATTAAAAGGGTCTCCAGTTCTCTTCACTCACCATAAAAACGCAACAGCATTGTATTGCTACTATACGCCGGTGTTCTGGAAGAACGTAATCCTTTCCTACTAAACCAGACACATACTTTAGGTGCATAACATTAGTATTACTTTGTAAACTCTAGATTCTGATTTTTAGAGGTTCTTTGGATATCATATTCTTGGATTTGTATTCGGGAGCTGCTATACGGATTTATACAAAACTCATTTGGCTCGGTTCGGCTTGACTCACTGGCTCTGCGAAGAGATGGTCCATTACTTTGCATATTCTATCGCATATATCCACCAAATTTCGTTAAGGTGATACCTCGAAAATTTGGTGGTTTTTCTATTTCACATATTTTTTTTAAGTATTATAGATTACGAACGAAAATTTTGGCATATGATTTTTGACTATTCGACCTTGGATTGCATAAAAGGAAAACACGATATCATTTAATTTTCTCGACAGAAAAAATTGCAAAGTAGACTCTAATTAGTTACGTTTCTGCATGACACCACAATAATTTTACGAATAAGTTCATGGAATTATTTTTAAGGCATAGTTAATAATCATATCTAGGTTCTCATAAACCATTTTTTAATCCATAACGTATGTATGACTGCACCACAAAACTAGTTGTGCAAATCTATGACGGTGCAAGTGTCGCGTCCGGTGTCAGAAATGGAGAGCAGCAAAAAGTTAAAGATGTTTGTCGCCAAGCCATGTATATTTGGTGTAATACACACATTTTGGCATTAGTTTCATCTAAATCTTGTAACAGGATTGGGGAAGTCGGCACTTTTTCGGCCCTTCAGCCTTTATTTAATTTTTTAATAACAGCATAAAACGGTCGTCTTTTTATGATCCGCATTGCAGTAAAAAATGCCTAATGCCTCCGCAACTCGTTGGAAGTACACGTCACGAATTGTGAATATAGTATTCAAACAAAAAGATAATCTGATTAATTTGTTTTCTGATATGTGCGACAATCCGCAGAACTGGGACAGCGATACGATCTTGGCCACCGAGAATTAAAAAACCATTGCGTTCATTTAATGTCAATTTTTTCTTTTAATTTTCCACCGAGTATTTGAAAAAAACCGACTGCTTGTACAATATTTTACATAAATAACAAGTTGATGTCGGCTATTGCAGTAATAAAATAAAGGAGTTTCAGACATGATGGTTACGTTCTGAATTTCAGTCAAATTTTTATCTCATTTATAAAAACACATTACAAAATAATTCTGCTCATTGGTTGAGACGCAATGATCGCTGTGCGCAGACAGAACACAAACGACTTTTTGTTGAAATCATTGATAACATATCTTCAGAAATTAATGGCGGATATTCTGAAATTTTTAAATTAAAAATTTTTTCAATTGTTCAACAACAAACTATTCGAAAAGTATCGTTCACATTTTCCTTTAGAGGCATTAGATTCATTATTTGAAAATTACGCAAACTTCGCATCAGCTATATGTTCAATTATAGCTGATGTGAAGAATCGACGCTCCGGGAAGTCTGCAGTCTGTGAACACGTACAGGATCGCCCCCGTCACTACATCAGATTTGATAGACCACAAATCCTCGCTAAAGAACACCGATTCCTTCCAAGGATGATTCGCGAGGCTATTGAAATCAAAAAAACATCCTAATTTCAATAGAGAAGATGGCTGGGTGCTACTATCTGCTTGGGATCCTATAACGCTTATTTCCTCTAAAATTAAACCTAGGTCTCATACTTTATGCTGCTGTTCAAATTGATATTTTTAATTCGTATGGTAATATAAATATTGAGTTTATAAAACCTTTAAATACGCCTGACTTAATTAAACTTTAATACTAAAGAGTCCTGTACCTATATTTAAAGTATGGAGAAATGTTTATGGAATATTAAATTTCATTTTTAAAGATTTTTACCTTTTCCTCGCCAATTAGCACTTCAACACACTTATATTCATCACAATGAACACTATTATCCTCTCATTTTCACCGAAAATCTTCGAAAAAGCATAAATTTTTAACAAACACAACATAAACAAACATAAACATTGAAATGTGAAGTGAACTTGCATACGAGGGGCCCGCAACCACTTCACTAATCGCTAACGCACTCCTAAACAACTTCATGGCAACGCCAGGCTTGGTGGCTCAATAGTAATTGCTATATAAACATTTCGTAGTTATGTTAGTGGTAGGTTAGAAAGAGAGCGATCGTCTTCTCGAAAGCCCCGTAAAAAGCCCACACGAGCGAGGGAGACAACTAATCGCTCTATTAAAACTCACTTTTTATGACAGCAGCAGTATCGCCACAGAGTACCTTTGTATAAACGTATCGCTAGGGCAATACGAGGTCATCGGTCGACATGTGTCGAACAGTGGAGTGCGCGGCAAAATTGAAATAATTTGAAACAGTATATGAGTTATTTTATTAGTTGATATTATTGATTGATATTATTGATTGATTCAGTTTTAGTAAGGCAAGCCCGGCTTTTCGGCTTTTATGGAAGCTCGCCACTGCACAGTTTGCACTTTCTGGCAGACATATCTCATTTAAAGCCCTAGTTTCGCTTTATCGTTTCTTCAATACGAGTTGGATTGAAGTTGGGTAAGGCCCGCCGCGTGCATTTGGAGATCTGTCTGTTCAGTTGCCTGTATGCTGTCAAATCTGCTGAACACTGCAGCTTCATTTCCGGTCCAACAGCCATGAGATTGAGAGTGTAATCGGAGAGTTTTTGTGTTCTTCTGCGTGGTGGGTCTTGCAGAACTTTGCTCGAAACGCATGGACAGATTATTGTTTAGGTTCAGTGTGCCTCTCGCCATTCGGTGAATGCTGCCAGTTTTCACCCTCGCGATAACTGAGTCATCACTGAACAGTTGCCGTCTGGTCGTCATAATAAAGTCAAATCTTATTTTTTGTTTAGTCTTCGGCTCTCGACCAGGTCCACTTTCTGTGAGGCCGCTTCTTGAAGAAAGAGTTAATCATAAAGAGAAACCTCTTTCTTCGTGAAGTCGGCAAGTTGCTTGGGGTTTTGTTGCCCACCTCCAAATTTCCCTACCTTCAGCTCACCGTTTTCTCTCGTGCTTAATTTTGCGTTGAAGTCTCCCATAAACAGTGTATATTGGGTTTTGGGGGAATGCATGGTTTTAGTTCATTTCCTACACCTCCTCATCCGGATGTTCCGAGGTTGGCGCGTAAACCTATATGACCATCAGCGAATAACCTTTGGTGATTCTGAGTATAAGGTACGCAACCCTAGTCGACACACTCCTAATCTTTACAACGTTGTTAACAAAGGACTTGTGGACGATAAATCCGATACCTGTTTCGGATAGATGGTCGCCCACCCGGTGATAGAACATGTTGCCGTTTTCGAGGATTACCGTATCCTCCCCCTATCTTCGGACCTCGGATAATTCTATAATATTCTAGCGCAACTTGTCTATCGCTTCTTCCAGCTCCAGGATCATCTCTTCTTGCCTACCACTACACGGGATATATGTTCTGTAAAATTAGTTTTATACAATGTTTAGGTTTCCTATTGAAACTTTTTGATTTATTATAACAAAATATTTTTGATTTACCGAAAGTAGTTATTAATAACGGATATAGGCAAAGTCTTTAGGACGAGTGCTTCTTTTTAAAGGACCGGCAACACACCGACAGTTTCTCTGGAGTTGCGGATTCATTAACGTTCACAAGCGGCGGTAGTCACTTACCATAGTATTGTTGCGCGCCTAAGTTGATGTCTGGTACCTGGCACTAGCGCCATCTAGTGTCGGGGAACCGAGCAAGGAGAGCTTTTTAGAAAATGCCGTGCCTGAACTTTCCACGAACAGCGCCATCTAGTATCACATAAAAAACTAAGCTTTCTAGAAAGCCCTATACTCGAACTTTCTGTACCTGGTCGGTCGGGGCTGGTATTTATTGGAATATTCTGGATGTTTCGGTGGAAAAGGCTCATAAAAAGGCCCTGCATGCCGCGATCGGAGCAGTATTGAATTGGCGATACGAGCGAAGCTTTGGAGTGAAATAAAGTGAACTAAAGTGTTAAATGTGAGTAATTATTAGTGTGATTTAATTTTTAATTGGTGTTCAGTAATTAAAGTGTCAATTTTGGTAATTCAGCGGCCGATTTTATTGTCACGAACCTTAAGCTCGTAACAATTGGTGTCAGAAATGGGATAAAATCATGCCGATTTTACCGAAGGTCGACACGCTGGGTGTCCATACCCGAATCGACGCCAGCAAGAGACAGACCAAAGAAGATTCGGTGGTGTAACGCCGCAGACGTCTGAGCGCCAGCCGTCAGTGCGGCGGAGCGGCCAGTCTGAGCCCGTCAGTAGCTCCTACGTCTGTAGCACCTGACTTAGGTGCTCTAATGGTGATGCTACAGGAGCAGGCCGATTGGAAGAGCAGCTACGGGGTGGGCAAGAGGAACAGGCCCGCCGACAGGAGGAACAGGACCGCCGACAGGAGGAACAGGTCCGTCGGCTGGAAGAGCAGCTGCAGCGCGGACAGGAGGAACAGGCCCGTCGGTGGGAAGATCAGCAGGCGGAACAGGTCCGCCGACAGGAGGAACAGGCCCGTCGGCTGAAAGATCAGCAGGCGGAACAGTCTCGCCGACAGGAGGAACAGGCCCGCTGGTTGGAAGATCAGCAGATGGAACAGGCCCCTCGATTGGAAGAGCAGCTGCGGGGCGGACAAGAGGAACAGGCCCGTCGGTTGAAAGAGCAGATGCCCCTCATGAAGGGCCTTTATGCTACCTTTGAGAAAGAGAGAAGGTAGGTGAAGGATAGAGATGCTCAACATGACAACCGCCTGTCGGAAGCTGAAACCCGAATCGGGGAAGCGGAAACCCGAATCGACCAAGTGAACAATAACGTTGACAAGGTGATGGCTGACGTGAAGAAAACGTTGAACGACCTCAAACTTGGAAATGGAATTACAGCTCCCGTAGTAGCTACAACACCTTCGCTACGTGGATTCAAAGTGCCGCCGTTCGACGGGGCTTATTCCTGTTCGGCCTACACAATCCAGTTAAAAGCTGTTATGAAGGCGAACGGCTGGAATAAAAGTCAGGCCATAACTGCTCTCACACTAGGCCTGCGCGCGCAGGCCTTAACTGTTCTAGAAGCTGTCGGTAAGGAAGTGAGTTATGAGCAGCTCCTTGAGGCATTGGAGGCGAGATACGGCGACGCTTACTTGGAACACGTCTTTCGTGCGCAGCTTAAAGACCGCGTGCAACGCATTAACGAAAACCTGCAGCAGTGGGCTCTTGAGGTGGAGAAGCTGGTACGAAAAGCATACCGGCCTGTACCTGCACTCATTGAAGTGAACCTGGTGCACACATTCATCGACGGCATCCGCGACCTTGAAGTCAAAGCTGCTGTAAGGCTCGGTCACCACGTGACGCTTAAGGAAGCCTTGGCCCATGCACTTGAGGTTCAAGCCGTGCGGCAGGATCATCGTTCCCATTGCGTCAGGGAGGTTGCTGCAGCTACAGTTCGCAACCGCAATAATGGATAAAGCCCTAGGTGCTATGGCTGTGGAGAAAGGGGCCATCTTCGATCCAGCTGCCCTAATCGAACTGTGGAAAGGGAAGCTGATTGATTTCGAGGGAATAGCGCAGCTAACGGCACCGCCCAGCAGCGGCAGAATCATCGTTCTCCTCACGTTAGGGAGGTTGCAGCACCTACAGTTCGCGACCACAATAAAAGTTACAGCCCAAGGTGCTGCGGCTGTGGGGAAAGGGGCCATCTTCGACCCAGCTGCCCTAAGCGATCTGGGGATCTAAAAAGGGAAGGTGATCGATCTCGAAAGGGTAGTGCAGCTTACAGCACCGCCCAGCAGCAGCAGGAATACTACTTTACTATCGGACATTACAGCAGGAAATGGCGTGGCAACACAGATGCATTGTCGAGAAGACCTTGTCCTGAAGATTGCAAGCATTGTACAAGGCATTGTACTGTCGTGACCATGTTGACGGTTAGTGTCGCAAATGTACAAGTTGTGCGGCTGTAAAGGAACCTCAGACTCGTAGTAAAGTGCATTGAAATTGTACAATGTTGGTGCACAATGGAAGAGGATAGCCCTTGATGTGGTGAGGCCGTTTCCGGAAAGTGAAAGTGGTAACAAGTATTTCATGGTTGTGATGGATTATTTCACTAAGTGGCCAGAAGTCTTCGCCATTCCAAATCAAAAGCTTTAACAGTTGCAGATAAACTAGTTCATGAAGTCTTCTGTCGTTTTGGAGTACCTTTAGAGATTCACAACGATCAAGAAAGGAATTTTGGGTTTCAAATATTCCAGGAAACTAGCCGAGTTACGGGTACTCATAAAACAATAACGACTTCTTATCACCCGCAATCTGATGGAACGGTAGAACGATTTAATCAGACATTGGAAGGGTACCTAGCAAAAGTTGTAGACAATCGGCAACGAGATTGGGAAAAGCACATACAACCGTTTTTGTTGTCATATCGAAGCGCTGTTCACGAAAGTACATCAGTGACACCAGCTTTAAAACTTCGGAAGAGAATTACGGCTCCATGCAGACCTGATCACCGGGATACCACCTGATGCCCCACGCAGTATAACCGATTATGCAAATGACTTGCGGAACAAAATGAATGACATTTATGAGCACGTTAGACAGTTGGGTCAGCAAATGTCCGAAAAACGATGAAAACCCGGTATGACCGCAAAGTGAACAATAAAGGGTTCGACGAAGGTTCACTAGTATGGTTGCACCATGCGCTTCGCAGCAAAGGTAAATCTCCTAAGCTTCAAGCTAAATGGGACGGCACGACCCGATTTTGACCAGGATACAGAAAGGCGCAAAAGTTACTCCTAAGATCGTCCATGTGGATCGACTGGCGCGTTACTATGGGGTCGATAATGCTCGGAATGAGCATGTCTTAGGAGGGGACAGAGTTGCGCGCCTAAGTTGATGTCTGGTACCTGGCGCTAGCGCCATCTAGTATCGGGGAACCGAGCAAAGAGAGCTTTCTAGAAAATGCCGTGTCTGAACTTTCCACGAACAGCGTCATCTAGTATCGAACAGAAGAAATTAAGCTTTCTAGAAGGGTCCACTCTCGAACTTTCTGAACTAAGTCGGTCGGGACCGGTATCTGCCGGGACATTCTAGATGTTTCGGTGGGAAAGGCGTATTTAAGGTCGCCGAGAGCCGCGATCGGGGCAGTATTGAATTGGCGACACAAGCGAAGGCTTCGGAGTGATATAAAGTGTTAAGTGTGAATAATTATTAGCGTGATTTAAGTTTTAATTGGTGTTCAGTAATTAAAGTGTCAAGTTTGGTAATTCAATCGGCTGTTTTTATTGTCACGAACCCTAAGCTCGTAACAGTATCTAGTCGCAACTGTTCAAATGGCTAGTCGTCGGTAATAATGAATTGAAAAATTAGATCTCTCTATCTCTATCTTATTCATATTGTATCAATGATGTTTGACTACTGTTTAAAATACTACTAATAGTACTAATAGTTTTGGTAATGAACATGCATAAATAAAGTTGTGTAACAACATAAATAGCTTAATCACACAGGTATTCCTTTGATACAGGTCTTCTCCCTATTTAGAAGGAAGGTATGCGTTTACTTCGACCATGTTAGTTGAATATATAATTGTCGGAGGTACTTTTTCTACCTCAGAGTGAAGGTTGTTGATATATCTATTTAGTGATTCCCAGCCCACAGTCGCTCTAGACCTTTTAATATTAGTTGATAGTTTTTGACCATACGCGTTCTTATGGCGCTTCAGAACGCTAATGGCCCATTCGACACCTGGTAGGTTATTGGTAAACCGTTCTACTGCCTTCCTAAATAGAGAGAACTGCGTCATTAGTTCGACAAATTATCATCTCAACCCTTTTAGCGAATAGTAATGTAGTAAGTAAACGCTTTCTATTCAACTGTTTTCTTAAATCCTATGGCTATATATCAAATACTGCTCTGCCTGCCTCGACACTGCCTCTTTGATCTAGTGGTTGTAGTAGTGCGACTACTGATTATGAGGTCCTGCAAAAAAAAATCGATTATTAAGTTTTTCCGTCAAGAATTTCTCAGTAGCCACTCGAAGTCAGGAAGTTGGCGGCGGTGTCTTACTTCCGTGCCTCGGAAAGCACGTAAAGCCGTTGGTCCTGCGCCTGACCTCTCTCTGTTCGTGTCGGTTTACCGTCCCATCAGATTACTAGAGTGAGGGAGGGAATAGAGTGCACCTGTGCTTGCGCATACACTCGGGCACATAACAATAATCCTGTCCTGCGTAGATGGCTAGTCTCCGTTGAGGCAGGCCGCCGTGACCGAAATTCGGTCTGGAACACATTAATTATTATATCAAATACAGAGTGGTGAAGAAAAGGCAATAGTTTCAATGAACAGTTAAATATTTACGACGTGGTTAGTTGTCGAAATCATCGTCAATATTACCAAAAATTTTCAAGGTGCAAATTGTCTTTTCCTTTCACGCCACAGTTGAGAAATAACATTCCAAATTCTGAGAACGTGCTTAAAACATTTCCCAAACAATTGAGCTTCCTGCGTGCTATCTCACCAAGGGCTTGTTTCAAATTTAACATACTCGTAATTAGGAATTTCTTCGAAAGAGATATTTCTTTTATTTTTATGAATCTGGTCGATTATTCTTAATTTTGTTTTATGCCTATTTTCTTAAATATATCCGAACCGAAAGTGTAACTTAGTGTGTCATCTATTTTAGAGGTATACAGGGGAATAAATTTCTATGGACGAAATATCGTCCGAATATCCTTTTAAACAAATAGTCCGTGCTCTTTATTATCTCATTTATGGCGAAAATTTATGATATTTTCCTAAATGTGTCGTTAGTGATCGAAAACGGCCGTTTCAATTTGTTGTTAAAGTAAAATAATTTTTGATTATAGTAATAGAATTGCTTTTGTAATTTCAATAATAATTATACTTGAATATCAAGAGTTGTTATGTAATGTATACATTGTACTCTCTGTTGATTATGCATGATCAACAGCACATTTGCAAGCAAATAGGCCAACATGAAATTACGCACATAAATCATAAACTAATCACTGCGGTGACGATACTGCTTGATCGATGCTGTGGCAAGTGTCGATATCGAAACAAGTCATTAATGCCGAATTGCTAATCACCTCGATTCAACCGCTGTCACTTCAAATACTAGTTGGGCCTATCATTAGTTACCATACGTTTCCGCATAAACTTGCACGATCGATGCGCCATTGTAAGGCACACAAATGATGCTACCGGTTGCAGTAACTCTTCCTTTAAAGGACAGTGGAACTCTTATTTGTTTCCACTTAGGGTTAAGCAATGCGTTTTCTATAGGCATACAATACACATTTATATTTCAAACACAAAGAATTTATTTGCGGGTAACTCGCGGGTAAGGCGATCAATTATTTCTTATTGACCTTCTAGAACTGAAAATATACATATACACTACATTTTTAGGGTTTTCCGTGGTCGAAACATTTTTCACTGCTAAAATACATTTATTGTCCCTTGTGTTGTAAGATTTTGTGTTATTTAAATCACGCGTTTTGTATTGGATCAGTTTTAAAAATGTAATAAACAAGCGCGCTTTGCACTAAATTAACATGATTTATTTAAATTGATATAGCTATACAAGATAGTTTATTCGGTTATTGGTTACAACTAAATTTTTTATAGAGTAATAACTTATCTGTTTATCTATGAGAGAGAAATGCCAGGAGGAATCTGGGCTATATTTTTTTCAAAAAACTTGAATTTCTTTTTTGAAAAATGAAAAATTGTTATAATAAAATCGCTCTTTGATTATCTTAAATCTATTGATAACGCCACATTAATAGATACTATACAGACGAAGCCTGGGCGGAATAGTGGCTTGTATAATGTAGTCTAAAAATAAGAGATTAACGATCATGCTGTATTAAGCTTTGGGAACCCCTATAAGAATGTGGAATTTGCGTATTATATGCTGGTATTTTAAAACTGTATGGCATACTCTTGCGTCGGGCAGGGTTTCGTGTCAATAATTACTATCATTTCCCTCTACAAGATTCCATCTTTTGCCATCGATAAATTATCTACTGACTTTTGTAAATTGTCATAATGACTGTTGCAGCAAACCCGAGCCTTGTATTTAGCTACTTTACACATCTGTACTTCGTAGAATCGTACAATTTTGCCTGCGTTGTTCGCCTTGTTGGCGTTAATAAAGTACATAAACGTAAGAATATTTTCAGAATTATGAAGATAATCTCTACAAAATAATTCTCAATGTTGTTTCGTAACATTTCGTTTGAATACAACAGTTATAGCTTTGCCAAATACGCACAAGGTATAAAAAGGAAATAAGGGAACTGTTGCGGTTGTTATTCAGCTCGAAGATATGTATCGCGACATCCTCGGGACGCCTCCTTTGTACATTGGACGGTGCATGCGTTGTCGGCCATAATTCTCGTCGCTCGCTCGCCCCGGTGTCCGCGGCGTGGGTAGTTGAAAAATGACATCTTGATTGTTGTGCGTTATCCAACTCATGAGAATGTTGACTTGGGATCGTCGCGTGTACGGCTATTGTGGATGCTCGCGGCCGCTGCGCTGCTTATACAAATTGAACGATTGTTACAGTTCCATGGAACTGCCGCTATCGTGACTTGTCAGGGTATTATTATATTCTCTGGAATATTGTATTTTACGGAAGAGTCCAAAGTATATTGCTTTGGATATCTATGCTTTGACGCATGTGCTCTTTAGTTAAGAAGACGAGGAGGCAATTTATTTAGTAGGTTATATTCAATTAATTTGAAATAATTTTATACAACTTAGAATTAAAACTTTTATGCGATTTATTGTAAGACGCTGTTGACGCGTTGCGATATTTACATACTCGTATTACGACATACATTTAAAACGTGTATCTTCGTTCAATATAATTATTTTTAATTTGGGTCATCATTGTGCTTGCTAGGTATAAGGCCTTTACTCGAGAAACTTTGATGATGGCTAGACATTACCACTTCAGCTTATTGGTCTGTTCGACTACTTCAAATCTTAAAAAAGTTTATTTACCTCCACATTTTATTCTCTTGCAGAAAATACTAATTTCGTTTGTCAAACAACGTTTTTAGTGTTTTTTTTTTTGTAGAATAGGGTGACTAACGAGCACACAGTCCACCTGATGGTAAGTGGTTGCTGCGGCCCATAGACATCTACATCTATCTTCCATTACAAATCAAAATGCAGATGCGTTGTCACCCGGGAGGACTGAGATGGAATGCCTCATTTCCAGTAAAAAGGGTCTCCGGTTCTCTACACTCACCATACGAAATACAGCAGCATTAAGCTACTATTTCACGCTGGTATTCTGTGAAAGCGTGGTCCTTCCCCGGTCGAGCCGACCCATTCGTGCTACAATTATACTACTAATATAATTGCAGCGTGGCTCTACCACGTAAAAACCGTGTTTCGTACCCAAAGGATAAATCGAAGCCCTACTGTCACTCTGCATTCTGTCTGTCTGTGTGTCCGTCTAATAGTCAGTCTGTCATGCTTCTAGCTTTTAGCCAGCTTTCTAGCTTCCAGCCAGCTTTCTAGCTCCAGCTCGTAGACGAAATTAGTAATAGAGTTTAAATCCGGATGTTTGGTGACGACTATAAACACAAAACCGAATAATGAATTTAAAAAAAACTTTTAAAAATCGATATATGGTGGAATAACCAGCTGGCAAGGTATGTGTTAGTGGCAAATAACATGAAAACTCCATCAACATTATTACAACCTAAGTCATCTACTTAATTGGAAACAGAAATTTTACGTATACCTAACCAGTTAAGTTATATTTACTTGGAACGGTGTTTCTTAGCTTAGCGTAAATCGGTTTATTTGCGCCGTACAAGATCGTTTTCAACGTTATCATATATATGTGATTAATGTATTGTTTTGATGATTAATAAGGTACTAGTTAACGTTCCGATAAAAATAGCATCTGACTATAACTCACTGGGTGTACAACTCATGTATTCAAATTCTTGAATACAGCTAAAAACCGCGTTAATCACGACTTATAAGTAATGTTGCTATTTACCAACAACAAATGGCGTTTGTAGCCAGTCTCCGAGGTGGCGTCCGGTACCAAATGATAGTTTTATAGGCGTGCGCGCAGCGGCAACAAGTTTTTGATAACGCCGTTCGCTGCGTAAGGCAATAATAAATGTGATATAGCTGAACTTGTCCTCATTTATCACTCTTTATTTGAATAAGTATCATGACATAGCGCTTTGATAGTGTTGGTGTGCATAGGGATTCTCAACGTTCGCAATGTCGATCGTAATCTGAATCTCGTAACAGTGGCGAATCTCAGGAGAAATTTCCTCTTCGAGGCAAGACATATTCCAAAATAATTGTACTGTCTGATACAATAGTTTACTATACAAAAGAACAATCACTTTCAGAAAGACATCAATTTAAGTACTTGTTAAATTTATATTGAGGTTTGATTTGTCTTATAACGATCATATTATTAATGACTGATATATGCATGTCCTATAAGATTATTTGACTATTTTTACGATTCTTGCCTCGTTTATTTGTTATCTGTTTGATGAGTTCGAAGAGCCCGTATAATAACAAGCTGTAAAATATTCTAAGTTGGTTATCACTAGGGCCCGGATTAATATGTAAATCCATATTTTTATTTGAAATGGCTTTTGTTCTTAATTATATTTTCTACATAAATTATGATATTTAGATCAAGAAAATGCAATTTCTATTTTCCATATTTTTCCATATTTTAAGTATAAATCCATATTTCACAAGAAATTAAGTAAATTTATCCATATCTTCATTATTTTATGTTAGATGAATCAGCAGCTCTGTAAAATACCTAAAAATGAGTTTTGCGCCAAGATGACAGCGGTCACTGAATCGCGCTCGCGTCACCCGCCCCGCACCGCCTTTCCTCACCTGACTCGTGTGTCGTGCGTGCCCCATAGAGGTGGGTCGTCGACGTAATTTTCTTTAACGAAACTAGACCGTCTATTGCCGTTTATCGACTAGGTGATCAACTAGTTGAATTCGTCGACTAGTTAACGCGATAACGGCAGACGTTCAATCGATTAAAGCGCGGTGTCTACGGGCGCAACGCAACGACGACGGTTTTGCCCACTATTCGTCAGTTGAATGAACGGCAAAGTTAGTTAAAATTCAAAGAAATTTGATTTGAGCACAAGGCACTCTGACGGTGTGTGTGGTGTATAAATACCTACTATCGAATTTTACAATCAATCGATTTAAACTTCCCTTCGTACTTTTCCAGGCTTAGGACTAGTGAATAAGTTTTTAAAAGATTTTACTACTATCGTATTTCAGGCGTATTTAGATTTAGAAGATCAACTGATTTTATGTACATATTTAATTATTTACATTTTTTATTTAAATATTTTTATGGATGGGTGTTTAAGGAATATTTTTATTTGCTTTTTTCTTTGTTTTCGTTTTTTATTAATGTATGTACAGAATAATCACATAAATTATTTTATAAATGAATTAAAAAACCTCTCCTTTTTTTAATCTCTCCTCAGGTGTATTTACGTTTAGGACATAATTTGCTCAACTTTGCTTGTCGTTAGTCTCGTTCGCCTTTCATTAATTAAAACATTATAAGACCTGCTTTAGAAAACATCCGTTCGCAAGGAACAGATGTTGCTACAATGTTACAATGGATTACAAATATTTTTTTTTATAAGACCTGCTTTAGAAAACATCCGTTCGTAAGGAACAGATGTTGCTACAATGTTACAATGGATTACAAATATTTTTTTTAATTTGGGTGGACGTAGGTAAGTATTGGTGTTTTCTCCACCATTCAAGGGGGCACGCCAAATGTCCTCTCTGGTCCTTTCTTGGAAGAATTTCTTTAGCTTTGACCTTGCGGCGCGAGTCGACACACTAATTTCAAATTTCTAAACAACGGCAACGTTTAGGCACGGTAATATTATCTAGTTTAGGTAAACAATAGTCCGCCAGACCGTCGACATACTCTTTCACGCAATATCAGAATGCTCTTGCCTTTTCACTCAAACAATTCTATTAAAAAAGAAATATTAACTCCTATGTTATATACTTAAGGTTTAAATTGGTTTGTACAATGATACTAATTCAACGAACGCATGCACTTATATTAACCGGGTATGTTTACGGCGTCGTCGTCGCATTGTTAGTAGATAAGAACGCTGTGGACTCTCAGTTTAGCCGTCTATGAATTCGACTAGATAACGAATGAACTGTAGACCGTCGAAGCGTCGATTGAACGTAGACCGTCTATTTAAACCGTTCGTTGATTCAACGCCCATTACTAGTGCCCCACAGTTCGTAAGTGACGCTCGTAATTGCTTGCCGTGTCGATTTGTCGCGTGTGATTGTATTTTGTTACTTACTCGCATTGCAAAAATGCCTAAGGATAAGCAACCATTGCGGTTCAAATTGGAAAAGTATATCGAAGATTTCCCAAACCAATGCCTAACTACAGATGGAAAAGTACTATTTTGTAATGCTTGTGAAAAATCTATATCCACCGAGCAACGTTTTTTGATATCACAACATGTGTCTACTGTTAAACACAAGCAAAATATTACAAGAAAGAACAAATTTAAGCAACAATTTTTTACTGATGCAGTCGCGAGCAGCTCCCAAAGTTCTACTTTCTCGAAAGAATTATGTGAAGCTATGATATGTGCAGATATACCCTTATGGAAATTGAATAATCCTACTTTTAAACAATTCCTGGAAAAATACTCTGGCAAACGCATTCCTGATGAATCCACACTTAGAAAAAATTATGTGTCTGGTATTTATGAAAATTGTTTGGCTTCGATTCGTGAATATATAAAGGATGGCCCTATATGGGTTGCCATTGACGAAACTACAGATTCTCAAAACCGATGCATTGGCAATGTGATTATCGGACGTCTAGATGAAGAAAATGCCAGCAAATCCTTTTTATTAGCATGTGAAGAACTTCCTAAATGCAACCACCAAACGTCAGCAAAGCTTTTTAATGATGCAATGAGTGTTTTGTGGCCTGATGGAGTTAAACATGAACAAGTTTTCTTGTTACTTAGCGATGCTGCTCCTTATATGGTAAAAGCTGCAAGTGCCCTTCAAGTTTTGTATCCAAAAATGATTCATGTGACGTGCTTGGCTCATGGTATAAATAGATTAGCTGAATGCATAAGGTCTCTGTTTAAAAATGTTGACAGTTTAGTATCAAACGTAAAGAAAATTTTTTTGAAAGCACCAAGCAGGATCTCAAAATTTAAAGAGATGTATCCCGACATTCCTTTACCACCAGAGCCAGTGCTGACTCGCTGGGGAACTTGGCTGACAGCAGTTGAATACTATACCCAGTATTACACTGAAATCAAAACTATTATTTTTGAATTAGAGAACGAGGCTGCTGCTATTTCAATCTCAAAAGAACTTCTCGAACATGACACTCTACGTAACGATTTGCTTTACATAAAAAGCAATTATTGCTTTTTATCACACGAGATAAAGGCACTCGAAAATTCTTCTACTTCTCTAAATGATAATTTGAAGATTATCGAAAATATCGAAAAAAAAGTTTTAGCATCAGAAGGTCCCGTTGCTGAAGTAGCGAGGCAAAAATTAAGCTACGTACTGGAAAAAAACAAAGGATTTAATACCCTAAAGAAAATTAACAGCATGCTGTGTGGAACATTAGAAGGCACCATAGATGTACCCTACTCACTTGAAGAATTATGCAAATTTAAATATGCTCCAATCACATCCTGTGATGTTGAAAGATCATTCAGCCAGTACAAGGCATTGTTTCGTCCGAACAGAAAGGGTTTTAATTTTGAAAATTTAAAGAAACATGTAATTGTATACTGTAATTCAAATAATAATGAAACAGAAGCGAAGTAAAATTGTATTTTTTTTGTTTTCCTTAATAAAAAGTCGATTTAATGTACAATGTCGTTATCTTTTATTATACATATTTTTCCCATATTTGAGGATTTTCAGTCCATATTATATGTACATATTTTGATGTTTTCAATACATATTAATCCGGGCCCTAGTTATCACGGATGAAAATGACGGGTCTTTTTTGTTTAAGTAGATTTCATACATTCTGTAATCTGTTGGCTGTTTTGAAAAGTAGTTGACGTATTCGTTTCTTTTATGTCGCACCTACAGTAAAAGCTTACATTACTGCAGTAAGCAAATGATGGTTTTATAATTTGCCTTTGAGGTTGGTATTTAGTAGTTTTTTTACATTACACATCTGTTTACGTAGTATAATAATACATACAAATTTTAAATTGTGACTTCAGCTTGAAAATGATTAGGAACCATAGGGTCCTAAGTTGATCGATAAAGTCATAGGCGACTAGGTCATTAATTGCAACTGCGTCGTAGCTTATGGAGGCGTCAGGGGCGTAGATGAATAAGCAATGAGTCGACGAATGGCTCTATTAAACCGCCATTGTTCTGGGATCGCTCGAGTTGCTCAAGCGCGTGCATTGTTCGCGTCTCGTAGCTTTCACTATGCGCCGTTGACGTCACTGTGCTTACGACCCAAATGCTTGTAGTGTCAGATATAGTACAATTTGCATTTGTTGAACCTTAAAGAGCGTTTGTGTTCAAGAGTGATGGCAAATAGCCAAGTACTGTATGTAGAGTTGAGCGATTGTTATCTGTAACGGCCTGTCTGGCTATTTTAAATATTTTATTAAGGAATGTCAACACTTTTTTGTTAGATTTTTGAAGTCAACGTTGGGTGTTTAATATGCAAATACTTTTAACTTGCAGGCATAATAACCAACTCTTTCTCTCGATTCTGACTTTAATAAGGCTTTCGATCTGTTGTCTTTCAATACTCGTACTATTGCATTTCCGATGCCTTGGTGAAATGAATAAAGTATTTTTAGAGGAACGAACTTTCTATAGTGGTTATACTCCATGTTATCTGTATGGGTTTTACTTTAATTCGCGAAACCTAATACCTGATGTATCACAGAGGGTTTATTTGGGTCCAATTTTGCTGAATATATGTATAAGTTTGGGGTAAAAAAATTTCGTATTTTATGTACAAATTCAAGAGTTTTTTTTTTTCAAACTTTTATTAAGTTCAATTTTTATATATTTGTGCCATTTCGTTTGATAACTTGTTACAATCTTGTAGGTAGTGACATAATCTCATTGCTGTAGAAATCTTGGGATTTTTGATCAAGAAAAGATAGTTTGACAGTCCTCCGTTAGTTTTGACTTAGTAGTTGTTTTAGTAAGTCCGGTAGTTTTGACAGTCCTCTTTTGATGCTAACCTAACACTACCCAAAGAATTCTGAAGAGACCGCAACAGGTGGAAATCTGAGGGTGCAAGGTCAGGACTGGATGCATTAACACTTCCTTATTTCCTGTCGTATTGTATGTTTTGCCCGGCGGTAAAAGCTCATAATTAATGATGCCCTTCCAATCTCACACACTATCATCTTATTGCGTGTTAATCCGGGTTTCGCCACGGGGTTCACACAGGGCTCGGTTCTCAAAGCACTCCTCTCCCTGGACATTCACAAGTCGAGTGGGCCTGACGGCATCCCCCCAATTGGGCTGAGGACGTGTGATCCAGAGTTGGTACCGATCTTAACATGTCTTTTCCGGTACTCTTACTCCCTTAGCGTAGTCCCAAAATCATGAAAGACGGCTTTCTTTCACCCGATTCCTAAAAAAGGCGACCGATCTGATCCGTCCAACTACAGGCACATCGCCATCACCTTCTTGTTCTCCAAAACAATGAGTCCATTGTAAACTGCCAGCTCATGAGGTACCTTGAGAATCACCAGCTGAGTAGTGATCGTCAATATGATTTACGTCGTGGTAGATCAGCTGGTGATCTTATAGATTGGCGGCGGTAGTAGAGTTCAATAGGGAGGCATTGGCCGTTAGTTTGGACATTGCGAAGGCATTCGATCGGGTTTGGCACAAAGTGCTTCTTTTGAAGCTCTTTTCCTATGGGCTTCCCGAAAAATTGTGCAATTGGATCACCAGCTTTCTTGCAGATCGGAGCATCAAGGTCGTTGTTGACGGTGCAAACTCCGATTACAAGCCAATTAATTCTGGTGTTCCACTGGCTGGAACACTGCGTGGAGGCTGCGTGCTATCACCATCGCTATTCCTTCTGCACATCAATGATATGTTGCGAATCGGCAACAATCATTGCTATGCAGATGACAGCACTGGTGATGCTCTGTACACCGGCCGTGCCAATATTTCTCGGGAAAACTTCTCAGAATACCGGGATAAACTTGTGTCGGAAGTCGAGTCTTTGCTGAACAAAGTCTCAGATTGGGGGCGACTAAATCTAGTACAGTTAACCGCTAAAAAGAACCCCTTTGTCGTATCTCCTCAGTTTCAAGGCACTTCCCTTGTTGCCTCAGCCAGTATCGGAATCCTCGGCGTCGACATATCGAGTGACGTGCAGTTTCGTGGTCACTTGGAAGAGAAGGCCAAATCCGCCTCTAAAAAGCTTGGCGTGCTCAGCAGAGCGGGACAGTATTTTATGCCGGCACACCGCCAGCAACTTTACTAGGCGCAGGTTCGGCCGCACATGGAATACTGTTCCCATCTCTGGACTGTGGCTCCCCAGTGCCAGCTCCTTCCACTTGACCGCATCCAGCGCAGAGCGGCTCGAATCGTCGACGACCGAGTGCTTTCCAATCGGCTCGATTCACTGGCGCTGCGAAGAGATGTTGCATCTCTTTGCAATTTCTTTCACATATACCATGGAGAGTGCTCTGAGGAATTGTTCGGATTAATCCCAGCCGCCAAATTTCATGATCGCACTACGCGGCAAACGTCCCGATATCCACATCATCCACATCCACACCATCTGGATGCTTGGCGGTCCACCACTGTACGTTTCACTAGGAGTTTTCTTCCGCGTACGACCTCTCTGTGGAATAGTTTACCACCGGCGATTTTTCCCGACCGATACGATCTGGGGACCTTCAAGAAAAGATTTCGTTAGATTCACTCATTTTTGGGGGACAGAAAAACATTTGAAAAATGGCAACAATGTTTTTTTTTAATTCTTCTTAATGCCCTTTATGATATTTTTGATATTTGAACCAGCCAGTTACAAGCAGTTCAACCAAATAAATTTTTCTTCAATTTTTTACAAACATAATACGAAGAAACTTTATCCCCGACCTATTATTAGTTAATTATATTATAAGATCTTCTAAAACGTATGATAAAGTGTAGGTAAGTTAAGTTAATGATTTCTTGTATTTACGCGAATACTACACTTGAAATGGTACTATTTTTACGGATGTACCTTTAATTTAAACTTTTTGATTCTCAAAGCTTAGGGTGCTTAACTTGCGATAAAATCCGTAAAATTATTTTCATTTAATCAAACTCAACTTGAGTTGTTGACGCAATTCAAAATGCTTCAAAAGACCTTGACGAGCTTGTCGAATGGTGTAAACACGATAAAAATGGACTCATATTTATAAAAATGCATTTTTCTGCTTTTTCTTGTTTTACTACTCTAAAACCATTTTGTTCGTTCGGATTAAAGTCTCCCATCTCAAGACTGCAAATTGGTGAATAGATATAGTGCCCGACTAGATATTAACGCTGACTCAACTGACAAAATGATTTTGTTATAACTCCCATATAATGAGACATTATTTTTTATTTTCGATACTTATATTTATAATAATTATATCTACATCCTACTTTTAAAGTAGTATGTTAACATGAAGTCTTTACCTATAAATTTTTTTAACACCTAGATTTTGTGATATGCAAGGTATAACCTATTTATGTACTAGTGTAACAAATGTTTGTGAATCAAGAAAGCAAGAAATAAATCATAAATATTATAACTTTTATAACTTAATCAGCATTAAATAGAAAATGTATAAGAGTCTTGTTAGTTCATAGGATAAACACTCACTGTGCAGTCTGGAGTTGAGCGCCGAGGTTGGGTGATGAGTGTAGAGCTGATACTTTCGCTCAGGTAATGCTTTTAAATGAACTTTTGCACCACAGTTAGATGGCCAGAAAATCATATATTTTTAGAATAGTATAATTAAAAACAAGACTTCAGTATTGAAAAAAGCCACTAAGAAATCCAGCGGGATTTTCTTTACTTGATAGATTAAAAAAAAAAACATTCACTTATTAAAAAAACGGGCGGTTTTTCTTGCCTGAAAAAGATATACTACTAAAAAAGATTTTTTATTTTTTTATTTGAACATTTTAGTCGCTAGTTATAAAAGTGTATAAAACAACATTTTACGTTTTGTGATTAAATCAAAGATTTTTATTATTTGAACATTTTAGTGGCCGGTTATAGAAGTGTCTAAAACAATATTTTACGTTTTGTGGCGTGAACTCCCGAAAGTCGACTCGATAACTTTTAGTTCATTTTAATTGAATCACCTCATGAATGATGAGATGAAGTGATCAAATCCAGCAAAGTTATTGCGCCGCTTGAGGAGGGTCGCGGCTAATGCTTCATGGCTCAGAGCCTTAATGTGTCCAAAGGACCTGACAGCGATATGAAGAGACCGGTCCCGGCAAGTACGTTGTACAGAACCACGGGATGGTCGCTTTCTGGTGAGTCAACGTTGAAAAATCGCAAATCTTCGTATGTGAACCTAAAAACAATCTCGACGAAGTAAGAAAAGTGCAAATTAGTCTATGGTCAGTCAGGGGGAGGTTACTCGACGCAAATACATGCAGCCATCGCCCAGCCCGTGGCCCTAAATTACTCCATGATCACGAAGAAGACTGGCATAAGGTATTGTTCTCCGTTGAAGCTAGGATATTCTTGTATGGTGTTGACCGAGGTCGGTAACCGCTGCGAAGGCGAGACCATATGGTGTAGAGTAAAAATCTGCAACTTTGTCTTACGACTGTGAGAAGAGGAATGATTTCGTCGAAACTTAGGCCATACTTACAGTCCCTTTAGTGCCAAGTTGACTATCGGTATATTGAAGTGTAAAAGTGATTGTACTGTAGGGCTATAATGGCTATCCCAGTATAAAACCAGAGTACGAAACCTATCTAACTGCACAAAGGTGTAAGATATTTTTATAGGACAAAGGTGATAAAAGAGCACACCATCTACCTGATGGTAAATGGATACGGTGTACGATTTATCCTCGATGAATAATCAAAATGCAGATGCTTTGTCGCCCCTGAGTATTAAGATAAAATGCCTCGTTGCCAGTAAAAAAGGGTCTCCGTTTCTCTACACTCATCATACGAGCATAAATATGATATTTTACGCTAGTATTCTGTGAGAGTGTGGTCAGAACATGAGTACTACTTAATGACCTCAATAGTGCCTCCCATGGTTCTTAAAATGAACGTGGAAAAGACAAAGCCAAAGCTAAGTTGATTGTCGGTATATCGAAGTGCTGAAGTGTTTGTACAGTGGGGCTACGATAGCTATCCGAGTATAGAACCAGAGTACGAAACCTATCCAACTACAGAGAGGTGTAAGACAGGGTGACGTAATATCACCGAAACTCTTCACCGCTGCATTGGAAGACGTTTTCAAGCTACTGGACTGGAAAGGATACGGTATTAACATCAATGGCGTGTACATCACTCACCTTCGATTTGCCGACAATATAGTCCTTATGGCAGTGTAATCGCTGGAGGACCTAAGCACTATGCTCAACGACCTCAATAGTGTCTCCCAACGGCCTATCCGTTGGGAGACACTATTGAGGACATATCTTCTTCTTCTTAAGATGAACATGGACAAAACAACGATCAAGTTTAATGTCCATGTCACACTTATGCCGGTAGTTGTTGGGAGTACTAAGCTCGAAGTTGATGACGAGAATGTTTCTCTGGGCCAAGCAAGTCCATCTTTGACCGCGAGGTCAATCGACGGATTCAAATCGGCTGAGCAGCGTTCGGGAGATTACTACTACACATCTCGTCAAGTATACGCGTATTGCCAGTGATGACTCATGGACACTGAGACGTGGTCCTTTACTGCTGGCCATATGAGAAACTCAAGGTCGCTCAGCCTGCTATGGAACGGGGTAATCTCGGCGTTTCTCTCCTTGACAAACTTAGAAATGAGGATATCCACAGTAGAACCAGAGTAACCGACATAGCCCATTAGTAAGGGTCTCTAGTTGCAGCCTTGTACCGGTAGTCGATGGATCCAGATGGTTCCGGACCGTGCTTTGTGGCATTCCTTGTAATGATTAATGATGATTACAAAATTATTTACAATATTGTTGTAATATATATATATATATATATATATATATATATATATATATATATATATATATATATATATATATATAATAGACTGTGTTCGGGATGACGTTAACTTTAAGGTAAAGTGAAATTGTAATAATTAAAAAAATACAATGACTATTTGTTAAATAGGTAAAGAAAGACAAAATAGATACAATCATCACCATAATCGTCTACACCGTTAATATCGTAGATTTATCTGTTTCTGTTTTAACACATAAATGTGTTGTTTTTAATCCTATATTACCATTTTAATCTGTACTTAGTATGTTTGGTAAAAGTATAAATGGGTTCTTATTGTATTCGCGTGGTTGACAGCTGTGCTATTAAATTTACTCTCGATTGTCAGCAAAGCAAAATACCCTAGTGTTAGAATAAGCGAACTATAGTCAATTACTTAACGTAATCTGACTTGTTTTATAACCTCTATATATCACAGTTACGACTTTGCAATGGTGCAGAATGAGTGCCAATGACCGTAGGCTATATATTTAAGGACCAATATAAATTTATTTTGTGCCCGTATTATAGTTATTAGTCCTTTTCCAACATTGTAATATATCAATAAAACTGAAGCGTCTATTCGTAATATTGAAAAAAAAAACTGGTATTTATTAAGATCAGTGGACAAGACATAAGTAACCATTAAGTAGAACCTTTGTACGAACTTACTGTAAGACTGTTTCTGTATCTTGTGTGTACATAAATAAATTTAAAAAGAAACATTTCTAAGATAATTGTCTCTTTGTCTCTCTGTCTGTCTGTCGGGGCATGTTTTATCTTTGGATTGGCTGAAATACTTTTTAATGGAACGTACGGATAGAGAGCAATGCCTAGAAAAAAATCTTCAAGTTTTCGGATAAAATATAACCTAAAGCCCAGGCTTTAAAAAATCTTTAAGTTTTTCGCATGACGTAACTTTTTCTTTCTTCTTTTTTAATATTGTTGAACGTGATAAACGTCATATTAGTTTTTCCATTCGATGTTCGAGTTAGACTAAATTAATTACTAATTTTAACTAAATAACTCTTTAACTATAATCATTTAAATTTTGATTATTCTACGCTAGTTCTCCGGGCCTCCGCTTCAACTTTCCGCTCATTGTTAAAGTTGTAATCCTCTTTGTAAACCCTAATTGAATTCACTGTTATGCTAATACCCTGATTTCCCATCTTATTTCGTTAATAGAGGACTGTGGTAAACCAATTAAAGGGAACGTTTGTGGATTACTCAACTTTCCGTATACGGATAGTTTGTGGGTTCCTTTTACACGGGAAATTGAACGTTTATCTAAGCCTTCGCCAGAAATATGCACTAGAATTGCTTATCGTCTTCAAATTTAATTATTAAAATAGTCCTAAGCAGGTTCGTACATTTGTAAGTATGAAATATAGAATTTAATATGCGAGTTTTGGGTAGTGCTTCGGCGGGTTGCGGCGAGGTACGTGTGCGGTGGTGCACATGTCGCTTTATTGCGTATTTCAGAGGGCTTTACATTCCGCTCTTGGACGCCGACTTCTCTAATAGTAGCGTTTTGCGGTTTTATAAACGCTACTGCGAACTGTATTAAATTCCGCTGGCGACTTGAATGCTTCTTCTAACTCTTACTTAAGTCACCAGACTTCTATTTAATTTTCATATTTTGGCTAATTCATAACTTTTCACTGACTGTTGATTGGCTAGTGGTTGTATATCTCGCTTTAGGCTAAAATCAATTTAGCCTTTCCTGTCAAAAAAGTTATAGTAGTAGCCCGGACCCCGGAGTAGGGACGTTGGCAGGGTTTCACCACCGTGCCTCTCAGAACACGTAAAGCCAGACCTAGCGGTCAGCCGCCGTAGAGTCTACATCACCTGAAGATGCCTCGTGTAGAGGCGAAACACGTGTCGTATTATCGTCGATGGTGTGTCTTTCCTAGAATAGTGGTGTTGGGAGTAGTGGTGTTGAGAGTAGTGGTGTTGGGAGTAGTGGTGCTGGGATTATTGGTGACGGGATTAGTATACGCAATTGAGGGAGGGCAGGATGTGTTCTTCAAACTAGGTAAGACACATCATTTTATTTAATTGGGCGGATGGTTGCAAAGTAACTATTAATACCTTTATTACAATGGATTTCCGCAAAGTAACGCCTGATTCTATCAATTACACCTAAAGCCGTTGTTCTTGCGCCTGATCTCTCTACTATATATAATATATATGATAAAAAATGTACTTTGATTAAAACTACTTTCACGGATTTTATTGCGTTTTATTTATTTTATTTTTAATACCCGAAGTTTCGGGTGCTTTCCAGCACCCATAGTCACGGGGGACTGAGGTGACTGACATCCCGAAGTCAAAGTTAACCCGTAGTACCTTCAGTTTTTTAATTATTGTCTTTGGTCCAATCTTCGCAGAATGAACTTATTGTGTTTTGAAGTCTTGCAGTGGTATGCTTGGGTTTAGTTAAATTTTATTAATTATAGGGTCCCAAGCAGGTGGCAGCAGTACCCAGCCTCCTTCTGTATTGAAATTAGGATGTTTTTTAATTTCAATAGCCTCACGTATCATCCTTGGTAGGAATCTATGTTCTTTCTAGAGGATTTATGGTCTATGAAATCTGATGTGATGGTTAGGGCCGTCTAGGATATGATCACAAACTGCAGGCTTCCCGGAACGTTGATTCTTTACGTCAGCTATGTGTTGTGTGTATGAACATATAGCTGACGTGAAAATGACATTGACAGACAATAACTAAAAGGCTGAAGGTACTCCGGCTTAACATCTAGACGTCAGTCACTTCAGTCCCTTGTGACTATGGGTGCTGGAAAGCACCCGAAACGTCGGGTATTAAAAATAAAATAAATAAAACGCGATAAAATCCGTAAAAGTAGTTTTAACCAATGTGTAGTGTTCGCATAAATATAAGAAATCATTAAAAATGTACTTGTTCTTGTGCACACAATCTCCGTTGAGATATGCCGCCGTGATCGAAACAGTCTAAAGGGACGTTACTATTACTGTAGATCTCAGCATTACTAGGCCGCAATGTGAAGACGTATTTAGATAGGTATGTGAAGAAATTATCATCTGTTTTTGAATAATTCCTTTTTAAGACTTCTAAAAATTTTAAATACAAAAATGTTTCGCGTTTTAATTTTTTTTATTTATACCCATTCCCTTGTTTGTCTTGTTCATGTTCATCTTAAAATCTCCTGTTGGGGGACACTATTGAGATCATCAAGTATATTGCTAAGGTCTTTCAACGACTCTGTCATGACAATATATAGTCAGTAAATCAAACATAAGTGATGTAGTATTCGGCTTTAACGTTGATATTCGTATCATTTATTTATACGCAGTAGAGTTTCGATGCAACTACTTGTATTATATGGTTGTAGCGTGAATTGGTGGGCTCGAACGTGAAAGGACCACGCTCTCACAGAATCAACGTAAAATAGCAGCTTAATACTTCTTTTTTGTATATGAGTGTTGAGAACTGGATACCCCTTTTTACTAGAGAACAGGCATTCCGTCTTAGTTCTCTAGGGATATTAAGCATCTGCATTTTGATTCTTAATCAAGGATAGATGTAGATATCTAAGGATCACAGCATCCACTTCAACTCTGCTTTTTCGAGAAGTTATTACTCTGCGTATTGTTTTATATTTGTTAACAGATGCAGATATAATGTGCACTTTCAAGCATGTATTATACAATATATCATCAGTAATAACAAACGTATCTAGCCAAAGTCTTTCCATAAAACACGGCGTAATTTTTTTTCTATGAAATATTTCTTATATATTATAAAGTTGACTTTATATCAAAAAGATCTTAATAGGAATCTAATTTGGTATGATCATAACTTGCATCCACGTATTAAGCTTCTAAATACTTATTTCAATAGTTTTCCAATTTATTACTTAACTGTCATGGTTATTGGGTTGTTAACATATGACCTAGTATCGTGGTTTATTCAAATATTCAAATCATTAACTATCGTACATCGATAGATCCACCTAGCTTGTTCTTTGGCTTCATGAAATCCATGATAACTTTTATAAATCGCTTTTTATTAGCATGTTACTAGTGTTGCTGTACTATAAATTACATCAGTGCTAAGTTTATTTTTAATATGATATAATAAAATTTATACGTAGAAAGATAAAAGGCTCGTTAATTTAAAAGTATAATATAAGTATATTAAAAGGAAAAGAACATTGTAGAGGGTGACGTCCGGTACGGTCGGGCGTTAGGACAATCAGTGCACCGTGAACTGCGAACTTCCATTCAAGCTCTACTACTGCCAGTTTAGTTTAATTCCTTTGCTACTGCTCGGACATTGTACAATAAAACTAGACAGTCATTCCGCTTGCATAGGTCGCTTTAATGTCTCTTGGCTCTACCCTTCCAATATTTGATTAAACATTTAATAGAGCAAGGACTTTTAGGTTTTCGTAAATAGTCGTTTTTAATAGTAAATTGTTTTCAAGTTTTATAAATATCATTAGAAACATGAAATAATAATGTGTACTCCGATTCTATAGGATATTCGGCATTTCAAGAAATTATACACATAAATTTGAATCCGTTGATAAAACTTTACTAACAAACCCTTTCTATATTCAATTCAATTTAATTCAATTCACGTATGGTTACATACGCCATCATACAAAACTGAGACTTTCTGTTCAATTATTTAATATTAGTGTCAAAATCATGATGTACTATTGCGGTGTACTGATTCAACGAGCTGTTGTACTACTAAAGAAACAGTTAACCTGATATTTCGTCCTATATTTTCGATCTATAAAAGTCCTCTGCTGAACACGACCTCTCCATGGATTGCGTCATAAGGGGATTTTGCCAAATATTTGCAACGTTTGGCAAGCGGGTTGGTAACCATAGTTTTTGATCATTTTCAGTTGTTATCAAGAAGATGCTGCTGCCCATCTCTCGTTTCAGTTCCCCTCTGAAAGCTATTACGACACCCACAGGACAATATGTGGTAGGTAGTGGATATTCTTAGAATTCTTACACCGCCACTACACAATCTCAAGTTAAATCAATTCAGAGCTAACAAACGAAAAAAAATCAATCAAATCCGCGGACTTTTGAAATTACAAGTTTACGCTATCTATTTAATAGGCGGTGTTTGTCAAATGTATGGGAATTTCAATTAAAATAACGTCTTGCAGCTAACTGCAAGACGTTAAAAATCGATTCTTTCAAACAAAGCCGAATATTAAAAAGCTTTTTTTTTTCTACAAGTTGTTTCAATAACATGTCGTTATGGTACCTTTGTAACGAAGTGTAAAGAAATTCATGTTTACGTAAATAAACTTTATATATATATATATATATATATATATATATATATATATATATATATATATATATATATATATATATATATATAAATCAATCACTGTCCTTGTGTTGTGTGATGTAATCTGTGATGGAGCGGACCTGAGTTCTTAAAAAATTCTGAGCCGGCATGGTCACAGCAATCTTCGACTACACACTCCGACTTACCAGAACTAAAACCACAAACGACAACGGTTATAGATTCGAACCCATGGTTTTTAGCGCTCCAACTCAATAATCTACTTAGAGTAGATTATTGAGTTGGAGCGCTAAAAACCATGGGTTCGAATCTCGCACGGAAGTATTTGTATGACCTACGAATAAATGTTCCGGGTCTAGATGTTTGTCCTTATAAAATTTATGTATGTAAACTGCCCCCACGAAACAGGAGAAAATCCTTGTGAGAAGGTAACGTTTTTTTATAAGACGAAATTCTTCTCTAATGTTTCACGAAAGCTTTTCCTGGCACAGCGGATAATTTCAGTCATTAAATTCATAGTTTGTTGAAGCTGAAAACGTCCAGATGTCGGCTGTGAGCGCAAAATGAAAACACGTTAGCGCTTCGGCTGTCGTCAGTCCTCTTTTTTGTCGCGCCGCCTGTGGAAGGCCATTTATCAACTTTTTGTTGAAAACACATGTTTTAATTTATGCTTACGCTTACACTAACTTCCCGGCTTGTAGCTATCTCCGACCTCGTTTGCAGGCGCGGCATTGTTGCTGTTTACATGAAGGCAGCAAGTCCAAGCTGCTCTATATAAAAAAGACTTGTCTGAAATGGAAATATGATTTTACGTTAGGGGTTTTTAGAGTTTATTTCGTGCATGGCCTTGTTCATAAGTAAAAAGTAAAGTTTGAGTAAAGTTACAGCCTGTAAACTTCCCACTCCTGGCCACAGTACTCCTCTTATCTCTTATCTCTCTAAAAAAAGACTGAGCTAAAAATGTCTTTTTTTTACCACTGCACTTTTAGAATAATAAAAATATACATATGTCGAGAAAAATCACTCGTTTTCATGTTTCTATTATTTTAAAAGTAATTTTCTGTATTTAGTGTAAAAACAACAACATGTATACATAATACCCCTATTACACTACCCTGAATCAGGCTCCCTATGCCCTGATTCAGGTTGGTGTAATAAGAGAAAGGAAGTAAGGGTCCCTAATTAGGGCGACAAAGTGCACCCTGTCTGCAGTGCCCTTGCCACAGTGTAGTGTAATAACACTTGGGTAGTTAGGAATGAAAACGATACATCGATTTCATCCTTAACTAACCTTAGTGTAAGAGTTAAAGAACGAGACATGATGGAGGAGCTTTGTCTGGGCAAGAACTCCCTAACGTGAAGGCAACGTGAATGAAATTTAAGTTAAGACGACGAAGGAGCTTGGTCTAAACAAGAACTCCCTAATGCGAAGGCAGCGTGAATAAAATTTAAGTTGAGACATGATGGAGGAGCTTTATCTGGGCAAGAACTCACTAACGCGAAGGAAACGTGAATAAAATTTAAGTGGAGACGATGGAGGAGCTTTGTCTAGATAAGAACTCCCTAACGCAAAGGCAGCGTGAATAAAGTTAAAATTGAGACGATTGAGTAGCTCTGTCTAGGAAAGAACTCCCTAACGCGAAGGCAGCGTGAATAAAATTTAAGCTGAGACGATGGAGGAGCTTTGTCTAGGCAAGAACTCCCTAACGCAAAGGCAGCGTGAATAAAGTTAAAGTTGAGACGATTAAGTAGCTTTTTATAGGCAAGAACTCCCTAACGCGAAGGCAGCGTGAATAAAATTTAAGTTGAGACATGATGGAGGAGCTTTGTCTGGGCAAGAACTCCCTAACGTGAAGGCAACGTGAATAAAATTTAAGCTGTGACGATGGAGGAGCTTTGTCTAGGCAAGAACTCCCTAACGCAAAAGCAGCGTGAATAAAGTTAATGTTGAAACGATTGAGTAGCTTTGTCTAGGCAAGAACTCCCTAACGCGAAGGCAGTGTGAATAAAATTTAAGTTGAGACATGATGGAGGAGCTTTGTCTGGGCAAGAACTCCCTAACGTGAAGGCAACGTGAATAAAATTTAAGCTGAGACGATGGAAGAGATTTGTCTAGGCAAGAACTCCCTAACGCAAAGGCAGCGTGAATAAAGTTAAAGTTGAAACGATTGAGTAGCTTTGTCTAGGCAAGAACTCCCTAACGCGAAGGCAGCGTGAATAAAATTTAAGTTGAGAGATGATGGAGGAGCTTTGTCTGGGCAAGAACTCCCTAACGTGAAGGCAACGTGAATAAAATTTAAGCTGAGACGATGGGTGAGTTTTGTCTAGGAAAGAACTCCCTAACGCAAAGGCAGGCAGCAACTTTGTATTTATACAAAATAAACATTCAGACAAGCGATGAGAGGCAAGGTTAATCGGTCGGAGCTTTACGCATGTTAGCTTTTGTCATGTAATCTAACACGTAAAGGTGACTCAGGACTATTTTTTATGTTAGAGGTGGCTCAGTTAGTTTTTTATGTTTAGAGGTGGCTCAGGACCGTGCTTTGTGGCATAACTTGGGGGAGGTCTATGTTCAGCAGTAGACTTGTGAAGGGCTGTAACGATGATGATGATGATGACAAGTGGAAGAAAGAGTAGTAACTATGTTCTTTTAAAAACATACTCTAGAGACCTAAATAGTAGGTCTGACTCTGGAATCGGGTCAATTTCAATTTTAATCTCTTTTTGCTAGGAGATATCCAGCTTACTTACACCTAAATGTTTAGATTCACAGTCTTTATGTACTGCTTAGAGTACAATATGATGTCCTATAAATACAAAAACGTTTAGATATTTTGTGAATACTTTTAGGTATTTACATGTTAAAATTAGGAAAGATTGAATGGGCTTTTGTTAAGCTGAGACAGTGTGCTTTACCATCTTCGGATGCATCACCACTTACTATCAGGTGGGATAGTAGTTAAACACTGGCTTATAATCGTTAAAATAATCTTGTGTTTAATATTTCATATATCGTGTCTATTGTCTATGTCAAATAAAGTTAACTAATAACTTTTTCTCTTGCTCACCAATATGGCTACTAATACGTGAGTTAAATACGTTCATTACTTTTTTATAGAATAAGGGTTACAGTCTTATAATTATAAAAATACTGCAATAAATTATTTAAAAAAAAACAAGTGCTTTTTCAATTCTACAAAGATAAACAAAACATCATCATATCATAGACATCTTGTATAGACTGATTTGACAAATCAGAAAATAAAACATCATCATGTTCATGTTATGTGATAACGATGTATGTTATTATTGTTATTGGAATCTTTTGATATGAATAGGTTGTGTACGATCCGTGGTTTCATGGCATCAGAAATAACACACTGAGTTTGTATTGAACCCGTTTTATTGGATTACAAATTTAAACCTTTCCAAGGTACTTATATATTCGTATGAAATTTCTACATCGTAATATACAAAAATACAATATATTATATTAGCGCCATCTAAATGCGTGAACGCGTGAACTTACCGCCCACCAAGGGCAAATTTATTTTCCCTTTACCTTGGCCGCCCACCGTGAAAGAACAATTAATGAAATTAAAGAAACATAAAGTAAAAACAATTCATAATAATATTACATATTTTAAGTTAATTAGGTAAAGCAAGTACACAAACTTTAGATATGGGCCTCTTTATTACCGAATTTTGAGTACGTATTGTAACTACTCGAGAAATATTATCTGCACCCGGGTGTTTTGCAACTACACGACCAAGAAGCCATTTACGTGTTGGTAAGCCGTCCTCCTTAACCAAAACAATTTCACCCAGACCAGGTTCTGGATCTTGATAAGCCCATTAATACCAATGTAGAAACCTTGTTAAATATTCATGTGACCACCTTCTCCAAAACCCTCGCATCAGTAAGTTGCCACCTGCGCAAACTGGAAACATTGGCCGATTCATAATTTTCATCTGGTACTGTCACCACGGCTTACCCAATTAAAAAAATGCCCCGGTGTTAAAACTTCGACAGCGTCTGACTTACTATCAACCCTTGACAATGGCCTCGGGTTTAAACATGCCTCTATCTGTGATAAAATTGGGGACTATTCTTCGTAGGTCAAAGTTGACTCCCCTATAACTCCTCAAATGGTGTTTTAAGGATCTTACACCGGCTTTCCATAACCCTCTAAAATGGGGTGCGTGTGGTAAAATAAAATGCCACGTTGTCCATTTGTTGCCATAATATTTGCTACTTCTTTTATCATCGTGGACTTCTCCGAATTGAACATGTGCTGAAGTTCACGTGACGCTCCCACAAAATTTGTCCCGTTATCACTCCAGAGGTCTGAACATAGGCCTCGACGAACCACGAACCTTTTAAAAGCGGCCAAAAACCTTGAATTGTTAGATCGCTGACTACTTCAATATGTACAGCTCTAGGGCTACTACCCTTTTTTAAACCTTTGTGGCATGATGACCGCGACCTTCGTCGTTTGTATATTTATCGGACCTGTATAGTCTACTCCGCTGCACTTGAAAGGTCTTACTGGCGTGACTCGGGCAGCTGGGAACTGGCCCATAAGCTGGTTTGGTGTTGCTGCCTTATATCTTACACATTTGCAAATATGTGGTCGAACTACAAACTTCGCGCCTATTATCCAATATTTGGAACTTAAGTATGATAACATGAGCTGCTGTAAGTTTTCAAGTGAACGCCTCTTACTAATAAATCTGTAAATGTTGACTTTTTTGGGATCAATACTGGATGCTTCTGATTTTCACTAAGTCGTGAATGCTCTAGTATTCCACCTACTCGTAACTCTCCTACACGGTCTATAAAAGCATTTAATGACCGTAGATGACCTTTCAGCTTACCATTAGTTCCAAAAACTCAAGAGCTCGATAACGATTGGTAATAAATTCTTTAAATTGAGAAAAAGTAGGAAGATCATCACAAAAACTATTATTAGTGACATTGAGCTACCACTGTTTCCTGGACTCTGAATCAAGTTTTAACGTCAAAATGTAAATAACAATAGTATTCCATGTGCGGACATCCACACCAAGTTTTGTAAGCACACCTAAACAATCGTTACTAGTATCTATCAAATCTTTTAACATACTAGCTGATTGGGATGCAATATTCCTAGCTAGATATTTTTTGTTATCATAAAGAGATTTCAATAAATCCCAACATCTTACATATTCACATTCTGTGATCGGTATATACCTGAATAACTATTCTGCATCACCCGATCGAAAGCTTTTATAATGTAATGTAACTTCTGCACATTCGACAAATTTTCATTATCTTGAATTAAAGAAACAAATCTTTGAATGTCGTCCATTCCGTATATTTCGCTGAAAACGTAGGGATTGTAATCTTTGGCAGTTTAAATTGAACTGCCTTTGACGCGTAACTTGACATGTAATTCACCCGAAACATTTTCTTTATTGCAAGTTTTACCTTGAGATTGATTTATGATCATCATTAATTCACACTTATAATCAACATAAATTTGTTCTACAACATCATAAATATCATCTTTTGCATTAGCTGAATTATTTAATTCCTTGCTGTTTGACACTTGAACGATATTAGAATGATTACTGCCAAATTGTGACCACAGATGTTCTAAATTATCTAATCTTGTTTTCGCATATTGCTCTGTAACTCTCTCCTTAGGCGATTTCTTATAATTTTTGTATGCCTTTTCAATTCGTGCAAAAATATCTTCTAACAACTTAATTAAAGGCTCCATTTTCAAAATTAAAATTCAAACAACTAAATTGAAGAAATTTATGTTCCTAACAATATCGGAGTATCTTAGTATATTCTTGCTTCAACCATGTAAAATTACAAATCTCAATTTTACTAAAAGTTTTCTAAGTGTTTCAATGTTTAATTCCTGAGGTGAATTGGGCGTAGGTTCCCCGTCTTAACCACTTTTGGGATTAAATTATCCTAAATCTATATATAGCTTCAGACTAACAAATCAATCCCTATTCTAAGTCTGGACTCTAGATACACCTTAAAGTCCCACTAATCAAACTTCACTGACTTTATAACTTTCCCTATTTATAATTATAAAGTACTTACAGTTTTACTTTTTACTACCGACCACAATTCAGTCGCCAATCCTTCCTCGGACTGACCGCACTGCCTGGCTGTGCGTCGTTGCGTCGCTGCGCCAGTTACAGCGTTCCTCCAGTTGATCACGTCTCGTGCTCTTCAGGTTCTGCCAGATCACCTTCACTTCCGGCTCCTCCGAACCCCTTCCTCCGTCCAGCGGCGTTCCTCCGGGTTAGAAACCCCGGTCATCTTTAACGCTTCTGTTAGAAAGTTGCTCTGAACAGCAATCCACTGTTCAGTACGACGTCACGACGGGTGGGATAATCCGCACGAACACTATAACCCCACAACGTTGACTCAGAATCAGGCAAGAAGACTATAACTCCACAATGTTGACTTAGAATCAGGCTCGAAGGACCAAATATATGATCCGGGGGTTCAGGGCGTCAGAAATAACACACTGAGCTTATATTGAACCCGTTTTATTGGATTACAAATTTAAAGCTTTCCAAGATACTTATATATTCGTATGAAATCTCTGCATCGTAATATACAAAAACACAATATATTATATTAACGCCATCTATCGGTAAACGCGTGAACAGGTTGATAGCTATATATGTATAAAATATATTTATTTTTAGTCTGCAATAAAATAAATTAACCAGAAACACCAGCACCACTGCTATAATATACGACGATCCTAAACGATCGACGATCGACGACGACGACGATCAACGATCCTAATGTATGTGAAAATCTTCAGGGACTTAATTTAGATTCGTATAAAGTTTAAGCGTTTTCAACAATACTACATCTGGCACAACGGCTCCGTTACAGTTGCATTAATGACGTCGTACAGCTCGGCGGCACTTTAACGCGCCGCCCGGAGTAATTACACTGGATGTTTGCCGGACGCATATTATCTGATAAGTATACGAAAAAAAAATAACTTCACAGAGTCACTTATATTAAAAGGCGAATTTTAATGTGCAACCTGTTTTAGCGGTTAAGGACAATATTAAGCGTAAAATATACGGAAAATGATAATTGATCAGGCGAGATTTTATTTTATAGCGGTGTTGAGGACGATATTAAGCGTAAAATAAATCGAAAAAGATATTTGATCAGACGGAATGTTATTGTATATTTACATGACTTAGAACTTTTTAATATTTTGATTTTTATTATACAGGTAAGATCACCTGGGGCAAGTATGACATAAATTAATTAAAACTACAATCGACATTTAAATACTTCTACTCTGTAAAGATTGACAAGCCTGTTGGTCTAGTGGTTAGTGACCCTGACTGCTAAGCCGGAGGTCGTGGGTTCGATTCCTACCCAGGACAAATGTTTGTGTGATGAGCACGATCATTTGTTCTATGTCTGGGCGTAATTTATCTACAATATTTATGTATTTAGAAATATATAAGTATGTTTATCAGTTGTCTGGTACCCATAACACAAGCTGCTGCTCTGCTTAGCTTGGGACTAGATGGCGTTGTGTGATAGTTGTGGAATATTATTATTATTATTATTTAATATAGAGAATTTAGTTTTATCAATTCATTCAGATCAAGCATTTTAGTATCTACAATTACCATTTTGTAATTTGTGGTAACTAAATTAATTGAGGTGGAAGACTGTCACACTTAACCATCAATGGGGCAAATGTGACAGTAGGCTTCTTATTCATCATCATCATCATCGTCATTACAGCCCTTCACAAGTCCACTGCTGAACATAGGCCTCCCCCAAGTAATGCTACAAAGCACGGTCTTGAGCCACCTGCATCCATCGACTTCCTGCATGTCTTACCAGGTCGTCACTCCATCTAGTGGGGGGTCGCCCTACACTACGCCTACCGGTACGAGGCTGCCACTCGAGAACCTTTATTCCCCATCGGTTATCGGTTCTTCGAGCTATATGGCCGGCCCATTGCCACTTCAGCTTACTCATCCGTTGGGCTATGTCGGTCACTCTGGTTTTGGCTCTGGAAATATCCTCATACATTTCCTCCACCTCCTGCTCATCGGGATGTGCCGAGGTTGGTGCGTAAACCTGTATGACCTTCAGCGAATACCGTTTGGTGATTCTGAGTATCAGGTACGCGACCCTCGTCGACACACTCCCAATTTTTAAAACGTTGTTGACGAGAGACTTGTGGACGATAAATCCGACACCTCCTTGGGACAGATGGTCGCCCTTCCGGTGATAGAACAAGTTGCCGGACTCGAGGATTACCGTGTCCTTCCCCTCTCTTCGGACCTCGGATAATCCAATAATATGCCAGCGCAACTTGTCTACCTCTTCTTCCAGCTCCAGTATCTTCTCGTCAGTCCTCAGGGTGCGTGCGTTATATGTTGCCAGGTCGAGTCGTCGTAGGTGGCAACCGAACCACCAACGGAGATTCTTAGCACCCCATGCCCCGCCGTTACCATGGTCGCCACCGTAGCCAGTAATAGCGGGGCCGCCGGGGACTGGGGGCCGTTTGTTTGCGTCGTTATTCATTATATATCATGGGGGGATATTTGCCATAGTTGCCACGCTTGGCGAGCGGGTTGGCAACCGCAGTTTTTTATTATATTACAGTTGTTATCAGGAAGATGCTGCTGCCCATCTCCTTTCTGTGTCCCTCTGTCGCCTTTTCCGACACCCACGGGAAGATATGGGGTAGTGGATATTCTCAACAACCACTACACGGCGAGGCTTCTTTTTGTAGTTACTTTATTATTATCTGTGGTTTTCAACAAAATTGATGAGATGATACTAACTTCGATATATTTTATGATCTATGGAAACGATTTGAACGTCCATTTTTGTGTAACAATGAATTTTCCCCAACATGGGGGCAAGTGTGACTGTTTTTGGGTTATATAGTGGTGTGCCTTTAAATAGATTTACTACACTAGCCCTGGATGTTTTGTAAGTTTAATAAAAACAATGCCAAGTGCAAAATAAAATGTAATTCAGAACGTTAACAATTTAGAATAATACAATCATAAACGTGACACTGTCACACTTACCCCGATATTAGGGTCTTTAGGTGAGGTAAGTGTAACTGTATCCGTATTTCAAATAGTGAATTTCAGGTCGCAGAAACATATTACTGTATAAGTACCAATATTATTCTTTATCACTCACCTTGTATCTGGTTTAAAATAATGACATATCGAAACACTTAATAACTTCACCTCTTAAAATTGCGCTGTCTGTCGCTAACAAAAACTACTCAACCGTAGTTTTTAAAAATAATATCGCATAATTTACATTTAGTACACTCGACCCACTGTCACACTTGCCTCGAGTGAACCTATATGGTATAAACGATCTGATTAATAGGACATTATTCACAATTCCCAGACAGTTTGAAAAATGCCCAATATGAGTAGGCAATATGATAAAACCTTTTCAAATAATTAAATCGATCGAGCTTTATGATTGAAGTCCGTTACTTATTTATAAAAGTTTTTTTAGAAGTTTAAATCAGTATTAATAACATTTGGACTTGTCATTATTCCTATTGCCCGTGCAATATAAATAGTGCCCTGATTAAACACTCAGTCCGTTATGTAACAGAAACAGAAACTTTTTTATTCAATGTAGATTATAACATACTTACTGAAAGTCACTTTTTCATTTACCACTGGTTCGCAAAAAAAAACCTCTGTCCTGGGAAGAACCAGCAAGAAACCCAGCGGGACTATTTTTTTTCCAATAATAACTTACAATCATGTTTACAATTATCAACACAAGACAAATTAGAAATAGCTTGGTAGCGATCACCCTTCCCAGGGGTTATTACCATCCATAAATTCCTTAATATTATAATAACCCTTTTTATACAAACTTAGTTTAATAACATTTTTGAACTTTGCGTATGACAAATTTTTTTCTGCGAAATCTTTGTATCCTAGAAATCGTGTATATTGTACATTTATCTGTCATGTACAATATATATTACATATGTTATTGGAGTTCTTCTACTTAGAGTTCTTTATTTCTAATAAATAGTATGTGCCTTATCTATTTTGAAGAGCATATCCCTCTTTATCACAATTCCATGCAATTTCGCTACGACCTCTAAATCCAATACCACTTGCTAACCTTTAAGTCAAGTTCTATTATAATTACACAACTGGTTAGTCAAGTCCAACAATTTAAGACAAAAAGAAGTGGGTACCTATTTTCTAGGATACAAATAATATATAAACTTATTTATAGGTATAGGGTTTAGCCATTTGCTTTATCCTTATTACATTTGTTTAGGTTCTGCGCTCAACACGTGCGCATCACGCATACGCATCGTGACGTTTAACCTGAACGTGATTTTTTTTCTAGTTCTTAGTTCACTCAATAACTTGCTTAATTAAAGTAATATTTATTAAGTACATCGTATCTTTTTCTTACTCAGTAAAAATCCTCTGCTGGGCTTCTTGCGTTGTGGGAAGGATTTGCCTTAATCGTCGTTCTCGACATACGGATTGAAGATCGCAGCAACAGACACCTCGTAACTTTGCTGTCTGTTGCCGGTCTGGGTATTTTACATCTGGTGTGTATGCGGTATTAAACCGCCATCTATCGGCAGACCTGAGATTTCCAACTTCAAACAAAGAAGGCAACAGATGCGTTGTCATTTCTGAGTACTAAAGTGGAATGCCTCACGGCCTGTTATGATACTGGTATAACAACGAGCTTGCGGTTCGTGACGATAAAAATTGCCGATAGAATTACCTAAATTAGCACTTTAATTTTCTTTACACCAATTAAAACTTAAAACACTAATAATTAATCACACTGATTCACTTTGTTCCGCTCCGAAGCTTCGCTTGTCTCCCCGAATTCAATACTTCCCCCATCGCATCTTGATGCGCCTATAAATATAAATTAGCACCGAAATATCGAGAATATTCAAGTAAACACGCGCAAGGTACCGAGAGTTCGAGTTTCAACTTCTAGAAATTTAGTTCTTCGGTTCGAGACTAGATGGCGCTGTCGGTTGAAATATTAGTGATGTCATTTTCTGGAAAGCTCCCCTCGCTCTCGTTTCTGACACTAGATGGCGCTAGTGCAGTCGACTTAGGTGCGTAACAGTATTATCTTTGTAAAAATTATATTATTTCCCTTGAGCCTAGCAACGCTCGTTCGTTCAGGTACTAATATAACCCCTAGCTATGGGCTTATACCTATAAAGCTATTTCTAAAATAATTGTTCTTCATTGACAGCCTTTTTTAAGTTGCTGTAAGGGTGAAAAACGAGCTCACTGTCATAAAATAAAAAAAATTACTTCGCAAGCTTCCGCTAACTGAATACAATGATGTGTCTTACCTGGATTGAAGAGCACCCCCCGCCCTCCCTCAATTGCATGCACTAACTCCATCCATCCAATTGCATGAATTTAGCGGAAGCTTGCGAAGTAATTGATTAATTTTTATTATAATGGATTTCCGCAAAGTAACGCCTGATTCTATCATCGAGCTCACTGTCCACCTGATGGTGATTGGATGCTGTGCCCATAAACGTCTATATTTATCCTCGACTAAGACTTAAAATGTAAATGCGTGGACATTACTGAGAACTAAAACGGAATGCTTTGTTTCCAGTAAAATAGGTATCTGGTTCTCTACACTCACCGTACGAAATACAACAGCCTTAAGATGCTATTTTGCGTTGTTATTCTGTGAGCGTATGGTCCTAGCCCGGTCAAGCCGACCCACTACTAATATAGCTGCAGCGTGACTCTACCAATTAAATTTGGAGACCCTTCTAAAATGTGCCAGTTTGACTGCATAACTTGTAAAATAGTCCCAATACTCAGGCTGCACAGGTGGTTTGAGAATTAATAAATTTTTTTGTACTTCATAAATCAGCAAAGTTTTTACGTTTAAAAACAGTATTTCTCGAACCTGTTCTAAAACGGATGTGAGTAAAGATTGCTTTAATAATCTACAATAAAAATACTCTATTGATCGTTTTTCCGGAATTGTACAAGGTATGCGTCGTCATTTTGTATTTATCACATTATGGCAAGCGTGTATTTACTTTGCGCGTAATTCCGGTAAAGTGCCCGTCGGACAGCAGTTCGTTCTCTTAATGTTTATTTAAGCGAAAAAGTTCGACGATCATTAACTGAATTGGCGGTTAATGAAACGCGCGACTCAGTGTAATTCCTGTAGACCCGCTACCTCGAGATAATATCACACATTATTTTCACATCTTATTGAGGTGTCTTTTATTAGGCCGTGTTCCGAGTGGAGGTGTTACTCTTGATGCCCGAGAGATAAACTTGACGTTTTATTGGCTCGTGAAACGAACCTGCAACGTTCGTGCCCAATGAATGCGTTTCATTGATGTCGCTGTACCAATTAAAAGTGATGGTCGTCATCTCCTTATTATTATTGGTAAAACTTAGTGCTCTTCGTTTCGTATATTACGATGCTCTGATATTACTATGCTAATTTTTTTAATAAAAATTCGTTGCCCCTTTTAATGTTCAAAATAAATGAATGTTGAGCTGATTTTGTGACATGAAAAACTTAGAGATAAGAACTTCAGACTTCATTTGAAAACAACTTTTAATTTAATTAGTTTTGAAATGAAATTGATAAGGCTTAAAATGATCGCAATATTGACCTTTAAATTGGCTGTAATAACAGCCTAATAAAGTTTTTCTGCGGTGTGTTCGACTTTAGAGGTATCACTATAATATTTTAAAAAGTCATGTTTATGTCCTACAAAATAGACGGATTAATCAAAATTAAAAAGAATAATTTATTATAATATATTATTGAACTACTTCATAGAAATAAGTGTTTTATAAATATAAAACGCTTGAGTGCTTTTAAAAGTATTTAGAAGGATACATCTAATGAGCGATCTCATTAAAACTATTTTCACCGGTGACGCGCACTTTTCCTGTGATAATGAATTGTGCTAAAATCTTCGACTTCCGTGCCGTGCGCTACGAGTAACGGGATTCAGAGCTTTGTCTTTCCAGATAATGATGGCCCGAGGTGATTCGAAATTCAGTTTAATGTATACTAGGTTTGAGAAATATTCTGTTGGGAACAACGATGAACTGTACATCAAATGCTGAAAAAGTATATGTGCGAAATGAAAGAGTTTTACAGCGTTATTATCGATTTACAACAAAAAGCCAAATGTTATTACAATATATCGTAAACGTGCCATCGTTTGGTGATGTTACTACTCGTATATGTAAAATATGTAGCTATAAAGCCTCGATGGACAATGATGGGACATGTTAGGATTCGTTTATTGTCCGGAGCCCACGTGTTGTAGACGCATCTATCGAATCTTTGTGGTGTTTTAAGTTTTAATAAAATAAAGTAGGTAAATATGCAAACGTCCCACTATTAATTTATTTTTTATGTAGTGACTTTAGTGATTGCTCGATATGCTCAAGCTTATATAGCACGGAAACAGTTATTTCATACAATTTATAACAATTAAAAGTCCAAAGGGAGGCTAAGTTAACGAAGAAAACACTTTATTAAGGGCAGGCTTCCTTTAAAATTCTGAAGGATTGTTTTTGGAGAATACTCATGTGCATCATTGTTTATCTAAAAAAAATATCTATATTCGTTATCGTTTCCACAATATCCACTGAATTTGTATTGTACAATGTGTTTACGTTGTTCACTGATAAATTATTTAATGAGTTGAGGAGGATTCTTTGTCGGTCTGATAAAAGTTTTACGGGCTTGCTTAAGACGTTAAAGAAGAATTAGAGGGGCGTAGGACTATTATTTAATCTGTGGTAAAGGTAGGAAAGAACGTGTAACCCATTTGTATTTGTTTATCAGTAAGATAAGTGTCAGTGTATATGTGGTACGTCGTTCTCTGTCCAACTTCACTCATTAGTCTGTAGAAAAGATAGTGGGAATTAGTTTTTGCCTTTAAATTGGTAAACGATCTACGCTATGGGGCTGATTTATATGAGTGTTGAAGTGTAAACTGTCATAAATATTTTTATATGTTATTATTTAAATACAAGTAGCTGTATATGAGTGTTGTAAAGTGAAAACTACATCAAATTTAATTCGTTAATTTGTTATGTTTAATTTTATATACTGTTTTATGTGTTGTGTTAATTTTGTATATTATTCATGTTAATATTTTTGCAATGTTCTAACTAAAGTTATTTTTTCCATAAATTTCATAAATAATTTGTAAAAAGAACACATACTGCTGCAACTTGTCCTTAGCTTGAAGTTATAATTACAAAATAAATCTTCAGTTGCAATCTTTTCTAAAATTCGTGTAGCTTTGACATTAAACAGCACTACGACAGGGCACGACGAATCGCAATCGCAATATTTTTGAATAGTGGGAAATATTCTTGATTAATTGATACTGGGTCTGCTGTCTTTCCAAGAGGATCCTTAAATAGTCATATCGGATGTTTATATCATACATAAGTATTAATCGGCACTAGGTGATAGGGATCGTTTGTTTTTGTCCCTCATGTGTGTCGTGGTAGCTCAGGGGATACGCGCCCTCTTATAGTTCACGATCAACCCACAGGTTCGATTTGTTCCAGCTTCAATAAAATTGGGAATTTCAATGTAATGTGTTGATTTATCACGTACTCGGGCAGTTAAGAAAAATATCGTGACCAAACCTGCATGCCTGAGAAGTTAAAATCTAAAGTCCGCCTCCATGCTGTGGCAATCTATGGAGGTGGTCCATGTTCGGCATTGGACTTGTGATGAGATGATAGGAATTTTCTTTTAACTAAGGAATCCATCCGTCCCCATCTTTTACCTATTTCTATCAGTAAGCAGCGCGGTTACTGTGTAGTTTTGGAGAGTAGGAGGATCAATATGAGACTAGCAGTAAAAACCCCACTGAAACCTTAATTTTGAAGTTAGTTGAAGACCTGCATGGAATAATAGCCACTTGCAATCACTTATCCTTTTATTTGGTCGTGGTCCTTTCCCGATCGAGCCTACACATTTTGCAGTCATGATTCGCTTCAGCGTGGCTCTATCGTGTAAAAATGTTTTCTCTAATCAGTTCTCGGTAATGTCATTCATTAGTATTATATCACTTTCAGATTGTTGTATCAAGGAGCACAAGGGCATCGTTTTACCAAAAGTGTTCCCATTCTAATTATAATATGTGCGAAATATTTAGTACCGGAACAAACTTGTGTCTGAAGTCGACTTTGTATAACAGTCTCGTACACGGGGCGACTAAATCTAGTCTAGTTTAAAACCCAAAAGACACAAGTCACAAGTTCACACAGAAGACAAAAGAACGCCTTCGTCGTATCTCCTCAGTTTCAAGGCACTCCCCTTGTTGGCTCAGCCAGTATCTCTCTTCGACGTCGACATATTGAGTGACGTGCAGTTTCGTGGTCACTTGGAAGAGAAAGCCAAATTGATCTCTAAAAAGCTTGCCGTGCTCAGCAGAGCGGGACAGTATTTCATGCCGGCTCACCGCCTGCAACTTTACAAGGCGCAGGTTCGGCCGCACATGGAATACTGTTCCCATCTCGTTGCCGGGGCTCCCCAGTGCCAGCTCCTTCCATTTGATCGCATCCAGCGCGATCGAGCTCTTTCCGATCGGCTTGACTCACTGGCACTGCGAAGAGATGTTGCATCTCTTTGCGTTATGGCGGCGCTGTCGTCGCGCCGCAAGCAAAACACACCGAAGCTTAAATCACGCTATCAACATTCCGAATCATAAACAGCATATATAGAACATCTCCGAACTATCACGGGGAGCGTTGGCCGCTCCCCGGGCAGAACACCTTGCCCGGTGGGAGATCTCCCCTTTTCCTTGCACGGCCACAGCGTATTTTATCGGATCTACCACGGGGAGTGCTCTAAGCAATTGTTCGGACTAATTCCAGCCGCACAATTTCACCATCGCACATTGTGACAAAACTCGCGATACCATCCATACCATCTGGATGAATGGCGGTTCACCACCGTGCGATTTCGAAGAAATTTTCTTCCTCGCACAACTTCCTTCTGGAATTGACTACCATTAGAGATTATTCCGGACCGATACGACTTAGAGACCTTCAAGAAAAAAGCCTATTCCCTTTTAAAAGGCCGGCAAAGCATCTGCTAATCCCCCTGATGTTGCAGTTGTTCATGGGCGGCGGTAATTAATACCATTCGGTGAGCCGTATACTCTTTTGCCCCTTCTACTATTAAAAAAAATTTAATTTGTTTGTTTTATTTAGATGTTCTTCTAAATTTAATTAGTGTTTCTAAATTAGTTTTTACCGGCCCACTCCTATACAAGTAAGCAGCAAGGGCTGATAACGGTTGGTTATTTGTATAGGAGTGCCGTCATAATAATAATAATGTTTATTAGTAAACAAAATATGGCACACACTTATAATCTAATCTTAAGATTAAAGTTTCGGGTAGAACAAACATTTTTAAAACAATAGATACTTGAATGCATAAGATGTCATAGGTCTGAAATGCGGCATAGTACCTAAGCTTTTTATATGGTTGGAACAATTAAAGATGCGTTGCTTCGGTCTGAAGTCAATACGCCAACATCAAGGTTTCGCTGTTTATTATGTGCTGGTAATAGACTTCAAAGAAGAAACAATGTCTGTAATGATGTGTAGTCATACAAAAAGCGACACACCCAATCTTTTACTCTTTCTCAATGTTTTGATGCAAAGTAGAAAAAGTTATAAGTATTTTCTAAAATCCAGTGCTTCGTTAAGTCGTCAGTGTCAATATTGCTACTGGAATTTATTTTTACAAGTGTTTTTGCCATTCTGTAATAATTGCAGTCAAATAACAAACTGTAAACGTCACCATTACTCAACAGCAGATGCTGATGCTAGTTTTTAACTTCATACTGAGTTGTCACAACTGGCAAAACGCGCGGTCGTGGCACGTAATATTTGTCGGTTATCGTGTTTGAATTTTAAACCGGTTTGTATTTTGTCGTGTCGTGTGAAAATTAATCATCATTAACTTTATGGAATAGGAACTATAGGGAAAACCTAAACCTAAATACTGCACTAGCAGTTAATAATTTTATTACTGAACTACCGATTTATATTTCCTACTTTCTTTGTTCTCTTAAGTAATAGGCTCTCAAACTTAGTCATAGTCATAGTCATTTATTCCATAGAACAATATTACATTGTATTGGAAAATTAATTACACAAAATCAAAAATTACGTTTACATGCATTTGACTTAAATAAAAAAAAATCGAATAAAATTTAAATATCATTTGACAATTATTCTATATACTTATATACATTTAATACTTTTCATGTCATAATGGATCAAAATATATCAAGCAGTACATAAACAAAAAAATACACATAAACACTCACGCCTGTCACCCAGAGGGGTAGGCAGAGACTACAGACTTCCATTTGGCACGATCCTGACACACCTCTCTCGCCTCCTTCACATCCATACACCTCCGCATACATGCTCGTCGGTTAAGGGTACTCCTAATTTGGCCCGTTTTCAATAAATCGCCAATTTGGTCGATAAATTTTCGCCTAGGACGTCCCTTTCCGACTCTGCCATTCACTTCTGCAACATAAATTTTCTTTGTCACTCTTTCCTCATTCATTCTTTCCACATGACCAAACCACCGAAGCATTCCTTTCTTAATCGTGGTCACAACATTATCTTGCAAACCACACTCTTCTCTTATTACACAATTTCTTACCCTGTCATTAAGATTCAGCCCTAACATACTCCTTAACGACCGCATTTCTACTGCGTTCATTCTACTCTCGTGCTTCTTCTGCCACACCCAACTTTCACTACCATAGATTAAAGTGGTCCCTACCAACACAGCATTGTGAATTGTGAAACAAAAAAATATTAACATTAATTAGGTTTATTTTTGTCATTTAGGTATTCGTTAACTAAGTAGTATCTTTTCTTAATTAATAATGACTTGAGTTTATTTTGGAATTTTTGGTGTCAATAAATAACTTTAAATGAGATAGGCAAAGAAATAAATAGTGCAATGGCTTGATGCATTGTGCTGTGGCGTACAACATTCAATGTTGGTGTAATTGAAGTTTTTAAATCTTTTCGACGTGTCATTTCTCTCTTTTTCCTTTCTTCGTTTGTCTCATATTTGTAATTTTTTTTACTAAATATGTAAGTGAAACTAAGATATACTGAGAGGGAACCGTAAGTATGCCAAGTTTTCGAAAATGTTCTTTACACGACTCAATTTGTGGAATACGTAACATGGTGCGGATCGCTCTTTTTTGTAATACAAACGCTGTCTTAATATTGTATTTATAACTTTTGCCCCAGAATTAATAGAAATAACGAAGTTGTGATTATACTAGAGCAAAATAAACCAACTTAAGCTGCTTTAACGTAACTTCGTCTCGTAAACTTCTTAAGGCATAGCATGCTGAACTGATTGTAGATTCTAGTGCTTTCATTTCCTTTTTCCAGTTCAAATACATGTCAAAGTGGATTCCTAGAAATTTTACTGATTGAACAGAGTCAATATTTTTACCGCCAATGTTAATGTTTATTGAATCCTTTTGTCTTGCTGTAGATTTGAAAAGCATTGCGTATGTTTTATTTGTATTTAGTAGAAGATCGTTAGTAGCAAACCAATTTTTAAAGTCATACAGTGTGCTTTTCATTTAGTTTGTTTATCGAGTTAGCAGATACATCGCGTTTGTATCATCCGCATAAATAGTTCACTTTACGTCTTGCTGTTTGGTATGTATATAAATAATATGGGTCCCAAAATGGAGCCTTGTGGAACGTCCTTCTCTAAGGTTATAAATTTAGATTTGTATATCGTTTCGACACCGTCTTGGTATTTGGTATTTGGAAACTATGTATACTTATTTAAGTATCTAATTATATCTAGAAAAATGTATAGTACATAATATATTTATAGTAAATGCTCTTGTAAGGCCGCATAGTGGCGACTTAAGAGAATCCAGTCCCATGTCATGGCGTGGGTGCCTTTAGATCTTAAGTCATCACGTGGGTGTTGTAAAAGGTGACAATGGAAAATCAAAACAGAGGATGGCATCTTCCTGTTAACAACTTATAATTAAAAAAAATAACTGCATTTGTAAACTTGTTTGCCAAACATAGTAACTATTGCAAATATTGCCCCTATGTGGCAGTCTATATTTAGCAGTGGACTTTTGATGGCCTGTAATGTACGAATGAATAAAATGCGCTTGTCTAGTACTTTTCGTAAAATGATTTCTGAAACTTCACACTTTATATATTTTGATGTTTAACCCGAGGGTAGAGGGGAATAAAATGCCATGTAATTTGTTCTCATTTTCAATTCATATTATTCTTTTTCTTTATATGAAGTTAAACTAAAACGTTTGTTATGTTATTCTGATAAGATATTCAAATAAAAAAGACATTTTTAATAAAACACTGAAAACAAGGCTTATAATTTAAAGAAATTATAATAAAAAGATAGAACGACTATAAAATATAAGCTATGCATTACTGATGCTTCGTTCTTATATACTCGTAACATTCGATTTTAAATCCATTATGAGAATATGGAGCGAAAAATGAAACTATTTCACATACATTAAGAGATCCGGATTAGTTAACGTGAATATTCTGGTTGACAGTTAGGAACGCCCAGCTATGCAAATCTCATTGTCTCTAATGCGTGTCCCCAACCGCGCCCGGAGTGCGGGACTGCCTACGCAGCGTGCGACAATCTCGCCCGATGAATATTTAAGCTGTAACATCATGGTGTTCTCTGACTCAACCGATGTTTGTCGCTTTGGGCGACCTTTCGTTTTATCTTCTTTTATAGTCTTTTAATGAAAAAGATATTCAATTTAAATACTTTCTCTTTCGAAAGAAAATTTGTTATTTTAATTTTTTTTTCGAAGTTTTGTCAGTCTATTGTACCTATACCATTCTTGTAAAAATATTCACGAAAAAATTCTATTTTGCGTTATAGATACTTTAAAACACGGAAAAAAGGCTTTAGTCATAAGACTATGTATAGGTACTCCCTTAAGAAGTTAGATTTTGTTCAGTGGAAAGAACGTTCGCGCACTGTTCCCAGACCATGTAAACCCCAAGAGGAACAGTTTAATAAGAGGTTGAAGCAAATATTTTATTGTAATAGATTCAATAGAACATAATAACGAATATTGAAACGAGGATCTTGAATATTTCTAGATCTAAATAACCAGAGGTGTCACTGGTGTCGAGACGGCTAGATTAGTTTATTTCAGTTATTTCCATAGCATAAAATCTCTCTTCTAGACTTAGAAACTATCTCTGTTTTGCATAAGAGGACCATAACAGCTATATACAATCTAAAAATGGGAGTCTTGGATAGAATTTTGAAGAAATAAAATAACTATGGCCTCCCAGTATATTTAAGAAAATTTTATGTATATTCACAAAAACAGAAGTATTTACAGCAAAAAGTGATATTCACTCTGTAAACACTAGAGACAAACACAAGCTAGTGATACCAGTTTCTTGATTACCCAGATTCTTCTTAGGGCAATAAGACAAGCGCATTTTATTCAACTATTACAAATTCCATCCAAATCCCAAAAAATATACAAGGTCTTTATTACCAACCTTAAATCATTTATTGAACAAAAACTGTATAAAAAGGGTTGTTATAATATAAATGAATATATGGTTGATAATAACCCCTGGGAATGAGGTGGTCGTTTCAAAAATGAATATTGTAAATAGTTTGTAAAATTTTCACATTGTATAATTTACTTTAAAAAAGCCCCACTGGGCATCCTGCTGGTTCTTCCCAGGACAGAGGCTTTTTCCCGAACCAGTGGAAAAGTAAAAAAAGACTTTTAATTACGGGTAGAATTACATACATGTGATCTATATTGATAAAAAATATATATACTTTCTTTCTTTCGCAACGCCCTTTTACATATTCCTTTGTACCGGTATATCTAAATGGTAAATACAAAAGATTTTATTATATCTGATGGTATGTGGCTACTACCTACCACATCCCATTGACACCTGGAGCAAACTTCTAACAAATACAGACAGACAGAAAGTAGAGTGACATTAATAGGTGTTAACCATTGGGTGCGGAACCAGTAGAACAGGAATATCGACTTCAATACCTGGAAATATGAAAATATTTGACTTTTATACATTGGATCCGTTACAAATACTTTTTTTAGCTGCAAATTTTTAGCTACAATTTTTAATAAACTATAACATTTTTCTACAAGTTTTTATGTTTAGGAATCTAGGCCGAACTACGATAGATATCTTATACCTAACTTGCTTGTTGTGTAATTTATGATTTATACATTGTGTTCCTGTAATCGAATCTCTATTAAGCAATTCAATGCAAGCTTTTCGTGTTTAAAGTTCACGAAATTGAGTCCCTGTAATAACGATGCCTATGTCATATTCGACTACAATTACTTTTACATCAATGATTGCATGATTCTTTACTCCTAAAATGTTTATTAATAATAAATATTCAATTTTTCTAACTAGGTGAAATAATTTTTTTACTTATTTATTTTTTAAATAAAAACATATTATAACTAATTAAGTACTTAATAATTACTACTTGTTTCGGGCTGCGAAAGATGTGTTGAGAGTATATTTTTTAGTATACATTTTATTGGTGTCTCGTCTTGATTCTATATACCTTAAAATAAAAATGTTAGACTGTTTGAAATTAAGTTATAAAATGTGATACTCTTGTCTTGCAAGGGAGCGATCGTAAATCGGCCGTCTATTGAGATCGTAAGCGTCGTGTCGGCGGTCAGTTACCATCTCGGCCCCTCGAACGGATCTTTCTTTGGCATGTATACGATTATAAGTAGACATCAACTTGTAATTTTAAAAAAAAACCAAAACCAAGATCTTTATCGCTCTGCGATAATGCTGCTTGCAATGGCGTCTCGTTCCCATATACCTTTGTTAATGTCACCGAGCTTATTTTATGTGTACCTATTCGCCATTTAGGAGTGATTTAAAGTAGCTGTTTGTATAATATAACAAGACATGTCGCGTCGATTCGGTTACCTTAATAAGGTCAACAGAATTTTAATAAGTTTTTATTTGCTACGGTCAATCGAAGTTATATATAAAGAAAGATGCCCATTTTTCACCTGATGATGTAAAGAAATGAAATAAATCTTAAAATTCAGCTAATTGGATTGTAAATTAATTACGCTTATCAAAATGTTAAAAGAAACGCAGGAAAAAATATCTTTTAATATTTCTTTAAGCTTATTCTACGTCAAGCGTAAACGTATTACCTTATTTTGAACGCATCTCAACTACCCTTTTTTAGGACGTTCCATTTTACACATTGTTACTTTACTTTACTCAACTTTGTTTCTGAGTTTTATACATAATTTTAGCTTTCCTTTAATTAGTAAGCATTTTTATTAGTTTTTGTATAGTACATATTATTTAAAAATAATAAAATTATTTCTTGAGTACCTATTTGGTAACGCCATACCTAACCTAAAAAGTGACTTTAATGTTTTTTGGGCTTCGTAGCGTTTAAATCGTAAAAAATGACTATATGACATTATTTTCTAAACTTACATGTAGTTTTTCTACTATAACTTACCTACCTACCTACTATACATAAACTTTCATTATCAGGTTTTATATGTATGGAAAGTGGGCATGATTCTTTAAGAAAATTAAAAATAGTAATATTTTATGTCATAAACACGCACATGACAAACCTTTTCTTTAGAGATTGCATGAGAACATAAGTTAATAAAATCATAGTGTCATGTTAGCCACATTAATATCTTTGAATAAAACTATTATTTACGGATTTTATCGCGTTTAATTACTTTTAATTTATTTTTATTATTATCCCGACGTTTCGGGTGCTTTACAGCGCCCATGGTCACGGGGGGGACTGAGATGTTTGACGTCCCAATGTCATAGTTAGTCCGGCTACCTTCAGTTTTTTAATATTAATTTTTGGTCCGATTTACGCAAAACGAGCTTATAGTATCATGAAGTCTTGCAGTGGTATGCTTGGGTTTGGGCTTAATTTTGTTAATTATAGGATCCCAAGCAGATGGTAGCACCCAACCATCTTCTCTATTGAAATTTGGATGTTTTTTAATTTCAATAGCCTCGCGTATCATCCTTGGTAGGAATCGGTGTTCTTTTGCGAGAATTTGTGGTTTATCAAATCTAATGTAATGGTGGGGACGATCTTGAACATGTTCGCAGACTGCAGACTTCCCGCTGCTGCTGCTGGGCGCTGTAAAGCACCCGAAACGTCGGGATAATAATAAAAATAAATTAAAAGTAATTAAACGCGATAAAATCCGTAAATAATAGTTTTATTCAATGTGTAGTGTTCGCGTAAATTTAAGAAATCATTACATTAATATCTTATTTGAATGTTTTAAATAATAAAACCTGATTACACTTAAGCGGAAAACGAGGGTGATTTTTGCAAACTATCAAATAAGGCAAACACAAATTGAATGTTGGGGTCATTTTGTATTAATAGTGTAAAATATACAATTGTTTAGTTTTGTGCATTAAGTACGTTAAATTAGTATCGTCACGATGAAATAATGTTGCAATAGGTAACGAATACTCTACTACTACATTTTTGTGGGTACGCTTCTTCATTAAGAAATATATATTCAAATTAGTACGGAGAAAAATTAATTAATTAATTTGATAATTGGTACATACACTCTTGAATAAAAATAATTAATTTCACATTACTATTTTTTCAATAATCTACCTTAAGCGTTTCTTAAACGAGGGTGCAAGTTGTATATGAAAAATATTTATATGAGACACAGCTCAAACCGCTGAACGTATGAGCATGAAATTTTGACAATATATGTAGATTCCTTTTATTATGTAGGCATTCACTAAGAAAGGGTTTTGAAAAATTCAAACCCTTAGAGAGTGAAATAAGGTGTTACAGTTTTTACGACACTTTTATTGTACTTTTTTTGGATGGTGAAAAATTATCAATTGATTCTTGAAAATGAACTAGGATATACGGATTTATATATACATATTAACTCAATTTAAATTCTCACTGTCGTGTTCGACGTTCCAATATCATAGTTAAAACGGACGACCACGACTGGGGTAGTAGATCAGTTCAAAATTATAAATTTTTGTCCGATATACGCAGAATGAGCTTATACCATATAGTTGTATGTTTGGGTTGCGATTTAATTTAATTAATTATGTGATCCCAAGTAGACAATAGCCTCACGAATCATCCTTGGTAGAAATCGGTATTCTTTAGCGATGATTTGTGGTTTATCAAGTTTTTGTAACTTGAAAATTGGTACAATTACTTTTAAATTAAATGAAATACAAATTCTTTATCTTTTGAAAATATAACTATAAAGTGATAACAGGAGGGTTTTAATGTTTAGTGGTTTCCAATATTCGAAAGTACTTAGTCTAACTTAAAATCTGCGATCATTATAATCTCAAAATATGAGAAAGTTTCCATGTGATAACTTGAGCTATCCCTATTATGCAATCTCATAATAAGTGTGGGTGATAACTGTCTCTACGCTATAATGTGAACGGGGTAAAAAGCTAGGTAATATATAATGTGAAGTAACTTACGGATATTTTATTAACTTAGAATTTATTTGGTATTATGGCCATCAGTATTATTGGTATCAGTAGAGATTTGAAGGAATGTGAAATATCCTCAATTAACGACATTGAGTTCAACGTGTACATTAACCACATCGTGAGACACGTTTGATGGTTATAGCAGTTAGTTAATGATTTCAATAATAGAGCAAAACGGGCCACTGGCGGACCGGAGGGGATTAGCTATGCGCGGGCGTTCCCTCGGGCAAAGTATAGGTCCACATGGTCCTATTCCTATGCGTACAGTTAAACAAGTTGCAGCCGTACTGCTCACTAGCCTAAATCTAGTTGTGCTGCTCAGTGGATATCCTACAATAATGTCAAATTGTTCAGTATTTTTGCTGCAAAAAGCTATCAGTCACGTAAAATTTATATTTTTTTTTACACTTAAAAATTACAATAACAACGGTCGTGTTGTTTCGGATTTGCTTACCAACACAGGCCGCTCTCACAGTATGCAGATAGGTCGAGGGATTGATCCGTGTCTGTACCCGAGTTGTCGCTGTCACCGAGCGATACTTACGATGTTGTATGAGTTTCGTAGTGACAGACGATTGTTTTTGTGTGCGCAGATTTCTTTCGGATTTTTTTTTTAGTTCTGTATCTGAAAGAAAAACGCTATGGCTATTCCCCTTCGGTCACGTGTTGCTCTATGGAGTGCAAAAACAAAAAAACAAAAAGGATTTATTTTTGAACCGAACTTTCATCCACAACAAATATTTCTGGGAAACGACAAGTCTGAAATATTTTAGATATTAAAATCTGTCAGATATTAAAAACAGTCATGTTGCCGGTGAATATCTAGAAATTCGAGTGAAAATACGCAAGTCGCTCAGCAAGATTATAAAGAGACCTATCTTGCTCGATAAATAAATATTTAACTCAGTTTATTACTAAAATAATTTTTTCGTTATATAGAATCCGTAAAAAATATATTTTGATTTGAAACTCACTCCGTTGAGCTTACTAGACAGCACGCCAATCTGTTAACCGTTGAGGGAGAAAGATTATAGTGTACCAGTCCCAAACCGTAACACTTACTAACACCCACTTCGACCTAATAATCTAGGAAAAAGTAAAATATAGTCGACGGGTGAAGATGTGAAATGCAAATATTACAGTTATTAGTTAGGCCATCTCAGCCTCTTTCTAACCCCCCCGGCTACATACTCGTCGAGTGACATGGGAAGTAGCGAGGAATGGAGGCAGAGACGTAGTGTGGCCACAATCTCGTCATACCGCAAGTCATGCTCCTCGTCATGCCCATCGCTCACTGTTTTGTCGATTTTTTGGGCGCGAGTCAAAGGATTGGCAATATGAGCGCGAGTGGCTGGCCAGTGGTCACACACTCACGCACACGCAGTCTGAATCGACCGCTCGTTACGAAAGCACGTCACGTGTCATTTAAAAATAATAAATAGTATTCAGTCTTATTATTACATGAGTAAATAATATATAGAGAAAAGGCTATCTCGACGACGACAACGTATATTTCTTTTTATGACATTGATGTACTTAGCTATAATAAATATGCATAGCTCGCACGCTGTAACAGTTTCAACATCCATTGTGTTGCAAACGCGAGCGACCTAGTGCGGAGCGTCGCGATTAATTGCACAAGTTTAGCAGTGTGTGGACAGTAAGGACAATATCGCGGCAGCGGGAGGAGCATTTTGTGACCGAGCCACAAAATTGCACAAATATAGCTAGAGGGGAGTAGGTAACACATCTTGGGTGGTTAATGATAGTGATATTTCCGTTTGACTCGATGTGTCGTTTCACCCAGCAGTCTAGCATGTTCGAGTATTTAAGTATTTATTTGCTCACTAGGTGTACAATTAGGTTAAAATAATGTAATAAGTGAAAGGGTTACTGAATGTACCTAACATTAAATAACTTTTTAGAGACGTTGCAAAAATACTGAATATATAAATTAAATATAGAACACAAAATTGTACACTTGTACTATTATACTATTATTTATTTTGTGCTTTATTTATTAGGTAATAATATAAAATATTTCAATTAAATATTTTAAACAAGGTTATAAGACAACATTAAGTTTAAGATATTTCAAATACTTGCTAGAAAAACATAATATAATAAATAATGACTATTTAAATATTCGTCTATTGTATATTTTCTTTTATTTTTCCCTCTGGTTATAATACCATAGGCTGTTTTTGGGAATTTATAAGTGTCGCATTGGATACTATGATATAATGCTATTATAATACATTTATATTAAGACGTAATTATGTATAATACATTTAGAAGTAAAGAAAGGTTATGGAGTGGCAGTTTCGTTTTGGTAAGCAAAGTATAGGGCGGCCCCTCAATAGATGTAGTGTCGACCTGGTAAAAGATCCAGGAAGTCGATGGCTGCAGGTGGCTAAGGAGGGTGATTTGTGGCATTCCTTATGGGTGGTCTATGTTCAGCTGTGGAATTGCGATGGGCTGTTGTGATGATGCTATTTATATTATAATTTATCCAAATGCTGTAACTACAAAACTTAAACAGAAATAAACTTATACAATCAGATTAATTTCTTAAAAACCACTATTAAATCTTCGGCTGTTTCTGGGAAATTACAAAAACAAATAGTTCATGAGTAGCTTTTGGGTAGCTAAATCATAAAACATAAAATTTGATTGAAAATAAACAGTACATTTCAAAATAATTTTTATTGTGTCGCATTTTTAATAAATTATCACCAAGGGTTTGACTCTTACACCTAATGGTATATGGTGGTGATTTTCGAAATTTATATTGATACATAAGTCAGATAATCCGTAACCAGAAATAACTTTCATAATCTGATGCCTTATGCCATGCACAGAGAGGGCTACGGCATAATTTTACATTGCGATCTCATTAATTTGTTTCGATATTTATCTACTTTGCCATAATGAGAATTTATTTGTCCTCCATTTTCATAAAGCACGCAAAGCTGCGCGTGAGTGCGATACTCCGTTGCTTCTACAATGTTATCGTGTGTATTGTTGAGCATTTGCATATTACTCACGCAAATACGATTGGATAACATCGTTATCAATTTTGTTAACTTGGTCTTGTTTTGGATTTTATTTGCCAGCCCTTTATCGCTAGCGCTTCGACCGACGCCTTGCTTGTATTGTAAACTTAACCAAAATGAAGTGCATTATATTTCTACTTCATATGTACATTATATTTATAATTGTTACATGAATAAGTATTAAATTTTTTTATTAAAGATTTTTTACGTGCGTACTTTCTAGGACCTTAAAAAATTACATATGTGTACAATTAACATAAGCGTAACGTTAAATACGAATTCTTGGTAACGTCAGTGTGAGTTAATTATAAGATAAGTAGAGTATTTACATTTATATGGCTTGAGAATTAGTTGTAAATGTCTTAACCGAAGTTGCTGCATGCTCCTGTAAGAGTTTGCTTGGGCCACTTTGGTTGTATTTTGAATTGTTTAAGGTTGCATTTCGTGACATTAATTTTATATTATTTTTACAATTAAAGAAGTGTTTTCAATGTAAATTAGGCAATCGTCTTATATATTCGAAGACGCCTTAATTGTCTAAATGTATGGTGCACTTAACCACCTTTGTCGTACGTATTTGTTGATAGTATCATGTAGAAGATGTAACATACCAGGCGGTCCCATAATGAACTGGCCTGATATAGTTCAACGCGACATGTCGCTACATGTTGTGTTGCATTAAATAGTACGTTTATCGTGCACTTAATATAAGAAACATGCATCGACATGAAATGCTTAGTCTTAGTTTAACAGGCATTTGAATAACGAGAGTCGCGTATTTTTTCAAAGTGTCGAAAACTGAGTATCGAAGTGTCATAAAGTTTCTGTTTAAAGAAGGTTTATCCCCTGACCAAATAAAAGAACGATTGGATGGCGTGTATAAGGAGTGTGCCCCCTCCTATAGCACAGTGAAAAATTGGCTTAAAGAGTTTCGCCTCGGGAGAGAAACCGTCGAAGACTTTGGCCACGACGGTCGACCTGTGGAAGTGCTCACTCCCGAAACGATTGCTCTTATCGAAGAGGAGGTTCTGAGTGACCGCCGTTTGAAGATTAGAGAAATTGCAGCAAGGCTTGGGCTCTCTAAGAGTACTTATCATCGCGCGATCCATGAACATCTTCACATGAAAAAAGTGAGTGCAAGATGGGTACCGAAACTTCTTTCAGCGGTACAGAGACAGGAAAGAGTGCGCTGCGCTTCGGAGTTTTTAGATCTTTGTGGCGAAAATCCAAAGACTGTGATCGAGTTGCTAGTGATTGGTGATGAAACTATGATCTTGTATTATTATCCACAAAGCGAGCGCGAGTCAATGGAATGGCGTTATAAGGGTGAAAAGCCCCCTAGAAAGGCAAAGGTGCAACAATCGACTAAAAAACGGATGTGCACAATATTTTGGGATTTTCAAGGCATTTTGATGGTGGATTTTAAAGAACGTAATACAGTCGTGAACGGCGAATATTATGCTTCTTTAATATATAAATTACGAGACAAGATAAAGGAAAAACGAAGAGGCAAGCTGTCTAAAGGTGTCCTGTTGCTCCATGACAACGCCCCTGTTCATACCGCTGGTGTTTCGAAGGATGCAGTTCGTCAATGCGGGTTCACAGAAGTTCAACATCCACCTTACAGTCCAGACATGGCCCCGTCCGACTATTATTTATTTCCAAATTTAAAGCGGGACTTAAGAGGAAGAAAATTTTCAAGCGATGAAGACTTGCAGGCGGCCGTCTTCAGTCATTTTGAGGATAAAAAATGTGATTATTTTTATAAAGGTTTAGAGATGTTGATTCACAGATGTCAGAAGTGTATTAGTATTCATGGTGATTATATTGAAAAATAAAATTGGTTTCGTTTCATTTCCTTCATTGGTTCATAGTTAGGCCAATTCATTATGGGACCGCCTACGTATATAATATCAGGTATCTAGTTAAAGGGTTGAAAAACATTTGTTTGTATAACTTATTGATTTCATACCGACTGTGGCTTCATAATGTGTAGTATACAGTAAGTTGAAGGCCTCTCCTATTGCGTCATTTCAAGTTAGACATAACTAAGTTAGTGAATAACAATTGATTAAAGTAATTTTCGAATTTTGTTTTTGTTTTATAAAACATTACAAGACTGTTTACATACATAAGTTTCACTAAGATAAACATGGGGACCAATATATGGGGACAAATATTTTTAGGCCATACAAATACTTGTTCAGTGCGGAATTCAAACCAGCGGCCTTCAGCCCGCAACTCCTTGCTAAGCCGCTGTGCCACGGAGCCGTCAAAATTATGTGACCTCTTTTCAAAAGGGGAATATGATCGGTAATAATGCAACCAAACTAAAGATTATTAAACTTAAGGGAATATAGTAAGTCAGCTCAAATTCTAATTTCGTCCCCACTTGCCCGCGCGTCTTATGCTATGTACCGACATGTTTGTAATCAATGATACTGTAAGTAGAAAGGTCGTTAGACACTTATTTCATTAGGTTTATCATATTTATGCCTGTTTCTTAACGCCAAGCCAGTCGCTTCTTATTTTTATTACGGTTACTTCCCATTTTAATTTTACGTCGTCCTGTTGCGTAATGTATATTCTGATCGTAAGCAACACAACCTCCGCCTTCAAAGGTCGAAAGCGTAGTGACCGTGCGGCAGGAATCACGCTTCAAGAGGCCGATAGTTTAGGTAATTTCTTTTTACAGTGAAAATAATGGTATTTTAAAAAAATTAAATAACATAAGCACTGCTTTATAGTTAGTTCAGTTAGTATGCAAAGTTTCATGATCTTATTTAAAGTATTTTATGAATAACAGCGATTTTTTGTTTATTTTGGAGGTAACTTTGGATTTTTTTTCTATCGAGAAAATTTTACGAAATTGTGTTTTCGTCTAACATAATCCTTAACATTAATCCTCAACTTCACCGTATATTTATTTCAAAATTAATGCTGCAATATTTTCGGCATAACGAAGGATCTTGCTAAGCCATTTGAGATTATATTTCCCCTTAACGTTTATACGTGGTAGAAGCATGATGCATCTATATTATGGTCTTAGCACGAATAAGTCTGCTCTACCTATAATACCCTACCGGGGAAAGACCCACTCTTTCTGAGTGCTTATGTTAATGGTGGATAAATTGCTTATATGTACTTTCAGCCAGTATTGTAGTCACAATTGTAAAAATTTGCTAGTTTAGCCTTAATCTCATCTCAATCAATCATAAGTTAGCTGTATAAATACTGTTAGTATGAAAATAAGTACTAATCAGTATCAGGACTAAGTTGCCGTAGTTTCAGGTCGTTGTTATCAAAAAATTTAAACTGTAGGCAAAACTGTATTATCGGTAGGAGGTGTTTTTTATGGGATAAGGGTAAAAAACGCAGTCCACCTGATGGTAAGTGGATGCCCATAGACATCTACATTTAATCTCGATTAAGAATCACAATGCAGATGCTTTGTCTCCCTTGAGGACTAAGATGGAATGCCTGGAATCCAGTAAAACCGTTTTCAGGTTATCTGCACTCACCATACGAAACACGAGTTGACGAGTGAGAGTGTGGTCCTTCTCCGGGCGAGCCGACCCAGTCATGCTACAACCATAATATAACTGCAGCGTGCCTCTACCACGTATAATTTTTTTCTCATTTTAATGCTTAAGTGTTAAAACGTTTTATTCCATGTCACTTAAATGTACATTGTACATAACTGAAAAAACTTACCTCCAATAATTATAAATAATATTCTCGAGTATCGTGGGGGTGTTTTTCATACATAAATTACGCATTCTCAAACGCCCACATTGGGAAGAATTGTTTGTAGAATTTATAAATATGAATTTACCACCTGTTTACATCAAATCACTAGCCAATACGTTACTGAACCCTTTTGATGTGTGAGCTAGCGTAATACATCTTATTTAATATTCACTTATAGATTCTATAACATATTGTGAAATGTTTCCGTCCAGTTCATTCCCAGTGAAAAAACTGACACAAAATTTTATACAGCCATGTCCCATAATTTGGATCTCGATGTGATCAATGCAGTCTAAGCTTTGTCATTTAAATGCAAACGCATGTAACTTAAAACACTTTGGTTTCGGAGCGGTGGGCACCTGTGGGGCGCACGCGTCTACTGCATTCTTGTCCACTTCTATAATGAAAACGAGTTAATTAAATTACATTAGCCTGAACATTGGCGCCTGCACACGACGAGAGATCTGGTCGCCGATAGCCGCCTGAATGTGCCTCTTCGTCGAATAAGACCTGTATCGCGAATAGATAATCCACTAATAAGGATTTTTTAGCCTGAAGGCGGTTAAAACTTCTATATATTGAAAATATATATCTATACTGTGTATATTTTAAGCATATAAACTGAATATATTTAAAAGTGTAAATAGATATAGGATATAATCTGTTGGATCATCATCGTCATCATCATCACAGCCCTTCACAAGTCCACTGCTGAACATAGGCCAAGGTATGACACAAAGCACGGTCCTGAGCCACCTGCATCCATCGACTTCCTGGGTTTCTCTTCGTGATAAACTTAGAAATGAGGATATCCGCAGTAGAACCAGAGTGACCCACATAGCCCAACGGATTAGTAAGCTGAAGTGGCAATGGACCGGCCATATAGCTCGAAGAACCGACAACCGTTGGGGAAAAAAGGTTCTTGAATGGCAGTCTCGTACCGGTAGGCGAAGTGTAGGTCGACCACCCACTAGATGGAGTGACGGCCTGGTAAGACATGCAGAAAGTCGATGGATCTGTTGGATAGAATGCCTTAATTGTCATGCTTGGCAGGCGAATTGACACTCGCAGTATCTGACATATCACTTCTTTGATACAGCTGCCTGTCGCTTGTGTGGGTAACATCCGCGTCTCACTTGAACGAGACGGAATACCGTCATCTATCGGAAGCCGCAAGCCACCGGAGGAAATTGCGTGATGGATTATTTTAAGACCCAACCATAAAAATTATACAAAACGTAAAAGTGTATGTAGTGACGGTGTGATACTCATTACTGATATAGTTCCGTGGATGTAGTAAAAGACAACATAGGGAAATAGACCAGAAGAGCGAGTAGCGTCTTTTTTGCAACAATTTAAAAAAAAACTGCGGTTGTCAATCTGCCTGCCAAGCTAGCCAATAGCACATAAGGTTTCATGGACTGTATTATGTAATTAATATATTATGTATAATTTTTATTTGTACATCAATTATGTGTAATAACGAATTTTATTAACCACATTATAATTTAAAATGTTTCATATATATCCTGTGCAAATGTAATAATCATGTATTTTAATGTAGCATATAAAATGTGGGTTTTTATAAAAACTACAAGATTAAAAGGTGCGATTAAGGACTAATATAATACTTCCTTTAGGTGTTAAGTCAAAAGGTTGATAAAAATAATTACAGCACGGGACGTTGAAACTCGTACGTAATGAAAATTTACAGGTGCGCGTGCACGACCCTTGCGAGGAGTGTCTTGATAAGCCGCCGCGAATGCTAATGCCCCTAAATAAAATTTTATCAGAGTGGCGCGCACGCTATCAGTGCACCGCGTTTTGTATCGCTGAGAAGGAATTGTGGGCATTTAGAGCAAGCTCTCGCTATCGCGATTTTCCCAACATATATTTTTTTACTTCGTCGATTGTACTGAATGGTGATATGTAAGATGTGGGAGTGTATTTTGCTCTTCAATGTTAATTTTAAAATACTAATAAATTCGTAATATTAACTAAGGTCGTGATTTAAACTTACAGACCTGTACCGAGAAGTGACATTGCGGAGGCAATATACGAGTACGTGTGGGAGTTTTATGTGTCTTGTTAGATGTGAATAGTATAATTATTATTTTACCTCGTGAATTTTTATTTACAATAGTAACAAACAAAAAAGTTATTGTTGCGCATGTTGCTTTAGATCTAAAAGGTCAAACGACAGTAGCCTAATGGCAGGGCGCGGACCGCGAACTCAAAAAGGTCGTGGGTTCGAATCCACCATTCGACTACTGGCGTGAACCACTCGTAACACAAGCGATTTAAGCTTACCACGAGTGGTTAAGGGAAATATAGGTAATGTTTGCAGCATTGTTAATATTCTTTAAAAAAAAGAATAAAAAAAGGTCAGGAGATTCATTCCTGCTGCGTCAAAGTGACCACGTGTCATTTTATGATTATTTTTGGTGTTGCCTTTGTGGCATCCACGGAGTAGTAACTTTATATTTGCTCCGTAGTGGCATCCTTTCGGGAAGGCCTATCTTCATTATGGCAGTAGGCTTGTAATGAGTTGTAATGATTTCTTCCGTACATTATATATTCTCGAATGCAAATGATAAAAACGATGTAAAATTAAAAAAATCTTTGAGTAATACTTTCGAAGTAAGGTTAAGATTTAAGTACGAGTAGGTACATGCTTGTGGGTTATTTGATCTTGGTACGTTAACCCATCGTCATTTGAATAATGTTGAATGCACGTTTTGTATGACAACGCTAGAACTGATGTGTATTATGAAGTCATTTGTGATGCATTTGTCACTTGGTTAGAGATATTGTAATGACTTATTGTTTCAGGTAAGTGGGCGGGGCGGCTTGAGCAACTGCGCGATGTGCCGGCTGATACACATCCGAGACGCGATGAAGCAATCCCCTTCGTGAGTTATGCGATTATTAATATTCTACAATCGACACGGCTGTCTTTTAAGAGCGTTATTTCTGTTTGCCCTTCAAATCACGGGTCAAAGATCCGTTAATAAAGCGTTTAAAATATTTGGTCACCTTCGAAGGCCAGCGAATGTGGTTCGACATTAGACCAGGAAAAAAAAATTTGTATAGAAAATTCCATTGAGCAGCGGTTTCTCGCTGGCAATAATGTTAGCTTTTGCTTTGATGTGATAAGGCAAGCGGGCGATCGGAACCGGTGCTCTCATTGTGTTTGCTATAATCTGGCGTATCGCGTAGGACTCGTGTCGGAATGCGAGTTTATTTTAATATTTAATAACTCCCGGGCGAGCGGAGATATCGGCTGCTGGAAGGCGGTTCGCTTTACGTTTTTTTTTTTCGTTATCGCTCCTGCTTTTGTGTCATGCTTACGTTCTTATTTATTTTCGATCAGGGACGGAAATATACGGTAGCTGTTGCAAATTCTTGATAACGGGCCTGTTTTAAATGAATGCTCTGTAAGCAATATTTTAGAACGGTTATATAATTTTATTGATATTTTATTGTTACATTTTTTGGCACGGTTAATAACGGAGCTAGTTATGGGTTGACAGTTCAAATTGATAATACACGATAATTTCAATTTTGGTGGTATAGGCTCTCATTGGTTATCACAGATAATTGACGAGTACACAATCATCTCCATTTTATTTCTTTACTGTTTTATTTTTAGTTTCTTTTTATAAGGCCATAACGTGAAAGTGAAGCCCCTTGATAGACGTTACAGACAAAAGGCGTGTCTGTGAAGCTACCCCGGCAATTTTCGTGCTCCGGAAAGACGTTAACAATTTATTTACTTTCCTTGCCTCTTACTCTCAAGAGCAGTCAATATTTGAATTGATTTAGTATTAAGTTTTACTCTTTTCATACTTCTTGTTCCTAATCTTCTTGAAGAGGTTTGTTTCACCAAAATATTACAATATACCTCAATGCTTTTGTTAAATGATAGCATGTTCTTCATGCTGGAAGCATATTCTGAAATGGCCGTTTTGAAGTACGTGTCACTCATGTTATCGGCTATAAAGAGGCTGCCAAAAATATTTGAGAATTGAATGATATGAAAAAAAAAACCATTTTGAACTTTTTAGTTAGTTTTGATATTTTATAAAAAATAACCATAAATTATGTTAAGAAAATCGAATGATCATCATCTCACTTGTAGGGTTAAACGAATTCAATTTAAAACCTTTCTTTGGTCTCGTATCCTTTACAAACCAGATTTTTTTTTCTTTGCTTTTCAAGAATTTGTTAATTATTATACTACAATAATACGACATTTATCAAATATTCCAATGCTTCACATTGTATATTTGTGAGAAATTTTGATAGCGGCTTAGCTCTAGATTTCATAAGCATCTCACCGCGCCTAAAGCGAACAAAATATCTCGATTTTTCTAAAAATGTCATTGATACGTTAACGGTTTCACTGACTGTTAACATTGGCCGGTATATAATACACAAAATCGCACCGGTCGTACATATCAAAATTAACTTAAAAGGTAATGAAAACGGTAAAATAAAAACAGCAATTCGCTTCTTGTCAAGTTCCCGTTAAAACTCTGAATTTTACATTCCCACCACTAACATAATTGAATACAAACGTTGACATTTCACGACAAGATGATTGGAAGTACCTACATAAAATTGGAGCTTGTTAAATACGAAAACTAATGTTGATGTTTAGTCATCAACATGACGAAATCCCGTTCCTTTTTTACTTTCTTTAAACTTTTTGTTAGAATTTTAATAATGCATTTTTTAATCTCATAAAACCTGTATTCTGGGTGTTGTGTTTATGGATATATTAACGGATATATGAGCCCTGGCAGCTCATGGGCTTAGCGCTAAGCGCTCGCTGTAAATTTCACGGTACGCGAGCGACCGGGGTTCGCTCCCCGCCGGCACTAATAGTTAATTGCAATTTTAACTACTGATTTACCATTTGGCGGTGAAGGAAAACATTGTGACATTTCCTTGCCCTAAAACCTTCTAAGAAATGACAGGAGACCTGTGCTCAGCAGTAATGAAGAATGACTGACTCTTTGTTCTAAAGGTCGAGTGCTGATGATGTGGGGTTGAATGTACGATCAAAATCAGTTATTGTATTTTCCTGGCAAGAAGTTCTCAGTAGCAGTCAAGAAGCTTGCTGTGTTTCATCCCCGTGCTTTATAAAGCACTTAAATCCGTTTGGTCCTGTCCCTGATCTCTCTCGAGGTCCGGTCGTGTCTGATTGCCGTTCAATCGGATTATTAGAGTGAGGGAATAGAGACTACATCTGTCCTTGGCCGCACGTTCGTGCACTATAAAGGTTACAGCTCATTAGATCCCGTCCCTCACCGCATCGTCGCCAGGCGTCCACTCGTAGTCGACAGGTGTACGACAGGTGGACGCCGCGTGGTTACCAGTGAACCTCGCGTGGTCATCGAATGGACCTTGCGTCGTCAACGAGTGGTGGACCTCGCGTGATGAACGAGTGACCCTTAAATCATACAATAAATTATACTTCCGAACTTCTTCTATAAGTTTTTCTTTGTTCATTTTAAAAACAAACAACAATGCGTCCGACACATTCGAAAGAATCACTCGCGTGAACCGCGCGTTGCCAGCTCGCGTTTCACGCGAGGCAAGCATGCCAACAGCGAGCTATCATCGAGTGGTTCACTCGCAGTCCGCGTTTGGATACCTCGCGGGTGAGGCGATCCGGTGATGGTACGGAGTTGATGTAGTGAGCGCAGGTCCATACAAATCCATACGAAGAATACGAACCGCTCGAGGCGAGGCGGTGAGGGTCGGGTGCCGGGTAGCTCTTATGAGCTGTGACCTTAATGTTGTACTGCGAAGATGGCTTATATTTTTTAAGTCTGGCTGCCGTCACCGAAATTTGGTCACAGGGACATTATTATTACTATACCGATAGATGATAAACTCTATCTGTTAATGGTTTAAACGTTTCATCCATCCATTACAGTCTATAAAAATACACTAATAAAAATAGCCAATTTAACATAACCAGGAACTTAATACGTTATGGCTGCAGAACGAATGGGCCGTGCTACTGTTAATGCTACTGTGTTTCGTATGGTTAGTGTACAGTACCGACTCTTTTTACTGAAACGAGGCGTTACATCTTAGTTCTCCGCATAAGCATCTGTATCTGAATTTTGATTCTAACTTGAAGGTAGATAAAGATATGTGGACCACAGCATCCATTTAACGTCAGGATGACTGTTTGTTCGTTTTTCAATCTTATCGTATAAAAAAAATCTTCCCCGTAGATTACCTCATAGCGAGAATTTTGCCACAGTTGCCACGCTTAGCAGGCGGGTTGGCTTTTTATAATTTTAAGTAATTATCAGGAAGATCCTGCCTAATTTCTGTTTCAGTCTCCTTCTGTCCCCTCCTAAGACAGCCACGGGGCGTCATGGGTAATACGTTGCCACACACGGCGTTTCAACATTTATTAATAATTGATATATGTATTGTCCTTAACTAATATTTGATAAAATAAACACCTGTTTGTCTAGACACATACTCTACAGACCATTGAAAAAGGAGCATTAGAAATCTCAATTCACAGCTCATTCAATTCTTTGACGACAATCTATTTTATGCGACCGTTTGACTATAGAATATTGTGTTTGACAATTGACATTGGCAGTATGATCGAAAGCAATGAATGTATTATTTTATTAAAATTTATTTATTTGTTACACATATTAGATATAAATTTTGACTTTCTGTACTCCTCTATCTTAAATACGCTTTAAAAGAGTTACAAAATTTTCTCTTCACGTAATAATTATAGAGATTAATAAAATAATTAAACTCTGTTTTCAAAAAAATTATCATATCCCGCTAAAATATGAAAGAGAGATAGATACAAACAATATTCGTGGCTGTCTTCTTCGCCAATAAAAAGGTTGAGATCTGGATAGATGCCAAACCTAACATCAGTTCAAATAAAGTTGTACATTTCAATAGTTCCTACGATTTAAGTACTTGCTCCGGAGCTCGGCGCCTGTTCCGATCTCAACCCTTTCGTCGGCTAAACGGACAATCCTGAACATCTTTTGTAAAGAACTTGGTCCCCTTTTCACATGTATGTCTGTGGTTTGATATTTATTATTTATTAACAACTAGCTTGTTCGGTAGGCGTATTCAGTATTACGTGTAGTAACGCAATACGTTTTACTTTGTATTTTTTAAATTCAATATAAAATTAATCAATAACTCTTAACTACCGCGCCACGTATCGGAGCTATGAACCGTCACTTAGACAAAAATATAATATTAAATATACATATTCTGTGAATATAAATGAAAAAAGTGAATAACTTTAAAAAAATTGAAACATCATAATATACTCATAAAAAATTACGGACTCTATACGTGTCACTGCTGGGCACACTAATTTCTAAGAGGGTTGTAGGGCAAGGAAATGCGTGCGTAATTTTTATTTATTTCAAGAAAAGGATTACTTGGCAATAAATTTATAAAATACCTAAAAGCACCCTCAGGGATCGGACAGAGTTTTTACATACTGTATAAAGATTAGTGGTTTCATCACTTTTGGATAACAAATTACAGGCTCTATACGTGAAACTGCTGGGCACACTCATTTCTAAGAGGTTGTAGGGCAAGGAAATGCGTGCGTAATTTTTATTTATTTCAAGAAAAGGATTACTTGGCAATAAATTTATAAAATAACTAAAAACACCCTCTGGGATTGGACAGAGTTTTTTACATAATGTATAAAGATTAGTGGTTTCATCACTTTTGGAGAACAAATGACAGGCTCTATACGTGCAACTGCTGGGCACATTTTATAAATTTATTGCCAAGTAGCAATAAATTTATAAAATACCTAAAAGCACCCTCAGTTTTTTACATACTGTATAAAGATAAGTGGTTTCATCACTTTTGGGTAACAAATTACAGGCTCTATACGTGCCACTGCTGGGCAAACTCATTTCTAAGAGGTTGTAGGGCAAGGAAATGCGTGCGTAATTTTTATTTATTTCAGGAAAAGGATTACTTGGAAATAAATTTATAACGATACCTAAAAGCACCATCACGGGTTTGATAGAGTTTTTTTTACATACTATATGAAGATTATTGGGTTTATCACTTTTTGATATAAAACAGCTCTGCAGATTTTAAAATAATTATATATAATAATTCTACATAATTGAGTGTTATGATTGGTTTGGATTTAATTTTATTAACTACAGGATCCCAAGCATAACGCTAGAGGGAATTCGACTTCGTTTAAAGACTTTAGTGCACCGTAGTATGAATGTTTCACGTCAGATATTATTGAGAATTTTGTTTTCTGCATAAAATAACAATTAAACTTATACATTTCAACGTTTTATATTTCTTTAGTTTCTTAGGATATATTACAATTGTTTGATTATATTCCAACTAATATTCTTTAGCGGATTGTACAATGGTGTAATAGATGCTCAACTTCAAGATGTAGCAATCTTGTCTGGCATATTGAGCACAACAGGTACATGGCATTTAACAGATCCTTGGTGTTCCCTGAAACAAAAGTCCTTGAAACTCATAGAATCTTTCATGGATCGTGGTGAGATTCAACATTTAAATATGTATAAATTCTTTTTGAAAGCAGTAGAAAGGATTTCAGATAATAAAACCATTTAGAAAAAATAAAATTCGGTTTTCCCCTTAATATCGTTGTCAATTGAATTTTGTAATGTAGGGAGTTAAGGACTCTAAAATATACTGCTATAATGATATCATAAACTGGTTTAGAATCTTAAAAGTGTAATGATTTCGTTTTAAAACCGACGTTTTTTCAATACATTACATTGACATTTTTAAGCCAGCAATACGATATTCTTAAATTTTACACCGTCAGTTTATGTTGTTCTTCAAAAATAAGACGAAACGCGTATAAATATTTCAATGTTTTTAAACTGTCGTGATGAACATAACGTGGATTGCTTAGTAAACTAACTGAAAGCATAGCGCTATACTGGTCATTTATATTCATGAAAGATTATGGCGAAATTATTTCGTGAGATGAAAAGCTACTTTAGACTTTTACGAGTCTCTTGATAAATCCTTGAAGTGTACAATAAAATGGAATACCGAAATGATTTCTAGTTAGCGGTCATGCATAAAATATGTCATCAAAATTCCACTTTTTTGGACTTTCCCTCGGCCACTTTTGTCACTATCAAATAATAATTTCATTTTAGCCAACGTGATAGTATCTCTATTATATTATATTATATCTATATTACTTTTCCCTATTATATTATATCTATATTACTCCTACTCCCTAGGCGTAGTCCCAAAATCGTGGAAGACGGCTTTCGTCCACCCGATCCCTAAAAAAGGCGACCGCTCAGACCCGTCCAACTACTGGCCAATCGCCATCACCTCCTTGTTCTCCAAAACAATGGAGTCCATTGTAAACTGCCAGCTCATGAGGTACCTTGAGGATCACCAGCTGATTAGTGACCGCCAATACGGTTTTCGCCGTGGTCGGTCAGCAGGCAGTAGAGTTCAAGGGGGAGGCATTGGCCGTTAGTTTGGACATTGCGAAGGCCTTCGATCGGGTTTGGCACAAAGCGCTTCTTTCGAAGCTCCCTTCCTATGGGCTTCCCGAGAAATTGTGCAATTGGATCACCAGCTTTCTTGCAGATCGGAGCATCAAGGTCGTTGTAGACGGTGCAAGCTCCGATTGCAAGCCTATTAATGCTGGTGTTCCACAGGGCTGCGTGCTATCGCCAACGCTGTTTCTTCTGCATATCAATGATATGTTGCATACCCGTAACATTCATTGCTATGCAGATGACAGCACTGGTGATGCTCTTTACACCGGCCGAGCCAATATTTCTCGGGAAAACGTCTCCGAGTGCCGGGACAAACTTGTGTCTGAAGTCGAGTCTTTGCTGAACAGAGTCTCGGATTGGGGACGACTAAATCTAGTCCAGTTTAACCCCCAGAAGACACAAGTTTGCGCGTTAACCGCTAAAAAGAACCCCTTTGTCGTATCCCCTCAGTTTCAAGGCACTCCCCTTGTTGCCTCAGCCAGTATCGGAATCCTCGGCGTCGACATATCGAGTGACGTGCAGTTTCGTGGTCACTTGGAAGGGAAGGCCAAATTGGCCCCTAAAAAGCTTGGCGTGCTCAGCAGAGCGGGACAGTATTTCATGCCGGCACACCGCCTGCAACTTTACAAGGCGCAGGTTCGGCCGCACATGGAATACTGTTCCCATCTCTGGGCTGGGGCTCCCCAGTACCAGCTCCTTCCACTTGACCGCATCCAGCGCAGAGCGGCTCGAATCGTCGACGACCGAGTGCTTTCCGATCGGCTCGATTCACTGGCGTTGCGAAGAGATGTTGCATCTCTTTGCGTATTTTATCGCATCTATCACGGGGAGTACTCTGAGGAATTGTTCGGATTAATCCCAGCCGCCAAATTTCGTGAACGCACGACACGGCAAACGTCCCGATACCATCCACACCATCTGGATGCTTGGCGGTCCACCACTGTACGTTTCACAACGAGTTTTCTTCCACGTACAACCTCTCTGTGGAATAGTTTATCATCGGCGATTTTTCCGCACCGATACGACCTGGGGACCTTCAAGAAAAGAGCTTACTCCTTTCTAAAGGGCCGGCAACGCACCCGCAATTCTCCTGGTGTTGCGGTTGATCATGGGCGGCGGTAGTCACTTAACATCAGGTGAGCCGCATGCTCGTTTGCCCCCTCTTCTATAAAAAAAAAAAAAAATCTCGGTTGCTCACATACTATGCAATTTGCAGTGAGTGCTTGGCCTCTGAATTACCACGGCGCTTAATACTTTGATAATTTAAATTTTAATAAATAAATATTGTTACGAGCTTAGGGTTCGTGACAGTAAAAACTGCCAATTGAATTACCAAAATATTGACACTTACCGAATAATATACGAAATACTTTGCCGAATACCAATTAAAACTTAAAACACACTAATAATTAATCACACTGATTCACTTCATTTCGCTCCGAAGCTTCGCTTGTATCGCCGAATTCAATACTGCGCCGGTGGCGGGCTTTAACGCCTTTATATACGCCTTTTTCACCGATACATCCAGAATATTCCAGCAAATACCGGCCCCCGATCGACCAGGTGCAGAAAGTTCGAGTGTGGAGCTTTCCAGAAAGCTTAGTTCTTCTATTCAATACTAGATGACGCTGTTGGTTGAAAGTTCAGTCATAGCATTTTCTGGAAAGCTCTCCTCGCTCTGTTCCCCGACACTAGATGGCGCTAGTGCCAGGTACCAGACATCAACTTAGGCGCGCAACACTATATTTCAGAAATGCGTTGCAATACTTCTTTTTGTCAGAATTTATTACAGGCGCGCGCTACTACTCACCAAAGTTTCGTCGTATTCGGATGAACATGATGAAACTTACAGGAATGTATGGTGTAACGTATAGGAACGAATAGAAAAGAAAACCAATGATTCTCTTTTGTCATTAAACTTTCGCGCCCGTTATAATAGCGTGTAGTTAAAAATTGTGCTATTGTGATTTTAGACCTCTAGCTGGAACTTAAAGGAAATGCAAATAAGAATCTGTTTCTTAAGGCCAATGTCATTAAAATAAACGTTTTCTTTTTCAATTTCTTTACGCACCGTCCGTCAGGCATTCTGATCTCAAACCCGCTCGATCATGAAAATATATAGCTTCATTCGAGCGATCGCTATCAAGAAAGCTCCTTAATCGGTTTTCTTTTATATGAAAATGGACTTTCAGATTTATTACACCATTTTGGTTGCTTTATACTTGCGTAAAAACGTGATATACGTCTGTTGCGGTGCAAATTTGCACACCAAACAAAAATGTAACTAGAGATGTTGCATTTCAGAAGAAGCGTCTATTACACGTCGAAAATATTGGCTATGAAAGGAAATTGCTTTGGAAAAGTATGATTTCTGATTTGGTATTCATTGTGCGTTGGAATGGATCACATGTCGCGAGTTGGGGTATGTCGACGAGAGCCAGAATGTAGCATTGGATTTTACCAAACATTATATTATCATTTAGTGCAATTGCACCCCCATAGAAAGGGTAACAAACATTAAATACCTGGGTGTCACTATAGATGAAAATCTGTCATGGAGTCTACACATTTCGAATACTGCCAAAAGAACAAAAAAAACTATTATTTATTTTCAGACAACTAAGAACAATAGCTAACCAACAACTTTTAGTCCAGACCTATAATGCTCTATGCCACTGTTTGATAAATTACTGCATTTGTTCTTGGGGTGGTGCATGCAAAACACATTTAATGGAAATAGAGCGAGCGCAAAGAGCTGTCCTAAAAGTGATGCTTGCTTTACCTTACCGCTACCCGACCAACTTGCTATATAAAAAAAACAGGGGTTCTGCCTGTTCGGAAAACTTTCGTGTATCAATGCATCAGACGGTATCATCGTTTAACTGTATCACACACATATATCACGAACAAAAGAACCGCAAAGTACCCTGCCCCTAACAGGAAATGCTCGATAGCAAGAAAGCATTACGAATATTTTGCGCCTCGGCTTTATAATGGCAACATACAGAAGCTAAGCAACTTTAAATTATAAATCGTTTTGCTTGATTGGCTAAAAGAATTGGATTACTATGCTTGCGAGAGACTTCTTGGAGTCAACACACACACACACACACGCACGCACGCACGCACGCACGCACGCACGCACGCACGCACGCACGCACGCACGCACGCACGCACGCACGACGCACGCACGCACGCACGCACGCACGCGCACACACACACACCCACACGCACGCACGCACGCACGCACACCCACACACACACACACACACACACACACACACACACACACACACACACACACACACACACACACACACACACACACACACCCACACCCACACCACACCACACCCACACCACACCCACGCCCACACCACACCAACACCACACCCACACCACACCCACGCCCACACCACACCAACACCACACCCACACCCAGGGAAGGAAGTGATAAGAAGTGCTAGATGGGAAGGTACTGATGTCCTAAGATACAGGATTTATTCTAGTTTAGGAATCAGTACCACATTTGTTTTGTAACTTCTTAAGATTTTAATAAAGATTATTATTATTATTTATAATGCATTAAACAAAGAAATAAACTACACTCAGTAGTTCGTCACAAAAATCGCACCTCTCTGAGTTTGCGCGAAAAATGGCTGTAATGGCTAGAAACGAATTATATTGTTACGAGCTTGAGGTTCGTGACAATAAAAATTGCCGATAAAATTACCTAAATTAACACTTTAATTTTCTTTACACAAATTAAAACTTAAAACACTAATAATTAAACACACTAATTCACTTAATTCCGCTCCGAAGCTTCGCTCGTATCGCCAATTCAATACTACTACGATCGCATCTTGCAGCGCCTATTTATATAAATTAGCAAAATATCCAGAATGTTCAAGTAAACACGCGCAAGGTACCGAGAGTTCGAGTTTTAAACTTCAAGAAGTTTAGTTCTTCGGTTCGAGACTAGATGGCGCTAGTGCGCCGATTTGAGCGCGTAACACTGCCCCCTCCTAGGACATGCTCGTCCCGAGCATTATCGGCCCCATAATAACGTGCTAGGCGATCCACATAGACGATCTTAGGAGTCCCTCTTGCGCCTTTCTGTATCCGGTGGGTTACATCGTTGATCCTGGTCACAATCCGGTACGGGCCGTCCCATTTAGCTTGAAGCTTAGGAGATTTCCCTTTGCTGCGGACTGGATTGTGCAACCACACAAGTGAACATTCGTCGAACCCTTTGTTGTTCGTTTTGCGATCATACCGGGTTTTCATCTTTTCAGACATTTGCTGGCCCGATTGTCTGACGTGCTCATAAACGTCATTCATTTTGTTCCGCAAGTCATTTGCATAATCGGTTATACTGCGTGGAGCATCAGGTGGTATCCCGGTGATCAGGTCTGCAGGCAGCCGTAATTCTCTTCCAAAGTTTGCGAAAGCTGGTGTCACTGCTGTACTTTCGTGAACAGCGCTTCGATATGACAACAAAAACGGTTGTATGTGCTTGTCCCAATCTCGTTGCCGATTGTCTACAACTTTTGCTAGGTACCTCTCCAATGTCTGATTAAATCGTTCTACCATTCCATCAGATTGCGGGTGATAAAAAGTCGTTCTTGTTTTATGAGTACTCATAACTCGGCAAGTTTCCTGGAATATTTGAGACTCAAAATTCCTTCCTTGATCGCTGTGAATCTCTAAAGGTACACCAAAACGACAGAAGACTTCATGAACTAGCTTATCAGCAACTGTTGAAGCTTCTTGATTTGGAATGGCGAAGACTTCTGGCCACTTAGTGAAGTAATCCATCACAACCATGAAATACTAGTTACCGCTTTCACTCTCCGGAAACGGCCCCGCCACGTCAATGGCTATGCTCTCCCATGGTGCACCAACATTGTACAACTTCAATGCACCTCTACTACGAGTCTGAGGTCCCTTTACAGCCGCTCAACTTGTACATTTGCGACACCAGTCCTCGACATCGTTTCGACAGTGGACCCAGTAAAACCGTTCTCGGATCTTCAGTAGAGTTCGTTTAACTCCCAGATGGCCTCCTGAATAATCATTATGGTACAGCTGTAGAACATCCGGTACTTTAGCTTTAGGGACAACCATTTGTGAATGACAGCTGTCTCCCCGAACATTTTCCCATTTACGGCACAGAACTCCATCCTGAAGCAGTAAGCTGTCCCACTGGGCCCAATAGCTTTTAGTGGTCGAACTCATCGCTGAGACGTCGCTCCACTTGGGTTTGGGAGCACTGGCCTTCATCCATTCCAAGATCGGCTTGATGTCCGGATCTTCCTGCTGTGCACGTTGAAAGCTGTCCTTCCACTCGTTGCTGAGGTGGTCTGCCCTGAGCATCCTCACGGATACCACTCCCTTACTCTCTTGCCTAGTACAATGTTTGCAATCTTCAGGACAAGGTCTTCGTGATAATGCATCTGCGTTGCCATGAGATTTCCCGCTGCGATGTTCGATCTCAAAGTCGTATTCCTGCAGTAGTTCAATCCACCTCGCAACTTTTCCTTCTTGATTTTTAAACTGCAATAGCCATTTTAGTGCAGCATGGTCAGTTCGTAAGTGAAATTTTCGCCCCAGAAGATATTTGCTAAAATGCTGCAACGACTTTACCACAGCTAGCAATTCGCGTCTTGTGACACAATAGTTCCTTTCCGGTTTTGACAACGACTTGCTGAAGTACGCTATCACGACCTCTTGGTCACCATTCCGTTGAGACAACACACCGCCAAGCCCTATATCACTTGCGTCTGTGTCAACCATAAATTCTTTGCTTGCATCAGGGTATCCCAAAATAGGTGTTTTGCACAGACGGTCCTTGAGCTCCTGGAATGCGATATTACAACTTTCATCCCAGCAGAAATGTCGCTTCTTCTCGGTTAGCTTATGCAGAGGTTTGGCTATATCTGCAAAGTTTTTCACAAAGCGCCGGTAATAGGAGCACAAACCCAAAAATGCTGTAACCTGCGTCTTGTCTTTTGGAACCGGCCAATCCTTTACAGCTGCAATTTTCTCTGGATCCGTGCGGATACCTTCTTGCGACACTACATACCCCAAAAAGATGACTTGCTGTTTGAACAGTGAACATTTCTTCGGGCTCAGCTTGAGATTGGCACTCTGAATCTTTATGAGCACGCGTCCCAGGTTTTCAAGGTGTTCCTCAAACGTACGGCCCACGATAATGATGTCATCCAAGTAGACCAGACAGGCATCGCCAGTTAGCCCGGTAATTACAAGTTCCATCAGCCTTTCAAACGTTGCTGGAGCATTGCACAACCCAAACGGCATTACTTTGAATTGCCACAGACCCTTTCCCGTCGAGAACGCAGTTTTCTCCTTGTCCTTAGGGTCAATTTCAACTTGCCAGTAGCCACTTTTTACATCCAGCGTGCTAAACCATTTTACTCCTGTAAGCACGTCCAACGTGTCATCAATTCTTGGCAAGGGATAGCTGTCCTTTTTGTAACGTCGTTCAGACGGCGGTAATCAACACAGAACCGCATGCTGCCATCCTTCTTCTTTACCAGCACCACGGGTGAACACCATGGACTAGATGAAGGTTCAATAACACCATCCTTCACTATTCCCTCAATCATGGTTTCCACTTCCTTTTCACGTGCTACCGGCAATCTTCTTGGCCGCTGACGGATAGGCAATTCGTCTCCTGTCTTTATTTTGTGTTGAACTAAGCCAGTCTTTCCTATGTCAGCATCGTTTGACGAGAACACATCAGCGTACTTGAGTAACAACTTCTTCGCCTTGACCAATTCGTTCGGGGAGAGAACACTGCGACAGCCTTCCAAAAGTGTGGTCACTCTCGTTTCTGAATCCTTGCTGGGGGTCCCACTCGATATATATTGGCACCGACGTAACCAATCCACTTCCTCACAAGTACCAACCAGTGTGCCTTTTTCTATAATCTGTTCCCGGTCGCAAAGGTTCAGCACACGTATTCTTGAGATGTCAGTGGTTCTGACCAAGGTTCGAGCTACTTTCCATGGAAGGTCATTGTTTACCCTTTCCACAAGTACACAACGGTGAGCTTGCCCAGCGTTTCGGGGAAGACTAACCGGAACAATCGTTTCCGATCTCGGCGGAAGAACAATCTTCTTAATGCTGTACACGTTCCCTGGTAACGCACCTTCCATAAAAAGTTCCTCCTGTCCACATTTCAAAACACCTTGCTTAACGTCGATCTCACAACAATTATTCCTCATAAAGTCTAGGCCTAGGATGCAGTCGTCCATTATATCAGCCACGATGACATTATGCAGGTAGATCACGTTGCCAAGCTTCAACTCCATCTCCTTCTCTCCACGGACGGATATACGCTGACCGGTGGCTGTTATACATTTGTTCAAACTTAATGGCGGCTCGGAACATCGTACGTTCCGATGCGCAGAACACAATTTTTGGGTATCAGCGGGATGTAGAGGGACGTGGTGGCGGGGCACATCCCCGCGCGCGCTGCCGCGCGCTCTCTGTCTCATAGTCTCATACGCACTCACGCGACGCGTTTGCTTTTAGTGTTTGAGTTACGTACACTCCTGCTTACGTACTGTTGAGCCCATAATTTGTTACTGTTTGTTAATTGTTTTGTTACGTTTTTTTGTTTGTTTTTGTTCCGTTACGTTTTTATTGTTATTGACTGTTTTGTTTTCATCGGTGTGTTACACACATTAAGTTTTAGACTGTTGTTGGTTGTGGGAAAGTACTTTTATTATTTTGTTTAAATATGCGTCGCGGACGATACAAAGTGATCAAGATAGAGGAAGAGTACAAAAAAAGTGACGTTGTCGTTGATAGATTGACGGACGAATTTATAATCCATGTCAGCGACGATGAATCAGATACCGAGTCTGAGGAGGAATCAGATTCCAGAGAAGACGAAGGAAGTGATGTTTCCATGGAAGCTCCTTCCACAAACAAAGACGTTTTTATGGAAGAGATACAGCCCTTAACTTAAAATGAAAATAAAAACTTTATATATTATTTATAAAATCTGTTTTATTTTTAACTGACTTCAAAAAAGGATGAGGTTCTTAATTCATCTGTATTTTTTTTCCTTGAACCCTCCTCATACTTGCTAACTGACATTTATGTACTATATGTACAGAACTTAAAACACAACACTTTCAGTTATTAAAATAATTAAATTGAGCCTAAATTTTTGTCAACTTGACTGTACCTGCGCGCACCTGCACTCGCAGCTAACTTCCGAACCGCCATTAAGTTTGAATCGAATAATACCAAATTAATGCGTTCTCGGTTGTATGCGGAGTCCCCAAGGAACTGACTTATAAGTTGGGAACTAACAACCGTACGAGAGGCTCCAGTGTCTATGGTCAGTTTACACGGCATTCCGTTGACCTCGCCCTTGATGATTAGACTGTTCCCATCATGGGTTTGTGAGATCGAGATCCTTGGGGCTCTTTTAACATCAGCCAGCACCCGCCCCGCAGTTCTGGCTTTTACTCGTTTCCCTGCTGCTGCTGGGCGGTGCTGTTGGCCGCACTACCCTCCTGGGATCGTTCACCTTCCCTTTCTAGGGTTCGCTTAGGGCAGCTGGATCGAAGATGTCCCTTTTCCCCACAGCCATAGCACCTAGGGCTGTATCCTTTGTTGCGGTCGCGAACTGTAGCTGCTGCAACCTCCCTGACGCGATGGGAACGATGATCCTGCCGCACGGCTTCTACCTCCAGTGCATGGGCCAAGGCGTCCTTAAGCGTCTCGTGGTGCCCGAGCCTCACAGCAGCTCTGACTTCCAGGTCGCGGATGCCGTCGATGAATGTCTGCACCAGGTTCCCTTCAATGAGCGCAGGTACGGACCGGTATGCTTTTCGGACCAGCTTCTCCACTTCTAGAGCCCACTGCTGCAGGTTTTTGTTGATGCGCTGCACACGATCTTTAAGCTGCGCACGAAAGACGTGATCCAGGTGAGCGTCGCCATATCTCGCCTCCAATGCCTCAAGGAGTTGCTCATAAGTCACTTCCACATCGAGGGCTTCCAGAACTGTTAAGACCTGGTCGCGTAGGCCTAGTGTGAGAGCGGTCATGGCCTGACTTTTATTCCAGCCGTTCGCTTTCATAACAGCCTCGAACTGGATTTTGTAGGCTGACCAGGAAGAAGTCCCGTCGAACGGTAGCACCTTGATTCCACGTAGCGAAGGTGCTGAAGCTACTACGGGAGCTGTAGTTCCATCCCCAAATTTGAGTTCATCTAGCGTTTTCTTAACTTGGTTGATTTGGGTCTCAGCTTCCGAGAGGCGGTTATCATGTTGAGCAACCTTATCCTTCACCTCCTTTATCTCCTTCCCGAAGGTAGCGTGAAGGTCCTTCATGAGGAGCATCTGCTCCTCCAACCGACGGGCCTGGTCTTCCTGTCGGCGGGCCTGTTCCTCCTGTCCGCCCCGCAGCTGCTCTTCCAATCGGCGTGCCTGTTCCTCCTGCTGCTCTTTCGACCAACGGGCCTGTTCTTCCTGTCGGCGAGCCTGTTCCTCCTGCTGCTCTTTCAACCAACGGGCCTGTTCCTCCTGTCGGCGAGCCTGCTCCTGCAGCATCACCATCAGGGCACTTAAGTCAGGTGCTGCAGATGTAGGGGCTACTGACGGGCCTGCAGCCGGTGGCTGGCCCTCCGACGTCTGCGGCGTTGCACCACCAAATCTCCTTTGATCCGTCTCCTGCTGGCGTTGACTTCGGGTACGGACACCCTCCGATTCCTCCCTAGGTAAAATCGGCATGATTTTATCCCACTTCTGACACCAATTGTTACGAGCTTGAGGTTCGTGACAATAAAAATTGCCGATAAAATTACCTAAATTAACACTTTAATTTTCTTTACACAAATTAAAACTTAAAACACTAATAATTAAACACACTAATTCACTTAATTCCGCTCCGAAGCTTCGCTCGTATCGCCAATTCAATACTACTACGATCGCATCTTGCAGCGCCTATTTATATAAATTAGCAAAATATCCAGAATGTTCAAGTAAACACGCACAAGTTACCGAGAATTCGAGTTTTAAACTTCAAGAAGTTTAGTTCTTCGGTTCGAGACTAGATGGCGCTAGTGCGCCGATTTGAGCGCGTAACAATATTTATATAAATATTGGTATGTTTGAAATGGGTATTTGAATAGCTTTACATTATTAATAAAAAATCATGAAATCATTAAAACATTTATATAAATATAATTCGTTTCTTTTTGAACCTGTCCCGTTTTTCAGTTCGACGGGTGTTCCAACGTTTTCAGCAGACTGGTGGATATGTTAGAAAACCGGGATCTGGAAGAAAACGGTGCACATCAGAAAGAGATGACCGTTTCATCGTTACGACATCTTTACGAAACCGTTTTACAAATGCTGTTGAGTTGCAACAACAGCTTCGATCAACTCGGAGAACATCTCAGAGTGTTTCTACGATAAGAAGAAGGTTACAAGAAAAGAGTTTAACAGTCCATAGACCTGCTAAAGGTCCAAAACTTACTGCACAGCATCGCAGAGATCGCCTAGAGTTTGCTCGCAATCATTGCGAGTGGACTCTAGAACAGTGGCGGACCGTACTCTTCTCTGATGAGACGAGGGTCTGTCTCTTCTGCAATGACAGACGTAGAAGGGTCTACAGAAGACAGGGGGAGAGGTTCACACAACCCTGCTTCGAAGATGTTTTGGGGCGGCATTTCCGTCGACGGGAAAACGGAACTTGTGTACGTTTCCCGGACTCGGGTTGGCCGTGGGCAAGGGTCACTAAATGCTGGTCGGTACATTACTGAAATCCTGGAGGAACATGTGGTCCCGTATGCTGGTTATGTCGGTGATGGATTCATGTTAATGCATGATAATGCTCGTTGCCACACCGCGGCTATTGTACGGGATTATTTACAGGAGGTCGATATCCCTGTTATGCATTGGCCAGCACGAAGTCCAGACCTTAACCCAATAGAACATCTCTGGGATGACCTAAAACAGCGCGTGCGAGCTCGAGATCCAGCTCCAAACACTCTTCAAGAGCTCCAAGATGCGGTACTTGATGAGTGGGAACAAATACCCCAAGAGGCTGTTGCGACCCTTGTAAGGTCCATGAAAGATCGCATGGAAGCCGTTATCAAGGCAAGGGGGGGGGGGTAACACTAGGTTTTAAGAACTTTTTTTGTATTTATTAAGTTTTTTTTTTAAATTATTAATTTGCAAATTTGTACATACCCTTTCTTTTTCTTTAATTTCTCTGTTGTCTCGTTATAAAAGTAAAATTCAATTAAAATTCCTGAAAGCTAATGAAATTACCTTTCGAATGATACCCTCAAACCACAACATTGCCGTTGGCCTGTTGTGTTAAAATAGTATTTAAATTATTTTTTTCGGATGTGCTATTTTTTTGACGCCGAGTGTATATGTTTAGTATGACGAAGTGAATAGTGCTATATTAAAATTAGTGCATTAGGACATCAAACATAGCTTTCGGCAAATTGGTTGATTCCTTCCAAAAAGGTTGTTTCCTTTACAAATAAAAAGAAGGCGTTATGTGGACCTAACAGCATTATTATGAGCTTCTGAAATATACTATTTTATTATTTATATATGGCCGGCCCATCGCCACTTCAGCTTACTAATCCGTTGGGCTATATCGGTCACTCTGGTTCTACTGCGGATATCCTCATTTCTAAGTTTATCACGCAGAGAAACTCCGAGCATAGCCTTCTCCATAGCTCGCTGAGTGACTTTGAGCGTCCTCATACGGCCAGCAGTGAAGGACCACGTCTCTGTTCCGTAGGTCATCACAGGCAACACGCACTGGTTGTACAACTTAGCTTTCGAAGAGTACAATTTGCCACTTTGCCTTGCGTATATGGACTATGAGAAAGTCTTTGATTCCGTCAAAATTTGGGCGGTGATTCAGTACTTTCAGCTGTGCCAGCTTGACTGTCGGTATATCAATGTGCTGAAGTTTTTGTACAGCAGGGTCTAACTGCAGAGAGATGTGGGGAAATACTGGCTATTGGCATGGCACAGTAACAGGGAGTGTTAGTAATATGAATAGTATTGCTTATATTTGGGGGGGGGGGGGAGGATAAGTCGCTCGCGTCCTTAGGCTTCTACCACCTAATCCTAGGCCCACCCTAAACGTTTCCCCCGGGTGGTGCTAAAAGAGCGACAAAGCCGAAAGAACAGACTCGGCTACTCGCCGTGTGGTAGCGGCGTAAAATATGCCACACCCTAGTTTTCGCACCATGAGGCAAAAAGTAAAAGAAATGGCCCCGAGTTCCCGGCGCCCCTTTAATGGGGCAAGGGTGCGAAGAATCTACGGGAGTAAAACCGACGGCGAGGTTCGCCATTCGTCACGTTCTGTCTCCCGTCTAGCTACGCTGAATGTATGTAGAGCAATGAACGATAAGATGGATGAAGTATGCGATATGGTGTATGATAGAGGAATAGATGTGTTATGTGTAAATGAGACAAAGCGGAAGGGAAAGGATGTCACTACACATGGCGTATATTCCGCTTACTGGTCCGGTTTAGACGAGACCGAGCGAGCATGCCAGGGAGTCGGTATCATCCTTTCGGAAAGAATGGGTCAATGTGTGAAAGAGTGTGAATGTGTAAGCCCGAGACTGCTATGGATACGAATAAAAGTGGGCCTAAAGAAGTTGTTTGTTCTAGGGGTCTACGCCCCAGACATGTCTAAGCCCACTTATATCCGAGAGCAGTTTTGGGAGATGGTAAGGATGGTGTTAATGAAATGTAAGTAAAATGAAAATATTGTTGTGTTAAGAGATTTTAATGGAAGGGTTAGGGTGAGGAGGCTTGGCTATGAAAGGATACTGGAAACGTTTGGTGATGAAAGTATTAATGAGAATGGTGAAAGCCTTCTCACTGTATGTGTGGAAAGGAATCTTTTGGTGACGAACACTTTCTTTCGTCATAAGAAGATTCACATGTATAGTTGGGAAAGAGGTGATGATAGAAGCATGATAGATTTCATAACTGTGGATGAAAGAATGAGGAGCGCAGTGGTGGATACAAGGGTTTACCGGGGGTCCAACGTAGGGACGGACCACGACCTGGTCTTATTCAGACGTTGGCGGCATCGGACATCTGTGTCTACCACTGCGTTACAGCGTATAAGAATTGAGAGGTTACAAGATGAAGATGTGAAAGACAAGTACAAATGTGGACTGAGAGAAAATATAAGTGATTTGGATGAGTTGTGTGTGAATGAGTTAGACTTGGAGAATGTGTGGCATAATGTTAAGAAAGGTTTAGTGGATGCAGCTACCGAAGTGTGTGGTGTTGGTAAAAGAACGAATGAAAGGAAAGACAATACGTTATGGTGGGATGATGAGGTACGTATGGAAGTTGAAGCAAAGAAGAGAGCATGGCTAAATTTACTAGCGACCAAAGCTGGTAATTCTGGCGGTAAGAATAATGAGATTGAAAGAAAAAAGGCAGAGTTTAAACGTCTAATTAAGAGAATAAAAGAATTAGTAGAAAGGAAAAAGCAAGAAAGAACGGATAAGAATGATAGAAAAATATCGGATAACTTCCAGGCAAATATTAAAATGTTCTGGAAACTCGTAAGAAATACCAGGGGACATTCAAAACAGCCTAGGTTGAATGCGATATGAGACGAGAATGGCTGTGTTCTGAATGATGAAGTGTTGCGTCTAAAGAGATGGAAGGAATATTTTGAAAGCGTATTTATGAGTGAGGAGACGTGTGATCTAAATAAAATAGAAATTCCGAAAGAAGATGAAAAAGATAGGGAGATAAGTATAGATGAAATAATGAAAGCAATGAACAGCATGAACGTAGGTAAGGCAACCGGATATGACAGAGTTTCACTCGAAATGCTAAGGGAGATACTCGAGATGCTGGAGAGGACGTGGTGGCAGGCCTGCTGTACACCTTGTTTAATTTATGTTGGGAACTAAAGCGGGTACCGGGAGACTGGTGCAAATCTGTGATAGTCCCAATATATAAGGGAAAAGGGTCACAGCAGGACTGTAAAAACTACCGTGGTATCAGCCTTCTTAGCATTGTAGGAAAACTGTATGCTAAGGTACTAATTGAAAGAGTTATGAAAGAAACTGATAAAAAATTTTGGGATGTGCGAGCTGGATTTAGAAAGGGAATGGGGTGTATAGATCAGGTCTTTTCCATGCGCATGATCGTGGAGAAGTCTTTGGCGAAAAACCAAAAAGTTTTTTGTGCGTTCATGGACTTGGAAAAGGCTTATGACAGAGTGGACAGGGATGTGTTAAGGCAAACGCTGAACGCATTTAGGTTGAGCGCTGGTTTGATACAGGCATTAAAGTCTCTGTACAGGGACTCGAGTGCTTGTGTTAGAATCAACGGGGTCTACTCGGACTGGTTTGGCATCCATAAAGGTGTCAGACAGGGCTGTGTAGCTTCCCCGTGGCTGTTCAACCTATTTATGGACAGCTTTTTGGAAAATTTGAAAGTTGAAGAATGCGGGTTAAGAATGGGTGAGTTAATCATCAAATGTCTTTTGTACGCCGATCATCAAGTCATACTTGCGTCGTCGGCGGCCGAGTTGCAAATGATGGTTACATTAATGAACAGTTCATTAAAAGAAAGGGGAATGAAAGTGAACGCAAGTAAGACGAAAGTGATGGTTTTTGAAAGGGAAGAAAGCAAAACGATATGTGAAATAAGAATAGAAGGAGAATTAATTGAGCAAGTGGATGAGTTCGTATATTTGGGATGTGTATTCAGCAGGGATGGTAGATATGATAAGGATATTAACCGACGAGTGAATGCAGGAAATAAAGTAAATGGGGCTCTACGTTCTATTGTGAAAAGTCAGAATGTGTCAAAAAGGCACGTATGGCGATTGACAGTGCTGTATAAGTCCCTACTTTAACGTATGGTAGTGAAAGTTGGGTGTGGCAGAAGAAGCACGAGAGTAGAATAAATGCAGTAGAAATGCGGTCGCTAAGGAGTATGTTAGGGCTGAATCTGAGTGACAGGGTGAGAAACTGTGTGATAAAAGAAGAGTGTGGTTTGCAAGACGATGCGGTGACCAGCATTAAGAAAGGAATGCTTGGGTGGTTTGGTCATGTAGAAAGCATGAATGCGGAAAAACTGACAAAGCAAATATATGTTGCAGAAGTGAATGGAAGAGTTGCAAAGGACGTCCTAGGCGGAAGTTTGTCGACTAAAAATGGGCCAAATTAAGAGTACCCTTAACCGACGAGCATGTATGCGTAGGTATATGGATGTGTAAGAGGCGAGAAAGGTATGTCAAGATCGTGCTAAATGGAAGTCTGTGGTCTCTGCCTACCCCTCTGAGTGACAAGCGTGAGTGTTTATGTATTATGCTTATATTTTTAATAATAAAAAAAATATAGCTCGTAGAACCGTCATCCAGGTTAAAACAATTCTTACCAGCCTCGAACACAGGCGCAAAGTAGCCAGCCTTTCGGTTTTCTACAGGATGCATTTCGGAAAGTGTGCGCAAGAATTGCATAACATAATACCTTTCTTTCCCTTCTAATTAATATTGATCACGGGCAATTACAGGGCGTCTTCAAGACAAGAGTGAATTGGCTTTTGTTAAGTCAGTGCGCTTCACCGTCTTAGGCTACATCACCACTTACCATCAGGTGGGATTGTGGTTAAGCGATGGGTTGGTATTCTATTGTAAAAATATCCGATGAGAAAGAGAGGTTCTCGAATTAAAAAAAATCCGATAAGCAAGGAAGGTCCACGAATTCTTGTACCGGTAGGCTAAGTGTAGGTCGGTCCACACTAGATAGAGTGACGACCTTGTAAGACATACAGGAAGTCGATGGATGCATGTGGCTCGGGACCGTGCTTTGTGGTATTCCATGTGGGAGGCTTATGTTTTGCAATGGTCTTGTGATGGACTGTAATTGCGATGATTATAATGGGACAATAAAACTATAAAAATGTACATCAAGTGTTAAAACTCTGAATACCAAAGTGTTTTTAAATGGGGAACAACTTGCCCTGTCGATTCCACTGTATTTCTGGGCATTACTCTTGACGCAAAGCTTCAGTGGAGCCCCCGTATATCTAAACCAGCAAGCAGACTAAGTTTCTGCAGTTTATGATGTAAAATGTAGATAAATTTCGAAAAAAAGTCCCGAGGAGTACCTTCACATAAAAGTTACAGCCTTGATACGTCCCACTTCTGGGCACACCTGGGCCTCCGCTCATTTCTGAAAGGGATTTAGGGCAAGGAAGTGTCCGCCGCACTACCCCAATGTATGTTTGCAAACATCACGGCTTCGAAATTTTTTTTATTATTTTTCAGACATGCAGGTTTCCTTACGATGTTTTCCTTCACCGCGGAGCACGTGGTAAATCAGCACTTAAAATTGCAAGTACCCGGTTGACCGAGCTTTGCTCGGTATTTTTCGCTCGGTTTTTTTAATTCGTGTGTTTTGGAAATTATATTTAGATACAAATTACATACTGATGAAATTTTTTGATCTTAGCGACATAATAGAAAAAACTGAACTGGTTATTTGAATAAAAAATCATGAGTGCAGTTAGTTTAATTTAAATTTTCGTGTTTTTAAAAAATACTAAAAAAGGGCTCGAAAAAATAGATTTTCTCAAAAAAGAAAGGAACATGAAAAAAAAATTAAAAAAAGTCGTTCGGTCGGTCTGGGCTCGAACCGGGGTTTTAAGATTCTGTGACCGACCATTATACCAATTAAGCTATTTATAATCACTAACAATCCGTCAAAATTTACCTTCTTATTCTAACGATATTGTAGCAGTTTTTCATTGCCTAAAAACACGGACAAAAAGACATTTTCTAAAAATAAATCCTAGCTAGATCGATTTATTATCCCCGAAACTCCCTGGACACTAAATTTTATGAAAATCGTTGGAGCCGTTTCCGAGATCCCGATTATATATATATATATATATATATATATATATATATATATATATATATATATATATATATATATATATAGAATTGCTCGTTTAATAGTATAGTTATTCTAACGATATTGTAGCAGTTTTTCATTGCCTAAAAACACGGACAAAAAGACATTTTCTAAAAATAAATCCTAGCTAGATCGATTTATTATCCCCGAAACTCCCTGGACACTAAATTTTATGAAAATCGTTGGAGCCGTTTCCGGGATCCTGATTATATATATATATATATATATATATATATATATATATATATATATATATATATATATATATATATATGTATATATATATATATATATACATATATATATATATATATATATATATATATATACATATATATATATATATATATATATATATACAAAAATTGCTCGTTTAATTAAATGCCGGCTAAAGTGCCGGCTGGGATCTAACCCGGTTTGCTAACGTACTGTGAAGTTTACAGCGAGCGTTAATCATCTGAGCTACCACGGCTTCTGAACTTAATGCAACTTATTAATATTAATATGCTTTGAGCTCGTCATGTCAATGTAGCTTCTTTATGAGGCATAAACAGTAAGAACCTTTTGAGTAAAGTGTAAGTATCCAAGAACATTTAACCACGCACAAAAACTATAGAGTAGTAACTATTGTCATCTAGTGCGTTGATATTATTACTTTAGGTTGGCCGTAAGAGCTTTGGCTTGTAAAGTTTATGGGTATTCTAAAAAAAAAAGAATATCAACGTAAACACTCTGTCGAATCAATTGTGATTACACATTCATTTTAATAAAAACGATCACAATTTGCACAATAGCATAGCCATCGCCTGTAGTACCTAACATTGCACGTCGTCGGTAATATTTGTGCATAAGTTTCTAGGAGCTGTATTAATTATACGGTCATCAGGAGCTATTTTAACTCATAACATTTCTGCTGCAGTGAATTTGCGGGCTCTATATTATGTCCTCGCAGTGTTTTTTGTTTCCTATACATGCGGGTTTCAGAGAAACAAGTGAATTTCTAATTATGAACAATTATTAAACTTTTCATTTGAAAACTTTGAAAATAAACACAAAATAAAATTAACTAGTAAAAAGGACTGCAATTTTATTATAGGTTTCTAATATGTGCTGAAATATAAAGGTATCATATTAAAATATGCTTGGCTTATCGTCCGTTACGCCGTTTTTACTAAGAAATGTAATATAAATCTTGGACCAATGGGTTAACCGTGTCGTACGTCTTCATAAAGCGGGTTAATTTGGCAACTCGTACCCGCGATAAGGCGACACGCATATGGACTTATGTCCCGGTGCGTGTTCGGAGCGCGGATCGATCGTAAATCTCAGTGAACGAGCACGCTTACGATTTCTGAGGTGCCTAAACCCTCTTTCTCTAGACGATGTGAGCTTGCTACGACGATTTTTAATTTACGTCGATTGCTAATTTTAGTAGTGAACAAAAATTTATAATAAAATCAACAGTCACTGTATAGACATCCTTTATTTCATTCACTTACCCAAACCCTCAACCTACTGGCTTTTCCTTAGGCTACAGATGCGTTGTCGTCCATAACCAAGACTAAGATGTGCCGGTAATTTTAATGAATTCTTTACCTTTCAAACCAACGGTATGTTCCGAAATACAACCCAGTACACTGGCGAATGCGAATGACGTCATTAACTGACGCCGTGCTCCACCATATTCGATACAACGAGTCACCAATATGGCGTCGATTTATGACGTCATTTGCATTGGCCAGTGTACTGGGTTATATTTCGGAACATACCCCAAAACATCAGTGGGTGCGTGCACTGCCTTTTGGCGGGAAAATCATTTTAAGACTAAATACGAGCAATCTCACTAAATTATATAATTAAAATTTTTTACTAAATTTTTAATGTTCTTGTACATTAAAATTTTTAAAATTTCCCTATTACAAATTAATTTTTATTTTATTTTGTTTAGTATTTCGCTTGTGATATTCTGGGACCTCACAAATCGAGAACATATTACGCACGAGAAAACTTCGTCTTCAGTTGACGGCGAATGTACATGCAGCTTCGTAGTTGCAACTTTGCGATTTTCTATCGTGACAATAAACGACAAAAAACAAAATGGAAAACACTGTATTTTATGATTGTCAAATAAATCGGCTCGGCCTAGTTATTAAATTCAAAAATTTTATCGTTACTGTGTATTAAATACACACTCAATGTACCTTATGCCAATGCCCATAGATAAAACACTATATACCAGAGAGTAATGCATTTGCACCGACTGGAGTGTGGTCGAGTAAGCAAAGTATTTTGCGATAAAAAATTTTCACGTGTGATGTGTTTTGATGTGTTTGAGTTTATCCGCAGAAGGCCGAAATGCATTTAACTTCGAACTATCGAAGTATTCGCAACGTTTCGGCTACATACCCTCTATAACACGAACATTCGTTGTCGCGATGACTGTGGCCTTTTTAGGCATATTAAGGTTAGCGCCTTACACATCCTGCGAGAAAACTTCGTCGTCTTGAGCTTACGGCGAACGTACATGGTCACATATAAAATTACGTTGGTGATGTTCTATCATGTCATGACAAACCATAATGATATAAAAATGGACGGAGTTTTATAGCGTCAAATAATAACTTGCTATTTTTTTAGGCAGTTGTTTCGGGTACCTTAATATCGGTTCTGACTTGTGATCAAATTATTAAATTTCGTACAATAATTTTAATTTAATTAATAAATTTTGGAACTAGATTTTTATACTCTAATCCTGATTAAACCCACGCCGAATATACCTAATTTACGCCGACACGTGCACTTCTTTTGATATCTCCGTTCAAATGAAGTTCATCGCAATAGAATCCTTTGATGTGCGAGAGCTTATGTCAGTCAGTGGCAGCCAAGTGTCTTCGGTTTAGCAATAACATGAATATTGGTTTCATCGTAATGGATACGATCTAGGCGTGGAATGAAGTGGACTAAGCAGAGCTCTATGTAATTATTAAGCTACGCGCGTATGGAAGGAAGCTAATGCCATCGGCCAGTTGGTTTTGGTCATTTATACGCGCAATTAGGCAATTTTTTCGGTACTATAAAGAGTAATATAATAATAGATTGTTCCCTCGGAAGCGAGCTTTAACCAACGACATAATTTTTTTTCGAATCGATGTGGATTTTTACCATTTTGACGCAAAATTAAAAGCGTGAGTGCGATTATCTTTCATGAAGGCGATCTCTGACTAACAACCGGACTCATGTTTGGCTTCTCGTAACAAAAATCGGTTGATGCGATCGGACCGGAATATAGTGTCTCGACAAGAAACTTCAAAACCGGCCGATTTGAGTATTGTCCATGGGCATTTATACATAAAGCACCATAGTACGTAATAATTTTATGTAAAGCACCTTTTTGAGACCACTTTAGCCTCCATGGGCTTTACGATTTTTTTGTGTCATAAGCTTTTCCCAGGAAACAGTGTCGGTGAAATGCATCTGTGTTGGTATTCATGTATTGTCAGGTTTTTTCTTGCGTGGGTTGGTAAACGGTGTATATTACTCGAAATGTTTTTTTTGTTTTACATCTATAACAAACATATCGTCATAGAAGCCACGTGTTAAGTTCTCCAAATTAATACACGTTTTAATTTAAAAAAGGACAACGTACATATAGCCAGGGTAAAGTCTGATGTATGTTTGTTACGAAAGACCGAGTTTTTATTTATTCAGGTTAATTAAATCGCTGGGGCCCGCGTTGTATTTTTTCTTTAATTTGAAATTAACGTCACCATGTGTTACGGTATTTTAACCCTCGCGTTTAGGGATCTTGTTTAGCTGATATTACAGCGGGGTTACCTTCTGGGCCGCTGTAAAAAGGCCTAACGTGGCAATTAATTCCTGTACCGAGCTCATATTTTTATTAAATGTCTGAACTTTATTAAAGCGAATTTTAAAATGCGCGTCCCGACGTTCTACGCTCTGGTGTTAGCAACGTGTTGATATTTTATTTACTTTATTATCGTTGGTTGAAGCGCGGGTTCATTGCGTTCGTAATGAAGCTCAACTCTTTCCGAGATTTTGCTGGGTCAGTAATTAAACACATATGCTACTCGTGCAATTTTGTATCCCGTTGAGTGTTTATATATTCTCTTTAATAGTCAAAATACCCATATATTTTATGAAACGACACATGCGAGACCTTCCATATTATTCTTTTGGTTTAATTTAAATTTTTATATGACAAATACAGAAAAGTATGCAATATTATCTTTTTAAAAATCAATAGTAAATGTTAACTTTTTTCATTTCACAAATTCTTTCATGTGGTTTGGTTGTTTTTTAAAACTATGTATTTAATGCAATAACTTCGTTTTGAGTACAAGTAGTACTTTATTCGAGTTACTGTTTTTCTAAAATGAAGTAAACTATTTTTCAACACAAAATAAAATATTGTTTTTTTTTTATAGGATATTGCGACAACACAGCACACAGTCCACCTGATGGTAAGTGGTCGCTGTGGCCCATAGACATCTACATCTATCCTCGATTACGAATCAAAATGCAGATGCGTTGTCACCCGTGAGGTGAGTAGGAGGAAAAACGTCTCCGGTTCTCTTCACTCAACACAGCGGCATTAAGCTACTATTTTACGCTGGTATTCTGTGAGAGCGTGGTCCTTCCCCGGTCGAGCCGACCCATTCGCGCTGCAACTATACTGCTGATATAACTGCAGCATGGCTCTACCACATATAAATGTTTTTCATCACTACTTGAATTTTCAATTGAAAAATTCTGTATTCACGAATGGTCGTCGCTGCTGGTGATAAGAACGAGAAATCTCAGCCAGTGTTTTCGGCACTTAACAGTGGGAAGTGAGACTAAAATAATGTAAGTTCTTAGTTTTTATTTATTTTTTATTTTGATAATTATTACATTGGAGGGTCTGTCCTTTTCTCCTCCTCAATGTTTCCCTTCATTGCCGGCCGGATGAGGTAGCTCTAAAGTTGCTCCGCGAGCGCAGAAGCCTCCCCATAGAATTGAGTTGCTATGCTCGGAGTTTCTCTGCGTGATAAACTTGGAAATTAGAATATCAACTGTAGAACCGGAGTGACTGACATAGCCCAACGGATTAGTAAACTGAAGTGGCAATGAGCCGGTCATATAGCTCGAAGAACCGATAACCGATGGGGAAAAAGATTCTCGAATGGCAGCCTCGGCAGGCGAAGTGTAAAGCGTCCCCCCACTAGATGGTGTGATGACCTGGTAAGACATGAGGGAAGTCGATGGATGCAGTTGGCTCAGGACCGTGATTTGTGGCATACCTTCCGGGAGACCTATGTTCAGTAGTGAACTTGTGAAGGGCTGTAATGATGAGGATGATGATGATGATGAATTATTATTTTATGAAATATTTGTTGCGCAGAATATAAAACGCATAAATGTTGACACGTTATTAAACTGCAACCCGAATGAATATATAAACAGTACAAATATTTACACTGTTTTGTAGATTTAAACTGTTTACACAAATCTGCCTTCGGTTTTATAAGTATAATACTCTACTATTCGTTTTGCGCATCTTCGTATTATAATGAATTTTTAATAGAATTAGTGCGACTGGTAAGTGAAAATGTAGATATCTGAGATATCTACATCTATCTTCGCTTAAGAATCAAAATGCAAATCCGTTGTCATCCCTGAGGACTAAGATGGAATGCCTGGTATCAAGTTAAAATGGTCTCCAGTCCTCTACACTAACCATACGCAACACACATTAAGCTGTTATTTCATGCTAGTATTTTGTGAGAGCGTGGTCCTTCTCCAATTGAGCCGACCTATTCGGGCTACATCTATATTCTATAATGTAGCTTGCAGCATGGCTATCACACAAGAATGGTACATCTTCCAGATAACAACTCGATAATAATACAAAACTTACGGCTCAGTGGCTTAGCTATGAATTATAGCGCTTAAAAACCACGGGTTCGAATCCCTTACGGAACAATAATTTGTTTGGCCTACAAGTAATTGTTCCAGGTCTGGATGTCTGTCCTTGTGAAATTTGTATTTGTAAACTGCCGATACAAGAGAAAATCCTAGTGTGGATGTAACGTTTAAAAAACAAAAAAAAAAAAACTGCGGTTGTCAACCCGCTCGCCAAGCATGGCAACTATGTCAAATATTTACCCTATAGACAACCTAGACGCCTATGTTAAGTAACGGACTTTTGAGGGACTGTAATGAATGAAAAATGAACAAAGATTTATTATGTACGCAGACTCACTGATTAGAACATAATCGCTATTTGCAGTTGATAATGATATATTATCTGTCAAGTTGCTGGCTATCAGAATAAATGGTTTACGCTTTTTGCGTGTATGTCTCCGCGTCAGTGACCTGCTAGACCAGTGACTTCCTTAATAACTGTAATCAGACATCAAGGCATCTCTGCCAGTTGCACATGGATTTGTTTGATATTGCACGGCTAGTAATTTGCTTTACGGTAGTTATACGTGGTAGAGCCATGCTGCAGTTATATAAGTAGTATAGTTGTAGCACTAATGGGTCGGCTCCATCGTGGAAGGACCACCTTCTCACAGAATAAGCGTAAAATAGTAGCTTAATGCTGATGTGTTTCGTATGGTGAGTGAAGAGAACCGGAGACGTTTTTACTGGAAACGAGGCATTCCATGCTAGGCCTCACGGGTGACAACGCGTCTGCATTTTTATTCGTAATCGAGGATAAATGTAGATTTCTACGGGCCACAGCAACCACTTACCATCAGGTGAACTGTGTGCTCGTTTGTCACCCTATCCTATAAAAAATTATAGTATGTTTGTTCCATGGTAGCACAGGGGTTAGGTGTTCATAATATATTTAATAAACCGATGCCAAAAGTACAATCGCGTTGTTCCAAAGCCGATTTATGAAGCATCAGCAGCTGGTGAAGTAAAACATGGTATAGAGGACACTTTTATGTCTGAGAAATTAATATTTTATTGGCAACAAATATTTTTTTTTAAATTGAGCTATTATCGGGAAATGCTGCTGCTCATTTTTAGATCACATTCATGATTCATCTTTTTTACTTTACTTTTCATAAGAATTAGTTTTATTTTTGTATAGTATTTTAAGTTTAAAAATAAATAACTTAAGTTAAATCATAAATTTTTGTAGAAATAATATTAGTTTAATATTTTGATATACCAGATGACATCATTACGAGTAAGTGCGCTTTCATTAGGTTTCTTCCAAAGTTTGCGTCTGTGATGGTGCGGTCTGGCGCTCGCTCGTGGAATGACGTCGACTTACAAACTGTGCTTCTAACGGAGTTAATCAACCTCCCGTCTTTCATACAATCTCGTTAGCGCACTAAATTGGCTTTTCTTATATTATTTACGTAAAGTTTCTCACATTTTAAGCTACCATCCAGCTTTATTAACCTCTTAATCTGATGTTATAGTTGCAGTTGAGGCACTAAAAGCTATAACAACTGCATTTGCTTTTAAAACAAACACGCTCACTAAGTGTATTACCTACTGTGCACTAAACATTGGAATGAGTTGAACTACTTAGCAAGTAGGCGCTGTGCATCCACTAAAGTGGTTTCGTGTCGCGGAGATGGCCCTCTGATGGCTTCCTTCAAAGCTAGTTTGTCTTGTATCCTTCATTAAGTGAGTAATAGCTATGCCTTTAATCGACTTTGAACTTTAAGGGTCTTTATTGCTGCTAATTTTATGACACTGTTTGAAATAACTTATATGAATAACAGTTTTCTCAATTAAAATTTGTTAATTTAGCAAATATGCTATAGGATTAATACACAATAAAAAAAAACATAAACACTCACGCCTGTCACCCAGAGGGGTAGGCAGAGACTACGGACTTCCATTTGGCACGATCCTGACATACCTCTTTCGCCTCCTTTACATCCATATATCTACGCATACATGCTCGTCGGTTAAGGGTACTTCTAACGTGGCCCATTTTCAAAATATCGCCAATTTGGTCGATAAACTTTTTTCTAGGGCGTCCCTTCCCGACTCGGCCGTTCACATCTGCCATATAAATTTGCTTTGTCACTCTTTCCTCATTCATTCTTTCTACGTGACCAAACCACCGAAGCATTCCTTTCTTAATCCTGGTCACAACATCATCTTGCATACCAAATTTATCTCTTATCACGCAATTTCTCACCTGACTGTCATTCAGATTCAACCCTAACATATTCCTTAAAGACCGCATTTCTACAGCATTTATTCTACTTTCGTGCTTCTTCTGCCACACCCAGCTTTCACTACCATACGTTAAAGTAGGGACTAACACAGCATTATGAATTACCATACGTGCCTGTTTTGACACATTCTGGTTCTTCATAATAGAGTGCAGTGCCCCATTCACTCTATTCCCTGCATTTACTCGTCGTTCTATATCCCTATCATATCTACCATCCCTGCTAAATACACATCCAAAATACACAAACTCATCCACTTGCTCAATTAACTCTCCTTCTATTCTTATTTCACATACCGTTTTGCTTTCTTCTCTTTCAAAAACCATCACTTTCGTCTTACATGCGTTCACTTTCATTCCCCTTTCTTTTAATTCCCAGTTCATTAATGTAACCATCATATGCAACTCAGCCGCCGATGACGCAAATATGACTTGATCGTCGGCATACAGAAGGCATTTGACGGTTAACTCGCCCATTCTTAACCCACGTGCTTCGTCTTTGAAATATAATATCTATTATTGATATGAATGATGCCTTGCTTTTAGTAAGTTTAGTTTTGACAATTTTTTATTATAATTTGCTTTTTGATTATACAGGTTGATCGGAAGGTCGATGCAAAGCCTTGAGGGAGGGACAGGTCACCTCGTGGGGTACATTTATGACTCTTCTAAAAACTTCTAACTCATCAGCAGGACAGTGATGTTGATACAGTTTATTGCATTGCTGTTTGTCGATTGAACAATGTGCGTTCAAGCTGAGATAAAAACAAGGTTTTATGTACTGATTATTATGGTACCGGTTTAATCGTTATGAACGATTAAATACAAAATTTTGGAATATTTGCCAAACATCATAATTTTCACTATAACTTGATATTCTTAGATATTAGGTTTGGGTAACCTGCTTGAAAATGTGTCAAACCCCACGAGGTGTCCTGCCCCCTCTCAAGGCTTTTCATCGACCTTCCGAACATTCCATATAGGACATGTATCCAAGAATGTGTATGTATTAACTTCGTGGTAGCTTTGAAACGTCGCCACTCGCGCATTGTAATACTTTACAATATATAATATTTTGTTTGTACTGTAATTTTATAATATGACATCAAACAAACAGAGTTCGATAGTCGCCGGCACAAATGAAATCGTTAATTATAATAATTGTGTATACAACGTGCTCGGCGGCAAAGAGAAATATTTTGAGCCACAAGCAGAGCATCAACAACGTATTAAATTGTATTTTTAATCAATTGAAGAACGTTGAACATCCCTTTAGCTATGATTTTATGAACTGCTATGGAACTTGGCATCCGTTAACATCTCAACTCTAAACAGCGAAACCGACAACCCTGAACCTGGTTGGATATGAAATTCCCTAATATTTTGTATTAAATGTATTTAATTTTTATATTAATTTAAGTATGATTATTAAAAATGTTGCGTGTACTAATGTATTACTAACTGGGGTTAGAAGTTATACTTTCGATATAAGTGTGTAGCACGTTTTTATTGAAAAGTTGTAGGCTAGGTACATATTGTGCGCTGGGCGCTAGTATCTTATTTCTGAAAAGGTTTTAGAGCAATTCTTACATGCTGCTTCAGTGCGTGTTGGCGGACTTCTTATGTTCTCAAAATATTTTAATTCTTCAAGCACGCATCTTTTATTTAGATATTTTTCTTCAACGCCGAGCACGTGAAATATAAAAATATCATAAATCAACATTTAAAATTGCAACCAACAATGTCGTTTGTTTTGGAAATCCAACCCGGATTGCTCACGTATTATGAAATTTACGGCGTGCGCTTAGCCCCTGAGCTGCTGCATTATTGGGTACCATGGTTGTAGCACGGATAGATCAGCTCAGCTCGACCGGGGTAAGACCACGCTCTCAGTGAATACCAGCGAAAATAGCAGCTTAATTCTGCTGTGATTTATATGATGAGTGTAGAGAACCTGGGGCTCTTTTTACTGGAAACGAGGTATTGCATCGTAGTCCTTAGAGGTGACAACTCATTTGTATTTAGATTTTTAATGGAAGACAAATGTAGATGTCCACATCCAGTATCGTCCATAGGCCACAGTATCCACTTATAACCTGGTTAACTGTGGTTAACTGTGTGCTCGTTTGTTACGCTTATTGTATTAAGGCGATACCCCGACCAAAACCTTGCGATACTGCGTTTTTCAGACTATTATCTCATTGGTTGTTTGAAATATAATATAGAACTCACAGAATACCAGCGTGAAATAGTAGCTTAATGCTGCTGTATTTCGTATGGTGAGTGTAGAGAACCGGAGACCCTTTTTACTGGAAATTAGGCATTCCATCTCAGTCCTCACGGGTGACAACGCATCTGCATTTTGATTTGTAATGGAAGATAGATGTAGATGTCTATGGGCCGCAGCAACCACATACCATCAGGTGGACTGTGTGCTCGTTTGTCACCCTATTCTATAAAAAAAAAAAATAAACTACATCTAAAACATTATTAATGTTGTTTGAAATAAACTACATCTAAAACATTATTAATGTATGATATCCTATCATTACATTCCACGTTCTAATTTGTTTTTATGTTTTATAAATACATTTAAAATCAACTTTTAAAAAATGACTAAAATTATTGATTACATGCATCTGTTGCTAAAGGCAACGCTCTAATCATTTGAAGGTCACACTAATGGATACATAATTTGAAAATCTATATTATTTACGTTTTATTTAATATCTTAAGTTCGCTTTTCTTTTTAATTGAAATAATTCCAAAAATTTATTATATATTTTATGATATATTGTAGCGAGAGCGTGTGGATTGTATAGCTGAATCTAGCACTGAAGCTATCGCTGAAGGTCGTTCGCTAGGAGTAGCGTCTCTAATGCCCCGGCTACACGCTCCGTCTTGCCTGCACAGTCCAGGCCTGTGCAGTCATGACTGTACAGTGGCTCGTGCAGGTAAGTTTGTGTAAACTGGACTGTGCAAACTGAACTGTGCAAACCTCAAAGTGTTTTGAGAGCTAGTCACGTCACGATGTGACCAGAAGAGGTTTTTTTTTAAACGGAGCCTTATATTATTGTTTACTTGTAAAAAAGCAACAAATAAGAAAGTTAGTTTTTCAATTAAATGAAAACCTTCATTTTTTTGTTCCTGTCGGAATATTCCTTACTTTTAATTTTCCATAACGCCGGCAACGATTTGTACAATTCTATGAAATCAGTTAACAAATCCCTGGAATAATTGCGTACATCACTCATTTTTAAGATTTAATAACATAACATGTGTCGTCAACAATAATTTAGACGGACTGAAGCGCGGCTTGAGTAACCGGCCACACGCTCAAGTAAGCTCGCAGGCAAAACCGTGCAAACCAAGCCCGCGCAGTCCAATCTTCAGCACGTCAACGATTACGCAGGCCGCCTGCGCGAGCCACAGTCTTACCGTCCACACGCACGCGCTTACCTGTGCAAACTGGTTTGTGCAGGCATGCTCACAGGCAAGACGGTGCGTGTAGCCGGGGCATAATGTCTGACCTATTAATTTTTTTTTTATTATTTGCATCTACACGTCGGTAATTAAATCGTCATTGATATTCATTTTTTTAAGAACCGCTTCAGACGTATGAATTTCTCCAACACTTGGAGTAATCGTATCACAATATTCTTGTTGGTAACTTTTATTAATTTAAGAGTGAAATGCTTTTAAAATATTTAATGTTCGGTGACGTTCATAAAACACGCTTAATAACTTAATGTTTTTTTTTTAAAGAAACGTTCTCATTGACAGGAACATATGGCAAGGCATAGGGAATCTGCGGCAACTATTTTTTCCTGGTTTATTTTTCTTTTACCTAAATGATAGCCCTTCCTTCCAAATGTTACGTTTCCAAGTAGAGCTTAACTCGAAATCGTTTCAAAATGGAGTTCGTCGCCGCTCTTTCGTAATCTGGTTCTTTACGTGGTTTCCATATTGGTGTTTCTGACTTGACTTGATCAACTTATACATCATCATCATCATCATCATCATTACAGCCCTTCACAAGTCCACTGCTGAACATAGGCCTATGTTCAACTTATACATCTATATTAAAAATTGAAGTTTCTGTCTGTAATGTCGAAATAGCTGGCTTCTTTAGGCTCTTGGATTTATTAGTTTTTTTATTTTCTTTTTATAGAATAAAGGTGACAAACACACAGTCCACCTGATCGTAATTGGATGCTGTGGCCCATAGACATCTACGTTTAACTATCCTTAATTAAGAATCAACATGCATATGCTTGATCTGATTGAGATTAATTGATATAGCTCTTATATTGAGCTAAGCTAAGGTTTTTGCATGCCATTTAGATATGAATAATTAATTATTTTTACAGTTTTTGTCTGTCTACGGTCCAGACTAATCTTCGGAATGATTAAACCGATTCTAATGAAACTTGACGAACATGGAGTAACGGTGGTCAATATAGCGCATAGCGCCTTATTATAGCGCCGCTATCTCTGCATATCAATTATCGCGTGCTATGTAAGTAGTCGCCAGGGCGCTATGGCGCTATGACGCTTTGGCGCGATTAATTATTAATATCTAGCGGCAACTAATTCTAGTAGCAGCGCTGTTAGGAGTGGACGTGTGGCAGAAATTTAATCTAGTAGCGTGCTATTTATTCTTCGCGCGCGATCTAATTTAGCGTTAGATGTTGTTTAGTTTGTGTATAGGTACTGTATATTTATAAGTGATCGAAGGTCACAGTTCCCTGCTACAAAAGTAGCCTAACTAATGTTTTTTAAATGTAAATAAAATATAGATACAAAAGCGTATACAGTGTATTATAACAGTGTATGTAAATAGTTGATTTTTATATACAATCAATAAACTTTTAAATACGCCTTAAATTGATTTATAATTTACATTAAAGTTAAAATAACGTTAACATCGAGTTTAGAAAGTCGTCAGCCTTTTTTCTTTACCGCTTTATTTAAATTTAGTCTAAAATTCGACTTATTAAAAATAATGTTCTTATATACCACGCAGTCTATCCAACGAACGAAATGTAAAGTAAAAGTAAAAGTTATAAATGCTACGAGCTATAGCGTGCTGCAAAACTTAACGCGCTTGCTGGCCTCCTACACGCTTTCTTATAAATAGCGCACTTACATAGCGTATTTAATTGTGCGCTAGAAATTTATAGTTTATAGTTTCGTTCGTTTGTGGTTTTGAACAACTTTAAAAGAGAGCATAATCTAGGTTATATTTAACCGAAAAGTTGTTAAAATACATGGTCTTTGATGTTTATCACAAATCTAAATAATGCCACATTAATAGCTCCCACCTCTGCCTGTCGTTAGTATGAAATAATCTAAGGTTGTTTCCTTTACAAATAAAAAGAAGGCGCTGTATGACTTTGTGTGGGCCTAACAGCATTATTATGAGCTTCTGAAATATACTTTCTTATTATTCATCATCATCATCATCATCATTATAGCTCTTCACAAGTTCACTGCTGAACATAGGCCTCCCCCAAGGTATGCCACAAAGTACGGTCCTGAGCCACCTGCATCCATCGACTTCCTGCATGTCTTACCAGGTCATCACTCTAGTGGGGGGTCACCCTACACTTCGCCTACCGGTACGAGGCTGCCACTCGAGAACCTTTTTTCCCCAACGGTTGTCGGTTCTTTGAGCTATATGACCGGCCCATTGCCACTTCAGCTTACTAATCCGTTGGGCTATGTCGGTCACTCTGGATCTACTGCTACTGGTTCTACTCTACTATCCTCATTTCTAAGTTTATCACGCAGAGAAACTCCGAGCATAGCCCTCTCCATAGCTCGCTGAGCGACTTTGAGCGTCCTCATACGGCCAGCAGTGAAGGACTACGTCTCTGTTCCGTAGGTCATCACTGGCAACACTCCCTGGTTGTACAACTTAGTTTTCGAAGAGTACAATCTGCCACTTTGCCTGGCGTATGTGGACTATGAGAAAGCCTTAGAGTCCGTCGAAATTTGGGCGGTGCTACAGTCTCTTCAGCGGTGCCAAGTTGACAGTCGGTATATCGAAGTGATGAAGTGTTTGTACAGTAGGGCTACGATGTCTATCCGAGTATAGAACCAGAGTACGAAACCTATCCAACTGCAGAGAGGTGTAAGAAAGGGTGACGTTATTTCTCCGAAACTTCACCGCTGCATAGGAAGACGTTTTCAAGCTACTGGACTGGAAAGGATACGGTATTAACATAAATGGCGAGTACATCACTCACCTTCGATTTGCCGACGATATAGTCCTTATGGCAGAATCGCTGGAGGACTTAAGCACTATGCTCAATGACCTTAATGATGCCTCTCAACGGATAGCTCTTAAGATGAACATGGACAAAACAAAGATCAGGTTTAATGTCCATCTCCATGTAACACCTATGCCGGTAGTTGTTGGGAGCACTAAGCTCGAAGTTGTTGACACGTACGTTTACCTGGGACAAATAGTTCGACTAGGTTAGTCCAACTTCGACCGAGAGGTCAATCGACGGATTCAACTCGGCTGGGCAGCGTTCGGGAAATTACGACACATCTTCTCGTCAGGTATACCTCAAAACCTGAAAACTAAGTTCTTATTGTTATTTGTTACTAAATACACAACATACAGTATTTTTATTTCATTAGGCTAATATATTTGGAAATTGTAAAATTTTATTTATCGGCGCGCTATCATTACTTCTCAAACTTGTTAACGATCTTCACTTAAACTTACTTTTAATATTGATCAACGAACATTCATATACTTAGGTACGTAAATAGAAAATTTACTTGAAGTCGATCGAAGATGGTTAAACGTGATTAATTTGCCGTTATAGTGAGATAACGATTTTTTACAAACAGGATATAAAGGATTTTTGTGGAATATTATGCTTTTTAGTTATAATGCCAACAAATTATATAATTTTCTAAACTGCTTTGAGAGTAATTTCTGACAGACAAATTTAAAAAATTAAACATAATCTCTGTTCTGTTTATAGAATAATTAATAGTATCATAAGCATATTTTGTCCGTACAAGTTGAAATACTGTTGTAAGTTGTTGTAATCTTTGATGAAAATGACGTTGATTGTTTTAGTGCTTCCTATTTACGGTATAGAATGTCGCGTAAGATAAGCGACGCGAGTTAACATTTTGCGCGAATCACTGAATTATGGACATTGTAAAGAGAGGAGTCAGACACCCGCTGGGACCACCCGCGTGCCTTCGAACGTAATGGACGCGCGGATGCGGACGCGTCTTTACTGTTTTTGATACGTTCAACAGCGCTATTGTCCGCGTCATTTGTTCTTTATTTAACTCCCGACACTGTTTGACATCGTTTATAAAAATATTTATGTTACAGATCGGCATATTTTATTCACTGCACATTATATTAATTTGCTGTAGTTATTGTAATAATAAATTATCTCTAAGTCGGTAGGTAGGTAGGTGGGTATCAGGTTATAGTGGTGTAAGAATATCCACTACCCTATATCATCCCGTGGGTGTCGTACGAGGCGACAGACGGAAACAAATCAGAAGATGGGCAGTGGCATCTTCCTAATAACGACTAAAAATAAAAATAAATTGGTTGACCCTGCACCCTGCAGGCCATCCCTGGAACTTCCCACTGATTTCAATATCAAAGCGCTCCAAATTCCACTTATTCATTTCATTCAGATCATTCATATTGTATATATTGTTGGAAAAGTATTTAAAAATGAATAGGGGTTTACTAAAATCATTTTTTGATAATGTCAATAATTTCGGAAATAATCGCTCCAAAAGTAAAAAACAATGTGTCCCCCCCTCTAACTTTTGAACCATAAGTTTAGAAAATATGACAAAATCTGAAAAGTAGAACTTTATAAGGACTTTCTAGGGAAATCATTTTGAACTTGGATGGAAACAACAGTACCCACTACCGGGAGCAGTTGCAAGAGCGCGAACAAAATGGATACCCACCTTTAAACTCATAAGTGGGAACACTTATTGTGACGGACGGGAAACTACGGAACCCTACACTGAACGTGGCCCGACACGCTCTTGGCCGGTTTTATTCTCTATAATGAATCAACCGATTTTGATGCGGTTCACTCGACGTCGTTTCTTGAGTGGAAGAGCTGATTGAAAGAAATAGAAAAATACTAGAATTTTTGAGGTTTTCTTTTCTAGTGAAGATTCGGTCTAAATTCAAAGAAATCGAAGTTCATCAAGGCGTTTTCAGACACCGAAAACCGCTTTTCGATCGGACACTCCCTTACAAAGTTATGAGATGTAATTTACGTGTTTACATACATACATATATCATCGCAAAATAACTAGAACACTAGGACATCGAAACGTCGAGATCTGATGAGAACTCGATTTTAAAAAATCGGGGTGAAAACAATAACTTCCCCATTTTTTTAAAATCATTGATTTTCATAGAGGGATGTCAAAAGCTGTGGTTGCCAAACCACTTGCGAAGGGTTGCAACCATGGCTAATATCCCCCCTATGAGGCAATTTATGGAGTAGACCTATGTCCAGCAGTGGACTTTAATATTTAATAGACTGTAACGGTAAGTATGTTTCAGCTTGTCGTTTTTCTATTTTAGGAATCAGTTCTTTAAATTTGTATTTTAATAATAATTTCCTAAAATAGAAAACTCGACAAGTAAATCTTTACGTTGTAGTGCCATGCTGCAGTTATATTAGTAGTATAGTTGTAGCACAAATGGGTCGGCTCGACCGGGGAAGGATCACGCTCTCACAGAATACCAGCGTCAAATAGTAACTTAATGCTGCTGCGATTCGTATGGTGAGTGTAGAGAACCGGAGACCCTTTTTACTGGAAACGAGGCATTCCACCTAAGTCCTCACGGGTGACAACGCATCTGCATTTCGATTCGTAATCGAAACTAGATGTAGATGTCTACGGGCCACAGGAACCACTTACCATCAGGTAAACTGTGTGCTCGTTTGTCACCTGCCTTATAAAACAAAAATTAGTTTTTAAAATAAACTTTAAAGCTTTTTAGCCAATTTCGAAAAAGAGTTAAGTTCTCGCTTCGACTTTATTTTATTTTTGTATTTGTATTATGCGATATCTTCGCCAATTGTGATCATATTTTATTAAGTCTTTTTTATTTAATACGATATACTTCTGGGGTAAACAGGTGAAGTTTGTAATGTGACTATTTAGACGACATTCTTGTTATTTCGAGCTTATTATACTGATTAGTTCACTCAAAAGGGTAACAGACTTCAGAAAAGCTAGTTTCTGAAGTCGGTGCTGAGATAAAATGTATCGCAGAATTAAAGCCCCGACCACAGAACACATAACAGTACTACGTACTCCGTACTCCGACTTGAGAAGCTGTTAAATTATGTGCAAATTATTTAATTCTATTTAGTTTTTTGAAATCGGTTTATTTAATTACTTTCACATTTGGAGTTGATAGAATAATTTCGGATGAGTCTCCTGTCTTTACCCTTTTCTTATAAATTCCTTTTATAACCTTTTTCCGTAACACTAAGTACTATTTTATTTCTTTAGCTGAGTTGTGAGTTAAGCTGCCTGTCATTATTTGATTATAACTCAGCCTACAAACGATCTAAAAATATTTTATTAATAGATCTGTTCAGACATTCGACAGTTTTCTTAATAATAATTTTCTTGTTACTCTATTCGTGTTATTATAAAATTTATAGAATAGATTATTTTGCACATTAGTTTGCTGATAGATAGGGGACAAGTACCTACTTGAGCTAGTGGTGGCGTTATAAGAAATTCCGTCACCCTTCTTTACCCCGGAATAATATCCTACAGACCGAATATCGGTCACGGCGGCCAGTCTCAAGGGGTATAGCCATCGGGGCAGGACAGGATTATAGTGCCTAAGTGTATGAGCAAGCACAGACGCATTCTCTATTTCCTCACTCTCATAATCCGATGGGACGCTAAACCGACACAACCGGAAAGAGATCAGCCGCAGAACCAATGGATTTACGTGCTTTCCGAGGCACGGGGGTGAGGCACCGTCAACTTCCTGTCACCGGGCAGCTACTGAGAATTTATTGACGGAAAAACTCAATAATTAATTTTAATGGCCCGACCCGGTATTCGAACCCAAGACCTCTTGATCGGCAGCCGCACTACTACAACCAATAGACCAACGAGGCAGTACACAGAATATTCTTGTAAAGATGCTATGGGCTCATTTACAAGCAGTAGGTATCCTAGAAGCGATTTATATAATGCAATTTAAAAAAAATCGATTAAAAATGCCTCTGCAAATATAATATGCCCTATATATGACTGCTCAACGTTGTAATGCTGCCGTAAAGATACGTCACATAATATTTACTTAATATATAGTTAATACAGCGTACGCTGTGCTTTAACTTGTATCGGCGTATGACCTCTTAAATATATTACGCCATTATACAAATTGGAATTTGATACGGTTTATGATTTTGAGGGTATGATGTAAAGTTAATTTTTTTAATAGCGATAACATTTTATAAAATTGTATTGGAGATTTATATATCCGTCTTCTTTGAAAGTGTTACTCCAGTCTACCAACGTCCCATTACAGCTTACGGGCATCTTATTATTTTTGAGACAGAGATCATCATCATTATTAGTAACACGCACAGGTTTCATACTTTTGTATTTGAGATTTTGATGGATACTAGTCATAAAGATAGGTCATATTTTAGCGAATGCTGCCCAGCTGAATTGGATCCATTAGTTGCTCCCTTGTCGTAGTTGATTGAAATCAAGAAGCTGCTGAGAGAACATTACATTATTATCAAACAGCTTCGATCGAAAATGTCATGAGTTTAAGACAGCTTGGAGTAGATTATCTATTGTTTAGGATCTCTATGTGGTTAGGATTGACCACATAGTCTTCGGTTTCTATGACCAAAGATATGCTTTTCTGACTTGTATTTGATAACCATGTCGATCGTAGTGTTTGTAGTATTGCTCACTAACGTTTTGGGCAGTATTGGCTAGGTTCATCGAAAGGGGCACAATTTATCTCTTTCGCTCTTCCACTTTCTGTACTCACTGCAAAATGCAATCATGCAAATCAGCAGTTATGTGATTTGGTGTGTGCTTTATATTTATATCTATCTATATATATATATATATATATATATATATATATATATATATATATATAGATATAAATATAAAGCACACATTCGTATTAATTTTTTATACATTTACCAATTACGAAGAATAAAAAATAAGGGTGTGTGGAGCCCCTTAACTGAACAGCATATTTTATTGTACAAAAAATACTGACTTGTAACGGGGTTGGTTATTATAAAAAGTAGAAAAGTGTGTGTTAACGGTTTATAATATTATTTGAGTGAAATTAATTTTAGACCCGAAAACGGGCAGTTACATTTGGGAAAGATAATGATACGAACATGTGGCGTCATTCAATTTTTATAAGGGGCTTTTCAACTGGCGATTACAGAATGGTGGGAGGCACACTGAACCTAAACGTTAAGTTGGAGAGGTCACGTTCGAGATACAATATCGTTTTCAGTGCCTAGAAGGCTGCAATATAGTGGACGATATGAATCATAAGCACGTGGAAACCGTTCATGCGGCCAACAGCATCGACCGGTCTTGCAGAACTTAGCTCCGAAGTTAAGTTCTGCAAGACTCGTCGCAGAAAAAACAAATAACTCTCCGATCAGACTCTTAATCTTATGGCTGTTAGAAAATTAAGCAGCCGTCTTTATCCGATATGACAGCATACAGGCAACTGAACAGACAGTTCTTTAAATGCATGCGGTGGGATTTGTGCAACTTCAATACAGCTCGTATTGAAGAAGCGACTGAGTGGAACCAAGGGTCCAAAGAGTTTGGCAGAGATCTGTCTATCAAAGAGAGCCAACGGTCGAAGCATCGTTTCCGGGACTCCAGGGATTTTGGTGAGATTGGGAGGTTGTACGGGAAGCTGTACACGTCACCATTGGGTCTACAAGCAAGTGTGAATAAAGATCCGAGGGCAAGTATTATTTGATATTATTCCGATAATATCCCCTCCATGGTGTCACTACTCCGGAGGCATGAAGCAGAATTTCGGTGGTCTTATTCATAAAGAAAGACGACAACGCTGTCTTGAAGAACCACAGACCGATTTCTCTTCTGAGCCGCGTCTACGTTAATGTTTTCAGGAGTCAATACGAATCGTCTGCACGAAGACTCGACGACTTCCAGCCTCCCGAACTAGCTGATTTACGAAAACACTTAAGCACCAAAGGTTTCATATTTTCTGTTCTTTAATTGCCATCGAGTTGCATCTATATAGAGGACAGAATTAATTTCAATAATTGTTTTTTTCTGGCCCGCCCGAGATTCGAACCTGGGACCTTATGTTCAGCAGTCGCGTGTACGACCACTAGACCAACGGCGCAGTTAGTTAGAATTGAAAGTCTTCTGAAGGAATTCATGTATCGGTTTTCAACCTGCTGTCAGAAGCTGTGCTGTACTTTCATCCTCACCTGAGAGTTCGCCACTTTTAAGGTGCTGGAAAGTCACTCGCGAGAGAGAGTGAATCTCGCTTAGACTGAAGTCCGGGATATCACTGTAATGGTGTCGGATGAGTCTTTCTCTTGATGTGTTGTACACTTGACTTTAGAACCTCTCAGTCTCACTCAAAATCTTATCTCGTCAGGAAATGACGCGGGCGCAGCCGCTCCTCAACTTACATTAGTGTTATTTTTAAAATGTTATTATAAGTATGCTAAATATACCGTAATATGTATACCTTTATGTTTTCTTTAAATACTAAATGGCGACTTTGGAAAATAATATGGTATTGATAATATATAAAACATCCGTACTAAGTATTGTCTGTATTTTAAAAATTGCCAAAGATTTAAAAGCTGTGTGGACAGTAGACTACGATGATATGTTTTAGAAAATAATATTATGTTTCTGCTTGTGATTATTAATCTGTATAACTTATTTAATCAGTTGGTTTGAGGCATTTAAACATGATATGGTATAAAGCATATAAACTTACCGATGTTTCATACTGCAAGTAAGATATCCTATTGACTTAGAAGTTTTTTTAACTTAGAAATTCAAATAAACTTTATACTAATAAATACTTATATCTCTTTTCCATAACATTGGCAACACCGAAAAATGTAGAATAGTAACGGTAGAAAGTCAATTGTCAATATACTTACTACTAAGCTTTTCACATACATGAGTTGATACATGAAAAATAGTGTAAGATATATTTAATATACAAACTGTAGACACATATTCCTACCTAAACATGTTATTGAATATATACCTACTGTAAGAATTGCTTATTACAAGCCTCCATATATTACTTTCATCTGGCTTTATACATATTTAATGTTATCTATGTTTAATGTTATATTTTTTATTTTTATTAAGAATAAGGGTCATAAACGAGCACAAAGTCCAACAGATGTTAAGTGGTAGCTGGGGCCCATAGACATCTACATCTATCCTCGATTACGAAATGCAGATGCGTTGTCACCCGTGAGGACTAAGATAGAATGCCTCGTTTTCAATAAAATGGGTCTCCGGTTCTCAACACACTATACGAAACACATCAACGTTGAGCTGCTATTTTACTCTGGAATTCTGTGAGAGCGTGCTCCTTCTCCGGTCGAGCTGACCCATTCGTGCTACAAATATACTACTAATAAAGTTGTAATATGGCTTTACCACGTCAAAGTTATGTAAATATTTCATGTTACCATGTAATTATTATCGAAGTGATAAAAACATTTTAAGACTTTTAATGCCAGTCTCTATAAAAAGTAAATACTCTCATAACTCTTACAATGCCGTATGCACCCAATATGTTAACTAATATAGAATTTTTACCTAATGACCTAAGAATAAAGTAATTACTATGTTATTACACACAATCAGCCACGATTTATGTTAGTTTAAATTTAACTCATTCTCTGCTTTTAGATGTTTTTAACAACTACATTACATTTATTCTAGACTGTAAAACATAAATGTCTTGACTGAATCATGTACTTTCAAACCATAAAATCTTAGTAAAGTGGTAAATCAATAAAAATACTAGAATTTGCATGTTAAGTATATTTATACACGACAGCTAGTTGCGATTGAGTCGAGGATAGTAAAAGGCTTGTTTGCGAGCACGAATATTCGTGATCCGCTGCTATCTAATGGTGAAACGTACCGAATATAAAGAATGATGTAAACGATAATTTAATTTAATAGTAAAATTCAATCTGATGATATGTTTTGTGGCTCCTTAATAATTTGCGGCACGTGTCAAAACATATGTACAAAAACCATTCATTCTTGTGTCTAGCCCAAAAATAATCCACTCTAAGTAAGTGTGAACATAAGTGGCAAAATAAAATGTTAGTAAATAAAATAAATTAAATTACATTAAGAAAATAACAGTCACAGCTGAAAGAATGTAACCAAAGGTAAGACTGTATGATACATTCTATTTATAAAACACTTAAAGTATCGCACAGGTTTTTTTTATAAAACATTGTAAAAAAGTTAAGTAACAACCAATATATAACATCTCACTGCTGGGCAAGGGCCTCCTCTTATTTCTAACACGTGTTAAAGTTTAAAAAAATTACAACCGACTTCAATATAACTAAAATGAGAACATCGTTAATTAGTCGAAGTAAATTACGTATGCATTATTAAGAATTACTCAAAAATTAATGGTCATATCTTGATAAAATTTACATGATACGCTAGATTTCAGTTAAAAAAAGAATCATCAAAATCGGTTTACATAAAAAAAAGTTCTAAGGTAACACACATAAAAAAGAACAATCGAATTGATAACCTCCTTCTTTTTCTGAACTTGGTTGAAGAAAAAGGGTACTCGCATATTCGTGAAATATTTATCCTTTATGCAGATTTCCTCTCTATGTTTTACGTCAACGTCGAGCACATGTTATATCGGCACTTAAATTATAAATTTTATTAGTCGTTTAGACATTTGTTTTAGTCGTTAGTTTTAATTATTACAGCTCATCGAAAGCCCATTACTGATCATAGGCCTCCTCTATAGAAGGGATAGTTGACATGGTTGCCACTAGTTTGAAACCGCATTTATATATTTATTTTCTAGGTGTGATCAGAAATATATTATATTATATACCGCATATATTATTTTTTAGGTGTGATCAGAAAGATACTCGTTTGCTCAAATTGCTCAAGTCTAGTAGTGGACTATTGCGGACTAATAAGGAGGAAGAGATTCGATACTAAATTTTTCGACATTTATGCAGAAATTAAAAATAATACAGTCTTTAGTTAATATATTTTACGAGATATTGAACGATTTATTAAACCTGATATTTTAAAGGAATATCAGGTTTTACAGACGGGACATTTTGATGGCTCTTTGAAGAAATCTTCTCATTAAATCGAAAGAATTGTATCGTAAAGTGACACAGTTTTGTCGCTATCCCGAGAGGAAATTAGACGCTGGCTTCGGTATTTCATCAGCATCATTCCGTATTATTGGTCCGCACCGATTGTAAATTGCCGCGGCATCGCAGCTCGTTAGCGTTTTTGATAGATGACGCCCGCTCGTTTGTTGAATTTGTTGTAACACTCGTGGCCGCGTAAAAACACACGGTTCTACAACGAGTTATAAATGGACACTCCCCTCGGCGACCTAAGTTAACGAGCCATCGAATAAATTACTTATTCAAACAAATACCCACAAAGGTCTTATCTTAGCAACCAATTGGCAGTTAATGGTTAAGGAAAGGGAATTGTAAATTAGTTGTTTTAAGGGCTTAGTCGGACATCTTTACGACTTTTTTAATACAACATTTAGTATTTACTTCTGACACAGTCGTTCTTTTAAATACAGGAACGATAAAGACAATTGTTAAGACATATAATAATCGTGACGTGCGCCTTATAAATTTCACTGCACCGTTTTCACACTTTAACACTTGAAGCTTATTAAAGCGCCGCCCAGTAAGACAACGGTCGACTATTTTGACGGAGACCGGTCACGTTTCGTCGATATCCCGCCATGAGAATATTTGTTTTTTATTGTGCGCCCGACGTCGAGGAAAAATTGAAGCGTAATTTTACGTTTTAACTGGTGCCTGCCCTCTTTCGTTCCGCTCGCCTTGAGTGATGGTTATCATAATTGGAGAGAGGGTAGGTAGGAAGGTGAACTGTCCGTGCCGCCAGGAATATGACGGTGGGCGTTGACAGGCGACGAATAAATCCCAATTTGCCTTTATTGACCTCTGCTAACTATACTCTTACATTTTTAATATCCTGCTACGGAACGGGATATACCAACTTACTACCTTAAAATTTTATTACTGCACTCAAAATTTGCAAAAATCAACGCGTAAACAAATTGAAGTCTACTGACCTCGAAGAATTCAATTTTTTACATGAAGTGTTTGTGTATTTTATTTGTATATTACTTTACTTGTCGTGTGTACTAGTGTTTTCATGTAATCTTTCTCTAATTTATCTAATTTAAATACCGATTGTAGTTGTTTGAAAGAGACAGTTAGAGAGAGATCCCGAGTACATATCTCATTACTGCGCCAGAACAGGTGTCTTGTTCTTTAGATCTGCGATAAGAAGTGTCCGGTAACTGTATTTAAGTTATTGATTACATTATGACGGTGGATTACCATTACTGTTATCAATGCACGTACATGTTGCGACATGCTCGCGGCAAATACAATGGTAAGATTAATAACGCGGACGCGTCGAAGCCCGCTATGCGTCGCAAGTGATCGCCGACCAACAAGGGCGGAAGAGATGGCTCGGATAATAAACCATCAGCTCTCTGCCTCGTAACTCATGCCGTCGCCGTAGAAATTGTTAGGTGCGTTGTTGCTTTTGGTAATCCCCTTGCTTCATTTGTTAGTTTTCATGTTCACTAATCAGTAGTATAATCCTTTTGGCTGAAATTAGTATTATAAGTAATCTTTTAATCTTTACGAAATGAACCTTTTTGTGCCACCGAGAATTCTTTAAGGAGAAGTCTTTAAGGGTGACATCGCTTCAGCATTTTCATTCTTAATCCAAGATATATGTAGTAAGATGTAGAAGTAGGTAAATAGTAAAATTAAGTGTATTATTTACTTTATAGCGTTTCTCATTCCTTTCCAAATTTGCCATCACCAAACCCAACACCACTCACAACGTATTCTCAAGAAAAGCGTCAGATTGTAACGGCTTCAGTTAATTATTGTAGTAGGATGATAATTGTCTCTTTAAGATAAGACATTGGTAAAAGTTAAAAAAAGTAAAGTTACAGCCTATATACGTCCCACTGCTGGGCTCAGGCCTCCCCTCATTTCTGAGAGGGTTTAGGGCAAGGAAGTGTCCGCCGCGCTGCCCAAATGCGTGTTGACGAACTTCACATGTCTTCGAAATATTTTTTTTTTCATATTCCTTAGACATGCAGGTTTCCTCACGATGTTTTCCTTCACCGCCGAGCACGTGGTAAATCAGCACTTAAAATTGCAATTAACAATTTCATTGGTGCCGGCGGGGATCGAACCCGGGTTACTCGCGTTCTATTATATTTACAGCGAGCGTTAACCACTGAGCTACCACGGCTCTTAAGACGTTGGTAATGATTGTTTATTTACTTGCCTTTACCATGTCCATTTCAAGTTGTCGTAGTTCCTTGCTGTAAAACTTGTAGAACTGTATACTAACAACAATGCCCTGGTACCTGTAACGATAGTGCTATGCCGTGACTGACATGCACGAAGAAAATCTACACGCGTCGGGACGGAAGTGGTACTTACCGCCATAGACCCGATTCAGTTTTTACGCGTCTATGCCAAGAATCGCTTGACATAATTGAATTGCGATGTTTTTGCTAACGCTTATCTCAGGTGTAAGAAAGCGACACTTTCTTATGCAGCTTAGCTATTACTTATTGATTTATATGAAATGGTAATACGAATGGTCTGTGAAATGAATTAGTTTTTTTTTTGGATTATCTAAAGAATTACACGTAAATCAATTCCGAATCATATCTATATGTTTGTTGTTGTTGTTACAGTCTATCACAAGTTCACAGCTTAACATACGCTTTCCTCATTGAGTCCTTCATATGTGACATATTTGCAGATACGCATGCCAGGCGGGGTGACAACCGCAGTTTTTGGCTTTAGTTTCATTATGCAGAAGATAGATCAGATGTTTTTATACAATATCTTTAAATTGATTTGACTGTTCAATTATGTCATAATTGAACAGTCAAATCAATTTAAAGATATTGTATTTAAAGATATAATCTACTATTGACATTTGGGTAGTTACGATACTTTTTCATTTGGCGTCCCTCAAATATTTTAAGCACATCATTTCATATAGCTTGAAACAACACTATAGTTAGGGACTATTTACTATTGTATAGGATAATTGATGGTTACTCGTGAATTTTAAAATTTACTACTATGAAATTAGTTACCGCGGCTTAACAAAAACATGGTTGATTTACAGTTTAGTTATGAATATGCTGACTCTGATTCTCTGTAGATATAATAATGCTTGTATTGATTTCTTTTATTGAGGCTCAGAAGCTGTTGACAACGTCCGAAACAAAGTTAAACCACTAAAAACCCTCACAAGGATAGTTCCATGCAAAAAATAAAAAAGAATTAATAAAGTTGGTGCCTTTATTTAAAGAATAGAGGATGATGAACCAGTACACAGTCCAATTGATATTAAGTGGATAATGTGGCCTATATACATCTATCTACATTTAGCTTCGGTTAAGAATCAAAATGTAAATGCGTTTAGGACTAAGCTAGAATGCCTCGCTTCCTGTTAAAAGAATCTCCGGTTCTCTACACTCCCCTTACAGAACACAGCAGCATTAAGGTGCTAATTTACGCTGGTATTGTTTAAGAACGTGATCCTTCGGCCGTGCAGACCCATTCGTGCTACAATCATAATAGCAGCATTACTCTACCATGTATAAATGTGTCTACTAAATACAAGTTTCTCTTCTCAAACATAGCAACCAAAAATGACAAAGCAATGTGGCCATAGAAGTAGTATAATATAGATTGGTGATCGAGTCACTACGGCGAGACCAAAATCAAAATACACCAGTGTGCGTGGAATGTACATGTGGGTGACAAATAGTGCTGCACCATGCATTGCCTGCCTCAACTTCAATTATGGATGCCGATTGCAGTATATTCGTGTCTTCTAATTTGATGCAAATGATTAAAGTGAATATTTTTCCCAACTACGGCAAATCTAAAAAGACGTTTACAATTTGACTATGTATGTATGTATGTATGTACCTATTGTATATACTGAATGATTTTTTTTACACAGGTGAACGGAATAGAAGCATATGGCACAGATATTTTACATTTTTATTTTATGTTTATATTAACATGAAATCCGTCTATCATAACTACTACTAATTTGAAATAAACTTTCGGTACTCAAAAAAATAACAACAAAAATTTTGAACTAGCACAAATGAAAAACTATCGAAATTAAAATAATACTTACACAATTAGTAATATTTATTAATAGATCAATTTCATAATATGTTAATATAAAAAAAATGAAATAAAAATAGTTAAATATCAGTGCATTGATATTTTGCTTCTATTCCGTTCACATGTTTACATCCTATATTTTCCAGACAGTAAAAAATTACCTAGTATATTATAACAGCTATGTATGAAGTGTATGTTCATCTGTTCCCTTAGATCTTAATTTTACTCATCGTATTTTGACAAATTAGATATTGTTAAAGCATTGTGAAATTATATTTAAAAAAAACTATCATGGCGAATTATTATTATTATATCGACAGTGGTAGAGCCACGCGGCAGCTTTGCTGTTGCACGTATGGGCCGGCTCAAACCGGGGTGGTACCACGACCTCACAGAATACCGGCGTGAAGTGGAAGCTCTGCTTCCGCGTTTCGTCTGGTGAGTGCAGGTGGCCGGAGGCCCAAATCCCCCCCCTCCATCAACATGGTAGCGGAATTAAATAATGATAGACTACCCCAGGAGGGTACCAGCACCCCTGGAGAATCCCTCGCTGAGCATCCACGACCATGTTTCTCCACTTCTGAGCGTGGGTGCTCAGGCTGCCCCGCGTATTCTGGGGGAGGGGGGGGGGGGGGCAAATTCCGCTCAAGACTACAACTGCTCGGGGCAAACGGAGCAACAAGACCAAGGCGACCCCTGCCACGCTGTCCGTGAATTTCTGCAATATCAGGGGACTTCACTCTAACCTAAACGCCGTCCACTACCATCTCGAGACGGCGAGGCCGGCTCTGCTCTTTCTGACCGAGACGCAGGTGTCCTCTCCGGCTGATGTCTCGTATCTCTCCTACCCGGGGTACAAACTGGAACACTCCTTTGTGCCTCGGGCTGGAGTTTGCGTTTACGTCAGAGAGGACATCTGTTCTCGACGCCTCGGCAGACTTGAAGGTTCTGAATTTTTAGAAGATAAAAATATAATATAATATAGATATAAATATAAATGTTAGGTAATAAGGAAATGCCATTCTACTAAATAAATTACAATAAAAAATTATAATAAAATTTATAATGATTCAAATAATTTAATAAAAATTCAATTATGCTACTTATAATAATATATTAAATGTCAAAATCAATTAATAAATAATAACAATTATAATAGCCGTATTCCATATTCAATGTGTGTATGTTTATATAATATAATGAATGTGAATATTAAATAATTATTTAGCAATAATAATAATAAAACAAAATAAATGTTCCTCCTTCATAATATTGCTGTGCCCATGAGGGTCTATAGAGATACCATAACTATGTAACACCTTTTGTAACCTATGGAATGCAATAAAGTTATTGAGTATTGAGTATTGAGTATTGAGGTTCGGAACTGTCCATCCTTTGGCTACGCGTAGAAAGCGACGACCATCCGCGCGTCTACGGGTGCTTCTATAGGTCCCATAGCGGTAATGCCGGAACAGACCGACTCTTCGACCACGTCCAAATGGCTGCAGATTCGTTGCTACAGCAGATCCCCTCCGCAGAGATCGTGATCCTCGGCGACTTTAACGCCCATCACGCCGAATGGCTTGGTTCACGTTTAACCGATCATGCGGGGAGATCTGTTCATGATTTTACCTTGGCATATGGTCTGACACAACTGGTTACTTCGCCTACGCGGATTCCAGATGTGGAGGATCATGCACCTTCCCTGTTGGACCTTCTGCTGACCTCTCACCCGGACGGATATCAGATTTCCGTCGACGCCCCTTTAGGCTCCTCGGACCATTGTCTGGTCCGGAGTGTTGTGCCACTCACGCTGAAATCGCGGTTGCATTCTGCAGGCTGCCGCCGTGTTTGGCACTATAGGTCAGCCGATTGGGATGGGATGCGGTCTTTCTTTGCATCCTACCCTTGGGGGCGGGTTTGCTTCTCGCCGGATGATCCCAACGTTGTTGCAGATTCTGTTACTGATGTGGTACTTCAGGGTATGGAACTTTTTATTCCTTCCTCTGTGGTGCCCATTGGAGGCAAATCTCAGCCATGGTTTGGTCGCTCCTGTAAAATAGCACCATGCTATAAGCAGGAGTGCTACCAAGCCTGGGCTGATGCATCAGCGTCCCGGGATGTAAACACCAGCGCTCTAAAAAAGAAGTATAATTCCGCCTCTAGGTCCTTCAAAAGAGTCATTGCCAGGGCAAAGTCAGAGCACATAGGCAGAATTGGCGAGAAACTAGTTCGCCTTCCTTCTGGAACCCGTGCATTCTGGTCTCTCGCCAAGGCTATCCAGGGGAATTTCTGTCAGCCATCTCTTCCATCTCTGCACAGGGAGGACGACTCACTGGCCCATACTGCAAAGGAGAAAGCCGATCTTCTAGGCTCTTTCTTTGCGTCTAACTCGACTCTCGATGACGGGGGGAGTACGCCGCCGACCATCCCGCGGTGTGAGTGCTCCATGCCGGAAGTGCAGTTCACACAGCGCTCGGTTCGCAAAGCACTCCTCTCCCTGGACATCCACAAGTCGAGTGGGCCTGACGGAATCCCCCCAATTGTGCTGAGGACGTGTGCTCCAGAGTTTTTACCGGTTTTGACCGGTTTTAACGCGTCTTTTCCGGTACTCCTACTCCCTAGGCGTAGTCCCAAAATCATGGAAGACGGCTTTCGTCCACCCGATCCCTAAAAAAGGCGACCGCTCAGACCCGTCCAACTACCGGCCAATCGCCATCACCTCCTTGTTCTCCAAAACAATGGAGTCCATTGTAAACTGCCAGCTCATGAGTACCTTGAGCATCACCAGCTGATTAGTGACCGCCAATACGGTTTTCGCCGTGGTCGGTCAGCTGGTGATCTTCTGGTCTACCTCACTCACAGATGGGCGGAGGCAGTAGAGTTCAAGGGGGAGGCATTGGCCGTTAGTTTGGACATTGCGAAGGCCTTCGATCGGGTTTGGCACAAAGCGCTTCTTTCGAAGCTCCCTTCCTATGGGCTTCCCGAGAAACTGTGCGATTGGATCACCAGCTTTCTTGCAGATCGGAGCATCAAGGTCGTTGTAGACGGTGCAAGCTCCGATTGCAAGCCTATTAATGCTGGTGTTCCACAGGGCTGCGTGCTATCGCCAACGCAGTTTCTTCTGCATATCAGTGATATGTTGCATACCCGTAACATTCATTGCTATGCAGATGACAGCACTGGTGATGCTCTTTACACCGGCCGAGCCAATATTTCTCGGGAAAACGTCTCCGAGTGCCGGGACAAACTTGTGTCTGAAGTCGAGTCTTTGCTGAACAGAGTCTCGGATTGGGGACGACTAAATCTAGTCCAGTTTAACCCCCAGAAGACACAAGTTTGCGCGTTAACTGCTAAAAAGAACCCCTTTGTCGTATCCCCTCAGTTTCAAGGCACTCCCCTTGTTGCCTCAGCCAGTATCGGAATCCTCGGCGTCGACATATCGAGTGACGTGCGGTTTTGTGGTCACTTGGAAGGGAAGGCCAAATTGGCCTCTAAAAAGCTTGGCGTGCTCAGCAGAGCGGGACAGTATTTCATGCCGGCACACCGCCTGCAACTTTACAAGGCGCAGGTTCGGCCGCACATGGAATACTGTTCCCATCTCTGGGCTGGGGCTCCCCAGTACCAGCTCCTTCCACTTGACCGCATCCAGCGCAGAGCGGCTCGAATCGTCGACGACCGAGTGCTTTCCGATCGGCTCGATTCACTGGCGCTGCGAAGAGATGTTGCATCTCTTTGCGTATTTTACCGCATCTATCACGGGGAGTGCTCTGAGGAATTGTTCGGATTAATCCCAGCCGCCAAATTTCGTGAACGCACTACACGGCAAACGTCCCGATACCATCCACACCATCTGGATGCTTGGCGGTCCACCACTGTACGTTTCACAAGGAGTTTTCTTCCACGTACAACCTCTCTGTGGAATAGTTTACCACCGGCGATTTTTCCGGACCGATACGACCTGGGACCTTCAAGAAAAGAGCTTACTCCTTTCTAAAGGGCCGGCAACGCACCCGCAATTCTCCTGGTGTTGCGGTTGATCATGGGCGGCGGTAGTCACTTAACATCAGGTGAGCCGCATGCTCGTTTGTCCCCTCTTCTATAAAAAAAAATATTGCAGACATATAACGAAACATGAGGTACATGTTATATTTAAAAAAAAAAAAACTATAATTAAATGAAACTAAAACTAAAAAATTAAAATATCATATAGTCTCACTCCCCGTGGTATCTTGCCAAGAACGCTGGCTACGTTTCCTCGTTGCACGGCCGTACTAATTAAATAAACATTAAAATATCGTGTCAGGGTATCTTAATAAAAAGTGTAATTCGTAATATTCTCGAAATTACGAAAATACATGTTACAAAAATGTTAATTGTATTAGCATTTATAAGTTAAAGTTTTTTTTTTATAAAACTGAAGTATCCAACACAGTTACAGTCTACCTGACAACGGTAAGTGACTACTGCAGTCATTGGAAACTTGCAGCTAACTCCAAACAAAGGAAGTCGTCGTGACCTCTATGGACTGAGATGGAATGTCTTAATGCTTGTATTTGTACCGGTACTAGGGAAAAGGGTGATACCTCTCCAGATGACGACGGAAATGGGATCCTATCACTTAGTTTACACATAAGCATCAAAAATTGTTAATAAAAAGTCGCTGAAAAAACCGCTGTTTTAAAAAAATAATATGTGTGTTATGATGTGTAAATAAATTAAAAATTGATAACTAAAAACAAACTAAGTTTAACAAAAAGGTATTAAACAAGGCTAATAATTTTTTTGTAAAAATTTATTTAAAAAATGTATTTATTGTAAAAAATAATTTATTGTAAAAATGTTGTGAGCTAGCCATGCTGCTGCTATATTATGGTTGCAGCACGAATGGGCCCGGCTTGACCGGTGAAGGATGACGATATTACAAAACACCAGCGAAAATAGCAGCTCAATGCTGTTGTGTTTCGAATGGTGAGTACTACAAACGACGATTTTCATCTTAGTCCTCAGGGGCGGCAACGCATCTGAATTTTAATTCTTAATCGAGGATAGATGTAGATGTTCATGGGACACAGCATCCACTTACCATCAGGTGGGCTGTGTGCTCTATCTATCCTTAATCTATAAAACAAGTGGTAAAATTAAAAAAATTGTGCAACTGCCTTCAAAATAAATAAAATGAGAACGTATTTAATGTAATCGAAGTCAATTAAACTCCATTATATTTTATGAAAATCTCGCACACCATTCACTTAACATTAGAGTGACACTTAACGTTAGTGTGCTCGTTTGTACCCCTAATTCCAATAAAAAATATTTTTTTCTAATATTAATATTCAGTTTCGGAACCCTGAAAATAAAAATAAAAATACTCAGTTGAATGAGGCTGCATGCAAGCCGTACTTTAGCCCGTTATGTTTACATTTCGATAAGATATTATCGATAATTTCAATCGCTACAAAAATAAGGTTAAAATTAGCAGAATTTCACGTATTTGTAATTATTTTAAATTCAATTGCATTGTATTCAGATGATTATTATTACAAAATGTGATATTTTTTATGATTTTTTTTCATTTAAGTACAAATTATAATTCGTACCTGCTCTAAAACACAGCATTTAGAGAGATAGATGTTATATACTCGTATGTGTATACATTTAACCCGTGGGTATGATTAAAATGATAAAGCACCTAATTATAATTAATTACTGAGTTATTATTATTGTTACGAGCTTGAGGTTCATGACAATAAAAATTGCCGATAAAATTGCCTAAATTAACACTTTAATTTACTTTACACAAATTAAAACTTAAAACACTAATAATTAAACACACTAATTCACTTAATTCCGCTCCGAAGCTTCGCTCGTATCGCCAATTCAATACTACTTCGATCGCATCTTGCAGCGCCTATTTATATAAATTAGCAAAATATCCAGAATGTTAAAGTAAACACGCGCAAGGTACCGAGAGTTCGAGTTTTAAACTTCAAGAAGTTTAGTTCTGCGGTTCGAGACTAGATGGCGCTAGTGCGCCGATTTGAGCGCGTAACACTGCCCCCTCCTAAGACATGCTCGTCCCGAGCATTATCGGCCCCATAATAACGCGCTAGGCGATCCACATGGACGATCTTAGGAGTCCCTCTTGCGCCTTTCTGTATCCGGTAGGTTACATCGTTGCTCCTGGTCACAATCCGGTACGGGCCGTCCCATTTAGCTTGAAGCTTAGGAGATTTCCCTTTGCTGCGGACTGGATTGTGCAACCACACAAGTGAACCTTCGTCGAAACCTTTGTTGTTCATTTTGCGATCATACCGGGTTTTCATCTTTTCAGACATTTGCTGGCCCGATTGTCTGACGTGCTCATAAACGTCATTCATTTTGTTCCGCAAGTCATTTGCATAATCGGTTATACTGCGTGGAGCATCTGGTGGTATCCCGGTGATCAGGTCTGCAGGCAGCCGTAATTCTCTTCCAAAGTTTGCGAAAGCTGGTGTCACTGCTGTACTTTCGTGAACAGCGCTTCGATATGACAACAAAAACGGTTGTATGTGCTTGTCCCAATCTCGTTGCCGATTGTCTACAACTTTTGCTAGGTACCTCTCCAATGTCTGATTAAATCGTTCTACCATTCCATCAGATTGCGGGTGATAAGAAGTCGTTCTTGTTTTATGAGTACCCATAACTCGGCAAGTTTCCTGGAATATTTGAGACTCAAAATTCCTTCCTTGATCGCTGTGAATCTCTAAAAGTACACCAAAACGACAGAAGACTTCATGAACTAGCTTATACAACAGGCAACTATTGAAGCTTCTTGATTTGGAATGGCGAAGACTTCTGGCCACTTAGTGAAGTAATCCATCACAACCATGAAATACTTGTTACCGCTTTCACTCTCCGGAAGCGGCCCCGCCACGTCAATGGCTATTCTCTCCCATGGTGCACCAACATTGTACAACTTCAATGCACCTCTACTACGAGTCTGAGGTCCCTTTACAGCCGCACAACTTGTACATTTGCGACACCAGTCCTCGAGTTCGTTTAACTCCCAGATGGCCTCCTGAATAATCATTATGGTACAGCTGTAGAACATCCGGTACTTTAGCTTTAGGGACAACCATTTGTGAATGACAGCTGTCCCCCCGAACATTTTCCCATTTACGGCACAGAACTCCATCCTGAAGAAGCGACAGCAGCCTAGTGGCAGGGCGCGGACCGCGAACTCAAAAGGTCGCGGGTTCGAATCCACCATTCGACTACTGTCGTGAACCACTCCTAACACAAGCATTTTCAGCTTACCAGGTGTGGTTAAAGAGAATATTAGTAATGTTAGTTAATAGGATTACTAATATTTTTTTTAATTATAAAAAAAAAAAGAAGTAAGCTGTCCCACTGGGCCCAATAGCTTTTAGTGGTCGAACTCATCGCTGAGACGTCGCTCCACTTGGGCTTGGGAGCACTGGCCTTCATCCATTCCAGGATCGGCTTGATGTCCGGATCTTCCTGCTGTGCACGTTGAAAGCTGTCCTTCCACTCGTTGCTGAGGTGGTCTGCCCTGAGCATCCTCACGGATACCACTCCCTTACTCTCTTGCCTAGTACCATGTTTGCAATCTTCAGGACAAGGTCTTCGTGATAATGCATCTGCGTTGCCATGAGATTTCCCGCTGCGATGTTCGATCTCAAAGTCGTATTCCTGCAGTAGTTCAATCCACCTCGCAACTTGTCCTTCTGGATTTTTAAACTGCAATAGCCATTTTAGTGCAGCATGGTCAGTTCGTAAGTGAAATTTTCGCCCCAGAAGATATTTGCTAAAATGCTGCAACGACTTTACCACAGCTAGCAAGTCGCGTCTTGTGACACAATAGTTCCTTTCCGGCTTTGGCAACGACTTGCTGAAGTACGCTATCACGACCTCTTGGTCACCATTCCGTTGAGGCAACACACCGCCAAGTCCTATATCACTTGCGTCTGTGTCAACTATAAATTCTTTGCTTGCATCAGGGTATCCCAAAATAGGTGTTTTGCACAGACGGTCCTTGAGCTCCTGGAATGCGATATTACAACTTTCATCCCAGTAGAAATGTCGCTTCTCCTCGGTTAGCTTATGCAGAGGTTTGGCTATATCTGCAAAGTTCTTCACAAATTGCCGGTAATAGGAGCACAAACCCAAAAATGCTCGTTAGAGCAAGACAAGACGCAGGTTACTGCGTCTTGTCTTTTGGGACCGGCCAATCCTTTACAGCTGCAATTTTCTCTGGATCCGTGCGGATACCTTCTTCCGACACTACATACCCCAAAAAGTTGACTTGCCGTTTGAATAGTGAACATTTCTTCGGACTCAGCTTGAGATTGGCACTCTGAATCTTCATGAGCACGCGTCCCAGGTTTTCAAGGTGTTCCTCAAACGTACGGCCCACGATGATGATGTCATCCAAGTAGACCAGACAGGCATCGCCAATTAGCCCGGTAAGTACAAGTTCCATCAGCCTTTCAAACGTTGCTGGAGCATTGCACAACCCAAACGGCATTACTTTGATTTGCCACAGACCCTTTCCCGTCGAGAACGCAGTTTTCTCCTTGTCCTTAGGGTCAATTTCAACTTGCCAGTAGCCACTTTTTAGATCCAGCGTGCTAAACCATTTTACTCCTGTAAGCACGTCCAACGTGTCATCAATTCTTGGCAAGGGATAGCTGTCCTTCTTTGTAACGTCGTTCAGACGGCGGTAGTCAACACAGAACCGCATGCTGCCATCCTTCTTCTTTACCAGCACCACGACTGCATCCTAGGCCCTAGACTTTATGAGGAATAATTGTTGTGAGATCGACGTTAAGCAAGGTGTTTTGAAATGTGGACAGGAGGAACTTTTTATGGAAGGTGCGTTACCAGGGAACGTGTACAGCATTAAGAAGATTGTTCTTCCGCCGAGTTTTAATTTGTGTAAAGTAAATTAAAGTGTTAATTTAGGTAATTTTATCGGCAATTTTTATTGTCACGAACCTCAAGCTCGTAACATTATTATTAAACTAGTTTTTTTTCATCATTCATTTCGTGTATTTGAATGGTGTAGGCTATCTTTCTTGCTCTAAAATACGCGTACACTATGCTCCTTTTCTTTTGCATTACCAATCTATTCAAACGTTAGTTTATGGATGTGAAGGAGGTGAGAGAGGTGTGTCAGGATCATGTCAAAAGGAAGTCCGTATTCACTGTCTACCCGTCTGGGTGAGAGGCGTGAGTGTTGTCAATATGTTTACAATTTACATAGCCAGCAATAGTTCGTGGTATTGGCCTATTTCTTGACATATCCTGGCTTAACTAAAAGTAACAGGAACCAGTTACGTATATCTGTCAATTTAATATTTCTATACATTTTAGTATATAAAATACTACCAGCGAGAAATCTTAACCATAATTAACTGTGAAAATTTAAATGCTGCAGTCATTGTGAGTTGTGAGTAACTGTCGATTGTTTGTAGCTTTGAGGTGTGGCAATTAGCTGTGCAGGTGGTGAATGCGACCCCCTGCCCTTAAACCGGCGAGGAGGAGACCTGCATTCGCATTTACATATGTATTTATTGCCTCCACGTTTCCTTAAGTAGGACAATAGTCCCTGTATTGTGAATAACGTGAAATCAATTACATTGTGTGTTTATATGTTTCTTGATGACACACGACACATGCGAGTCACGTTGACGCCATATTGAAAGCGTTAATATTGACACGTACTACATTTTTTATTACTTTAGAATTTTTTATATTTGCCGCGTGTTTGAAGCATATGGTTAATGGTAAAGCGTAACAGTAGGTTATTATTGATATAAAACAGATGTCTTTAAGATAACTTGTGCGTCACTGTGCCCTACCCGGGCAATACATATTGTTCCAGGCACGCAACATATATTTACTGTTTTTGCATTAATGGTATAGAAGTGCAAATTTTTTCTACAGTAATACGTAATACAGCTGGCGGTTATCCAATCTGCTATATGAAACATGTAGGTCGTCTATAATGTGTTTTTAAAATACACTATGGACGACCTACATATTTCCTTATACCATATACTTTAAAGTGTAGGTAATCAATTTATTTTGCCAATTTCGTAATATCGCAATATTGATTTTTGACGGGCATTTTGACTTTCACAAGCTTTAACAGACAAGTATTATCAGTTATAATATCGAATTTATTTATTGTTTTTAGGTAGCAGTTATGGCCTCATTGCAAGTAGGTAGTAATCTTAAACTACTGGGTTTTTGTGTTATCGATTTTTTAAAGCTTTTTTTAAGTTAATAATATATGAATACCTCCAGTAAGTGAAAAATAAATAAATGGCATGATATTTAGTTTTCCTAACACTCAATTCCAAATACTATAAATTGTAAATTCATACTGCGTAGATCGGAACAAAAATTAATAATTTTAATCTGGAGGTAGCTGTGGTTAACTACGACATTGGCAGTGAGACGCCGAACACCTCAGTCCCCCACGTGACCATGGGTGATACAAAGTGCTTGAAACGTCGAGAATATTAAATCAGTTAATATACGCGATAAAATCCTTAAAAACTAGTTTTATTTAAAAGCTTCTTACCTTATATAAAGCTCGGTTGTGGCCGGCTCAGTTAGGTTATATGGTTTATGTATGTATATTTGTATTAATCATTTAAATACACAATTATTGCATTATCGAGAGTATTAACTAAGTCTTCCGCATTGCACCTCATTTCTTATACAAATATATGAAAACAAAGGGCAGGTCTCGCGAAGGTCTCACATAGCTGTTGAAGAATCCTGAAATTCTGACTTAAGAAATGTATGCTTATTCCTTTCGAATTAGAATTTACATAGGTTACTGCGCTCTTCGTCGCGTTTGTGAAAATGTACGTAGGTATCTTTATTTACTAACTCTGGAGATTGATAAGAAAAGTATTCGTACTTTCTTGTTGGTTTCAAGCTTTTCACTAATAAACAATTACGAAGAATGTAATTTTCTGTGCTTAGGTGACTTTAAGCCAAGACAACTCAGAAATGCTAAAAAGTGGATTGAAAACATTTAAATATTGTTTCGCGTATTCAAAGAATTCTTTAAATAGTTAATATATAAATAATATAGCGTCTCTGGGCTATTGGAAACAGCATGAACGTTACATAATTTAATCGGTTTTATCGTCATAGGCTCTAAAGCCGACGCACCGCAATAACATTATTTCAGGACACGTATCGCGCATAGATAATCTAATGCAGAGACGTTATGATGCGTTTATTGTTTGAAATGTATTTTATGTTTAAAGAAACATCTGTGAATAACAGTTTAAAAAGTTATCTTTAATTTTACTGATCCAATGTTTTGATTTTTGTTTGTATTGTAGCATTTAATAAGAACTTTGGCGTTCAAGAATCTGAAAATGAAGAATCGCTGGTAATTCTTTTTCGCACTGGCCGTAGTGAATATTTGAAAAATAAAATAGCTCTTTGTGGGTCTTTTGTATAAAGTAAATATTCTTTCAATGGCTATGTTGTTATGTTCTGGGAACATTGTCGCCTTTCGTCGGGTGCCAGTATGCGTCGGGACGGCCCTATTCAAATGTCAGTGTGAAGCACGCCTGCGCGCTACATTTGCCCCTCACAAATACTGAAATGTCATTCGCCATACGACGCAATCAATTTCGTATTTGTATACTCTGCCGCGATACTGTTTGCAATAGATTTATCGAATTGACGAGTTTTATAGTTTGTAGTTTGTACGTTTCAACGTAATGTATACATTTCAGTAGTATTTTTTTTTACTTCTTTGCGATTTCACCGATTCCGATAGAATAGTGAAACTTTGAAGTTCTTTTATGGCATATTTCATTTCTTTTCGATCACGTAAACTTAAATTTATTTGTCCTGTGTAATTGTTAATGATGAATGATAAAATAAATTGTTTATGTCCAATTATGCGTTTGTTCTTATTTTTTCTGCACAATAAAAAAACCTGAACTGTTCAGATTTCACATCGTTTTTAATACGAGACTATCGGTACATTGATGAGCTATGTGTAACTATGTTTGTCGTAACACGATGAAGCATAGTAGCATAGCATATAAATACTTCATAATACTACTGTTATATGGCGATATTTTATTATTTGTTATTTTTAACCAATGTTAACAAAAAATTGATTTAATTCCGTTATGCTGATGTAACGTATTATGATTCCGGTCCTCTGTTTGTTTTATGTTGATTAGTATTAAATTGAAACGAGCTGCGAACGAACCGCCTAACTTTACACTCTCTTCGCTTCATTTAACCGTTTAATGATTTGTGTATTGTTCGCTTTAAATACACTTGTTCTTGTCAATGTACGTGTAGTATGCTGAGGAAAGGAAATATTTGAAAATCTTTTGAATGAAAAATACTTTACGCTTAATGGATTAGTTAGAAATCGTCTAATTTTCGCGCCTCCTCTATCCTTCTCTATTGTTTATTGTATTAAGTATCATACAGTCTAAATTTGCACTCACTTTTTTCTGTGTTTTAGTATATGTTAGCACTTAAACTACATTTGACATGATAAAATTGATAAAATCCACCAAAAATACAAGAAAAGCGCGTGCAGTTTCAAATTAGACGATCCCTACTACATTATTGAATTACCATAATTTATTAATTATGGCATTTCGAGTTAGCAACAAACTTTTCTAAAATTTTGGTTTCATTATCATGCCGAGATTACTTATTTCTGTTTCTGTGGATTGATACATTGACGCTAAAGTTCTTTAACTATTCAAATGTTACTCGTAATTAGTACGGTTCTCGTTTTGGTATGTTGAAACGTTTAGATTATAATGTAAGTTGTTACAGGTTTAACTTTTGATAAATGTTTGAACATTAAATACTTCGTTTAACGTGCAGGTAATTTGTTCATAGTTGTATTTGTACGAGTTTACGATTAAGAAAATCGGTTTTTATTTCTAAAAGACATGGAAAGAAAGTTCGTAAACTACCTCTTCGTACATAACGTTTCTTTTGTTGAACTATGCGCCCACTACTATCTGATGGCGATACTTTTCGCTAGATTTGTGTACTGTTGGTCGACTAAGTAACAAATAAATGGTGTGATTATGGGAACCCGGATCTTACTATACGATAATTTAAATGCTTTCTCCGTGCAGTCGCTTACTTATTATTATAATGGAGAGTTCTGATTGTACTCACGATTTTCCCTTATGGCGCGAACGTTTGAATTTGGAATAAAATTTGTGTCTAATCCGTTTTCATTCATATCATTTGCATATTTTTATTACTTATGCGTTGTGAACATATTTCATCTTACATTAAAAAGTTTGGTTTTATTAGTCAGGATAACAAACGAGCACCCAGTTCACTTGATAGTAAAAGTGAGTACTGTGATTTATAGACACCTACATGTTTCTCGATTAAAAATCTAAACGCAGATGCGTTGTCGTCCGCGAGGACTGAAATAGAATACCTCCTTACCAAAAGTTTTTATTTTCGTCACTCATCATATAAAGCATTATGCTGCTACTTTGCGCTGCTTTTCCGTGCGAGCGTGTTTCAAGGTTAATCCCGTTCAACTAATCGTTTATTTGTTTTTGTACATAATGTTGTTTTTGAAGTTTCGTATTGCAGGTTATTTTAAATTTTAGTGCTGCAAGTCGTGCTAGGGATAAAAAAGTCTTTCTTTCTTACCTTCCTACCTTTATCCATTAAGAGAGAACTCTTCGAAAATTGTACGCATTCACTTCACTTCATTAGTTGTAACAATTTGCTTTTGAAACCCCAAACTTTTTAATGTACAAGATGAATAATGTTCACAATGCATAAGTACTAAAAATATGCAAATGATATTAATGAAAATGGATTTGATACCCGGGCTAAGGGTTGTCTTTATTTTTATGAGTATTATAGTAAAACAAGTAAGTTCTGAATATTTGTCGAGATGGAAATAACTTGTTCCTTTTATGAGTATTATCGTTTTAAATTGTCGACTTGCTTAATAAGGAAGCAATGTAAATTCATTAGTTTACTGAATTACTATTTTGCTGAAACAGTGCTGGAGCCCGCCCGCTGCGATTCCGATGCGCGCCTCCAGAGCTAACTTAAACTGCAATGTATGCGATATGGATCTCACGTTTACCGTCGACTAAATAGCGGATAAATTAGCTTACAGAATTAAATTAGTGCAGCTAGTTAGCTCAAGATGGTTCTTAACTTGTTTTGTTTTATGCTTCTGTTACCGATGGCGATTGTCAACGTGATAGATGCAATATTTTCATTAGTTATTTTAAGCATAATAAAATAAATAAAAATGAAATCAAGTTTCATATAATTTGATATTAAGCTTAGAATTTCTTGTTTGTCTCAATGTCAATATATAAAATTTTAGACTACCTTTGATTATTATTATACACGACTGTTATATACATACATACATACATGCCAGTTGTTTTAAAAGCTTTTTATTGTATTAGATTATTTTTGTTGAAATCAGCTACGAGGGCTGCACCAAAAGTATCGGGAATGGAATATTTCCACTGTTCCTGTCATATTAAAATCTTTTTAATTGAAATCTCCTTGGTTTTAAGAATCGAATACCATTTATTTATTTAAAAAAAGACTCTCGGTCTTGTCACAAGGTTTTGTCCAACTTGTTTAGTCGTTGAGAAAATGGAATTGACTCGAGAAAATTCAAGAGCGATGATTTATTATGACTTTCGAAGTGGTTTAACACAAAAACAGTGTGTTGACCGGATGATTTCTGAATTTGGTGATGAAGCCCCATCCAAAACCACAATTTATCGCTGGTTTGCTGAATTTCAACGTGGACGTGTCAAGCTCAGTGATGATCCCCGTCAAGGTCGTCCAAAAACTGCAATCACCCAAGAAAACGTTGATGCTGTGCGTAAGCTGATTGAGGAAGATTGACATGTGACATACCGCGAAATTCAGGCAACTTTAGACATTGGCATGAGTCAAATACGAATAATCTTGCATGAACAATTAGGTGTAAAGAAGTTGTTTTTCCGATGGATACCGCATTCGCTCTGTGAAGAGCAAAAAGCGGCTCGCGTTACTTGGTGCGTCAGAACTCTCGAAATATTTCACGCAGGATCCCCAAATGCTGTATACAACGTCGTATCAGGTGACGAATCCTAAATATACGCGTACGAACCCGAAACAAAAAACCAGTCACGAGTTTGGGTGTTCGGAAATGAGTTAAAGCCAACAAAAATTGTTCGTTCTCGGAGTGAACAAAACGAAGTGAAAAAAACAAAAACGTGGACAGCAAAAAAAAATGGGGGCCACGTTGGTCTCCAAAACCGGCCATGTTACGACTATTCCTCTTGAGGGACAAAGAATGGTTAATGCAGAATGGTATGCTAGCATTTGTTTGCCACAGGTCGTTTCTGAACTCCGTAAAGAGAACTGCAACACTGTTCTGCACACAGAACAAAAGAGTTTTTAGAGCAAGAAAACATAGAATTATTAGACCATCCGCCGTACAGCCCCGACCTAAGCCTTAATGATTTCTATACTTTCCCTAAAATAAAGAATAAATTGCGTGGACAGAGATTTTCATCACCTGAAGTAGCTGTGGACGCCTACAAAACGGCCATTTTGGAGACCCCAACTTCTGAATGGAATGGTTGCTTCAATGATTGGTTCCATCGTATGGAAAAATGTGTCAAATTGTGCGGAGAATACTTCGAAAAGCAATAAATACATTTTTAAAGCAGTGGTAGCTCAGATGGTTAACGCTCGCTGTAAATATAACAGAACGCGAGTAACCCGGGTTCGATCCCCGCCGGCACCAATGAAATTGTTAATTGCAATTTTAAGTGCTGATTTACCACGTGCTCGGCGGTGAAGGAAAACATCGTGGGGAAACCTGATGTCTGAGGAATAAGAAAAAAAAAAGTATTTCGAAGAAATGTGAAGTTCGCCAACACGCATTGGGGCAGCGCGGCGGACACTTCCTTGCCCTAATACCCTCTCAGAAATGAGGGGAGGCCTGTGCCCAGCAGTGGGACGTATATAGGCTGTAACTTTACTTTTTTTGCTTTACATTTTTAAACAGTAATGTTGTGTCACTTCCTTGATTCCCGAAATTTTCAGTGCCGCCCTCGTAAAAGACTTTTTGGTTTGAATGTTGTGAATTTTTCGCTATGCTAAAAGTTTTATCAACGCCTGGATACAATATTATATGAAAACAACACGGAAAACAAATAAACAGCTGACTGTCAAAAGCAATATACAGTAATTCATATTTAGGATTCCAAGAAATCAGACTTCAAAATATCCAGTATCAGAAACGTATATAAACGTAATAAAACTATAACATTCATAATAGTTCTCAAGCCCAAGCATGGCGATCTCACTTTATTATTAAATTATGTTAAATCACTTTCTCAAACGTTTCAGTAAATCGATTCTCTGCTTTATGAGGTTAAATTTTTTCATTGAAAAGTGATGGATCGTCGTAAAATCTATGATTGATTTGTGATGTATTATTCGTAGCTTTCGTAAAAATTCCTCTTAACGTTTTTCGCAGTGGCAGCTTTCCGCACCCCTCCAAGCATGATTGATTGCTCTTCGGCAAACTTCATATGCTAGAAAGATAATTTTGTACTACAGCCGTAAACAGATAACATATGAAAAGAACCATCGTTCTCTTTAAGTTTACTTAGAACAATTTAGCAGGTTATGTTAATCGTGACTGTGCATAGTCATAGTCATAGTCATAGTGTGCATCTTAAAAATGGAATAATTTGTTCTATATGATTTCAACATTATGATGTTTAGATTACTATATTAATATAGCGTTGACACATTTTGTATTAATTTATTTTCACAGCTCTATTATTTTCTCTTAAAAATAAATTGCAAAAGCACCCATATCACACGGTGTTTTTTTATTAATTAAATTTGGAGCTTTCAAAAACCGGTGTTTCTACACAAGGATCTATATCTATAGGAATATACAACGTTCTTGGACTTGGAACTGCTATGCTGCTTGGCGCCCTACGGACTTAACTTGGTCCCTTTTATCGTTTACGTTTTTGGTGGTTTGTACTAATAAAGTACAAATGAATATGAAGGGGGCTCTAATCGTTTCTCTGCGAGATAGACTTCGTAATGAGGATATCCACATTACAACCAGAATAACTGACATAGCCCAATGCGTTTGTTAGCTGAAGTTAGTGATGAGCAAAGCAAGACCAAATCTAAGACAGTCTTGGTATCGGTCTCGGTCTCGGTCTTGGTCTTGCGTATTCAGTCTTGGGCTTGGTCTCGATCTTTTTTTTTACTACTTACATCGTTTTGAAAAAAACTTCAAGGCTTTTATAGGTATAAATTATAAATAATCAAAACATTAATGACTATAATTAATTAAACATTATTTTAAAGGAATCAACATTTTTATCGTGTTGGTTTTAATAATCATATATTATTATATACATACATACATATACAAATACAATGTAATATATTTTTTTATATTTGGTGTGTAAAATTAGTGGGGTAAACTATAAATAAACACACAAAATGTTTTGTTCCAATAAAAACATATATTGAAGTTATGACAAATATTCTCTAATAAGCTATTTATAACGGAAGTTATAATTTTTAGTTTAGTCATGCAAGATCAAGACCAAAGCGGATTTTGCTCATCACTAGCTGAAGTGGCAATGCGACGACCATATAGTCCAACAATCGACAGCCGACGGATAAGGAAGGTTCTTAAGTGGAACCTCGTGCCGGCAAGCGAAGTTTAGGAGTGCACTAGATGGAATGATGACCTGGTAAGAGAAGACGGATGAATGCAGAAAGCTCACGACAGTGATTTGTGAAATTGTTTTAGGAATTAAATTCACTGAACTCCTTTCGTTCCTTGAGGCATGCTCAGCAGTAGTTTATGCCATAGGTGTTGTAAATAGTGCTTAAATTACATCGCAAAAAATTCGCGTTCTCGTAGCTCTCTTATTAAACCTGATTTTAAGTAAGTATGTCTATTATTTTGTGTGAACTGGAATTACATTCCACCACAAAAAACGCGATTAAATATTAGTCACTCATAAATCTATTTATAATAGTTCTGTTTTTCACAAAACGCCTCGTTTTGCATCAAATTGAGATATGATTACAATAGTGTTTCCTAATGTACATAATTTAGCTTATTATTTCGTTCCACCAAGTTAATCTCGACGAGAAGTAGCCGAGTAGTAAATTAGGTCGTATCGTGACTTGATCTGCATGTTGATCGGTTAGATGCGAGTGCAAAAACCAAGCGTTTTAATTTTTTGCCTAATATACTGATTATCGTTAAATTCAACATGTTGAAATGTACGTCACCATTTGATTTGTATGAATAATACATATGAAGTGTTCTATTTAAAAAAAATGTCTTATTTTACATCAGACCATTTCACTATGACTAACGATAAAATATACGTTGCCCTCAAACTAGAATCTTTTGCTGAATCTGCTGAACACACGAAATGTTTCGGTGGCGCATTTCGCTACCATGCTGCATAAAAATATATTGAGTGCTCAAAATTAAGTATAAACTTTAGAAGTCGTAACTTTTTTTAGAACTGAAGCATTAAGAACGTTTAAAAATGTAGGTTATTTTCTAAAAATTATTAAGCTATCATTGCATATTTATGTGGGCACTATAGTGTAATGGCTAAGCGTGTGGTCACGACGCTGCAGGGCCGCGGGTTCGAATTTTGCACGGAACTATTGTATGTACTTACAAATAATTGCTTTGGGTCTGGATGTGTGTCATTGTGTAATTTATGTATGTAAATGGTCTCCACGATACAGTATAAAATCCTACTGTAGGGACAACGTTTTTTTGAAATCAAATAAATATATAAAATATGGTATAAATCTTCTCTTATGTGATGTAAAACGAAACACAAGATTGACAGCGGTACATTAGAATCTACCAAGCAATCACATTGCTAATATGACTTTTGACTTGTAATGAATATTTTAATATAGGTACTTAATATATAAATAATAGTATCTAACCTATCACCCCATCCTTTATTCTGTGACTTCATCATAATGTTATTCATGAGTCAGCGGTAAGAATATTTTTGAAGCCTAAAATTCGAATCTGCCAATAAAAGCATATTTATTAAATATTAATTGCCTTACAACTTGTTGGTTTTGTCCGTGTTTAAAACCGGACTGTTAGTTACGTTTTAATTAAAGGAATCTACGTGAGTTAGTCAATGATAACTTTTTTTTAATGATATTCGCGAATTTTCGTTAACAATTATATATGTATTTACATTTAAACGTTAGTGCTGCTGTTAGTGATCGTGTGACTTCTGAAGGAATCGACCTTGAAGTTATATTCACGCAATTTTTTTGTTTTGTCGAGACGATGGTTTATAGCTATGTAGAAAGGTAACGCCGCCGTCACAAAGGTTGTGTTATTTATCTTATCGGTAAAAAAGTCCACGCTAGCTAAACTTAATTACTTTTGCCATTTAGCGTAGGCAACAAACATAAAATTTGTGGGAAAACACTATTGGTTTTCGATTTGTCTGTGTTGTGAGATGTGACTGTCCCCTAAGACTGTGAAACAATAACTCAGCCTATCATCGATCTTATTGAGAAGCATAACATTTGACACAGGTACGTCAGGACCGATGAGTGCTCTTGTGTTTGTGCATTCAATTATAATACTTTGTCCCACTCATATAATAGATAGATGGAAGATGTCGCCGAGACTAAAATCGATCAAGACGATATTATATTAAGCATCTTTGTAAATTGAAATATTTTTTGTATAGTTTAAGGGTGACAAACGAGCACACAGTCTACCTGATGGTAAGTAGCTGCTATGGTCCATAGACATCTACACGTCTATCCTCGATAATGAATCAAAATGCAGGTGCGTTGTCACCCGTGAGGACTAAGATGAAATGCCTTGTTTCCAGTACACTCACCAAACGCAACACAACAGCGTTAAGCTGCTATACGACGCTGGTATTCTGTGCAAGCGTAATCCTTCCCCGGTCGAGCCGACCCATTTGTGCTACAACCATACCAGTAATATACCTGCAGCATGGCTCTACCACGTAAAAAACTATTAATTTTTTGAAACTAATATATATATATATATATATAACTAATACTAGTACGCAGTGTAAAGGTTTATATATTGCTGGTACAGTACGTGAGCAAACAAAAAGAATACTAATTCTGTTTACTGTTTTGTTGTCCAGTCATGACGTAGGAATCTAGTGGACCGTATTGTTAGTATAACAACAGCGTGCGGCTCGGTGGCGATATTGCGATAAGGCTGGATATAATCGGGTTAGGCACGCTGTCGCTCACCGGACTAAGTACTAATTGCCATAGTTATGTGTTATGCAGACCGGTTTAATGGCCGCTAAAGTACTGCATCTATTTACGTAACCAACAATACTACAAATGTTGTTGCATTATGTTGTTCGTTGTAACCTTTATCTTAAGTAACCTATCACGTATTTTATTCATCTAAAAGAGTAATAATTTAAATTTTCTAACACAGTAATATTTTTTTTATTCGGTTGATTTGTTGTAAAATATTTAAAATTCATTCGATTATATCCAGTATTATAAAATCGTGCCGGTTGTTTTTGTTAATCATCAATTAGGCTACCCATCATATTACTTTTAAACTTAGTAATGTACGAGTACATTTATACATACTACTGTTCGATTTACTACTTTCACTCCGTAGTCTAAGTACTTAAGCGATCTGAAAAAAATCTCTATGACCAAATATTTTTATTTTCGAATACATTGATAAAAGTGAAAAATAAGCAGCACAGGAAATAATAAAATCTCATTTTCACATGGCGGTCATAACTTTAACAAAACATTTATTTGAATTTCGAATTTTAAGCCGAATGTAGGATGTCGAACTTCAAGCCAACCAGTGTAAGAAAATGCGTACACTACAATCACTCGTCTTGTCTTATATATATATATATATATATATATATATATATATATATATATATATATATATAATTATTATACAAACACGCTTAATAAATAATAAGTGTATTATCCCTTCAGCTGAATGGACCAGCTCGACCAGGGAAGGACCATGCTTGCACAAAATTTTAGCAAGTAACGACAGCATAAAGCTGCTGTATTTCGTATGAAGAGTGACGGGAACCGAACACATTTTTACTGGTTACGGATCATTCCATTTTAGTCTTTAGGGGCAATTTGCATTATAAATATTAGTATTAGTAAATGTTTATGGGCCACAGCATCTACCTACCGTCACCCTTACTTCTTGAAAAAGTAAGAGGTACATTGAAATCAGTTTATTTTTGGTATTAGATATATTGTTAGCAAAACACGTTGCTTTACATAATCGCAGCATGCTCTGCATTGTGATTGTTATAATTAAAACAAGTCCTGATTGTAAACTGTTTTTATTCCTTATTGAATATTGTGATATTTCCGTAGAAGGAACAATTGCGAGGAAAACAATGCGCACGAGCATTGTAACTCACGCTCATAAACCGACGTTGAAAGCGAAATTGAATTTGGTTCGGTATGACATTTAATCGTGTGCTTAACTCGTCACGTTGATCCTCGTTCCCCTTCTCTCTAAGAATGTTATAACGATCATTTCATGGTAAAAAGAGACGTCATGAACTTTGTGCATTTACATCGTGAGACGCGAATCGAGTCCATTTCTGTTATGTAAATATCATCTCAGACCTTTTATTTTCTTACAAGTATAATTATGGAATTATTTGATATTACTATTGTGAATGTTTCTGTCGGTGAGGTTGCATACTTCATAAATACTGTTGTTTCGACATTTAATGTGGAATTAATTTTGAAATAATGGAGTTAGTTTTGAAATAACGCAATAGGAAACAGGACGAAGGTTGCAAATTAAATATAACATGAATTCGTTTCGAAACATAATAATATGCTTTTAAAATAAGTTGTATTGTGCCAATTTTAAACTACACTATTTAGCGTAGTGCGAGATTTTATGGGTTTACATAAAAGCAGTGTTTCTCAAAAATTTTTGACTTGATTTGTTGATTTTGAATTTAAATAAGTATATTATTATAAAACAAAAGATACCAGACTTTAATTCTTGACTTTAATGTAATTACTTTAATTTTTTTTTTATATTTTCAGACGTTGAGGAACTATTTGCTGTGGATCTCTCATCAGTGTATACTAAAACTGTCCACTAATGGATTTATTATACCAACTATACTTGACATTATTTGCTCTTCTTTTCAACTCCCTTTTATTACCGTTACAGCCCACTGCTGCCACTGCAATATACTTCGCTGCTAAACATTGGGAGCTCATGGATTGCAATATGACGGATATTTGCAATAGTTGCCACGCTTGGCAAACAGGTCGACATCCACAGTTCTATATTCTTAATTGTTGTTAGGAAGACGCTGCTGTGCATCTCCTCATTTGTTTTCCTCTGTCGCCTCTTACGGAACCTCCGGGAATATTTACGTGACTATGGGGTAGTGGATATTCTTGCACCTACACGGTTTTGCGTTAGTATAATTTTAAATGCGAGACTTAAAGTTACAGTAGTGTAAGCAAAATTTTAGGTGTTTTAGTACACACATAAAAACCTAGAATTATTTTTAAAATAAAAATACATATTTAGGTACAAGTTTGATGTTTACTTTTACGAATAAATGTGAAGAACAATCTAGGTAATCTAGGTAATAATAAAGTAGTAAATACTTGTCTTTTATCTTTTTACTCTTTTGCGTATTAAATAATTTTCATTTCTAACTATGTGTAATAATAACTTAATAGCCCCTACAAAAACTATTTTATGATTTGTGGTTGGAGTACAGGTTTTATCTCGTATCAAAATATACAAACCGTATTACTGAGTGGAAGTTTTTTTTTAACCAAAGGTTTCTTTACCAAAGGAAAATGAATTAGGTTCATAGAAAAGTAAGAGCAATCGCTACAATGTGCACTCTTACGTATATTTCTTTCTTAATTTGTACTGCAAGGCATATCACACGTAATTAAATGCAAAGAGCAAAGCGTGTGTGCAAAGTGTACTTTAATCATGTTATTTCAATATCAATATCACGATAAATCAAAGTTCATTAATGCATTTGCATACGATTTTTATATAACACAAGAACTGCGAATGTCGTCATATGCATCATTGTGTCTTGCATTATCGTGACAGGCCCGCGGGCCTTACAAGACTGAAGGCATGGGCGGCGAGTGGGCACACAACTGATTAAGGCGTATAATCAGGTCTGCAGTTCGGCAGAGCCTGCTCTTCGAATTTACGATGTGCCTGCCCGACGCTTATCGCATGCGAATGATCTGCCCACAGCGCGCGGACCGCTCCGCACACATATTTTATTTTATTCGCGCTACTGTGATGTAATGAGCTGATAAATTGGAGAAAACCACCAATTAGTGTCGATGAATTTATTGTTTCTACTTAAAACGGAGGAGGGCCGTGTTGGTACTTAATCTTGGATTGCGTTTTATATTTCTTTGATTTTTTTACCTTAAGACAATTAGATGGTTGCAATTAAGCTGAATGTCAATTAAGAAGTCATATCGGGATGAAGATACAACTCCGACAATTTGTGTTTTATTCTTTGCCATTCTTTTATTATATCATCATATTACTACGTGAGATGCGAAAATTGAGTTACCTCTTTTAGTATTTATCAAAAAAAGGAGAGGAATGACACTAGTATCATTCGATTGCAGACAAAAAAGCAAATCATGTGTTTATTGTTGCCTTTAAGGCAGAAAAAGGTGAAATAAAGTGAACATGCACACGATTTTTCCATGCAAAATGCCTTCAACAATTATATAAAAGTATTTTGATCACGCTCATGGTGGTATGAGAGATTCCTTTGCCTTTCTCGAAAGGGAAAATATTACAAAAACGAAAACATATGTATACGAAAACCTTGCGGCGTTTCGTATGTTTTTAGGATTTTCTATAACCTCTTCATTAATTAATTAATTAATTCTTTAGCCTATTAAAGTCCAGTGCTGAAATTAGCCTCCCCTTAGTTTTCCTCATATCAGCCATATTTGCCATGGTTGGTACGCCTGGCAGGCAGATTGGCAACAAGTTTTATTATTTTCTATTGTTATTAGTAAGATACCGCTGTCTCCTCCATCTCCTGATTTGTTCCTTCCTCTTATGACATCCGTGGGACGATACGGGCAGTGGGTATTGTTACACCGTCACGACACGGTTTTCGCCACTCACTACACGGTATTAGTACTATTATGGATATTACGATTAAAATCAAGTAACGTTTTGATCTAGTTTGCGAAGAACGTATGCAAAATCGTTCTATTCAAGTTAGTCGAATGAATAACATGACTGTACTGTCGACCATCTCATGCTCAACTAGTTGTAATGCATAATAGACCGCGGGCATTCACCTTTGAAGACTGAACAGAATTGAATTAGGTCTCTGTTTAAGGGCTATTACAACTGTTAATATTGCGGACTCGGACAGACTAAGCGTTGAGTTATAACGTGATATGCAATGAGTGTGTTTAAAGGGTCACTATCAATATTCCTCGTAAGATTGAAAAAAATAATAATAATCAAATTGTAGAAAGTGCATTAAGTAGCTCTTAAAAACATTTTTGTAAAAATATATTAATTTAAAACAATGAAATTTTCATAATAATATTTTATTAATTTTAAATAACAGACATATGTCCCTGCCTATATGCCGGCGGGTAAATTGCTCTGAGAAATGAAAGGACGCCTGTGCGCAGCTGTTATATGTATCTTTATAAGTAGGTGTAATCTTACTTTTTTGACATACATATAATAAAATATTCTTTAAAAAAACTTTTCCTTTAATACAATCGTGAACAGTTTTTGTCTGTTTGACTGTGTACGATGATTCTTGCAGTAGACCAATTTGGAATGGTTCTAGTGATATATGAACTATGGAGATGAGCTTGGGCTAGCATTTAATATTTATTTCATTCAACCGTTACTGTTACAATCACTGCTGAACATAGGCCTCCCCCATAAATTATATATATACGGATATTTGCTATAGTTGCCACGCTTGGCAAACGTGTTGGCAATCGCAGTTTTTCACGTTATTATGAAGATACTGCTATCCATCTCCTGATTTGTTTCCCACTGTTGGCTCTTACGACACCCACGGGGGTGATATGGGGTGGTGGTTTTTATTACACGGCCCAAATCGGTTTACAAATAAAAAGATATGCCTTACCAATTATTGTGGTAGAGCCATGCAACCGCAATAACAGCTTTATTACTTGTATAGTTGTAGCACGAGTAGGTCGGCTCGACCGGGGAAGGACGAAGCTCTCACAGAATACTACTACTAGAAATACTAGATCTGATGGTAAGTGAGTACTGCCGCTCATGAACAACTGCAACAACAGGGAAGTTACGGGTGAGTTGCCGAACTATTAAAAAAACTCTTCTTGAAAGTCCTTTAGTCGTATCGGTTCTGAAAAATCTACGGTAATAGTCGATCCCACAAAAAAATTGTGTGATGAAGAAAATTTATTGTAAATCGCAAACAAGTTGACCACCAATCATCCAGCTAGTCAGGATGGTATCTCGAGTACTGTCGCGATGTGCATTGGTGAAATTGAGCGGCTGGAATTAGTCCGACAATACCTTCCTACAGTACAATTCCTCTGAGCACAGCTTAACGATGCTGTGTTTCGTATGGCGAGTGTAGAGAACCGGAGACCCCTTTTATTGAAAACGAGCCATTCCATTCTTAGTCCTTATGAGTGACATGGATGCATCTGCATTTTGATTCATAATCGAGGATAGATGTAGATGTATATGAGCCACAGCAACTACTTACCATCAGGTGGACTGTGTGCTCGTTTGTCACCATATACTAAAGGAAAAAAATTCCGCGCATATCGCGCGCGGCCGCCGTGATGCGTGCAGAAATCGAAAAAAGTGCTGCTTAAAAACACTTTTTTATGAGCGTTTAATTTAATATTATGGTGATGACATAATATTTAAAAGAATGTAAGTTATAAGTAGTCATTTCTTACATAGAACGCCTCCGCTAGTTCTCCTACATGTTAATTTTGCAACTCTATTTTTATCGAATACCAAAAAGCAAATGATTCAAATTAGTTAAATTTCAATTCCATGGACACGTTAGCGTTAGTAAGTTTGAAAATTCGAATATATTGATTATTGACACCCTTGTGTACTAATCTCATGTCCATGGCCTTTAAGGCGATTTTAGAGATGGCTCGGGAGAAGTTATAGTTGAAATACAGATTTTTTTATCAATAACATCGCCGCAACCACCTTTTGGGTGTTATTATGTAAGTCAATAGTAATCTAGGAGTTAAGTTCTGCATATCCCGTTCTTTGCTACGTATAGAAACTAGTTTAAAACCTTGAGTTTACTGCCCTTACTATCCGTTTATCCCTTAAGACCGATTTACACTTCGACAAGTACAGTAGCGAGTGAACTTGCGAACCTGGCGATTTAAGTTTGAACCTCGTTTGAACGGCAAAAAGCGAGTTAAGTAGCAAGTTAACGATTAAGTTGAACGAAATAGCCGGTCGAGCTATTTTTCGGCGAGTTAAGTGCGAAGTGCTGCCCTCCCGCGAGTCTCGCGCCACCCGCAACTAAACTCGCCGTTCGTGTAAACGAGCGAGTTTAGTTCAGTGCATAATTTGACAGGACGCAGCGTTTGCGCGCCAAAACATACAATTGTACTTTTATAGTGAAACTCGCCACAAAGTTTGTACGATACTGTTATTGAATATTTATACGTTTTATATTGAGTTTTAATTTTTTAATAAAATGGACGGAAGATATTACGTAAACATTCGTACTGGAGTATTTAGAACACGAATGTTTTTATAAAGTAGAAGTTCAAATTGTAAAATTAAACCTGCTTGAGATGCTGCAATCATAAAATTCTTAAAAACTTCTTTAACCACAACCATTAATATTTCTCTGACTGGATCATTTAATTCTTGACGTAATCCTAGAACCATCTTAAACGAAAACCAGTAAAATTCTGTAGTCTGGAAACGTCATACTCCAACGGACTCTATGAACTAATGTCCTTAACTAAACTCGCCACGAAGACATTGTTTGAACGCTACTGCCCACTTAACCGTTTACTGTCAACTGCCCTGTAACTTAACTCGCAACTGTACTTATCGAAGTGTAAATCGGTCTTTAGATTATTAAAAATGATATTTCTAGTCTAGATTTAACAGTTCCGGAGATTTTGTGATGAACGAGTCACTCAATTGTTTTTCTGCTGTTAGTAATTGACGATGATCAAAACACAGACTTATGGTTATTAGAGAAAAGATCTACAGACGAAGTGTTTAGTATAAACATTTTACTAAAAACCAACCCAAATAGGGTTTCCAAGACTTGCGGTTGTCAGCTACGATGGTTGACAAAACCGCAAAGACAAGAAAAATACAATTATATTATTCAAAAAATAAAAGAAAAACAGAAATATTTTTTAAATTTTTCCTTCAACCCAAAGTGAAGAGTAAGCCGGAAAAATGCACGTTATTTTTAGGCTATTCAACGTTGTTTAAATTAAGCTCGATTTGCCAGGAAACGTTGATTTATTTCGAACGCTTTAATACGTGTATATTTAAAAATCAGCATTGCAGATTTTTTCCTCCCTGCGTGCATCCTTTGCACGCAACTTTAAACCTTATTGATTGAAATCAGTCATAATTAAACGTATCTTGCATTTTAAACCAATTTATTTGGTGTCGTCCGTTTAATCGAATTAATAAGATGGATGGTAAATATTAAACCCTTTAAACCCGTTTATTCACATATCCTTCGACTAACATTTTATTTACGGTAAGTGAATGACTCACGTTTAAAAATAAATGCTTCCGAGATTATTGTTTTAGAGTTCAGAGCTACAAAGCTATATAAAAGATTTCAACGCGTTACTTAATGTGCATGATTTATAACATCAATTTTGGTGTTATTATCAGCTGACTTATTAGCTTGCAACGCAGGTTTGAAATTGACACGTAATCAATATTAGCCTAAAATTGATAAAAACTTTTCAGGTTTTTAATTTAAAGTATTAAGTAAATATTAGCATAGTAATGATGATGATCCTCTTGACAAGTTGCAATTACAGTTATATTTATGAACACTGGAAGTTTAAGTTTTGCATAACCAAAGGATTTATACTGGATGACCTTTTTTACCGTCTAGAAAAAAATAGGGTTCTGTGGGTGTGTAACTTAGACTTCCAGTGTTCATAAATATAACTGTAATTAACCTTTAAGACCTGAATAACTGGATAAGTATGTAGTTACAGCCATATATGTACTTTGATCAATTACGAATTTTCAAGTTTGCATCATTGCAATTCTTCCCGTGTCCTTCACACTTTATCAAAGTCCACGGCGGGTGTAATGCATACGTGTTACTTCGTTTTAGTCTTGTATCGTATGAGTTTATGCGTATACTAGATGCACTATAATATATTTTAGGTTTTTAGCAATATTACATCACCTGTAGCACGAAAAGGTCGGCCCGACTGGGACGAACCACTCTTTGTTTACTGCTGCTGTGTTTTAAATGGTGAGTGTAGAGAAACGAAGGCCCTTTTTGCTGAAAACATGGCATTCTATCTTAGTCCTCAGGAGTTACCAACGGATCTACATTTTTAATAACCACAAAAAAAATGTACGAGAATTTTCGATGTTCACGTGTTAATATGATAATTTGACTTTTTTTAAAATGTGATATAATATTGCCGTTACGTTTTATTGAATCACAACTGGAATGTTAACAATGTTTTCTTAAATATACTTTGTCGATTACGCCATATAAAGTAATAAACGCATTAGGGAGGAGTATGCCAATTACCTCTTATTTACAAAAGCACTCGAATAAGTGAGACGATTGGAGTGGAATATTTAATGGTCTATTAATACTACACTTGACAGATGGTATAATTAACGCGATTATTCTGTGTATCTTAGTAATTATCTCGGTTCGTTTTTAATTTCATTTGTGATGCCGCTTTACTACTGGTGGAGTGCTTCGGAGGCAGATTTCGTGTCAGGTCGCGATTATTCACGCCAACTTACGAACGCGTGGTGTGCACGCCACAGTGTAAACATTATAATGCAATAAAATAATTTTTGATGAAACTGTTCAATTGATAGTTCTGTTATATGATTAGTTCAGTGAATTTTTTATAATGTAAATATAATATTAACTCTCACTCCTATTCCGACGCATATTCGTCCGTTTAGGGTACTCTTAACTTGGTCCATCATCAACATATAGCTAATTTTGTCGATAGAGTTCTATCTAGGTCGTCCATTGATGATTCTGCACTTCTTACCTGCCTATTACTTTTTATATTTCATAAAAATAATTTAAAAGTTTAATTGAAATATTTGTACGAGTTTGCGAAAGTTGTTTTTGTTACGAGCTTGAGGTTCGTGACAATAAAAATTGCCGATAGAATTACCTAAATTAACACTTTAATTTTATTTACACCAATTAAAACTTAAAATACTAAAAATTAATCACACTGATTTCGCTCCGAAGCTTCGCTTGTCTCGCCAAATTCAATACTTCCCCGATCGAACCTTGCAGCGCCTATAAATACACATTAGCACCGAATCATCCAGAACAATATAAATTATTTCTATGTCAACATCATATTTTTTATATTTTATACTAAGTGGTATTACACTTATAATTGATCTTATTGCTTTCCACCATCGGACAACCAGGCGGCGATCTGCGGTTATTTCAATTTTGATAACATTTAATTTTTACTCAGTTTTATTACACGGCATAAATAAAGAGAAAGAAAGAATTAACTTCAATAACAACACGTCATGCGTCTGCGAGACGGCATTTAAAATATGCTTACTACCGCGTTTATTAATCCAATTCAGTCCGTTATTTTTTTTGCTTCGTGCCTACGCCAGCTGCATTAAAAATTTAAAGCGAAGTGCTGACGAGTCGTGAATACTACCTTTATCAAATATATGTATATTCCATTTACTTTAATAATGTTATCACTTTTTAATTAATTTGGTTTATATTTTTTCAGTAATATTTTGCTTGTTTTATTTTCAATAAAAATTGTGTAAAAGTATAGTCACAGCATATCCTGGGCACTGGTCTCCACTTATTTCTAATAGGGCCTATGAACCAAAAATCAGGCCGTCGTGCTGCCACTGTGCGTATTGACGGAATTCACATATCTTAGAAATCCTTGAGATGTGTTCCTTAATCCGTTCGTAAATCAGCACTTAAATTTGATGTCTTTTGAGGGATTGAACTCTATTTCTACGCGTATTATGTAATTTATATACGAGCGCTTATCTCCCGATCCATCAAAAATGTACACTATCATGTGTAATTGACAAATTAAGCAATATAGCAGAATAAAGGCTTACTTGCCCTTTTGCATTATTAATCTTCTATTAATATTAGTAATTCTTCTTCAACAGCCCATAAAAGTCTGATGCTTGGCATAGTACTCCTTTTTAAAAGCCCGGCAACGCGCCTGCAATTCCTCTGGCTTATGTTCGTGGACGACAGTGATCACTTACCATTAAGTGAGTCGTAGCCTCCTCTTCTATAAAGAAATGAGCCTTTCCAGTTGTGAGAGGGTTTGCGTTAAGTATCGCAGATTGAGACGTCTCACAGCCTTGATGTTATTTTACATCGCAGTTCTGGGTATCTGTCTACGTGCGTACGTAACGGGTGTAGAGCCTTGAGATTTTTCTGGCATATTCTATAGCCACCACCACCACACGGCATTAATAATTAACATTATTCAAATGTTTTTTGAATATTTTAAAAATTCATGTATTACCATAATATCATATGTGATGTTACTTTTAAACACTTTTATTTTCTGATTATAAAGGTGGAAACAGAAAATGTTAAAGAAATTCCATGTTTATTGTAACATAGTCGGCCATTTTGATCGCGGGTGGGGTCAACTCGACTCCGCCTTGCATTTCCGCCACAGGATAATTACTATAACCCCACCAAATCTTCCCCTCCAACAGTGTGTAATTCGTCTTACATCTGTTTTGTTGTGTTTTGTTTTAAATAGTTTTAGGACCTTTGTTTCGATAAAATAATTATATTTATTTAGTCTGCATGTCAGCCATTACTGAAATATCTTTTATAAATCGTGGAGGTGTTATTCATATATTGATATTTGGTTACACTTTTTCTATAGAATAACACGTGCATATTATACGTAATATAGTTGTAATTTAAGTAGCAGTCAAGAAAGTTATTAGGCACTTACAACTTTTTTATGGTCTTGAAACCTAGTAATTAAGAATGAATTTTATGAATACAAAAACTTTCTTAATGTACATCAATATCAATCGGTTCATTTAGTACGTATCTTGAAATTCTCTCAGACGTTGCAGTGTTTAGATGAAAAGGCAATAACTATATACGAAACCCATTCAATATCGGAGTTTCTCATTCACTTGGAGCAAAGTTTAGGAGAGTGCAGAAACTAGTAATGTACAGAATCTTAATTCGTACTGAAGCATTATTCGTGATCCGATGGCATTATACGTAAAAGGCATTAGGCTTTATTGGTGTACTTTTCAATTTTTATTTCTTGCTTGTCTTGTTGACAATTTAAAACGATTTTCTATAATACTTATATTATCAGGTTAACTTTATGTTCAAAAGTTTTTTTTGATCATAAAGAGGTTAAGAATAATAAGGGTAGTTTCAATAAATAAGAAGGTAAATTTTTTTAAAGTTCCAGCTATGTAGATTGAATTAAATAACCTTACTGCCATACTTTGTTAATCTTGAGTGTTAACTCGGAATAGATTTTTTTTAAAACATTTTAGAGGTTTAGTAATAATAAACATAAGGTTACGTTCTTTTGTGTTATCTATACATTTGGTGTTGGAAAAATAGTGCACCCATTTTGTTTTTAATATTGCTCACTTTGGAAATTCCTCAAAGGAGAACGCTTCCCAAGCCTTACACAATGAGATCGAATTCTCATTTTATAGGTTTAAGTTAAGTGTTTCATTAAAACTTGTTAAATATTGGCATTATAGAAGCATTTAAAAATCATATGCATATTATTTTTTACAACGCGTTAGTAACAGTCGACATATGAGTATATTTATAAATGGGTGTGTTGAAACACCGTGTAATATTTTTAATAATGGATTTTCTAAAGTTGTTCACTAGTAAAGTTACAGCCTATATAAGTCCCACTGCTGGGCACAGGCCTCCCCTCATTTCTTAGAGGGTTTTAAGGCAAGAAAGTGTCCGCCGCGCTGCCCCAATGCGTGTTGGCGAACTTCACATGTCTTCGAAATATTTTTTTCCTTATTCTTCAGACATGCCGGTTTCCTCACGATGTTTTCCTTCACCACCGAGCACGTGGCAAATCAGCACTTAAAGTTGCAATTAACACTTTCATTGGTGCCGGCGGGGATCGAACCCGGGTTACTCGCGTTCTGTTATATTTACAGCGATCGTTAACCATCTGAGCTACCACGGCTCACTTTTTTCATAATGGATTTTCTAAATTTGTTGACTAGTGTCTGAATCAAAACATAGATTTCTCAACTTTAAAGTTAAAATACTAGGTTGAAATGAATAAAACGTTAGTCACAAGGCTCTTTTAGAGTGATAAGGGCTGATTGTATAATATTTTTGTATAATAATTCTATACACGTATGAATAAACACAACTACCTTCTATTAAGCTGAGGGGGTTATTTACATGCTATTAAGATATGCATGGTTATTTATTTAAATTTATTACACTAATAAATTTAAAAAATGACCGTTCAATGTTCATCGTCAATTTTTGTCGGTCTGTGTGTCCAAACTAATCTCAGGAACTGCTTCTAGGCTATATTATATCCAAAAAAAAAACCTGGGAGGATTTTTATGTAAATGAAAAATAACTGATCAAATAAAGGGTATTTATTAGATGATTTTCTCTTGAAATTATGACGAAAAATAGATTTTAACATTTGACTTCAACACTGTTTTACAACAAATCTCTTAGTGTTATAGAATATAGTGATATGACCCTCATTTTCTTAAAATTAAATAATTCTTTATTTTTTTTAAAATAATTTAACATTTCTCTAAACAGCCGAAATAGAGTTTAATGTGATTGTTCGGTAATTGAAATACTTACCCAAAGACCGGTAGTTTAGGTTTGCTTTTTTTTGTTTAAATTTTACGTGAACGAAGTCACAGGTAAAAACTTTTTATTTTGTTTATTAAAATAGAGATTAAGAAGAAAGTTAATTGTTGCCTACGGTCGGAGTATCGTTCACGTTTTATCAGATACGGCTTATAATAATTACTATTCGAGAATTGCAAATTTGAAATGCAGTCTGTGAATAAGCGCGTGCTCCTGATTTAAAGCAAATTGAACTGCGAGATTGGCTCTCGGAAACATCTCATTTGATGCCGCAACGCTTCCAATTGTCTCAGCCCCACAGACTCCAGGTTCTGTCTATTGTGCTTGACGAGTTATCGCTGCCGTATTATTAATACGAAACTAGAACTTAAATTCAACGCAAAACATGCATAAGTTTTGCAAGATTGTATTTCCAGATATGCTATATCCCAGAATATAGATATATCCCAGAAATTAGACTAGAAACATATTAGTTTCTTTATAAGGGATAATAAAGTGGAATTTTTATTCAATAAAATCACTGGTGAAAATATACATATTAACCCTTTCGCTGTCCCGTGTACTACAAATCGTTCATTGCTATTGTCTATTTTGTGTACCTATATTGTGTCTGAAAATCTAACAGTGAATGTTAAGTTATATATATATATATATATATATATATATATATATATATATATATATATATATATATATATATATATATATATATATATTAAAAAGGAATTGAAAAATAGAGATTTGTTTGTCTTATATACGAAGCTTTTTAATAATTTAAATGTAATAATAGTTAATATATTAAGGCGTGACTTGGTCGAAATTTATTAAAATAAAGATGAGAAAATTAATTATTTCTTATGCGCGGATCTTAGTTAATGATCTGTGTAATCTTCAATTCAGTAAGTGTTTTTAGAAAGTCGTATTTTAATTTAAATTAAATGCTATATAAAACAAATTAAAAAAAATTGTCAAATAGAACGTTTATTGACAATGTAGATGCAGATTATATCCTGCAGTGGCCTGTTCGAGCCATTTTAATTGCGGCTCCAGCCGGTGCTCCCACGTTGATTTAAAGCAAATTGAATGCTTCGAGCCGCTCGCGTCTCAACATCTAGTTGTACGTAGCCACCTATCAATTAAGTAGCGTTCGGATTGAGTGTCTCACAACTTTAAATCCACGTGCAGCGTTGCTAAACGACTTTCAATATTAATCGCGTGCTTCTATCAAATTTTGAGAAATTGCCTTCTTGTGAAATTTATGTTTGCTAATTGTATTTAATATACAAACTGTTAAATATATATGGAGAATAAAATTGCTAGTTGTATTTATTGGTACTTATATAATATTATTTTAGCCGAGGTAACAACGCTATTGTCGCAATTAGGCCGCATAAACTTACTGTGATTCTAATGAACACGGTTCAAATTACCGAAATCGTCGACTTAAAGCCCCATTCGTTTCTCATACAACAATTGACTCAACGTAGGTAAATTTTATTTAACCTTGACAAACGTTGAGCCTATGAACATATCAGTTTCTCAACAAGTTAAGTTCATGCTATAAGAGATGCCGAGATGAGTTATATTTTTTGAAATTCTCTTTGCGCTTATGATTCCGTACTGTAAGTGTTGAAGAATATTTTTTGGTCATATCTTTTTGTCAAATGATGATTTGCAAAAAATGTCTTAGGTTTTACTGTACTGTAATTTACTTAGTAAGCTTTTATAACGAGTTCTTGCTGATGTGTTTTTAACATAGGACCTTCAAATTCGGTGTCTAATTGTTGTTTTGTTTTCTACTATAGCAGTTACTAATTTTACAACTTAGATAACGTATCAAGGTAACTCTTTGAAGATACATTATGTGTACTTTTTAAATTTACAAGAATGCTACACATTAAATTGATTTTGCGGATTTTATATTATATATTTTATGTAAAGCACTCTGTGGTTTGTACAGAGCAAATGTAAACTTTTATACGTGGTAGAGCCATGCTGCAGTTATATTAGAAGTATAGTTGTAGCACGAATGGGTCGGCTCGACCGGGGAGGGACCACGCTCTCACAGAATACCAGCGTGAAATAGTAGCTTGATGCTACTGTATTTCGTATGGTAAGTGTAGAGAACCGGAGACCCTTTTTACCGGAAACGAGGCATTCCATCTTAGTCCTCACGGGTGACAACGCATCTGCATTTTAATTCGTAATTGAGCATTGATGCAGATGACTATGGGCCACAGAAACCACTTACCATCAGGTGGACTGTGTGCTCGTTTGTCACCCTATCCTATATAAAAAAAAAACTCAACCACAGTGCTACCGCGGGTTCAGATGTTGTATTTTCTTTTCTGGAACTAAGCGAACATTTATTGTGAATGTCAATAATTTTAATCCTTAAATAAACAATAACAATTAAATTAAATTTATTTAATTAATCAAAGTAAGCAGCACGACGGAACTGATAAAGGAAAATAACGTGAATTTTGTTTAATCGCACACAATGACTAAATAATTGACATGGAAAGAAATGAGAAATTGAACTTTAAAAAAATGTATTACTATATGGCATTAATTTACTTTTTGAATGCCTGATCGAATGGAGGATGTTGTATTTTAAAATAAAGATTATTAGAAAAGAACCATTTTCAGGTTATATATTCTGTCATTATTCAGTCCAGCCAGAGCCTCGTACGTTGATTGACAGATTGCGGGTGAAGTTGGCATTTGGATGAACTGAATGTATTTCTTTTATTTAATATGGATTATTTATACCTAATACTAATTTAAATTTACTGTTTATTCTGCACCGTTCAGTTGGTTCTATAGGTTTTTTTTTTCAATTCGTTTATCAGATCAAACAAAAATTACATTCCAATATAGGCTTAATTAACATCTAAAAACCACAGAGGTTTACCTTGATGCTAAATAATTAAATTTAAGTAAGCGAATTATGTACAAAACACAGTCTAATTCAATAGTTAAGTATGTTAGGTGAGTTATTAAAATAAAATAGTTTTCTATAAATATTATAGTAAACTATTTTATTTATCTTATTTCCGCACACATACAAAAGTTAGGTTTTAGGAAGGGGATCACTGTCCTGACGTAGGGCGGCGAAGTCCGGGCTGAGTTCTTGCCGGGTTGCGGACAGCCAGCTAGCGGAAAAAGCAGATGATACGCGGGTCCGACGGTGATGATAGCCATTGGCAGGATACTATGACAACAGCCTGTTTGCTCGCAGCACGGCATCAAATAAACCTTAGGTGACAGGTGGAACCTGGAATACCAGATGGAAGCCAGCATTAGGTAGTCTTTCAATTGCACTACATGCGCCTTAGTCAAGTTCAGCACAGTCTACCTGATGGTAAGTGGATACTGTGGCCCATAGAGATCTACATTTATCCTCGATTAAGAATCAAAACGCAGATGCGTTTTCACCCCTGAGGACTAAGATGGAATGCCTCGTTTCCAGTTAAAAAGGTCTCCTCTCTCTCACTCACAACACGAAACACAGCAGCATTAATTTGCTATTTTAAGCTGGTATTCTGTGAGAGCATGGATCTTCCCCGGTCGAGCCGACACATTCGTGCTACAACCATAATATAGCTGCAGCGTGGCTCTAAAATGTGAGAAAAGACCCCTTCTAGGAAGTTTAAAATTCCAAAGCACTAAGCAGTCTGCACGAGGACCGATCAACGGCACTTAAATAATTTAAATTTTTGAAAGTAGGTATTCAGTTTCAACCGTTGTTCGTTTCGGGTTAAGCGCGTTGCGAACTTGAAGCAGTTTTAGTTAGAAACGATCAAAGAATGTCCCGAACGAGGACTCGTGCGCGTCTCTGAATCCTACCGAGAAGTTCTTATTTAGAGATCGATCAGCAACGGTTTACGGGTGCGCGGATTAAATTTACTATTTTAAAACTACTTTTACGGATTTTATCGCGTTTAATTTGTTTCATTTTTAATTCGTGATGTTCCGGGTGCTTTCCAACACCCATGGTCACGGGGGACTGAGATGACTGACGTCCCGATGTCATTGTTAAACCCGGAGTACCTTCAGCTTTTTTAATTATTGTTTATGGTCCGATCTACGCAGAATGAACTAACTGTGTTTTGAAGTCTTGCAGTGATATGCTTGGGTTTAGTTTTAATTTTATTGATTATAGGGTCCCAATCAGGTGGTAGTACCCAGCCTCCTTCCCTATTGAAATTAGGATGGTTTTTAATTTCAGTAGCCTCACGTATCATCCTTATTAGGAATCAGTGTTCTTTCGCGAGGATTTGTGGTCTATCAAATCTAATGTAATGGTTGGGGCCGTTTAGGATACGATCACAAACTGCAGACTTCCCGGAACGTTGATGCTTCACATCAACTATATGTTCTTTTGCGTGATCTTTTTGTTTGTCCTATATAAGAGAGACCACATTCACAATCAAGCTTGTACACTCCTGCATCATGTATAGGAGTATGACACTTGACGGATGTTAAGAACTGGGTAATCTTCTTCGGCGGCTTATAGAATACTCTAATAGAAGCTCGCTTCAAGATGTAGCCAATCTAGTCTGTGACACTTCTGTCATATAGTAGTAGTACAGCAGGCACACGCTCGACTGTGGTCGGCTTGTCTCGGTCACTGTGACGTAGGCGCGGGACCTAAAGCTTGTTGTCAACATTTCGATTATTTTAACACGTTGCTAAGTCGCGAATTTCTCAATGTTGATGTTTTGGGATGAAATCATTAAAATAACTGTAGAACACGGAAATATGCAACAACGTTTTTATTAGTAATAACCACAGAAAACATAGATTACTGTGCCACAAACTATAAAAGATGAGAATGTAAAAATGTTGCCAACATAAGGCAATTAAATTAGCAGTAAAGCCAACAAAGAAATACAAATGGTTGTGTTCTCATTTACTAACACTCCCTCTAGAACAAAATCCCATTTTACTAATACAATATAAATGTTTTGCAAGTGTAACACCTTTTGTCAAATTGTCAGCTATCATGTTACAACCATTTACAAATAAAAATTTAACTTTACATTTAACAACACTTTCCCTAATAAAATGCAACCTTATATCTATATGTTTAGTCTTAGATTTATAACAATCAGTTAATGCCAGCCTTATTGCACTTTGGTTATCACTATAAATGAGTAATGCACTGTCCAAGCCTTGCCCGAGCTCATCTTGCAGTTGCCGAAGCCACAACGCCTTCTGGGTCGCCATAGCCATTGCCATATATTCAGCCTCTGCTGTCGAGAGTGCCACAGTCTGTTGTTTACACGAATTCCAAGATTTGCAAGCATTTTGAAAAATAAAAGTGTAACCGCTGCATGATCTTCTATCTTGTGGGTCACTAGCCCAGTCTGCATCACAATACCCAGTTATATCCTTAAACTCATCTTTGACATAACATAACTTTAGGTTCTTGGTTCCTTGAAGATATCTCATGACCCTTTTTACTCCAAGGCAGTGTTAAATCCCTGGGTCTTTACAGTACTGACTCAACTTGTTCATCGCATATGTGATGTCAGGTCGTGTAACTTGTGCCAGATATATCAGACAGCCCACCGCTTCCCTATATGGGAAATTACCATCTTCATTGTCAGGTTTCTTATCAAATTTTATATTTACCTCAATCGGAGTGCAAACTGGTTTGCATTCAGACATGCCAAAGCGTTCTAACACTTGGTTTATATATTTTTCTTGGTCCAACGTGATCCCACCTGCCTCACGATTTCTATTTATATTTATGCCAATACACTGCTGTATATCACCCAGATCTTTCATAAAGAATTTCTCTTTGAGTTTTTCTTTGATATCCGTTGCTGTTTTCTTCTCATTTGTAAAAATCATGAAATCGTCTACCCAAACAGCAATAAAAATCATTTTTGATTCATTTACAGAATAATAGATACATGGGTCTATTTTTGATCTTTCCAATCCAATTTTAAGTAGAACATTGTTTAATTTCAGGTTCCACTGACGACTAGCCTGCTTGAGCCCATAGATTGATTTATGTAGGTGACACACCTGATCATTCTCTTCATAGCATTCTGGTTGTGCCATATAAATTTCAGCGTCTATGTCACCCTGAAGAAATGCACTTATAGCATCCATCTGAAACATTTCTAGGTCATATTTAGCAGCTAGAGCAAGCAAGAATCGGACTGAGGTGTATCTTACTACTGGAGCATAGACTTCATCGTAGTCATTTCCTTTTCTTTGAGCACATCCCTTAATGACTAATCTTGCTTTAAAACGAACAATCTCACCTTTCTCATTTGTCTTACTTTTAAACACCCATTTACATGGCAAGGCTCTCTTACCTGACGGCAAATCTACCAGTGACCAAGTTTTATTCTTTACTAAGGAATCATATTCCTCCTTCATGGCCTTCTTCCACTGACCAGTATGTGGAGATGAAAGAGCTTCATTAACAGTGAGAGGATCACATAAATTAAGAATTGGACAAAAGTAACTCACATCATGGTCATACATTTCTGCATATTGGGCAGCTCTGCGTGGCCGTAAGTTCATATTACGCGCTGCGCTGGTGTCGGAAGGTCAACTGATTCCTCTGGTATGTAGGATGGATCATCACTGTCGCCTGACAGGTACTCATCACTTGTAGACCGATCTGAGCTGATTCGTGATTCTTCTTTGCAGGGTTCTTCAGTTAACTGTATTTTAGGATCACTGTTAGGTAAGCAAGGTAAGTACACATTATGCTCAAATCTTTGAACATTTTCTAAAAACACTACATCTCTACTTTTGACAATTTTATTTGTGTCAGGATCAAGTAGCCGATATCCCTTACTAGATTCACAGTAACCAAGAAATAAAAATTTTTTAGATTTAGAATCCCATTTTTGACGTTTTTCTTTAGGTACTTGAGCCATTACTTCAGAGCCAAAAATTTTTATATTTGATAAGTTGGGTTTCTTGCCTGACCACGTCTTTATAGGAGTTTTGCCATCAAGTGATCTAGTGGCTGACCTATTAACTATATAGGTCGCTGTTGCTAGCGCCTCTGCCCAAAACTGCTTTGGCAAATGAGCATCAAACAACATACATTTGGCCTTTTCTACCAGCGTCCTGTTCATCCTTTCAGCTATGCCGTTCTGTTCAATTCCATGCCTATTCAAAAAACTATCAAATAACTTATTACAGTACTCCTTCCCGTTATCTGACCGAACAATTTTTATTTTAGTATCAAGTTCATTCTCTACTTTACTTTTATAATCTTTGAACACTTCTAGTATACTCAATTTGTCTTTCAAAAAATAGACGAGTAAATTTATCTATAAAGGTAATGAAATACTTCATACCTCCCAGCGACATCTGCTCCATCGGTCCACACAAGTCAGTATGGATAAGCTGCAATGGATGTGAAGCTCTGGAGCCAATGTTGTTGAAGGGTAATCTTCTTTGTTTACCTTCGAAGCATGTGGTACATGTGTAAGGACCTTTACTATTGTCAGGAAACAGATCGACTCCCTCTGCACACTCCGGTAACTTGTTAACATCTGAAAAATTCAGGTGTCCCATGCGTCTATGCCATAGGACAACATCATTTAAGTTATTTGAGCATGTTAGATTAGAGAACATTTCTCTGTGAGTGTTTAACTGATACAAATTGTTTACTAATATGGCTGAACAGAGGAATTTATTATTATGATCAAAAATATCACAACATTTATCTCTAAAATTTACCTTACAGCCACTTTTCACGATAGCGCTTACTGATAAGAGATTGGCAGCAAGTTTAGGTATATACAGAACATCTCTTACCTGAATTTTACTTTGTTTATTATTATTCCTTAATAAATTAACCTTTCCCATATTTTCCACGGGTAGTGGTGTCCTACTAGCAACAGTTATGGTGGGTATCGGTGGACTTGTTACATCATACATCCAGTCACATCTATTGGTCATGTGCATAGAGGCACCTGAGTCCACATACCAAGGTCCGGATTCATTGTCTGAGAACATGCTGAAAAAGCTGCAACATAACTTTTATTTTCTTCTACTTTTTCAATATTCTTCTTCTTCGGAGCACTGCAGTTCTTGGCGAAGTGTCCGTACTTATTACAATTATAACATCGGGGTCCTTTCTGATTACAAGCCTTTCCTGTACTGTGATTCCTGAGAACGGCTGTCCTCTTAGTGAAGAATGCTGTGCTTTCTGAGCATTGAACTTCCTGCAGAAGTTTAGTTTTCATGGAGTCTGCACAAATCTTGATCCCTGAGCTCTCCAAACCCATTATCATTGGCTTATAAATTTCGGGTAAGCCAGCCAATTCATCGTCAATGTCAAATTTGATATTCCTAAGCTTATGAGCTGTGGACATTATCTTATTCACATAGTCATCTACATTTCGAGAACTGTCCAATGTAGTTGTGATAAGGTCTCTCAACAAGGCAACTTTTCTGTATAACCCGCTGTCATCGAAGGCCTGCTGCAAGCTACCCCAGACTTCTTTACATGTAGTTGCGCTCTGTACATGCACGTAATTAATCGGATCTAACAGTAAAATAAGCTTAGCTTTTGCCTTTGTTTCCTTCCTGGCGTCGGTATTAGTTCCTTCAACACAACTCCACAAATCTTCAAGCTTGAAATACGCTTCCACTGCGAATTTCCAACTCGCATAATTGTCTCTCCCGACGAGTCTGTCTATTTGAAATGGATTGTGGCCGGTACTGGTCATCTTCTACTTATGTATAACAATTTTTCAACGATGTCACTGATCGAGCACGCCGCTCCAAGGTAGGTCTAGGTTATGCGGTAACCTCAAAATGTATGACGGTGGCGTGACGGAACAATTACGCCGCTGCCGGATTTTGTTCTTTCTGCGTTTTTACTTTTAATGATTTTTATCAAACACGCTCTGCTGCCATGTGTTTTGGGATGAAATCATTAAAATAACTGTAGAACACGGAAATATGCAACAACGTTTTTATTAGTAATAACCACAGAAAACATAGATTACTGTGCCACAAACTATAAAAGATGAGAATGTAAAAATGTTGCCAACATAAGGCAATTAAATTAGCAGCAAAGCCAACAAAGAAATACAAATGGTTGTGTTCTCATTTACTAACACTCAATAATTAATTTCCATGGATAATATTTTAATAAACTGACATCAAATTTAAAAGTATAAAAAATTGTTAAATATTATTTGAATTTTAAATGGTGTTGTGACCTTTGGACCACCTGGTATTACTTAAAGTATTACGTCTACTGAAGTAAGTTCGAACAGTTCTTGTCCGGTTTTTTCTTTTAATTAACTAAAATAATAGCGTTAATTATTTTGCGCTGCAACACGAATAGTTTCAATAGCTATTGTTGTCCCTCACTGTAAAGCCCGTGTAAGAGATAAACCGTTTTCTCACTACGCCAAACCAACACGACATCAACACAACATTAAAAGTTGTGTTGATGTCGTGTTGTCCATCCCTTTTTCACTAACACGACTCCAACACAACACGACTGTCACATTTTGTATTCATTTGTCGAGTACGCACGCCATTATGTGTCCTGCCTTCAATCAACGACAACTGCTAGCTATTTTACTATACTTAAGAAGAAGAAGGCGGAGAAAGAATTGTTGGATTCACCCTTTACTACGTGAGAGATATGTTTATGGAGCATTTTACGTTCTCTTTGATAAGCTACGGGAGCACGAAAATAATTTTTTCAACTACTTTCGCATGTCTGTAGCAACATTTGATTATATACTTCACCATATAAATGATGCCATATTACGTGCCATATTACATCCGTTTTTTCCATTATTAATTAGGTTAAATAAAAAAAAAACAATTTCTAGACACGCGCGAAAATGTTCGAGGAGGGCGCGCACTGGCAAGGAATGTTGTGTTGGTGTCGTGTTGCCTGCAGTGAAAAAGTCCCTATAGAGTTTGCAAGGCGGCTATGTTGTCACAGTGTTGTCACAACAAAAAAGTTGATCCGATCTAGCGGACAAGACAACATAGCCGAATTGTTGGTTCAAAGTTGTATTGGTGTTGTGTTGTCCCCGTGTGTGAGAAAACGGCGCATACATTAATATGGCGGTTGGAGTTGTCGCAACATTATGTTGTGTTGATGTTGTGTTGGTTTCGCGTAGTGAGAAAACGGCCTTATGGGTTATATATAAAGTTATGCTTATAAACGTGCAATATTGTTAGAAAGTGTTCATCTGTGTAGTAAAACATTATGTAGAAGAGTTAAATATAACAAATAGTTCATTTGCTTTATCTTTTCGTAAAGGTTTTGCTTTACTTTATTTATTTATTTCAATCAACAAGGGTCATAGTCATAATTCAAATTTATTCTAATGCTAAAATTATAAATCATTACTAATATTAATTATATCAAATGCGTAAGTTTTTTTTAATAATACCGAAAATAAAATAATAATTCATTAATAATAAAATAACATGTCATTCTCACTGTTACACACACCATAACCGATTTAATTATATAGTAACAAAACTTACTATATTGATATAATACAATTAATTTGTTAAAAATACAAAGAAAAAGTTATAAGATTTGCTTTACTTTGTTATTCAAAAAATCATAAAATTTATACATTAAGACAATGTGTAATTTTTATGATTCTCTACATTGTCTTAATGTATAATTTTTTTTTGATATTGTAATTATTGTCATATAAAATAATTGGTAAATCGTACATTTTGAAAATAACAAAATGAACAGTCAAGTTTTTTTAGTGTATTTATTGCAAGTTGGTATAAAATCGAAAGCTTACGGAGTTATAACCACATGTGTAGCGGTCAGTAGCTAACAACTAACAAGGACACAAAGCTATCCATGTTTCGTCACGGTCACCTTTTTTGATACCACAAATTGAATTCGGTTCTTTAATTGGTAAGAATTTGAGGATGACTGGCTGTTTCGGTTAGTGCGAAGTGCGCGCGGCCTAATGACAAGGCACGGTGCTAGTTGCGGTGATGGTGCCGGTGCTGAGTCAGCGTAGTTGAATGCTGTTGGCGCCTGCCGACGCATGTTTCTTCACAAAGTGTGTTCGCTCTTAATTTGTCATTTTAATATTTATTCATTTGTATACTATATTGCGTTGTAGGAGGACGCTCAAGGTCACTCAGCGAGCTATGGAGAGGGCTATGCTCGGAGTTTCTCTTGCATGATAGACTCAGAAATAAGGATATCCGCAGTAAAACCAGACTTACTGACATAGCCCAACGATTAGTAAGCTGAAGTGGCAGTGGGCCGGCCGTATAGCTCGAAGAACCGATAACCGATGGGGAAGAAAGGTTCTCGAGTGGCAGCCTCGTACCGGTAGGCGTAGTGTAGGGCGACCCCCCACTAGATGGAGTGACAACCTGATAAGATATGCAGGAAGTCGTTGGATGCAGGTGGCTCAGGACCGTGCTTTGTGGCATTACTTGGGGGAGGCCTATGTTCAGCAGTGGACTTGTGAAGGGCTGTAATGATGATGATGATGATGATACTATATTGAAACTCCTTATCTAAAAGTCGTAAATGCAGGACTCTTGTCATCTCTCTTATCTGAGATGGTTATGGAGCAGTTAACCGTTCCTTCTCTTGCAAGGCCCTTGCCACAAATTTAACTGCCCGGCTTTGTTTAGTTTTAGCAATGAATAAATCGAATATACCTAAGTTTTACCTAGTACATAGTGTTATTTCTTTTTCTTTTTAGGAAAAACGTTACCCCTACACTAGGATTTTCTCCTGTATCTTGGGGACAGTTTACAAACATAAATTGCACAAGGACAAACATCCAGACCCGGAACAATTATTTGTAGGCCATACAAATAGTTGTTCCGTGCGGGATTCGAACCCGCGACCCCCAGCGCAGCCACTCATTGCTAAACCACTGCGCCACGGAGTCGTAAAAAGTGTATCTTGTCTTAGTGTAATAAATATAGTTACGTTACTTCTTTTACTTTATTATCATATTATACATTGGCTTCTATATTTTTAGCCGAAAATTTGATAAAAATATAGAAGAGAATATTATCATTAGCCTACGCTCAAAATGAAAACTAAGTTGGTTCTAACCTTAGGTTAATTATTAAAACTACTCGCCGTAGTATTCTTTTATAAAATATCAAAATGGATTGTTTGGTTACCTGATGCTATTCATTAATGCCCGTTAAAATACTAAATATTGCACTTAAACCCATCTTTCCGCTTACCCACTATCGTAACTCATCCTTGACATTGGTTTAATTTTTTCACCGCATTCTGCTTTTGGGTTCTTGCTTGCAACTTTTCAGCGCTACTGATCACCTTGTCAGCGCTACCATCACTAACTCTAATTACGTATATTTTACGTGATGATATTGCAAATGAATAATAAGTAATTTTTTAAAGTTTTATAATGAATTAAATTATAACTAAATTTCGCATTCGTATATTGGAGACGTGATGGTTAAAGTAGAATGTGCGCGATATTGTTGTGCCATGAGCTGTATACTATATGCTTTATATTATAGCGTAGTCTCAAATCTATTTAACAGTATGAAACTGTTACTTTTAAGAGTCGAAATTAATACACAAATAACTCACATTTTGTTACTAGTCTCCTTATATTATCACATTGTATAGTTTTATATCAATTTTTTTAAAGTAATAAAATATTCACTATTTTTATTAATGTTAAAATTTGTTTTACTTACGTAGTTTCCTCACAGCGTATTTTTTATAGCCGAGTTCACACCAGATTGAGTCATGCACATTTTTCGTGCAACTACGCGTTAGTTCTCACGCGTACATCAGATTGTCGCAAGAGTGGGCCGAAACAAGCTAAGCTCTGGCGGTTTAAGTTACGAACGGAGCGGGAGGAGGTTTTGCAACTATTTTCAGTAACCTTTTTTTTTAAATATAACTTAGTATAAAACAGGTGGCGTTATTTTTGCTATAGCCATAAAAACTAAACCTAAACGATTGTAACCGGAAGCACCGAAAGAATTTATAACTGGATTATTTGCGATATAAGTAGAATGCACTCTTAAGTACAATTCATAATTGAAAAAGGAGTAGTGTTTAATCTTCCACTGATGGGCATGGGCCTTTCCAGCCATGCCTGTTGTAGAGTATTTGCCACGCGTCTCGTCACGCTTGACAGGCGAATAGACGATCGCAGAATCACACGTTTCGCTCCTTTAATGCTGGTTCCCTTGGCCCGTCGGAATATTTTATACCTGGGGTAACGAGGTGCTCAAACCACCGTCTATCGGAAGTAAGATACTTCTAGTATTTCTAAAAGTCCCTGTTACAATAACACTTACGTGAAGAAAAAGGACGATAGATTATCTTACACCGTCAATACATGTAAAGAAATAAATGACTATTTAAAAGGAGTAAAAACCAGAATCTTAAAATACGGTCTATTAATTTTTGCAATGTTTCTTAATAGACAACAAACAATTAAAAAAGTTACTTTATTTCAGAATAAAATTATTTAAATGTAGTACATTGTTCTTTCCGATCTTCAATGATTGTTATTTCAAAGCTAGTTGCTGTAATGTACAAGTGAATAAATCGTCTTGCTCGCCACTTACATCCCTATTTTGTACTTGTTAGGTATTTGACGGCGATCTCAGCCTCAAACGCGCGTCCGTGGGCACGGTACGTGTGTAATGACACGATCACTTGATAGTGATAACAATAGATAAACATTTAAAGCTTGTCTTGAATAAGTGATTTGTAGTTTCGGCGGGAAGTAACTAGGCGTTCCTATATGTTGAAGACCTGCCTACCTATGTTCTCATAGCATGATTTATTTCCAAAATATATTTTTTACCTTGGAATTATGATGAGAAGTTGTTTTTTTGTGTGAAATTCTTAAAAGATTTAGCAGGATTAAAAAAGCGTTCATAAATACTTTCTTGTGTGATTGATATTTACCCTTACCGGGTTTTTTTTACTTTGCCATATATTTATAATAATTATTAATTATTTGTAACAGTACGAAAGCCTTAATCTTCATATTTACAGGATATTTCAGTATACTCTTTCCGTGTAGCCAAAAGATAGCAAATTTTAAATAATCAAAATGCTGTTTTATATAACGTCTGTGAGTTCATTGGCTTCAGGCGAATGCATGCGCATGATTTAAAGACACCGCTAAGCACCCGAGTGAACCGGTGATGTGCAGTCGACTCCGGAGGCACTTAATGTGGGCCTCGTTTAAGTAAACAAGCCTCGCGTCTGCGCGTAGGCTCCATGTCTTGTTTTTATCCGTCTTAGTCCGCCGCTGCATGGTTGTTATCTTGTTATCCTATCTCGCCAAGATTGTGCCTTTTTGTGCGGATTTGACTGATATATGCACATTCTCTTTGCTATGCAACAATTATATAGCTGTTTGCTTTTGTAGGATTTCAATATTTAAAGAAAGAACAATGAAAATAGTTAGTTATGAAGAAATGACTTAGCGTAACCTTATTTCGATAGTCACACTTGACTATTGATACAAACAGTAGAGATATATAGAGATATTTTCATAAAAGAGAAGATTAATCCTATACTATTGCACCCAGGTATTAAGTTTATTGATTTAATCTTGAGTAGGTTCACGCACTGTATTGATTCCTATAAAGTGTTTCATCATCATTATCGAAGTTCCTCTACTGAACATAGACCTACTTATAGGCATGGAAGCTGTTTGCCATAGTTGTACATACTTGGCAGGTCGGTTGGCAATCGCAGAATTTTATTATTTTGTACTTAAGTCAGGATGACGATGTGGTCCTGTTGCTTCCCTATGTCACCTCGCACGACACCCGCGGGATATTACAGGGTAGTAGATTATATGACACCTCCAATACACGGCGAGCTTAAAGTGGTTTATTTATCAAAAATGCTAATTACAAAGGGCTCCCCTAAATTTTCAGAAAAAAAGTGTTAACAGTAATAGTTATTTTTATTTTGAATTGATCTTTGTTTTTCCAAGCCACGAGATGTCTCATGCTAAATCCGATTCAGGATATCCAATCACCTAACTCTAAATTACCACACCCGAATCAGAAAAGCCCTGTGAATTAAGTTTAAACAGGAATTTTAGGCTTTCGACAATTTTAACCTGTCGTGGTTGTCACAAAAGTCTACCGAGAAGCTTAGTAAACCATCTTTTTACGTAGCGGTATTCAGAACAGGGACTGCTAAATGTATTTTAACCTTTTACTCCGTGATCGCGAATCTGCTTAGTGAGTATAATGTAACAGCAAATACACCGAAAGTCTGAGAGGACTTGAGAATTCTGTAAAGATTATGTATTGTTGATATAGTCATTGTATTATATATCTTAAAAAATATACCGTGATTCTATTCAATTCAAGTAAGTAGTTTGATTTTCCTAACAATTTTGAAATTGCTTTGGAAACATTTTGAAAACATTTGCTATATATTTTTATATACTGGCTAATTTTGTTTTACCGTCAAGAAAAATAGGGTGTAACAGGTAAACGGAATAGAAGCCTATGGTATTAGCACGAGAAGATCGACTTTCTCCTTTGCGGTATGGGCCAGTGAGTCGTCATCCCTGTGCAGAGATGGAAGAGATGGCTGACAGAAATTTCCCTGGAGAGCCTTGGCGAGAGACCAGAATGCACGGGTTCCAGAAGGAAGGCGAACTAGTTTCTCGCCAATTCTGCCTATGTGCTCTGACTTTGCCTTGGCAATGACTCTTTTGAAGAACCTAGAGACGGAATTATACTTCTTTTTTAGAGCGCTGGTGTTTACATCCCGGGACGCTGATGCGTCAGCCCAGGCTTGGTAGCACTCCTGCTTATAGCATGATGCTATTTTACAGGAGCGACCAAACCATGGCCAAAGAATATATACATTATACCCTACGCGAAAAGAAACGACACTTAAGCATGTGTGCACGTAAAATTAAAGATATTTAATAAAAGTTGATTTAAAATTGAACGTATCTTTCACTACCCTGATACATAAGTTTACATAATATATAACATATACCTACTATGTATCTTCTTTGGTAAACGTCTATAATATTCCATTTCGGTTCGATATCAACCCTAGCGTTACACGCTTCGACTCAAGGTCACCGGCGCTTAAGCTCTCACGTACAGGGAGTATCACCGCTGTGCCATGGCTGAGATTTGCCTCCAATGGGCACCACAGAGGAAGTAATAAAAAGTTCCATACCCTGAAGTACCACATCAGCGACAGAATCCACAACAACGTTGGGATCGTCCTGAGAGAAGCAAACCCGCTCCCAAGGGTAGGATGCAAAGAAAGACCGCATCCCATCCCAATCGGCTGACCTATAGCGCCAAACACGTCGGCAGCCTGCAGAATGCATCTGCGATTTCAGCGTGAGTGGCACCACACGCCGGACAAGACAATGGTCCGAGGAGCCAAAAGGTCGTCGACGGAAATCTGATATGCGTCCGGGTGATTGGTCAGCCGAAGGTCCAACAGGGAAGGCGCATGATCCTCCACATCTGGAATCCGTGTAGGCGAAGTAACCAGTTGTGTCAAGACCATATGCCAAGGCAAAATCATGAACAGATCTCCCCGCATTATCGGTTAAACGTGAACCAAGCCATTCGGCGTGATGGGCGTTAAAGTCGCCGAGGATCACGATCTCTGCGGAGGGGATCTGCTGTAGCAACGAATCTATAGCCATTTGGAAGTGGTCGAAGAGTCGGTCTGTTTCGGCATTACCGCTATGGGACCTATAGAGGCACCCGTAGACGCGCGCATGGTCGTCGCTGTCTACGTGTAGCCAACTTACGTTAAATTTATGAAGATATTGTTAATATTTATAGACATATTTTTAAGCTGTATAATTGTTAGTATTAATGCCAAAACACAAGTCGTAAAAATATTTGTATAAAGAATGATTAAATTACTTTCGGGTAGTAGGTTAGTCGCTCAGTCGGTCAATCACTTGTGTTCTCAACGAAGACGTGCTTTATGTCGGCGGTTTCCTATATCATTAATCGAAATTTCTTGATAACAGTGAAGCCGAATTGCGACCAATTAGAATTACTTTTAGTTTTTTCCCTAGAAAACGATTGCTTTCGGTGTACGTAAGATTATAAAAACATATCCTCTTATATTTTTTTAACAAATATCTGTGAAGGTTTCACACAATTATACGAGTACATAGTACACTTGATGGTTATTGGATGCTGTGACCCATAAACATCTACATCTATTTTCGATTAAGAATCAAAACGCAGATGCGTTTTCACCCCTGAGGAATAAAATGGAATGCCTCGTTTCCAGTAAAAATACTTTACGATTCTCTACATTAACCATATAAAATACAGCAGTATTAAACTGCAAGTATAGTGGTTAATCTCCGATCAAGCCGACCCGCAGATGCGTTTTCACCCCTGAGGAATAAAATGGAATGCCTCGTTTCCAGTAAAAATACTTTACGATTCTCTACATTAACCATATAAAATACAGCAGTATTAAACTGCAAGTATAGTGGTTAATCTCCGATCAAGCCGACCCGTTCGTGGTGCAGTCACAAAATAGCTAGAGTTAAACCTACCAAGTTTATATAAAAAAGACATACTCGTCGATCACGTTTAAATAATTTAGACTCCTGATTGGTCTACTTTACTAGTTATTGTGACCATACTTTTCACTATTTAATAATTGCAGTAATATTATTGTTTAACTTTTTGGCAGATTGTCTAAAACCATTTTAAAATTACACATCTATGTACACACCATTATAGTAAAGATTGTTATATATTCTTATTGTAGGTATTTGACAATATACAATATAAAAGTTTTATTTTACAGCTTTATTTTGCAGTAAATATATTTTATTTTTATTCTACCTTTATTGTTGTAAAGTTGCATGAAAGTTTTTCGCATTAAGCGCATAATAAGCAGTGGGGCACCAGAGCCTTCGTTATGACTTTTATAAACGCTTTATTTAAGGGTGGGTAACTGTCGTGGCTTTAAGCTTAGTAAATACCGTATAAAAAATAATTTACTCTACATCGCTTCTTTCATAACAGCGCAGGGCTTCGTCGACCGTTTTCCGCTAAGTTAGCTTCTCATTACTTTTCTTTGAAAATAGCTTTTATAATCGGCCAACGACTGAGAAAGAAAACTCCGTTACAATGATGGCTTTTGGCTTTTGACTGGGGTGCTCCATGTACCGCATCGAACCCTTTTAGCTGGGTTCTTTTATTCACAAATAATTATATCGCATTTCATGTTCTTTTACAGACGGGACGTGGCTAAACAAACGTGAACATTTAATGATAAGGCAGGTGATGACTGTAATGACTTGTGCCTTGCAATTCTTGTAAATGTACGGACAGTAATTACAGTTATATGTTTTATGTAGTTTATTCCGATTGATATTTTATATGTTGTATTATTTACAAAAGAATGAGCGGCGCATATTCCGATTCCAGTGTGCATTATTTGAAGTTGATAAAAGACAAAAGTTTCAATAATCAAAGTTAATAGTCGCATATTCAGTGCAGTAGTTCGTAATTTTACGCATAAATTCTTATGATATACTACGTGGTGGATTTGGTATTGGCCTTCAACCACCAAACTGCTGGTTCAAATGTATTAAATAATGTTATGCGGTGCGGCTATTAATTTAAATAGAATAGTGGACTGTATATGAGCGCGGTGCGAGCGGTGAATGGAATTTAATTTATTCGTGATACTGCAAATCCCCTGAATTCGGGATATAGGAAGGACGTGAAGGAATGCATGTGCACCCACCTGGACTTCCGCTGATCTGCCTCATGTCTCGATGGCTGCCGGCTGTCTTCACACTTATCAACTTCACAGATAATCACGAAATATAGCGTGTATGTATGTAACCGTCATTGAAATAATATATTCAAATAATAAGAATTTATTCAAATAATAGGAGTATTATAAAATAAAATTTTACAAATTAATATGTAAAGCGTTTTTATGGTAAAATGTTTAATTTCAAAGAATTCCTGTGGGAAGCCCTAGATATGCACCCGATATTTCGAAAGTCATTGGTGTTTTTTATGTTCTGTATAATTTTTGTAAAAAATGGTAGTTTTTAGTTAGTTGAACATGGTAGCTCATGCTCGAAACATCACATCACATTTGTGAAATTATTGTTACACTGTACAACGAACTCTGAACGAACGGATTGCATTCAAGTACACAATTAGACGAAGAAGCAGGTCTGTGCATATGCATATGTGCTTAATGTAATATGCAGTGATGTATTGCACACCTTAAAGCAAAAGTGGAGAAGTCGTGCTTTATTGTTGGTCAAAATTGACAATAGCTTGAAGCTGATGTTAGGACCATCTTGTTCTTCTTCTTCTACCTAGCGTTTTTCCCGGTTGCTCATCCCGCCCAGCGCGGGAGAACCCAGGGTCCGCTTTCCTACACTTCCTCCTCCACTTTGCCCGGTCGTCGGCGTCCCTCGCAACTAGCCCATTGGCGCACATGTCATCCTGCACATCAAGCCAGCGTTTCTTGGGCCGTCCTCTACTCCTGGTACCAGGTAGAGTCATGTCCAGGCATTTGTTTCCCACGTAGCTTGCCGGTCGTCGTAAGACGTGGCCGTCCCAGCGCAGGCGACTTTCCTGGAGCTTGTCAGCCCCTTGTCTGGCCCCTTTCACCACGCCGAGGACTTGCTTTGCCGTCTTTGTGATTGCTGTCTGAATGGTTTTCCAGCACTCTTGGACGGACTTGCCTGCTGTGTCGAGACTAATATCCCCAGTGCATAGTCAAACTCTGAGTATCTGGTTTGATCCAGAAACCACCACTTGATTTGACGGCGGCAACGTTCGGCGTGTCTGCGACGGGGTTTTACGCAGAGGTCCATGACAAGAAGTCGGTGTCGGGCCGTGAGACACTCACCGGGTATGACCTTATAGTTGGCCTCGTGACTGATACGACTTCTCCTGGTAAGTAGATAGTCGATTTGAGTGGCGTTCCGACCGCTCCTGTAGGTAATCAGGTGCTCGATTTTTTTTGAAGAACGTGTTCACGACGGCCAGGTCAGCTGCAGTGCAGGTTCTGAGAGTGGTTTCCCCCTCTGCGTTTCTTCGGCCGTAACCATAGCCGCCGTAGACACGTTCATACTCCCCCTGCACCCCGCCCACATGACCGTTCAGGTCACCACCCAACTCGACATCGTGGGACAACGGTATGCCGCGTAGTACATTTCCGAGCCGATCCCAAAACAACGTCTTATCCGCGTCGCTGCAGCCGACCTGTGGGGCGTAGGCACTTACTAAGTGAGTCACGATCCCCTCAACAAGCAACCTTACTACCATAAGTCGGTCGCATATGCGTCTAACTTCCAAGACGCTGTCGTGAAAATGCTCGGCGAGCACCACTGCCACACCGTTCTCCCCACCAGAAGAGCCTGTATAGATCAGCTTGTAGCCGTGCCCAATATTCCGGCTCCTGTTGGCCTTCCACCGTGTCTCCTGCAGGAACGCCACTGCCGCTTTACGCCTGGCAAGTATAGCCGCAAGTTCTGTGGAGCGTTCCGTAAGCGTGCCAATGTTCCAGTTTGCAAAGCGAATTTTTTTTTTTTTTTTTTTTTATAGAAGAGGGGGCAAACGAGCATGCGGCTCACCTGATGTTAAGTGACTACCGCCGCCCATGATCAACCGCAACACCAGGAGAATTGCGGGTGCGTTGCCGGCCCTTTAGAAAGGAGTAAGCTCTTTTCTTGAAGGTCCCCAGGTCGTATCGGTCCGGAAAAATCGCCGGTGATAAACTATTCCACAGAGAGGTTGTACGTGGAAGAAAACTCCTTGTGAAACGTACAGTGGTGGACCGCCAAGCATCCAGATGGTGTGGATGGTATCGGGACGTTTGCCGTGTCGTGCGTTCACGAAATTTGGCGGCTGGGATTAATCCGAACAATTCCTCAGAGCACTCCCCGTGATAGATGCGATAAAATACGCAAAGAGATGCAACTTCTCTTCGCAACGCCAGTGAATCGAGCCGATCGGAAAGCACTCGGTCGTCGACAATTCGAGCCGCTCTGCGCTGGATGCGGTCAAGTGGAAGGAGCTGGTACTGGGGAGCCCCAGCCCAGAGATGGGAACAGTATTCCATGTGCGGCCGAACCTGCGCCTTGTAAAGTTGCAGGCGGTGTGCCGGCATGAAATACTGTCCCGCTCTGCTGAGCACGCCAAGCTTTTTAGAGGCCAATTTGGCCTTCCCTTCCAAGTGACCACGAAACTGCACGTCACGAATCTTCGTAGTTGGTGCTAACGTCTTTAGCCGGGCTCGCATGGGGCCCGGTAGCCCTCGCATACTTGTCGCAGGGTTAAAGCCATCCCCATGCGCGTCGTTATGCGGCGACGCCTGACGCCCTAGTCCTAAACGTATATCTCTTTCTTTTCCTTTCCATTTTTGAGTGGCTTCGTGCCAATTACCGGGGCGACTGCCGTCTGACCCCCGAACCCCTAGGACGAATCCCAGAGGAGTGGCATCGTCAGAGCCCTTTCCGCTGTTCAGCAGTGCGCCACGTGCAGGCGGGGTTGGCTTGGGCTCCAAGATCTTAGCGGAGCCCCTTACACCCTGTGCGGTCTTGTTTCGTTACATTGTCTTGAAGTTTAAGTACACATTTTCGAATAGAACAGACAATCGGCATCATGAAGATGACTTTATGCTGCTGTTAGAATTGTATCTTTTTGAGGAAACTCCTTTATTTTACATGATATCGTCATAAAATTTGATAAAATAGAGAGATGTTTATATACTGAAATGCACAACAATTTTTCCCACCACCATTTTTTCAAAATATATTTTATTTTAAATATCAATATCGATCAATCCATGTATTCTTTATTTTGTACACCAATAAATGAAATATATATATATATATATATATATATATATATATATATATATATATATATATATATATATATCATTGTGCCCCCGCTTCGCTCGGTGCGGTCATTACGCAAAGTGATGCCTGGAAGAGAGTAGAAAGTCGATGGAATACATGGTTTTAACAATGACTCCGAAACAAGGGCAGCATGTATGTGCATTTTTGCTATTGAAACTTAACAACATATCAGGTTAATGAGCAGGAATACTTTAAGCATTAATGTGAAAAACGTTAAAATTTTATAAATATCTGCAAAATAGGAGTCTAACGTAAGATTTAAAGGAGGTATGCTTTCAAAACTGTCGTTACTGCTAAATACATCGGGGGTAGTATTTAAAGAGTTAAATTATTGTTTACAGCGTCATAACATAGTATTTAAAAAATATTAACTAATACCTAAAAATGTATTACTAAATATAATAATAACACAAAAAACACAAACAAATACAAGCATAGATTACCCACCTACCAGCATTTTAAAGGAAATATTAAAACACAAACTAAAATTAAACATAATACCGGTATTACGTAACCACCATAATAATTGTAAAGTCAAAAACAAACACGCAAGACTAGGCAGTATGGGCATAAATCCCTTTGTTTTAAAAAAACGCAACAAGAATATAGGCATAAATAATTATAGCTTGTATAGTGATTATTAACTCTAGTTGTAATGACAAAAATTATAAAATCACCAATACCCACCAGCATACTTAAAGTTATAAGCAAAAAAAGTTAAAGTTAAAAAAATCATTATGCTCTTAATTCACGTTTCAAGTTTATACCATATTATGACTTTTTTTATATCGAACGTTATACGTGGTAGAGCCAAGCTGCAGCTATATTATAATTGTTGTACGAATGGGTCGGCTCGACTGGGAAAGGATCACGCTCTCACAGGGTACCAGCGTATAATAGCAGCTTAATACTGCTGTGTTTCGTATGGTGAGTGTAGAGATCCGGAGACCCTTTTTACTGGAAACGTGGCATTCCATCTTAGTCCTCAGGGGTGACAACGCATCTGCGTTTTAATTCTTAATCAAGGATAAATTCAAAAAGTCTACGAGCCACAGCATCCACTTACCATCAGGTGGACAATGTGCTCGTTTGTCACCTTTTTCTATAAAAATAATTATGTACAAATATTTGTATGCTTATTGGTGATTACTTATTCAAACTTATAAAGTAGGTAACAAAGTTAACAACTTCAAAAATGCAAGTAATGAACGGTAAAAAGTAAAAACCAAAGTGATGTAAAACAGTGTCCAATTCGTAAAATTTATTTTTCAATTAATTAAATTAAGAAAAATATAATTAATTGAAAAATAAATTTGCTTTTTACTGCCAAGACATAAGTTTGAGCTGGGGAGACAGCAGCTGAAATTGATTCAATATTTAATAACTTTTATGTTGTTATTGATTCGTAAAAGTGATTTTTAAGTATATTGGATTGTACAAGTATTTGCTTTAGGGTGGGACAGGTACAAGCCTGCGTTAGTACGTACGTCGCATAATGAGTGCATGTTTGCATTGATCCATGCCTCTGTGCAACGACCTAAGGTTGCGCTGCCAATGGCGTCGCTACTGCATCTCCTTTCGAGTGTATAATATCGTATTTTATGGATAGTTGCTTTTATTACCTACAGATAGATAGCGTGTACGTTTATCGCGTAATTAGTGTTAACGTGAATCTTGTCTGCTTTTTTAATACAAGGCTCTATCTACTATAGGACTTATTCTGCTTAAATGAATTGACGTCACCGTATCTGCCGTGCCCAACCGATTAGTAAGCTGAAGTGGTCGGATAACCGATGGGGAAGAAAGGTTCTATAGTTGCAGCCTTGTACGGGCAGGCGAGGCAGGTGAAGGGCGTCCCCTACTAGATGGAGTGTCGACCTGGTGAGACATGCAGGAAGTCGAAGTATGCAGGTGGCTCAAAACCGTTCTTTGTGGCATTCCTTGAGAGAGGCTTATTTCCAGCACTGTATTAATGATTTTCCGTGTGTTGGCTGCGTAAGATAATCTGTCCGATTTCGTCCCTTGGGTGTTGCAGTAGGCGACTATTGGTAATTCAGAAATATCTTATTGAGTCCAAAAAATGGCGGTATACCATCCCGCCTATGGCAAACGTAAAATATCTAGACTGACGACGGGCGGCTGCGTCCAAGGTTCGAGATGTTTGGTACTGCGATCGTCAATCCGCTTAAGGCTTATTCTTCGTACAAGAACCGTTGTTGACAAGCTGACGATGAAGAAGAAGAGACCTATGATTCGGCAGTAGCGCTTTTATTGACTTTCTTAACGCGAATAATCCGAAGAAAGAAACCCTCACATGGGCACTTACATTTCTTTTGTGTCCGTAAGAAATGTTTACCAAAGATAATTTTATTTCCAAACAATTTGTATTCCAAGCACCTATATTTATCCAAACACGGTAAGCCGATGTTCTCGAGATGTAACATCAAAAGATCGACTCTTTCCTCTAGCTTATTGTTTTTCGGGACAATTCCGCTGAAATACTTCTTTGAATTATTATCTTGCAAATATTATATACGGTAGTTGAATAGAATACAGGTTTAGCATTACCTTGAGTTATAAATTCAAGAATATGACCCACTGTAAGATGCCTGTTTAAGAATTTATTTTATTTCGTGTCATTTCTTCTTTTCTTTCACTATTATTCAACTTTAATCACATGGGACTGTAAACAATCCCATTGCTAGACATCTTTCTCTCTCATAGTAGGGTAGATTTACCATAATCATCACGCTTTGTACGACATATGCGAGCTACGTATAGATGATGAATTTTCTGTGACCACCGCGCACCGTTAGTTGTATATAAACCGTTTATTATATATAAAAATAAGGTAAAAGTCAAGATGTTTAATATTATTTAGTAAACATTGTTTTATTCTTAGGACTCAAAAGAATTAAGTTTGTCTATTACAAATATAAAAAGGATAATCCAAGAAACATAAAACTACGATCACCCTGTCACTAACGACAGCGATTCTGCCCAGAAATTGCCCGACGGTATTTGCATAACGCATTCACTAACAAGACACGTTCGGCTACAATTGCGTTCGCGAAAGAACCCTACTCAAACAACCCATTTCTATTTCAGCTCGCAAGCTCTTGTTTAATGTTCGGCCCGTACAACCGCGTCGACTAACACTTAACGCTTTTTGCATACCAACGTTTACCTTCCAGTGTCTCTTGTTATTGCCCTACTCTGTATTCAGGTCGTGTTGAGTTGAAGGTCGCCCTGTGGGTCGAAATAACGAATTACATAATTTCATAGATCCTGTTGTTTTCGACCGGCTTTCCACTGTCCAGTTTTATATTAGGTCTTTATTTATGGAAAGTTCGATGATATATCGGCAAGTAAAACTTAATATCGAGTACTTAAATCTTTTATATGTCTAACGACAACAGAGGTACACATCGAAAATGTAAATAAAAATCTGTTAGCTGTAAATGGTTAGACAAACGACCGCATTTAATCCGGGAGTAAAAATGTAGACAAGGAACGAGGACGATTAAATATAAAAACGCGGCGCATTTTACGCCATTAATCCACGTCAGGTTGAATGTATTTATAACAAAGCTAGCACTTAATAAGTCGAGTCACGGTCGACGATCGAACCTGAACAGACCTAGTGAAACGTCTAATCATTGTGTGGGTTGCCGTAATTGAAGTGGAGGATCGTTCCTTTCGTTTTATCTTAATTTATTCATTTCTAACGCAGCGATCGCTAATGCTGCTGTGACCACTTGTCAGTTTCAATAACAAGGTGCACGTAAACGGGTTCGTGCACCTGCTACTGAGATATATTCTTGAATCTATGCAGACAATATAATTCATTTCCTCGATGAAACTGTTATCATATGTGATTTTTTAATTTAGAACCACTGTGTTCATTTACAATTTTTAGTTTCCGTAATCTGGCGAGACAATATCTATTACACCGCTAACAACTTTGCAAGACGCGAGTTAGGCCTTACAGATGACAAAAGTATTTCAATACTTTTCTCATCTTTGAGCCGAGTCACCCCAGTGCCAGCTCGTTCCACTTGATCGCATCCAGCGCATAGCGGTTCGAATCGTCGGTGACCTATCTCTTTCTGATCGGCTTGACTCACTGGCGCGAAAAAATGTTGCATATCTTTGCATATTCTATCGCATGGACCACGGGAAGTGCTCAAAGGAATGGTTTGAATTAATTCCAATCGCTGATTTTTCCCAGTCGCACTTCGCAACAAAACTCGCGATATTATCCATACCATCTAAGGATTATAAGATGTTTTCTTCCTCGCATAACTTCCCTGTGGAATCGACTACCACCAGCGATTTTTCCAGACCAATACGGTACTTAGGGTTTTTCAAGGAAAGAGCCCACTCCTTTTTAAAAGACCGGTGACGCATCTGCAATTCACCTGGTGTTGCGGTTGTTCAAGAGCGGCGGTAGTCACGTAACATAAAATGAGCCGAATGATCGTTTGCCCCCTCTTGTATAAAAAAATCACAATAAAGAACAAAATTAGTCCGCGAGTAACAACATGTATTCTATAATTGATTTTTTTTTAAATTTTTATGATTCAAATCTTCATTTTTATTTGAATTTTATTCGTTTCTAACAACGCCGCTTCTATGTAGTAAAGTCGGATAGTAATTTATAACTACTAAACAAATCTTGCTCTAGTCAGGTTACTAATAGCATCGTAATATCGTCCAAAGCTTTTAGGGGACTGCTTGTTTTTATTGCCCATTCATAATATTTAACTATACAGATTAATAAAATTAAAGTGTCTGATCATAATGTGAAAATAACAGCTTTTTACTAAATACATATGAAAATATATACGGTACATACTTAAGTAATAACAAAACAAAAATTTCCGAAATTTTTGTCTGTCTGTATGTCTGTTTGTTCCGGCTAATCTCCGGAACGGCTTGACCGATTTTGGCGAAACTTGCACTAGCAGATATCTGATGTTACTAGAAGTAACTAAGGCTACTTTTATTTGTTAAGAAAAAAAATTAAGTTTCGCGCAAAAAAAATTTAAACCTAAATAACGTGCGTGCGAATTGTGCGCACAACTAGTATGATATAAAAATTATAATAAGTTTAGTATATTACAGGAGATAAACTGCGAAAATTGGTTTACACAGGCCTCAAGGACTTTGGATAACAAGGGAAGAATGGATGTATGGCCTTGGTCTGGTGATCAAGAGAATTGTGGGAGACAAAATGAAAATTGATATCCAGAGCAATCGTCTTCTGAAACTCACACCGGTGTTGTTTACTGATACCTATGGTTCCAAGGAACTTCCAGATATAAGCAGGGGAAGAAGATGAGATATTACTAAAAATAAATCGGCGTCTGGCGTTGCGTATCATCTGATTGCACCGATTTCTTGCAGCTTTATATAGAGACTAGTTTTGATCACATCGATATTTTCTAAATTTGCCGATAGCCCGATCCCTACGCCTCATCGCAATTCGAACCCCAATCGTCATCCACGGCGCAGGTGGACGCTTGAGCTTCACTTTTTTAATGGGAGTATGTACGTCAAATAGTTTAAGTATAGCTTCATTCAAAGCCCCTACCTTTTCGTCCACAGTGGGTGCAGAAACCACGCTGTTCCAGTTTATTTTGGATGCATTAATACAAAGCTTCTCAACATCCAAACGACCAAAACAACGCAAGTGAACAGTTTTGGCTGGAGGTTTAGGAGGTTTTAGGAGGTAAAAAAGGAAAAATGAGGTCATGATAGGAAAAAGCAGGTGCTACGTGTTGACCGTGGGTGAAGACAAATGAAGGAGCAGAGGTAAGGATTAAGTCAAGCCAGGTCAATATTGTGGTGAGTGGCTTGTAAAGGTAAAATGTTTTGGCCAACCGACTCAACAATTTAAAGAAGCTTAGAGGAACGAGTTGAGTGCGGAGTCAGCAGGTCTGTATTAAAATCGCCCATGATAATGTGATGTGAGTATTCTGACCCCAAGGATTCCGGAATTGTTTCAAGACTGGAGAAGTAATCGACAGAAGGAGTACAGTAAACAGCACCAAGTACCAATTTAGTTCCTTTTACGCAAACTGCAATGAAAAGAAATTCTTCAGATGCAGTATAATGGGGGGAAGAAGAAGCTAGAATTTTATAAGAGAAGTCACAATGAAGATATAAAGCGACACCTCCCCCTCTCCTATCAACTTGATCGCTGCGTATCAAACTGAAGCCAGAGATAGGGTAAGAGGTAGAAGGAAGATGGGGCTTAAACCAAGTCTCCGAAAGCAGGACAGCATAAACATTAGTGTCGGAGAAAGCCTCAGTCAGAGATCACTGTAGTGACTAGGTACGCTATTTATGTGAAAAACATTAAACAAGGAGCGGGGTCGATCGAATTTATGTCGCACAAAACCCCCTAGCGTTTCAGTAATAGAGCAATAACTTTCATTTGATAATGAACAAAACTCGTTGGCAGAAAGAAAAGAATCATCATCGGAACCCATCTATATGTAATAGAGTATATAAATAAATAATAATATAGAAATAAACGAAAATAATAAATAATATGCTATAGTAAAAATTATGTAACGTAAAAAAAAAGTAATAACTTCGATTGCTAAACTTCCATCCTGCAGGGGTCCCGCCAGCTAACACACTCAAAAATCCTCTTTTATTTTACATTATCATTCTTAATCTAATGTGCATCAAATATATATTGCATATAAACGAATATGGATGCCACTCTACATTTAATTGCAGTATTTATCTCCGATGTCAAATCCTCTCAGACTAGGTAAACTAAATAGCTATAATGTTCCAACTCACTTTGCGGACTACACAATTACTTGCTTTATATCAATTAGTTAATAGAATTTTAAAGAAATAATAACATATTATTGTTGTTCAAACTAGTTACAAGTAATGTTCGGGTCGCGTGACCGAAGGGCTTCTTGATGGATTGCGTGCCTCTGATACGATCGTTGGCTGCCGCCGAATTTCATAAGAAATTTATATGAGCGGCTCAAGGCGTTAGTATTAAATTCCCAGTTCGAAATTATCTAATTAGCTTGTACTCGAAAAACGAAGTTGCATCCGTTTATTTAATTAAAAGAACGTTTTGTTTCTGTTATGTTGGTTTTTTATTTATCAATAACAAGGCTGTAACAGTGATTCGAGATTGCAATAATTATACATTAGGTAGATGGTAGGTATTTCAAACAACTTTTGCTAAGGATATAAATTGCGTCCTATATTTAAAACAATACTTCTATCAAAATTAACAAATTCTTATTGAATTTTAATATTACAACGGAATCCATATCAGCTTATTTCTATAAAGTACGTACGAAATTTCAAGTACCTAATTTAAATGTTAGATTGGTAAAGAACGGGCCAGACTAAGGCTAACTGACTGTCAAAAAATCTACTCAAAAACGCTAAACCCAAGTATGTGATGAACTTGCGTTTGAAAGCGTCATTACCATGCTTTAGCCTGATAAGTGTAAGTAAATCTTCCAAGTAATGTTTGCCAACTGGCGCATTCTTGGACTTAAAAAGGATGATGATTTGATATTGTATCAAAAAGTTCGATACAAATAGAATATTTCCAAAACAATGCAGGCGCAAGGTCTCTTAAATGTCAATACCACCTAATTATACAGCGGTTATCGAGTCACGCAGGCTTTTGTATCAGATTATTGCCACAATTTGTCTTCTGTCAATGGTGACCATGTCAAACGTTATCTTGCGACCTTGGGTTTGCAAGCCAGCTGAGCAAAAATGGTTAGTTGATGGAATGTAAAATATTTTAGTACTTACATTAATTATTATTTTGGTTTGTTTATTGACTCTTCTTGTTAACTTACTGTTCATATAAATTCATATAATCACTAACCATAATGTGAATTTATTTTAAAAGGAATTATGACGATAATTAATCGTTTGTGAACCTTTATTTTGGTTTTTATATAATATGTATTTAAATTTAGCGATATATTTTATTTGTATTGAATGTAAACGTTTCGTGCAGCGTTTTTTTTTCTTCATATTGGGAAACAGTCAGATGTAGGTCAAAATTGTGACAGTAAAATCTTAAATGGACTTATCTGCGAGTACAATCGTTTTCGGCTGGCCACGATCTGAATTTGCTGTTTCTACGTAGATCTAAATTATAGCGCGTCATGAAGCCAACGACGCTCGATGGGCCCAAAAGAGCTATTGCAAGTCGCGGTGCATCTCCCGTTTCGCACGCCCGCCTCACATTGTTATTAAGTTCAGAGGTCGTTTTGTTTATGAGCCGACGCTTTCGAAAGGTAACACAGAAAAGAGACAGCGAAAACATTACTACAGCAACGCCGATGACACGGCATTGATCACAAACGTTTTGTTCTTAACACACGATGTTTTATAGCAATTGTAGATTGTTTAAGAACTAAGGAATTTATTGCGGTTTGATTATATCAGTAAATGTCAACAAAATATTTTTATTTGCTCATTGGATTTTTTTTACCATTGCTTAAAACACAAAACTATTTTTTGATTATTTATATCTAATATTTTTTATACTTACTTTTATTCGGCATTATAAAAATTAAAGCGTTTTGAATTTTTTTTAATTTACTACAAAAATGTTACAGATATATAAATATAACTATCACTATACCATAGACCAGCCCATCGTTTCTCAAACTTGGAGTTGAGAAACGAGGTTTAAATCATGGGGTCGAGTCTCTATGAAAATTAGGTTAAAAATATAAAAAAAATATTTTTAACTTTTAAGTTTTAGTCGAGTGTTACGTACTTTTTATACGTAACAAATACGATGTGTAAGTAATAAGTGCAATGGACTGGTTGTGTACATCAATATTTCTCAGCTTTACCTACAACTAGCCATTGATTTTTATAATGAAGCCTTAAATAATATCAATGAATTTAACTTAAATCTTTAATGCAATAATTATTATTTAATATAATTTGTAATAGACTAATGTAATAGCTGCAGCGCTGAATGGGTCAGCTTGATCGAGGTTGGATCACTCTCTTACAGAAGATCAGATTTTTTTTTTTAATTACAGATTTTTACTGGTAACGGGGCATTGTATTTTAGTCCTCGAAGAGGAAACGCAATCGAGTATAAATTAAAGTACCTTTAGCCCTACACTTACCAATGGTGCATTGTGTGCACGTTTGTGATATTCTATCAAAAACAATGTTACATGACCTTAATAGTTAAACATGTAATAAATAATATAATTTTAGTCATAAATAAATTAAAGATAAAATTAGAAAAAAATAAGTTTAAATTTTTTCTTATAAACGTAAGATTAAACTTGTCACACGTAGGATTTATTTATTATTACAAATGTATACCAGGGCACTTGTGATTGTCTGTTGTTTCTACGATCCATTTGCAAGAGTTTAGTCACGGCGACCCGAGTGTACAAAACGTAATGTTACGGTGACATGTCGGTTGCCGGCACGACAATTCACTTTCAACAGCGATCGTGCTCCCCGCTGCCTACGTTTATAAAATGTTTGCGAGAGTCTATGTCTTATCTGATCCGTGGTGACCATTGTGAGACAGATAATTATTATTGTTGTAATTTACTTTTTGTTTTGCGTAATCCGGTGTAGCCGACCAGTTGATAATTCGCGCCGCCACAAATTATTCGGTTGGCTCATGATAGCGCTTGCGTTATTGTCATTGCCACTTCGTGCGTGTTTGATTAAATTTTCTAGTTGAGCTGTTTTGCTGGGTAAATGAAATGTTAATGATTTATCGCAATTATTAAGCAATATCAAAATAATGCCTAATTCAATGTAGTAAATTTATACACTAGCCTTATTTCTATTTATGTAATTAGTCTGTAGTGAATGTTAGAATACAAAGTTTTGTATGTTACAATATACAACTCTAGTTTTCATTTTCAAATTTTCGTTCGTTCGTCGTTTTATGAAGCACCCTACGGTTTTCTATCTATTATCATAGTAAAAACTAGTGATGGAACGAATACTACTTTTACGAATAGGAATAAGAATACGAATATCAAACATATTATTCGGCGAATACGAATACGAATACGAAGATAACCTTACCGTGGTAATAAATAACTAATTCATTTGATGATTTTCTATTGTTATAATAATTAGAATTTACAATAACTAAATTTTTTAATTAAAAGGCATTAAATTTGAAATATTTTGAAATAAAATTTTTCTTTTATTATGTAGATAACAATGAGTACGTATATATATTCTGATATTATTGCGTACAAAAATGTTGGTTTTTAAATATTCTTGATTAGTATTCGCCGAATATGAATATTCGGTAAATGTCTACTATTTGGCGAATACGAATATTCGTATTTGTATTCGTTGCATCACTAGTAAAAACAGAATAGTAGGCTGTCTTCTAGGAAATGTACCGAACGTCGCTAATATATGTGCGTGCCTGGCACGTGACAGTACGGACTCGTGTACGCATGAGCCACAGCACGCACACAACGACACTTGCTAAGTCGGTAAAATCGGGCCGAAACGGTGATTTGTTTGAGACTTGTTGACTTTTAATAAAATTTTGCTAACAGTCTTTTTTCGTTCTATTTCTCTTTTTGTAAAATAAATCAATATATTATGTGAATGTTTAAGTAAATAAGTTTTTATTAATAGGTTATAATATTATACTACACTCTACTACATACTATATCTACACTCGTACAAATACAGATACTCTAAAATTGTCGGTATATCGGCATCGGCGATATTTTTATGGCCGATTCAGCGATAATTTTCACATTTCGCGCTTCAAATATGTAAATATTCAAGTATGTAAACGCGGGTGTTGTCTCACCTATTTCGTTGCAAACGAAACTCTCTATATGTTGTGTTTTTACTATGCTATTACTGTAAATTTACAACATAAACACGCACATGGACTCGCCCGCACACGCACAAGCACTTACACACATGCACGCAAGGACGTCGCTCCCACACGCACCCGCACATGGCTGGATTCTAAACATATGCTTCGGAATTAATATAGATCAATAATGCCTTTTTATAGGTTAAGGGTAACATACGAGCACACAGTTCACCTAATGGTAAGTAGATGCTGTGGCCCATAGACATCTTTATTTATCCTCAATTAAGTATCAAAATGTAGATGCGTTGTGTCACCCCTGAGGACTAAGATGCAACGAAACGATGATACACAGCTGCCTCAAGCTGCTATTTTACGCTGGTATTCTGTGAGAGTGCGATCCTACCCTCATCGAGTCTACCGTGCTACAACTAATATAGCTGCATTCGAGATACTGTAAGCTGGCTCTGCGTAGATTAGACCGAAAATAATATTTAAAATCGTTGAAGGTAGTCTTTGTTAACATCGGGCTCTGTCATCATCATCATCATTACAGCCCTTCACAAGTCCACTTCTGAACATAGGCCTCCCCCAAGTAACGCCACAAAGCACGGTCCTGAGCCACCTGCATCCATCGATTTCCTGCATGTCTTACCAGGTCGTCACTCCATCTAGTGGGGGGCTCTGTAAATCGTCCGAAATATCATTAATTAAAAAAGTTAAAATTAAATGCGAAAAAAGGGAATAATAAAGAGAAATCAATATTCTTCTTAATTTTTTATTTGTATAATGAATGCGCGACATTTTGATTTTTGTGGGAACGAATTATGTCAAGTAACGCTATGCAATATTACACTTGACTTGTGAACAACCTTTACCAAAGTGGTCAAAGTAATTGGCATTCAAATCGTTCCTGGTTCGAACGTTTACATGTAAAATCAATATTGTTGATTTCGGATTTGTTTGCGGTCCATACTTACTGGCTTACCGCATTAGTGGTGATATATATGCAACGATGGGTTTAGCCAAGAGAATTTTCGGGAACAGTTGTCACTTTTGTTTGTGTGGGAAATGCAATTGATAGCTTTAAACAAATTATTTCGAATAGATTTTTGACATAAGCGGTATGAATAACATAATCTAAAAGATGTCGATGGCTCTGCATCTGTATACAACTCAATAATTATAAAAAAGAAAAAGTAATTCAAAAATATTTCTCCATGAGGTAAGATATTGGGGATTTTCACAATTTTAGCTTGATAAACTGCGATAATGGTATTGGTTAATATCTAATACAAAATATTGTTACGCCGCGCTCAAATCAGCGCCATCTAGTGTCAGGAACGAGAGCGAGGGGGGCTTTGCAGAGAATGACATCGCGGATCTCTCGACCGACAGCGCCGCCCGAAGAACTAAGTTTCTAGAAAATCTATACTCGATTTCTCGGTACCTTGCGCGTGTTTACTTGAACATTCCGGATGTTTTGCTGATTTGAATAAATAGGTGTCGCAAGATGCGATCGAGACAGAGTTGAACTCAGCGACACAAGCGACGCTTCGGAGCGAAATTAAGTGAATTAGTGTGTTTAATTATTAGTGTTTTTTAACTTTAATTTGTATAAAGTAAATTAAAGTGTTAATTTAGGTAATTTTATCGGCAATTTTTATTGTCACGAACCTCAAGCTCGTAACAATTGGTGTCAGAAGTGGGATAAAATAATGCCGATTTTACCTAAGGAGGAAACGGAGGGTGTCCGTACCCGAAGTCAACGCCAGCAGGAGACGGACCAGAGGAGATTTGGTGGTGCAACGCCGCAGATGTCTGAGGGCCAGCCGCCGGCCACGGAAGCCGGTCCGTCAGCAGCTTCTACGTCTGTGGCACCTGACTTAGGTGCTCTGATGGTGATGCTGCAGGAACAGGCCCGTCGGTTGGAAGAGCAGCTGCGGGGCGGACAAGAGGAACAGGTCCGTCGTTTGGAAGAGCAGCTGCGGGGCGGACAAGAGGAACAGGCCCGTCGGTTGGAAGAGCAGATGCTCCTCATGAAGGACCTTCACGCTACCTTCGGGAAGGAGATAAAGGAGGTGAAGGATAGGGTTGCTCTGCATGACAACCGCCTGTCGGAAGCTGAAACCCAAATCGCGAAAGCTGAAAACCGAATCGAGAAAACTGAAACCCGAATCGACCAAGTAAACTATCGGGTTGACAACGTAATGGCTGACATGAAGAAATCACTGGACGAACTCAAACTTGGAGATGGAGCTACAGCTCCCGTAGTAGCTACAACACCTTCGCTACGTGGGTTCAAGGTGCCACCGTTCGACGGTACCTCTTCCTGGTCAGCCTACAAAATCCAGTTCGAGGCTGTTATGAAGGCGAACGGCTGGAATAAAAGTCAGGCCATGACTGCTCTCACACTAGGCCTGCGCGACCAGGCCTTAACAGTTCTGGAAGCTCTCGGTAAGGAAGTGACTTATGAGCAACTCCTTGAGGCATTGGAGGCGAGATATGGCGATGCTCACCTGGAACACGTCTTTCGTGCGCAGCTTAAAGATCGTGTGCAGCGCATCAACGAAAACCTGCAGCAGTGGGCTCTAGAAGTGGAGAAGCTGGTGCGAAAAGCATACCGGTCTGTATCTGCGCTCATTGAAGGGAACCTGGTGCAGACATTCATCGACGGCATCCGCGACCTGGAAGTCAGAGCTGCTGTGAGGCTCGGGCACCACGAGACGCTTAAGGACGCCTTGGCCCATGCACTGGAAGTGGAAGCCGTGCGGCAGGATCACCGTTCCCATCGCGTCAGGGAGGTTGCAGCAGCTACAGTTCGCGACCGCAACAGAGGATACAGCCCTAGGTGCTATGGCTGTGGGGAAAAGGGCCATCTTCGATCTAGCTGCCCTAAGCGAACCGTGGAAAGGAGAGTTGATCGATCTCGAGAGGGTAGTGCAGCTAACGGCACCGCCTGGCGGCGACAGGATCATCGTTCACCTCACGCTAGGGAGGTTACAGCAGTTACGGTTCGCGACTACAATGAAAGATACAGCCCTAGGTGCTATGGCTGTGGGGAAAGGGGCCATCTTCGGTCCAGCTGCCCTAAGCACAACCTAGGAAGGGAGGGTGAACGGTCTCAGAAAGGAAGTGCGGCTAACAGCACCGCCCAGCAGCAGCAGGAATACGACTTTCCTATTAGACACTGCAGCGGGGAATCTCACGGCAACGCAGATGCATTGTCAAGAAGACCTTTTCCTGAAGATTGCAACCATTGTAGTAGGCAAGAGAGTAAGGAAGTGGTATCCGTGAGGATGCTCAGGACAGACCACCTTAGCAACGGGTGGAAGGACAGCCTACGTCATGCACAGCAGGAAGATCCAGACATCAAGCCGATTCTGGGATGGATGGAGGCCCGTGCTACCAAGCGTAAGTGGAGGGACGTCTCAGCGATGAGTTCAACCACGAAAAGCTATTGGGCCCAATGGGACAGCTTGCTGCTTCGGGATGGAGTCCTGTGCCGTAAATGGGACAATGGTCGAGGAGACAGCTGTCGTTTACAAATGGTTGTCCCTAAAGCTAAAGTGCCGAATGTTTTACAGCTGTGCCATAATGGTCGTTCAAGAGTCCATCTGGGAGTTAAACGAACTCTACTGAAGGTCCGAGAACAGTTTTACTGGGTCCATTATCGTGACGATGTGGAGGATTGGTGTCGTACATGTACAAGTTGTGCGGCTGCGAGGGGACCTCGGACACGAAGTAGAGGAGCATCGAAATTGTACAATGTTGGTGCACCACGGGATAGGACATCCCTTGACATTGCGGAGCCGTTACAGAAAGGCGCAAGAGGGCCTCCTAAGATCGTCCATGTGGATCGCTTGGCACGTTATTATGGGGCCGATAATGCTCGGGACGAGCATGTCTTAGGAGGGGGCAGTGTTACGCCGCGCTCAAATCAGCGCCATCTAGTGTCAGGAACGAGAGCGAGGGGGGCTTTGCAGAGAATGACATCGCGGATCTCTCGACCGACAGCGCCGCCCGAAGAACTAAGTTTCTAGAAAATCTATACTCGATTTCTCGGTACCTTGCGCGTGTTTACTTGAACATTCCGGATGTTTTGCTGATTTGAATAAATAGGTGTCGCAAGATGCGATCAAGACAGAGTTGAACTCAGCGACACAAGCGACGCTTCGGAGCGAAATTAAGTGAATTAGTGTGTTTAATTATTAGTGTTTTTTAACTTTAATTTGTATAAAGTAAATTAAAGTGTTAATTTAGGTAATTTTATCGGCAATTTTTATTGTCACGAACCTCAAGCTCGTAACAATATAATATAGATTAATGTTTGTAGTTAGGGCTGGCACCAGATCCGTTAGCGTAATATGTGCACATCTTGAGCAAGTCACTACGCGAGCAACTTCGGATTTTGGCAAACATGATGCATATTGCTTATTTTATATAATGTTTTATTATAAATTATAAAAATGGGAATATTTTTTAAATATATGATACATAGGATAACTTAAAACATTGAAACTAAACTACCACTACTAATATCTTACAAATTGTTTTTTTAAATAAAGCAACAGATATCGCGCGACCTTTAAGCTGAAATCCTCTCTAACGATATGGTTAATTTTATCATGTCAGAATTTAGTGAGGAATTAGTGACGATTTGTGACTTAAGATAAACATTTTTGGATTAATAGTTTAGGAGATATAGTCCCTTTTTAGGAGAATTCTAGCCTGAAGTCAAGATAGCAGCCTTCCCTCGAAAACACTGTTCTTGTCTGCGACTGAGATCCATCCGGATATTGAATGTCAAATAGGATAAAATATTTTCGTATGCCGTCGTTACTTGTGTACTAGTGAAATTGTTTTAGTTTTAATTCATGATTATTACCTACTCAGTTTAGGAAAATGACACTGGAAAACCTGCATGAGGAATGAAATTAATTCTTGAAAATAGGATTTTCGTTTTCCGCAGTAAAACAGCGTTGCGTATATTTCAGTGCTCCTGAAATTAAAAATGATGGAAATTTGGGCCCAGCAGTGGGACGATTATAAATTATCGCGAATTCTGTCGTTTTCCTTGACGTTTAGAAATTAAAAATATTTAAAATAAGAATTAATGGACTTCTTTCACCTACTTTTAAGACGATCCGTCACTCTCGAGATGGGTGGTTTCTCTGTTACGTGTCAAGCAGACTAGTTTTACGATCGTGGAATATACAAAATTAAATAAAAAAAAAAACATCGTGTTTTATTCTTAATGTTCCAACTGTACAATAAATATGTATCTGTAAATACTTTTATGTATAACAATTTTATGTATAACTTAGCAGTTTCGTTATTTTATTGCCCTGAAACACATTTTCATCATTATAGCTATCATAATCATTATCATCACTTTTCACTCGAAATCCTTTATTCCTCTGCATTTGTCGGTTCTTCCAACTATATTATGGTTTTTATATATTTTTTTTTCGTTTATAAGCTTAGTGCCTGGACCAGTGATCCACTCGATGGTTGGTGTTGATGTTACAACGACGACGACGCCTGACGACTCTTCCGATAACAATGTGAAAGCTCCCACATTGTAATCGTGTAGAAAGACAGATGCTGTTAAATAATTATATTTTATTGCTACCGTACTACGAACGACGAAATAAATAATTTGGTATGAATCCGTGGTATGTTGACAAAAAGGGGGTTGTGGTCTAGCGAAACGTCTAGCTAGCCAATTGTGGAACGGGAAGGGAGACTTTGCGCCTCAATACTGACAAGATCGGTTCAAACCACCGAAACTGAGCTTACCAATAAGACTTGGAGAGACAGTTTCCTGAAAGAGTTCTTCATTCGGCTGATCAGATCGGCTGCCTTCAAATGCCTTTACGGAAAACAGGAATTGCTTTCCCATTTTTCTCTAAATTCTAGCCCTATATGTCATTGACATTCACCATTAAGACCTATACCATCCCTGTCGACCGATCATGGTGAAAGCCATGATTTATATCGCAGAGGAGGTCAATATGTTCTGCGTTTGCAGCGGTATAATCTTGCAATGGCATAATCTTACGTAATGTGAAGGTGACTGAGATTGGGCGATAATTGTTAGGGTCGTCGGTGTTTGTCAAAAGTTGATAGTTATGTAAGTCAAATACTCGCGATTTTGAGCTGGGGCGTATTCGGCAATAAACCAAGGGGCGCGCTTATCCACCGATGTATGCGATAGCATAGGGGATTAAACAATTAATCTTTTGATGAAAACATCGGTTATAATCTGTTGATTTATACCCAAGTGGAAGGTATTTAGAACACTTGCCCGAGATTCTTGGGTTTAATTAATACTTTATTTATCAACAAAGCTTGATAACCTGAAATCAGTTTGTATAGTATGTATTTGGTGTGCGTAACGGCCAACTTCAGCCAACGTATTGTATTTACTTGATATAATGTTTTTTCTACCTTTCGTACAAGTATTATCTACGTTGGTTTCAAAATGCATATTAAAATACATTTTCTACAAATACAGTATTATAAGAATTTCCTAGCTTACATTTCCGGCTGCGTCGTTTAGATGGAATATTACGAATAGGTGAAAAAGCAGGTAAGACATTTGAAAATTCCGATGTAACTTGTAATGACTTCTACTAAATCGATCTGGAGTGTAGATTAGTTCAAGAAAGAAAAAATAGAAAAAACAACACATCCGAGAAAAGGGCAAGTAAAACTCAGCGAGCTATTTATCTTAAACTTATCGGAATACCGCCAGTGTCTTCCTTTTTCTCGTCCGCATATACTTTGAAATGGAAGCTTTTTATTTTTATTTCGTAAACAATGATTACCGCGTTTTATGGCGCGCATCGTGCGAAAGGGATACGATGATTGTTTCGCAAGGAACGAGGTGAAACTATCAATTTACGAGACGCGCGAGGTAAACGAGTCGATCCCGTTTAAAAGGCGAATCGGAGCTTCTTTTGGAACTCGAGTTACTCTCTGAGAACGATCCCTTGAGAACGATTTCTAGCTGATATGTGATCTGACACTTGCTAAACGGGTAACAAGCTAAACAGAGCGCGTGATTTATGCATTTATCAATGTTTCGGCCTATAGTCTGATTACCTGGCTACAATGAATGAATGTTGTCCTGAGTTTAAAATCCTATTTGTAATTCACTGCTTCCTAAACTGCGTCTTTTTAATGTAAGTAAATGTGACAAAAGAGCTGACGGTCACCTTGAAATATGTGATTTACTTATCAGTGCATTTTCTTCGTTTATTTTGATTTAAACACGCAGTTGGAAATTTTTAGTAGGTGCCATGACTTATGGGTGTAAGTTTTTTTTTTATAGGAGAGGGTGACAAACGAGCACGCAATCCACCTGATGGTAAGTGGTTGCTGCGGCCCATAGACATCTACCCCGATTACAAATCAAAATGCGGTTGCGTTGTCACCCCTGAGGACTAAGATGGAATGTCTCGTTTCCAGTAAAAAGGGTCTCCTGTTCTCTACACTCACCATACGAAGTACAGCGGCATTAATTTAAGTGGGTGCAGTCGAAAACTTATGAAGAAACTGAATTTCTGCTGTACCGCATTTCATAATTCACTTCTATGTACAATATAATTTAACAAAATGATTTTTCATAAACACACACACGCGCGCACACACACACACACACACACACACACACACACACACACACACACACACACACACACACATACACACACACACATACACACACACATACACACACACATACACACACACACTCACACATGCGCGCGCGCTCTTACGCACGCATGCACACATACACACTTTTGTAATTTTTGTAAATTTTGGTTGTTAAAGTCGAGTAATTTGTTTTTGTTATTTTTGGTTTTTTAAATTAAAAAATGTATGTTTAGATAAGGAAGAGCGGGATTTCCAAACACAGGCATTACTTGCTTAAATGGAGATCCCAGTCAACTATGTCATTCATTTAATTTTTGTGAAGAAAAATAAATTATTTTTTTATTTTTTTTTTATTTTTATTAAGCTGCTATTTTACGCTGGTATTCTGTGAGAGCGTGGTCCTTCCCCGGTCGATTCGACCCATTCGTGATACAACTATACGACTAATATAACTGCAGCACGGCTCTACAACGTGTTACTATAATACACTTTAATAAAATAATTACATTTTCAACAAATATAAAGACTAAAATTTTAAAATCTTTTTCACTATAAAAACACGTTATCATCAACTTTACTAAATCACCACGGCCCCGTAATTGATTGGAGCCAGTTCCATTGTTTCGCGCAGGAAGGTTCGAGTAATGCGGTATTGGTAACTGCACACCTTCAATGGAAGGATTATCGGAATCAACGACTGTTGGTAACAGTTTATGTTCACCGGCGTTCTAGATTCTAATGCTGCCTGTTATTCACATCCTTGCATGATAGTAGTACATGTTTTCCATATAATTGCAATTCACTGTTTTAGGGTTTAGACTTGTATTCGTTTATGTACAGCGGTGACTGCATGGTTTAGTGAGTCAAATCACCTAATTCCCAAGTCGCTTGTCCTGGGCACGAATTCTAGCCGGAAGAAAACATATGAAAAAGCATAAGTTGTTGGCTATTTAATTTACTTATCATTATTATCACATTATAATATATTATTGCTACAAACAATTTTTTAATTTAACATTGGATGAATAATACTTATTTATTACCAACCTTTCGAGTACTTTGCAGCACCTATGTCACGGAGCCATGCTGCAGTTATATTAGTAGTATAGTTGTAGCACGACTGAGTCGGCTCGACCGGGGAAGTACCACGCTCTCACAGAATACCAGAGTCAAATAGTAGTTTAATGCTGCTGTGTTTCGTATGGTGAGTGTAGAGAACCGGATACCCTTTTTACTGGAAACGAGGCATACATTCTTAGTCCTCACGAGTGACAGTACATCTACAACTTGATTCGTAATCGACGATAGATGTAGATGTCTACGGGCCACAGCAATCACTAAACATCAGGTGGACTGTGTGCTCGTTTGTCATCCTATTCCTATCCTATAAAAAAAGACGTTAAAACGACAAAGAGGTTTTATTGTCATCATCCTCAAGGTGATATATATATATATATATATATATATATATATATATATATATATATATATATATATATATATATAATCGGGATCTCGGAAACGGGTGGACGTATAGGACATGTGTTGATTATCATATTTATATCACTGCGTCTTAAACTCTATGCTTTCCTCTACTCCTCTAACTTTAAGCTCTCTCGAATGCGTAGGTGTTCAAATAAAATCGGTCAGGAGAGCTTTATCCATCACGCCTTCTGTAATGCAATATGATATGTGTGTAATGTAGTAGATAATTTCGGTTTTATTATTAAAATTCGACTAAATTGTGAGCGATGTCTGTAAATCACGGATATTGCCAGATGTTTTACTAAACGTAACAATAAATTTGCATTGGCAAACAGAGGCCGCGCTGGTGAAGCACGTTCGACAAATAGAATAAATTCGTAAGCTCCTAGTCCATAGCCCACCGCCTTCATAGCACCCCCGCTACAAATATAATTTACTTCTATTTATGTGTTAAGCAATTTACGTTTTTCTCTCATTAGAGACTAATCTTGTTTATATAATTTTTTAGTAATTGTGTGTATGTGTGATTTTCTATATGTTAAAATAAATAATACTTAATCGTTGAAGCTTACTACAAAAGTCATTTTTGAAAATAAGAAAAAAATAACTAATCAGAAGTAAGCAGTACACAACCGAAATGAACTACACAGACTTGAATAAACATGTTTAGTTAATTTATTATTGTCAAGTTAACAGTTTCATTTTAGGATCAGGCTTCTCCCAAGGCGCTCAGTGGCTATTAAGCTATTAACTGCTAGTCACCACCACTCAGCTACCTTAAACATAAGAAAATATGTTGATTGTTGCGGAGCTTGACGTTCAAAACATTTGACTCACTTGTATTGCAATAGAACGAGCCACAATATAATATTATAATTATAAAAGAACAAAAGTAAATATGGGACTCTTCCGAATGTTAATTACGATCATAGAGTTGTCGCCAATAATCTTTTATTTTGATTTTTCTATACTATAAGTTTATTATATATATATATATATATATATATATATATATATATATATATATATATATCCTATACTATTAAACGAGCAATTCTTGTATATATATAATCGGGATCTCGGAAACGGCTCCAACGATTTTCATAAAATTTAGTGTCCAGGGAGTTTCGGGGATAATAAATCGATCTAGCTATTATTTTTTTTTAGAAAATGTCTTTTTGTCCGTGTTTTTAGGCAATGAAAAACTGCTACAATATCGTTAGATTAAGAAGGTAAATTTTGACAGATGGTTAATGATTATAAATAGCTTAATTGGTATAATGGGCGGTCACAGAATCGTAAAACCCTGGTTCGAGCCCAGACCGACCGACCGACTTTTTTTAATTTTTTTTTCAAGTTCCTTTCTTTTTTGAGGAAATCTATTTTTTCGAGCCCTTTTTTTAATATTTTTTAAAAACACGAAAATTTAAATTAAAATAATTGCACTCATGATTTTTTATTCAAATAACCAGTTTCGTTTTTTCTGTTATGTCGCTAAGATCAAAAAATATTATTTATATTTCATCAGTATGTAATTTGTATCTAAATATAATTTCCAAAACACACGTATTAAAAAAAAACGAGCGAAAAATACCGAGCAAAGCTCGGTCAACCGGGTACTATATATATATATATATATATATATATATATGCTAAGTTTTACAATATGTAGCCAAGTAAGTGGCGTAGAAAGTGTTGCGATCGATGAACTCGAAACAAGTTCTGTGATCAGATCTGTTGAAGTTCAATAAGCTGGGCTTAACATCGATCTTCGATTCGGCGATTACGGACTGCGGCGTTGACGGATGTCGGCTTAACGTGTCTGTCACTCGACAGACGGAGACACCTACCACATTAATCTCTATTCCCTATGAGCAACACGTGGATTTACACATTAACGTAACAGTCATTTGTATGCAAATCATTTAATGAAATCGTGATGCTTCATACGCGGGGTTAAACCTTCGGTGTTAATGCTATTGTTTAGACATCACCGATGCTCTCACCATTCCCTTGAAGCTCTTGATGGTAAAAGTTCTTTATCTTTGTCAGCCCATAGATATCTACTGCTGGAAATGAACCTCTCTTGTAGGGAGGATTAGCCAATAGTTTACAGTAAAGATGTAAAAAATTAATTAGCCCAGATTCACCTAATATAATAAAATGATGTTCACCTAGCTTGAAGATCACATCCCTTCCTCTTTCGAGATGCGTTTTCACCCCGGAGGACTAAGATGGAATTCCTCTTATGCGGTAAAAATGGTCTCAGGTTCTCTACACTCACCATACGAATCACAGCAGCATTGAGCAGCTATTTACGCTGTTATTCTGTGGGAGCTTGGGCCTTTCGTGCTACAACCACACGATAGCTGCAGCATGGCTCTACCACGTAAGGTCCTTTAATACCGGTAGTATGAGGAAGCTAAAGGTCGCTCAGCGAGCTATGGAGAGGGCTATCTCTGCTCTGAGTTTCTTTACTTGATAGTCTCGTACTCGTACAATTATTGTATATTGTTAATTGCATGGTAGTCTTATTTCCAACGGCTTCGACTTTTTCACCGTGAAGTCTTTTTTTAACACTTATATATATAACGACTCGACCGATTGAAGTCCCATTCACACAATTGTGTTTTGTCGAGGTTAATGGCTATGCTTTAATCTGATGGGTGGCGTTGTTAATATTAAGGATTTCTGTAACCAAAATGACTTATATTCACAAAATTTTGACTTAAGTATATTAATTATTGACACTGTAAAACGTACGAAGTAAAACTCATCACTCTACCTACCGGAAAGGGCAAAACGTCTGCCGAGCAAGCTGGTGATCTAATATATAAAAATAACGTTTGCTTGTTCTTATTTTATGCGCTGCCATATCGTTCGTCAGATTGCGGTAAAACTTTGGTACTTGCGCGGAGGTTGTGCAATTGACTTACAGTATGTGGCGCGTGTATTGTTACTATATAAACTCTTCTTAATTCAAAACATTATTATTATTTGTCGTGAAGCGACAATAAAAAAACTAAAGAACCTAACTTAACTACAACGAAACAACCAAAATAAAATAAATTATTTAAAAATTTGAAAAGTTTTACAGTTTCTTTTATAAAAAAAGGTATGAAGGTGATGATGGGCTGTAATGAAGACAGTGATTTACAATATTATTAAAAAAAATAACAAAGATAAAGATACTGCAACGAAGTATACACAGGCTATGCCTATGATAGGTGCACAGCTCCTGCTCTAGGTACACGCAGAATCTGGAGAAAGCACACGCAGCGTCTGGAGAAGGTACACGCAGCGCTTGGAGTAGGCACACGCAATGCCCGGAGTAAGTACACGCAGCACTCGGAGTAGGTACACGCAACGTCTGGAGTAGGCACGCAGCGTTTGAAGTAGCTACACGCGGCGCTTGAAGTAGGCAAACACAACTTCCGGAGTAGACACACACAGCGTCCGGAATAGACACGCAGCGTCTGGAGTAGGTCCACGCAACGTCTGGAGTAGGCACGCAGCGTTTGAAGTAGGTACACGCGGCGCTTGAAGAAGGCAAACACAGCGCACTAGTAGGCGGAGGCGTAGGTGTGGCTAGACGACGACTTAAGGAGCGGGCAGAGGCTTGCAGGATCCCGAGGCAGTGCGGATAAGGCCTCTAGGAGATGCTTCAAGTATCAAAGCTCAAGTCAGACTCCCCCATTCGCCGATTGTTCGGCTTATTTTCCCTTTTTGACGGATCTGGCATAAGAACGGAAAATTATTCTCATTAAATTTGAAATTATTTAAATTAAAAGCAAATTCTTGTAAATGGCCAAGAAGAAAGGAGTATTTTGAAGTAAAAACATCAGGCCGGTAACGATATTTGAATAAAAATTGCCATGACAACCTGATAAACAACGATGTCAAAACATGTCAAATTTTGGTTTTAGGCTCGTAATACAGAAACGGCAAGATTTAAGTGAAAAATGAGATATTATTTATATAGGAAAAAAAAGTAGCGCAACAGCGCGCACGAAACCCGAAATTGCAGAGTTACGGAGAACTAAATAAAAGACCGAAAAAGGTAGACTCCATTGACACCGATTTAAAAAGTGCTGATAGCATGAAAAATACGAAGTGAAAATGATTTGTTATTGTGTTCTTATGAATTAAAATATTACAGGATCCTATGGAAATAAAGGTGATGCAAAATATCAAGTTTTGAGGCGAATGTAAAACATCAAAAACAGAATGGAAAAATAAATTTAAAATAGTGTAAAATGATATGTAAGTATGTATAAGCATAACACTACATATTATTATTATTATGTGGGGTATCTATATAGTTTTCTCATCTGGTTGGGATGTATAAATATATAATTATAAATGAAAATGAAAATGAAAAGATAAATATACATAAATATCAATAAAATAAAATAAATACAAAAATACATAAATAAATAAAAGCCCAACCAGATGGAAGCCCTCGGCAGGGGAGACCAAACGGCCAAGGGTTAGGGGGAAAGGGAAAGAAACCGGCGGACGATGCGGGCAGTATCAAGGAGCACCGCCTTCTGCATTTGAGCCCGGAGCGGTCCGTGACGGAGTCCCAGTCGCCTCAGATGACCAGAGAGGCTAACTGGGATTAGCCCGTTTGCAGAGACGACTACAGGAATAATTTCGGTCGGCAGACCACCCCACATGTCGGTCACCTCGTGAGCCAGGTCCAGATATTTTGATCGCTTATCTGTTTCGGCTTTCACGAGGTTCTCGTCATACGGGATGGTAATATCGACCAAAAATATCCTTGACTGTGCCCGGTCCATCAGCACAATATCAGGCTTATTCGCAAGAATAGTCCTGTCTGTGATGATGGCCCGGTCCCAGTAGAGTCTGGCGCGGTCATTTTCGAGCACGGCTTCCGGCAAGTACTTGTAATACGGCAATTTCCGGTCCACGAGACCGTATTTCAGAGCGAGCTCCTGGTGTAGAATTCTGGCTACTAGGTTGTGCCTGTGCAAGTACTCAGAGTTAGAAAGCGCCGAACAACCGGAGATGACATGCCTAAGTGACTCACCGGGATGGCGACAAGCTCGACAGACGTCGACGGTGCCATCCTTTAGGATGTATCTCCGATAGTTGTTGGTCTTAATAACCTGATCCTGTATTGCACAGACAAAACCCTCGGTTTCCCCGAAGAGGTCACCGAAACGTAGCCAGTTGAGGGAGGCGACTGTATCTACGAAGGGCTCATGAAGAGCCCTGTAGTACCTCCCGTGGAGCTCTTTCTCCTTCCATACGGTCTCCCGATCGGAAATGCTAAGCACTGCTGGGTCCTGCCATTGCTCGTGGGCTAAGGATAGAGGGGTAAGCCCTTTATCACTAGAAATGACGTCATTATAGAATGGATGATCCGATCTCGTCAGGAAGTAATTACGGAGGCTGCACACTTCGCGATTATGCATGGTGAGCGCGCTCAAGAAGCCACGCCCACCATGCTTTCGCGGCAAGTACAGCCTCATTACCGACGATCTCGGATGATGCATCCTGTGGGACGTCATGGTAGTGCGGACTTTTCTATCCAGGGCGTTAAGTTCAGTCTGAGTCCACCTGAGTATGCCAAAGGTATACATGAGGACAGGCATGACCCAGCCGTTATATGCGTGTGTCTTATTCACACCGGACAAAAGGCTGTTAAGCACTTTGGTCAAGCGTGCATAAAACACGTCGCAAACTGACTGTTTCATACCAGCCTCATCGATACCGATGTTCTGTGACATACCCAGGTATCGGCATGTTTCAGCCTCGGAAAGGGTCCTTAAGTTGACGGGCATAGAGAAGTCTATGCCCTCAGAGTTAGCAACCCTCCCCCTTTCAACATGGAGGACCGCACACTTATCCGTTCCCAGCTCCATTCCAATAGAATTGCTAAATTCACAAGTGATGTTTAGCAGTTCCATAAGATGGGAGCGACTGGAGGCGAATAATTTGAGGTCATCCATATAGAAAAGGTGGGTCACTTTTGTACCTCCTTTCCTAAGCTGAAATCCCCTCCCGGAGCCCTCCAGTAAGGTACTGAGAGGGTTCAGAGAGAGGCAGAACCAGATTGGACTCAGACAATCGCCCTGGAAGATACCCCTTCTTATCCTTATGTGGTGCCCGCAGCCATCATCCGCTCGCCCAGATGACAAAGGATCGTACTCCACTGCCCCATACACTGCTCGAGGAAGTCTCTAACTGTACAGTCAATCTTGTACAGCTCGAGGACCCTCTTTAGCCATGTATGGGGCACCGAGTCGAACGCCTTTCTGTAGTCTATCCAGGCGGCAGAGAAGTTCCGACGGTTGCGTTTCACCACTTTGCCTATGACCGCGTCAATGAGGAGTGGTTCCTTGGTTCCACGACCACCGCCCCGACATCCATTTTGAGCGCGTGACATCACCTGGTTTAGCTCCAGGTGCCGAGTGATTCTCGCGCTCAAAATGGATGTCAGTGTCTTATATATGGTGGGTAGACACGTGATGGGGCGGTATTTGCTCGGGTCTGTGGTATCCTGATCTTTAGGAACCAAGTGAGTGATCCCAGTAGTGAAGAGGCTCGGGAGCGACTTCTGGTCGAGAGCCTCTTGAAACTGTCGGGCGAGCACAGCGTGACACACTATGAACCCCTTCAGCCAGTAATGATGCAACCCGTCGAGCCCCGGACATTTCCAGTTCGGGGCCCTACGGACCGCCTCAGCCACGTCTTCCGGCGTTATGGTGATGGGGTCCATAGGCGTAACACTCGCACCCTGGCTCGCCACAACTTCCATCCAAGGGCCCTCGCTGTGGTTTACGGGCTCTGACCACAGGCCACGCCAGAATGCGATAATGTCAGCCTGATCCGGTCCTTGGCCCGCTCCACATACCTTTGGTCGCTCCAATGATTTATAGAGCCTCTTCTGATCACTCTGGAAGAGACGATTCTGGTTGAACCGCCTTGACCTCTCGGTAAATCGTCGAATCCGCTTCCCCCAAGCAGCGATCTTTTGCTTCAGGTCGTCTATGCGCTCCGTTAGTTTCTGCGTGATATCCGGCTGGGACAAACTGATATTTGTCCCAGCAAACGCCATCCTAACGGTGCGCATAATCCTCGGTCTATTATTACCTTACTTTATTATTATTATTATTATTATTATTATTATTATTACCTACTAGTTTTAAATAATAATTTTAATGTGTCAATTTTTATACGATAAAATATAATAATTTATTAATACTACGTGCTTCGTAGTTGCCTACAAATTCAAAGTGACAGAGCCGGTAGAGTTGTTATAATATTGCGAGATAACTCTTGTTCTTTGTGTGCGTAAGAACAATATTACTGGCGTTTTGATAAATAGGAACAACTTGCTCGAGCAACAATGCGGCCCGTAAGGCGATACGCGCGCTATCGACCATTGGATCGATGCTAATGACTGCCTCACCTAAAAGAATGGACTATAATATTTATTATCAGATAACCGGCCGCTACTGGGCAATTCGTGTGTCTCCTGTTATTGTACAAGCCTCGATGCATCGCTTGTGCATTACTCATCTTTTGTTGACTGATATCAATGTATCGTAGCAGCCTTTACTTTTTCTTTTGTAAATTAAAAAAAAGAACATTTAACGTAAAGTTACAGCTTTTATACGTCCAATTGCTGGGCACAAGCCTCGTTTCCTTTCTGAGAGTAGTATGAAGCAATTAATCCACTACGCTGCTTCAGTACGTGTTGGCAGACTTGACATGTACTCGGAATATGTATTCCTGAGACGTGGAAAATTAGCATTAAAATTGTAAAATCGGTGGGTGTCGAACCCAGGTTGTTTACGCACCTACTGTGAAATTACGGCGATTGCATAACCCCCTGAGCTTCCATGGCCATGTTTTTTTTTTTAATTAATCGAGTAGAACGAAGTTTAACGAATTAAATCAAGCATACTAAATATTAAGAATTTTATATAAATATCGATTAGAGTATAAATATTCTGGCATTCAAACTAATCAGTTTGGTCTGCTTTTATGCTATTATAGTTAATGAAACGTTCCGCCCACGAGCTGATAGCCAATTGATCTTAGGCGCGTTAATGGTCGCGTCGAAAGATGTGTGCCCGCATCTACGTTAGTAACGAGAGTCCACATCTTCCTTGATTATAAATTTAAATACGGATATTTTAATAATTACCGCCACATTAATCAGTTAAAGTATGTTCGTTGGTTATCTTTTGGATCACTATTTATGTTTAGTTAGTACCTACCAAAAGTTAACGCATGAGTTGTTAAGAACGTTAACGTAATAAGATATAAACAACGGAATCAACTTTCCTTCTTCATAAGTCTGTAATATTTCTCTGCTGAACCGGCAGAAATGTGTATCTCCTGCAGTTTCCGTGATTGGTGTTCGCAGTACCAGACGTCTCGCTCTATGGACTCTGCTTCCTTTAGCCAGTGTCTCACATCTACATGTTGTCACCTCTGAGGACTAATCTGAGGATAGAATGCCTCGTTTCCAGTAAAAATGGGTCTCTGGATCTCTACACTCACCGTACGAAACATAGTGATATTAAGCTGCTAATTTACGCTGTTATTCTGTGAGGTCTTGGCCCTTCCCCGGTCGAGCGGACCCATTCGTGCTACAACCATAATATAGCTGTAGCCAAGCTCTACCACGTATGAAAATTATTCGATCCAAAAAAACTTATTCTTGCAGTGAAGTTAAATCGAAATCTCTCGTTACCTGCAGTATTAGTTGCATTGAACCTACATCTCTCCTTCACCACCACTTACACCATTACAGCCTATCAAAAGTCACTAAAGGCCTCCCCTATATACTGCCTAACTTGGAGAACATTTGCCATAGTTTTCATGCTTGACAGGCGATGTTAGTAACCGCAGCTTTTAATTTTGAGTTCATATCAAGAAGCTGCTGCTGCCCATCTCATAAAGCATGCGCTTTATCGACTCTTTTACAATATGAGATAATACGGGTAAGAAAATTCTTTTACGTCACCACTATACGTTCATCATTTATTAAACATCACTCTTTAGAACATTAAATTCGTTTTGATTTTACTTTTCGTAATTATACAATTCACAATATTAGATCTTTCATTATCATAATTTCAGTCTTTTACAAGTCCACCGCTGAACATAGGCCTCCGCCAAAGAATACAACTAAACACGGTCCTGAGCCACCTGTGTCTACCAACTTCCTGAAAGTTCTAACAGATCGACGTTTCATTTAGTGGGAGGTCGCTCTAAACTTCTCTTATATAACGAGATTGCCACTTCCTTTTTGAGAACCTTTCTTCTTCGTCGGTTATTCGCGCCATGTAGTTGGCCCATTGTCACTTCAGCTTACTAATCCGTTGTGATATGTCGGTTACTCTGGTTCTACTGTGGATATTATTATATTTATATTTATATATTTTATTAAGTATGATGATATAAATATTCATAATATCATCATCATATTCACAATATCACTTCACTGTTCTTATAACGCGTACAAATTAGATATGTCAGATAAAGCAAGGCGGGTTAATTTGTGCAAATGTTTTTTTTCAGTGACGTGATTACAATATATTACTTCTATCGCTTTTTATGCGACGTCGTATGTTTGATACGAAATCTCCATGATGCATATCTTCTGTCTTGTTTGGCTTAGGTTTACTTTGTATATTATCCGTATTATACTACATATAACAGAAAATGTAAAATATAACGATGGGAATGGTGTTGAATAGAGATAAGCCGTAAAATATAAAAGGGTATGTGTAGGAAGGTGATCTATCTCACAGAAAGACAGCTTTCAGCTTTGAATTAGGTATGCGCACGACTGATGGCCGACACGAATCGATGCGCGTCGTCTACTGGCGACGATATGAACAAAAACATACGTACGGTTGTTTATTTATCACCGTCCACACACTCTATTGTGTGGTCATATAATATTTTAAAAATGAATATCACTCATTATACATTATTTATGGTGTAATGTCATTTTTAACTTTTAGTTAGCACGAACAGCAAAAAGTTATGAGGGCTTTGCTCGAACTTTCTCTGTGTGATGGAATTTTATACAACATTATCCGAAGTAAAACCAGAATGATCGAAATGGAACTCAAAAATACTGTCAAACTAAATTGCCAATGGCAACGATGTAATGAATGACGTCGAGGCCTGCTGAGGATCAGCAGTTTGTTAGATATCGGTTTCCATAATTGATACGATGATGGTAATGACTACGATGGACAACATTTGAGTATACTTAGAAACAATGACTACTAATTTTAAGAAAGAGGTTGTCGTCATAGATTTTTTTAAATATTTCCTTTTGTATGATCAAATGTTCCTTTGGCTATTGAGTCTGTGGACATTTCACAATATGTCAAATTTACATGTCAAGGCAAGGAAGCAGTTATTTTATATTATGTTTATGATACGGCATTAACATCAATGGCGGGTACATCACTCACCTTCGATTTGCCGACGATATAGTCCTTATGGCAGAATCGCTGGAGGAACTTAGCACTATGCTCAATGACCTCAATGGTGTCTCCCAACGGATAGTTCTTAAGATGAACATGGACAAAACAAAGATCATGTTTAATGTCCATGTCACACATATGCCGGTAGTTGTTTGGACACTATGCTCGAAGTTGTTGACGAGTACGTTTACCTGGGACAAATAGTCCGACTAGGTAAGTCCAACTTCGACCGAGAGGTCAATCGACGGATTCAACTTGGCTGGGCAGCGTTCGGGAAATTACGACACATCTTGTCGTCAGGTATACCTCAATCTCTGCAAACTAAAGTGTACAACCAGTGCGTGTTGCCAGTGATGACTTACGGATCAGAGACGTGGTCCTTCACTGCTGGCCGTATGAGGACGCTCAAGGTCGCTCAGCGAGCTATGGAGAGGGCTCTCTTTATCTAATGCAAATATCAAAACCATGGAAGTGATGCAGTTCTATCAACTAGTGTAATTATAAAATTAAAAATACTACGGGTCATAAACGTTACTTTACTGGGCTCGGGCTAGTCAATTTTATTTCACAAAAAAAGCAAATAATATGGCTGACCCTAAAATAAAAAAATAAAATTTTAAAATCTGCTTTTCATCGTCAGAGTTAATAAAATGGAACCTTAGTTAGCGGAAATTTACTATATTTAATGCAATAATAAAAATTATGCAAAATAAAAATTTATTATAATTTTTTGTCGTAAATTAATGCTGTCAATAAATATTAACACATAGAGTATTAATATTGTTACGCGCTAAAATCGATACACTAGCGCCATCTAGTGTCAGGAACGAGAGCGAGGGGAGTTTTGCAGTAAATGACATCACGGATCTCTCGACCGACAGCGCCGCCCGAAGAACTAAGTTTCTAAAAAATCTATACTCGATTTCTCGGTACCTTGCGCGTGTTTACTTGAACATTCCGGATGTTTTGCTGATTTGAATAAATAGGTGGCGTAAGATGCGATCGAGACAGAGTTTAACTCGGCGACACAAGCGAAGCTTCGGAGTGGAATTAAGTGGATTAGTGTGTTTAATTATTAGTGTTTTAACTTTAATTTGTGTAAAGTAAATTAAAGTGTTAATTTAGGTAATTTTATCGGCAATTTTTACTGTCACGAACCTCAAGCTCGTAACAATTGGTGTCAGAAGTGGGATAAAATAATGCCGATTTTACCTAAGGAGGAAACGGAGGGTGTCCGTACCCGAAGTCAACGCCAGCAGGAGACGGACCAGAGGAGATTTGGTGGTGCAACGCCGCAGATGTCTGAGGGCCAGCCGCCGGCCACGGAAGCCGGTCCGTCAGCAGCTTCTACGTCTGTGGCACCTGACTTAGGCGCTCTGATGGTGATACTGCAGGAGCAGGCTCGCCGACAGGAGGAGCAGGCTCGCCGACAGGAGGAGCAGGCTCGCCGACAGGAGGAGCAGGTCCGTCAGTTGAAAGAGCAGCTGCAGAGCGGACAGGAGGAACAGGCCCGCCGATTGGAAGAGCAGCTGCGGGGCGGACAGGAGGAACAGGCCCGCCGACAGGAAGAACAGGCCCGTCGTTTAGAAGAGCAACTCCAACACGATAAGGAAGAGCAGATGCTCCTCATGAAGGACCTTCACGCTATCTTCGGAAAAGAGATACGGGAGGTGAAGGATAAGGTTGCTCAACATGACAACCGCCTGTCGGAGGCCGAAACCCGAATCGACCAAGTAAACAATCGGGTTGACAACGTAATGGCTGACATGAAGAAAACGCTGGACGACCTCAAACTTGGGGATGGAACAACAGCTCCCGTAGTAGCTACAACACCTTCGCTACGTGGATTCAAAGTGCCGCCGTTCGACGGGACCTCTTCCTGGTCGGCCTACAAAATCCAGTTCGAGGCCGTCATGGAGGCGAACGGCTGGAATAAAAGCCAAGCCATGACTGCACTCACCCTAGGCCTGCGCGACCAAGCCTTAACTGTGTTGGAAGCTCTCGGCAAGAAAGTGACCTATGAGCAGCTTCTTGAGGCCTTGGAGGCGAGATATGGTGACGCTCACCTGGAACACGTCTTTCGCGCGCAGCTTAAAGATCGCGTGCAACGCAGCAACGAAAACCTGCAGCAGTGGGCCCTTGAGGTGGAGAAGATGGTTCGTAAAGCATACCAGTCTGTACCTGCGCTCATTGGAGGGAACCTGGTGCAAACATTCATCGACGGCATCCGCGACCTGGAAGTCAGAGCTGCTGTGAGGCTCGGGCACCACGAGACGCTTAAGGACGCCTTGGCCCATGCACTGGAGGTAGAAGCCGTGCGGCAGGATCATCGTCCCCATCGCGTCAGGGAGGTTGCAGCAGCTACAGTTCGCGACCGCAACAAAGGATACAGCCCTAGGTGCTATGGCTGTGGGGAAAAGGGCCATCTTCTATCCAGCTGCCCTAAGCGAACCCTAGAAAGGGAAGGTGAACGATCCCAGGAGGGTATTGCGGCCAACAGCACCGCCCAGCAGCAGCAGGGAAACGAGTGAAAGCCAGAACTGCGGGGCGGGTGCTGGCTGATGTTAAAAGAGCCCCAAGGATCTCGATCTCACAAACCCATGATGGGAACAGTCTAATCATCAAGGGCGAGGTCAACGGAATGCCGTGTAAACTGACCATAGACACTGGAGCCTCTCGTACGGTTGTTAGTTCCCAACTTATAAGTCAGTTCCTTGGGGACTCCGCATACAACCGAGAACGCATTAATTTGGTAACAGCCACCGGTCAGCGTATACCCGTCCGTGGAGAGAAGGAGATGGAGTTGAAGCTTGGCAACGTGATCTACCTGCATAATGTCATCGTGGCTGATATAATGGACGACTGCATCCTAGGCCTAGACTCTATGAGGAATAATTGTTGTGAGATCGACGTTAAGCAAGGTGTTTTGAAATGTGGACAGGAGGAACTTTTTATGGAAGGTGCGTTACCAGGGAACGTGTACAGCATTAAGAAGATTGTTCTTCCGCCGAGATCGGAAACGATTGTTCCGGTTAGACTTCCCCGAAACGCTGGGCAAGCTCACCGTTGTGTACTTGTGGAAAGGTTAAACAATGACCTTCCATGGAAAGTAGCTCGAACCTTGGTCAGGACCACTGACATCTCAGGAGTACATGTGCTGAACCTTTGCGACCGGGACCAGATTATAGAAAAAGGCACATTAATTGGTACTTGTGAGGAAGTGGATTGGTTACGTCGGTGCCAATATATGTCGAGTGGGACCCCCAGCAAGGATGCAGAAACGAGAGTGACCACACTTTTGGAAGACTGTCGCAGTGTTCTGTCCCCGAACGAATTGGTCAAGGCGAAGAAGTTGTTACTCGAGTACGCCGATGTATTCTCATCAAACGATGCTGACATAGGAAAGACTGGTTTAGTTCAACACAAAATAAACACAGGTGAAGAATTGCCTATCCGTCAGCGGCCAAGACGATTGCCGGTAGCACGTGAAAAGGAAGTGGAAACCATGATTGAAGGAATGGTGAAGGATGGTGTTATTGAACCTTCCTCTAGTCCATGGTGTTCGCCAGTGGTGCTGGTGAAAAAGAAGGATGGCAGCATGCGGTTCTGTGTTGATTACCGCCGTCTGAACGACGTTACAAAGAAGGACAGCTATCCCTTGCCAAGAATTGATGACACGCTGGACATGCTTACAGGAGTAAAATGGTTTAGCACGCTGGATCTAAAAAGTGGCTACTGGCAAGTTGAAATTGACCCTAAGGACAAGGAGAAAACTGCGTTCTCGACGGGAAAGGGTCTGTGGCAATTCAAAGTAATGCCGTTTGGGTTGTGCAATGCTCCAGCAACGTTTGAAAGGCTGATGGAACTTGTACTTACCGGGCTAATTGGCGATGCCTGTCTGGTCTACTTGGATGACATCATCATCGTGGGCCGTACGTTTGAGGAACACCTTCAAAACCTGGAACGCGTGCTTATGAAGATTCAGAGTGCCAACCTCAAGTTGAATCCGAAGAAATGTTCACTATTCCAACGGCAAGTTAACTTTTTGGGGTTTGTAGTATCGGAAGAAGGTATCCGCACAGATCCAGAGAAAATCGCCGCTGTCAAGGATTGGCCGGTTCCAAAAGACAAGACGCAGGTTAGAGCATTTTTGGGTTTGTGCTCCTATTACCGGCGATTTGTGAAGAACTTTGCAGATATAGCCAAACCTCTGCATAAGCTAACCGAGGAGAAGCGACATTTCTGCTGGGATGAAAGTTGTAATATCGCATTCCAGGAGCTCAAGGACCGTCTGTGCAAAACACCTATTTTGGGATACCCTGATGCAAGCAAAGAATTTATAGTTGACACAGACGCAAGTGATATAGGACTTGGCGGTGTGTTGTCTCAACGGAATGGCGACCAAGAGGTCGTGATAGCGTACTTCAGCAAGTCGTTGTCAAAACCGGAAAGGAACTATTGTGTCACAAGAGGCGAATTGCTAGCTGTGGTAAAGTCGTTGCAGCATTTTAGCAAATATCTTCTGGGGCGAAAATTTCACTTACGAACTGACCATGCTGCACTAAAATGGCTATTGCAGTTTAAAAATCCAGAAGGACAAGTTGCGAGGTGGATTGAACTACTGCAGGAATACGACTTTGAGATCGAACATCGCAGCGGGAAATCTCATGGCAACGCAGATGCATTATCACGAAGACCTTGTCCTGAAGATTGCAAACATTGTACTAGGCAAGAGAGTAAGGGAGTGGTATCCGTGAGGATGCTCAGGGCAGACCACCTCAGCAACGAGTGGAAGGACAGCTTACAACGTGCACAGCAGGAAGATCCGGACCTCAAGCCGATCCTGGAATGGATGAAGGCCAGTGCTCCCAAGCCCAAGTGGAGCGACGTCTCAGCGATGAGTTCGACCACTAAAAGCTATTGGGCCCAGTGGGATAGCTTGCTGCTTCAGGATGGAGTTCTGTGCCGTAAATGGGAAAATGTTCGGGGAGACAGCTGTCATTTACAAATGGTTGTCCCTAAAGCTAAAGTACCGGATGTTCTACAGCTGTACCATAATGATTATTCGGGAGGCCATCTGGGAGTTAAACGAACTCTACTGAAGATCCGAGAACGGTTTTACTGGGTCCACTGTCGAAACGATGTCGAGGACTGGTGTCGCAAATGTACAAGTTGTGCGGCTGTAAAGGGACCTCAGACTCGTAGTAGAGGTGCATTGAAGTTGTACAATGTTGGTGCACCATGGGAGAGAATAGCCATTGACGTGGCGGGGCCGTTTCCGGAGAGTGAAAGCGGTAACAAGTATTTCATGGTTGTGATGGATTACTTCACTAAGTGGCCAGAAGTTTTCGCCATTCCAAATCAAGAAGCTTCAACAGTTGCAGATAAACTAGTTCATGAAGTCTTCTGTCGTTTTGGAGTACCTTTAGAGATTCACAGCGATCAAGGAAGGAATTTTGAGTCTCAAATATTCCAGGAAACTTGCCGAGTTATGGGTACTCATAAAACAAGAACGACTTCTTATCACCCGCAATCTGATGGAATGGTGGAACGATTTAATCAGACATTGGAGAGGTACCTAGCAAAAGTTGTAGACAATCGGCAACGAGATTGGGACAAGCACATACAACCGTTTTTGTTGTCATATCGAAGTTCTGTTCACGAAAGTACAGCAGTGACACCAGCTTTCGCAAACTTTGGAAGAGAATTACGGCTGCCTGCAGACCTGATCACTGGGATACCACCTGATGCCCCACGCAGTATAACCGATTATGCATATGACTTGCGGAACAAAATGAATGACATTTATGAGCACGTCAGACAATCGGGCCAGCAAATGTCTGAGAAAATGAAAACCCGGTATGACCGCAAAATGAACAATAAGGGGTTCAACGAAGGTTCATTAGTGTGGTTGCACAATCCAGTCTGCAGCAAAGGGAAATCTCCTAAGCTTCAAGCTAAATGGGACGGCCCGTACCGGATTGTAACCAGGATCAATGATGTGACCTACCGGATACAGAGAGGCGTAAGAGGGACTCCTAAGATCGTCCATGTGGATCGCTTGGCGCGTTATCATGGGACCGATAATGCTCGGGACGAGCATGTCTTAGGAGGGGGCAGTGTTACGTGCTAAAATCGATACACTAGCGCCATCTAGTGTCAGGAACGAGAGCGAGGGGAGTTTTGCAGTAAATGACATCACTACACATCTCTCGACCGACAGCGCCGCCCGAAGAACTAAGTTTCTAGAAAATCTATACTCGATTTCTCGGTACCTTGCGCGTGTTTACTTGAACATTCCGGATGTTTTGCTGATTTGAATAAATAGGTGGCGTAAGATGCGATCGAGACAGAGTTTAACTCGGCGACACAAGCGAAGCTTCGGAGTGGAATTAAGTGGATTAGTGTGTTTAATTATTAGTGTTTTAACTTTAATTTGTGTAAAGTAAATTAAAGTGTTAATTTAGGTAATTTTATCGGCAATTTTTATTGTCACGAACCTCAAGCTCGTAACAATATTTTTATTGATGCAATAAATGTAAAATTATCTTCTTAGTACATAATTGCAAATTTTTTTATATTAAACAGTAAAAATAAACATTTATATGTGGAATAGCAAGCGGGAGACGTATTGGGCATTTTATAAATTGATTTGGTAATTTAACAGTTCTGAGTCAGTTGAATGGTGATGCTCCGTTCGTAAGTTCCCTGACGTTATAGCTGGCGACGCTATCTTCACAATTAGCAACGATTGGTCGCGGTAGGGATCTGACGCGCACGATCGCGCTTCCCATAGCCACCTGCGGTTGGCTTCTCTGTCAACTCTACGGCTTTAATTAACTTTTTGTTTCGCATCTCATCTAGCGCAACCATCATAAATCTTTGATGTTTTAAGCAACAGATTTTTAACAAGCCATAGTTATAGTAACAGATTTCACATTAGTTGATTTAAGCTTAAGTTATAGTTAATTAAAAATTACGTTAGTTTTGCCGTTTGGAACAAAGACGTTAAATTAAAATTGGTTAGAATATAATTTGATTTTGCTACTTTTGATAGTATCTCAATACTTAAACGATCTTCCATTTTAATTTATATTAGATTTTTAATGTTAAAAGATCTGCAAAGGGATAATAATTTGAGTACAAAACTTATTTTATTTCTATAGATATGTAAGTTTTGGCAAATTTTCAAGCAGTGTCAAATACCCAATTCAATTTATATGACATGGAAAGCTTTTATTAAATATTATAATAAGATTTAATTAAATTTGGTAAGTACCTACTTCCTTTAGTCGCTTATTCCATTTCTTTTGTTTCTTTAGATAAGGTATATAAGTATAAATTCTCAGCTATACGATATTTTAATGTCCTATTTTCTTAAAAAAACTGTTTGGGGAGTGACAACATGTAGTTTTCATTTCATAACAACGTTCCGATTTATGGAAACCTATTAGCGCAGCTATCTATCTATCTATATATATATATATATATATATATATATATATATATATATATATATATATTTACACGCACTCATTCGCCTTGTTCTACTCTTGACTTATAATAGTTTTCTGTGATAAGATCGCAGAGAGACTAGGATATCATACATATGGGAACAATTACAACATTTCCAGACTCAAAGATCAATAATACGACGAGGATACTCGTATTTATATTGCATTGTGTTTTAACATATGTATTTCCTTTTTTGACTGCCATTGCCATTGGTCAAGTGGTCGTAAACATGATTGCTGATTATAAGGTCCTCGGTTTGAATCCCGGGTCGGACCGAATCAGTTATTGGGTTTTTATAGAATTTCTCAGTAACAGAGTCAAGTGCAATACCCCGAATCCCGGAAAGCACGTAAAGCCGTTGGTTCTGATCTCTCTCCGGTCGTGTCGGATTACCATCCCATTGGACTACGAGAATGAGGGAATAGAGAGTGCTCCTGTGTTTGCACGTACTACACTCGGACACTATACAGTCCTGCGCAGGTGGCTAGTCTCCGTACAGACTGGCCGTCGTAACTGAAATTCGGTCTGGAGGAAGACATTATTATATATTTCTTTGTAAGCAAGAAATTGGACTTTGTTTGAATAAAGAAGTGTTATCGTGCAATGTGCCATAATAATATAGGCACATGAATTGGCACTTCACTATTGACGCAATCGTTGTTATTTCGACGCATTTTTCGCATTACTAGTTGTCACTATCATGCCAGTACCTTAATGTTGTTTGCATAAATAAATATAATTCTTAGCTTTTTATGATAAACCACCTATAATCAGAGTTAACTAAAATATAGAGGTTAAGTATTGAGATGTCAACATTGTACGCCGACTTGTAAAATTTTGAAGTTCGATATAAAGGAAACGTGCGAAAGAAACCAGCGTGTGGGGAACCCACCATGCGACTTATGTTGTAGACCGCATCCAGCATTATCCTTTTACACTCAGATGGAGTGATAATAAGAATACAGCAAATGTTGCTATTAGAACTTGACATGCTTTTTAAAGAAAACTATAACTAAAAGTCAAATTTAATTAAACGTGCACAGCGCGGCTCTAGTTCGCACGATGCATGTTTAATTGGTCTTTGATAACCGGTAGCAGCACTATAAAAGTACCAATTATAGCTTCTTCCATTTATATTGATCGCAGTAATGGCGATTGGGTTTGAAATTTAAACGGCCTGTGTACTGCCGTACCATGTTGTCTCAGTAAGCAAATGGAATAACCATCAGAATGAATGGTTGCACTCAGTACGCTCCGGTCACAGTGTAACGTGAGAAGGATGCGCGGGCTTAATTAGAATAGCCGACGTATGTCTTTTCATTGTTTGATAGATTTACGATATTGGGATACTAAGCTATTTGCATAAATTTCCATAAATATATATTTGCTTTTTAATACAAATTAAAGGCTGCTTAAGGTAAGCTACGCATTATCACTTGATACCGAGAATTTTTAATCTGTAAACATAGTGTATTGTAGTGTAGTTATCATTTGATGCTAATTTAGTAGCCATAACAACGCAGAGTTGTTGATTTATTATTGCTTCGGAAAAATTTATTTTATATTAAAGAACATTCAAGTTTAATTACTGCACTTCGAGTCAAAATGAAAAGAAATTAAAAGCTAAATCGAGTACACGATAACATACTTTGATCGAAGGCGTTTAATTGCTTAAATAAATATTATCCTTGAATGCGTTACTCGCATATATTTTTTAACTCTGATTCGTATCAGAGGAATTGACTGTACCGTTTCATTAGTAATTATTATTATTCTTTGTGTGATACACTTGTAGTGAGTTACATTGAAAAGCATCGTTTGTATGTGAGATTATTTAGATTACTTAGATTAGTTTTATACAGTTGATACTTGCTTGTCCTAATTTGACTTGATGTTAGTTGCTAAATTTACGAGGGTAGATTTTAACTTCCACGTTGTTACGTTTTATGAGCGCCTTGTTAAATAATGCGCGTTCTTTTCTTTCTGTATGATACTGGAAACGTGAACTGGGTTGTTATGAATATTTTATTAGTTGTGTATGCGTGTTCTTTTCTGAATAGACTATGTATTTCTGCACGTTTTATTTTGTATATCTAAATATATTAATTCCTTGTGATATATATGAGTAATGTGTTGTGCTTTCTAACGTTAGCCGTTTTAAATTTATTATTACTTTACTATTTTCCACTAAAATATTTAGTCTCGTGGTTGTCGTAAAAAGTTATCATGGGAATGAACAGAAAGACGTCACTAACTCCTATAAAAAGTAAAATACTATCCCCCATGTATGCCTAAAATATGATAACCACTCTAGAGATAGGGTGCCGCTTTTAGGGTCAGAAACGCCTGGAACAGTGATCGTCGATCCGTCTGTTATACGTGGATTTCATGACAAAGTCATGAGCTGCAGTGGCCTTTTGCGGGCTTATAACACCCTTAACGAGGCTGCACGTTGCCAATCTGGGCATTTTACGTCTGCTGTAAACGAGATGAAATACGGCCATCTATCGAAGCCTTTTTTATGGAATAAGGACGACATACGAACACACAGTTCATCTGATGGTTGGTGTATGCTGAGGCTCAAGGATATCTACATTTATCTACGATTAAGAATCAAAATGCAGATGCATTGTCACTGGTGAGGACTAAGATGGAATGCCTCATTTTCAGTGAAAGGGGTCTCTGGTTCTGCTATTTTGGAAATATTTTTAAACGAAATAGTTTTATCAGTACAGTTATAATCGCAATGGAAAACCATGTTTTTTTATAGGATAGGGTGACAAACGAGCACACAGTCCACCTGATGGTAAGTGGTTGCTGCGGCCCACAGACATCTACATTTATATTCGATTACGAATCAAAATGCAGATGCGTTGTCACCCGTGAGGACTAAGATGGAATGCCTCATTTCCAGTAAAAAGGGTCCCTGTCCATGAAATTAAATTAAAAGGCAATACATCTATTGTCTTTTATTCTAATGATGCCACTCTCTTAAAATTTCGTTCTTTATTGCTGCTAGTGATGCTTAAATACCTTAATTATTTGCCTTAATTTTTTCCAATAATTTTTATTTAAATGAAATTGTAGAAACATGAAGTTAATTAGCAATTTAGGTAATTTGTTTGAGCTGAACGTTCAAACGGCAGTTTCTAAGGAATTCTCGACGTTTATTTTATAATTTCTCTCTGATAATATTATAACCTGCTATATATTGCCTCAGTTTTATTTACTTGTATAGCGAATGTGACTAGGATAACGATATTTTTGATTGAAGTGGTTTCAACTTGGTGTTTGTATAGCTGAAAAAACATCAGAACAAAAATATATGATCTAATTGCAGGCGCCATCTTCACAAATAACAAAGTTTTTACTTGAACCTTTCCGGGAAACAACTTAATCAATTTCATTCAATTTCAGTAGATCAGATTGTAAGAAACTATTTCTTATAAAAATATATTCATTCTCAAACCACATGTCCAGCCTGGGACAATTTTACAAGTTACGTAGTCAAGCTTGCACATTTTAAAAGGGTCTCCAAATTTAAGTGGGTAGAGTCACGCTGCAGCTATATTAGATGTAGCACGAATAGGTCGGCTCGACCGAGATAAGATTATCCGCTAACAGAATACCATCGTAAAACAGTAGTTTAAGACTTTTCTGATTCATCCGGTGAGTGTAGAGAACCAGAGCCCATTTTACTGGACGAGGCATTCCATCTTATTCCTCTGGTGTGACAGCGCGTCTGCATTTTGATTCTTAATCGAGGATAAATGAAGATTTCTATGGACCACAGCATCCACTTACCATCATATGGACTATGTGCTTGTTTGTCATCCTATCCTATAAAAATATATAGCTAAATATAATTTTTGAAGGGAATACTTACGTCAGCAGGTATTGACATGTGGCATGCCACGCGCACGCGATGTACTGCCAGCTGTCTCAGATTTTCCATTTAATTTGCCATTACTCGACACCGCAACACCTGCCACTTTTTTCATCTCGCTCTGGAATTGGCGCGAGTTACGTGCACTTCAATAACATATGCTCCAAAGATAACTTACGAGACCCGTTACCACTTGAGGCGTGTAGTAGTGATACGCCATTTTTGTAACACACGAGCAACTTGAGAATGCAGTACGCATTTTCATACCGCCGTGTTCAGAACCGCCCGCTACCGGTATGTCAGACATAAGGATACAGATAACAATGCCGAAACATTTCTCCGAGACTTGTGCTCGCCTAGTTTTGAACACGGTTTAGCTCGACGAAACAGCTATTCTGAAATTTCAGCAACGCATATGCAAATGTCAGCTCACGACACTGATTGTACGAGTGGCACGGGGAAAATTCATGCATTTACATTAAATTTCAAATAAATTGGATCCCGTCGTTGTAGTTTATATACGAGCGTGTTGTGACACGTGTGTACCGCTCTCGATATTTACGATTTTCGTCTGCTAGGGATTACACGTTTGTCGTTTAAGGCTTTAATTAAGTCGGTAAAACAACAGTCAATAGTTGCACAGAAAATCTTTTAGATGATATAACTAAGGCAGCTGTAGTAAATATCCCTCTTATGAAGCAATCAAAGTCCTATGTTCAGCGGTTTTAAAGGTTATTATGTGTAGAATCGATAATGTTCATACCATATTGTTGTACTGTACTGTATTACTTACTGGATGTATTTAAAGTGTAGAAAATAATACTTTAGATATATAAATTCTTTGGTAACCTATTTTTAGGCCTTTTTGTTTTAAAGTATAAGGTATTATCGACGTTATTGAGTTTGCTGATTAACTGATCGCATGATTGTTTACTACGGTCATTCGATTGCGTCGCTGCCATAACAACTCCGCGTATAATGAATGTAGTATACATTAATTATTGTTTTAGTGCCACTTTTATAGCTCTACTTTTATCGGTTCGTGTAAGATTACCTGTTCTACCTTGTTAACTCTGGGTTTCAATTAACGGTGATGACTAATTCGTTTCAAAATATAACTTTAAGAAATTATAATTTATCTGCGAGTTAAACGAGACAGAACTTCAATGATAATTAATTTTGTGCAATAATAATTTTAGATAATGAAGTTTGAATGGCTTTAAAATGCTTTAATGCATGTATAAATAAGGTAGAGTAATTACACATAAACAATATATGCATTGTTATACGTTCGATATTAACCCATGAATTTATAAAAATCTGAGCTAACCTTGTAAAGTTTAAAGTGCATTCCCATCTATTTTATGTTGTTTCGTTCATAAAACTGCTAGGTATAATATATAAATAGCAAAATGAAAGTTTATACAACTGTTGACGGTAATAGCGGTTTATAATTCATTCGTTTATTACATCAAAAATTAAAATCCCTTACTTAACATACCCCCCCCCCCCCACCATAGATTGTATCACAGCGGGATGTTGCAATAGTTGCCACAGTGTGCCGCAGTATTTACAATTAATGAACGTTAACAAGATATTTGTTATGATTTGTTGCTGATATTAACATTGTTCACAAATAAACCAATAACACTTGGTGTGTTATAACTTATATGTTAAAGACAAATAATAATAGATTTTTACGCTACTTTCAACTAAAAATAGACTGCGCTTTTAGAGGTGCTGGCACATTTTTTTTTTTATATTTTTTTTTTTTTTATAGAATAGGCTGACAATTTACAATTTACACATACAATTTACTTTGCACATTACGTTTCTAAGAGATAACTCGGCACACTTTCTCTATTTACAGAGCAACAATACTGTAACTACTTTTTTGAAGCGAAAGTAGCCTAATGGCAGGGCGCGAATCGCGAACACAAAACGTCGTGGGTTCGAATCCGCAATTTGACTACTGTCGTGAACCACTCCTAACACAAGCATTTCAAGCTTACCAGGAGTGGTTAAAAGGAATATTAGTAATGTTAATTAATAAGATTACTAATATTTATGTAAAAAAATATTAGTAATCTTATTAATATATAATATGCATTGATATATTAAAGTAACTGTGAATCATTTTACCTCAGTTGCTATGATTAGAATCTAGTTTTTGGATTTAATAATTCCATAACATGAAAGGGTAAGTAGATGTCTATGACTTCTTTTCTAATGCTTATCCTATTTGCACGCAAAACTCTACCATCAAAGGTCCCGGTGACTGAATTCTTACAGTATATTCATTTTTCGTACTTAAGTTTCACAGAATGGTGATGGAAAGCAGCACCACTCTTGCGAGAGTTTTGGTCTTGCGTTAAACAACCCACCTACCCTATGCGGTGAGTACTGTGCAAATCTTTATGTTATGTACAATACAATACAATACAATACTCTTTATTGCACACACAATAATACAAAGAACAAACTATAGATAAATTTATGTACAATTAGGTGGCCTTATCGCTAAACAGCGATCTCTTCCAGGCAAACCTTGGTGAAGGAGATCTTTTACACACAAAAATATAGAAGTGTGCATAAATAGTAGATAAAAAACCATGCATAACACATAACATATATATATATATATATATATATATATATATATATATATATATATATATACATATATATATATATATATATATATATATATATATATATAGGTATACATACATAATCATACACACATATACATATTTATACACAAACCCTATCAAGTATAGTAGATATGATAATGAAATATATTAAGTAGAACACATATTTAAATAATAATTTTTAAGCATTTTTTTGAAAGACTCAATGTTTTGGGCTTTTGACACAAAAGGAAGAATTAAAAAATTTTGAATTGTGAGCAGGCATTCGCAAAATAAGTTTATCGGATAGTCTGGAATGATCTTTATCTGCACCCGCAAACTCAAATTTTTCCTTTAAATACTTCGGTGTTTTAGGATCAAATAGTACACAGTACAGTTGAGATAGAATGTGAGTATTCCGACGAAGTCTGATAGGAAGCCACTTTAGCTTAGTACGAAACTCAGAAACATGATCATATTTGCGGAGGCCAAATATGAATCTAATAGCGAAATTCTGAAGACGCTCAAGTTTATTTAATTGATCCTCAGTAAGATTAGAATAGCATACATCAGCATAATCAAGGATAGGGAGTAACAAGGACTGTGCCAGTAAAATTCTAGTAGGAATCGGTAATGAGTTACGCAAACGTCGTAAGGAAGATGATGCCGCGAACATCTTTCTACTGGACTCTTTTTATTATGTAGTTAGATAATGCAATCTGGAAAGGCGTGTGATTTTTTAACAGCCACTCTTAATCCACTGCTGAACAAGCAGTGGATTAAGAGTGGTTGTTAAAAAATCACATTTATAGTAGTTTTGACAAACTATTAGAAATTATGTCAGTGTTATTTCACAACATATTTTTTGTTAATCGCGTAGACAGAGAAAGCTATAGACTAAACACCTCAAGTGAGAAAGGACGATAACGTAGTTTTAGGTTATACAATTATCTTTATGACTTTTAAACATATTTAGATAAAATTTTTAATTGTTCTAAGAACCGAACTGAACAAGACTCACCAATATTAAGCTCACAAAATACTTTTTTCTCACTTAAACCAACTTGTAAACTCCTTAGATCGCTACGAACTGTCAAAGTTGTTTAGCAAAGTGTAGTTTGCTAAACAAAAAAAACCGGCACGGAGAAAGGGACAAACAATGACACCGCTCTGTCTCATTTCTATGCAAGACGCATACGTCTTGCATAGAAATGAGCACAAGTCTATCGTTTTCGTGTGCGAATGCGAAAGAAGGCGTCAATTTGTCTATAGGTTTCTCTGTCTACGGTTAATCGCTACTGTGTCGTCGTATTCATTTTGCAGCCAGGAAAGGACAAATGTCAAAGTTTTAATTCTAAATATTCAAATCTAATGAACCACATAAAATATACGAGTATAAAGTGTTGCTCGAATAACGGTAGGAAAAGGAATGAACGAATGTAAGTTTTTGTTAATACATTTTTTGTTAATCGCGATGTGTTTCTCGGATTAATTTTGCAGCCAGCAAAGGCCAAACGTCAAGAATATAATTCTGAATATTCGGTTCTAATGAACCGCATAATATATAAATGTTTGCTCGAATAACGGTGGGAAAAGGAATGAATGAATGTAAGTTTTTGTTGACCTGTCGCTGTGTTTCCGGCGACGGCGGCCGGTCGCACGGCTGCGTGGAGAATCGTCGTACGCGTCGGACCGGTGCGGTGGGCACCTGATCGTCGGCCTCGTCACGCTCCAATGACTATTAGTGATTGAAAGGCTTTCGAATATGAGCGGTCATTATGAGACCGTAAGGTGCAGTTGCATCAAGCTGCTTTTGCCTATTGTCCTGTTGTCTGCATTCCTTTTCTGGTTGACATTCTTTCTGTGTTTTCATTATAGTGTTTATTCAATACAAAAAGAATAACAGCATAACCTATATAATTCTCACAATCGGGCAAAGTCCCCTCATATCTTAGATGATTTTGGGGCAGGGCATAGTTATAAATATATAAAAATACCTTTTGAACGCATTTTATCGTGTAGGTATATTAACTTATTTTGTATTCCCGACGTTTCGAGAACTTTTCAGCACCTATGGGGGAACTGAGGCGTTCGTCCCCCCGATGTCATAGTTAATCACGGCTGCATCCAGATTAAAATAATTGATTTTTGTTCCGATCTAAGCAGTATGAACTGATATTATCTTGTAATATCTATGAAAAAGCTGGTCGCATACGTCAGGTGGCACGATCTCCAAGTCTTTCCAGTCGTAGTGCTTATGCAGCGGCGATGGCAGTTGCGGCGAAAGCATAAGTGATTCGGGCGGGGATGAAGCCACAAGTTTAGTAAAAACCTATATATATAAAGATGCTTATAATAACATAATCATTCTTCATTATCTACTATGTAACTCACAAATATTCGTAAAATAGTACACCAGGCCGGAAAGCAAAGCATCAACATAGAAAATTGAAGAACGAACATAAGATATTGTGAAGCCGTTCACGTTTAGTACTCATCCCAAAGTGTACACTCTGTGGAGCTGACAAAAAAGTTAAGAGACGCAACAGGTAGCCTCCAATTAGTGGAACGTGGAACCGAGTTGAGTGGTCGACGCGCGGCGCGACACCGAGCTTTGACGGCTGCGACAAAAACTGTGCTCCGTTTCGCTCGCTGCCACTAAGTTAGCAGTTTTTTCGTCGTTAATCCGTCAAGCATATAACTCCGACTCTCTAGACCTCTAAATTGATTTGTTTTATTCGACAACGATGTAACTATTGTGCTCTATGTTGTACTAGATAACTAGTTTATGAAAATCTAAACGATGTTAAATATATTTGAAAATGTATGCTTTTAAAGTTTCACATTTACCTTTAGGTGACAATAGCCTAATGGTTAAATATAAGGACTTCGAAACGCAAAAATCCTGAGTTCGAAACCGACATTTGGCTACTGTTTCGAACCACTCCTAGTCAACCATAGGCTTAGTTGGAGTGGTTGAGAAGTATTGGTATTGTTAAAAAGACACTGCTAGTATTCATTGAAAATACTTTTACCTTAAACATAATATCTACATTATCCTATACCTTTAAACGAGCAATATTTGTATATATAGGGGCAATAAATCGATCTAGCTGGGATTTATTTTTAGAAAATGTTTTTTATCCTTGTTTTCAGGCAATGAAAAACTGGTACAATATAAGAAGGTAAATTTTAACACTGTGTTAATTATCGTAATAGCTCAAGTGGATATAGAGCGGTCGCGAAATCGCTGGTTCGCGTCCTATCTTCGGTCTGACTTTTTTCCTTTTTTTTTCAAGTTCTCTTCTTTTGAGAGAAAATCTATTATTTCGAGTCTTTTTTTAGTATTTTTAATTAAACTAATTGCACTCATGATTTTTTATTCAAATAACCTGTTCAGTTTTTTCTATTATATCAACAAGATCAAAAAATATTATTCATGTATCATCAGTATGTAATTTGTAGCAAAATGTAATTTCAAAAAAAAAACCGAGCAAAACTCGGTCATCCAGGTACTATAATGAAAACATAATAGAAAACTGTAGAAATCAAATTACAAGAATATAAGGACTAAAAACCAAAATACAATACAAAAACTATAAATCAAATCTTCGTGCTCCTTGCTAAATTCTAACGAAGAGCTCAACATTAATTCCCAATTATGACCTTGCTCGTTTTGTCGTATTTATTTAGCTTCGATAAATTATGCCTGGGAAGTTCTTGTAATAAATTATCTCGCATGGACAAAAATGACCTGTAAATTTATAATTAATGTAGGTACTTAATAAATCTGAAAAATGTCTCACATAGATTGTTATGAATGTATGTTATGAATGTAATGAAGTTGTATACTGCTTATGAAATGATATAGTGCAACAAGTATAGGTACGCGCAAACACAGGGGCGCTTTTCCTAAGCTAACTTATGCGTAATGTTTTTTTTTTAACAAATCATCTTTAGGCGTGACTTGAGAACAAGAAGCTCAAATTTTCATAGGACAGAACTAACGTTCAATTAAAACTATACTCTGTTCACATAGCTTCCGCATTTATAAAGGCTGCGACTGACTGGTATTTTGTGAGTATTTTGGGTATTAGTAGTATTTTGTGTATTTAATATTAGTTGTAAAATATTTAATTGATAAACATATAATTATCACGAAATAATATTTTGATTAAAACTACTTTCACGGATTTTATCGCGTTTAATTTTAATTATATTTAATTTTAATTCCCGACGTTTCGGGTGCTTTCCAGCACCCATGGTCACGGGGGACTGAGATGACTGACGTCCCGAGGTCATTGTTAAACCCGGAGTACCTTCAGCTTTTTAACTATTGTTTATGGTCCGATCTATGCAAAAGGAACTGACAGAAAGGTCAAGAATTAAAAATTAAAATAATTAAAATTAAAATTGAACGCGATAAAATCCGTAAAAGTAGTTTTAATTAATGTGTATGTTCGCGTAAATATAAGAAATCATTACCTACGAAATAATATTGTTAAAATAACATACCTAATAATAATCATGACCACCATTACAATCCTTTAACCCAAGTCTACTGCTGAACATGACTTGTATCAATGATAAGTAAATAAGTTAAAATGAAAAATATATAACAAAAGTGTAAAATATTTATCATTATATTAATTCTATAAGTTACCCTTTAACTGCTGACAAACTGTGTTCTCTATTGATAAACGAGCATACAACGTAGTCCAAGTAGTGGTAAGTAGTGATCATACCATGGGCATACTTATTTATTATCGTTTTTAGCTCCGACCTGGTATTGATCCGTCCTATTCTTTCAAAGCCAGGACATGCTATATACATTATGCCCTTCAACAACAACAGCATCTTCCTGAATTGTCATAAAAAACTGTGGTTGCGAAGCGTGACAACTATAGCAAATATATCCACCAAATTAACAACGGCACTAAGGAAAAACACGTCTCGCTTTTCTTGGCTTCGATTTCGGAACGATGGGGCAGGGGGAGCTAAGAATATTAGACAATTTGGATACCTTCGTAGAATGAACCCGGATGCTAGACGTAGAGATAAATAAGTTGCGCTGGAATATTATCAGATAATTTAAGCTCCGACGGTGACGACGACGTGTGTCACCGTCGTCGTTGTGTGACGACGACAAGTGACGACGGTCCTCAAAATCGTTTAATAGAAACACTTTAATAGCGCCCACCATACTCTTTTAGATCTTTTGTTACCTTTAAAAAACACTATGGATATATCAGCAACTTTAAACGCCTTTTTATTTTTCTATCAGTTTTTTCACTAGAGGCCCTATTACGTATTTAGATAGAGTGCCTTTCATCAAGACATCGTAATCGTGCAAAGTCCAGTTAACCGAGCGGATGATGAAGTTTTAATGACATAATGCAGATACCGCTGACTTGATTAACCGGGCTACTAGCGTAGCGGCTTACTAAACACTATCTTTACCTGTGGCCATACGAACTGACTAGTGTTGTACATTTCATGTCCCATCACAATGTTCGGCGAAGCGGTATCAAACGCAATAGACATATCATCGATTTAGTACGCTATTTTGATGTTGATTAATCGTTGTGATTAAAGAAACGTACGCAAGAATTGATGTATTATTCACGTCTGGAGATTTTTTTATTTGTTTCGATAACATTATTTATTATTTTTTCCTTATTAATGAATCCTTTCTTTTTAAATCAAAACTTAAGTGTCAAGCGGACTTAGAGTCCACCAGAGACAAGTAGCTACTGCAATCTACGGACATCTGCTGCCAAATTTATTCAAACAAGGCTACATGAATGCCTCACATCCTGTAATTATACTGGCCAGTATCTATATCTGTGTTCGAAACATAACACGGCAATGCAAACGCCACGTTCCGTATACGTTACGTCGTTCCTGCTGTTTCGAACCTCGAACACCTCATCTGGCTTACTCCTGCCGCTCTGGCGAAGGACGCGGATCTGACAATACGATGTAAAATCTGCGACTCAGCTATATTATGTTGGCAGCACGAATGGGTCAGCCCGATCGGGCTCAATACTCAAATGCTCCTCATTTACTTGTATGAATTACGTGGGGCTATTACTTTTTATGAGCACTGCATCGGAGTCGCCAATCCTTTCTCAGAAGTTACATAAAGATAAAATAGGTATAATTGAGAATTGAATCGCGTGTTCTTTATTTTATGCATTGAAAGATTTTTAAGGGTGACATTTAATTTGTTTTACAATTATATTACTGGTTCTTTCGGTTATATTGGTAGCTGTAATATCAATTAGGTTATTTCGTGCTTAGTAGTTCATAATTAATTTTTTGTAGGCGATAGATGGTATGAGAGAATATGATACCGAATAATTTTTAAAACCACTTAATAAATTTTTTTTTAATTAATTAAACAAGGGCTGATTATTCAATCGTTAGAAAATGCTATCCATCAAATAAATTATAATTACGGAATATAAAAATCAAACAACTATTCTATCAATACAACTGTAAATTTAATTTGTAAATGTATTTTAACCTATGAATAAATTTATCTGACGATTAAACATTGCCACTAAATAATATAAAAATTATGAATTTGAGCTCTAAAAATCTTCTTATGTTCTATGCCGTTCCAGAGAGTCATATACATTTTTACTAGGTGGTAGGACTCCTTTTTTGCCGTCTGGGTATGTACGAGCGGAGGTCAAAAAGTTCACGCAATGGCGGGGCTGGCGAGGGTGAGTTTACTCATCCAGGTTGGCGCTAGTTGAGTGACTCATTGTTAGTATATATACTAAGTTTTAGCCTAATCGGTCTAGGGTCCCCGGTAGGACAGTGAGTCCCCCATAACCACGATAGACCGGCTATCGTGGTATGCGTAATGCATTTTCCGCCTCCCTACGTACAGGGTAGCCCTTTAATTGCTTCGGGCGCAAAAAAAAAAAAAAAAACTAATCGGTCATTAGCTTTTGAATTATTAACGAGTAAACAAGTCAATCAGGAAGAAACTAGCCACTAAGACGAAAATTTAATATCACGCCGTCATTAAGTTTCTCACCGAACAAGGAAAGATTCCTCAAACCATTTTTCAAGAGATGTCAGCTATTTATAGGGACTCCGCTCCTGGGAAAACCATGATTTATAAATGGCACGCCCTTTTCTAACAAGGGAGAGACTCCATTGAAGACTACCCCCGAGCTGGTCGGCTGATTGAGGCTACCACGCCAGAAATAATCGAAAAAGTTGAAAAACTTGCATTGGAAGATATGCGGCTAGAGAAAAGCTGCTAGCAGTATCAGTTGGAGTATCAGAAACAACTATTTCAGACATTCTACATTAACACCTTGGCATGACTAAAGTTTGTGTATGATGGATTGTGGATGGATGGATTCCGAGAATGCTTTCTGAGCATCAAAAACGAGCGCTTCGAAAGTTGTCGCGAGTTTTTGGACCGCTGCGGGGAGCAAAGGGAGGAAGTTATGACCCGAATTGTAACTGGCGATGAAAGTTGGGTTCACCATTATGAAACTGAGTCGAATCAAGAGTCGATGCAGTTACATAAAAAAGGCACACCTCCTAAGAAGTATTAGGTGTCTCAATCGGCCGGAAAAATCATGGCGATGACCTTTTGTGATACAGAAGATATTGTTTTGATTGATTATAAGTTACGTGGTGTTTCTATAACGAGAGAATACTACGCTTCTTTACTAGATCAATTAAAAGAAGCTATTAAAAAAGGCGAGGAATGCTTACAAAAGGCGTGCTCCTTTTGTACGACAATGTGCCGTGTATACAAGCCATGTTGCGACGGCTGCCATTCACCGGTGCGGTTTTGAACAATTGCGCCACCCACCCTACAGCCCAGACCTGGCCCCAAGCGACTGTTATTTGTTTCTTAAAATGAAGAAAGAACTGCGTGGGGAATACATTGGCGACGATGATGAAGTGAAATCGGCAATTTCGGCCTATTTTGACGCCCATGTAAATTATTTTTAGTCGGTATTAATAAATTATGTGACGGATCTAATAAATGTATTAGGGTTAGGGAGAATACACTGAAAAGGAAAAATAGTTTGTTTCATTTCATTATCGTTCCTTCTCAGTCCGCGAACTTTTTGACTTCCCCCCGTACCATCCTATTACTCACTTTTGCCGGCAAATAGCAGTGCCTGCACTTTAGTGTTCCGGTCTAAAATGTATGAACAGCCGATGTAACTGCAGTCTGTAAGCCAGCCCATTTTAATCTTCCGAGGTAACAATGAATCTGTAGCCTTCCATGTTTGATGTAGGCCTAAGGTGTACCATGGACTGCAGTAGCAACTTACCATGAGGTGGACTGTAGGCTCTTTTGTCACTACACTTTTATAAAAAAAAAACATAGTTCGTAGCATGAAGTACATATTATGTACCTATAAAGAAAAGTGGAGAATTGCGACATTATTCTACTATCATTAAATTATCGACGCGATCATGCAGGGCCAGTGTAAGGTACTTAACGCAATTTTTTGATAATTTCGCAGTGTATTAATTCTAGCGTCGCTGTTTTTTTATCTCTCATCTAAAATAAACATTTAGTGTTAATTATTCTTAAATCCTCCTGATAAGCAAATCAAGCTGCCGCTACTCAGGAGCTTAAAATAGCGTCTTTTTGTCATGCTTGTCGCACGCTCAGTCATCATCGTAAGGTACCTTTACAATGTCTAGATCTTGTTCAAAGGTTCATTTACTATAGAGGTGGGTATTAATGTGTATGTTTTCCCATTAAACAAAAAATAATTGCCTTAATTTCGATATTATTTTCTGCTGTAAGCACACGCGTCCACCGCTATAATTTTATTTATAACTTTAATAGCTGTATATTTTTACCAGTTATAATTTGCGCTTAACGAGGCGGTAATGATTGAGTGGAGAGCACACGTTTGAACTCAGGGTCACGCATGGCTTTTTACTATGACAGGCGTTCTCGTACGTGGGCGACATCGACGTGTGCAAACTATTAAAACTAATTTATTTTTGTTATCATGCGTCAGATACAAAAATATTCGCTAATCCTATATTATTAATTGCATATAAATACATATACTTTGTGATTATTGATGCCAAAGCGAGCGATTTTCTATTCACACTAACGGTTTAAGGCAAACTTGTCTACTATATTCGTCTGTTTAGTTATCATTAATTACTATTGGTATTACTTTATAATCCTAAACGTAAAATACTAAAATATATAGTAGACGATTTAAATACACAGTAAATTTTGAGCTGAAATAATTGCAAACATAGACTATAAACATTTTATTATATTAGCTTAGCACATAATACCATCTTTATCACTTGTTTAACAACCTGTTCACTCCCAGATATAGTTTTATAACCTTCACGTTTAACAGGCAGATTAGTGATCGCTGCTCAACACTTCAATTTGGTAGGATCTGTTAATGTGGCGTTTTTTAGACTTAATAAAATCAAAGAGCATTTATTTGATCAACTTTTCGTTTTTTTCAATCTCCAAGTGTTTCGGACAACATATTATAGCTAAGATCACCCCTGACGTGCTCTCTTACTTTTCTTGAAGTTTCATTACAGTCGATTCAGCTATTTTGATGATAAGCACGAACAGACAGACACATAAAATCATCATCTACGGCTCAATACAAAGACAGTTACTTTGATACGAGTATTGCAGACATAGGCAGAAGTGCGTGCACTTCTATTTTATTTATATTATTTATAGTTTTATTTTTAGGGTTCCGTAGTCAACTAGGAACCCTTATAGTTTCGCCATGTCTGTCTGTCCGTCTGTCCGTCCTCGCTTAATCTCTGTGACCGTTAGCACTAAAAAGCTGAAATTTGGTACCAATATGTGTATCAATCACGCCGACAAAGTGGTAAAATAAAAATTGGAAAAAAATGTTTTATTAGGGTAGCCCCCCTATATGTAAAGTGGGAAGTGATTTTTTTTTAATTTCAACCCTAACTTGTGATATATTGTTGGAAAGGTATTTAAAAATGAATAGGGGTTTACTAAAATCATTTTTTGATAATGTCAATAATTTCGGAAATAATCGCTCCAAAAGTAAAAAACAATGTGTCCCCCCCCCCCTCAAACTTTTGAACCATAAGTTTAGAAAATATGAAAAAAATCTGGAAAGTAGAACTTTATAAATACTTTCTAGGAAAATTATTTTGAACTTGGATGGAAACAACAGTTTTTGTACAAACTCATAAGTGGGAACACTTACTGTGACGGACGGGAAACTACGGAACCCTACACTGAGCGTGGCCCGACACGCTCTTGGCCGCTTTTTCTGTTATTTATTTATGTAGATTATATATTTTAGTTAGATTTTTATACGTGGTAGAGCCACGTTGCAGCTATATTATCGTTGTAGCACAAATGGATTGGCTCGACCGGGGAAGGACCACGCTCCCACAGAATACCAGCGTAAAATATCAACGTAATAGTGCTGTGTTTCGTATGGTGAGTGTAGAGAACCGGAGACCCTTTTTCCTGGAAACGAGGCATTCCATCTTAATCCTCAGGGGTGACAACACATCTGCGTTTTGAGTTTTAATCGAGGATAAATGTAGATATCTATTGGCCACAGCATCCACTTACCATCAGGTGGACTGTGTGCTCGTTTGTCACCCTTATTCTATATAAAACAAAAGTTGTGATGCTGATCTTCAATTGTATTTCAATAAATGATAGTACAGTACATTTATTAATTAGAAACATGATCTAACTGTTTGTTCTGTAATGCCGGTACCTGATGTACCTCAGGTGCTTAACGCTCGTCGTCAAGTTCATCTCACAAGAGCAAATTAAATGTGATCACTGCTGGCACTAATAAAATTGTGAATCGATTTAACACGTGCTTGGCGCTGAATGAAAATATCGTGATACAACATATCTGGGAAATAAAATCTTTGGTCGACATGTGAAGTGTGCCCACGTGCAGTGTTGCAACGCAACGGACAAATTCTTGCCCTAAAACCCTCTCGGAAATGAGATGTGCCCAGCAGTAAGTAGGCTGCTTTACTTTTACTTGGTCTTATTGTTTTAGAAAGTTGCTTTACCCTTTTACGATACCTAAGGATGACAATACGTGAAGTAATCATCGTTGTGTAGTAATAAAGTTAAGAGTTTCTAATCGCATAAAAAAAAAGATTTATATTTCTTTAGTGTAGTGTGGCCTTTAGGGTACAAAAAAAAATATATTATTTACGTACGATGTACACTACCTACATCACATATAATTTTAAGAATTTTGCAATTTCTTTCTCTCTATCTTATATGCGGCATTTTATTTAACAGGTCTTTTATATTTAAATTTGAGTTTTCATTAATTGCTTTCTGCAATTAAGTTTAGGTTTCGAAATATCAAGTTTTGGAATATTTACAGCCTGCTAACATAACAAAACTTTAAAATAATTCAACTAAATATCAAGAAAAAATCTGAACAACTCTCTAAACACTTTCGGTATATGTCATTAGCATAACCGCGAAACCTGAATTTATTCGTGTCGCAAAATGCACATTTTTGGTTTAGTTGTACATGAATCAAATTTAAAATTGATCTATTTATAGAACGTACCTACCTACTTAACTACATATTTTCAGATGCATATTAGTATTCAGAAGTCGTATATACGCAATAGAAGACATAATTTGACTTCTATTCTAATCTTTAATTTTAAATAGAGTTATTTGCATAATGAAACTTTTACGTAGATAAAAGCTCATCAGACGGCCTCGACTGTAACCAAACGTAGCTTTATGATCGTATCTCTTGGGAATGCTGACTACTCTTGCCCCATGTCGGCGTCTGAATGTTTTATGTGAAAGAATCTCAATTTCTTATCTGTGATATTAACATATTGATTATTCTTCTCATATTGATGTGCGACAGACAAGGGGTACTTTTAGATATCAACGATGTGAACTTGATGATATTGTTTAGGCTTGTGGTTACACGCGATAAATTCAAGCAAGTTGAATTGTCAGTGTGATCCATTAAAGTATGTGGTAAATGTCGTTCAATATTGACCGTTTGAAGAAGGTGCCAGCTCAGGGTTCCTTTGCGAGGTAGAATCAGCGCAAATTTTTACAAAACTGAAATGACAAAAGAGTTCATAGCCCACTTGACGGTAAATGGCAGTCCACGGATAAAAAAGCTACAGACGGGTCGTAAATCGTAATCTCTGACGACTAAGATGAAATGCGCCACATATCCTATAATTATACTGCTAACCGAACCCGGTTTAAATTAAAGATGAGCGCTTAGCACTATTTGAATAAGAACGCTAGTAAATTACTTTATAGTTCATTGTGGTCAAATATACATCTTACACATTTTAAATAATAATAACATTGTAACTAAAAATCTATGAACTAGCAATGTTATAAATGGAACAAATTTAAACCACGTGGTGTGGCGTTGTCCTGAAGCAGCAGTGGGCTAGAGCAATTGACCAGTCTTGGTTGTTTAACGGTTAGCTTTTCCATCACGGTTTGCAATTGTTGAGAATACAGATCTGTCGTAATCGGCTGGCCAGAACGTAAGAAGCTGTAGTGGATGACATCAGCACTGGTACACCAAATATTTATCAGTACCTCTTTCTGAGCCAACTTCCGCTTGAGACAGAATTTGGTCGGTTCTGTTGGTTCAACTATTATGATGCGCGGTTCCGATTATTGTACAGGATCCATTCTGATTCACTCAATTCATGCGGTACCAATTTTTTGAGCTTTTTCACTTTTCTAATTTGTTTTAAGTCAATTAAAATTGTTTACAATTTCAATTTTTTTTTCAATTTGATTCTTTATTTGCGTAATATGGGTATACAGTTGTCAATTTACATTGTTGATCACCGTATTTAGGCTCATGCCAAAGCCTGCCGCTAACTCTGACGAAGTTTGCGATAGATTTGCTTCGACGATCACTTAATTTTTCATTGTCAACTAGGGTTTCCGGTCGTCCACGGGATTTGTTTTGTAGATTTCGGAATTTTCAGAACGAAAATGTTGAAACTAGAAACATACCGTGTCTTTTTTAGATTAGCTTCCCCTTTACACTATTTATCCTCTCGTATTCGTAAATAACGCGATTTAAGTATTTCCATATTGTGAATAGAACGACGTCAAAGAAAAATTAAATAACGCGAAAAGAAATGAATTACTAAATTTGAAACACAAATACACAAACCTAAATTTGAATATAGAATTCGGAACCAAACGCCAGATATTTTAGACCGAAGTGGCCAGTTCGATAAAACGCCAATTTCATAGACAAGGACCTAATGTAACATAAGTAAAATGGTTCTATTTACAACAGTGGCTTGTGTTGTATATTATGTCGAAAAAATTTCTATTCATTTGGAATACGATTCAGTGTTGCCACGGCTCAGTATAAGTACACTTATTTTATACTAGCGACCTGCGCCGGCTTTGCCTGGGTGGTATCTATTAACGTCATTTATGTCATAATTTATACTTATGAAAATCATCAACGACCAATTATATTTTATATTTTTTTAAATTTCACGAAAAAAAAAGGTCTTCAAGCAATCCGGATAAAATTAGCTTAGATCACTTGTGGTGTTGCTTTTTGTGTGTTCGTGAAGTTTTCTTACAATCGTTTCAGCCATTCTGAATAATGGCCCGGACACACAGACAGACAAAATTTTTAAAAACGGTGGTTCATAACTTAATGGCATACACATAACCCTCTCAATAAAAGGCAGTTATTTTGTTTTTAGAGAGAGACACTTCTATTTTATTTAAATGCATAGATGTAGAATATCGTATCTAGACTGGATAAAAAATAAAGTCAGTTCGTGGACACATGTTGGATGTAACGTACTACTCTATCATTACGACTAATTATTTTTTATCGCTATTGAGTAACAACACGAGCAGTTAGTAGTGACGATGCGATCGCTTCACGTTTCTCACATCAACTCGATCAACGTATCTCATAATCTAAACAAAGCAGAGATGCATGATGCGATATCGGCTCCATCTTTTCCGATGTCGAGGTGTCTGAATATTGGGAGCGTAAGCAATTTGTCTATCTTCGTGTATGCTTCGTTAACCGTAATTTGTTTAATCACACATGCGCTCTTAAACGGATTCCGTTATTATTTAAAGCTTAATGAATTTTGGATACATACATATACATATTCAACGATAGTTTTCGTTTAACCTGTAAGTGAGCTGAGGTAGCTTTGGGGATAAGTGTAAATTTTACTGTACGCGAGCATACCAGTTTTTAATTGCATTTTACATAAGTGCTGATTTACTTATAACGTGCACCGCGGTGAAGAAAATCGTCACGATTAATATGCATGATCATGAAAAATATAAAAAAGAATATTATGTTGAAATAAGGCACATCCATAAATCGAGATTTTTCATTATTATTTTTTATAAAGCAATTCATTATACTCCATTAAAAATGAATGTTATTCACAACTTAACAGTTTGAAAAGTTATGTAAAACTAAAATATATTTTATTAATAAATTTTACAGAGGTGTTTATTAAAAATTATTCAGAAGTTAGATAAATATTCATTGATCCCGTCTCACCATTCGTTTACACCAGCAGGCGTAGGCGGTGAGACAGGATACCTCCAAATTAAAAACGCACCTGAGTTTTCTTATAGCTTAAGTCTTGCAACCGGTTTTGGTCCCCGGGATTTCAAAGGTATGAGTATGATAACTGAAGTTCTTATAGTATTACGATTTTTATGTTTTGTAGGAAAATGCTATTACATTTAACTATTTGTTTCCACACATAATTATAACAACAACATTGCCTGTTATATGTACTGACATCATTGGAATAAGTATAACTACGTGACTACTTCAAACGTATTCATCATAAACATATGTATTTGGAAGTAAGTAATATTTTATTCAATTTATTCTCATGTGAGTGCGCAATAATTACAGTTATGCAGAGGTGTATTGTATCTTAATATATTATTTCATTTCACATACATATCATCGAAAATTGCTTATAAAAAAAGAAGGCGGGTTTCATCAAAAATTACTTAACGCTTATCAAATATTACAGTAGTAATCCACGTGTGAGACACGGTGGCCTACCGGCGTAAAATTTATAATTTGATTAACATTGAGTTGATTACAACTCTATCTAGATACATAAATAAGTGACGAATAAATTATATTTTAAATTGAGAAGCTATACCACAGATATATTGAGAAGTCTCAGTAGACTCATTATAATGACCATCAATTTAGCCTGAAATTAATTACACTATCAAATTTTAATAATCATTTCTAATTTGAAGCTTATAAATTGATGTCGATCCTGGATTATTGCTTTCTTTACAGTGATTTAACACGTATTGTTGCAGATTTTTCTTTGTTAAATATCAAACGATGTTATTGATTTTATACTTGTGACAATAAAAAGAATTCAAATTACGAGAGTAAATGTACAAAAGTATAATTGAAGGGAGCCGAACTAATTAAAAGTTTGCTTCTGTAATAATAATTCGTTTGACTGTCAGAGTTTTGCGTCGTTAATTTTAATTAAAGAAACGCTGAGCCAAGTTCGTAATAATATTAAAGCATTGAAATTGGTGATCCGCTAAACTTCGACATTCTGCTCGCGGATGACCGTTCATTCATTTTAATTAACCCTTCCAGATTCTACTTTGCACGAAAGTTAACTACTTTATAAAAACGCCGACTGGTTGACCGCAATTAATCAATTACAAGCCAAGATTAATGCTTCATTGCCTTTATTACGGTTTCACATACATAACAGATTTATTGCGATTCTGTTTTATAATTAGCGAAACAATTGCAGCAGTCAAAATTGATTAACGCCGTCAATACTCAAATTACTCAAATCAATCGGCAGCGGCTTACAATAATCCATCATCCTCCATCTTCTTTCCGTGGATGTCGTCTGAGGCGATTGTGCAAAAAAGATCGCATGAAGTAGTTGCTTTAACCATCTGAGTTGAAAAGTAAAATACCCGGACGATGACAGAGAGCAGCGCCGCAGGTACACGACGCCTTGTATTGTGATCGCCAATCCGCTTGCCAAATGTGGCGATGAAGGTAAATTCTTCTTAAAACGGAATGGTCCCGTGCCCAACAGGAGGTACTGGCTGTTGATGACGATTACGATGATGATGAAATTAATATACGACGAATCTAAAAAAGTACATTGTCATCATCATCATCATCATCATTACAGCTCTTTACTGCTGAACATAGGCCTCCCTCAAGGAATATCACAAGGCGTGGTCCTGTGCCACCTGCATCCATCTATTTTCTGCATATCTTACCAGGTTTAATCATGGTAACGGATAAATAGATGATGGATTATACGCTGGGTAACAGCGATTTAAGGAAACTCTTTCTGCTAAACTTTAAACTGTTTGTTTATGTAACGGAAAAAAAATACGTATACTGTCTATAAATGTAATGAGCAGTAGTCATTTATTATACTACTGCCATTAGCCACAATCCACTTTAAAATATTCTTTTAAAATTATAAGTAATAGATTTACTGCTTTTTGTTTGAAAGATATTATATAAAATGTCATTGTATTATTGGATTAAACCAATTAAAATTATTTTACTTTTGTCTACCAACCGAACATTAAAATTAAATTTGAGTTTTAGGTATTAACCTCATAAACTTGGGAATATTAGACTTAAATACAGTCTAAAGTTCTGACACGACGATAGTGGCGAAATGATCGGCAGATATACAACTATCACGTTCCTAATTTTGCGTTTCTCGTTTACGTCTAAGAATAAATCTTATCCGCTCCTATAACATCTTTGATTAAGGTCTCTCGTGATATATTTCTTGCGCATCAACTTAATAGAAAGAGATACGTCAAATGTCCGCCTTATTGGCTGGCAAATTAAGTTGTCGAGGTCATAGTACTCGTTAATGAGTTACAATTCCGTTTTACATAATTCTATAACGCCTTCTTTGTCACTAAGAATGACAAAGTAAACCATCTGATAATAAGTGGCCACTATAGCATATATACAACTTTTAATGACATAAATTTAAAATCAACTAGATCATATAAGTAATAAAGTGATTGTTCCTTAAAACATAGTTGGGAAAGAAAGTTAATTACAGGTGGGATATGAGGCTTTGCTTATGCGTTTCGTCTGGTCAACTGCAGGTGGCTGGAGGCCCAATAATCCTCGTCTCTACCATCAACATAGTAGCGAAATTAAATGCAAGACTACCCTAGGAGGGTACCAGCATCCCTGGAGAATCTTTCGCTGAGCATTCACGACCAAGCTACTCCACTCCTGAGCGTGAGTGCTCAGGCTGCCCCGCGTATTCTGGGGGAGGGGGAGGGGGCAAATTTCCGCTCAAGACTAAACCTGCTCGGGGCAAACGGAGCATTAAGTCAAAGGCGCCCACGCTATCCTTGAATTTCTGCAAAATCAGGGGACTTCATTCAAACCTTAACGCCATCCACTACCATCTGGAAACGGCGAAGCCGGCCTTGCTCTTTCTTACCGAGACACAGGCTCTCCGGCTGATACTTCGTATCTCTCCTACCCGGGGTACAAATTAGAACACTCCTTTGTGCCCCTTGTGTTCCACGACTCGGCAGCCTTAAAGGTACGAACCCGTCCATATGTTGCTGCCCGTTTATGGCTGCGCGTAAACAGTGACGAACATCGCCGCGTCTACGGGTACCTCTATCCTCTAATAAAGGGGTGTAGACCCGCCGACCGCCTGGTCATCCGATGGTGGAAAGGAGAAGGAGGAATTAAAACGTGCTATTCCTGCGCACATTCACCGAAATGCATCCTAAAGGATACCGAGAGGCTGGCTACTCTGCGTCTGCTCCAGGCTGACAAGGTTAGTTTCAACCAAATCGAGGTCACCAATTAGCCTTTTAGCATGGCTCTCTACTGAGTCCAACGCTACCTGGGCTTATATGGCAGTGTCGGAGACATGTATATAGTCTCACTTATATAATATACAAAACCCTATCGACGCCTGTTTATAATCCAAGGCGGGATGGATTACAATTATCACGTAGTATTGATTAGTGTGTTGGCTTGGCTTGTCTTGGTTTATCCGTAATAGAATTTTGGGAATGTATATTTTATATTTTGTATATATTTATGCTTGCTTCTTTTGCTTGTGGCTTAAAAAATGTCTAAATAAAAGAAAATAAAATCTAGAATAGGGTATTTCACATCATGTAAAAAAATCAAAAAATATATATTTATGATAAATTTTGTAAAGAGTAAATGAGAAATATAGATTTATATTTATAACATTGCATTATAAATTTTATATTTCAATTTTAAGATTTTTTTGTCTTAACCTCAAATCTGCAAAACGCTGTCCGCCAATTAGAGACGTCACTGATCCCACCTAAAGGTATTAGTATTCTGTGTCACTGATTAAGAGAATTAGCTAATGTGGTGTGTTATTTCGAAATTTTTCAAGTTATCATTACGATTATTGAGTTTTATTCCGAATTTTATTGAAAAGGCATCATGGAAGACGAATTCGTGAAAGCAGAAAGTACTAATCTAACAAGGATAAATAAATTAATGGTGGCAAAATTTTTTGCATGCAATTCCAATTTTTGTTCCGCTGAGTTAAGGAATTTTAAAACATCAATGTAAGTACCTGTTACCAGTTTTTGTTTAATACAGAAACACAATACCAGGTCAGAGTGTATTTTGATAAAACATAGTAGCTATCATAGTTTATTTTATCTATAATTACATTATTAGTTAGAATATCTAAGTTAACGTAATTTATTACAAAATTTGACTTGCGATACCCTTCACCTCATAATGTTTTGTTTTGTATAAACGATAGTTAAATATAGTCATACACTTAAGCGACAGTAGCCTAATGGCAGGGCGCGGACCGCGAACTCGAAAAGGTCGTGGGTTCGAATCCGCCATTCGACTACTGGCGTGAACCACTCGTAACACAAGCAATTTAAGCTTACCACGAGTGGTTAAGGGGAATATTAGTAATGTTTATAGCATTGTTAATATTCTTTTTAAAGTAAAAATAAAAAAAAAATCACTTACATCTTCACAGAAGAATAGTCGAATGTTTATACACAACGTATTCAGGTATCTTCTTGCCGGTTTTAACCAAGTAGGTACTTCTTATATTTAAATCAGTTGACACTTGAATTCATAACTTTGCCGGCATTCTTATGCTCGTATTTTTGCATTCAGCACATTCACAACACAACAATGATACAGATGATAACTCATTATTAAACGTTAAAAAGTATCTTAGTCCTTTGCAAAATCGTCAAAATTCTAGGACAGTGACGTCACGAGTTGAACAGCATGGCGGCTAGCGTTTTCACGCGAAAATTTAAAACGATAGATTAAAAGTGATTTTTATGGCAATATTCGGTTTTAAAAAAATTAAATTAAAAATAAGGTGGTTTATTATCACTCTAGTATCCAATTAAAACACTTTTTGAAAATGGGTGTCAAAACCTTATTATTTAAAAAATTTTAATACTGGCTTCACCAATTTTAAAATTATTACGTTTGCGCTTGCCGAAAATAAAAAAGACATTAATTTTATTTCATTTTCAATATAATATGGAGTGGTCGAAGAAAGAAGATAGAGTAGCGGTTATCGCGTTGCACCGCTGTGGTTACGCGCCAAAAGAGATTTCCAATATTCTACAAAAATTGAAAATAACCCTACGATTTGTTTATCGCACTATCAAACGATTTATTGAAGATTGAAGCTTCAAAGATCATAAGAGGACCGACCGACCTCGTACAGTTAGGATACCCACGATCATCAAAGCAGTGAAGGCGCGAATCCAACAAAATCCTGTTCGCAAACAAAAAATCTTGCCCCTCAATACGGGCTTAAGCAGAACCACGGTCAAAAGAGTGATCAATGAAGACCTAGTACTACGAGCTTATCGTAAGAAGACCGGACATTTTTTAAACGAGCGTTTGAAAAAGATTAGGCTGGATAGATCCCGCGCTTTGTTACGACGGTACGCGCGAAAAAATACCGCGCAATTTTGTTTTCGGATGAAATTTTTTTAAACTTCGTAGAAAGTTATAATAAACAAAGTAATAAGGTACGGAGAACATTATCCTTCGTCACTCATGGTTTTGCTTGGAGTCTCATATTCAGGCTTAACTGATGGCTTAACTTTCTGCGATGAAGGTGTAAAAACCAGTGCTGAGGTGTACCGCCCCAACAAATATAGTGGAACTTCTTTCTCAAACAATGTTCAAAAACAGACATTGGATATTCCAACAGGAGTCTGCACCAGCTCATAGGGCACGAAGCATGCAAAACTGGTTGACTGCCCATGGAATTGACTTTATCGGACGTGAAGACTGGCTCTCTTCTAGTCCAGATTTAAACCCACTGAATTATAAGATATGGCAATATTTGGAGGAGAAAGTTTGCGCTAAATCTCATCAGAATTTGGAATCTCTCCGAGCATCTTTGGCTAAAGCAGCGGCAGAAGTAGATGAGTAGTAATGAGAAGCTTAAATAAAATAATACTACAACTAAAATTTTAAAACTTGGATCAAATATTATCATTTCAAATTACAATTTAATATAAATATCGAATTGAAGTATAAAATTTTTCGCCAAAAAAAAGGAAAGTGATGATGTTTTCATCACTTTCATTTTTTGTAATGCAAAAACTAAGGTCTTTGAGTCTTTCGTATCCTTATCGGGTAATATATAGATATTATCTAAAAAGTATCCGGATGAGCGAGCTTTGCACGATTTTTTTGTGGTATTACATTTAGATACAAATTACATACTGATGAATAATATTTTTTGATCTTATTGACATAATAGAAAAAATTTAACTGGTTATTTGAATAAAAAATCATGAGTACCTACACTAAGTTTAATTAATATATATATATATATATATATATATATATATATATATATATATATATATATATATATATATATATATATATATATATTATAAGAATTGCTCGTTTAAAGGTATATAGGATAACTATCAGTTAGAATACCTTAAGATATATTTGGTAACTACTAACTAACTAACTAAAAATCACAAAGTGAAACTAAAAACTCGAAATATTACAATAAAAATAAAATGGCTTTTTGTGAGGTCAAATTAGGTCCCTATTTCAGCTAACTGCTGCTGTTCTAAATGACAGCAGCGCTGATTTTCAAATAGAGCCCAATATTCAAGTATATTGTAAGTCGTATGTCTGCTAAGACTCCTAACGTGTGTCATAGTTCACTGTTTTACAACCATTTATCATATTATCTCTTGATCGTGATTAACTTTATTTTCGCTGCGAGTTATACATGGACCGTTTGGAATACCAGACTTTTAATATTTTCTGTTTTTTTTAACACTTTTAATGACAATTACTCATCAGCGACTGTAAAATTTTGGCTTTTTATTTTCTTAAAGGCAAAATAAGTTTTATCGTGTTTTAACGCTGAACGTAATGATAGATTTAAATATAAGGTTTGCGATAAGATATCTTATCTATTTTACTAGAGTGCACTAACTAACAGGAATTGAATTGTTTCGTAGTAGTCTCCAGGGCTGAAACTCAATCACAGGGTAAGAAATTCCGTGATAAGAGAAAAGTGTGGTTTTGTAGATGATGCTGTGGCCAAGATTGTGAAAGCAATGGTTCGGTGGTTTAGTTATGTAAAAAGAATAAATGATGAAAGTGACGACGCTAATTTAAGTAGGCAGAAGTGCACGGTAGAGTTTGCAAGGGACGCCCTAGACGAAAGTTTATCGACCAAATTGGCGGTAAATTGAACATAGGCCGATTTAAGATTACCCTTAACCGACGAGCATCTGTTACGTATACACGTTATACATATAACATAACGTATACACGTATATGTATATATATATATATATATATATATATATATATATATATATATATATATATATATATATACGTGTATACGTTATGTTTATGTTATGAATTTCTTGTTTGAAATTGGTCGCAGATATTCTAGATCTTCCGTTCCATCAGCTAGATTGTTTACTTGCTACCCCCACGCTCGTAGTATTGTAAATAAAATTGTCTGCTGTGCGAAAAAAACACGCAAGATCTGTCCCACTAATACTTATGCTTGTACACACTCGAGTGAAGCGACTTCGATGGCGTCTCTGTCTTGACTTTTCTCAAATCTCTTGAAGACTTCAGCTTCATTTCCGTCTCACAGCCCTGAGATTAAGAGTATGATCGAAGAGTTTTTGCGTTCTTCTACGACGGGTCTTGCAGAACTTAGTTACGGCCGCGTGGACAGTTTCCATAAGCTTGTCATTCAAATCTTCCACTGCATTACAATCTTCAAGACACCGAAAACGATTTTGTAATTCGAGCTGAAAGTTTTCGGGGCTAGAGTACAAGGTAGACGGAGCGTTAACTTCATTAGACGTCACATATATTATATACCCCCCATGGCGAGAGTTACAAAGAGACGGCTGCCAGTCCCCGGTGGTCAGGCTATTTTTGGCTACGCTGGAGACTATGATAACTGCGCGGCAGGGGGGTGCTAAGAATGTCCGGCGGAGGTTCAGTTGCCACCTATGACGACTTGACCTGGCAACATATAACGCACGCACCCTGAGAAGTGACAAGAAGATCCTGGGGCTGGGATATTATAGGATTATCTTAGGTGCGAAGAGAGGGGGAGGACGTGGTAATACTCAAATTAGGCAACTTGTTCTATCACTGGAAGTCTAGTTAACAACGTTGTGAAAATTGGGAGTGTGTCGACGAGGGTTGCGTACCTTATACTCAAACAGTATTCGCTGAAGATCATACACCTTTACGCATTAAACTAGGCACATCCCTATGCGGAGGCGGAGGAAATGTATGAAGATTTCTCTAGAGCCATGCTTTCTTCCAAAACCCATTATATTGTGTTATTCGGAGACTCTAAAGCAAAACTAGGCAAAAGAGACAACGGTGAGCTTAATGTAGGGTAATACAGGATAGGGCAACGGAATTCAAGGGTCCAGCAGCTGGCTGACTTCATGAAGAAAGAGGGACTCTTTAGCATGAACTCTTTCTTCCAAAGCGGCCCTACAGAAAGTGTACCTGGACGAACTCCGACGGTTCGACAAGAAATGAGTTCGATTTCAGTATGACGACTAGACGGCAACTGTTCAGTGATGTCTTAGTGATAGCAAGGGTGAAAACTGGCATCGATCACCTTATGTTGAGGGGGACTCTTAACCTAAATGTTAATTTGGAAACAGGGAAATAATTACGAATAAAATACGAATAATAATACGGCACACACTTTATATATTTATTCATATCGTATATGGCATCAACTTTTTATTAATACTGGTAGTTGATTGTAAGAATGTTAGTCAGTAGCAGTGACCTCATAATTTTGAATGAATCGTCAAAGAGTATTATAGTAAAGCCGCTGCTTAGTACATTGCAAATTACATATTTGTTGATGACGTTTTGATAAATAATTTAGTCGTTTTTGTCATCTACACTAACGAAACGGACTTTTGGACGAATTCCTTTGAGAGGTAGGTAATAGTTAACGTTTTTATTGTTAATAAAAAACACGGTGAATTCGTTTACAGTAGGTGAGCAACCCTTAAAAACCTTCCATAAAAACTGGGTTCGATCCCCGCCAGCACTAATTAAATTGTTAATTGCAATTAAAAGTACTCATTAACTACGTGCTTGCTAATGAAGGAAGACGTCGCGAAGAAATCTTTATGTCTAAGAAATAAAAGAAAAATCTTTCGAAGACATGTGAAGTCCGCTAACAAGCATTTGGGAAGCGTGACGGACATTTTATTAGTGGACCCCTGGAATTAATATTATGTATTCGTGTTAAGTTTAATATTTTCTTAAAAGTTAGTACACTTGTTTTTACTTAATTAATCTACTGGGGCTAAAATCTTGGTACGTCCACAGGTTTTTGTAACGTGTCGACTCTCACCTGGATATTTGTTGATAAATTGAAAGATAAAACGGATATTCAACGCCACAGATGCTATAAATTGATGTTCTCGTGGTGAAGCAAAGTATTTTATTGTTGGTCGCATGGGTGTGTGCGTACATTAAACCTCTACAAGTATATAACATGTTTATATAGATGCAGTATCACGGCGCGCACCGATCGTAAATGTCATCTGAAAATTTATATTCATTACGATTAGATAGCAGTTCACAATGGCCTGCCATTGTTGGACGCGTTGTGTAGCCTGATCGATGTATGATATTGCGTTTTTATAGTTGACATATCGTACCTCGCTTCCCAACCATAGATTTACGAGTAAAAACCTTCCCAAAACAGTAGGATATTTGTTTTTCTATCGGTACCACACATTAGCTTTTTACGAGAGCTTAATTTATATACCGCCCACAACGAGCTTCTTATTGAAACTAGTATAATGTTACATACAGGCGTCAAATATAAAATATAATTCTTTCCACGTTTTCTTTTAAGTTTTTTTATAGAAGAGGGCAAACGAGCATACGGCTCACCTGATGGTGACTACCACCGCACATAAACAACAATAACACCAGGGGAATTGCAGGTGTATTGCCGGCTGTTTAGAAAGGAGTAAGCTCTTTTTTTAAAGGTCTCGGAAGAAAACCTGTAGTAAAACACATAGTGGTGAACCGCCACGCATCCAGATGGTGTGGATGGTATCGTGAATTTTGTCGCGATGTGCGTTAGTGAAATTTGGCGGCTGGAATCAATCTGAACAATTCCTCAGAGCACTCCCGAAGTATATCCGATAGAAAATACAAAGGGATGCAAAATCCCTTCGCAACAGCATATCGTCGACGACGTCGCTGGATGCGGTCAAGTGGAAGGAGCTGGCACTGTGGTGCCCCGGTCCGGAGATAAGAACAGTATTCCATGTGAGGCTGAACTTGCGCCTCTAAGTATTTTACAAGCTCAAGTTAACACACAAGTACAATGTCGTCTAAGCCGTTACAGGGAAAATCTTCACTTTTTCCTTTTTTTACCCTTATGGTTTTAAATTAAACTGGGATAAAACGTGGTAGATCCATGCTGCAGTTATATAAGTAGTATAGTTGTATTACGAATGACTGCTCGAACGGTGTGGGGCCACGCTCTCACAGAATAGCAGCGAAAAATAGCAGCTCAAAGCTGTGTGTTTCATGTAGTGAGTGTAGAAAACTGGAGACCCTTTTTACTGGAAAGTAGGAATTCTATCTTAGTCCTCACGGGTGAAACCGCATCTGAATTTCGATTGGTAATCGAGGATAGAGAGATGTCTATGGACTACAGCAACCATTTACCATCAGGTAGATTGTGTGCTCGTTTGTCTCCCTTATCCTATAAAAAAGACCACCATTGTGGCGTAGCCTATAAGCTTTTAAATAGCCTTTAAGGACGAAATCAAATCTTGTCATTTAAATTAACACCTTCTCTTTAAAATGCAATATTACTTTAGTTTTAATTATTTTCTTTTTTGCAATCTTATAACTTTTCTAGCGAGAAGTATTTAGGTTGAGTTTGCTGTGATCAAGCAAAAGATTGCACAGCGGTGTACGCGTAGCAATTTGCGGCGCTGCTCAATAATACCGATTTACGAGGATCCATTTTCAATTTTATGAGCGGCCTGACGTGCCCATTTATATAAGAGCTCCAACTCTATGATGCAGTTTACAAGGCTTCGAATTTGACGAAGCACTGATTGCAGGAGACGGGTCAATTTATATCGGTAGAACTTTGTGTATGCGTTAAGTTCTAATTCATTGCTGTTCGAGCGTTGAGATATACTGACTTCCACTTAAATTTATACAACAGCCAACGGTCGGTGAGACTCGAGGGCCTGTTGTTATCTAATACAATTCGTGTACAACTCAGCCTTAATTTAATTTTTGTCAGCAATAAAAGCTCGTACAACTACCATTTAGCGTAATAAAAACAAAGAAGCCGATAAAACGGCAAAATATTACTAGAGCATTGCTTGCAAGTAAAAGTAATAACAGTAGTTTTAAATAAGTATTACAAAAGCGTTCTAGATTTTAATACTAATTGAAAACTACTTTTTTTTTAGTATACAAAACGGGTTACAGGATTTTCCGCAAATCGATATTGCCCATACCTGTCTGAAGCATATTGAAACGTAAAATTAGGTTTTGTGTTTGAGACATACTGCTTCATTTCTAAGTTTCCGTATCAATGTAGCTGCGTTGCGGTGTGAATAATCTTAAGTCGAAGCACAATGGCCAATGCGAATGTTTAAATACCCTATTAAATCTTACGCGCTGTGTAGGATTCGGTATTCAATTACTCTTTGTGCAAGATGAAAGGCACCGGAGCTGCCCGTGTAAGCCGAGCCGCGAGTCCCGCGAACACATCCCGACACCTCGCGCTCAATGAGCCCAGTCACAAAAGGTGAGAAACAAATAGCGCGTGAGACGTATCGCGCCTGGGCAGATTGAATAAATGCTAAATTAAATAAGAGCAAATAAAACGAGCCATTAATAAGTAGAAAGAGTCCAGAAATAATTCGTTTGGTATGGCGTTCTTAACACAGGCCATAGCTCATTTGTCACGACTGGTCGACTGCCCTCGCTGGGTGAAATGGTTGAGAAGCAGACTTGCTCAGGGTTATTTCTTTGAATTTCAAACGCCTTGTCTGCACTTGAATACTTATTTTGCGTTCCTGCATCCTTTGATACCTGCTTTCTTGCTATGATCTCTTGCTTCTGAGTAAATTAAATTTTCTTGAAATAACTACATTTTTGGTAAAACTTCTTAAAGTGTGACTTGAAAGTAAGTCAGATCATTTCTTTTGTAAGTTTTATTTCATCCACGCGTAAAGGTTTTACAATGTCGGTCTTTAGACGACGTTGAGATTGTGATATTTCTTGGTACATTAAAAGGGTAAAGAAATAACTTTCGATTAAAACATTAATAATAATTAATAATAATTTCATATTGTGAAGTCAAAATTTTAAAAACTTCTATACACCATGTCTTAGCACAGACTTCAAAATGTGAAATTGTTATATTCTTTTTAGTTCTTTGAAGTCGTCTTCTATTTTTAATTACAAGTTTTTTATTAGTTTTACATTTCTTAACAAGGTTCTTATTTTGTACAGTTTGGTCACCCTTTTCCGGAGGAGGCCTCGTAGAAGCTAGTCGGGTTATCTCAACTGGCTTCGAATAAAACCCTATAGTTTCTCACCTTCGCCGACTATTTGCAGTCATGGAAAACGTTTTCGCACACGTGTTCAGCCTCACTAGCACCGACTGCCGCAAGGCTATCCCTCCTTGTCGTGGATAACTCCACCAGTTTTACTTCCAAAGGCGGGAAGTTCTAGGGCATTTCTTTTCAACCGCAGAAAGCATACCTGATATACCGATAATCCGGTGACCGTTAAAAAAAAACTCTAGCACCACTCAAATTTGGACGAATCAAAAATTTTCTTGTCTGTTCTGTTTTTATCCAAAAAGACATTCAAAACGGCAGATTATACTTACCTGAGGAAGAATATATGTATGAGATTGGTGATGATTCATGGTACTCAAGCCTTGCAGTAGATTGGTTTGTCCTTGAAGGCTGCAAGTAATCGAATTTGCGTTTAAAACTATTTTTTTTAATTATAGTTTCGTGGCTTATGTTAATAATAATTAGTCGTATTCGCAGTAATTATGTTCATAGTAATATTAACAAAACCTTTTCTATTCCGAAACCAATTATCATTTACATATCATAGGCAAGGCGCCGACGCTGGCACTCACTCGCTAGCTCGCACCCGAGGTCAATACATTTACAAACTACCAATTTTTAATGGTCTTCCAGAATTTTTGAGCCTCATAGAAACTGAGAGAGAAAAGGTATAACAATACGGGTCTTATTGTGCTGGTTATTAGTAAGATTAGTGTATAAATGCATACGTGAAAGCTATAACTACCAAAACAAGACGACCAACCAAATCGCCTTTGTTGAGATTTTATCTCACCGTTAAATACTTCTAACCATTATGGAACATCAAGCGTCTCGCTCAAACCTATAGAGCCCAATTACTTTGGGTTAATATCTGTTTGTGTATTTTGATTTAGGAAAGAATATTTAGTAATTTATTTTTGGTCTTTATCATATAACATGAGGTTGGTAAAACAATTTAGATATATCTTAGCTCGCATGGATATAAAATGTATACATACTCATTACTATTTCTTTTATACACAAAATTGAAGAACTACGTTGTATACGACATATAATGTAGTTTATTTGAATAGTTAATTACTTGTAGTAAATCACATTCAAAAATCATTTTAGTAAAAATTTACAGTTTAGTCTTTTCTCACAACTTGAAAAATGTTTACCTGAATGACATCCCCATGATATTTTTATAATAACCAAATCAAGATTTTACGAACGGAGTACCCACCAACCTTATTTGGTTTGGATGTGTACAGAAAGTTAATTATCACCTCCGATTCAGCGCATAGGACTAAAAATTTTAAAAAGTTGTGTAGAATGCATAAGCTAAAGTCTTGCTTTTATTGCTGTTTAAGTAGGTGCTTCGTTGGTCTCACAGAAATCTAAGTAATAAGTATTATTTGGGTTTCTGTGGTTGGTCTAGTGGTAGAGTTGAATTCCAGGTCAAGCTAAAAATTCGTTATTGGGTTTTTCTGTCAATAAATTCAGTCAGAGTCAGAAATTTGGCGGTGTTTAGTTCCGTGCCTCGGGAAACACGTATAGCCGTTGTTCTTTCTCCGGTCGTGCCGGATCGTCGTCCCATCGCGCACACTTGTCCACTATAATCATGTCCTGCGCAGATAACTAGTCTACGTTGAGACTGACCGCCTGAAGTGAAGACCGAAATTCGGTCTGGATAATACTGTCGATTATAAGTGATAAAGCTCCTTCCGAGTAGAAATCCATTCAGGTAACTATTTACAATCTTTTAATATTTTTGCCTCTTAAACTAAAATGCAGCAGTCGATCTACTGCTCTGTTCTAGTTTTGAGGAGTATGAGGGCTAGTAAGTAACGTTCTGTGATCTGTGAGGTATTTTATCTTAGTTCTCAGGGTTGATAACGGAACTGTATCGTTTGGAATATTACATTCATTGGAATATTAATAGAAATAAGATCACTTATAATTACTATTTATCGATATTTAAGGTAATAACATATTTTAATAAGGTTACCACAGCTACTTTTCAAGAGAATGTTAGAGAAGAGCTCACTTTTACAGCAGTGATTCTTATTAACATTATTAAAGTAAGAGTCAAATAGTCAAGTTAATCTTATGAAAGCAACTTAATGAATATGGTCGTTCATAGCACACCATATAATTTGCGTCAAAATTGTTCCGCATTTAATGAAGATCGTTAGCATGATGAGTCACCGAACAAATTAAATTCAGTACGGTGTATTGTTTGATTTTATAACAGAATATTAAAATAACATATTGGGGATCGTTTCAGTTAACGAGCTGGGCTAGAAATCTATTTCGATTAAAAAAAAATCTATAGTGGTCCAAATACTTTTTATATCATTATCTATTGGTTGTATTTTTTATAATGTCATTTCTTTGCGAGAAGTCATTGCCGTTTTTTGTTAGTAATGTTATCAATACACCAAGTCCTATATACGTTTTGTATATAAAAATAATTTTTCAACATTTAAACAATAGAAAGAATATCACTGTTCAAAGTAGAAGAAGATTCTGCATAGAGCTCGAACAACATTAGTTGTTCGAGCTATATGCAGTAGTAAGAAAGTGGCAACCTCGATTCGGATATCGAAGTGGAAGGACTGTGTTCAGCAGTGGACTTAAAGACTATAATGATGATGATAATAATTCTTAAAAAAATATTTAATATCTGAGTGAAAAGGCCTTTTATATATTAAAAACCTACCGCTTGCATTTCATATTTTTGATATAACAAAAGTAGCGCGTGATTTACAACAATAAGGTTTATATTTACGATGTGAACAACTTTGTAGTGGCATATGTAATCGAGGTCAAAGAATAGCTAGTAAGTGTGCTATGGTATGAATGAAAGTTGAAACCTAGTTTAATTGTAAAAAATCATTTCTTTTGTACCTTATATTTTGTTTTTAAAGTTGCTATTTAAAAGTTATTTCAGTCGTTTAGTAGTCAAATTGAAAATAAAATACGTATACTGTTGTTTTTGCTCTCTTTTACATTATTTATTTTTGGGACCATACATGTTTATATTGCAGTATTTATCTAGCTTTAAATATGTAGAATATTTACCGTTGGTAAGATATAGTGATATTCAATAAATAATCGTTTTCAAATAAAATATGAGCAATATTTTGTAAGTGCAAGTGCATGGCGAAGTACGTGTTCCCGTTGAACTCTTTTGTATGGCTTGCAAGATATCGTCACTGCGTTAGGTTTGAATTCCTTTTTACGGTGTTTTAAATTTCATATATCGAAAACTGTCACGATAGAACATAACACGCTCTAGGATATTAAAATGAGACAAATTTATTACAACTCTCTGATTATACACAAGATAAACGCATAGACCGGTGATTATGATATCTCAAGAGTTTAATCGAGCGATCGATACTAAGTCGCGGTCCGTTCTACACTAAACCAGTACCAATAAAAAAGAAACTAGTTACGGGCGGGTCGCATCCGACAGTTTACGTTGGAAAATCAACAAGGTGTACGGAGGGCACTAGTCGGAACCGCGGTGCGTTATCGGCCCATCGGCTCGAACAATGCGTCGAATGTTTCAATATAACTCCGACAGCATTTTTAACGTTTCATCGGCGCTGTAACAATCGTAAAATAAATTCTCTACGCCTTCTCAGAGTTCTGATTAATGTTGTACACAGCGCGGCGTCGCATTTATTTTTTCACCTCCGTGTTATTCTCTAGTTTAATTTATGGCTTCGGAATATGTGGTTCTTGCGTGTTTGTAGATGTAATACCTTATTTTTTGGATATGTTAGAAGACAATTTTGTGATACTTCACAACTATTTAAATTAATTATTCCCGGCATTGACTAGGTTCTCTTTAAAGTAGAGTGATTCATAACGCCTTGGATAAGCAATTTATTCCCGACGGCTTCGGAGCTTTACGGAAAGTCAAAAGCAGGCTGCACAACATTATATTTTATTTGTTCGTTTCGGTTCCGTAAAGGCCCAATTGGTGACATCATACCGTTGATTCGGCTACCCTTCCTTTGATTCTAACGCTTGAGTTAATCGAATACGGAAGCTTACATTGGTATTTATATTTGTAAGTCATTTTTATGTATTTATATGGACGATTTATATTTATGATTATATAATCCAAGGCCGAAACAGCCGCATAGAAACTAAGTGTCCTAGTGCGGTACTTTATATAAAGCGGCACCGGAGTATTGGTGACGCATACGGGCTGGTGCTGCAAAATGCCACCTAGCAGCGTTGGTCTCAGTGAAGAGACGTTTAAGAGGCTTATTGGTAACCAATCTTGCCAACCTAGACCTTAGGCGCAGAGTAGCAAGTCTCTCGGTATTCCATAGAATGCATTTCGGGGAGTGTGCGCAAGAATTAAATGCTTTAATTCCACCCTCTCTTTTCGAACGAAGCGGTAGGCGGGCATTTGTTGTCGATATCCCACGCATAAAAACCAAACAATTTGCTTCGTTTTTCGTAATATGTACAGCAAAGGCTTGATCCTAGTACGGACACCAGTCTCTCACAAATTGAATGTGACATATTAATATTAATTCAGTTATATGTTATGTTGATTACTAAATTTCTGAGAGAAAATAATAAACTTTATTATTATAATAAAAACAAACTATCTCAGTGTTGTGGTCGGATGTTCAGGTGCTGTAGAAATACAGAGTGCAATTTTTTCCTGTTTTCATGAACTTTGAACATGATTTTCGAACATTTTTAGTTATTTTACACCACAGAAATCGTAGACAATATTATTACGATTACTGTGTTTTTCACCGTTTCTTTAGAATTTTATTTACCACACTGAAATTTTATGTCGTTATGTTCGATACTGGATTCGTTTTGTAGCAGTTCTCTTCAAAATTAGTGTCTGTTAAATTTAAGTTTGTTACTGATGCGATGCAATAATTTATTAGAAGAAAAATAATGAAATAGTTATAGATAGTTTTTATTTTGGCAGAATTCAACGCTTCCGGTACCATGGAGTTTTTTAATCGCAATTTTTGGTGCTGATTTACCATATTATGTTCGTTGGTTAAGAAAATTGTGAGATATATTTTTCGTAGAAAAAGTGAGAAACAAACGGCCCACATCTGTTCTTTTCCAATCAAAATACACATGCGTTGTTACCCCTCAAGACTAAGATGGAATGCTTCGTCTCCAGTAAAAAGGGTTTCCGATTCTCTACACCCACTACACGAAACACAGCAGCATTAAGCTGTGCTTAACCATTCCCCGGTCGAACTGACCCATTTGTTTTACGACTATAATATAGCTGCAGCATGGCTCTACGATATATTTTTTTTACTTTTACGAGCTTCTTTATTTATTTACCTTTATGAGCTGTTAAACTTGCAGGAGATTTTTTATCAACATGCAGCAAAAAGCACTCACTTGTTGTAACCTAAGAACCTGATGAAATAAGATGGGATCGCAGGCGATGTTAGATATATATATACAATTTATGCAACTGGCCTTAAAAATGAAAAAGTAGTATATTATTTAATAATAATGGATTCCGGTCCGATTAGGATTCGAACATAGTCTAGTACTCTTGTAAGAAATAGGCCAAAAATCGTAATTTTATGCATTATAGGTAGTATGTACATCCGCTGTAAATACGTTTTTGAGTTAAACTTGTACACAAATTATCATTCGACTTTTTTCCATAGGTTTTTATCACGCGCATATCCCCCACCACGTACCCCTACCCCTACCTACACATACTACCTTTTATAGGATAGGGTGACAAGCGAGCACGAAGTCCACCTGATGGTAAGTGGTTGCTGCGGCCCATAGACATCTACATCTATCCTCGATTACAAATCGAAATGCGATGCGTTGTCACCCGTGAGGACTAAGATGGAATGCCTCGTTTCCAGTAAAAAGGGTGTCCGGTTCTCTACACTTATCGTACGAAACACAGCAGCACTATTTTACGTTAGTATTCTGTGAGAGCGTGTTCCTTCCCCGGTCGAGCCGATCCATTCGTGCTACAACTATATAACTGCAGCATGGCTTTACCGCGTATAAACCCCTACCCCGTTTCTGTTTGTATGAAGTGTACAAAATCAATAATTATATAAATATATATAAATAAGATTATTTTTTTAAATGTTTGACTAATTTGTTTTTTGAAGTAAAGCCTCTTTAAGCGTAAATTAAGGCAGTAAGCGGCCTTCCCTTTAACGCAGTTTCTTTCTTAAGGCAGCGATTGAATAGTATTTCGTGAGTGTTACATTACACATACACACATATATACAGTTTTTTGGCATTTTATTAAATTCTATGTTTATATAGTTCATTACTAATGATAACCCTTGACTATTTCATTGTTTAATATTTTATTAATAAGTAAAAATATTCATTCATTATAGCTTTTAAAAGATCACTGCTAATCATAGGCTTCTCTATGCACATAGGTTGTCTCATATTTGCTAGCAAGCTTAACAGGCGGGTTGGCAATCAGTTTTTTAACAGGCGTCGTTCTGCTCTCTCCGGCAATCTTTTGTTCTATAAAAAATCCTTAAATTCGTAATTAAAACTATGACGGAACTTTTTATCGGTATAAAAACCATCCTAACTCTCAAGCTTTCAAAAATGACGCACCGCTATAGTTATAGAAATAATGAACTGTTATTTTTAATGCAGTTGCTTAGGAAACATTTTATCACATCGATGTTGATATATTGCTAAATCCACTCAAAAGAAACCAATAATATAGAAAAAGTAAAGTTCTACCTAATTTCTAATATAATAAAATAATTTCTACATAATTTAAATGCTTTTGAAGTCAGTCCTAAGACAATAATAGTGTATTGAAGGATTAAAAGCCTGATAGAGTAATATCACTGGTTAGTCATTTTTGAGGACTAAGCATCATATCAGTAAATTAATTTTGTTCTTTACGAAAATAAAACATTGCTGATATTTTTTAATAATAGCTTGTATCTAAGAGCTTTGCTGCTGCTCGATTAATTCATGAAATAAAAAGTATAGCCTATCGCTCAGCTCATTACTGTCCTCTTAGAGTCTTCTTGGACCTATATATCCAATACGCTCGTAATGAATAGTAACTCACCATACTAATGCAACGGCGAACCTATAGATATTTTTATTAATTTTATTAGATACCTCGAGATATTTTTATTTTTATGACATACAGGTTTTCTCGCGATTCTTATTTTTTACGTTGAATATTATGCAGGTTGACTTATTACATAGTTGATAATAACAATTTTATTGTTTAGCATTAGACGACGGTGTCCGGGAATCAATTAGCCTATTTAGTATTAAACCCGTGGTTTGATACGAACATTATTATGTTTACAAAATCTATTTATATAGTTGTTTTAAGAATTTTAAGCACATATATCAGAGGCAGCGTTAAAAATACGTTAAATGTGTTACAAATTAAAATAAAAAAATAAGGTGCTTGTATGATTTTTTTCGAGAAAAAAAGTAAGACTCGTATAAAGTAGTTAAAGTTATTAAAATGCAGTATATATTCATCACTCGATATAATAAATTCATCATTATTTAAAATAATTGTGTTTCATACTATTTTATCTCTACTAGTATGTTTAGAGTTACCTTGACACGATACACGTTGCTTTCTAGAATGATTAATTTTAAAACTAGCTACTAAAGGCTTTTAAAACAAAAATATCTTTTAAGATTTAAGATTATAGGTGAATATATAGGTAAATATATTTTATATTTACCTATAAGAAAATATTTGTCAACTAGAATATGTACATTAGTTTCTAAATTGCTGAATGAATACCCATATCGAAGAACGCATATTAAATCGACTTCAAGAGCAGTCGGTCTTTACTGACCGCAGTATGCGTTGTTTGGTCTGCGGCCTCGCGAACGTTACCCTCGAAGAGATGGATGCCGGCAAGGGGCTACGAATGTGATTGCCGACTTTAAAAAAATATATGCTTATTATATCATTTGCATCTGGTAGAGAACTGCAAATGACATGGAAATATGGTTCACAATACTCGTAGATATAATGCACAATCAAGACATATCTTTTATTTCTTTCATTTACGAATCGTAGCCAAATAAAAAGCTTTAAACATATGATTTATAAATGCATTAACACGCCTTATTACAAAACGTGGTTTATTGGTAGTCTCGGGTTTAAAAATGAGTTTGTCACGAAAGGAGTCGCTTAACCGCGGCACCACAGTTACGCGAAATTTGACATTTGCTGTCAAATTACGTACTTAACATTTTAGCATAATAATTTTAGTTCTTAGGGACTTCTTTATTGAAAAAGGCTCGTGTTTAAACCTGAGACTAATTATAAATAGAAATTAGCAGAAAGAAAAAAAATATTTTCATTCGGTTGTGATGTGTAGTTTAATTAAGACTCTCTTTTTCGTTCTTTTTGTTTGCAATTTACAACGGAACCATAGTTATTTAAGTATATTTTTTGTTTAGACGGAAATATGGTAATAAAGTAAAATATTGTGCCTATTTTGTGGCTTAAGTTTTGATTTCTATTTATTGAAAAATAGATTATGCCAAATGAAATGCAAGAGTAACTATAGTCATAAAATAATTCTAGAATTTAAGAAGAAACTGCTATATAATACTACGATCGAAGATGTAGTAGCTCTACGTATGAATTCTATACTTTGTATTACACCAAGATCCTTTTGTTCGCAACTCTAGTTGTTTCACACCTACTTAGAGCCGAGGGCCAAGTGCTCGTTACCTTAGATTGAAGGCTCGCGGTCGACGCCCGGAGAGCTATCCCTACAGATCCCACATAAAAAACCTGATATGCAATACGCTTTTCTATACTCGGAGACGACCGTTTTGAACGAAGTCGATCATGCTCCTTGAATATTTAAATTAGTCGGGCGGCTTGTTCATGGTACTCGCTCTCACATCGTTTTTGTAGTACAATTATTTTATGCAAATATATTTTTAAACTCAATCTTTTGTGTGTTTGTAATTCTAGTTTTTTATTCACGTTTTTAATATTCTAATATTTAGTTAAAAATCGTCGAGACTGTTAATAAGAAGTTAAACATTGTACCACTAACTATAATTTAGTAGTTGTGACAATAGTAACAAAACGTTATTAATATTATAATTTAAAAGTAAATTGTTAATAGTGTTAGTTGGATGAACGTGTTATTAAAATACGAGTTAAAACATTCAAGTTAAAATTATTTATGTATGATTTTAGAGAAGTGTACTTTTATATTAAATGAATTTTTAAAAACTAAAATTTTGCTATAAATATACGTATATTTAAAATTCATATTTTTAGTTAATTTCATTTTCTTGCTAAAATGCCGGTTTTTCTGTTATAAAATTTTAATTTGAAAAAAAATTAAAATATTATTACATTTTTTCCCTATGTTAATCCATTCACACTAGATTTTTAAAATAAATAAAACTGTAACGTTACTTTTTCATTTTAAGCAATATTTCAAAATTTATATTTCCTACTATTTCTTAATAATATGAATTAATATTGTATTTAGATTACTTTCAACAGTAAAACGATGTATAATAAAAAAATATACATTTAAATCAATTATTTATTTCGCGTATAAAATATCACTTTTGACAATGTCAAATTTTGAAAATTTTTACAATAAATATTTACTTACTTCTAATCATGACTAAATTACAAAATGTACAGATATACAATGCTAAGCTAGCTAACCTAACTATATCTAAGTTATCACAGATATTGGCAGTGCAGCCATTTTAAATAATTCCAAATTAGGTAGCCATAACATTGGCGTAATAGGTAAAAATTTTGTTGGTTAGATTATTTTTGAGTGAATTAAGTTTCACTGACAAGACACGCATTAAAAATATAAATACATTTAAATTTACATTATTGTGAAAATTTGGGCAACATAATATGAACAATCACTATCACTGCCCGATTTTAAGACACAATAGTAAGACAATCGGACAGGCAATGAATTAATACAGGCGTAGATCGTTGTATTAAATTAATGTTTTTTTTTTTAATTTTAACTGAATAATAATGTTTATCTTATACATATAGCAAATATAGGAATTTGTACAGTATCACTATTTGAAATTTTATATTACAAATTATTTACAATATAATATAGGCTAATGGACTAGCTATCACAATTTTCACTGAGTCACTTTATATTTTAAGTTCGTTTTATATGTTAAATCACTTCACTAAAAGCTTAAAAGTTCCACGTACTTCAGACGTGAGCTGATAAAGTACGTGGCGAGGCACGCGGGGGTAATTGATGTGCGATATGGGATGGGTGTGGAGGTAATACTGGGTGTGCTCCGTGCACTGGTGGAGGTGGCAATGCCCCCATATGGGCTCGAGCTTGAAGATGTCGGTGCATTGGTGCGGTCCCACCTGCGACGGGACTTGGTGCGCCGTGGCACCGCTGGTTACTCGGGACGTCAGGTAGAGCAAACCTTAACTTCTCCCAAAACGATTTGTCACTCCAATGCAAATACGTATTCGTTTTTAAATAAAGTCGTAAGTCGGGATCAAGATCCTTTGGCGGAACGTCATCAATTAGAACAACTATAAGTCTTCTTCTTCTGTCTCTTAATACTTGGAGGTGTGCTGATTTAAATTCAATGCTACTCCATTCAGATTTTATATAATTTTCACTTAATACCATTATTGTGCGACGAGATGATTGCACTGCTCTAGTTAGATTTTCTACTACGTTCCCGCTGACTGCGAAATCACGATATGGCAAACATAACTTATATGAGTGGTCACCACGTTCAAGCATGGGGACTAATTCCGATGCAACCCAAGCTTCATCTTTAGAACTGTACGTAACAAAAGCATCGAACATTTTTTCACGGTCATCTCTGTCAACGTCATTTGCACGATGAAACAGCCGTACACCAAATTTAGAATGAAACCATAACTTCATCTCTTGTCTAAATATAAATATAAGGAGACTCAAAAATAATATTAGGACTAAAACACCAAATGCTGCGATAAGCAGTGGTATGTAATCAGGCACTTCTTCATTTGTGATTATAGTCTTTGTTGCAGTAAGGTTCCCGTTAATGCTATTGTTAATACTAGGTAATCCTGTACATGAAGTGTTATTTTCTTCTAATATTTTAAAACCAGAATCGGGTTCGCTATATATGCTTTCATTATATGGAATTACATCTGAATTATTTCCTTTACTGTATATGCATTTTATGTCGGTTGGATCATAAATATAAATGACCCTCTTTGCCCATTCTCTGAACATTTCTATATACTCACAGTCACATGACCATGGATTATAAGATAAAGTTATTTCAGTGAGGGCTGGATTAATTTGCCACACTGATATCGTTATTAATCGATTATGATCCAAGTGTAAAATTTTCAAACGTGCCATATTATTAAGCATGTCTTTTCCAATAGTGCGAATATTATTGTTGTTGATGTACAGTTCACGTAAATTGTCTAATCCATCAAATTCTTGACCCTCTAATTTATTTAAATTGTTGTAGTCTAAACGTAAAATTTCTAACTCCTTTAATCCATTAAATGTTCTGTTATGAATTGCTTCAATTTTCGACGAGTTTAAGTACAATACTTTTAACCTTTTTCTTCCTATAAATGCATGGCTTGGAAGAATTTTTATGTCATTGCCGTCTAGATAGAGTTGCGTGGCCTCCATTGGTGTTCTTTCAGGTAATGAATTCACATAACCAGCGCTTGTACATTCCACAACATTAGCCGACCACGATTGATCATGATAACAAGTACAATTATTAGGACAAGTCATTTCACAATCACAGGCGTCGAAATCACAGCAGTGACATAGCGCAAAACAATGAAAATCATATTTACATAAGAATTGATGAGGTGCGGCCTCAACTAAAGGGACGTGTGCGTTACCACGATTATATAATAATTTGCAGTGTATACTATCCAAATCCATAAGCTTTGGCTGTGTTCTGGCTCGGTTACCAGTATTAATTTTTTGTAGCCACTCCATGGTGCAATCACATTCTAATGGGTTTCCGCCTATGAAAAATTCGGGAACGGATTTGTCTTGAGGGACTGCAGATATTCTTAATGAATTTGGGTCCAAGCTTGTTATTTTATTTCCGTACAGATCAACTCGTGTCAAATTGGGTTTCTTGAAAAAGGTGTAAGATTGAACTTTAGAAATTAAATTATCGTTTAAGTATAACATTTCAACAGAGTTTGGTATTGCACTTCCAGTTATTTCAGTTAACCTATTTGAGCTTGCATCAAAAGTACTAAGTGACAGCTGCGATTCAATTTCAAAGTAATTTCCAAGTTCAGCAATTCTGTTCGCGTGAATGTCTAGCCATTGCAAACCAGTTGGAATCATAGCGTAATCGAACCATTCTAAACGGTTATCAGATATGTTCAACCATACTAAGTTGGGTAATTTAGCGAAAAGGCCGCCGATTTCTGTCAAGTAGTTTCCATCGAGTCTTATAGCTTGTAAATTCACACTTCCGTCGAATGCTCCAGCTTCAATTTTGTGAATTTTGTTTCGAGACAAGTTCAATATTTTAAGAGAGGTCATTTTATCGAATACGCCCTTGCTTATATTGCCAATGTTATTTTCGGTTAATCTTAATCCATACATTTGTTGCATAGTCATGAAGGAAGCATTTTCGATGCTTACAATTAAATTCTCACCTAAATCGAGAGTTTTTAATTGCGGTATATCTTTAAGAGCGATTGGAACTTCGTCCAATCGATTCCCATTAATATGCAGGTCTTGTAGTGTTGAGCAATTGCGCAAAGCATGAGGATGTATTTTTGAAATACGATTGCTATCAATAGAAAGAATAGTAAGCATTGGCATCCCCAAAAAGGCATAACTTTCAATGTTAGTCAATCGGTTATTTGATAAAATTAAAGTGTGTAAATTAGTAAGAGAGCTGAACACATTTTCAGGTATATGTTCTATAAAATTATCCTGCATCTTCAAAATTTGTAAATTTTGTAAGTCTCTGAATAAGGCTATTTCTATTTTAGAAACTCTGTTGTGTGAGAAATCTAGATACACTAATCGCTTTAATCCTGTAAAGGTTGAAGTATTAATCCAATCAGATGTTAACTCGTTATGTGACAAATCTAGGACAAGTAGTTGTAAAAGTTCGCTGAATAATCCAGGCGCTAATACGGTAATTGTATTATTATTAAGGTATATTTCTTTTAGATCTTTTGTATCGCTGAATAATTCAGGGGGCAAACTTGTAAGCAGGTTGTCAGAGAAGCGAATTGTTGTCAAAGAAATCAATCCTTCTAATGCTCTGTCAGCAACAGAACTAAGTCCATTGCCTTGGAGATAAAGCTTTTGTAATCGTTTTAACCCAGAAAGAAGTCCTGGAGGTACTGTGTCTATTACATTTTTCGACAAATCTAAAATTAAAAGATTGTCTCCGCATTTTTCCGTAGGGTGTCGATGCGCTGTTGAAAATTGAAAATGGCTTATGTCTCTCATTCGATTGTTAGTCATGTTTAAATATTCAAGATTTCTTAAAGAACAAAGAGCGCCTTCAGGAAATGTCAACATATTGTTTTCACTCAAATCTAATCTTTCCAAATTTTGTATATCTCTGGAGAAAGCTGTCGGTGTTATCTCTAGCGACATAGTCGCCCACTCTGTATTATGCGTTCTGATTGTTAAATTTTTTAACTCACGGAGTCCCGTAAATGCTCCATCTGTAAGGTTTCCAATTTTGCAGTATTCTATTGTAAGTTCGCGTAGCTCTATTAACTGGCGGAAACTTCCGGGTGCCAAAGAACTTTGAAAGAACAATGCGTCACTACATTCAAGTCGTAATCTTACGGTAAGATGAGGTTGTATAGCACTAAAGTTTGTGTTTTCTAACTCGCTGTTTATTGTCCTTAATCTACACTGTAACGTTACACCAGACTCGTCGTTGTCAGTTGTCCAACGACACTCATCAGGAGCCTGATATCGTGCTCCCGTAGTTGCTGACAAAGAGGCGCTCCATGCCGGCAAAGTAGCGCTCAACAGTAAGAGAGCGCTGGTAAACAACATTATGCACATTTTTAATTCACTAAACTTCACTTAATTATTCGGGGAATACATAGTTTTATTTTACATTTTTAGCACAAACTCAGCACTAAAATAATAAATGCAACATTGTTTCTATGAGTTTAGGAATGTATTTGGAAATTTCACTGTATGAACCGGCCACTTAACTTACTTCCCGCGAGCGCACTAATTGTAAAAGATCGCGTGTCACCTATGGGAAGAACGTGACGCGCGCCCGCGCTGACGTTTCGGGTGGAACTGACTCGCTCGTAGCCAAACCTGCGCTCGCGCACAAGGCCGCGCGAGTTCACGCGTTCCAACAGGTAAATTACATTCCGAGTCTAAAACGTTCTATCCGCCATCGATGGGGCCTTGCGTTCTGCTTTATTCGTTTTAAAGCAGCCTGACAGTAAATCCAAGTTACACACACACCGGCAAAATGCATATAACACTACAAAATAAAACTGCTTTTTGTGGCGCACGGAGCTTTCGTGATGTAAGTGCGAGCGAGATATAACTATTGCAGGGTGGCGAAGGCACGTTGGTGGGGACTTAACCAGCTGCCCAGGTAGTGCGCTGGCTAGCGAGCCCGAGCTGCCATTCTCGTTGCTTGTTAACACTACGAAGTCAGAATTATTTTATTCGCTATAAACGAATGTTAATAGTAAATATGAAATGTTATGTGAATTTGCTAAGTAAACTTTAAATTAGCTATGAAAATATTTTCTTGAATTTAATTTTTAATGTATATCTTTAGTGTAACTTTAATAAATAAAAAAATTATGTATCGTAAAAAAAGTTAGTCCATGTTTTAGTTTTTTAACCATAAAGCTTCCACCGCTAGACTTAGGCATCCCCGATAGTATGGAGGATTTGTTCTAATTAATATGATTACCACTTTTAACACTGCTCTCGCGCGCCGGTCCGAATATTCTACGTCGAATATAATATACTTTGAATATATACTTGTCTATAATCAAAGATAATATATTATACGATACGTTTTGTTCTACCATCTATCAGAGACCATAAGATTTGCCGTGCCTAATCCTAAGTGTGCTTCCTACCTACGTCACCCGCAGATTAAGATTAGTTAATGAATTCTCTTACGTTGCCACCACACGACGAATGATTAATGTTTGATAATAACTCTAAAATGCTTTAAAATCTAATGATAATCTAGTATTTATTTTAAATAAACACAAAACATATATATGTACCATGGAAATTAAGAATTATTTAGTTATATCTAAATATCGATATCATCGATTTTAATCAAATTTAGTAAAATATTATAATATATTTAGCTTACTCTGAGAGAAAGGGAAAAAATTCAGTCAGTTAACCCCTTATTTATTGATTATGGTGTATCTGTTTATTGCACAGTTTGTAAAATTAGGTTGCAATCCTATATTTAACTTAAGCGATTGGAGCGTAACATCTCTTTAATTTAACATCTTAGCCTACCATCACACTAAATGTTTAACGAACTCGGTTCTTTGAACGTTTGACTTTTAAAAATGGTGGCCAATTTCATCATTATAGAGTGAGCAATGTAGATTTCGTAGTTATTTTTAAATTTTATATTTCTAAGCACATTGATCAACTTAACGTTATACTTCTACTTATTTAAAAAAGTAAAATAAAACTACTACTACTATACCAAATATGTATCATTCGCTTGATGCAAACCTACATCGTATGATAGAGGCTCTTTGTACTGATTACTTCGCATACTTTAAATATAAAAACAAAAAAAAAAGAATATTACTCCCGTACTAAGTTTTTCTCCTGTATCGTGGATCATTTTTATTCAATTTATAGCGTAAGACATGAGTTACAATACAATATGATAAAATTGATCAACATTTTAACAATTTTAAAATGAATAAGAAAGCTATCGGAGACTTGAGTGGTTTTGTTAGATACTTACTTACTTACTTACTTATCGTCACGCACAATCCCTAACGGGGTAGCCAGAGAGAACAGATCGCCAAGTGTCACGATCCTTACCTACCTCTTTCATAATATTTAATAAATAATGTGGTAGGATAGTGGTTTTCATTTGGCGAATCAGACTGAATTCCTAGGTTAGGTAATAAATACTATAAAAGTAAACTCTTAGTATATACTCTTATAGACAGATTAATGACGAACAAAATGTGAGCTATAAAATAAATAGTCGTGATCATAATTTTCTAGGTGTCGGAATGATAAGCCGGTTAGCACGTCCGCTGGTTTACTATTTAAACGATGTTAGCGCAAACGCGATCACGAGGCGCCTTCATATCGCAGTTGTAATATTTTATCTCCTTTGACACACGAGGAGCGGAAAATTTGCAATCGCTCCACAATGCTCTGGATCATAGTTAACACTGCAAACAGTTTTGTAATAGTCACACGCCCTTACGAACACATCTAATATTTCACACCGGTCCCACGAGACGTTTGTCCAGATTGCTTTTAGAAACATCCCCTTACAAAGAAACAGCGGGAGATCTCTCCTTCGACTTTTTGCCGTAAGTGGAGAGGCGTTTATTGGCCTGCATTATAAAAGAATAGATTGCCGGTAAATCGTTGGTTATTGTGGTGGAGCTTAATGGTTATCGCATAGCTCGTTATATAACACACTGTCCATATTCAATTTACGATGTTTCACGTCGACACGCAACAACTGTCCGGGATGCCGGATAGCTGCGTGGGTACATGTGTGCGATGTGGGTCGATTGCCATAATGATTCATACAAGAATCTATCTGCATAGGTACACTTTAAATATCGACTTAATGTTTTTTGTAAAATCGGTTAATACAGTTACCAGAGTTGTATTCTTATTAACCAAAGAAGTATAATATGCAGTGCATGCTATTGCATAAATTATTATTAAAAAAGGACAAATAATACTGCTTTTATCCAACAAATATCAAAACACATAACAAATCAATGATAAAATTCAAGATTTATGGCATTGGTTGTTCACTCGCGGTTCCTCAGTCATATTTCCATTTTGATATTCTATATTTACCTTATAATAAAATATTTATTCGTGTAATCCGTGAAAAAATGATGTATTGAAGAATTGGGTTCTATAATATGATATTTAGCAATAGGATATTTTTTTATTCTACTTTTAAAAAACGTTACTTTCCACACTAAGATTTCTTCTCTATCGTGGGGGCAGTTTTCAAACGTAAATTTCACAATGAAAAACATCCAGGCCCGGAGCAATTACTTAGAAACCATAGTAGGCCATACAAATACTTGTTTCGTGCGGGATTCGAACCCGCTAACCTTAGAGCGCTGTAACTCATTGCTAAATCACTGTGCCACGGAGCCGTCAAAGGCCTCTGCTCACGTGCGAAATATTTTTAAAAGATTGTTTAGGTATTTACATTAAAAAAATCCTCTATTACAATAAAATCATTGATTTTTTTATTTATTATTTTATACGATTTCGGTGCCTAATCTTCACTGACAGCCACGATACTGACTCGACACTTATATCGATGTCGAAGGACATGTATAATCCATTAAGTCGTCATTTCCACACGGCTGATCATTCCTCAACCACACGTCATCCCGCCCCCAGGCCGACACATGCTTTATTGTTCTCTACTGCTTTATCTTGCCCCTACTGTTATAACTTCCTAACTAATTAGTACCTTAAAATGCTGTAAATACTCTTATAACAAAGTAATTAAGTAATAATTAAATATTGAGCACGTGGTTGGTCCGAGAATAATTTCTCGCATTAATTACTAATTAAACCTATGGTATGGTGATAAAGTTATATATATATATATATATATATATATATATATATATATATATATATATATATATATATATATATATATATATATATATATATATATTTGCCCTTCTAAGTACTCTTTATTAATGTTAATCGTTTTTGTTTCAGGTAATCAAAACTAGTGAAGTTTTTTATTAGTAAGATAAGTGGAAACAACTCCTTCTCATCAACGGAACTATTTTCGCAATACTGTAATATACCCACATTTTACTCATAACCATTTTAGCCCAGGGGCTAGGCGCTCGCTGTAAATTTCACTGTACCGCCGGCACAGATGATTTTAGGTGCTGATTTACCACGTGCTCGGCGCTGAAGAAAAATATCGTGAGGAAACCTGCGTGTCAGAGAAATAAGAAAAAAAATTTCGAAAACATGTGAAGTTCGTCAACACGCATTGGGGTAGCGCGGCGGACATTTCGTTGTAAAACCCTCTCAGAAATTAGAGACCTGTGCCCAGCAGTGGGACGTATATAGGCTGTAATTTTAACTTTTATACAAGTATGTAATAATATTGTTTCTATAAAATGGTTAATTTTACTTCTTATATAAATATAAAATATAGTGTGTTTTGCAACCAAACGCGTTGTTTTAAAGATCAACCTTTGTTTCTTTAATACCCACGTCGTAATGAAGAGGCCATAGTAAATTAAAAAGATTTCACACGTGAGCAGAGGCCTTAAAAGTGCTTTGAATTGTAACACGGGCAATTTGGCGCGCGAGAGGTAGGTTTTATTCTCCACGGCACCTGGTGAACTGGGACATCTACTAGGTGCAGATCATAATGTTTTAGAGAATACAGAGGGTTTAAAATTTTGTTATAATTACTATAACGTTTTAATTATTATATTTTCAAGAAATAATTGAAAACTACAATATGTAATTTTTTATATGATAGGGGGTGACAAACGGGCACACAGTCAACTGATGGTAAGTGCTGCGGCCCATAGAAATCTACATCTATCCTCGATTACAAATCAAAATGCATATGCGTTGTCAACCGTGAGGACTAAGATGGAATGCCTCGTTTCCAGTAAAAAGGGTCTCCGGTTCTCTGCACTCTTCATAAAAAACACAGTAGCTTTAAGCTACTATTTCACGCTGGTATTCTGTGAGAGCTGAGAGCGCGATCCTTCCCCGTTCGAGCCGACCTATTCGTCCTACAACTATACTACTAATAATATAATAACTGCAGCATGGCTCTGCCTCGTATAAAATATTAACTTAACTTTAAAAATGCTAATCATAATGTAATATAATCTTGAATTCACAATAAATTAGCCCATTTAAATACCGAAAACGAAAGTAATGCAGTTAATTTTATTAGGTACTTATTACTTATTTATTACTTTAATTGAAATGGTAAATTCCTTTAGAACTGAAAAGTGTGGTGTATTATCTTTTTATTAAGTCTGTATTAAAAGTTGTTCCTAATAATTGTTTTGTCATGGTCGATTTTATTAAATTAGAAAAGTAATGCATACGACTCAATGGCATTCTATGTCCGAATTCAGGGTAGGTACAACGTGCCAGCGAATAGGACCAGTTAGATTACCCATTGTAGTGGTACAATTAGAAACTGTCGTGGAGCCCCGCGCTTACTTTGTTATTTTCAAACAATCGCAAGCGACATCTGCGCGCTCTCGCTGCAGTAATAGCCGGTAGCATCTGCTAATTGTACTTCATTCGCTTTTGCGATAGCGTTGGGATATTTTAGGTTAAAAGAGTGTGATAACAACATTTCACATTTTCAACATTTTTTAATTGACTGTTAAACGGTTTATATTTATCTTTCATTCATTCATTGCAATTTATCAAAGTTCACTGCTGAACATGGGCCTCCCCATGCATTGCCTCATAAGGTTGATGTTTGCCATAGTTGCTACGCGTCGCAGACGGCGTGGCAACCACAGTTTTTTATTTTGCGGTTGTTATTAGGAAGACGCTGCTGCTTATCTCCTGGTTTGTTTATTGTATGTATGTATATAATTTAAATAAGATAATTTATATTACCGTATTTAAAAATAAAATTAAATATTATAATTAAAAAAACGCGAATAAAAAGAAACAGAAAATATTAATATAAAGTATAGAAAAACTATTTGTATTTTCCCTTTTTATTAATATTTTATTTTTATAACAACTTATGGCACGGGCTGCTCTCTAAGAATTACATGGAAAGCTGTCCTGAGTTAGATTTCGTTTCGGCCTTACTGAAACTGTCAACTGTAAATTTAAATTTTTCTGCTGAATTGTTTCCCGTTAAAACAAAATATGAGAAAATCTGCTAGTCAGAAAAAAACGTAGATACTTGATTAAAACTACTTTTACGGATTTTATCGCGTTTATTTATACTTTTTATTTTTATTTTTAATTCCCGACGTTTCGGGCGCTTTCCAGCACCCATATGGTCACGGGGGACTGAGATGACTGACGTCCCGATGTCATTGTTAAACTCGGAGTACCTTTAGCTTTTTAATTATTGTTTATGGTCCGATCTATGCAAAATGAACTGACTATGTCCTGAGAAACGTCGGGAATTAAAAATAAAAATAAAAAGTATAAATAAACGCGATAAAATCCGTAAAAGTAGTTTTAATCATGTGTAGTGTTCGCGTAAATATAAGAAATCATAACGTAGATACTGTTGAGGAACGTGACAAGTGACAACGTCTTGGAAGTAAAATTAAAAGAAATAAACCATTTTTATAATTTATGTGTTTAGTTCTTTGCAATTATGGTAGAATTTAGCTAAGGTATTTATCAATAATACTACATGTATTAGTGACAGCTCCGCAGAAAAGGCTGATGATAGACAAGGTAGCTTTCATAACGCAACTTTCTTATAAATTGCAGTTCTGTGGAGCGAGAAGACAGGTCGGTAAAATTGTTTCTAACGATATATTAAAAATTACCATATTATGGAGTCTCCACTTTGCACTAGTGCAGAGTGGTTAACTTTTATCTACTTTTACTACATTACCCTCATAGAAGTGAAAAGTGGATTGCATTGTTGCAGTGAGGTGTTTAAAAGCTGTTTCTGCAATTTTATATTTTCTTATTTTAGTTTCAATATTAATAATAAGTATTAATGTACGCATGATGAACGACGTAGCAAACCGTTTGATTCGAATGCGCGGTAAGTCAACAACGAAAGGGTGGAGACTGGCCGAAGCCGAACGTCTGGTAGTCCCATGGTGCAAGGGAGAGGGAGAAATTTAAATGGAATTAAAGCGGAGTAAGTTGCCAGCACTGAATCTGTCTTCCCATCCGATTACAGTTTGGGTGTCTTCAAGGCAATAATAAATAGGTTTTTATTAAGTCAGTGCGATCCGCCATCTTAGGCTACATCACCAATTACCATCAGGTGGGATTGTAGCTAAGCACTGGCTTAGAATAATAAAAAAAATTGTGATAATGAACAAACAGTATGCGTTTTTATTAGTTATTTAATTTATTACAAATATATTTTATGGCGTTGATTTGTGTTATATATGTATGTTCTATGTTATCCGAATGTGGGACAGTAAAAGCCAATTTTACATTGGCGTATCATGTCGGCTATTATTGACAGACATTTAACACAACGGCCACAGGCAGGTCAATGCTAGGTATTTGTGTCTAATTCACGTAAGCCATTTCCTTGGTGAGTTGTGGACTATTACTGCTATTGTCTAAGATGAATGGTTCGGCCGTACTCGGTGACTAATGATTGATGAATGATTGACTCACTCATTCATAAAGTGACATTTAACAGTTATCGAAAATGTTAGATACATAAGTTTTGTCCCCATTGTTTTAAACGTAAGGTATTTTAAGAAAGAAAAAACATAATGTTCGGGATTGCTGTCTTATATTAACTATTCTTTCTAACTATTAAAGAATAAATCATAAGAAGCTATCTTGAGCTATATAATTAATTAAAAGAGCCGTGGTATCTCAGCTGCTGAGAGATCGCTGAGTATTTCACAGCACGCAATTGCTCGGGGTTCAATTCCCATCGGCAACTAAATATAAAGTTGTTGATTGCGACTTTAATGTGCTTATTTATCACATGTTCGTTTGTGACGGTCAATATCGTAAGGAAACCTGCATGTGTAAGAAATAAAAACATCGAAGACATGTGAAGTCCGCCAACACATTCTCAGAAAAGAGAGACGGTTAACCCAGCACCGAGACATATAATAAAGGCTATAACTTAGGGTTACTTTAATAAGTTATTGTATATATTAGTTTATTCTAAATATTTATTAATAATGATTATATATAGTTTTTTTAGAACTCACACATTCCCTTTTGGGCATAACATTAGGGTGTTATTGCTCTTCAAATACTTATAAAAGTTACCAAGATAATATAAGTGTTTAAGTGAACGTAACACGCATTGACCATGAGCTAACTAGGAATACTAGTAGTAATTCTTAATACGTCTGCAAAATTTTAGATTATATATGTATAACATACAGGACAAACTAATATAGGCGTGTTTAAGGACGGAACATTTGCTATAATTTATCTAAAATGTGCCGTGCCGTAAATTGCGATTAAGTGTGCGTCACGCACTATTTAAAAATTCCAACCTTTACGTATTGCTTTTGAATAGAAGCGTTTCGAAAAGCAAATTTACAAAACAGTTCGGGGTAGTCCCGTCGTGCAGTGCGTGCCAAAGCGAAAGATAAATGTAACAGGCATCTTGAAAATTTCAATTGTAACCTTTGTTGTATTCGCAAACCCCACCTTTCCAATTTGTTCGCTCGTGTGCCGCCAATGAGCGCTTTTAGATATCATCGGCATACCGGCCACTTTGTTGACTTTCAATGATTAAATTCCTTCCTGTGGGGTATATGTTCCTCTCGCTCGGTGGAGTTATTTGTCGGCTTCACTTATACTTCGACTTATTTTTACTGCACAGCTATTGTTAACGTCAAGGAAATAGATTTCGATTGTGAGATCCTCAGGTCACTGTATGAAACTTGTTTTATTGTTACACCCTTAATCAAACATGTTAAAATTAATAAGCTTCAATCTAATAAAACCACACTAGGTAAGACATTTTTATTTTAAACGCGAATCATAGCAAATCAATTTTAATTTTAACATCTATAATAATGTAATGAATTCCCGCAAAGTAAAGCCTGGTTTTATATATTACATACCTGAATATAAGTTTACGCTTAAAGGTAAGGTCTCAGTGAAGAGGTTTGGGCGGAGCAGGGCGTTTGACGTTTATGACAAACACACGCTATTGTATTATAACAAAGTCCTGAATGGCGACCTCGAAATTTATGCCGATTACGCCTTTACGCCACGTTCATCACTAAGGCCTTAGGCTTAAGAGCCTTGGGCGGGGCGGCTAAAACCTAGGACTTTGTAGTTTTAGGTGCAATCAGCTACTATACTATAGTAAAGGATCGGCTTAGAAACCTCTTACGGTTGGGCACAGGTTTCACTATTGAAACGACACATGAGCAATTAGAGCTCAAAACGCTCCTAACGCGCAAGAGTGCAAGTCAGATTAACAACCTGAACGGTGAGTGATAGTTCTATTAAACGTTAAAGTCACTGTTTTAACAAGATGTTCAATTGAACAGTTTTCGAAACAGCTTTGAAATTCACACACCAAAACATTAATCGACAGGTACATAATATTGCAAATAACTAAAATCAATAATCATTTGAATTAAATATAAAAATACAACATTCGCTATAATATATACATTTTTATTAACGACGCCACAAATTAAATACATTTTGAGCAACCCCCTGTTATATCAATTCATTACTGCATATTATCCTCACTAAAAGGGCTAATCCAAACCCCAAAACCGGGTAATAAAAATACCTGTATAAAAAACTGTTCAATTGAATGGTTCAAAGAATTCACGGTACTTGGTTCATATGTCAATCAATCCTTACTTGTGCCTGCTTTAAATCGTGTTATTCTATTAGGCGTTGTTATTCATTGGCCCTATCGCTGTTACCCGGCGTGAGCCGCAATGGGGGAAGTTTTTGTAGTTTTTTTAGGCGTCATTTTGTTGCAATTGTGATTTTCAAAGATTTGCTGGTAGCTGGTATAGGCAGTTTAGAAGAAACGTAATATTTTTTGTTTTAATGAATTAAAAGTGAAATGTTTTTTTTTTTTTTAATTTTGTAACTTAGTATATTCTTTACAATAGTAATATTTTAAAATAAGCGCAGTATCATACTGAAATAAAAACTAATACATTCATATACAATTAATATAATTAATAATTAAAAAATTAAAACAATTAAATTACTACAAAGTATTGATTTGTAAGTTTTTACTTTTTTTTTAATAAAAGAAGAGCATGCGGCTCACCTGATGGTAAGCGACTACCGCCGCCCATGAACAACTGCAACACCAGGGGAATTGCAGGTGTGATGCTGGCCGTTTAAAAAGGAATGCAGTGGGTAAAGCCGATCGGAAAGAGCTCGGTCGCCAACGATTCGAACTGCTATGCGCTGGATGCGATGAAATGGAAGGAGCTGGCACTGGGGAGCCGCGGCCCAGGGATGGAAACAGTATTCCATGTGCGGCCGAACCTGCGCCTTGTAAAGTTGCAGGCGGTGAGCCGGCATGAAATACTGTCCCGCTCTGCTGAGCACGCCGAGCCTTTTAGAGACCATCTGTCTTATGCCTTTGCTTTGGCATATGGTCTGATAACTGGTTACTTCGCCTACGTGGATCCCTGGTGTGGAAGACCATGTACCTTCCCTGTTGGACCTTCTGCTGATCTCTCATCGGGACGGATATCGGGTCTCCTTTGATGCCCCTCTTGGCTCCTCGCACCATTGTCTGATCCGGAGTACGGTGCCACTCACGCTCCCATCGCGGTTGCGTACTGCAAGTTGCCGCCGTGTTTGACGTTATAGGTCAGCCGATTAGGACGGGATGCGATCTTTTTTGCATCCTACCTTGGAGGCGGGTTTGCTTCTCGCCGGATGATCCCAGCGTTGTTGCTGTTTCTGTTGCTGATGTGGTGCTACAAGAAATAGAACTATTTATTCCATCATCTGTGGTACCTATCGGAGGCAGAACCCAGCCTTGGTTTGGTCACTCCTGCAAAATTGCATTACATCATAAGCAGGAGTGTTACAAGACCTTGGCTCGCGCATAGACGTCTAGGGATGTAAATACAGTGTTTTAAAAAAAAAGTATAATTCTGCTTCCAGGTCCTTCAAAAGTGTCATTGTCAAGGCAAAGTCTGAGCACATCGGCAAAATTGGCGAGAAACTTGTTCGTCTCCTTCGGAAACACGTGCATTCTGGTCTCTTGCCAAGTCTGTCTACGTGGGAACTTCTGCTAGCCATCTCTTCCATCTCTGCATAGGGAGGATGACTCACTGGCCCATGCCGCAAAGGACAAAGCCGATCTACTGGGCTCTCTCTTTGCATCCAACTCGACTCTTGATGACGGGGGGAACACACCGTTTACCCAACGGTCGGTGCGCAAAGCACTCCTTTCCCTGGACATCAACAAGTCGAGTGGGCCTGATGGCGTCCCTCCATTGTGCTGAAGACGTGTGCTCCGGAGTTGGCACCGGTCTTAACGCGTCTTTTGCGGTACTCCTACTCCCTAGGCATAGTCTCGAAATCATGGAAGACAGCCTTCGTGCATCCATTCCCTAATAAAGGTAACCGCTCTGATCCGTCCAACTATAGGCATATCGCCATCACCTCCTTGTTCTCTAAAATAATGGAATCTAGTACTAACAGCCAGCTCATGCGGTACCTTTAGGATCACCAGCTGATTAATGACCGCCAGTACGGTTTCCGTCACGGTCGCTCGGCTGGTGATCTTCCAGGTTACCTTACTGGCGAAGGCAGTAGAGTTCAAGGGGGAGGCGTTGGCCGTTAGTTTGGACATAGCGAAGGCCTTCGCTCGAGTTTGGTACAAAGCGCTTCTTACGAAGCTATGGGCTTCCCGAGAAATTGTGCAATTGGATCACCGGTTTTCTAGCTCATCAGGCATTAAGATCGTAGTAGACCGTTTACTACGATCTTAATGCCCGATGAGCTAGAAAATCAGCATGCTCAGATTACAAGCCCATTAACGCTGGTGTTCCTCAAGGCTGTGTGCTATCAACAACGCTGTTTCTTCTGCATATCAATGACATGTTGCGAATCGGTAGCATTGATATTATCATATCATATATCATTGCTACGCAGACGACAGCACTGGTGATGGTTTAGACACCGGCCGTGCCAATATTGCTCGGAAATACGTCGCCGAGTACCGGGACAAAATTGTGTCTGAAGTTGAGACTTTGCTGAACAAAATCTCGGACTGGGGGCGACTAAATCTAGTCCAGTTTAATCCCCAGAAGACACAAGTTTTGTGCGTTTACCGCTAAAAATAAACCCTTCGCCGTATCTCCTCAGTTTCAAGGCACTCCCCTTGTTGAATCAGCCAATATCGGAATCCTCGGAACTTGGAAGAGAATGCCAAATTGGCCTATTATTTTCGAGAACAAGGAGGTGATGGCGATAGGCCGGTAATTTAACGGATCAGAGCGGTTACCTTTTTTAGTGATCGGGTGCACGAAAGTTGTCTTCCACGAATTTGGGCCTACGCCTGGGGAGTAGGAGTACTAAAAAAGACGCGTTTGAACCAGTGCCAACTCTGAAGCACATGTACTCAGCAAAATTTGGGGATTCCTTCAAGCGCAAGTCGAGTTGTTGACGTCTAAGGAGAGGAGTTCTTGTCAAACCGAGCGCTGTGTGAACCGCACAGTCGGCATGGAGCACTCACACCGCAGAATGGTTGCGGTGTGCCCGATAGAGTGTCGAGTTGGACGCAGAAAAGGAGCCTAGCAGATCGGCTTTCTCCTTTGCACCATGGAGAAGTGAGTCGTCCTCCATGGGCAGAGATGGGAGAGATGACTTGTAGAAGTTCCCTTGGACAGCCTTGGCGGGAGACCAGAATGCACGAGTTCCCGAAGGAAGGCGAACTATTTTCTCACCAATTCTGCCTATGTGTCCTGACTTTGCCTACGCAATGACTCTTTTGAAGGACTTGGAGGCGTTATTATACTTCTTTTTAAGGGCGCTGGTGTTAACATCTCGGGACGTTGATGCGTAAGCCCAGCCCCTATTATCTGCTTAGAGTGTGATGTTATTTTACAGGAGCAACCAAACCATGGCTGGGATCTGCTTCCGATGGGCACCACAGAAGAAGTAATTCGGTGTTGTACATAAGCTATGGACCAGTAATTTCCTGACTTACTTTCGTGGCATGGCTTTATGATATGCGCTCTAGCGCGTAATCTACTGTTGAATACTTTCATCTTTTATCTGTATATGAAATGTATCATTTTATATCAGACTAGAAGTAATATTATCATTTTCTAACCAAGTCAAAGTTTTTTTTGCGCTAGGATTATCTCTTCCATAATTGTGTTATGATAAATATGTTTCGGCAGTCACGGGTTTGAATATGACACGAAACAAGTAATGTTTGGTCTATAAATAATTGTTTTGGGTCTGGATGTTTGCCCTCATGACTGATGGTTAGATTACTGGTACTGAACATTATTTACACTTGACCGATTTCTTAATCGTAGTTTTTTATATAAAATGTGGTGGGTATGACCTTAATTATTAAAAATTTTTTCTTAAACCACAGATTTATCAGGAATCCGATAATAATTTCTAAAAGCAATATTTTTCAAATATTTTGTAAGTAGAAGTTCTATAGCTTTCTACACGGCACCGAGGGCGCACGTATTGTGTTACTTGCGTTATACTCATTCTTTGTAATCCGAAACGCGGGATGGATTCCTTTGTTGTTCCTCGATTTGAATATTACAATAAAACGTCGGGTGCATACGATAAAATATAACCTATTACGGGACAATATATGTTACTTGAGCTTGATGGTTAATTTTTAAGCACGTCAAAATCTTTATTATATAATGTATTATTCAATTACGTGCTTTATTTGGTTATAGGGATCTTCTTTGCCTAATAAATAAATTATTGTTAAGATAAGTTAGTATTTTTTGTAATAATTGTTTACTAATTTCAAAATATTACATGAAATAGTTATCTTATCCTAAAATACTTAGTTTACTAGGTAGTCTCCTTCGTCAGCTCAGCCCCTTTGTTGTAATACATTAAATAAGCAAGTCCCCGCGCCACGCGTTATCGTAGTATAGAAAACCTTGTTAAGGCAATTAATTAAAGGTTGTTTTGGCTTTGAGCGGAATCCCCTCTAGTAGAATTGGGTGGTTCACTCAACCCGTAGGGCGCGTTTCTCGTTCCCAGCTCTCGTAGGCATGTACAAAATTGAATTTTACTTAGTTGATTATCCTATTTGTTGTAATTTATTTACATCGTTAATTTATTTAGACTGTACTTGTACTTGTAGTACAGATGCATTGGATGGCATAGTTTATTAGTAGTTAGTCACAGAATATTAGCTGATTTCTGAAAAGGGACTTCAACAAAATAAATAGGCATTGTAATTGCACTAACTACACGTTTGTTAAGGATATAAAAATTATTAGGAGGTATTCATTGAAACATTCATTATTGTTTTTCATAATATTTTGTAAATAATAAAAAGAAAAATCAGGATATATTAACTGCTTAGTTTAGTCGTAATTTCATTATAATCTAAATATATAATCTAAATATTACTTACATAAATACCTAAATATTACACAAATACCTGTAAATGCCTGTAAATCGACGTTTTAGCAACCGTTTTCATCTATCCACTTTAAATGCAGGGATTAATGTAGAACATGTTGTCCATATCCATAAACATGGTATTCCATATGGTTTTGTATTCTGAAAATAATTATTCTCATAGAATGTTATGGAATTAGTCCTGGCGTGATGCTTGAGTTTTTGCGACAATACTTAATTCTTATTTCTTTTTGAGGTTTTGCTTTTTAAACCTTTACAAAGAAAAAAATAATAACATTTGTTTCCTCTTATTAGTACACACGCGACTGTTGAATTTCCACGTGCTTAGCAGTGTAGAAAAAAATAGCGAGGAAGCCTACTAGCAGCGCTGTGAACTCTTGGAGGCTTGGAGGCTTAGCTACAGCTTTACTATAGCTTTTTGGTCGTTTTTATAACAATATTCAAAGTAAAAGAACATAAAAATCCACGATCTCTCGAAATACATTTTGTGTATGATACAAAATAAAATAGAAGGCTTGTGCTTGTCTACTTTTATTTTTGTTTTGATTTATGTTTTTATATAAATGAGCAAGAGTGCTTACTCTTTTACTTAAGGGAACGAAATTAAATATTTTTATTTATATTTTTGTGTCTGCGTACGCCTTTAAAAGCACGTAAAGCCGTTGATCCTAATCACAGAAATCGTAATAATAAGACAGATAATAATAAGACAGTAGAAGTCGCATAGACGCGTCGTGACCTTGTCGCCGCTTATGTGGGTTGACGAACATAATTCACCATTTTGTGATTTAGTTGTGCGTAGAACGTCGTACGTGAATTTTTGTTATTATAAATTTATAATGTTGAACTGCAGCATAATCAGTTGTAAAAACTCATCAAGGACGTGTAATTAAACTAATGAAGGCATAAAATTTCATCATTAAGTTGATTATTTACTATCTATCATTGTTTTAATTAATTTACATCTTGATGAATAATTTACTACGAGATTTACCTTTGCAAACTCATTTATTACTTTTCGTTTTGTAAAATTACCGTTGCTGCTTTTGTTCTACCATAATACGCGACACACTCGACGTTGACAAACTCGCCAAGCAATGTAATGTGAAACATTAGATATCATTGTGCATTGCGTATGTTTATAATACGGTAAGATATGGCGACATCGGTTTTGGAAGTAATCGAGCGCTAATTCATTTCTATTGTCTGATCTCTCTTTGCGAGTCTCTCTATGTGAGTGAGAGGATAGAGTGCATCTGCGAAGTTATCTCAAGCAACTTAAATCTTAGGTATATTCGAGACAGCAATAATAATAATTTAACGTTTTACAGTTATTTGAGTTTAAAAAAAACAATGCATGATTGCGATGCCAATACAAAAAGCGTCCAAAGAATTCATAAATTTTGTGCGACAAACGTTTCGAAACACCATTTAAGGTGCATAATCGGATGCTGCACATTGCATGAAGATATGGTAATGTGATTGCGATAAATTAAACCACGGAGTCTGGTTGCACAGCAGGCCATCGCGACGCCTGCGCACCTCCGCCGTTGTTCGCTACTATATGGGGTGACGCACCTCGCACTTATGACAAAATGTGCGCATTTATTGTAAAAATATCGTATTTACGAGTTGTAACGTCAATTGTTATTTAAAGATATGTCATGTAAGATTTGTTTTGACAATTTGAAAGTATTTAAAATACCCATATTATAAAGAACTTAAGTATTCTTATTTGTGGTAATTTATGCATTTTGTCACTTAGAACTTACCAACTAAATTTTGAGAAAAGGTTAAAAGTGAAAGTGAGTAATTAAGTTTTAGCAGCATTATAATTAACAAATGTAATTATTTTATCATTATGGAATTCATCATCATCATCATCATTACAGCCCTTCACAAGTCCACTGCTGAACATAGGCCTCCCCCAAGTAATGCCACAAAGCGCGGTCCTGAGCCACCTGCATCCATCGACTTCCTGCATGTCTTACCAGGTCGTCACTCCATCTAGTGGGGGGTCGCCCTACACTACGCCTACCGGTACGAGGCTGCCACTCGAGAACCTTTCTTCCCCATTGGTTATCGGTTCTTCGAGCTATATGGCCGGCCCATTGCCACTTCAGCTTACTAATCCGTTGGGCTATGTCGGTTTTACTGCGGATATCCTCCTCCTCATTATGGAATTACAGCCTATCAAATGTCCAATGCTGAATACGAATATGGGCCAGTTGCCACGCTAGGAAAGCGGGTCGATTCCCAGTTTTTTTAATTTCTCAGCTGTTTTCAGGAATATGCTGCTGTTCATCTCCTGGTTCAATTTCCCTTTGTCGCCTCTTGCGGTACCCATAGGATAGTGGGGTAGTGGATGTTCTTACACCGTCACTATACGGCTATACGGTTTACTACTAATTTAAAGCAGGAAAACTTTTTGCTACCTCTGTTTTAAATTTGATTGTGTACATACTTTCAAATTATAAGTTAAGAGAAATTTAAAGTGAATATAAAATATATGAGTAAGTAAACGCTAAATACAGATACGCAAAAAAAAAACAACGAATACGGTAACCGCCAATTTTGTCAACTGAGGCATCCGTTAAATATTAATAAAACCGCTGGCCCTTTAACCCTCTGCATACTTTACGGTTGGGTTGATGGCGACTTATTTGAATAAATATTACTGAGAGGGAACGGGCGACTTTAAAATTTATTTAATTTGTAACTTTTTCTTTGAGTTATCGATTTACAATGTAGGCACACGTTTCACGCCGTAGGGCGACGCCCCACTAGGAGGCGCATTACTGAGGTGGATGACGCGACACTATTACAACCCATCTTTTATCTTGCATAATATATCCTTTAATATAAAACCAGAATTATTTGTTCGACATCGTTCGAAGTTATTTGGACACCGCGGGTGTCCGCCACGTCTCTCGTGTGATTGAAGTGTTTATTGGTTTAGTTGGACTCACGTTGCGTTTTACATTCAAAATCATCCTTCACTGAATGTAGGGTAAAAATAATAGTTTAGTTTACTGCAGAAAAATATTTATACGTCCATAACTTCATTATTTACATGTGATATAACTATGTGGTATTTTTAGTGTTAGAATAATCTGCCTGTATTCGTCCCCCTCCCGGACACAAGCTTCCTTTCATTCCTTGAAAATTTTTTTGGGCAATCAACTTCCGAGGTGCCCCAATACAAATTGGCTGAATTTAAATGTCCAAGAAGCAACTCTTTTTTTTCGTAAAAAGGCGATTACTGCCGCACTTAAAATATTAATCAATCAAATACAAATATACAAATCAAGCAGCCGGTCGGGAACTTGGTATGGTCGTTTACTACAAAGTTTAAATGAGGGCTTATTCTCAGAGCTACCCAAGTTTTGATGTGTGAATAGCTGTGTAAGAAAAAAAAGAAAGAAAGAAAATATGTCTCTTATTATCACTTCAAATAACGTTGAAATGTAACTATTTAATTGTAGATTTTTATCATTCTTTTTTCTATGGGATCTACATTATGGATTAGCAGTCAAGAGTAGTTACGTTGTACCAGTTCTGGCGCACTTGTAGAAAGGTTGTACCAGTTCTGGCGCACTGAGTCACAAGTACGACGTTCGTCGACTCACGATCCTAAAAAAAAAAAAAGGTTTTGGCATGCTCTGATCACGAATCTGCGGTCCATTTTTGCGTAGGATGCACGGTTCCGGAGATGTGCAGATCAATTAACTCTTTATCTAATTGATATCCGCTTCGAGCCTCCACCGTCATTAGCGCTCCATTGTTCTTATCTACTTATCTATTGTTCATTCAATACCGTCATTATCTATTCTTCCTCAGCGTGGTGATATTGTTATATACTCCTTTGTTCCTATCTACACTAATCTGACTCATTAATAAAACACATTACCCAATTTTGTTAAAATTTTTATTTATAAAATACAAAATCTTATTACTTATTATATATAAAATAGGAGCGAAACATCTCATCCACTAAAATATCGTTGTACAATGTGTTCCCTGTAAATATACTCGTAAAACTATGCATTGAACATCCCTGAAACTTATATAGCAAATACATTAAGCAATATTCGCCACAAACTGAAGTCCACTCATTCTGAATCCTATCAACATTCCAGTTCCATCTTTTACAATTTCTTTTAAAAAACTCTAGATGATATCGTACAGGTGCCCGTCCGAATGAATCAAAATATTGACCGACGTCATTCGTATCGATATATAAAGCTACCCAATGTGACCCTGGTTTATCATCTGTATCCAAATTGCATATTATATACGTTGGTACGTGGGTGTATATGGGTAGTTTATTGGCAGCATAAACATTATTTTCTAGAGTGGGGTGAATCTTTTTCAGATGTTGTTGTACATCTAGTGTATCCATAATATTACTGCTATTAGTAGATTATTACAGTACCAATCTACTCAATGACTAATATAGGAATGATCAATTATAGTGATATCTAAATATTAAATTACATTCTTTGTGTTATACAAATCGTATTTGAGTCACCAATACACTGAACAAGACACGACAGGAAGGACGTAGGAATGTAGAGATAAGCAACAGAATGTAAGGTAAGCTTGTTGACGCATAAAGATACTATCAATTCTACTGCAGAAATTCTTTAGATTAGAATTATTACTCACTGGTACTATATAAGACCAAGCAACTGCAGTCATGGAGTTAGTGTATGGTCGTTTGACCGCAGTGGATCTATCAATACTACGTTTGTGTTACTTCAACGCATCAAAGGCCATGGATGTAGGTGTTTATTCTATTGACAAACTTACTTTTCTTTCTGTTATTTTCTTACGTGTGTATGATTTAGTGTTAACAAATTATATTTAAATATTATGTGTGTGTATATGGTTAAGCCGTGGTAGCTCAGATGGTTAGCGCAAAATGTAAAATTCACAGTACGCGACCCGGGTTCGATCCCCGCCGGCACCAATTAAATTGTTAATTACAATTTTAAGTGTTAATTTACCACGTGCTCAGCGGTGAAGGAAAACATCGTGAGGAATGCATGTCTGAGATAATTTCGAAGGCATGTGAAGTTTGCCAACACGCATTGAGGTATCGCAGCGAACATTTCCTAGCCCTAAAACCCTCTCAGAAATGAGAGGAGGCCTATGTTCAGCAGTGGACTTTAATAGGTTGTAACTTTAGCTTTTTTAACTTTTATGATTAAGTGTTACCAAATTGATATTAACATGATAACTGTGTTGTTGCAGAAATCATTGAGCTTCGATGAAAATACATATAAACAGTATTACTACTCGCCACTCTCCCCTCAAGAAGAGAGTGATGACATCGTCATTAATAATAACACATGCGATGGTGGAAAAAGAAAATCGCAATCGATTGATCATTTTTTTGAAGCTGAATCAAAAATAAAAAAGAGGAAGCTGTTATCATCAACCGTAGCACGAGCCGCTAGAGATGGTGTATCATACATTTCTACTAATTCTGACGATGGAGACCAAGCGACGCATCTCATCAAAATTGAAATGTACGATATGAAGAAGCTATCCAAGATTCCAACTACTGATCATTGGAAACATGCTTCCACGAGGATTAAATATTACGTAAAGACTAATAAGGATAGCATCTACGACAACACAAACGCCCTCGTATACAATATTACAAAGACAATAGCAGAAAGTGAAAAAGTTAAAAAATACTTTTTTAACAATGACAGTGATTAGCTGATCATTAGTGAATGTGATTCTGTTTACTTAAATTACTTCCGTGTACTCATTATATTCTATTTCTAATCCTTTGTTAGACTTAAATATCGGACATTATTTGAAATTTGGGTATCAGTTGGTCTACCAACACTGAACTGTTACTTACTCTGCTACCTAATTTCTTCTTTACTATAAGGATGGCAAACTTCAGTGAAGTGTGCACCAGTGCTTTCTTTTCCACAACCATGGAAGAGAATACGGAACTATTCAACAGCGAATTAAATCAGGAGCTGTCTAAAGTTTGTGATGAAATGGAGAAGGATCAACTGTTCGATTCATCGTATGATGATGATTTGTATAATCACTGTGCGATGGTTGAAACACAGTTTAAGTAAGTAAAATAAACATTCATTTCGATCATAATTTACACAATGTCTTGTACAGTTTTTAATAAATTTAAACATTTTAGTAGTCAACCACTACAACTTGGAAGAGGAACGAAGCGAACGAGCAGCAAAGAACCCAAGATCATCAAAAAACCAACAACGGAAGCAGAAGCGCCTACCTCTGCAGGGAACAGTATCAGTAACGATGATCAAGTGGAATGTCTAACGTGTCATATATTTATCAAGAAACGGTATTTAGCTAATCATTTTAAAAGTAATGTTCACAAAAATAATCTTTTAAATTCACATAATTCTTTATCAAACGTTAGTGTTATTGAATCTGCTTTTGGAAATAGGATTTTAACTTATAAAATCAAGAGTAGAGTAGATAGTTCGACATTGGTAAATTTTGAAACTCCTGAACTATTTTTAAATTCTATTAAATATGATATTTTATTTTTAATACAAGAGTGTATTCATCAACACATAATTTTTAAGGTAAACTTCATATTGCATGCTGATTTTGTTCAACAAACTAAAGATATTCATGATACGTTCGATTTTCAAACGCTTAACTATATTATTTGTCAAGGAGATGACTTAAATATTTTTTTTTCATCTTTAAATGATACAATTACTACTAAAATTAGTGCATTTGAAAAAAAAGATAGTGGATGGAGTCTAAAAAACATAAAATCTATAGACATGAATGTTAATAAATTTAACCCCCTACGCGGTACTTCATACATAGATCTTCCTCGTGACATAAAATTAAAAAAGGCTGTTATAAATGTAAAAAGCAAGGATTATTTTTGTTTTAAATGGGCGTTACTCTCGGCGTTATATCCCGTAAACAAAGACGCGGATCGTGTATCATCGTACGTTAAACATGCAAATAAACTTAAATTTGATGGTATTTCCTTTCCAGTTAAAATTTCTGACATAGCAAAAGTAGAGAAATTAAATGATATTAGTATTAATGTTTTTGGGTTAGAATATAGTAAAGAAAAACGATGTAATTCTATAGTAGGTCCATTATTTTTAACAAAGTGTCGTAAAGATAGACATATCAATTTATTATTTTTTTCCAAGGATACAAAAAATCATTATTGTTACATAAAAAAATTATCGCGGTTAGTTAGTAAACAAATTTCAAAAGACGGTCACATCATGTACATTTGCGAAGCATGTCTACTTCACTTTCCATCTAAGGAAAGTTTAAATAACCATGAACAATACGATTGTGCCCACATTTGTACAGAATTACCAAACAGTGAAACTTTTAAAAAAAAGAATTGGTTTGGTCAACCTATTTCAAATGATAAAATTAAATTTGATAGTTATGAAAAAAAGTTGAAGATACCATTCGTAGTTTATGCTGATTTTGAAGCATTTTCAAAACCAATAGAATCATGTTCTAACGATCCTTCCAAACCTTTCACACACAATATTCAGAAACATGAAGTACATAGTTTTGGTTATTATATTAAATGTTCATATGATGATAAATTATCAAAATATGTAACGTATTGCGGACCCAACTGTGCACAAGTGTTTATGGAAAGTTTATCTAACAATCTCAAAGAAATAAATAGACTTCAAAAATATCCTCCACTTCCGCTAACAAATGAAGACAAAAACCAAATTTCAAATGCAACCATTTGTCATATTTGTGAAACAGAGTTAGCAGAACATTTTTATGATTTTGATTGGTACACCGGTAGTTTTATAGGTGTTGCTCACGAATCATGTAGCTCGAAGTTCAGAAAACCTCGTTATATACCAATATTTTTACACAACCTTAGTCACTATGATGCTCATTTTATTGTTCACGCGTTAAACTTTTGTGATGGTGAAGTCGAAGTTATCCCTTAAAATAAAGAAAAATATATATCCTTTTCCAAAAAATTAAAAATGAATAACCACGAAATTATATTAAGATTCATAGATTCATTTAAGTTTTTATCATGTAAATTAGAAGAATTGGCCAAAAATCTCAGTAATGATCAATTTCAAGAATTACGTAGAAATTATCCTAATGATGAAGATTTCTTTCGTTTAAAACGGAAAGGCGTTTATCCATATGAACTTATGACTAATTATGATAGTTTAAGCCTAACATCGCTCCCCGAACAAAAATTTTTTTATAGCTCGCTCACAGATTCCCATATTTCAAATGATGATTACAATCATGCTAAAGATGTTTGGAAACACTTTGGGTGTTGTAATATGCTAGATTATTCAAAAATTTAAAAACAGACGTTTTACTTTTAACCGATGTATTTGAAAACTTTAGAAAGTTATGTATTAATACTTATGATTTAGACCCTGCCCATTATTACACAGCACCCGGTTTAAGTTGGGAAGCAATGTTAAAATATACAAAAATAGAATTAGAACTTTTAACAGATTATGAGAAAATTGCATTTATTAGATCAGGTATCAGGGGTGGTGTATCTCAATGTAGTAATCGTTATGCTAGAGCTAATAACAAATATATGGGGGATTATGATGCAGGGAAACCAAATTCATATATCACATATTTTGATGCCAACAATTTATATGGTTGGGCTATGTCTCAATGTCTTCCTACTGGTGGATTCGAATGGGTAAATCCGAATACAGAATTTAATGTGTCTGAGACATCGAACTTCGGTTTTATTTTAGAAGTTGATTTGGAATATCCAGATGAACTTCATGATTTACATTCGGACTTTCCTTTATGCCCCGAAAACATTTGTGCAGACAATAATAATGAAAATAAACTAGTCCCAAATTTAAATAATAAAGATAAATATGTAATTCATTACAGAAATTTAAAGCAGTGCATAGAAATGGGGGTTAAATTAACTAAAATTCATAGAGTTTTAAAATTTAAACAGTCTCGCTGGTTGAAGATGTACATAGATCTAAACACAAAATTAAAAACGTTAGCAAAATCAGATTTCGAAAAAGATTTTTATAAATTAATGAATAATTCAGTCTTCGGAAAGACTATGGAGAATATTGATAAAATGGTTAACATAAAATTAGTTACATACTGGGAGAACCAGGGCAAAGCTTTAGGTGTTCAAGATCTAATCGCTAAACCACAATTTCATAGTCTTTCAGTATTTTCGGAAAACCTAGTTGCGGTTCAGTTGCGAAAAACAAAGTTAATATATAACAAACCAATTTATTTAGGGTTTTGCAGTTTAGATATTTCAAAAACATTAATGTATGATTTTCATTATAACTATATGGTTAAAAAGTTTAGTAAAATCAAATTATTGTATACAGATACGGATAGTTTAATATATCATATATTTACAGATGATTTTTACTCTGATATAAAACCTGACCTTTCATCATACTTTGATACCTCAGCTTATGATGCAAATAATATTTTTGAATATCCAAAATTAAATAAAAAGAAATTAGGTTTTTTTAAAGATGAAAATAATGGTAAAATCATGAAAGAATTTGTGGGTTTACGATCCAAAATGTACGCTTTTAACTTAGAGAATAAGACTATAGCCAAGGCAAAAGGGGTAAATAAATGTATCACTAAAAAGATGACCATGGATAATTATAAGTTTATATATATATATATATATTTATATTTATAAGTCTTCTCTATTTAATAAAAAAGTGCAATATTATAGTATGCTTAGATTTAAATCAATTAAACACACAATTTTTACACAAAAATTAAATAAGATTGGTTTATCATATAATGACACAAAGAGGCATATTTTAAATAATAATATTGAAACATTAGCTTGGGGTCATATAAACTGCGTTAAGTGTTGATAGTAAATAAAATTTGTATTGATTGTAAAATAATGATAATAGTATAATATGACGTAGAGTTTATTACATATTTAATCGTTGTTTTATTGTAAATAATTTAAGTTAATTGTTGTTTATATTTGCGTGTGTGTGCATTTATTTGAGGTTGAGTTGATTGTAAAATTATGATGTACTAATTGTGTTAGAAATAGTATACAGATCATTCTGTTTTATATAATGTTTGCAATATATATTAATTGTTAACACCAACACTTTCATTTTTTATTTCACCCCTTAGTACTTTAGACGTGTGTAATGTTTCACTTTATCCATCCGTTTACTGCTATTGTGGCGGGGCCAAGTGGATGTGGGAAGTCAAATTTTGTAAAAAATTTCATAAAATCAGTTACAGAAATATGTAATTGTGATTTTAATCAGATCACATGGTGCTTTGATGAAATGCAACCTTTATATAATTTACCAAATGTTAACTACCATCAAGGAATTCCAAATGTTAATATGTTTGACGGTGAAAACCCACATCTTGTTGTTATTGATGATCTAATGAGAGAGTCCGATGGAAGAATTGTGGATATATTTACAAAAGGTAGTCATCACAGGAATCTTAGTGTATTTTATTTAACACAAAATTTATTTCATCAGGGTAAAGGGCAAAGAGACATATCCTTAAACTCAAGTTATATAATATATTTTAAAAACCCTCGAGATAAAACTCAAATAAGATATTTAGCACGACAAGTGTCACCAGATAACCCAAAATTTATTGAAGATGCCTACAGGGATGCAACTCTAGAGGCGCATGGATATTTAATGGTAGATTTAAAACAGAATACCAATGATTTTTGTCGTATCAAGACAAATGTCTTCCCATTTAATGGTTTCTGCACAGTCTACGTTCCCACAAAAGAGTTTAAATACACCAAGAATCAAACATTTCAAATCATTGCTAAATGATGCATCGTCGACTCACAACGCATAAACATTTGCTAAACGCTTTGCATACGCTTAAACCAAAATATCAAAGAGCATTACTTAAAACGTGTGATGAAGAAGGAATTAACTGTATTTGTGAGTGTATTCATAACGTTTTACAAGGAAAAGTACCTCTTAAAGATCAAGATAAACAAAAATTGAATAAACACAAAAATATACTCCGTCAAATAGTGCGTAAGTGTAAACATAAACTAAGAAAAAATATAATTATACAAAAAGGAGGGGCTTTCTTACCAATAATATTAGGTGCAATATTGAGTGGATTAGTGAGTGGACTAGCCAGTTAACATGGAAAATGCAAAGAAAATGATACTTATCGAACCTGGATTGATTGAAAAATTAAAACAAGAAAATAAGGTTAATACGAGTAGTAGTTTATCTCGATTAGATATTGAAATGCAAAATATTATGAATAGTAAGACGGAAGACCGAAAGAAATGGATGTTATATTTACAAACACTGCAAAGATACCTTCATTTTACCGAAGAGGATCGTCAACCACTCAGATTACCAATTTATTCTGATACATCTAATGAAGATTCAAACGAGTCTAAAATTGGTTTTAAAAATAAAGATAGAGATCTAAAAACTTCAGTTGATGCTGAATCTTTGTTGGAGGAGAATCGATCCATCAAAAGTAAAGAAAATGTTGAAAATCCACTTTACACACCAGCTCAAATACTCACTTTAATACCAAAAACTTATAATAAAAAAGGACAGTTATTATTAAACTTAGTTGAAACAAGTAAAGGTAAAATACATTGGGATAATGAAGGTACAGTCATAATTGATAATGAAAAAATTCCTGGAAGTAATATTGTTGATTTAATAAATGATTCACTAAGACCCTTAAAAAGAAGTGATCCAGTAGGGTGGGATAGATTTGCTGAAGCATTAAAAGATATTAAAGTACCACTTACTTATATTGGAAATCCAAAGAGATGTGAGTTTATTAACCAACTTCAAGCAAGAGATCTGAACAAACCCTCTGAGATTGAATTTCAAGAGTTTTCTACACCGAGCAGTAGAGATAAAAAGTCTACAACTAAAATACGTAAAAGGCTTGAGTGGGAAAAATGGACCCCGTACTAGAAGAAATTAACAGGATTTATTATGATCCATCTAATCCCGCTGGTTTTGGTAGTATTGATAAATTATCAAAAGCCATGAAGGGTAAAATGAATAAAAAGCAAGTAAAGGAATGGTTAAAATCACAAGAAACATACACATTACATAAACCCATTCGAAAAAAATTCCCGCGTAATAGGTACATTCTATCAAATATTAATGAACTGTGGCAAGCTGATTTAAGTGATATGCGAACTTATTCTCAATATAATGATGGTTTCAAGTATATACTTTGTGTTATTGATGTATTTAGTAAATATGCTTTTGCAAGACCAATGAAAAAGAAAAACTCAGAAACAACTAAAGAATGTTTTGAAAGTATATTTACTGAAAGTAATTTAACACCTACTCACATACAATCTGATAAAGGTACAGAATTTGTTTCAAAAGATGTACAAAAATACTTTAAATCCAAAAAGATTAATTACTATACCACTAACAATCCTGACATTAAGGCCAGTATTGTTGAACGATTTCAAAGAACACTAAAAATGAAAATGTGGCGTTATTTCACTCATAATAATACTTATAGATATATAGATGTTTTACAAGATTTAATATACTCTTATAATCACAGCTTTCACTCTAGTATTAAGATGTGCCCATGTGATGTAAATTCCAACAATATTATGACAGTTTGGACTAATCTTTATGATAGACGGTCAAACAAACTTTCTTTAGAAAATCCTAAACCAAATTTCAATGTGGGTGATTATGTTCGAATAACTAAATATAAACATGCTTTCCAAAAAGGATATGAATCAAATTGGAGTGATGAAATATTTATTATATCTTCAATAATTGATAGATCTCCATGGGTTGTTTATACAATAACAGATTTACAAAATGAACCAATAGTTGGTACTTTTTATGAAAGAGAATTACAGAAAATCACTTACAACCCCACCTCACAATATAAAATAGATAAAATAATTGACACTCGTTACTCAGGTAACAGAAAAGAAGTATTAGTGAAGTGGAAAGGTTATCCAGATAAATTTAACAGTTGGATTTTAGCTTCTAGTTTAAAAGAAATATGAATAAAGAAAGTTTTTATTTAACTTTGCTCAGCAATAGTTCAATGGAATACTTTCCTGATAACAAGACCACAAATTTTTCAACGAAATTACCGAAAGCTATTAAATTAGAAGGTGAATGGTCGGTTGGAGTTGTCGAGTTTCAATATCCATGTACCATGTTTACTGTTCAAGATCATGAAAATGTTATATACATTACAAAATCTATGTTAATGCCTAATGAAGATAAACCATCCACAGTGTACTACAAAAAACATATTCCAGCTACCAACTATGATAACGTTGAGCATATTTTAAGAGTGTTAAATGGTATCGGAGAGAACTTGAAATTTCGCTATGATGAAATAACAAAATTTGTGTCTATTTCTGTTTTGGATAAAAACATAACATCCGTAACATTATCACCCAAATTAAGTTTACAACTAGGTTATGAACCAAATAAAAATCTCCTAGAGAGAAATTTTGGAAAGTGTCCTGCTAATTTACACTTAGGGTTACCATCTCAACTCTTTCTATATTGTGACATTATCGATCCTCAGATTGTGGGTGATGTTATGACTCCTTTACTAAGAGTCATTTCATTAGATCCTACAAAATACATTTATGGTGCAAATAAAATGCACGTTTTCTCTCAACCTCACTACTTACCTGTTATGCGAAGAGAGTTCGATACGCTGGAAATAGTTATAAGATCGAGCACAGGACAAAAAATACCATTCCAGTTTGGAACCGTGTGTATTAAACTACATTTCCGAAAATTATTATAATGAATTCTCTTCGTGATCATCATAAATGTCCATATGAAATTTATTATACACATCAAGCTGGGTCAGGAGTTGGAGTAATTTATAAGGGTGCACTATACCAACGCGGTCATGGTATTGGGAGCTTCTTAGGGGCGTTATTTAGATCAGTTTTACCTTTACTTTCAAGTGGTGCTCGAGTGATTGGTAAGGAGGCATTAAGCGCTGGAGTAGGACTTTTATCGGATATGGTTCAAGCGCGTCCTATGGAAGCCTCAATAAAAGATCGTCTAAAGCAAGTTAGTACGACTTTAAAACGAAAGGCTGATGAGAAAATTGATCAATTTAACATGACAGGATCTGGGTATAAAACTAAAAGAAAACGATTGACCTCGTTCATTCCACCATTAACTGCTAAAGTGAAAGCTGCGAAAAAACTTGGTCTAAAACCAAAAAATAACAAAGATATATTTTCAAATTAAATATGTCTTTCCTTCATAATCATTCTTGCGAGTGCGTTAAGTCAGAATTGGATTTGTTTGCACTACCGTCTACACAAACTAGCATTGAAAATGGATTGTGGATTCATTATAAACCAATTTCATCTCTTGGTGATGATGGACCTATCGAGTTTCAAGTTCCTGGGACAGGCGATGACTACATAGATTTGTCTCATACATTACTCCACATAAAGGCAAAAGTATTAAATCAAAATTCAACTAACTTGATATCTACTACAATAGTAGCACCTGTAAATAATTGGCTGCATTCACTTTTTAGTCAACTTGATGTTTATTTAAACCAAAAACTTGTATCACCACCTAATAATACCTATGCATATCGAGCATATATGGAAACCCTTTTAAACTATGCTCCTGCTGCTAAACAATCTCATCTTACTTGTAGTCTTTGGTATGATGATACAGCAGGAAAAATGGATTCTACGGATGGTAAAAACATGGGATTTGTTAAAAGACAGGAATTGATTAGTGAAAGTAAGGAAATAGAAATGATTGGTCATCTTCACGGTGACATTTTCAACCAAGATAAATTTTTAATTAATGGTGTTGAAATGAGTGTTAAATTGGTTCGATCGAGAGAGAGCTTTAATTTAATTGCTGGGTCAAACGATGTAAAGTTTAAAGTTTGCATTACGGACGCAACTCTTATTGTTCGACGAGCACGAATTAATCCAAGCGTATTACTCGCACATCAAAAAGTTTTAGCTTCTACCACTGCTAAATATCCTATTACTCGAGCTGAAGTAAAAGTTTTAACAATTCCATCGGGTGTTCAAGGAAAAACTCTTGATAATATATTTTTAGGGCAGGTACCCAAAAGATGTATAATTGGATTTGTGAACAATTCTGCATTTAATGGTTCCCTTACTAAAAATCCATTTAACTTTGAAAACTATGGTATTAATTCTTTCAGCTTATATATTGATGGTCAACAAATACCTTCAAAAGCTTTGCAACCATCTTTTAATAATAGCATATTTACATCAGCATATCATACTCTATTCTCGGGAACTGGTATTCACTTTCTTAATGAAGGAAATGGAATCTCTTGTGAACAGTATGCCAGAGGTTACTGTCTATTAGCATTTGACTTAACTCCTGATTTATCAGCCAACTCATCAGCTCATTGGAATCTCATAAAGCATGGTAGTGTAAGATTAGAAGTACGATTTGAATCCTCACTAATACAAACAATTAACTGTATAGTTTATGCTGAGTTTGATAATATTATTGAGATAGATAAAAACAGAAATGTTACTGTAGACTATAGTAGTTAAGGTTATAATATGTGTTGTGTGTTAGATTTTATGAGTTATGTGTAATGCATTTTGTGTGTATGTAACTATGTGAAACATTATAAAATTAAATAAAACAAATTGTATGCAATATATTATTTTTTATTTCTTTATAAATATTCTATTTAATCTAATACAAAACTCTGTTCAAGTTTAAATTTTACATAAGCACACTGACTAAACCACTGAACATGCTGCTGCCAAGGATCATCATCATCTTCCCAATCTTTTAAGCCACCACCACAATGGAAACACTTGGTCCTGTCTGCATGGCCAGTATAAAAGAAACCGGCTTCTGCAAGATCTTCAGGTTTCTGTCGCATAACGAGAGGCCAGTTTTCGAAACTGAGCAACCGGCTAGATTTTGAACTGAAGAATGGATATTCAGCTCTTGAGTACTGCATATTCTTCTCGTTTTCATCTCCACTCAGTGTTATAGTTTTGTTCTTCAATGATGTGTTCTATACACGTATGCCACACTCATCTCTTTCTTCTGCTCTTGTCTTCCTGTAATTTAAGTAAACAGAATCACATTCACTAATGATCAGCTAATGACTGTCATTGTTAAAAAAGTATTTTTTAACTTTTTCACTTTCTGCTATTGTCTTTGTAATATTGTATACGAGGGCGTTTGTGTTGTAGATGCTATCCTTATTAGTCTTTACGTAATATTTAATCCTCGTGGAAGCATGTTTCCAATGATCAGTAGTTGGAATCTTGGCTAGCTTCTTCATATCGTACATTTCAATTTTGATGAGATGCGTCGCTTGGTCTCCATCGTCAGAATTAGTAGAAATGTATGATACACCATCTCTAGCGGCTCGTGCTACGGTTGATGATAACAGCTTCCTCTTTTTTATTTTTGATTCAGCTTCAAAAAAATGATCAATCGATTGCGATTTTCTTTTTCCACCATCGCATGTGTTATTATTAATGACGATGTCATCACTCTCTTCTTGAGGGGAGAGTGGCGAGTAGTAATACTGTTTATATGTATTTTCATCGAAACTCAATGATTTCTGCAACAACACAGTTATCATGTTAATATCAATTTGGTAACACTTAATCATAAAAGTTAAAAAAGCTAAAGTTACAACCTATTAAAGTCCACTGCTGAACATAGGCCTCCTCTCATTTCTGAGAGGGTTTTAGGGCTAGGAAATGTTCGCTGCGATACCTCAATGCGTGTTGGCAAACTTCACATGCCTTCGAAATTATCTCAGACATGCATTCCTCACGATGTTTTCCTTCACCGCTGAGCACGTGGTAAATTAACACTTAAAATTGTAATTAACAATTTAATTGGTGCCGGCGGGGATCGAACCCGGGTCGCGTACTGTGAATTTTACATTTTGCGCTAACCATCTGAGCTACCACGGCTTAACCATATACACACACATAATATTTAAATATAATTTGTTAACACTAAATCATACACACGTAAGAAAATAACAGAAAGAAAAGTAAGTTTGTCAATAGAATAAACACTTACATCCATGGCCTTTGATGCGTTGAAGTAACACAAACGTAGTATTGATAGATCCACTGCGGTCAAACGACCATACACTAACTCCATGACTGCAGTTGCTTGGTCTTATATAGTACCAGTGAGTAATAATTCTAATCTAAAGAATTTCTGCAGTAGAATTGATAGTATCTTTATGCGTCAACAAGCTTACCTTACATTCTGTTGCTTATCTCTACATTCCTACGTCCTTCCTGTCGTGTCTTGTTCAGTGTATTGGTGACTCAAATACGATTTGTATAACACAAAGAATGTAATTTAATATTTAGATATCACTATAATTGATCATTCCTATATTAGTCATTGAGTAGATTGGTACTGTAATAATCTACTAATAGCAGTAATATTATGGATACACTAGATGTACAACAACATCTGAAAAAGATTCACCCCACTCTAGAAAATAATGTTTATGCTGCCAATAAACTACCCATATACACCCACGTACCAACGTATATAATATGCAATTTGGATACAGATGATAAACCAGGGTCACATTGGGTAGCTTTATATATCGATACGAATGACGTCGGTCAATATTTTGATTCATTCGGACGGGCACCTGTACGATATCATCTAGAGTTTTTTAAAAGAAATTGTAAAAGATGGAACTGGAATGTTGATAGGATTCAGAATGAGTGGACTTCAGTTTGTGGCGAATATTGCTTAATGTATTTGCTATATAAGTTTCAGGGATGTTCAATGCATAGTTTTACGAGTATATTTACAGGGAACACATTGTACAACGATATTTTAGTGGATGAGATGTTTCGCTCCTATTTTATAGATAATAAGTAATAAGATTTTGTATTTTATAAATAAGAATTTTAACAAAATTGGGTAATGTGTTTTATTAATGAGTCAGATTAGTGTAGATAGGAACAAAGGAGTATATAACAATATCACCACGCTGAGGAAGAATAGATAATGACGGTATTGAATGAACAATAGATAAGTAGATAAGAACAATGGAGCGCTAATGACGGTGGGGGCTCGAAGCGGATATCAATTAGATAAGAGTTAATTGATCTGCACATCTCCGGAACCGTGCATCCTACGCAAAAATGAACCGCAGATTCGTGATCAGAGCATGCCAAAACCTTTTTTTTTTTTTTTAGGATCGTGAGTCGACGAACGTCGTACTTGTGACTCAGTGCGCCAGAACTGGTACAACCTTTCTACAAGTGCGCCAGAACTGGTACAACGTAACTACTGTCAAGCACTAGCTTATAAATTTCACCCGATAAAATGTATGTTAGTAGGTATTTAGAGGATTATTGTTAATATTCGTTGAAATTGAGCCCAAAACTAAAACCATCTTTTCCAATGTGTTTAAATAAAGAAATCAAAATCCTTAAAAATAGAAGTGGATTTTGACTTTATTTAAATACGAAAACAGTATCGGGTAATTATAGAATGGGTAAAATAATCTTCTTCTGCTTCTTCTTATATACATATAATCAATTGTTATCCGTTAGTCTTGCTAAAACTCGAAAACGGCTCCAACGATTTTGATGAATATTTTTGTGTGTATTTATTTGAGTGCTTTTTGGATGGCTTAAAACTCATTTAGACTCGTTAGGAGACGCTTTTGTCGAAATCCAGAAATCACCCGTGCAAAGCCGAAGCGGATCGTTAGTATAAAATTAGAACTTAAACGTCTTCAATACATTTAAAAGACAAATGAAAGGTGTCCAAGAGTAAGTATTCACCGACTGTCAATTCGTAAAGGAGCATAGATGCTTCCTCGACCCATGTCATTATGTGCAAGCTAACCGAGCCAGACGGCTGGCAAATGATGCGTGCTTCTACTGCCCGCGAGACCACTTACGTCACCCTCGATTACCACGCCCCTTACACTTGGACTGATCATATGACTTTATACTCAAAAATGCTGCTTTAAAAGATACCGCACTATTCATTGTTCTGCCGATAAAGATCTCGTTCTTTCATCTGCCACTGAAGCGGTAGTCCTGGATACTTATACGTAGTAGATTCATGTTGCAGCTATATTATTGTTGTTGCACGAATGGATCGGCTCGACCGGGGAACAACCATCCTGTAATAGAATGCCAGCGTAAAATAGCAGCTCAATGCTGCTGTTTCGTTTGGTAAGCTTAGAGAACCGGAGACCCTTCTTACTAGATACGAGGCATTCCATCTAAGTATTCAGGGCTGACAACGTATTCTACATTTTGATTCTTAGAGGATAGATTTAGATTTTTATGGGCCATTGAGCTGACACACTTACCATCATGTGGGCTGAGTTCGCTTGTCATGACATATTATAAACCCATATTGTGTTCATGATATTATATTATAAATACCTTTATGAAATAATTCTTAATCGCCGATAAAAAGGATATTAGTAATCATCTACACGTCAGAAGGATATGCTCATCAAATAAAATGTAATAATATATTACCGGTCAGTTTATCCAAAACAAAAAAAAAGTTTTTGCGGTAATTGAAAAGGCGTCATTATTAATGTACTACATGAGATAATATATCTACTTTGCATTGTTCAAGCAAATGTATTCCATGTATGTAAAGACGAATCGATGTTTCATTGTGTTTAAAAGAGTCGTTATACGGTCGATCCTTTATGGTATAACGTACTCGTACTTTATGAATTTATTTCGATTATGGGGACCGATCGTGAGTAAAAATCGTGCTTTTCGTACTCGTGGTAAGTTAAGGCTATGACTTGTTGGTTATGCTAGATATTTGAATTATTTATGATTTGTATTATTATAATCTCATCATTATAGCCTGTCAAAAGTCAACTGCTGAATATATGTGTCCCTCATAAATTGTCTCTTGGCAGACGACACCCACCACGGGACGACATAGGGTAGAGAATATTCTTGCACCGTCGCTACACGTGTATTATATAGTATCGTTGTGTATAAGCTCATTGCTTATATTGTTAATATTTTGTTATTATTTTCTTAATACTAGTCGCTTAGCTGCCTAGTGCTCGCCTGGCGGTTCGACCTCTAGGCCACAACTATTCAACCGTAGATTATTAAATTTATTGACCAAATTAAACGACGAGCGTGTATCCGTAGATATATGGACGTAAAGGATGCGAGAGAGGTGTGTCAGGATCGTGTCAAATGTAAGTCCGAAGTCTCTGCCTACACTTCTGGATGACAGACGTGTGTTTATGGATTATGAATATAGTGACAATCTCTACTCTGTGCGACTGTTTGACCGCAGGCTATTTTAGGTTAGTAGGTAGGCAGTTTTCATTTAATTTAGCTTTCTTAAATTTATCTATGCCAAATCTACCTCCACTGTGCTGGCATTATGTTTAAAATGGGATACTTACAAAGTTTTCCATTTACGTAATAATATAGATAATTATTTTGATTCTACAAGGATTGTTAATTTACTATTTGCAAAGTTATAACATAAAATCTGTTTACGCAGTAAAACTTTTTCCTTAGAGTCTAGTTATAAGATATTCTTATTATCAGAAAATCTACATGTTATAATGTATTAATACATTTTCGCATGATATGAAAACTTAAAAAAAAAGTCATCCAGACCGAATTTCGGCCACGGCGGCCTGCCTCAACGGAGGCTAGCCATCGGCGCAGGACTGGATTGAAGTGCCCAAGTATGTGCGAAATCACAGGTGCACTCTCATTCCCTCACTCTCGTAATCCGATAGGACCGACCGACCGAGAGAGAGAGATCAGGCGCAGGACCAACGACCAACTTCACGTGCTTTCCGAGGCACGGGGGTGAGACACCGCCAACTTCTTGACTCCGGGCAGCTACTGAGAATTTCTTGACAGAAAAACTCAATAATTGATTTTTGGCCCGACCCGGGATTCAAACCCAGGACCTCATGATCAACAGTCGCACTACTATAACCACTAGACCAACGAGGCAGTTAAAACTTTAGATATACCTAAAAACAAACTTTAAATTAACTGATGCCTCGTTGTACGTGTAAAACCTTGAATAAAACTACTTTGGTAGTGTTCGCGTAAATTAAAGATTTCATCATATAAAACTTTTGTGTATTTGCCAAATTCACAGCAGCAGTTTTAATGTCAAAAATAAGGAGTTTTATAAAATATGTTTAAGCTCGTCCGACAACTTTTAATCTTGCAGTGGCATGGGTGTTTCAACAAAGGGTAAATAATTTCCAAACAGATTGAAAAGGGGTTATAATAGACTTCCCAAATTTATCTCTAAGGACCCATCTCTTTTCTGATAAATATTTTTTTCTGTACAGACTTCGAATCGAGCTGCGTTTGGATAATTCAGTGTTCCCTATTGTGGTACAAAATGGGTCTTATTTATTTCTGAAACATGACAGATAATTCACAACGGCTACCGATAAAGACGTCTTTGTTCAATGAAGAATGCATGTCGGGCTTTGTTGAAAATAATAAGACAGCTTATTGTTGCTATGTTTTGGTTATGGAATATAGTTATTGTGACAAATAGAGATGTCGGTTTTAATCCTTTCGTTTGTGCAGCAACTGTTTAGTTTTTTTTTAAACAGTAAAACAACTTTGCATCTCCCATGGTACCTTTTCCATAAATTCTATCCGACATTTCCACTTCTTTTACAGTTATATTTGCTTTATTTATGTACATAATGCTCTATACCCAATTCCCATCGCCTGAAAGTCCCAGCCCCAAAGTCTTATCGGAGACTTCAACTGCGCAGGACAGTACTATAGAGCAGGAGTGGAAGTGGAGGAGGAAGCAATCTCTTTTCGCATACTTTCATCATCCTAACGGGACTGCTCTGCGACAGAATGAGGGAAATTTTACCCAGAATCAAAGGTTAAAGTTATTTGTAAAACACTGGGGTGAAACACCGCCAACTTACGAACTCCAGGCTGCTACTGAAAATTTTTTGCCAGAAAAGATCAAAAATTATACACAAGCGTTAAGTTCGTAAGTAAATATAATATAATATATAAGTAATAAGAGTTAGACAAAATTGTTCAAAGAACTCTTGTTATTGATTTTGGTGAAAACAAAATATTTTAGAATAATGTGGTATATAAGATATAATATATTAGAATAGATTATATATAGCCATACCATATATATCAATTTTAGTTTCAAAATAAAACAAATTATAAAATATAGCTTACTGCCTTATTTCAATGTAACATGTAGGCAGTCTACGAATACAGGTGACTTCAACTCATAGCTTGTGACCACAGTTTATTAAATTACTTTTCTAACAAATCCAATTTGTTGTTATAAAAGTCATTTAAAATTTAAAGTATTTTTTAATTAAATTTATTTTAGTAACAAAATTTTAGTGATTGGTTTTGATAGGTTTCTTTAAATGAAAATACGTTTTAAAATTTATAATAGAACGTCTGACGCTGCGGCTGACTAAATAGCATTTTAGAAATGTGTTTTCAGAATAGTAACCGAGACATAGACGTCTGTGGAACGCACGGCGATGCACCAAGTTTAATGGAAAAGAATTGAAAAGTAGCGCGGCGTCTATATGGTAATAGAAATTGCCCGGAATAAAGGAACACAGACGACAGAGTACAGTGCTTTGAGTTATGGTTGTTTTCTTGGAAATTGAGCGTTATTGCGTACGTTTTTCCCCGGAGCTTCGGCAACTTTGAACTCATCGACCGGGCCACGATCATGGCACTTTTATTGTAGCCGGGAAATCTAACAACGTCAACGGAAATAATTCAGGATATTCGTCCGTTTGTAATTTCGTTTTGTCCGATACAAACTTAGCTACAGTTAACTTTTGACTAAAACTAAATCTTGTTCTTATAGTGGCAAATATTTCCATGCTTGTTTCAAATAACGTTATATTATGTTACTCATAGTGATTTGTTTTTTATTACTTTCCAATTCATTAAGGATTTCTTTTAAATTATTTGTGTTAGTTAGTGATATATTTAAAGTCAAGAATAACTAGACTCAATTTATTAATTTTATTTCTGTCTAACTTCATAAACGTATAGAAGTATAAAACTCAAGAGAATGCCGAAGGCTGCTTACGTGGTAGAGCTATACTTTACTATATTAAATAGGAATGGATTGGCTTGACGGGATGAACCATGCTCTCTCAGAACACTAGCGTAAAATAGAAACTTGATTCTGTTGTTTTTCGTATGTTAAGTATAGAGCTGTAAGGTCTTAATATAATTTTTCAGGTTTCTGATGATGTTAGTGCTGTTAGCCTTTTGGCTCTCACAGCTTCGTCAGACTCAATCTAATCTCTTAATCTAAATGAATGTAGATGTATATATGCTACATTAACCACCTATCATCAGCTTGACTTTGTGCTCGTTTGTCGGGAATTTAATATTTATTTTAAAAAAAATAACGCGCAGGGATGTCAACAATTTGAATTTCTTGTAACAAACCGGTTTTTGACCACAATTCGGATAACGTTTTTCTATTTTCTGGCGTTTGAGTACCGTTATTCACAGCCGAGCCTAATTGTAAAGCTCTTTATAAATGTCCCCAACCTGTTCAATATTCATGTCCAGATTTACCCATATAATTGCCTTGCATAAATCTCATCACGTCGATGACATCTTAATTGCTTATGTAACAAATCACCTTAAATTTTAAGAAAAATATTTAGCGGGACGTAATTTAAGTGAATTTATCAACAGTTTAAAGTACCTAATGTTGAGAGAAGAAGCCTCATATTGGTTTATATTTTCGAGATTGTTTTATGATTTTATGTTGATATGTTAATTTAGTTGCGTGGTCTCTTCGTGCTGCTATTAATTATGCTTGTTTTCATAAATTTATGTAAGTTTAAAAATGCGAAGTTTGTAATGTAATTTAATGTTGTAGTTTTTTTTGTTCATGGTACATATGGCTTCACGGTAGCGTCGTAAGAAAAGACATCTGTCTAATTTAAATTATTTTTTAAATAGTTTCTTTCTATTTTTCATCATCACATATAATTTTCGATACTACAATGTATTCATTTCAAATCGAATATATCAATTCGAAAGTAATATAATGTTACTGATCTAAATTTATGTTTTGATGTTCATATTTTATTAAAATTTTTACAAATTCAAAGGTGTTTGTAATGAAAACTTAACGACTTGCCGCTAATTTGCCCTCATGTTTGTGTAGATTTTAAAAATCTGTATGTCAAATGGAAAATATTTAAGCATTAATATTGTCGCTATCAAAAGAAAAAATACAGTAATTTGTAATGTCACATGTTCTTGCACTCGTAAACTCACACATAAAAATCTCTCTCTGATTTATTTCTACGAACGAATTCTATTAAGCGAAGAAGCTCCAAGCAGAGTCTTCTCCATACCTTCGTGCGAACACCAGTGAATGAAGAATGACTACGGCTCAGGTCCATACATTGTCACTGTCGAATGTACTTTTAAATGAAATTCGTGGGATAAGTGTATTAATAAGACGAATGTATAGACACAGAAATTATTTAGTAAGCGTCCTTTTTAAGCATCTTTTTTTAACTTAGGTGATAAGCACAGTCCTGCTGATGGTAAATAGATGATGTGGCCCACCCTATATTAAGAATCAAAATGCAGATGCGTTGTCACCCGCGAGGATTAAAATGGAATGTCTCGTTACCAACAAAAAAAAAACATCCAGATTTCTAGACTCTCCATGCAAACACATTAAACTGCTATTTTGCTCTGGTATTCTGTGAGAGCATGAACCTTCCCCGGCCGAGCCGACCCATTCGTGTTGCAGCCAGTGTTTATTTTATTTTGCATATCACTTAAACTGCATGGAAATTATTTTTATTTTTATTTGAAAAGTACTGCTATTACAGCAAAAGGCCCTGACATTGGAAAAAATATCATGAACTTCAATTCTTAACATTAGCATAACTTAAGGTCATAATGTGTGATCATGTCTATAATTAATGAGCACGCTAGTAACTTTTGTTCAATTCCACGTGAAAATGAAATTATCAATAGCATTTTTTATTTGCTGTTTTTTTAACTTATTTAAAGGCGACTAATCCATTTTGAGAATACCTTTGTAAAGATTATTCGACTGTCTGTAAAGTCTGCACTTTAGCCGCACAGTGACTCTACCCGCTTCATCACCGGTGCCCATAAGTAGGACGTTAATAGATTGCTATCTACTTACGTACTTTACGAGTTAAAACGATACGCCAAAATGAAATTTTCTATTAAAAATGAGATGTGATTAGTACCTATTAAAGAATGACGTAATAAATATAATCTAACATTATTTTTTTGACTCTAAGGCTACTCCGTGCGTTCTTATTTAATAAAAAGTCACCGTTTTTTGCTAAGCGTTTTCTGAGTAGCTGCTCCTCGGACTCTGCCTATGCCCTGAGCATTACAAGCGTAACGCTATGTATGTATGAATGTACTCAATCAAAATAATTTAAAATAAAATACGTGCTCCAGTTCTCAGCAAGCATGAAACTAAGGCTTCAACAAACGTAATTTTAAATTATGCGGATATTGATAAACAACTAGGCCAACTTCGTGCTTCCACATCCGATTTTATTATAATGTATCTATGCAACGTCGAACACGTTTATGCTTTATCCGGGGCCCACTATGTCCGGCCGTTAATTCAAAATTATTTAATGTCCGCTCGTAAATATATCCTTTACGTATTTTCGGTAAACACGTTGTCTCGAAATTAAATATAACAATCATGGTCAGTGGTGTGCTATAGTGTCATAATACCTAAATTTATAAATTTGTGTATACTTTTGTTTTTGTATACCGTTGCAGTGTGTACGATACTTTATCTTTCTTTTAGGATATACCATACCTATTTAGCCTATAGACTAGAGTTAGCTAATAATTTCGCGCCACTAGAAAATAAGTTATTTTTAGTTAGTTTAGAAAGTTTTATGCTCAATTATTCTAAGTTAGGGTTATTAACAAGTTTGTTTTTTAATTTTTTAAGTTATCGATTTATAATTTGTGTTTGCGATTGTCGTCACTTGTTGAGACTTCACTTGTACTTGTTTCACAATATTTATCAATTTACATTTGAACCTTGTTACTTATTCTTCCTTAACATGAAGAGATATTAACACAACACTACCCAAAGAATTCTGAAGAGACCGAAACAGATAAAAATCTGAAGGTGCAAGGTCAGTACGATATGGTGGATACATTAGCACTTCCCAACCAAGCACTCAATTTTTGTTGAGTGGCCAAAGATGTGTGTGGTCTGGCATAATCGTGATGAAAGACCCCTCCTTTTCTGTTGATCAGTTTTGGCCGTTTTCTCTCAATTTCTTGCTTGAGTCTCATTAGTTGTTGGCAGTAGATATCTGTATGGATGGTTTTTCCCGGCGATAAAAGCTCATAATAAACGATGTCTTTTCAATCCCACCATAATCCGGGTTTCGCTACAGTCTGTGGAGTTTGACTAACCTTTGACCATGATCTTTTTCGCATATTCTTGTCGTAGGTGATCCACTTTTCATCACCATTGATAAACCTTTTCAAAAATGTTTCGGTTTCGTTACGTTTCAATAGGGAATCGCAAATGAGTACCCGATTCATTAGGTTTCTTTCAGTGAGCTAATGTGGTACCCAAATACAGAGTTTTTTTGTTTAGCCAGACTATTTCAAATGGGTCAAAACTGTTTTGTGGTCAATCTTCAAATCCTCCGTTATATCACACTACTGATGCCGATCTTGCTCCACTTTTTCTTAAATGGCATCGACTTTATGCGTACGAGGGCGACTAGAGGGAGCTGCATTTTTGACATCAAAATTCGCGGACTGAAAAGACTTGAACTAACTTTGTGACAATGCATTAGGTCCATAAACGGCAGATTATTTTCGTGACATGAGTCGCATGTTCCTTTTTTTTTGTAATAAAACTTCAGAACATATCGAGCTTCTTCGTTAGACAGAAAAACAATTGATAAATGGCTGGAAAGTGTTTTACTTTTTAATTTTCTTTTTCTTCATGACCTATATATTGATATTAAAACCTTAATCTTGGGACACACTATTGATATTGAAGTCATCGAGCATAGTGCTGGGGATTCCACGATTCTGCCATAAGGACTATACCGTCGGCAAATTGAAGGTGTATGATATACTCGCCGTTGATGGTAATTCCGTATCCTTTTTTATATTATTATATGTATTTTATATCTCTATTGTCTTCCAATGCAGTGATGAAGAGTTTTGTACTCTACAGCTCTCTGCAGTTAGATGGGGTTCCTAATCTGGTTTCGTAATCGAATAACGATGGCTATTTTATATTATTACCTTTCTCTACCAAACACTTCACTACTACGATATACCGACAGTCAAATTGTTACCGCTGAAGGAAGTGTAGCACTGCCCAATTTTCGACGGAATTAAAGGATTATTCAGCCTTAAATAGGCTTTTAGTAAGAAATGCAGTCGATACCTGCATTAATAAGGCGGCAAGTCACCACCTGCTACATCTTAACCATTAAGACAATATAAAGGCAGGTTTGAAACACCTGTCATTCTCCTTGTATCTAGAGTTCCAAACCCAATAGCCTAACATTTTTTCTCATCGATTTATCCCCTTTTTTCCTATAGTTTGTGTCTTTCGGAATTTTCTTCGGATACATTTTCATTACGGATGCAGAGAAAGTCTTACAACGTACACCACGTTACAAAGTAAGTGTAGTAAAATTCCTCATAATGATTTCTTATATTTACGCGAACACTACACATGATTAAAACTACTTTTACGGATTTTATCGCGTTTATTTTTACTTTTTATTTTTAATTCCCGACGTTTCGGGCGCTTTCCAGCACCCATGGTCACGGGGGACTGAGATGACTGACGTCCCGATGTCATTGTTAAACCCGGAGTACCTTCAGCTTTTTTAATTATTGTTTATGGTCCGATCTATGCAAAATGAAGTGAATGAGTCAGTTAATTTTGAATAGATCGGACCATAAACAATAATTAAAAAAGCTGAAGGTGCTCCGGGTTTAACAATGACATCGGGACGTCAGTCATCTCAGTCCCCCGTGACCATGGGTGCTGGATAGCGCCCGAAACGTCGAGAATTAAAAATAAAAGTAAAAATAAACGCGATAAAATCCGTAAAAGTAGTTTTAATCAAAATTCCTCATGTTCCATAGAAGCATATTAAATGATCGATCGATGTTATATACATCTGTATACTACATACATACACCAGAGTCTCGACCAGTCTCCATACCTTTATTGTCGACTTACTTTCGAACCAAACGGTTTACTTCGTTATTCGTCATGTGTATTTGATTAAGTATATTCATACTTTATTTATCTTATTTAAATATTATCTTAATTATATTATTAATTAGCCATAAGTCTAGATATATGTAATACGTATTTCTACAAATATGCGTACGGTTTATTAATGGTTAAAAATGTGGTATTTTTAATTTGATTTTTGTTTATGATTGCGTGGATTGTCAGATTTATGTTTTGAGTTTGTGTAAATCAAATATTGAGAGAGATCGTTTATCTCCAACGGTATATTATTTTCCGAAGTGCTTAGTTGACCGTTAACGAAATGATTCATTACCGGTACTAGAACAAACTAAGGGTTATTTGTTCAAATATTCTCACGCTTGACCAGAGCCGCTTGTCAATTGCTCGGCACAAGTTTTGACACCTCCGCGGTGGGGTCAACAGATCGTTTCGCGCTTTGCCAATGTTTTTCCGACGCCGACGGCATCCCTTCAGAGTAATTGCATTTGAGTGTGATGCATTCGTCCACTTTGCCTTGCAACACTACGTTGTTAGTGCCTTTCGACATCCAATATATAAAATCATGATTTGCAAAACCTTTTTTGTGTCAAATATTAAATTGTTTAATTTTGGTTTGTGCATTCGTGAGTTGATTTTTTGTTGGCAATGATTTCTGTTTGTTTGGTTATAAAAAATTAACAACGCATTTTCATATTATCATTGTAACAAATTAACACTGTAATAACACTTATAGCGTATGTATTTTTATAGAATAAGCTTGACAAACACACATTCTACCGGTACCTGGATGCTATGGACAATAGACATTAAAATCTGTCTTCTATTAAGAATCAAAATCAAGATGCGTTATCACCCCTTAAGATTAAGATGGAATGTCTCGTTTCTAGTAAAAAAGGTCTCCTGTTCTTTACACTCACTTTAAGAAATATAGCGGCATTTAGTTGCCATTTTACGAATGTAAGGGCGTGGTCCTTCCCAGGTAGAACTGATCCATCCGTGCTTCAACCATGATATACTTAGCCGCAGAGTGGTTCTACCACCTAAGAAATAAACCTAAGTATACTTAAGTACACTAGTAAAATTAGAAGTTATATATACGTCCCACAGCTGGGACTCGCTATAATTTCTGATATAGAGCAGTTACCCCACCGCGCTGCTCAGGTGCATCTTGACGGACTTCAAATATCCTCGATTTTTTTATTTCTCTGACTTGCCGGTTACGTTGTTTATACTACGTGGTAGAGCCATACTGAAGCTATATTATAGTATAGTTGTAGTACGAATGGGTCGGCTTGACCGGGGAATGACCTCGCTCTCACGGAATACCAGCGTAAAATAGCAGCTTAACGCTACTGTGTTTCCTATGGTGAGTGTACAGTACTGGGACCCTTTTTACTGAAAATAGGTATCTATTACACATTAGCTCTCACGGGTGACAACACATTTGCATTTTTATTCGTAATTGAGGATAGATGTAGATGTCTTTGGGCCACAGCAACCCATCGATCACTATCGATGCAGCAACCACTTACCGTCAGGTTGACGGTGTGACTGTGTGTCCGTTTATCAACCATCTCCTATAAAAAAAACCTTGCCGCAGTGCACGTGTCAGCCGTCAGCAAGTTTAGATATAATTATAATAAAAAAATTACTCGATTTTTTATTTCTTGTTTCATAGAACATATAGTAGCGCAGTGTCAAGTTGAAGTGAAAAAGTAACTAAAAACCAACGGCGTGAAAATTATATTCTTAAGTTATCACAACAAGTTAGTCGTGTTTAGAAGCAAAAAGAAACAGAATTAAGAATCTTTCGAAAACAACAGATTTCCAAGCTAGATATAAAACACCCGTCTATCCAACGATTCTCACATTCTGAGCCGACTTGTCTCATTATAGGTGTCGTTTTATTTTCGAGGCGCTCAGTTGCTTTTATCGCGACTATAAAGGCCTCCCGATCGAAGCGTCGATATGATAATTGTAATCCAATACATCTCTGTATGCATCATCTGTTTCACCCATTACTTAACGTCGATATTATAAACTGGTGCAGGTGAAGAAAATTTTTAATATCTCCAATAGCTTTAAAAATAACCGCTTTTGTCCAGGTAATTCAATGATTAATACCCGATTTTTTGATATTCGTTTATATATTATACGAGATCTTCAACCCGCAAATAGTGTTTGACACGTGTTTTACACGGAAGTGATAAACCGTTAGTTCAATCTGGATTCAAAAAAGTCCAATAAATTTAGCTAGAACAGTAATAAATAAATTTTTGTTGACTTTTAAAGTCAGAATAATCTTACTTAGTCAGCTGTCCCTTTCGTGCGCATTATATGAGGTATAATTAAATAATTAAATGAACTTACCTTAAGTGAAGTTCAATTTTAATTATATGAAGAGCTTAGTCCGACGTAACTTGGTAGTATCGTCTACACCTTGCTCGATGAATGCTTCCTTTTAGGTAGAGTAGATCTAATTAACTTTTTAGCCCCAAAAAATTCATTTTGTGGAACAACAGTTCACCAAAAAAATTATCCATTAAAAAGTTGTAAGATTTTAGTTGATATCTGGTGTTCGACAAGTGATGCGAGTAAATTATGATAGCTTCCCCATGTGGTGTAACTGAGGAGCGAAAGTATCATGCCCTATTTACTGTGTGTTGTATATTGAGCTTTGCCATTGAGCGAAGCCGCCTTGACACTAACATAATTAATTTTGTCTAGCTTGACATGACGTACAGATCGCAATATGAATTATTATTATTTTATTTCCTGTAAAAATACATGTCTATCATAATATCGACTAAATTAAATTACAAATTATAGACAATGTTGATTTAGTGTCAAACTAAGGATACATTTTTACATTTTTTATGTTTTGAATGTTTTGTATCTCAATCGAAGTCAGATCTTTCTTGGCTAGAACCCTCAGCGAATTATCGATCGTAGCCCAGCGGGGTGTACCAAAGCAGACTATTTTTAAAATAAATCGCGCGAGACCGCGTCGCGTCGGGAAATTAGGCGCAGAAACCCCTGTTGCGCACACTCGTCGTAAATAAACGTCGCGGTCGCTTGCTGTGTCGATGCTTAAAACATTATTGTTATACATTCGTTTAAGGATTTAATTACTTGCATCTCTGATGAACCCACCTTTGCCGTTGTCGCTTTCGTCTCCACGCACGTGATCGTAAATCTTTACTTCGTTAATTAAGCGACCGCTGTTTCGCGATGAATTACCGCTTACTTTTTTTTCTGAACGTAATATTATTTTACCAATATTATTGAGCGTGGGTTTCCGTAATGCACTGTAACTCTTTAAGTGGTTTTTCGAGTACGTCATAATTTATGCTTAAATGACTATTTACGAAGTTGTTTGGGATCTTGTCCTTATCGATCATATTAAATGTTTCATGGTGTAATTTATTGTATTTTGCATTAGCAAGAAATAAATATGTATAAGACGAATTTTGTGATACGGGTTGAATATTTTGAGCCTTCTATTTTCGTCGGCCTTTTTTATGATAAGCTAGTTGAAATTTTAAAACTGCCGCCAAGTGTAACTATTATTACTATATGTAACTCTATAAAAAATCTTTTATGAAATGGATGTCATCTAATGAGACTTCTTCCTTATTTTTTTCTTCTCGTTTATCGTTGGTTTTAAAGAGTATTGTATAGATTTGCCAGTGCTTAGCACCCGCCCTTTAATTCACTTGACATTGGCGTTTTCAATTTACTTAACCCAGTGTCAAGTATCAATTGAACATCAAGTCTCAGCATCCGTGCTCGATTGCCTTCGACTAGAAATTTTCTTCCATCTAAAGTTGCGGCTTGATCACAATGCAGTCGGCACCCCGTTTGTAAACGCGATACTTCCGTTGGATCAAAGACTTCTCGCATGTGATTGCGGCCCCTTTACTTTAATCAAATGGCTGCGACAAAGGATTGAATAAAACGCTCCACGATTTCGTACGAGCTATCGGTATTGGCTGCGAAATTCCTTTTTACGAAATGTCGGCATTTTTAGCAATGATAGCAAGAAATACGAACATTTTTTACACTACAGTCCCAAATGATTTCTGTACAGCCTATTCTTCTCTCAAGTACGTGTTATAAATCCCTTTTCCCACGTATTATTGAAGTTACAATTATTTTAAGTGGATTTTATGGCATGGCTCGACAATTAGAAAAGTAAGTGCCAACAATATAGTGACATTTAACTGGTATCAATTGATTAATAGATTCTATCTTGACTACCTAAGAAACAATTGGCATAATAGCTCATAGTTTCGAGTGCAAGATCATTAAGATTTTCAAAGAGATTACTTCAACGAGGAGTAAATTAACTATGTTCTATTTTTGTCATTACACAGGTACACTTTGAGGAAAATTATTGTGTGACTCCTAAAAGTAAAGCTGTTTTTAATTGTATAATGGTGAACCGCCAAAATGGTAGGTTGTTTTTTCAAAATTGCTAATCTTATGCCAAAATTTCGAAATTATTTGATAAACATATATCAAAAAACTTTGTGGACTTGCTGAAGAGACTTGTGTATATTAAATTACTAACAATGAGCTCCAGCTTCGCACGGTTGATTTCTGGATCCCGACAACAGGTTACCGGGTCCAGTTGTAAATCTAAACAATCTAGGAATCCACGCAAACGCACATAATGAAATTTCAACGAAATTGTTCGAGACGTTTTCAGTTTTTAGCGAAACTAACGGACAGCAATTAATTTTTATATAGATATAGTTTAATGATCCATCCATCGATCCATTACAGCCTATAAAGGTCCTCTATTTCAGCCTATAAATTTTCTGGTAGAGGAGATTTGTCATAGTTGCCAACCTTGGCGGACGGGTTGGCAACCGCAAATGTTTATGATTTTGAGTTGTTGTACGGAAGATGCTGCTGCCTATATCCTGTTTGAGTTTCCCCCTGTCGCCTCTTACACCCACGGGACGATATAGGGTTTAATGACACGGTTTAATGATAATATCTTACTCCTTTGGCTTCTACTGGCGGCGGAAAATAATCTACAGCCCCGTATCACCCCGTGCATATCGTATAAGTGACAAAAAAATGGAATAGATTAGAAAAGAATAATTTATAATCAATATGGATTATTCGAATACTTTTAAAATAAGTTGTAATATTTTTTACAATTAAATATGAAAATATTCGAAAACACAATGGTTGCGATTTTCGCATTCATGTGCTATTATCAACCATGTTTGTATTATAAGGGAAACTGATTTTTTTGATAGGATAGTGTGACAAACGAGCACACAGTCCACCTGATGGTAAGTGGTTGCTGTGGTCCATAGACATCTACATCTATCCTCGATTACAAATCAAAATGCAGATGCGTTGTCACCCGTGAGGGCTAAGATGGAATGCCTCGTTTCCAGTAAAAAGGGTCTCCGGTTCTCTACACTCACCATACGAAATACAGCAGCATTAAGCTACTATTTGACGCTGTTATTCTGTGAGAGCGTGGTCCTTCCCCGGTCGAGCCGACCCATTCGTGCTACAACTATACTACTAATATAACTGCAGCATGGCTCTACCACGTATAACAGCTCAAAATAATAAAAAAAAACTACGGTTGCCCACCAGCCGGCCAATGCTGGCAATTAATACAAAAATTCCTCTTATGAGACAATCTATGGGTGTTCTCTCTCTACTCCTACGGTCAGTGGATATTCCTTTAAACCGATATGTCTTCACTGTATTAGAATTCCTTTTCGTGGTTTCGTAAAAACATCATTATAATCTTTATGCTGCCAAAAGTCACTACTCAAATTCTTAATTTCCTGTCAGACGTTACTTGACAGGCGCCCATCTGCAGTCCCGTGGTGCTTAAAATTTAAAAGACCGACACTTCTGCTAAATTATCATACGACTGTTGTGCTCATATGTGTGGCTTGGTTATTAATAAATTTATATTTTAATATATTAGTACGAGTAGATGTTGCCAGTTTTGACTATCTTCTTTTCATACTTAACACATTATAATTATTTTACAAATGAATAATTGCAAAAACAAATAGCTATCTGTTTCCTCGCATAAGCTTTTTTTAATCGTAACATTATTTTATTTTTCTTAAACTTAAGTTCTATTTATTTACAGATACAATTGTTATTTTTGCCTTGCTTGTCTTTAAAGTTTTTTAACACATTTTCTTCTTTGTCATCCTCCAGTATCCACTGCTAAACATGGGCCACACCCGTTGTATGAAGGTTTTGCCACAAGTGTTACACTTTTCTAGACGTTCCGAAGCTTAAACGCTTAAAGCCCGGGGTTTTTACATTTGACGTTAAGGTCATGATCAAAGATAAGTTAAATTGAAAATAATGAGATTCTTATTTAATAGTCGCCTCTAACGAAACCCGCGGAAACATGATTAGTACTTTTACGCCGTCGCCGCACGCCATTTTACCATTTACAAACATTATGTTACTGAATCTTTGCGGAAACAGTAAATGCTGGGTACATGTAACCTAGAACTAACTGAAGGCTTGAAAACGGACATCTTGAGCTCGTGTCCAAAATTTGGAAATTTCATCAGTGAACTATCGCAGGTAACCCGGTAATGATGACGATTTTTTTTGAAGTACAATTATATTATACGTATAACCATCTCGTTTACGAAATACATGACATACCCAGACCGGCGACGGGCAGCAGTGTCATAGATGCGAAACGTTGGTATTGCGATCGTGTGATCCGCCTACTAATCGTAATGTTTACTGCAAATCCTGTCCACAACGGTACTTAAACTGGCTGATAAAGGAAAAAAGAAAAAGAACTGACCATGTGTCGTGCATTGAAGAAGCACCATCAGAATTAGAAAATAACAGATGTACCCTCTATTACCTCACTCTTGTAGGCCAGTAACAGAAATCTGAAACGACCGAAGAGAGCTAAGGCGCAAGACCAAGGGCTTTACGTTTCTTCCGAGGCACAGAGGTGAAACATTGCCAACTTCCTGATTACGGGCTGCTACTGAGAATTTGAACAATATCCATCTGTAAAGTGTCAAAGCTATCTCAACTACTGCATCATCAGGTACATTTATTAAATTCCATATTCCTAACTTTTATACTATTTATTTTTTCTTACTTGTTAAGACATATTTCCAATATAGTTTGACGTAGGTTTTTAATATGTTTTATTTAATCAATATTACTTTTTATTCTCCCCTTTAACGCTTAATCGCCTGCAGTTGCAGTCAATTTAAAAATAACAAAGGGCTATATAATACGAATCGTCTTTTGGAGTCGCACGGTTATTGAATAAAAACAGAATGTCAATACTTCGACCCCACCCCCGCTGATTATACGATTTTTATGGTCTGTGAAATGCAGGTAAAAAATAAAGTATGTGAAGTATCACAAATAAGTTAAACAATAATATTTTTATGTAAAGTATATTAATATTATCTAGATTTATTAATGAACGACCTAAAAACAATATTTTGTCCACAACCGCTTTAAAACAACCTATATATACGAGTTTATTGTACTAATACGTGAAGGGAAAGCTTTGTACCTATTTCTAATCATATTGCTCGCACGGAGGAGTGTGACATTTGACTTAGTTAAAGTTCATATTATGCAGAAAGGATCATTGTTTACGTTCATACTGCCAACGTCAATTGTCAAATACATTAATATCCTATGATCAAACCGTCGCACAGACGAGAGATAGTTGCCAAAGTATTTTGAAATGTTGTCAACAAAATAACTACTGACAGATTGACTAAATGAGCTACGAATTTCTATGTATGATATCTAATGTGCCATATTCAATATTCTGTGGATTGTATGTCAAGACAAAAAACTGTTTATTTTATATTTTGTGCATTGGATACCTGTGTTTTATAAAATATATACAAATTGGGAATTGAAAGTGAAATACAGCTTGCTCAATATACAAACATAAAAGTTTAATTACCTATGGTTAAATTTCGACTACCGGATGGCCACAAGTTTAATAATCAATTAAACATAGGTTATTTTTACAAAAATAAAACCATATGTACAGAAGAATTATCAAATGGTTCTTAACATTTATGTACATTTACATATTACAGATTAATGTAAATATATGAAGGAGTAGAAGCAATTGCTCGTTTTCTATCCAGGAGTCCGTCGGAGTTGGTTTCACATATTTCTGCGGCTAAGCCGCAGTGCACTGCTTTATTCCGACTTGGAACTATGAGAACTAGTATTATTAAAGTCTGTGAGGTATTTAATCTTAGTGCTTAGAGGTGTCAACTCGTCTCTGTTTATAGCTGTTTGCAGGATTCCACTGGCTGTATTATAATACTATTTTTTTTCCATCAGGTAGATTGTTTGTACCGTTGTCACAATATTATAAGACTACTTTAACGCCTACTTTAATTTGAAACATTTTTTTCAAATGCTATTCTTGACTTAATTTTACACCTAAAACTCTGCAGGATATAGTATACTAAGTTCATAAAACCACAAAGTATCTCTTACACATCCAAACCTACAGGTAATCGCTGTAAGCTTTATTCTAAAAAACTGAAAGAAGACTCGGGCGCTTTATAAAAAGAGGCAATCTCTACCGACCCTAGACCAAACCAACCATTTGTAATTTGCATCCGCAATATTTACTAGTCACTGGTTATCTTAAAAATAATATTATAATAAATTTAAAAATAAGAAGAAGGTTTACAAGTTGCATTACAGGTTAAATTAAATGGTGGAAACGTGTAATAAAAACGGGACAAGACGTTCGCGTTCCGCATAAACTTAATTATGTATGTACTAATGATTTATTATATTTTATTCAATGTATGTACTATGTAGAAAGTTCATCCATCCTGGATATTAAAATTAAGACAAGCACTGAATATTGCTCTAACGAAAGTTAAGTAGGATATAATTAACGTTTTTCAGCTTTTTTATTTATTTGTGCTATGAGCGCCTTTCTTTTCGTTAAATGTCTTGATTCTAAGTCAATGGCATATAGTCTATATGTTGAGTGAATTTTTGAATATAAATGAAATATGTGGTATAGATGTCCGTATCTTTCGAATTGCGATTAAAAAGCTTGAATATTTCACACCTCTAATGAAAGGTAGACCTTAGTACTCGATACTAATTTCAACTTGATACCTTACCCTGTACATATTACTGAGAAATAGCGGTGATTGACAGACAAACGACCGGACAAAAATCATCCCACAAGGGTTTTGCTTTTCTTTTTGAGTTACGGAACCCTAAAAATTACTTTTATTATGATTCACTTCATGAATATTTAGTTATACAGCGTAAAATAATGATTGTTCTACGAATGGCATTATGTAGACAATTTCACGCGCGCTTACCAAATGTTTGTCAAGCAATTTGCTGCCGCCGTATCGCTCGAGGCGGTCACTTTATTCCTGCCGGATGGATCTTCTGTGCTTGTTGGAGAAGTTCCAAGCTTCATTTGTTGTACGTAAAATTCAATAAAGCGTCCTTTTTACGTTTGGACATGTTGGGAATAGGCCTCCTCTCCTTGCTGAGAGGCAGAGATTAAAAACCGATTCAATATTTCGGTACGGTTCTTCATTTAGGATTTTAAAAAGGTTCCACTTTTCGATTCGGTTAGAGTTCTGGTGCCGCTTAAAGTTTTGCCGGTTGCAAAATACCGTAAAAATTTTAGGTTGCAAGTAGAAGTTCTGTATGGTGGCATGCTATGAGTAAGCTCACTATAACAACCTATATCGAACCGTCGCCGACGTAGGAGACGACATGTGAAACCTGAAACAGGAGATCGCAGCAACATCTTTCTAATAACCGTCGAGCGTGGCAACTATATCAGGCAATATGTGGGAGAAGTCTCTATGTTCAGCAGTAGTCTTTTGATAGGCTGCAATAATAATAATAATAATGAAGTCGAGGGGGAAAACCGTTGCCTTGTAGTTTCGTTTTACTTTTATAAGTATAATTACTTGGATCATAACATAGTGCAGTGATATTTATATCTGCACTAATATTTTTAGGAAAATCGGATCGCTAGTTTATCGATAAAATAGAGGTATCTCTTTATTTTGATTTAGGTTTCGGTTTCGGTTCTGAATCTAGTATAAGAATCGCTTAATACCGGTTCCTTACCGGTATTTTTGGAATATTTCTAATTTTGATAAAACGTGTTGGAGGATTTAACGGGTTTTCGAAGTATTTTCTTCCTATTCAGGTAAAAGTGGTTTTTCATCACTGTGGTAAATAAGTACTTACTTATACTTTAAAATTATCAGTATTTTTAGTGCCGACAGGGATGGAATTCGGTTTGTCCGCATACCCATTATTAACGCTTTTATTTTCCCTTGATTGTTTTTTGTTTTGTTGTTATAAACTTCAAATTTTAGTTCACTTAATTTTTAATAAAGTTGTGTTCACGCGTACACTACCTACATATTTTGAGTGGTTAGTTTTACATTTTACATTGTGTCTTTTTTTGCGTCCAGAAGCAAAGCAAAGTAAAGGGCTATCCTGCGGGAAGCGGGGGAGGGAGGTGGTTAATGCTCTTAGCAGACCACGCAGCCGGCAGCGTGGTTATGTGGGACTCTATGAAAACCTAAGTGGTTAACCCACTAAACCCCATCTGGAACTGGCTTTGGCCTGGAAAGCCTTTCTGCCGTATCGGAAGCGACCTCCCTTGGGGAAAAGGGTGCGCAGGAGTGATTGTGTCGTTTTTATATTTTTTATATAATGGTTGAACTCGTTTTCTGTCTTGGAGTCCAACAGTATCTGTATCACACAGCAATGCATCCGCATTGCTGTGTTCCGGTCTTACGGGTATAGGCACAATCTGTAGCTATGTTTGTCCAGGACTCTGTCTGTCTGTCCAGGAGCTGCAGTAGCTACTTACCCACAGGTGGACTGTAAGTCTATTTTGTTACTTCAGTTTCTTTAAAAAAATGTCAAACTATCATAACATAAAGCTCTAAAACTAGTTGCGAGGTATCCGTAGTAAAAGTTCAAAAAATTTACTATACACTACACTACAAACCTTTTAAGCTTCCTGTCCATTGTTTACATTACAGAATGTGTGTTGTTATAATTAATCCGGTAAGCTATTCGTTGTCTAATTTAAATGAGATTTAGATTAATCAAGCGATATAAGCGACCAACAATAAAACATTTAACAATACATCATCCTGTCAATGTTTCGGCGTCTTTTTTTAACCAGGCGGTTGAAATTAAACTATTTGTATTGCTCTGGCGTTAGAACGTTATCTTTTGGTCGATCGACTTCTCAACCCTTTACTACGCCTCCATGCAGTCGGTACCGTTACAACTATTAAATATTCTGTGAGCTAGGGTCAGTCCTTGTACGCCTGCTGTTGTATTATTACTTGTGTTGTTTTTTGTTTTGTCTTTTACCGCCGTACTCGATATTTTGTTTGTTTTTGTTTTCGCCAGTTACTGCACAGGCTAAGTGCTCGACTACAGCGCTGGAGATCGAACCCCGTACGGAATAAGGTTTTGTATGGTCTACAAATAATTGTCCATGTTCTGAAATCCTCTGAAGGCCTACTTGTCACAGGTAGGAGTTAAAATGATTTAAATTTTTCACGCTAAATAATAAAAAAATTAAAGGCGCATAGTGCGTGTAAATTTGCGTTGAATTACATACAATACCATCAATACCTTATATCCATATACAATATACAAATACCATCGTGTTTTGAGTGAGAATTACATCATTAAAGTAAATAAAAATAAGCTCCAAAATGTTTCGACGGGTATTGAGTCGATATTCCAGCTTTGGTTATTTTGCTGCAGCTTTAGGGTTTGATTTTTTAGCGACACAAGTTTTCGTACTACCTACTAATAATTCTTTTGTGTCTTACTATTTATTCGTTACTTGCATTCGAATACAAGTCGGTCCTTTTGTATCGTGCGTATGTGTTCGTATGTTTCCGTGTTTTTGATACTACAACTTCCATCTGCTTTCAATGTGATCGTATAAGAGCTATATTGGGCGTAGATTATAACTAATATAAGTTCCTCTAAGCGTACACTTTTGGTACTACATGTCATTACCTATAAATTTTAAGGCCGTCCTAATTGGGGTAGATTATCTTTTGCGTTGTGGAAATCGGAGTCCGGAAACAGAGTAAATCGTTATTAATTTTCTAACATTCGAGGATGATAGCATATTATATACTTTGATTATTCAAAAATAAGATCATATTGCTGCTCTTGTTACCGTTACTTGAAAAAAAATATTTTCGGTGCGTGGAACTTCCATGTCAATTACCCCTTCTATGTTAGTTAGAGTTCAGTTACGAGTATTGAGGTTTATTAGTTTTATCCACACGTAACTACGGTCGCATTTCAGCTACTTTAGTTTACTTACACTGTCGCTTTAGGTTACTTATTGTATTACATTCAACAATAAATAATTTAGAGACAATATCGATCTCCAATCAAATGAGGATCTGTTAACCTAACTTTGTAAGTTTATTGCAAAATAATTACTGACCGAATTTTCTTCCCGTATAACTTAATACTAGGGATGGACCGAATATGGATTTCACCGAATACGAATATTCGGTTAAATTTTTACCGAACCGAATATTCGGCCGAACATTATTCGGCAGGATAACCTCGGGACTTATCCAATTTATGTCGAAACTTGTTACCGTAAAGCACACGGGATTAGCGCCGGACCCTGCCTCTCGCTTCCCGCCACACCTGACATGTTATTGCATTATCTAGTACTGAGCAAATTGCCGGTACATGCTTATGTTTTGACTATTCTTGTGATAAAAAAGTATTTCGTTGTTTTATTCTTAATGAAAATTAAAGTTACAGCCTATATACGTCCCACTCCTGGTCACAGGCCTCCGCTCATTTCTGAGAGGGTTATAGGGCAAGGAATTGTCCACCGCACTGCCCCAATATGCTTGTTGGCGAACTTTACGTGTCTTCGAAATAATTTTTTTCTTATTTCTCAAACCTGCAGGTTTCCTCACGATGTTTTCAAAATTTTAGTAAATCAGCACTTAAAATTGCAATTAAGAATTTCGTTGGTGCCAGCGGGGTTCGAACTCGGTTTGGTCGTGCACTGTGAAATTTACAGCGAGCGCTAACCATCTGAGTAGCTCAGATCGCTTCTCTTCTTTTTCATTTCTTTTTCATTTCATGGCTCTTTATTCTTAGTGAATAAGGTAAAGAGCCGTAAGAATTTTATTCTTAGTGAAAATTGATAATTATATGATAAAAATGAGCGGCAGGAGATTTATTATCTGGACTTATTTTAGAGAAACCACGACGAAGTATCCATTCATGCGGTCGGAGCTACGTTCTGCAAGACCCGCCGCAGAAGAACACAAAAACTCTCCGATTACAATCTTAATCTCATGGCTGTTAGACGGGAGATGAGGCTGCAATCGTCAACAGATTTGACGGCATACAGGCAACTGAACAGACAGATCTCCAAATGCATGCGGCAAGACTTACGCAACTTTAATACTGCTAAGCGATCGAGCTGAACCAGGGCTCCAAAGTCTTTGCCAGAGATCTGTCTGCCAGAAAGAGCCAACTGTCAAAGCTGAAGACTGAGTGTGGCAGCATCGTTTCCGGTACACCTGAGATTTTGAGTGAGATTGAGAGGTTCTATGGGCAGCTGTACACATCATCGTAAGTCTTACCCGACACTATTCCGATGATATCCCGGACGTCAGTCTGAGCGAGATTAGAATGGCTCTCCACCATCTTAAAAGCGTCAAGGCCCCGGGCGAGGATAGAATTACAGCGGAGCTTCTGAAAGCGGGAACACCGGTACTTGAAGTCCTTCAGAAGCTCTTCAATTCCGTCTTCCATGGTGGCACTACTCCAGAGGCGTGGAGCAGAAGCGCAGTGGTCTTTTTCTTTAAGAAAGGCGACAACGCTCTCTTGAAGAACTACAGACCGATTTCCCTTCTGAGCCACGTCTACGTGCTGTTTTCGAGAGTCATTACGAATCGTCTCGCACGCAGACTCGACGACTTCCAGCCTCCCGAACAAGCCGGTTTCCGAAAAGGCTTCAGTACCATAGACCACATACATACCCTTCGGCGGATTGTACAGAAGACCGAAGAGTACAATTTGCCACTTTGCCTGGCGTATGTGGACTATGAGAAAGCCTTTGATTCCGTCGAAATTTGGGCGGTGCTACAGTCCCTTCAGCGGTGCCAAGTTGACTGTCGGTATATCGAAGTGCTGAAGTGTTTGTACAGTAGGGCTACGATAGCTATCCGAGTACAGAACCAGAGTTCGAAACCTATCCAACTGCAGATAGGTGTAAGACAGGGTGACGTTATATCCCCGAAACTCTTCATCGCTGCGTTGGAAGACGTTTTCAAGCTACTGGACTGGAAAGGATACGGTATTAACATCAATGGCGAGTACATCACTCACCTTCGATTTGCCGACGATATAGTCCTTACGGCAGAATTGCTGGTGGACCTTAGCACTATGCTCAATGACCTCAATGGTGTCTCCCAACGGATAGGTCTTAAGATGAACATGGACAAAACAAAGATCATGTTCAATGTCCATGTCACACCTATCGCGGTAGTTGTTGGGAGCACTATGCTCGAAGTTGTTGACGAGTACGTTTACCTGGGACAAATAGTCCGACTAGGTAAGTCCAACTTCGACCGAGAGGTCAATCGACGGATTCAACTCGGCTGGGCAGCGTTCGGGAAATTACGACACATCTTCTCGTCGTACAACCAGTGCTTGTTGCCTGTGATGACTTACGGATCAGAGACGTGGTCCTTCGCTGCTGGCCGTATTAGGACGCTCAAGGTCGCTCAGCGAGCTATGGAGGGCTATGCTCGGAGTTTCTCTGCGTGATAGACTCAGAAGTGAGGATATCCGCAGTAAAACCAGAGTGACCGACATAGCCCAACGGATTAGTAAGCTGAAGTGATAATGGGCCGGCTATATAGCTCGAAGAACCGATAACCGATGGGGAAGAAAGGTTCTCGAGTGGCAGCTTCGTACCGGTAGGCATAGTGTAGGGCGACCCCCCACTAGATTGAGTGACGACCTGGTAAGACATGCAGGAAGTCGATGGATGCAGGTGGCTCAGGACCGTGCTTTGTGGCATTACTTGGGGGAGGCCTATGTTCAGCAGTGGACTTGTGAAGGGCTGTAATGATGATGATGATGACGACGAAGTAAAGTGGAATGTACTAATGTAATTTAATGTTTCTGTGTTTGATTCCAAAAACATTTTATCAAGTTTCTATTTGCCATAATCGGAAATAAATCCACAGTGCCTCAAAAACATAAATGTATAGATTTATGCATTTGATTTAGCCGAATATTCGGCCGAATACGATTATTCGGTAAACCTGCCGAATATGCCGAATACCTAATATAAAACGAATATTCGGCCCATCTCTACTTAATATCTCTTCAACTTAACCTCTCTCTAACTTCACTACTTCACATCGTCGATGTATGATGCCAGAACCGTTAACTAAGCGCTCGTCTTTTATTTATACATACAAAGACTTTAGAATATATTTGTCACATTCGGTGTCGTGTCCCAATCAAGACTTTCATTCAAGCCTGTCCCTTGACTTTCTAATAAACATTATTAAAGATTTAAGCTACGAGGACAATTAGTTCCCTCAATTTCGGAACACCTTCACAAATTCACAATGCTTTAGTAATTTGTTTCGGTGTTTGATTGTTTGCTCCACAGAATATTTTAGCTGTCACTGTGCAGTGTCAGGGTTGTCACATTGTATTTTTCTTATATTCAGTTTTAATGTACCAGACTGTGATTGTTAAAATTCCAATATGGTAGTGAAATAAAATAAATTAAAAATTCTGAATTATTCAAAATAAGTAAACAATAATGAACTATAATGACATGACAAAGTTTCGAGTTTAAAGAGATGGAACTGTGAACACGTGTTTATAAGTGATGGGACGTTTGAATTAAATAAAATAGAAATTCTGAAATAAAACGAAAGACGTAGGGAAATAAGTATAGACAAAATAATGAAAGCAATGAAAAGCATGAAAGCAGATTAGCCAGTCGGGTATGATAGAGTATCATTCGAAATGCGAATGGCTGGAGAAGAAGTAGTGACAATAAAGATATTAATTAATTTGCAACCTTCCGCTAACCAAATACAATGATGTGTCTTACCTGGATTGTATTTACATCATTGTATTTAGTTAGCGGAAGGTTGCAAATTAATTAATATCTTTATTATAATGGGTTTCCGCGAAGTAACGCCTGATTCTATCGAGTAGTGGCAAGCCCAGTGTACACCTTGTTTAATTTATGTTGGGAACTGAAGCTGGTACCGAGAGACTGGTGCAAATCCGTGATAGTCCTAATATATAAGGAAAAAAGGTCAGAGCAGGACTGTAAAAACTACTGTTGTATCCGTCTTTTTAGCATTGTAGGAAAATTGTATGCTAAAGTACTAATTGAAATAGTTATTAAAGAAACTGATGGAAAAATCTGAGATGTGCAAGCTGGATTTATAAAGTGAATGGGTTGTACGGATTAAGTCTTTTCCATTCGCATGATCGCGGAAAAGTTTTGGCAAAAAACTAAAAAGTATTTCGTGCGTTTATGGACATAGAAAAATGAACAGAGACGTGTTATGGCAAACACTGAACTCATTTGGGTTGAGCGCTTGAACTCTAGTGCTTGTGTCAGGATCAACGGGGCCTCCTCGGTCTGGTGTGGCATACATAAAGGTGTCAGACAGGACTATGTGGTTTCTCTGTGGCTGTTCAACCTATTTATGGACAATTGTTTGGACATTTTGAAAGTTGAATGTGGGTTAAGAATGGGTGAGTAAACCGTCAAATGCGTCGTCGGCGGCCGAGTTGCAAATGATGGTTACATTAATGAAAAGGTCATTAAAAAGGTGAATTAAAGTAAACGTAAGTAAGACAAAAATTATGTTTTTTGAAAGAGAAGAAAATAAAACGATATGTGAAATAAGAATAGAAGGCGAGTTGGTCAAGCAAGTAGATAAGTTTATGTATTTGTGATGTGTATTTAGCAGGGGTGGCATATATTATAAGGATATAGAACGACGAGTGAATGCAGGAAATAGAGTAAATATGGGTCTACACTCTATTGTGAAAAGTCAGAATGAGTCAAAAAAGGCACATATGGCAATTCATAATGCTGTGTTTGTTCCTACATCAATGTATGCTAGTGAAATTTGGGTGCGGCAGAAGAAGCACGAGAGTAGAGTAAATGCTATAGAAATGCGGTCATTAAAGTGTATGTTAGGACTGAATCTGAATTAGAGAGTAAGAATTTTTGTTTTAAGAGAAGAGTGTGGTTTGCAAGATGATGTTGTGACCAGGATTAGAAAGAATGAACGACGAAAGAGTGACAAAGCAAGTATATTATGTTGCAGACGTGAACGGCAGTGTCGAGAAGTGGTGCCTTAGGCGAAAGTTTATCGACCAAATTGGCGATGTATTGAAAATGTACCAAATTAAGAATAACCGAGGAGAGCGTGTTTTCGTTGGTATATGGATGTGCAGGAAGCGAGAGAGATGTGTCAGGATCGTGACAAAAATGGAGTTCCGTAGCCTCTGCTTTCCCCTCTAGATGACATGCGTGAGTGTTTTATGTTATTATAAATTATTTTGTTAATTATACAAAAAATATAGTATATCAATCCTAAGAAATTAATTAATGGTTAAAGTGCCACTCTTACGTTCTTTATGCTTATATTAATATAATGGGCACCTTAATTGCGCTTCTGAACACCCATCCTTTTGTTATACACGAACCACACCCTACGTTTATCTAAGCAGTAGCTTATTCGAAATGATAAATGAGCTCCCAATCGATTTGAATAACAAGCAGGCAGATGCTCTTAATCCTTTTGATTTCATTAAATGCATGCGCCCTCGGCCCCTGTCGGAAATATCGCTCGAGAGCATATCTCGATTCAACTTCAGCTGGTTCATTTATATAATTAAAAATCCCATTTTTAGAACTCATTATACTGTAGAATAATGTGCCGTATTACGTGACTAAAGAAACGTTCAAAGGATTTGTGATTGTGCACTTTAGGATGACCTTCAAAGATAGTATAATATTTCTTATTATTTTTTAAAAAGATATACCATTCTTTAGTCAGACAATTTGTAATCACGAAGGTTGTTTTTTACGAACAGATTCTAATGAATTCCCGGCAGACATTTATCTGAGTGGTAACCAATTGCGCCGTCATTTGTTTGATCATTTCGTTAGGGACAGGCCAAGTGAAAAATCCGTCTACATTAATCACGTCGATTCTGAAACATAATTTTGAGCGGTCAAAAAATTTACATATATAATTTATTCCCAAGAGGACGGTGTGAGTTTCTTGAGTTTTAATCCACTCAAAATGTTCTCTTTTTTGTCTTCTTTTGTCTGTCTGTAATCGTGTAAAGAGGTACTAAACTCTATTTTATTTACAATTTTATAGGATATTTTGAGTTTAAATCGATTTTCTAGTGCTTAACTTTTTATAGGTAAAGTAAAGTTACAGCCTATATACGTCCTACTGCTGGGCACAGGTGTGGGACCTATATAGGCCCTAATACCCTCTCATTTCTGAGAGGGTATTAGGGCAAGGAAATGTCCGCCGCGCTGCCCCAATGCGTGTTGGCGAACTTCACATGTCTTCGAAATATTTTTTTTCTTTTTTCTCAAACTTGCAGGTTTCCTCACGATGTTTTCCTTCACCGCCGAGCACGTGGTAAATCAACACTTAAAATTGCAATTAACAATTTCATTGGTGCCAGCGGGGATCGAACCCGATTTGCTCGTGTACTGTGAAATCTACAGCGAGCGTTAACCATCTGAGTATTTGTATAACAATAATCAGTTCTAAAAAATTTTGGACAACGGGCGCTATAAAAGCAATTTTTTTTTTAAAAACAGCCTGAGCAATTTTGTTGCTGACTTGAAATAAATTGGAACATTTCCCTATATTGAAAAAATCTTATTACGCTATTGGGACTTTATTTGGGTACCCATATGTGAGACAATATATAGATAGGTACATATATATTTATGATATTAATTACCGAAGGTTTAGCTTTAAATTCAATTTACTGAGCTGTAGCATTAGAAATCATACCCAAAAACAGCCTGACAGGCAGTGAATCAATGTTGTTGTCGTTTTATTTTCAGCGTGCAACGCTGCTAGATGTGGTACGTTTTGTCTTTTAACTGTTCCTTTTAATGATGATGTTTTATTGATTAAGTTAATACATGATTAGTGCAGAGTAATATTCTGTGTGTTTTTTTACGCCGATGTTTTAATCATTCTGTAATTTTAATCTTAAGCATAAGAGAGCTTTGCGAACTACAAAAGTTTTTAAACAAAATAGTTTTTAACAGGAATGTAATATACTAGTACATTTCCCGCATTATAATTAGTCGTATATTTCACAGACAAGCAGACTATCTTCGTTAGTCCTCAATATAAATGTACTGTTGTGCAATTTTACAACTTACACGGGGGAACCTTGCATAGTCTGAAACTAGGTTTATGTTTTCACAGCATCTGTATTTGTAGACTACGACGTGGTACACACTACACATGGTGGATGACGATGAATCGATCGATCGGTGGTCGGTGGACGTGTGAAGGGCTGTAACGATATTGATGTGTCTTTTTAAACAATTGTTAGCCAGTGCTTGCCTACTATCTCACCTGATAATAAGCGTTGATGCAGTCGAAGATGGTAAGGAGCCCTGACTTAGCTTAACAAAAACCTATTCACTCTTTCCTTGAAGACACCGTAATACGTAATATTCGGATGAAAACACAGTTGCTGTTTCATTATTCCACTCCTTTGCTCTACGCATTATAAACGACAAAGCAAACCGTTTGGTTTGAATGCGTAATATGTCGACAACAAAGAGGTGGAGACCTGCCGAACGTCTGGGGTGGTGATGATGAAATGGAAAGGGGGAATTAAGTTATGCAATCAAGGGGGAATTAAGTTTTAAATACAAGTTTATCAGTTTCTGGAGTATTGTATTAATACACAAAACAATGCCTTAGTAGTTTTGCTCTTTAATTTTTTGCACGATTCTAACTCCTGATTAAAACTACTTTTACGGATTTTATCGCGTTTTATTAATTTAAATAATAATATAATATAATAATAATCATTTAAATAATAAAAAAATAAGCAAATAAAACGCGACAAAATCCGTAAAAGTAGTTTTAATCAATGTATAGTTTTCGCGTAAATATGGAAATCGTTTCTACCTCTTTTTTATTTTTTCTACTTTTATGAAAATCTGTGGTTTGGTTTATTTATTTTCAATCTATTGAATATAAAATATAACTAATAGAACGCAAAGAAACTTATTAAGATTTACCTTCACATTTTTTGAAAATTAACTTTCCCGCTATGACATCTGTCGAATCACAAAACATCTCATTTTTAAGTGGCGCCGCCAGGGTGGCACAAAAATGTCGTGGATGTCTGCGTGTACTGTGTACATAATGTGAAATAAAATATAAAAACTCTATGTGACGTGATAGTGACAAAAGAAGAACCATTGTAGCTCCTGTGCTAAGCGCTAGCCGTAATTTTACAGTGCGCGAGCATCCAGAGTTATATCCCCACTTGCAAAAATTAAATGGTTGTAATCAGGGCTGAATAACAATTTAGTAGGCCTTAAAAACATTGTAAGGAAATCCGCATGTCTGAAATAAAATATTTCGAGGGTATGTATAGAGTCATCCAACAAGCAGAGAACTCGTTGTGCCAAAACTATTTTAGAAATGATAGGGGGCTTAACCCATCTTCGTGGCGTATATACACTGTGTCATTTATATCGAAATCATGACTTTTATATTTTTAAAGTACTCATATTATTGCCTAAATCGTTTCGTAGGTTTCGTAAGAGAAAAGTCCAGAACGTGTTTTGTAACCTGCAATACATGGCGGTAACCACCTCGTTTTTTATGTCAGTTGAATAATGCATAGCCTGACGACGGAGAGCAGCGTCAAAGGTGGGATTCAGTGGGAGCAGCATAATATTAATAATAGTTTCGTTAGTATATTCGTAATATTTTATAATAGGTTCAAAGTTTTCATTATCCAATCACTATCTTTTAGCACTGATTTCAGAAGCTATTAAAAAAATTACTTTAGGTATATACATAGAAGATACATTATACTTTTTTGTTTATTTTTATTAATAGGATTGTTCACAACGTTTAAAAAGTGAACTAGACATAAAATCACTTTAACTTCATAAGAGCTACGCATTCAGTAAAAGAAGTGTATGTATAACACTGTATATACACTTATAGCAAGCAATAAGTGGTATACGTTTCCGTGACGATTCGATTACATGCTCACTTTGCTCCTCCTTCGCATTTAACGGTGCTTAATGCTAAATAACGCTGTAAATCGAATGTTAATATAAATTACGATATGCTCCAAGATATCGATGATGTATGTGTTCTCGGTAAGTAGCTTACACTCTCTCGCTTTCGTCTCTTTTTAAACGTCAGCGCAAGACAAATTATTTTTACTAATCGCACGGCCATTGTCTGCGGCATCGATTCTATAACACTTCACGAATTAATAAGGTGTAGCCACGCCCCGGAGGCGTCAACTGCGTGATTAATAGTTTGAGTGTCGGTGACTACCGAAACGACAACACTACGTTTTTTCGATCCCCTCTACACTACTATTTAAGTGCGGCTGTAATACTAGCGGCTGATATAAATTAAATTTAATCATTATCAGTTTTTGAGTGTGTTGTATTGTATATATGATTATTTATTTTATATAAATATAATTATTTATATAAACTTGCTTCGGTGGTTTGGTCATGTAGAAAGAATGAATGCGGAAAGACTGACAAAGCAAATATATGTTGCAGAAGTGAATGGAAGAGTCGGAAAAGGACGTCCTAGGCGGAAGTTTGTCGACCAAATTGGCGATATACTAAAAATGGGCCAAATTAAGAGTACCCTTAACCGACGAGCATGTATGCGTAGATATGTGGATGTGGAAGAGGCGAGAGAGGTATGTCAGGATCGTGCTAAATGGAAGTCTGTAGTCTCTGCCTACCCCTCTGGGTGACAGGCGTGAGTGTTTATGTTTATATAAACTTTAAGTGACAAACGAACTCACTACACCTGATGGTTAGTTCCTACTGCAATCCATGGGTTTACCTTTTACCAACTTTAAACTAAGAATGCCACTGACTCAGATGAAATGCTATCTATGCAAGCACTGCTGCTTGATGGCTAGAACCCAGAGCCGTAAAGCCAGTTAATAAAAAAATTGATGCTAATCATAGATAAGGAATGATACCTGCCCTAGAAGTCTGGGCAGAAGGTGAGTCCTACTACATTCATTCATAAATTGTTATTACTACCTCCCAGTATTTATATAGTTATTTTGTGAGTTGTGGCTGCTTATTCTTATTTCAACTGAGAAATTACTTCGTTACTAATATTAAAATTGTAAGTTTATTTATAAAAAATTCGGTTGTTTTCTACTCCTTATGATATATATTATTATTATTTTTTTTTGTAAAGGTACAAACAAGGCAGTAAACTCGTTTGCTTAAAATAACGGCTTTGTTTTAGCACGCCAGATTTTTTTGACATCTTTAAAAAATAACAATGTTAGTTTTTTCTAATTTTTTTTAATGAAATTCTTTTGCATATAGAAGTTTTAGCGTCTTTCTTTCATTGTTACTTTAACGTAAAGAATATATATAAAGTAACGGATTTGAAAATAGAAAATTATCCGAACTAAAGTTTACGTTTTGTTAGTATACACTTTCGCGCCAGCTACACTCCAACTTGCTTGCTATGCAAATTTGTGTTAAATAAAGTTGTATAGGTATTAAATTTTAAGAACAACAATAACCTACGTTACCTCTGTTACTCATTGTTTCGAACTGATAATATTTGGCACGTACTTGAAGTACAACATAACCACAAAGTTCGGCTTCTACTTCCACTTTTTAGATTTGTTCTGTCAGATTATTTAATATATTGTATGAGCTAGAGCTTTTTTATAGTATCAGGGTGACAAACGAGCACACAGTCTACCTGATGGTAAGTGGATGTTGTGGCCCATATTCATCTACGTTTATCTTCGTTTAAAAGTTAAAATGCAGATGCGTTGACTAAAATGCAAAGCCTTGTTTCCAGTAAAAATGGTCTCTACACTCACCATACGAAACAGCGGAACACAGCAGCATTAAGCTGCTATTTAACGCTGGTATTCTGTGAGAGCGTGATCTTTCCTCAGTCGAGCCGATCCATTCGTGCCACAACCATAAAATCGCTGCAGCGTTGCTCTACTACGTAGAGCTGTAAATAAATGTTTAAGAGACTGTAAACTGTCAATCGCTACGTTTGGCAAGCCAGCCTCGATTCCAGAATAGCCTTGAGTCTTGAGTTTAAACTGACTGCTTACAGGAGTATATATTATAATAAAGCTGTTACAAGTTACTTGTTTTAAAGTCGTTTGATGAAAATTGTACGACGATATTAGACCATTCTTTGCTTCAAGTAAAATTTGTCAGAGAGCTTCGTAGTTAGGTTAGACCAACACTTTTATTTATTTTTAAATATCCTTTCGTTCATTACTTTAATGCCAGCGCAGTATTCACTTTGTTACCTATCTGTGCATGAAACTGGTTTTTCTACTGATTAGAATCTTTGAATCTTTTAACAAAAAGTAAGTCGCCATAGACATCTACTAATAGGTATTATTGTATATTGTTTTCTGTTACTTTTGCAGCTTAAAAAGTTGACTTAGCATTGTATTTATTGTTTGAAGAAAGGGATAAGCGAAAATCAAAACTATGTACCTTTGTTTTTGTTTTGTAATGAACCTTTTTTTATTTAAATAAATTGTTTTGTTTTGTTGAGCATAAAACAGTAAGTCTTTTGTGACAGCAAACTATAGTCCTGTTGCTTATGACCGTGCAGCTTAAAACGTGTTTAAAATTTGTTAAAAGTTGTAATAATTAAAATAACATACAATAAAGGGTATTTATTGTATGTTATTTTAATTATTTCTTACCTCTTATATTACTATTCCTCTTTTAAGTATCGAATAAGTTTTTCTCATAATATTTAAAGCACGGACTTTTCACGGCTTACATAATATTTATTATATTTAGTACAGGCCAATATTAAAAATTTACCACAAAATGTGAGTTTTAAGCTACCATGTGTTACATTACAAATGAATACCTAATTATTTTTATATTATATAAATTAACCAGTTTCGTTACAATATAATAAATAGACTTATATAATAATATTAATGTCCTCCAAACCGATTTTCAGTCACGGCGCGGCGGCCAGCCTCAACGGAGACTAGCCATCGGTGCAGGATAAGATTATAGTTGCTAAATGTATGCGCAAGCCTAGGTGCACTCTCTCCCTTCACTCTCATAGTTTGATAGGACGGTAAACCGTCACGACCGAAAGGAGAACAGGCGCGAGACCAACGGCTTTACTTGCTTTCCGAGGCACGGGGGTGAGATAACGCTAACTTCCTGACTCTGAGCAGCTACTGAAAATTTCTTGATGAAAAACTTAATAATTAAATTTTAGGAACGACGCGGGATTCAAACCCGGGAACTAATGATCAGCAGTCGCATTACTACAACCACTAGACCTGTGAGGTAGTCAAACTTATATACCTACTATAAATCTCGTACAAATGTTAAAAAATAATTTGCTAAGATCCGCGTAATAAAATAAAATATTGTGTCTTACCTAGTTTGAATAGCATCTCCCGCCCACACTCGATTGCGTGCACTGTCCCCGTCACAAGGCATCCTTAGGGGAAGTAGACTCTGCGGCAGTGAAAGCTAACTTAACTGACTTAAAAAAAGCAATTTTTAACAACTTTAATATAACGGATTTCCACAAAGAAACGCCTGATTCTATTCATTAATTATATCTTGTCTTATATTTCAGTCTTGTTTATTTCTTATGGGGTGTGTTAGTAAAACGTAGAAAAATAATTGTCTTTATCCATTTAAGCACGTGCCTTATCGCATCTGCATCTATGACATAGTGCATTTATTACATAATTGTTCCGTATTCTATAATAGCAAATTATATCGTGTTTTATATGTGATCAGTCACTGGTGCTGGACAAATGATCCGGCTCGACCGGGAAAGTACTGTCGTGTAAGTAGTGGTCGTGGAGAAGAAATATTCTCCTAGAACAACATTGCTCTGAGCAAACAGAGCAACAAGACTACGGTGCCCCCATCACATTTGCCGTGATATTCTGCAATATCAGGAAACTTTACTTCAACCTTAACGGCGTCCACTACCATCTGGAGATGCTGAAGTCGGCCTGCTTTTTTTACCGAAACGCAGGTGTCTTCTTTGATAGCTCTTATGTATCCTGTGCGGCGTACACATTAAAACACTGCTTTTGCCTCGCGTAAAAAGCATAATTAGTAACAAAACTAATAATGTATATTATTTACATATTAAAATACATTAGTTTTTTAAATAGAAAATTGTTGTTATTTACTGGGGAAATTGAAAGCAAAACGTGATATTCTTTTGTTAATAATATTCCTTTGTAAGGTAATAAAAATGAACTTTGTTGTTTAAACATATAATATGTACTGTCAACTATCATGAAACATGCGAATGCAGCCGCGCGTGTTGGATAGATGTTTTATAATTTGTACACACGGCTTTTAACGTATAAATCTGCGGTTTAATAAAATCCATTTCGATCCGTGGCTAACATTCTAGGACTTTATAAGCCTCGTTGCTTATTGAGGACGCCCACACTGAATTACATAGCCTTTTAGAAAACACGATATAACGGCACGCATGCTTAGTTCCGCCGATGTCTTCTAAATACCATTATATTTGCAATAACGCGTTATATTGCTACGCCTCAATTCGTACTGAATAATCCAAATTACTTTCGTGTTGCTGTTTTTCACATGTATATATACGAAGCAAAAATTTGATTGGCTGTTTTTTTTCTACTCTTCTTTAAATCCTTAACACATATCTTGCACAATTTTAAGTACTAATTTAAAATTGTGCAAGTTTTATTTTAAGTAGATATTAAGCGAGAAACATAAAACCACCCAAATATCCAAACAATCTCTTACATTTATAATATTAGTAGGAAGAAGGACTGATAGATAGCACAGAATAAATAATGGTACTACGTACTAATAGGAAGTAGGATGCGATATTAAGCTTATTTGAACTTACTTATCACAATCACGTCACACTGCGCGAGTGAAGCGTTAATGAACTAAAGTAACTAAGTATACAAAAACTATGTGCATATTAAAAAAACTGGAAATCATTGTACGAATCTTTTGCATAATAACATACGTTTAATACCTTAAATCAATATTGACTTTGACTTTATTATATGTTAAAACTTTCGCACCTGAACTAACAACAAATTTGTTAAGACCTATAGAAAATTTCATCAATGCACAGAATATGTTATGTTCCAAAACAACCGAATTCAATGATCTTGTGCTGTAAATATTAAACATGCGGCATCGTGTACTGGTAGAAACAAGGCCATTTGTGTATCGCCGTACGTGTGGCCCATGAATACATCAAAAGATATTCCGACTATTGCAAAACTGGAATTCTGGATAAGCATAGTACGCAGAATTTATCAAATGAATATTTAAAACGCAAGAGAAATCACATTTTCGATGAAATCTTAAATAACAAAACTGATCGAAGTTCTTTTAAAGCAACCATTCTTGAATTCTAACATCGATGCAGTCAATGTTTATCTTTGTTAAGCTCACCATTTTGCTTCTAGGGACTGTAATTGTAGTCGGACATATTTTTTATTTCTTATGTAAGGGAATATTGCGAGTGATGATATTTTAAATGTTTATGTTTCTGATCAACGTTACGGACAGCGAGCGACGTGTAGGGCCGATATCTATTGTGTCTAAAAACGTTCAGTTGGGTTGTTTGCTTTTGATGCCTCCTTCGGACGGCTTTGTGTAACTTCGAATTCATATGAATTTATACTCGCTGAGATTGAATAGAATGTCTTGGTAACCATAGAATTATATACTCTATGTTGGTAACTATCGCTTTTAATGCGTAAAACCATTCACCATTGCGCTTTCAACTTTGATATTTTTAACCTAATTTATGTATATTTAATCTTTAAATTATCGTTAAATTTGAAAGATAACAAAATGCATGTACATTTTAAAATTATAACTTTTATATCCTAAATTTTATATTTCCTAAATATTTAGTTTCCCCGAGAGGTAGGTAATAACTAATAAGCACCAACTTCATAATAGAGATATTTGCGCTGAAAGTATAATATGATTTATATTTTTTTATAATATTTGATTTCAGTTATGTTAACATTTTTTATTTGATTTTTGTAGCTTTCGTTTAAATGTTCGAGTTTCTGTTATAGTAGGTTCAACCAGCTCAAGAAATGTTTTATCAGGTTTTGAATATAAAAATTTTTAGGTTTAGGAGATAATTGTATAATATAATATTTTATAGTCTTTTGAATGGTTTATGTTCGTTCCGCGTTTGTTAAGGTAAATTAAAGTATTTTCTTAATGATACGATTAGCTTATTTGATTAAGCGTTAAATAAAAATATTACATTTCTCCTCCGAAACCACGTATTGTGGTGCCATATTGACGTTTTTAATATTTTCACAGCAGTGTTTTACACAACACTGATTAGACGATTTATAAAGTCCCCTTTAATACTTTTACTTATATAACAAAAGGAAACAGTGGGGTAGCTCATGAAATTATATATATGCCCACCATCATAAAATAAAAAATTTATAGGCGTCCTTTGGATTGCCGCGGTATGTTTTTATGACTTCACGGGGCGTTTATTTAGCATAGCTTCGACGAAGAGCACACGCATTCCAGATAGCGCCACGCTCCCGTTGTTTCAGTGTGGACAATTTATTTGTGGAGTTATATTTATATTTTATGCTTACTATAATACGTCGTGTTTACTACGCATTTCATACGGGCAAATGTGAATGTTCAACGTACACAGACACCGTGACTAACGGCTTAATATGTTTATTCTTTCATTAAGGACGCGTGAAAATATAATTATGTACACCTAACCTAACAAATGGAAGTCAATTGAGCCGGGACCGGTTGCATTTAATGTTTTGGACTCTACACGCGGTATATTTACGTATGTTTATAAGTTTAATTGATAAGACAAGTTATTTTAGTACTCATTATATATTTATTTATTAACCATAATATTTTTTTTAAGTTTTTATTTTTAATCTTATGTAATTGTTTTGTGCTCTTTAGTGACTTGTTTTTATGTAATCATGGGTTTCATTCGAGTTGTAGAGATATGGAGAAATATGTAATACGTAAGAATTAGTAAAAAAAATAATGGGTAAACAAAAAAAAAACATTTTATTTAAATTGTCTACTATTATAAAATTTAACTGTTTCATATTTTTCTCCAGTTAGAGTTCACATATTTCACAGCATTCTGAAGTATTATATCCCGGTAGAGCATCTTAACATCATTGAATGTAGATATGGTATTTCATCTTCTGGAGAAATCGCCTTATTCTGTAGATAAATAAAAATGAAACTAAAATTATAGCTTCAAAATACTCATGGGGAAGTTTTGACTGATTAAATAATTCCGTTAAATAAAATCAGTAATCGACAATAGTTAACGCGATATAAAATATATAGAACAAAATTGATAACTCGTTCAACTTCGCTGTGGAATCGATAACGAGCGGCGATTTTTCCGGACCAATACGACTTAGGGATCTTCGAGAAAAGTGCTTACTTCTTTTTAAACGGCCGGCAACGCACCTGCAATTCCCTGGTGTTGCAGTTGTTCATGGGCGGTGGTAGTCACTTACCATCAAGTGAGCCGCATGCTCGTTTGCCCCTTCTTCTATACAAAATAAATGAATAAAAAGGTTTTATATAGTAGTTTGCGTCCAAGCAGCGGCATCGCGCCGGCGCTTGCTTCGCGGCACTATTGTGCCCCATTCGATATGGTTTTTGTGCATCGGCGCATAAAGCCATGTCGTTATGACGGTACCTGTCATGTTAAGTTAGGTCATGTTGGCTATAACCATTTAAGTGTTCATTCTTAACTTTATACCTACATAGTTTGTTACACTTTTAAGCTTTCCGGGCCTTTTACAAAAATCGGAGAGTTATTATTTTCACTCCGGTGTTTGAAAATCGAGTTCTCATCAGATCTCGACGTTTCGAGGTACTAAAAAGCTATTCAGGCTATTTTTGCGATGATGCCCGTATGTCCGCATGTATGTATGTGTGTCTCGGCATCTAAAAGGGTCTCGCTGAACTTAGATTTTCTGTGAAATTAAAGACTTTACAGAAAACTTTAAAATTTTGAGTTTTTTAAATTTTTAAATGTTTTTTTTTAAATTACTTTGACAGTCTTGTTTGATCAATTCTCTATCTAACAGCTGTTTTATTTTTAAAATGACATCGATTGCCGTAAACCGCATCAAAATCGGTTGATTCCTTCGAGACATATCGTTGTCGGAAGAAATCTCGATAACGTGTTTTTTCACAATAACTTGTTGGTTACAGGTAAAATTTTAAGCGCTTTGCATTCGAAACTAGCGGGAAGTTGCAGGGATGGCCTGTAGGGTCAACCGTATTTTTTTGTAGAATCAGGGTGGCATGCGAGCACACATCCCATCTGATGGTAATAAGTGGATGCTGTGGCCCATAGACATCTACGTCTATCCGTCAAAACGTAGATGCGTTGTCACTTGTCACCCTCAAGGTATAACATGGAATGCCTCATATCTAGTTAAAGAAAGACAACAGCGTTAAGCTGCTATTTTACGATGGTATTCTGTAGGAGTTGCCGGTTGAGTCGACCCATTCGTGCTAATACCACTTGCTTATTATAATTACCCTTTATTTCGTTCCTATACTCGTACATAACGTTCATACATATCTAATCTACGGTACATAATATAACCAACGGTAAATGCAACGGTTTCAAAACTTTATCTTTAATTTCATTATAAATTTTAAGGACATAGGACGACTGCCAACATACACTGTAGCAGCGCATCGAATTCTGCTCCTTTAATCGTCTCAGTAAATCAGGTCTATGGGACGTATGTGGACTATCACTGAACTTGTTACTTTGTGTTATTCGACTAAACATTCATTATTATTATCATTATAGCCCATTACGAGGTCTCTTCCAATGAAAACCACAAAACACGGACGTCAGCTGTCTGCATCCGACTACTTCCTGCATGTCTTACCAGGTCGTCACTCCATCTAGTGAGGGGTCGCCATACGCTTCGCTGACCGCTAAGAGGCTGACATTCGATAATAGTTCCATTCAGTTTACTGATCCGTTGGGCTATGTCGGTTATTCTGATTCTACTGAACATCGCAAGACAAAAATCTAAAGTTACAGAAATGCCTTTTTTCAATTCGAAATTACGAGTTTATCATGCGGTCTGCTTACGCCTTCACTCGGTACTCGTGGAACGTGACTCGTAGGTCTTATTATAATCACAGATGAGCGATTGTTGAGCCTATAAAATGTATAATTTATAAAAGCAGAACATAGAATAAACTCAAGAGGTGCTTGTTTATTTTTTCTGCGTAAAGTAACCGAACTTGATGGTTTTTACAGAATGCTCTAGATTTACTCTTAACGGAAATCGTGTTTATCGCGGCACTTTTTACAACCATTCTCGTTTAAATTTGTTTTATTTTTCATTCATTATAGCCTAAGTCCACAGCTGTACATAGGCCTCCCCCATAAGTAGTCTCACGGGAGGGATTTTTCCATAGTCGCCTTGCTTGGCAGATGTGTTGGCAACCACAGCTTTTTATTTTTTTTTGCAGTTTTTATCAGGAACGTGCCCATCTCCTGTTTAGTTACCTATCCTTCATCTCTTTTGACACCCACAGGATGATGCGAGATAGTCGACTCTTACGCCGCCACTACACTACAATGATTCTTAATTTAGTTCCATTTTTCAATGAATTTACAAAAATAATTTTTTTATATATGTTTAACCCTTTACCTGTCCCGTGAATTATAATATATGAACATTTCGATTGTTTAACTATTATGTTTATATCACGGACAGGGAAACTGTTAAGAAATATTAGCGACGAAATGTCCATTATTTACACACTCACACTATACGGGTGTTTAGAAAAGAAAGCTGCACAGAGATTAGCTACGTATTCTTTAAAAAGTTGTAGGGTATTTGGGGAATTTGGAAGTTAGGATAAGGATTTGGAATAGTTTCGCGAATTTCTCAGTCGGAATACTCTCGTCGGTTTTTACGGTCAGTCGTAAATAACGTCAAAGAAACAAGAAGGTGCAACTCGAGATTAGTCACTGTCACCGAAGACGAATCTACCGCAGGTGACGGCGTGACATTTCTTGTTGTGGTTTTATGGTTACCATAAACCGACCATTACTATTCACACTATTCTAATACGATTTTTATACCCACCATCTATTAATTGTGGTAGTTGTCTAACTGGATAGTAAAGTCAAATTCTTTATCGCCTTTAAATTTCGTCGATAAATTATGATTGTACGATTTCAAAGTTTCAAGCGCGTAAAAATGCTTCTCAGCTTGACTTTATTCACCTTTTGAGGTACCTTACTGATCATTAAAGCTATTTACTAGTTTTCCTACTTTGGTGGCCAAATTGACTATTTTCTACTTTTGTAATCAAAACTATGTTCACCGTAAAAACGAGAAATCTCCAATGAGTTGATTTACAATAAATGAAAATTTAAAGATAAAATGATTTATGAAGTTTCATAAATCATTATATGAATACTAATCTTGTTTCAGTGATGATATAGTTATATCATCACTGAAACAAGATTAGTATTCATTTAGCATCCTCGTAGCATTTTCAATATGTTCGTGTTTAGTTTAATTCTTCAGCACCAATTCAACTAATTTTGCATCACATGAAATGAGCATATTTTTTTACTATGATTATTGAATATTAAATTCGATGATGTAGGTTACTTTACAGCATACATCAATATAAGACAATTAATATAACGAAATAAAATTTTGATGTTTTTTGTCTATTGGAGACGTTTGAAAAAAAATACCTGCGGACCGCAACCATACCTTAATGCGAGAAATTCATGTTGCAATTTGGCGTCCATTGTGCGGGAAAAAAGGCGTGTGATGCGTTAATAACACAGGTGCATCGCATCCAAACTTTTGGTAAGCGGCCCTGCGGGATCGGAACGCTACGTGACCGGTTTTATTTCATGCTGTTCCATCTGTTGATAGCGTTCGTTTTGTATAATTGCCGTTAAAGTCGGAAACTATTATGGGCCTGTTTTAGAACTTTCTTGCACAATTGTTCGGAGGCTATTGGATTTGCTGATGTTCGAAACCCGCGTTTCATTAATTCGAATCTAATTTGTGTTACGAATTGGTGGTCAGTTGGATTTTTGCAGATAGTTTTGTTGATGTCGATCTAAATGAATCCACACATTTATTGAGCAGCTGTTAGTTCAAACGAATGGTGGCATATTAACATGTCTAAGATGATTAAAACTCGGGTGCTTTCCAGCACCCGAAACGTCGAGAATTAAAAATAAAAGTAATTAAAAGCAAAAATAAACGCGATAAAATCCGTAAAAGTAGTTTTATTCATGTGTAGCGTTCGCGTAAATATAATAAATCATTAACATGTCTAAGAGTTTATAGTAGAGTATAGATTTATTTATATGATATTCGACGATTTTTCAATGATCAATAAAATTGTCGTGCTGATTTAGGTTTTTCGTATACAATGTAATGATTGTTCGTCTACGATGAAAACATTTAAATTGTAAGCATTAGCGGGTATTTGTCTATGATTTATTATACATAGTTGTTTGCAATCAAAAGAAGCAGCTTTATGTTTGCTGGGTTTAGATAAGTTCGTTACACAGTGAGTTAAGGACAATACATTTTGAAATCGTTACCATAATTTCGATTGTTGTTTTTTAACTTCAAGACTAATTTATTTTAAAGTTTTTTGGCCGTTACCGGACATAACTCATTATCGTTTATCTGTATTTGAGTCAACATGCTGATAAATTGGTCGCAACTCGCAATATACCTTTTAAAATGAAGAATCATGAGCATTTTTCTTTAACTGGAAGTTTCGTCCATGTTTAAACTTGTGATACCCGAGGCAATTTACAACGTCAAATGTTTTTACTTTTTATCTTATGCTATTATGAATTAATCTTTACAAAAACTTTGAATTTTCATTGATATAATTTATGTGAATGCGATAATTGGTAATAAAGAGGAGTTTGTTCTTGAATGTACAGAAGGTAAATTTCTGCTGGACACAGGACTTCTCTCATTTTGAGAAAGTTTTTGTGCAATGAAGAGCCTAAATGCGTGCTAGCAGACTTCACATGTTCTTTCAATATTATTTATTATTTCTGAAATATGCATATTTCCTTGCGATGTTTTCTTTCTGCACCAAACCGAACACCACTTTAGTTTAATCAGGGTAAAAAAATTGCAATTTCATATAGGATGAGCTTTGAAATTTCAAGGGAAGTGCTTATGTCCCTTGCTGACCAGACCTGAAAATGGTACTGAAGATAATATTTTTTATTTCGTTCAAAATATTTTCGGTTAGTTTTCCATCTGTAATTTAACGTATTCATAAAGGCAAATGTTCATCAAGTATGTGTTGCGCGTGCAGTTAGTTACAATGCCTTAAAAGCGTAATTCAAAATTCAGTAAAATGGGAACAAGTTTTGTAATAAAAGAGCGCGAAATAAAAGAAAAAAAATTTGTTTAAAATAATACATCCAACGCGTACCTATTATATATATATATATATATATATATATATATATATATATATATATATATATATATATATATATATATATTCTGGTAGCTCCAGCTGTCATTGTGAGTCAACTGTTGCGACTTTGTTTTGTTAGGAGTTAGAAATGGCCGCTAGCGACGCAAAATTCCTGTGATCATTCGATCTTAGCTTGGCACCCTTTTTTGTTTCTTTTGACGTGTGGGGTGATTTCAAGTAGCACTCCATGCAATAATTAATGTCACATCGGTGTGGGCTGTTGTTTAACGTCACGGTGTTTGGGTAACAAATTGTAATGAATCACTTTGCTGGACCTCACACTTCGTATGTTAAGTTGGTTGCGTCATCAACTTTGCTCTTTCAAAGATTGCGTGCTGAGTGAAGTTAGTAAAATTATCTTGACGCCTGGTCTGGAAATTATTTCAATTAATGTATTATTATGTACTGTAATCAGTGCACGTTAAAAAGTACGGGAATTTAATTGTACAATATATAGTTTTGCTTTATTGAAACGGTTTGCATATAATAATTTTTCACTACACATTGAATAAAACTATACATACATACGGATTTTATCGCGTTTAATTAACTTATTTTAAATTTCCGAGGTTTTAGTTAGGTGCTTTTCAGTTTACACATTTTAAATAAAATTAGAGATACTGCATATATATTAGTAACTTAAAAATAAAAGAAAATACGGAAACAAACCTAAATTTATTCATTATTCATTAAAAAGTAACAAATTAGATAATTTGGGATGTGCAAGCGGGATTTAGAAAGGGAATGGGATATACATTGGATATACATGGGATATAGGTACATATGACAGATCAAGTCTTTTCCATGCGTATGATCGCGGAAAAGTTTTTGGCCAAAAACCAAAAGGTTTTTTGTGCGTTCATGGACTGGGAAATAATCGAGCGAGTAGATGAGTTTGTATATCTGGGTTGCGTATATAGCAGGGATGGGAGATATGATAAGGATATAGAACGACGAGTGAATGCAGGAAATAGAATAAATGGAGCCCTACACTCTATTGTGAAGAGTCAAAATGTGTCGAAAAAGGCACGTATCGCAATTCACAATGCTGTGTTGGTCCCTACTTTAACGTATGGTAGTGAAAGTTGGGTATGGCAGAAGAAGCACGAGAGTAGAATGAACACAGTAGAAATGCGGTCGTTAAGGAGTATGTTAGGGCTGAATCTGAATGACAGGGTAAGAAATTGTGGGGTGCGAAGTCAGAAGTCCTCCACGTGTGCCTGGTAGTTGCGGGTCCCTCTCGATACGTCTGGAGGGAAGAGCAGCTACCGGGCCGGTGCACCCTGGGCGCGGCGGTAATCTTCCTCGAGAAATGAGAAGAAATTCTTATTCCTTGGGGAATGTTGCTGCCGCGGCTAATTATTCTGACATGGGGGTGTCCGTCCTGGACCAACAGTGCGTTCCTCTGCGTGACCCTCTGATCAGCAGAGGGCATAGCAGAGGAGTGAGGGCGGGCTCGGTGTGCACTTACCCTGCCTCCGGGCAGACAGTGAAGGATTCATCCTTTGCTGTCACCGGCGGTCTCGTAATCCCAGTATCGAAGTGTCGTGGATCATGTCTCGCGGCTTTGATAGGGACCGAGGGTCTTGGCTTAATCGCCCGGACCGCGAGGGAGAAAACCTCTATAAAAAGTTACTCCGAATCCCAAGTGGCGACACACCGCGAGGGGATGGATGGCTGACGGGGTTCTATGAACAAATCAGTCGCTAGTGCGCTCCTCGCCAGGGTACCTGCAGACCCCCTGGCGAGTAATAAATCCTCTAAATCTGCTTACCTTGGTACAGGGGTCTCTGCCAAGGTGGACCTTTAATTCCCCCATACTCGTGGGTACGAAAATGGAACAAAAAAAAAACCAAAACCGCCGGCAACGGCAACGTAGAGGAGAGGAGGAATGATGCGGGGACAGAGTCCGACGCCGCATCGAGCAGCGTGGGAGGCTCAGAGAGCTCCCGACGCGTGGGGCCTGGGACCGCGGAGACCAGTAGGTTCTTCCGCAAGCGGGCCAGGCGGGATGGCGAACAGGGGCCGTCATCCGGTGAAGAGGAGGTGTCGGCCCGGAAAATCCCTCCCCTACCTTTCAGCCCGCCCCGCATCCGCAAAAAAAGGGGTACGAAATTGTGTAATAAGAGAAGAGTGTGGTTTGCAAGATGATGTTGTGACCAGGATTAAGAAAGGAATGCTTCGGTGGTATGGTCATGTGGAAAGAATGAATGAGGAAAGAGTGACAAAGAAAATTTATGTTGCAGAAGTGTATGCCAGAGTCGGAAAGGAACGTCCTAGGCGAAAATTTATCGACCAAATTAGCGGTTTATTGAAAACGGGCCAAATTAGGAGTATCCTTAACCGACGAGCATGTATGCGTAGGTGTATGGATGTGAAGGAGGCGAGAGAGGTGTGTCAGGATCGTGCCAAATGGAAGTCTGTAGTCTCTGCCTACCCCTCTGGGTGACAGGCGTGAGTGTTTATGTATATATGTAAATTAGATAATAAATGTTCCATTAAAATAACATATTTTTTTAGATGGAATTTAATAGAAATTTACCTCATAAACTTTAATTTCGTTCTTGCTTCTGATTATCGTAATTAATTATAGTTTTTTTCTACTGCTGCATAATATGTTTATATGGCTCTCCCATATATTGCTTTATAAGGGGATGTTTGATACAGTTGCCACGTTTTGTAGCCGCATTTTTTTAATTATTTTGATTTGTTAACAGGAAGCCGAAGAGCCGTGGTAGCTCAGAGACTTAGCGTTCGATGTAAAATTCGCAGTACGCAAGCGAACCCGGGTTGGATTTGATCCCCGCCGACATCAATGAAATTATGATAATGCCAATTTGGAGTGCTCGTTTATTACGTGATCACCAGTGAAGGACACGGTGAGCGACCTTCTTGTGTGAGTAATAACAAAATAAGATTTTCGAAAACATATGAAGCCCGCTTTTACGCAACAAGGCAGCGCGGGAGATACGTCCTCGCACTGGAGTCTTGTGCCCAACTGTGGGACGTATCTATCTATTTTGTGTGATATTGGTGCTGTTAGCCTATACGGCTGACTGCTTTACTATTGTTAGAAATTATTTATTAGTTTTAGTTAAAGCTAAATGAACGTGTATTCTACCACATCAATCATATTACATATTTATCTTTGGGAGTAGTAGTGGAAAATGCCGGAAGTAAATTGCTCAGACCAACGACGGGCAACAGTATTAAAGTTGCGAGCCTTCTGGAAAATAACTTGCCAATCCATTGGAATGGGATAGATTACAGGAAAACATAATGTTGATTTCATTATGTTATGCTGAAAGAAAAAGTAGGCAATAACGAGAGAAGTCGTGTCAAGCTAAGAAAAGAATTCAATTTTCTATAACGCACTGGTACTGATCGATAATATCTTATATCCTAATATAAATAGTATTATAGGTAGATATTGTGTAAATTTCAGAGGATAATTTTAGGAAACTACACAGTTCAACATTGGACTTGTGAATGTCTGTAATGGACGAACGAATAGATGTATTATCGTGTTGGTCAAAAACAACCGAGAGAACTCACAGAGGTTTATTTAACAAAAATGTTTCCTAACAATCCAAACCCAAATTGCATCATAAAACCAGATTCAATTAATTAGATACAACTATTCTACTTTCACTACATTCTCGATACATATCAATTCGTAAGTAGACTGATCTTAATTCCGATAAGGCATTTGTACGCTTTTATTTCGTGTTCAAATAAAGTATCTACATATAAAGTGCTGTCTTAATGGTTCTCTGAGTATATCTTACCTGTACTTATCTATTTTAATTTTATAGGTTTTTTTTGTACAAAAATATACTTTTGATAACTTTTCCATCGCAAATACTTGAAATAGTTGTAGTATTTAGTTTATTTGTTATCTTATCTTTTTTACTTACAAGCCACTGCGTGAAAACTTCTATATTAGTTCTGTCCTGGTGATAAGCGGTAATAAAGTTCAGAATACAAACATGTTATTTATTTTAATAATTATTGAACTAGGTACCAATGTTTTAAAGAGGTGGCTTCTAAATTTATTTTGCAGCTAAAACTTTGTAGTAAAATTTTGGCGTTTGCTTAACAAATTTCATGTTAATTGGATTTATACACCCTATAGTTTTGCATCATAAAAGTTCCGTTTAAGGGCCTTCAATTTGTAATGCATCTGCTTGTATTTGACATTGAGTTATACAAGACTAGAGGAGCAAACCACATTACCGCGCGTCGAAAAAAGTGTAACCACTATCCAAACGCGACGACGTAGCTTTGAAACTAATAACAATTTTAAGTAAACATATATCTATCTCACTTACACAAGTTGCGAAAACAATATCGTCGTCGTAAGATTAGAAAAAGATTGACACACAAACATGCAATGGCGGGTTGGTGTGGCTTACTATATGAAATTTTACCTAAAATACGCAATAAAAATGAGTTTTTTTTAAGCTGCAGTTAATTGTTTTTATATTAAAAAGTATATTTTATTTTAAAATCTTTATTACGTCCCCTTAGAAAAAAAGGGATACAAAGCTTATCAGATAAATAGAAGTAAACATAATGATGAAATAAAACGTATTTTTATGGTTCTAATAAATCAAACAATAAAAATAGGTATCTAATAAAATATAATTAATATAAAATGTATACGAAATTATAAATAATATAAAATTATTAATATAAAATAGGTAATAAAATATATTTAAAAGATAATTCAAGAATAAACTAAAATAAGAATAATTAATTATATTGTATGAAAGTTAAAACGTAGTTTTTATTATAATTTCCAAAATATTTAAAATCGGAGGTAACAAATTAACTTACTCCATTAATTATATAGTCTCCCATTAATGTAGGATAATCACAAATGCGGAAAAGTGGCAACATTGAACCTAAATGGCAATATTCGATATTTTATTTAATTTTTTAGTGTTTTAAACGTTAATATGAATATATAAATTAAAACTTACGTATGGAAAGTGATTCCGCTTGATTTATTATGTTTTTGTGACCTTGAAACGTATTCTTTCACTACGCATTTACCCATTTTTTGTTGTGAATCGTTCGGCTTAACTCGGACGGCGTCACCTTGAACACTGAACCGACGTTCGCTGAGTATAAGGCTGTGGCCTTATGTGAAGTGACAACGCTTTGGCGCGGAAATTACTTATCTAGTGTAACATATAAATCAATGGTATTTGACCATTAAAATTTGACTCAGTAAATACTTCTCAACTTATATAACATTCCTAAACGAAACGTGTCAAATACGTTCTTAGTGTATATTTCAAAATATCTGTTTAAACAGGGTGAGGACGTTATTGAGACATTGTTAAACAAAAAAGTATCAATTTTCTATTGACTAAATATTATATTGCGTCCTTTTAAGCACTGCCGATTTTTGTTTGCTTTTCTTAGTTCGTTTTAATTTTACACAGTATTTTGATGAATATACATTACCAACATTATTTTAAATATACATTACAACGTAACTACCGTATTATATATATATGTGCGTGTGTGTGTGTGTTACGTAAAGCTATGTGTCTAAACTATAACTTATGTGTAGTGTACCTGCCATAATCATCATCAACAAGAACAATCCGTAAAATCCACAGTCAGGCATGGGCGTGCCCCGTTTTAAGGAGTATAATACAGGTTGGTTTTTCAAAGAGTATCCAAATGTTATATTTAAGTCCAAATATATTAATAATGATTTACCGTTTTTGCAGTTTCTGAAAATACGAGTAAAAATAGCAATCAGTTAAAATAATGCATTACCAAGCATTATTAATTTAAAAGATATCTTTTTCTCCATTAGCCTATATTATTTATTCTAAACCTTCTCCGCAAATTTGGGCGTACATTTCAAAACAAGCCTGTATAGTGTAACAAAAGTTTAATATTATGTGATTGTCAAACGACGGTCCGGCCATCGCAGTACCACATGTCTTCTTGTTATAGATGTGTTATATATTATCTTATATGAGATGGTGATACTGTTGTCTGCTGAAAGCTGAAAGCTTAGCCCTTATACTGCCAATATATGGCGATATGTTTAGTAGCCTTAGATTTTTTTAGCATTTTATTTTTATTATTTAATAAATATATTTTTTATTATATATTTTTTACGTGGTAGAGCCATGCTGCAGTTATATTAGTAGTATAGTTGTAGCACGAATGGGTCGGCTCGACCGGGGAAGGACCACGCTCTCACAGAATACCAGCCTGAAATAGTAGCCCAACGCTGCTGTGTTTCGTATGGTGAGTGTAGAGAACCGGAGACGCTTTTTACTGGAAACGAGGCATTCCATCTCAGTCCTCACGGGTGACAACGTATCTGCATCTTGATCCGTAGTCGAGGACAGATGTAGATGTCTATGGACCGCAGCAACCACTTACCATCAGGTGGACTGTGTGCTCGTTTGTCACCCTATCCTATAAAAAAAATATGTTATTTAGATTGCTAATAAACATTGCTATTACACATATTATACTCTTATTGTTTTAAAAAAGCACAGAAAGACGTCCAGCAAAATCAACGGGCACATTAGTGTCATATTTCCATTGTCACATGTAGATTTTTTTGTTTTAAACGGGTCGAGTGTGTCATTCATCTCAATTGTCAAACAACTATCTCATGCCGCGCCGATTGCTTTTAGCCGTTTCATAACGAAAGTTTTTGTAACAGAAATATTTCTTTGTTATGATCAAAGTGTTTTTCATAATTAACAATTTACAATTGTTGCCTAGTGCATGACTAAGCATCACCAATTTGCAACGGCTTGCACGTGCAATTGTCTTTTGTTCTAATGTGCCGCTAGCATTAGTAATTCAAAAATGTCTTTTGTCTAATAGATGGATGGACTTTGTATTTTTTTTTACTTATTACAATCCCACCTCCCACAATTACTACTTATAGTAACACATTTTCATTATTGAGGCTAGGTGCTTACATTTTAAAGTTATGATTGATGATTTTTTACGTGGTAGAGCCACGCTGCAGCAATATTATAGCAAATTATAGTTGTAGAACGAATGGATGGGCTCGATCGGGTCAGGACCACGCTCTCACGGAATAGCACAGAACAGCAACAGTAATGCTGCTGTGTTTCGTGTGGTGAGTATAGAGAACCGGAGACCCTTTTTACTGGATTCGAGGCATTCCATCTTAGTCCTCAGGGGTGTCAACGCAATTTGCATTTTGATCCTTAGTTGTGGATAAATGTGGACTGTGTGCTCTTTTGTCACCCAATGCTACAAAAAAATGACAAATGCAAATAAACAGACATCTTACAAAAATGTTAGGTCTAAAAATTCTTGAAATGTATGTTTGTAACTAAAATTAATATTCAAAAACTGAAGTTAACCGGACTAACTATGACATTGGAACGTCAAACATCACCCGAAACGGGATAATAAAAATAAATTAAAGTAATTTAACGCGATAAAATCCGTAAATAATAGTTTTATTCAAGTCTATGGAGAAAATAAACTTTTGAGTTTTGATTCGGAAATGTTAGTTAGTGCGTGGGATTGCCTCCGAATGTCACAAACACATGAAGGTAATAAGGCATTCAGGAAGTAGATGGATGTAGGTGGACTAGGAGCATGCTTTTAGACAGTGTGTTGTAAGATTACGTTCATTTTTGTTACTTCTACTCTGGAATGTCACTCGCATTTGATGTAACACAGGAAAAGGCAAGAATAGAAACGCTGTTTCTATAATTGCCTTTTCGTGTGTTTTAAAAAATGTTATTCCTTTGAGTTGGTTTTTTACCGTCTTTTCAAAGATATTAAAATTTTTATGAGTGCTTTTTGGCTGGTGATTCTCTTTTGCTTTAGATTTTTTTATATGTACAATTTTTCAAATTGGGTGTCCCTTCTTTTAAAGTTTACAAGAAAATTTCACTGACAATAGAATTTGCATAACGGTTGACTCGTTAACAATGTGATTTAAATGGTGCCATAGTGAAAGGGCTTTTTTGTTTTAATAAACACAGCTTACTGCCATTTTACTCATTTAGTCCTTTGTTCAAGCCGAAATGACCAACCCCAATTGTTCATTGTTAGTTATCGTAGATATTGCATGTCCTTGTCTTGGGCACCAAGTTAAGTGAGTCAATTGTGATTTTGAGGTTATCTCTATTTCACTGTCCCGTGAGTCATATACATATGAACATTTCGATTGTTTAACAATTGTCTTCGTGGACAGAGAAACTATTACCATAATATTATAATGTGTATTTACCTAAAGTATCATAATTCATAACATTATTAAATGAAATAAGAAAACTTGTTTGTCTAACCTTTTTAAACAACGCTGGAGGCTAAATTGGTTCAATAATCGTTTCCCCGAAACAATTAGCTCGATATTTTGAAACAAAAAATTTTTATCGGCTAGATTTATTATTTTTGTGAAGAGTTTTATCTATGGTTCGATTGCGTTGTACAGCAGAACGTCGGCCGGAACGTTAGAATAGCGTCAGGTAGAATCTGACTTTTATCAGTCGTTTTAGTTTTTTGTCGTTTCTTTTGTTATTATTCGAATCCTTCGGATGTATTAATCTCGTGGGGGCTGTTCCAACCGGTCATTACCCGAAACTGAGGGGCGTTTTGCGTCCGGGTGCCTAGTTATTACGGGCATTCTATTAAAATAACCTCGTGTTATTAACGAAATGAGGTATATCGCTAAATATTTTATAATGACGGTTTTGAAATTAGCTCATCGTTTATATTGATGTTAGTGTATGAGGATTATAAGGATCTCTCTCTTCATAATGACAAGGTTCGTAAACGTTTCTGTTTACCGATTATGGGAGCTGTTCTTGTATGTCACATTGAGAACATGGAACTTGTTATTATCAAATTTGTAAAATGTTAAGAAAATTTAACAAGAATATATGTACGATTATGTCCACGTTAAGTTACTTTAAAATAGTGAACGGATTTATGCGTAAAACAACAAAAGTTTTCTGCAACTGAGTTGACATTACATAGTAGATAATTAAATAACTTTTCGGAAATCTATTATATAGTGAATATATTATGAATGCATTTAGAACTCCTCAAAAGGGACCTTCAAGAAAAGAACCTTCTCTTATCTAAAAGGGCGTCGACGCATCTGCACTTCCCCTGACGTCGCAGTAGTCACTTAATCAGGTGAGCCTCATGCTCTTTCGCCCCCTTTTATATAATATATAAAAAGCACCAGGCCACATGAACTGAGTTTTTATGTCTTTTAACAAATTAAATATTACTCGTAAATAATAATTTAATTGTTTTGTTTTATAGAATAAGCGCAACAAACGAGTACACAGTTTACCTTACGGTAATCTAGTGGTGGCCCATAGACGTCTACATCTCTCCTCGGTTAAGAATCAAAATGCACATGCTTTGTTACCCATGAGGACTGAGCTGGAATGCCTCGTTTCTAGTAATATGGTAATATGGCACTGCCTCCTTGGTCTAGTGGTTTTAGTAGTGCGACTGCTGATTATGAGGTCCTGGATTCGAATCCCGGGTCGGGCCAAAAAATTGATTATTGAGTTTTTTCGTCAAGAAATTGTCAGCAGTTGCCCGGAGTCAGGAAGTTTGTGGTGTCCCACCCCCGTGCCTCGGAAAGCACGTAAAGTCGTTGGTCCTGCGCCTGATCTCTCTCCGGTCGTGTCGGTTTACCGTCTCATCGGATTATGAGAGTGAGGGAATAGAGAGTGCACCTGTACTCTTGGGCACTATAATCCTGTTCTGCGCCGATGGCTAGTCTCCGTCGAGGCATGCCGCCGTGGCCGAAATTCGGTCTGGAGGACATTATTAATATGACAATAAGGGATTGCATGTAACGAAAGTTTAATTTCTAAGTTTTAATTTTATTTTTGTATGACGTACATTATGGAATCCAATCCGATTCACAGAGCCATTGTCAAATGTCTTAGCCACTGTAGTACTATACGAGCAAACAAACTGCTTTTTAGTAAAAAAAATATTTAGTTACAAATAAATTAAATTCAAAAATTCTTTTATTAATCAATGTTTTACTTTCTAGCTCTGTTTCCTATTATTCATCAGAATGACAACATGATTGGGTATGTGTCAATGAATGAAAGTGGCTCAAGATCATATTTTGTGGAAACCTGTATTTAGCAGTCGACTTTAGATATTCTATATTCTTTATGATGATATTAGATACTATAGACATATAGTACTAACAGTACAGACATATATACTAACATAAACTCACAGAAATATACATTTTTATGACTAGATATTAGTATCAAAATGTATAGCATCTACATGTATGACATCAAACATTAAACAAGTAAATAAATAATTTTATGAAATAATTGTTTAGAAAGAAAACCGGACATTATGCTCTCGACATATTGTCATAACAAATAACTTCCAATTCCTTTTGACTTTGAAGGCTTGTCGCGGGCATTGTCGGGACGCGAGGTTTCGTTTAGAGGCGGAAATGAGAAGGAATTTCCCAAATGCTCCTTGGGAATACGAATATTATTTGTCAACGGAACGTGTAGCCCTCACAATAGTCCACGTTGTCGTGCCACGCCCCGGAAAGAATCAATTATGGCGACCCCAGTCCGAAAACGCGACAAATGGGCGAAATGTTTGTTTAATAACATTTCATCGTTATAAAAGTCACTGTTAAATATTTGCTTCTTCTATCTTTTTTGTCGAAATAAAGCACATGATAAATTTATGGGATTACTATTATAGGTTTGTCACTTTAAGTTGTATTAATCGGGCTACGTAACATCTTTGTCGTGCTTGCTTCCTGTCTTTCTTGTCTTTTTGTCATTTTATTGTTGTCTATTCAATGAAGAATTTTTTTAAGCATAAAATATTACACACTTGCACTTTTAATTTTTTTAACAGTAATATTTTTATTAGTAATTAAAAATCGTAAGTATTAACATTTGTAAAAAAAAAACATAATTATAGATTCCGCTGATCCGTTTAGTCCTGTGTCATCTGCTACGGTTTCCTATTTGTATTCCGTCAATCAGAATGGACAATTTACAGATATGAACCTAAATCTCAAATAGCTAAGGAATGCTATTTGACGTATTCAATTTAATTTCTACATTATATTATATAGACATTTTCTAGGCTTAGACTTAGACATTTTAATTTCTAGGCCTACGTGGAGTAGTGGACTTAAAACACCGATTATAATGATCTGTGTGTTGGTCGTTTGAAAGCGCGTTCTATTAGCCACACGATTTTATTTATATTAAATAATGCATTTTTAATAAAAGGGAATTTTCACCTATTGGTTGAATAAAAGCACCTTTTTAGTCTTTTGAGAATAGAGCGTAATAGTCGACTAGTTATATGTACTCTAATCTAAAGTCGTTAAAACTCTTTTGCATGAATATATGCCACACGGTGTCAACAAGTCCATCTCATTTCCTTGATCTTGTAAGAGCAGTAAGGTAGTTGACGCTTACAGCTGTAATGATTTCAGTGCTTGCCATCGTACAGAACGATCTTCACCCAAGCCTTATGCTCAATGTTTATCATGCCCCACGAATTGCCTATTGTATGCTCGGATTGTTTTTATTTGTACAACTGAGGTGACAAATCGACTTACTTAATAAGTGGGTTCTGCAGTCTATGGACACCTGCAGCCAACATCAAACAAACAAAGCTACAGCTGCGGTGTTATATCCGGTGGTAATTATACTTACTCTTTATAAACTTCGAAGTTATAAGTATTATAGGCAGAAATAAGTAACAGGCATAGACTTAGGATAGTAATGGACGAACATAGTGTGCAAGTGTTAAGAAAATTCCTTATGGCAATATAGCAAAATAGAAAAGGATAGCAAATCTCATGACTTTGTAACCGATTTTGAATGACGGGTCGGCACAAGTCGGCACGCAAGAAATGAGCTCCTAGATATTTTGTCATTTTTTAGAGTATAATAGCTGTTATTATCAGTAAGTTATTGTTTTCCGAAATTGATATTTGTTCTGTGAGTGACTGCGGTGATGATAATAGAAATAATCCTTATAATTGCACATTTCTTAGGTAAATTCTTAAAACGTCGTCAGTAATAAAACACGTCTATTTTTGGTTAAAATTTATGTCATAGACAGTCATAGACTGTTCAATGTATAGAATTTTTTCAATTATTTTATAAATTTTGATATTTTTCAAAGAAAAAAGTCACGTTGTTGATATTATGAATTTGGTAAATACAATTTCATACAAAATATTTTACATGTACGCTAGGGATTGAATAAACTATATCAAAATTAATGTTGATATTTATTTTGCATGTTTGTAATTAATCGATAGACTTGCCCACGCAACAAGAAGACGAATGAAAATTAATGCTCGGTTTGCGTTTAAGAAATGTAATTTTATTTTGCCGTTTGTCAAACAGCTTTCCTCCAGATTCCATAATTAGAAAAAAAGGTTAAAATTAAGTAGGTGGGTTGGTTGAAACCCAAAGAAGAACTCTACAATTTGAAACAAACATTTTCTTGCTAAGTATAAAAAAAATTATCAAAAGGAGCCATTTCTGCATTATTTGTACCTGTAAGTCTAATAAAACTTCAAAAATTTTACTTCAAAAACTTTTGATAAAGATAGAATTTTATACATTATAAAGCATGTATCTATTTATCGACCGAAAAAAATGTATGACCTCCTGAAGCGCCGTTAGACGCCCGCGCATGTGACATGTGGTTCTGTGTGCCAGGATCCTATAAATCCCATAGCATTTGGTACTGAGGGATATATAGCGTGGTTCATCACGTCGTAGAGAAGAGGAGCTCGTGGTCAAGTAATAGCTGCGCGGATCAATAAATAGATCCGCGAGAAACAGCTGCACTTGCCGCGGTCAGTACGTGGATAGGTGACCATTTTCTTAACATGCATATAATATACATATAACATATATTAAAAAAATATGTAAAGAGTAAATATGTATCCTCTTAATATTTCCTGCGTATTTGGCTAGAGTCTCTGTTAGTATCATTCTGTTTTGAAATTCACACACCTAAATGGTAATAAGTTTATTATTAAGTACTTTATCTTTTTCATGGGCAGATGATAGATATCAGATCATAAACATATTGTGGCCTTTACTACTATTTCTGTGGGCATTTAAACAGAGCAATCTTATTTAACTGATTCTTACAAGTTTCTTTACTTAAAATATTAAATTTACATTCATATTTAAATCGATTGTTAAAAGAAACTTCTATAATGTATTTAATTGTTAATTATTAAATGTTTGTAATTATTAAGGCAAAAGTTATGTTGAAAAAGAAATTTCGAGGAAACTGTCCATGGCAGTAAATATTTTTTCTAAAGGTTCAAAATACAATATTCTGATCTGATACTTGGAGAAAATTGTTTCAGTTTATTCGGTAGACTCCTCTTCAAAGATTATTAAGATTTTGTAAATTTTGAATTAAAATCCAACAAAACGCAGGTGCAGGTGCTGCTTATTTTTGGAAACACATTATATGAATATTTTTTAATTAATTTAGAATATCATGTTAAAATTCAGTAAATTTTTTAAATTATTCAGTTTAGTGGATTAACTACTTTTTACCACTTTCTTAATAATCATTTTTCGATAGTCCTTGTTAGTAAAATGTACATCCGTAGCTAACGCACATAATGGCAATTCAAAATTGGTCACGCGTTTTCGGGTTGTCAAGTCGTCTATACGCCGGTATATTCTAAGTCCATGGTAACAGGGTGCTTATCTACTCAGACGGACTCATAAGCAGAATAGGAGCCCTATCAAATAGGATATAGCCGAGCCGGAACGAACTCTTTTTGTTTTCTCTTTATTTGGTCTACAAAACCGAACACAATTACAACATGTTGACAGGTATTATAAATTATTCAAAATTTATATATATATGTAGACACACAGCTTGCACAAAATTTATCTGTTATAATTAACAATAAAGCTTGGTACTTAAAGTCATTATATATTAATACTAATGTAAATACCAAATTATCCAATATTTATTATTTACTAGCAATCTGCCCTGGCTTCGCACGAGTGATTTCTGGATCTCGACAACACCACCACCTACCGGATCCAATTGTGAATCCTAACCGTCCGGGGAACCACTCAAACACGCACAAAAATTTTCATCAATACAGGTCCAGCCATTTTCGAATTTTTGACAAACGGACAGCAATTGATTTTTATATGTAGAGATTTAGATATACGAGTTTTTAGTTTATTGTAGATGAAATAAGTAGCTTTTTATTTACTCCGACTTTTTCAACTTTACAAAAGTGAAAAGTGTGGAACCTTTATTCCAAAAATTAAACAATTTCGTATCACCGTTACGAAAATATATGATAGTCGTTGTATTAATTTAGGTTGCCTTTGGCAACTATAGCAAATATTCCCAATAGAGGGGGGGGGGGAACGAGTACACAGTCCACGTGGTGGTAAGTGGTTGTTGTGGCCCATAGACATCTACATCTATCCTCGACTACGAATCAAAATGCAGATGCGTTTTCACCCGTGAAGACTAAGATGGAATGCCTCGTTTCCAGTAAAAAGGGATATTTGCTATAGTTGCCAAACTTTGCTGGCGGATTGGCAACCGCGGTTTTTTCTTTATTTTTTTTAGTTGTTATCATGAAGATGCTACTGCTCATCTACTGTTTCAGTTAAACATTTTCGCCTCTTGCTACACTCACGGGATAATACGGAGTAATGGATTCTTTAATGCTGCACCTCAAGGTATGATACTGTGGATCAGCAAATCGGCTGCAATGTAAGGGTTATGGTGACAAACGAGCACCACAGCATCCATGTCCAGCTGATGCTAAGTGGATGCTGTAGGCCATAGGCATATTCATTTATTCTCGATTAAGAATTAAAATGCAGAAGCATTATCCCCGAGGGCTAAGATGAAATGCCTCGTTTCCAATAAATACGAAACACAGTAGCATTTAGTTGTTATTTTATGCTGGTATTTTGTGAGAGCGAGATGCTACCCCGGTCGAGCCGACACATTCATGCTACAACTTGTATGGCTGCAACGTGGCTCTACCACTGGTGTATCCTTTTAATTTAAAACACCACATTTACTTATAATGGAACCAACTTTTTTATCGTTGTGTACTGCTTACAGTGTGGCTCCTATGATTATCATTAAAATGTAAAAACGTATCGAAATATTTGGCACGATGTTGTGAACTAGGATAGGCTGCATAGTAGGGGGAATAGCCCTGCATATTTAATTTACATCAAAATTTGTTATTAATTCGTATAAATTTATTTTAAAGTTTATTTTTAAAACATTAATCTTATAATCCGAAACTTATAATCGAACAGAATTTTTTATCTTTAGGTATCCAGCTTATAGTGTGGGTCCCACAATGATCAATATTAAATTCCATAAACGTGTCGAAATATACTTGTAACCTCCCTGAATGTCATCCGTGACATATTTACGTATTTTCTCGTCGCACGGTAGCTACTTTTTTACCTAGTTTTGATCATCTCATTCCTATGCCGTTCTTATAACTCTAAATGTGCTTTGAATAAGTCATTAAAGGTATTATTATTTTTTAAATTCAAATTTGGTCACAAACTCCCTGTTAAAAATCGTTAAAAATTTCCTTCGTTTACAAAGCACGTTTTAGTTAAAAACCTTTAAGTAAGACGTTCGTAGTTTTAAGCTCGTTTTCCACGACACCACGCAAAAAATTACAAAATCTAGATACTAATGAGTCAATATCGACTTGATACATATTATGCAACCTATAATATACTATGCAAACTGTTTTGTAAAGTACTGAACATCTTATCACTAGTAATCATGGAGCTAGCGATGATGCTGGTCTTCCTGAAATTAACAAATATCTTTTTTTTTAATTAACTTATTACGAAAAGCGTTGGATTGGTTTCTATGAATTTTTATAATATAATAATTAACGGAAATTGACTAAATTATATTTGAATAGATTTATATACTGTTTCCAATTCCCGCTTTTCTTCAAAGATAGATTAATTTCAGTAATTAACTGTAATGTGTTATGCGCATGACTTTCAAACCTTTCTAGTTGCGGTACTGAACGATCAGTTCTTAAAACTTATTTTATAGCCGTTTCCTCTCCACCTTCGTTGGCATTCATCCCGAGAACTTTTAAATCATTAAAGCTTATGTTTGTTGATTTTTTGTTGCTTATTGTTTGCTTTATGATAATAGGTGTTCGTTTTGTCGCGTCTTGAGCGCGGGTGCGACTCGGTGTGAAACTTAACGCCTCTATTCACGCTCCTTTTATTGAAGCAGTTGATTTAGCGAGCCAATGTCGTTTTTAATAGACTGCGTTGAAATTTGCCTTTTACAACCGCATCCATTTGACGGATTTTGCCTTTTTTAGAAGCATGTTAATAAGTATAAGGTGAGCAGTGCCCAAATTGCATTAAATTTTAATATAGAAAAACATCGTAACCACGTTTTATTTAGATAAGCCAGAACTTGTTTTGATCGGGTAAAAGCTATCAAGATAGTCATTAATATTATGGATACATTCTTTACAATTCAAAATGTTTATTTATATATAGTTGTATTAGTGGTCGCACTGCTTTACGATTGAGACGCTTCAATTTATTCATACGATATTTACTGTCTATCTGATCTGGTATGTTGCGCAGTAAATAATTTTTTATTAATGTATTTTTGGCTTGCTTTGAAAAATGCTAAATAAAAACATTTTTATTTTGTATACATACCCTATAATGCATAGTGCATTCACATTGAACGCAACTAAAGTATGTATACGTCATTAAAGTAGTAAACGATTGCAAAATCTCTCGAAACTCGACTGCTAACGCAGTGAAATATCAACCAATTGAAAAGTGCTCGAAGTGGAAGTGTGTCCGAGCTATTACTCCCCATTGTGCCTGACAATAAGATTTAACTAGCGGCCGAAATAAATGCCGACTCCGCCAACTTCACTGACCAATTCGCGCATGGCTCATGTAATAGTTTTGTTGTTATCCTCTCGTAACTGCTCCTCCGATATGTCTGGGACGATATTAAAAAGATTTGGCAGTGAGCCACGGAGATATTGATCTTTATGCTTGGCCAGACAGCTATAGAGGTTCTCTCCGAATGCCATGTCGGTTGGTTTAATGACTTCCCATGTCTGTGAGATTTGGATACCATATTTTATGTAAGTGGCAATAGGTTACGGCAGTTTATGCTGTTAATTTTGTCATCTTCAAATTTTTCCCATTTATTTTTAAGCTCGTTTCTGTAAGAGACGAATGTGTGTGTCATCCGTGATATATAAATTACATTAATCATCAGCTTTAAATTGACTTTCCGTGTCAATACCGACTTTATCGCTGCGGCCAGTCATAATCACATTTAAATGGAAATGACATCAGTCCCGCACGTAAAAATTCATATTAGATAACGAATTAACACCCTTTTGAGCAAATTCGGCGCAGCTGCAAGTTTATCATTAACGTGAGCTTGGGTATATAAGTATACATTGTTAAAATGTAAATAATTAAGTTAGAATGCGTTAAAAGCGACACCTGCACGTCGTATCAGATGATCGGCGTCATTTTATGGTGTTCCTGCCAAAAACAATGGATATAGCAAAAAGTAGAATACGGGACTTGGGGCCAGGTACTAGGGGTGCAGCAGAGCTAGCGTGCGGGTCGCAACGGGGTTCCACAATTTATGATTGCGCCGTGTCAGAGCGTTAATGAACGTCTGTTGCTCTTTATTGAGATAACGCTGTCAATTGATGGCTGTGGCCGGTTCTAGTTATTATTCACAGCGTTCCTCGATCTTGCGTGTCCCTTAATGCCGACTTACTTTTTGCTTGCCGTAATCCCACGGAAGCGTTAATGCTATGTATATTTTCATTAGTATTTTAATATATTACGAAATACTTACTTATTTTATTATTGTAAATATACATTATAATTTCTTTCAAAACCATGATGATTTAAACGCATATCGGTATCGTTGTAATTAGCTGTTTTTTTTTTTTTTTGCTAAAAGTCGTATTACTTTGAACCTCTTTTGGAAACGTTTGAACGAAAAATAGGCAAATTATAATTTGTTACGATTACATCTAAAAGCTCTACACAACACATACTACGAGTATGAATTTTTCTATAAGCTTTAGGTGTCGATGAAATAGGTTCGACGTTTTTTGAGAAATGCCTCGAAAGCTGACAAGAGTTATGTTGCTTTTGGGACCCAAGCACATACATGTAATTTTAATCAGCAGGTCGTACGGTTGCTTTGTGTTTTAGCACAACGCAGCGTAGAAAGTATACGAGTACCACCTACGTCACTAATTAGTAATTTAAATTCTTTAAAGAAATTTGGTGATTTAATGTTATCCATGAGAATTAAAAAGAATAAAAAACAAATTCCTAATATGTACTACAGTTCATTTAGTCAGAATATACTCGTATGATATATTTGTGCGTGGTAGAGTCACGCTGCAGCTATATTATGGTCGTAGCACGAAAGGGTTGGCTCGACCGGGGAAGGACCACGTTCTCACGGAAAATAGCAGCTCATTGCTGCTGTGTTTCGTATGGTGACTGTAGATAAGCGGAGACCCGTTTTACTGGAATCGAGGCATTCCATCTTAATCCTCAGAGGTGACAACGCATCTGCATTTTGACTCTTAATCGAGGATAGATGTAGATAGATGTCTGTGGGCCATAGCATCCACTTACCATCGGGTGGACTGTGTGCTAGTTGGTTACCCTAATTTTGTGAAAGAAATTTCGTTCTTTTCATGTTACTGTTTTCACGGCATCTCTGGCTACTTACTCCATACAATATAATGTATACATTCTCTGGTCTAACGGATTTCGCCAGGGAAGGTTTGTACACCGTGCATTAAGATTGCATGTACCGTACCATGTACACTATTCCAGGCAATCGCCGGATTATAATCATCGATTCGATCGCATGATACTGAAGTGAGAATGATATCATATTAGAAGTCCTTACTTTGCCATTTTCATGATGTAAGCTCACCAGATATATCACTGTAAGAAAAATGCGACAGTTTATATAAGTGTTTGAATATTTTATTCTTGTTGTATGCTTCGATAACCGCATGGATCAGCGGCTTCGTGAGTACTAATATGTATTAGTAACATAATTTATTGCTTTTTATATCTGGATGTAGGTATTCCAATATTTTCATGTTATTGACTTATCTGGTTCCTATTTTGATCTTATATGTTTATTGGTTATTAACCGTAAAAGTTTATTATGAAATATAAGTTATAAGAGAAAGAGGAACGATATTACTTTTATGCCACATATAGTAATTTATACGTAATATAGCTACGCTGCACCTGTATTTTGATTACAGCACGAATGTGCTTAGGGTACCAGCGTAAAATAGCAGCATAATGCTGCGATTTTAATTGTTTACTGGTCATTATATTGTGTTATTTTGCAATAACCGGCCAAATTTGTAGAGAAGGTTCTGAATAAGTAATGTTAAGCAAATGGTGAATACAAATTTATTGAAAAAAATCTCAAACATTCTGTCCTTTTTATCTTTGAAAATCAAAATGCGTGGTAATGCAGTATTTTAACTAATTATACTGCGCACGTACACATTCGTAAGGATCGATCGATAGGCAAAAACGGTGTTGTACATAATTTACGTGCAATTTGAGATAATTCCGGATAAAAGTGGAAGTCATATTTGCTCGTATATTCAAACACTGCAATCACGATATATCATTCTTTATATATTTGAACTTAAGTTTAAATTTTACTACAAAAAATAGCCAAATGGAAAATAGAGCTTGCATTCAGATGTCTAAGCCGATGTTGGGATTCAGAGACAATCTCGACTTTAAAATCAAACTCCACAATGTCAAAACTTAAGTCTAGACCGATAAGACTAAGTTATTCAAATTTAGACATTGTAAAGTTTGAGCTTGACGGCTCATTAAGGAGACGCTGAGTTGACACTGTGACTCTTAGTTTCTGAATACCAGCCTTTAACTGAACAGTGTAGACTCACCCTCAGACGGTTATTGTACTTGTTTGCTGTCCTAACTTGTGTCAAAAAGAAAATAGACGATAATCTCATCACATAACACATTTGTCTTACAAGACTTTATTAACATCTTACAAGACTTTCTTTCTTACAAGACTTTATAGGTAACAATGTTTTAATAAGAAAACGAAAAACATACTAAGCATATGCTATAGAATGATTTTTTATAAACTGAAATATAAAAGCCTTTGTTTAACTATTATACCGTTTTAATTAAATAAGTGTAAATTACCTTTTTTGTCTATGCTATAAAAATATTACTAATTGATTTCCGTTTTAAAATTTGTCCTCATTTTCAAATATTAATGACGTAACTTAATGAGTAAGGTAGCTTCTTAGTTTTTTTGCATTTCGTCAAACCATTAACATACAAGCATACAACCTATAAGATGTGGCTAACCTTTCTAAACGGTAAAATAGTGTTTTTTTTTTACTGAAACTCTTAACATAAACCAAATGTCGTAACTTGATAAACGTTAATATTGAAATTGCTCTGTAAAAACATAGTAATAATAATGTCCTCCAGACCGAATTTCGGCCACGGCAGCCAGTCTCAACGAGCAGAGAATAGCCATCGGCGTAGGACAGGATTATAGTGTCCAAGTGTATGCACAAGCGTAAGTGTACTTTATTTTCTCACTCCCATAGTCCGATTGGACGGTAAACCGACACGACTGGAGAGACCAACGGCTTTACGTGCTTTTTGAGTTACGGGGTTGACACACCGCCAAATTCTTGACTCCGGGCAACTACTGAAAAATTCTTCACTCAATAACGAATTTATTGGGACGACCCGGGATTCGACATATTGTCTTTTTTGTTTGAAATATGACACATCACAGATGATATAAGGAAGCTGCAACGTCTCCGGTTACATGGCAATTGTTAAATTCATACTTAAAATAAATGCGTGTATTTATAAGATCAGTACATCGGCGACTGTCCACTTCTTATCGACGATACCATCGACCGATAGCCATTGTTAAATTCTACTCGAAGCCTTACGATGTTGTTAAAATTTATTATACGACTATGTCGCCATTTGACTTATGTTGCTTTGATCATTTTTGGAACACTACTTAAGATGTGTCATTTTACTTTGATTATCTGATATGTATGAGGAAATTGATATGTTAAATTAATTGGGTTTTTAGGGTTCCGTAGTCAACTAGGAACCCTTATAGTTTCGCCATGTCTGTCTGTCCGTCTGTCCGTCCTCGCTTAATCTCTGTAACCGTTAGCACTAGAAAACTGAAATTTGGTACCGATATGTGTATCAATCACGCCGACAAAATGGTAAAATAAAAATTGGAAAAAAATGTTTTAGGGTAGCCCATATGTAAAGTGGGAAGTGATTTTTTTTAATTTCAACCCTAACGTGTGATATATTGTTGGAAAGGTATTTAAAAAGGAATAGGGGTTTACTAAGATCATTTATTGATAATGTCAACAATTGCGGAAATAATCGCTCCAAAAGTAAAAAACAATGTGTCCCCCCCCCCCCTCTAACTTTTGAACCATAGGTTTAGAAAATATGAAAAAAATCTGAAAAGTAGAACTTTATAAGGACTTTCTAGGAAAATCATTTTGAACTTGGATGGAAAGTCGGAGCGCCTGCCGCGGAGCGTGCAATGTTGCACGCTCCGCGCACGTACCTACCCACTACCGGGAGCAGTTGCAGGAGCGCGGAGCGCTGCTGGAGCGCGAACATAATGGATATCCACCTTTAAACTCATAAGTGGGAACACTTATTGTGACGGAAGGGAAGCTACGGAACCCTACACTGAGCGTGGCCCGACACGCTCTTGGCCGGTTTTTACTTTGTAAAGATGTTGTGTATTCTGTATTCGATACTAACCAAGTAAATGTTTCTTTTATATTCATAAACGTAGCCTTTTTATTATATTAGAAATAAGATAAAATTATGAAATATTTTTATTTTTTAATATAGTCTCCCACGACATCAATACATTTACTTGTTCGTGAAAAAAGCATTGGAATAAAAATAAAAATACATAGAGTAACTGAATTTTGTTTAGATCCAGGATAGAGAATTTTGTATTGATTCTATAATGCCAAACTTCTTCATAGAAAAGTAGTCTCTAAATATAAGTATTAATGGTTTAAATGGCTGTGGGTGGGTGCGGTCGCATGTGAATGCATGGGTATTTTATGGGGATTGAAGGGTTTAATCTGTTACAGATATGATCGATTAAAAGATAACATAATTTAATATTGTTGTTCTCATCGTCCCATTAACTCTTCATCGCTGCACATGGGTGTCTCCCATATTAGGGAGGATTTTCCGTAATCACAATTGTCCCACACTTGCTATTCGCCGGCTAGAAATTTTATAACTCGTATGATAAGGGTATTTTTATCACAATGTGTCTAGATTTCCCGAACTTTCTCTAAGTCGCCTTTAGCGACACTTATGGGGTCGAGTGGTTGTTTCTATTATGATGTGTTTCGTATGGTGATTGTAGTGAGCCGAAGACTCTTTTTTACTGAAAATGAAACATTCCATCTTATTTTTCAGGGATGATAATGTACCTGGATTTTGATTCTTAACTGGGGAAAAATATAGATGTCTATGCCCCTCAGCATCCACTTACCATCTGGTAGACTATGTACTCCTTTGTCACAATTATTCTATTAATAACTGCGAGGCGTCGTTTACTACAATTGTCAATACGCTTGCCAAGCCAGTAGATTATGGTAAACCCAAAAACGGAGTGACTTTGCTAGCTAATAAATAAGATAATGTTATAAGACTATTTCATATTGTTATTGTTTATTTCTGCAATGAACGAATTAACGCATTTTGTGTCTAGGAGTCCGTTTTGATGGACACCCCACTTTTACCTACTTCTGTCACCAAACAGCAATGCTTGCGCTTTTGTGTTTCGGTCTGAAGGGTACGGAGAGCCAGTATAATTACGGGCTGTGAGGAGTTCCACCTAAGTTCTTGGAGGTGACAACGCATCTCTTCTTTGTTTGAAGCTGACTGCATGTGTGTATGGTTGACCTGCTTACCTTTGACTGTAAGTTCGATTGTCAATTCAATTTTGTACAAAATTATGTTAGATTACAATAAAAATAGACGAATTCATAGCTTAATAAAAGTAATTTGTTTCAGGTAACCCAGCAATGGATTAAAATAGGACCTTCATTTTAAAGTCCGAACAGTCAATTACAAATTATGGTCAGTATTTAGCGATTAAGTATAATATTTAACATACCCTTTTTATTTTTAGTTGTCAAATAACCAGGACCAGCGTATAGTATGGATACATCTTGTACTTTGATCGCCTATCTGCTTAATAAGCTTGACGGTTTGCCTAAAACAGTCCAATTTGGGAGAGTCGATTGTCCAGGTCTGAACTGAAATTGTTGCATATAAGTATTGCCCAGGAGGAGATCAAATATTAAGTTATTTAATTTTATTATTAAGTTTTTAATATTTGTTCATTATTTAATAAATAAATAAAAAATTTAATCAGTTACTCTGCAAATTTTCACCAAAATTTAAGTTGCCTACTTTTAGCGAAAAAGATTGTAGAAAAATAAATATCTATTGGAAATACGAGTATTGCTAGGGCCCTATAAGACAATTATTAAACAGCAAAGCCTGCCTGCCTGCCTGGCAGTGCTCTCCGCTTTAACTATTTATTACTTTGCCCGAAGTGAATAGCCGACTGGTACTAGGGCGGTCAGTTTTGCCCATTCAAACGCTTGAATACTTAATACTGAATTATAATTTTAGTTATGTATAAAGTCATTGTCTGTTCTTCGAGGGTGTTGTTTATGAACTTGAATTATGTTCTTTATTAATAATTTTTTTTGTTAAAAATCCTTCCAACGTGTGAAACGTTTTCAAACAGGAGAGGCTAATGTTCAGCCCTGAAATTTTACACACGGTTATCGGTCTACTTTATAGTAGAAAAAAAAAGATTTTCTATACTACCGCCGCAGAAGGATGGTAATGTTTTCGGGCGTATTTATGAACTTATGTGTGTGTGTATATTTATTTATTTGGCAAGCTCTGTAGACTAAACGGCTTAAAGGACTTTTAACATACCAGCTATCGTTAGATTCATCTTACATGTGGAAGTGGCATAGGGCATAAAATGTATTTTCAGTAAACTTTTAGGGAGTCTAGGTTTTTTTTTTTTAAAATTACTATTTTTACCAGTGGGCTGGTGTTATGTGCGTATATTATTTGATAACATAATATTTATTCCTTTAGTGAAGTATGTTACTAGTTTCTAGTGTTAATGCACTGTCTCAATGCTGTGTTCTGTAATTTTTTTAAAAGTTTTCTACTTTTAGGAATATCCGTAGTTTGTTTTATCATTTTCTCGTCTAATTAATAGAAATGTATATATAATATTCCAGAAAGAAACATTAATCTCTACACTTTGCTAACAAACTGACTTTCCCCGCCATGTAATCTGTCGAATATTACACCTCGTTTTAAAGTGACGTCACTTTAGTAGCACAAAAAGTCATGAATGTCTTTTTTAAATGCTGAGCATCAATCTAATATAGTTTAGCCAACAGCATTCTCATAACGTTAGCGTGACTAATAAGTTAAGCTCTGCATAAAATTTAAGTAGGTTATACCTACAGAAATAGTAATAAAAAGACAATAAGAAATGAATTAGAGTTCGATTTATTCTAAAACCTGTGTCGCCACATCTTAACACATACGCATTTAAGCGACCGCTGCCTGCTGTCGTAATATAAACACGCAATGCACATTGATATCTAATGTTTCACATAACATTGCTTAGCGAGTTTGTCAACGTCGCGTACGTCGTACGTCGGCAGAACAAAAGCAGCAATGGTAATTGTACAATACGAAAAGTAATAAATGAAAGTTTACAAATGTAAATTCGTAAAAACCATGATAATTAGTACATAATCAACTTACCGATGAAATGTTATGCCTTTATTAGTTAAACTACACGTCCTTCATGAGTTTTTACAACTGATTATGCTGCAGTTCACCATTATAATAACATAAATTCACGTACGACGTTCCCCACGTGAATGATGTTCGTCAACACATCATAGCGGCGACAAGGTCACGCGTCTATGCGACTTCTTTTGTCATATTATTTCGATTGCTATGGTTATATCTCTCTTGGACACGTCCAGCAAACCTTTAAACTAAAAAGTACAATTACGTTGTCGTTCCTGAGTACAAAACCGAATGCACCATAGTCTATTATTAAACTGACTGTCGTTAATGCGCAATCTAATAGTTTGTACACTGTTGATTGGCGTCGAAATTCTATACCAGACTTATTATCCGAAAAAGGGACCTTAGGCTGTAAAAAAGTAAATACCTATGTATGAAACAAAAATTGCAGTATCTTGGGTACTCCAGTACAAGAAATATACAAGATTATGCATAAAAAATACTAAATCAATAAATAGCATAGTTTTATTGATTGAACTTTTAACATTTTTTTCTTCTTTTTACTTCAGTTCATAGATGGACGATTGACTAAGATAGTTAAAATATTCTAGAACACGCTTACAAGTCTAGTCTAACAAGATCTACTTAATATTCGATTAACATAAGATAGCCCTGCAATATTTTACCGTGTCGAAATGCAATTCACAATGCATTCAGTCTGTTAAATGAACTAGGGATGTGTGATGTTGACGCATAAATACAATTTATTTATAATATGCATTAGATTCAATGTAAATATAAATGCAGTAGGTATTCGTTATTCTTTTAATTTTTTTTACAGGATTTTACCGTTATATTAACTTATTACTTATTAAGGATAATTTTTGCATCTTATCTGCTTATAAATAATATTTAACGTGAAATATTAATTTGTCATTTTTTAATAATTATAAATAATATATTTTTCAATGTTTTTATTTACATTTGTCCGGGACAAGACCACGTTCCACTGCTAAATACTCACATTTCATAGCAATTTTATTTTATATAAATGGACTGTAATGCATTTATTCAAACTTCTTCAAACGTATATGATTATATTTATTTATGAAAATAGAAATAACATTAAAATGTTTTGTGTTTTTTTGTTGTGGTTTGTTATTGTGTAAATGTTATAACGTGATAGACCCATGCTGAAGCTACATGTTTGTAGCACAAATGGATCGGATCTATCGGAAAGGGACCACGGTCCCACAGAATTCCAGCGTCAAATAAGTGTAAAGAACTGGATAACGTTTTTACTGAAAATAATACATCTTAGACTTCAGGAGTGACAACGCATCTGCGTTTTGATTCTTAATCGAGGATAGATGTAGACTTCTATGGGCCACAGAATCCACTTACCATCAGGACTAGGTGCTCGTGTGTTACTGTTATTCTATAAAAAAATATCTTACGTAATTATTTCATTTTTTTAATTATTAATAATACTTCCTAAAACCTAATATTTAGAACCAAAAGAAGGAAGCACTAGTTTTAATCACGCTTGAATGTTTTCAGATTACCATATTTTAATATTTAAAAATTATATTTAACATTTCTTCTGTAAGAAATTTTGTCGTATTTCGTTATAAAGAGGACAGACACACGTACCCTAGTGTCACCTGCACTCAAGTTAAATTGCACTCGCACGTCACTACAGGTAACGGGAGCGCGCATTACGTTGTCATAAATCGGTGAAGAGACAGCAGCAAATGAGATGTCCCAGGGACGTGCCTGGATGCCGACAAGCCTCGTTGAAGCTTTCGTGCTTGACGACTGAGCTAGTGAGAGCCAGATTACATCTTATGAGACTACTTGAATAGGCTTATTTTGCTTATTTTTTGGCTCTCGTATTTTATTTGTATTTAATTTTTTTTATTTATTTATTCAAGAAATTTATGATTACAAAGATGAATAGTTTTAGTGTAAACGTAAACTCATTAGAGTTTTTCCACCATTCATCATTACGTCACAGTATTGCAATTATACATTATGTCGATTCAATACTTCATCGTCGCAATATTTGTAAGTCTATATAAACCTTTTAAAGACATTTTTGAATAGTTGCTCATACTCACATCGTAGGCGAGTCGTTGAGCGCAGAACAAATGGACTTGTTGTATTGCTGCTCCATGTCACCAAGGCAGCTGCTATTGGAAATATTTGAAAGACCAGACACAGACTTCTATACCAGTCCGTAATAGTCTTCTGCTGGACATAGACCTTTCCAGTCGTATGGAGGATTCGCCTTAATGGCCATTATTGGTGGATGGATTTGCGATCGCACACCAGCCGTCTCGCACCTTTGACGTTGCTCCCCGTCTACAGTCTGGTTGTTTTACGGCTTGCGTAAACAGGATGGCTATACCGTCTCTTCAAAATATATCAATCTTCGGAAGCAATCAGCCGGGAGGTAATTTTAGTATTTATCTATAATTGTCTCTTACAACATAAACTGTGGGAAAGTGGGTGATTAATTCATTATAGCTACACCGCTTAAGTATGCCAGATTAAAAAAAAATCTTTTGAAAAAAGCGTCAAAAGTGTGCGACGTTTATAGTAGTATGGTATATAAGGTGCTTGTCAAGCAACGGCAAATGCTTCCTACAATTGGAGGCTTTTGTCTTATTGAATTTCATTTAAAAAAAGGATGCTTGAAGGTATGCTAAATGTCTTATCCACATGCTTGCGCTTGTGAGCCTTTGTTATTTGTTTGAATGTACGTGAAACCACCTTAAGATCCCGAGTAAGAGTCTGTGTACTTTTAACATTTATTAAAGATTTTATTGTGACATGCAAAACGTACGTCCCCGCGGATGGCGAAAGGTACTGTGATCCTTAAGTTCCCTCTCAAAGAACAAAGAAAATCTACATGATTAAAATAATGATTTAGAATTTTTTTTAATTTAGGATTACCTTTATTTTATGTGTATTTAAATTACAAAATCGAGTACCTACATACCTACTTATAGATAATTTTATTTAATAAAAATTTTGGACCTTTTTTCATTCATTTTTGTATTCATTACGATTACGACAATATTTTATGCATATTACGATTTGTATTTACTGCAAAGCAAAATATTTTATTATCATTCTGAGTAAAGCCGACGTCATTCTCCAAGTTACATAAAATAACGACCTCTCTGGAGCAACGATGTGACCTAACGAGTAAATTACACGCCTTGGAAGTGTTTGCGAACCCTTTGCACTGGCTGCCTTCATATTCTGCAAACAGAAAATACACGTTCCCAGTATGCATTTGCCATTACTCCTTTCCTTGCTTGCGCGTGTATTATAATAGAAAATATTTATCGTTTCATAAATAAGTCTCTTATAAATTTATTTGAATAATGCGTCCTTAAAAAGTAAAAATTTATGGGATTTAGCCTTACCTTAAAAAGTTTAAATAGCTATATTTCTTCATGGGTTATTATTTATATAATATGATATCCTGCATATTTGTTTTTTTATTTGGAAAATTAGTTCTTTAGATCGAGCTTAACCGTACATAGTCTTTAAATATAAGTTAAGTTTTAATTAAATTTTATCGCACATTGTTTCTTTTTCGCGGATATATAATGCTCAGTATATATTAAATCTTCAGATCTAAATAGATTCATCAATTATACATATTTTATATATATTTTTAGGTTAAGGTATATATTGCTATGGGCCAGTGTTCTTAATTTTTAAGTCCTTGATACCTGAAATAAAGTTATTGTATTGTATTGTATTGTAACCAACCGGATACAGAAAGGTGCAAGAGGTACTCGTAAGATCCTCTATGTGGATCGATTGGCGCGTTATTAAGGGGCCCATAATGCTCGGGACGAGCATGTCTTAGGACGGGGCACAGTGTTACGCGCGCCATAGTTAATGCCACTAGCGCCATCTAGTATCGGGTGGCAGAACTAAGAGAGCTTTCTAGAAAATTCCTAGCTAGATCTTTCGACATTCTACTCGAACATTCTATGTATATGTTTTCAGTAGAAAAGAGGATCTTTTATATATATATATGTACATGTTTAAGGCCACAGTAAACGATACATTATTTTAGTAACCGGGTAACCAGGTGTGAGTCATTGTTTTATACACATAATGTTATTTTGTTGTATGTATGTAAGTTGTTTTCATACGTGGTAGAGCCGCGCTGCAGCTATATTAAGGTTGTAGCACTAATGGGTCGGCTCGATCGAGGAAGGACCATGCTCTCACAGAATACCAGCGTAAAATAGCAGCCTAACACTTTCGTATGGGTGAGTGTAGATATCCGGAGACCCTTATTTACTGGAAACTAGGCGTTGCATCTTAGTCCTCAGGGGTGACAACGCATCTGCGTTTTGATTCTTAATCGAAGATAAATTGTCTATGGGCCACAGCATCCACTTACCATCAGGTGGACTGTGTGCTCGTTTGTCACCCTTATTCTATAAAAATAAACTTGAGTCATGCGTTGAATACTTAAATTGATCGTGCGATTAGTATCTTAGTTGATGTGTGCATACTGTTTCTGCATTGTTGCAACAGTCGGTGGGGAACTTAAATTAACAATTCTATAAATAGATTTTACTGGGTATTTCCCTAGTCTTCTCTTATACTGGTACCATACGGTGAAAGATTTGTTTTCATATGAAGTTGTAGTAAAGGTAAACAAAATTTTGCCTTTACTAGAACTTCTGACCTAACCAACTAGGTTGTTTTGACAAACTTATGTTATATTCTGGTTAATTCAGTCACTGGTATCACTTTAAGATCTTTTTGATATTTTTAAGTGCATAATTTATTATGCGGGTGTCATAAGTTGACTTCTACATCAAACGGCTTAAGTAATCGTACGGTTGTGTAGTACCGTTTAAGGGTCAACTGATGGACGTTCGACTCTACAGAAAAGTTCCCACGACAGCCTCATTCAACATTGCATTGGACATTGACGCCTGTGACGAGATATAAAGTAGGATTTTTTGCGTAGTAAAATTAATAGTGTTTTTTTAAAGGCAGTTAAACAGCAATAAACGCAGACTACTACGAAGCAAGTATGCTTGTTTAAATGTACAAAAAAATTGGGATAGGCTTTTGTAATTATCAAAAAAAAATTAGGAAAATCTGTAATCAGTATTTGTTTAATCCCGCAAGAAGGACCAAAATAGGTGTGTCTATGGTGCATTTGCGAGGGAAGTTTTACAAGATGAAAGTGCACTCATAATGTAAATAATCACTTACCTCGTGTCAAGTTGCCCTGAAACACAAGATGCGCTTTTCTACACGGCTTTCATTTCCGTTTGCGCCCTCACAAGTGTGTTACACAGAGATTATAGAACCAGGAAAAAACAAGCATTTGGTAATACCCGCCTGCCCCTTCACCACCCAGCGGTGTATCTGATCTGTGACTCGCCCGCTGACTAAATTTTGGTTGTAGAGAACAGGGCGAGCAGTGCATCTTAATTCAGACACTCCTCTTTCCCTGCGACTTCACCTCTACAACCTGGGTGCCTACTTGGATTGGCCACCTAGGGCTGGCTCTTAATTTTGGGTCGGGCTCTGTGGATTCCTAATGCGAACTACTGTGGGTAACTAAGTCGCAGTTACTGATCATTAGGGCCCGGATTAATATGTAAATCCATATTTTTAATTGAAATGGTTTTTGTTCTTGAATATGTTTTCTACATATATTATGATATTTTGATCAAGAAAATGCAATTTCTATTTTCCATATTTTTCCATATTTCAAGTATAAATCCATATTCCACAAGAAATTAAATAAATTTATCCATATCTTCATTATTTTATGTTAGGTTGATGAGAAGGTATGTGAAATGACTAAAAATTAGTTTTAGATGACGAAAATGCCAGCAAATCCTTTTTATTGGCGTGTGAAGAACTTCTTTAATGCAACCACCAAACGTCAGTAAAGCTTTTTAATGATGCAATGAGAGTTTTGTGGCCTTATGGAGTTAAACATGACCAAGTTGTCTTGCTACTTAGTGATGCTGCTCCTTGTATGGTAAAAGCTGTAGATTCCCTACAAGTTTTGTATCCAAAAATTATTCATATGAAGTGCTTGGCTCATGGTATGAATAGATTTGCTGAATGAATAAGGTCTCAGTTTAAAAAGGCTGACAGTTTAGTATGAAACGTAAAGAAAAAGTTTTTGAAAGCAGCAAGCAGGATCTTAAAATTTAAAGAGTTGGTATCCCGACATTTCTTTACCGCTAGAGCCAGTGCTGAACCGCTGGGGAACTTAGCTGAGAGCAAATGAATACTATGCCCAGTATTACACTGAAATCAAAATGATTATCTTTGAATTGGAGAATAAAGCTGCTGATATTTCAATCTCAAAAGAACTTCTCCAAGATTACCCTACGTAACTATTTGCTTTATGTACATAAACACTAATTATTGCTTTTTATCATACCATATAAAGGCACTCGAAAATTCTTCCACTTCTCTAAATGATAATTTGATGACTATCGAAAATATTTTTAGAATCAGAAGGTCCCGTTGCTGAAGTAGCGAGGCAAAAATTACTCTATGTACTGAAAAAAAAACAAAGGATTTCCACACAGCATGCTGTTGATTTTCTTTAGGAAAGGATCCTAAAGAAAATCAACAGCATGCTGTGTGGAACATTAGAAGGCACCATAGATGTGCCCTACTCACTTGCAGAATTATGCAAATTTAAATAAGCTCCAATCACATCCTATGATGAAAAATCATTCAGCTAGAATAAAGCATTATTTCGTCCAAACAGAAAATTTAAGGAAACACGTAATTATATACTGTAATTTAAATAATAATGAACCTAAGCTAAGTAAAATCGTATTTTTTTTGTTTTTTCTTAATAGGAAATCGTTTTAATGTACAATGTCGTTATCTTTTATTACACATATTTTTTCCATATTTTAGGATTTTAAGTCCATATTAAATGTACATATTTTGATATTATATATACATATTAATCCGGGCCCTACTGATCATACTTGTTACGGCTTAGATCGCTTAGGGATGACTTGTACTTGGGCTAACGGCACGCGTTACTCATCAGCTCCGGTAGTTTAAAACTACAATATCGAGACTCAATTCAGAACAGGTCAGAATCGAGGAGGGCGATGTGGTTAAAAAATTCTAGCCTGGTCAGTTTTTTAAGTAATTTAATCGTTTTAAGCGGGAGACCTGTTTTTTTTTTAATAACAGTTAGAGTGAAAAATAAACTAATATTCCATCTGATCGTAAGTCGCTATCACATTCCTTGTATATATATCCGCAATATTTTAAAAATTAAGACTACTGATATGTTATTACCTAGTAGCGCAGGATAATAATTGTAAACGTACAGCTTGTAATCAACCATATTTTTTTCAATAACATAACATAACATCATATTACGCGAAAGATTGACATAATTATAATTAACATATTTATATTTCGGCATATTAAATCTGAAATCTCTTAATTATTAAGTGAAAATTTATGCTAGTTTAAGGATTATTTATTATTGTCTTACAATTACATTGTTTCAATACTTCAATAAATACTTAAATATATACGCGGTCCGCTTGATCCGATAAAATTTCCTTTTCGTTATAATTTAAACCGTATTCAAAGACGACAGCATCTCTGACAGTGAACATCAAGCGACTCAATCAGTTCAGACTGCCCAAAGTAAGCGAGTTATAACAAGCCAGAGATCGAAATAAGAAGATAAGAAGCGAATCAGAAATCTTGCCGAAAATACGAGGTACGTACCTATTATGAAGCGGTATTTTTGCAAGGGATTCTTTACTTTGATATGGGATCCAATCATTACCAGGGCGCGCCTTAGTTGTCTTTACTTTAAGTTTATTTTTTGTATGATGTACGCCGATACTCGCACTCCGAAAATTATAAACTTTATAAGCAATTTAATGGAATTGACTATTTTTGCTGACCGTCTGTACGAAACATTGAATGTTTCATTGTTTCATACTGACGGGTTTACGGTTTTAAAAGAATTACGTTGATGTTAGCAACTTAGATTGAAGAAATTTTCCGCAGTTGATTCAAATGGGATTTTATTTTCTTCTTACGTGTTTTGTTTATTTTTTTCTTTGCATCAAGTCGTAGTTACTTTATTGTTCCGTGCGTCTCGCGTCGGGTTGGCTCGTTAACGCGACCTTTCGGTTATTTATTGTATCCTCTTCAGAAAATACAATTTCCAATTCGAATGCCAATAAATTTAAGACTCTTCGTACATTGCCTTTGTTTAAATTACTTTGAGTAACTTATTTTTGAATAACTTATGATTCATTTGAATAAAGCTGAAAGAGGCGAGTCGAAATATGATAAACAAAGTTGCTTGCAAAATTACTCATTTGTTTAAATAAATAAATATTTCAAAGAAGAGAATTGATCAAATTAATCTAGGGTTACCTAGTATTAATGAACAAAAAGTTAATATGTAATTTTATTGTTCATTAATATTATCATGTAACGATAATCCAAGTTAGATTTTCTTTAGGTCTAATTTTAGGTATGTAAATATAATTTATATTTTTATACTTTTCTATTTATCTCGAAAAAATCCACAATTTTATGAAACAAAAACATTTGATTTTACAGATTAACTCGAAGTCAAGTACAAACATATCAAGACGATCGTTAAGAAAATAACAATTCGGAACAATTCAGTCGATACAAGATAACAACGAGGGCGCGAAGTAAATTTATTTATAATCGGTAACCGTTTGGTACCTATTTAATTGGCACGTCAGTAGAGACGGGATGTTGCCTCCCTGCTGTTGCGAAGTGCAGGAGTATTGTGTTAATATCAATTCAAATTAGGAAACTCTTTTATAATAATCCTGTATTAAAATTGATGTTTTGTTTGGTAAGATATATTGGGAAATTCTTAGTAGCTATTACGAATCATGAGATACATCCCGCCGTCTGTCTGTCGGCGGGATGTATCTCATGATTCGTAATAGGTAGACAATTGAAATTTTCACAAAATGTGTATTTCTGTTGCCGCTATAACAAATAAATATTATAAATATATATATATATATATATATATATATATATATATATATATATATATATATATATATATATATATATATATATAATAAATATTATAAATATATATATATATAATAAATATTATATATATATATATATATATATATATATATATAATAAATATTATAAATATATATATATATAATAAATATTATAATAAATTAAAACAAATTAAAAATTAAAGGGGGCTGCCCTACCAGGAACGCGTTTTCACGATTGTACGGAACCCTTCATGCATGAGTCGGACTCCCACTTGGCCGATTTTTGAAATATGTGGGACTTAGTCAAAAAAATTAGGAATCCAAAGCGTAAATAAATTTCTACTATTTCTTTTATTTTATGTAATAGGTGAGTAGTTTCCTGACGAATTCACAAGACTCGAAGTTGCAGATAGACACATACATCAGTATTTTATTAAATTATTAAAAGTTTTAAGTGTATTTGTATCAATTATAAAACTTTCTATAAGTACTATTTTAATTAAAATACTTGTATTAGGAATGGTTAATGGCAATAATACAACGGCAGCCGAACCCACGAACCTTAGTTTTCTTAGTCCATACCCTCAACCATTAGGCAAATGTCGCTTGTCGCATTATTTTATCTTCTGATTACAATAATGGTAATATAGTTAAGCCATTGACCAGACGTTCCTGATACAGTCGGATGTTAGTAACAGCACAGAATATATTTTATCGCAATAGACGATGGTCTATGCATGTGAATTAAACGCACATTAGATGTTGAATACATTAAATCTTATATGTAATATGTGCAACAACTAATGTGCGTTTTACAACTAACTTGAACCTCTACTGACATAATATTATATATAATAATAGTAATGTATCATTTTTAATCTTTAGGTGAGATAAACTCTCACTCTCACTACGAGCTGCATTCGTGCACTTGATATATAGCTTTTTTAATCACGGACTCGTTTGTTCGAGATTTATTCCTCACCTGTTGCGCCAATTATTTACATTCGGAAGTCATTCCTCTCACACTCGGATAGTTAATGAGCTGGATTGTAGCAGTACTTGTGATAGTCAAAGTGCATTTAAATACTTTGAGGTATTTATTGCTTTTAATTTTCTCTAAGCAAGCATTAAATAACCGTTATAACATTAATAAAAAAATAGGAGTGAATGTTATTGATAATATTTCGAACTTATTAGATAATTTATTAAAAATAATACATTTCATTATTCTAGAAAGAAAATTAAACTAACTACATTATATATATATATATATATATATATATATATATATATATATATATATATACATTCAGTCCAACCAGATGAAAATACTCTATAAATACACAAAATAATAATAATTTAACTTAGTTAACAAAACATTGTACAGTTTCAAACATGTTTAAATGTGTTTGTGCTTATTTACCACAGGAATCTAAATAATTAGGTAATATTATTTAGATTTATATGTTATTTACCTATTTATATCTAGCAAACCTCCCCCCCCCCCACCGGCTTCGTCTAGGTGTAATCAAATACGATTATTTTTATTACTTAAATTTAAGTTTATCAAATACGATTATTTTTATTACTTAAATTTAAGATTGTCAAATACGATTATTTTTTATTACTTAAATTTAAGATTATCAAATACGATTGGTTTTTATTATTTAAATTTAAGATTATCAAATACGATTATTTTTTAATACTTAAATTTAAGATTATCAAATACGATTGGTTTTTATTATTTAAATTTAAGATTATCAAATACGATTATTTTTAATACTTAAATTTAAGATTATCAAATACGATTATTTTTTATTACTTAAATTTAAGATTATCAAATACGATTGGTTTTTATCATTTAAATTTAAGATTATCAAATACGATTATTTTTTAATACTTAAATTTAAGATTATCAAATACGATTGGTTTTTATTATTTAAATTTAAGATTATCAAATACGATTATTTTTTAATACTTAAATTTAAGATTATCAAATACGATTGGTTTTTATTATTTAAATTTAAGATTATCAAATACGATTATTTTTAATACTTAAATTTAAGATTATCAAATACGATTATTTTTTATTACTTAAATTTAAGATTATCAAATACGATTGGTTTTTATCATTTAAATTTAAGATTATCAAATACGATTTTCAGATTTAAATTTATTTCGATAAAATATAGCCCAAATCGGTTTCGGCCTTGTTCTCTATCTCTTCCATTACAATCGGTTCAGCCATTCCAGAGATCAGCCTGCACAACCAGACAGACATTCAAATATAAATTTTACAAATGGCTATTCATGTCTTTATGGCGTGCAAATGCTCAATAAAGGCAGTTAGTTTCGATGTTACAGACACACATTTCTATTTTATTTATATTATAGATTATGATAAATTTTATTCGAAATCCCAACCAAAAACACAAATTATCCTAAATAAACAGATATAACGGTGAAATAATACAATTTTATATGAGTATAATGTACTAAAAACATCTTTAATCGCAATTTCGCTCCATTGTCAATTTCTGATTAAAAAGTAATAACGCATCCCATTTACTCAACAACCAGCAAATTGCTTTCAAATGTAGATGATGAATACCGGTTTCCGCCGTGATATTTGCGCTGCGCAGCGTTGTTAAAGAATAAATACCATCGCTATTTTTTAAATCGCCGCCGAGCAAGATACCTGCTATTAAAGTAAGTATCAAATTGGCAGTGACGATAATTTGGTAATTGAGACTGTCATAGTACCTTACTTCGCGCTGTCAGCACCTGCCGATCCTTGAAACGGGATAAAACACATAAAGTACTGTGTACTGTAACAACTAAAAGTTATTGAATACAATTTATTTTCTTTATTAAAAAATATTAATTTTGTTGTGAAATCGAGTTCGCTGATCACATAAAATACGTAAATGTAAATAAGCATTCTTTGTATTAAAATTAAAAAATACGCAATAAATATTTTTCTGGTGTAATTTTCTTCACCAAACGCTTATTTAAGTTCGGCGAGATAAGAGTTTTAAAGGTAATCTTTATAATTTGTTGATAGCTAGGCGACCGACGCTTACCACCTCGTTTGGCTTTATTGATGTTTAAATTGTTAATTATAGTAATATTTATTAGTTGAAGATTAGTTTTGTTGTAGCCGACATTGAATAAGACTGCAGGTTTGTGATATTTACTGCAAAATATACAAATATAGTTTGTTAATATGGCTGTCAGGTTTTTATGTTTACTCGCATCTTATACTTAGCATTGAACTTTTTTATAGCAGTGGGGGCAAATAAACACTACTAATGACAAGTTTAGTTATATTATATTATCATAATTGTGCCTTAAGATAAGCCATTTATATATACTAAACGATTATATCAAACACCCTATATAGTTATCAAAGTTGTGTTAATTGATACGTGTCGAAAAGCACTCGACGCTGTTAGCACCTTTTTCACATGTTTGCTCGTTTGATTTGCCTTTCCTGTTTGCTACAGAGCTTTTGCTGAGGTGCAAAATATGCGACGAGTTTTATCATAATTTGGTAAGCACGATTGGACGTCTCCTGTCTGTCGTTTCAGAAGGTGACATTAATTTTTTATTAATTGTATAATGGTAATAATGAGTATTTTTTAAATTATCTAACTTATGAACATAAATTTTAAAATACCAATCTTAATAATGATTAAAAATGAAATACAATGTAATCGAAGTATTCTTTCTATGTCATAATTTAACGTCATGAAATTCATTTAAAATTTATATTAAAATTTATTTATAAGGAGTGTTTTAATTGTTTATTACATTGCGCAGGGTTTTCTCGGATATTTATGAAAAATTGGATAAATGGTTTTCAATTTTTATTAGGGTTCCGTACCCAAAGGGTAACCGACGGGGACCCTATTACTAAGCCTCCGCTGTCCGTCCGTCCGTTCGTAAGTCCCTCCATCTGTCCATCCGTCTGTCTGTCGGCGGGATGTATCTCATGATTCGTAATAGGTAGACCATTGAAATTTTCACAAAATGTGTATTTCTGTTGCCGCTATAACAAATAAATATTATAAATATATATATATATATATATATATATATATATATATATATATATATATATATATATATATATATATATATATATATATATATATATATATATATATATATATAATAAATATTATAAATATATATATAATAAATATTATAATAAATTAAAACAAATTAAAAATTAAAGGGGGCTGCCCATTGAGTTACAATACCTATAGAGTCACAATCTCTAACTGACAATACTCAAAAAATGTCCGAGCGCCGTTCCATATACCTATATATTTTGATATTATATAGTTCAAAATGACATTTGCTCGAATTTAGACGTTAACCTGCTTGTACAATGTTCAAAGTCGCTCGTATGCAATGTCATCATCATTCACTCAAGGGCACGTTATCGCGGCGCCGCGCGGTCGGCGGTGAGTGATTTAGTTTGCTAATAAAATGAAAATTATTGAAATTTAAATGAAAACATGCACTGTGGATACATAAATACGTAAATTTGGTATGATACTTACCTAAAATATGAAACACCATCCTTTTTTCGCACGTGTCTGCTGTTATTTGGGCAGGAAATCACCGAACACTTTGGCATCGCGGACGTTGTACGAGGATTGTGGTCGCCTTACAACTAAACAAAAACTCTGCGCACTTCGCAGCGTGCGCCGAGTTTTGGCGCGGACATTTTATTTGTCTGTTTGTGACTCTATAGGTATTGTAACTCAATGGGGCTGCCCTACTAGGAACGCGTTTTAACGATTGTACGGAACCCTTCATGCATGAGTCCGACTCCCACTTGGCCGATTTTTGAAATATGTGGGACTTAGTCAAAAAAATTAGGAATCCAAAGCGTAAATAAATTTCTACTATTTCTTTTATTTTATGTAATAGGTGAGTAGTTTCCTGACGAATTCACAAGACTCGAAGTTGCAGATAGACACATGCATCAGTATTTTATTAAATTATTAAAAGTTTTAAGTGTATTTGTATCAATTATAAAACTTTCTATAAGTACTATTTTAATTAAAATACTTGTATTAGGAATGGTTAATGGCAATAATGCAATGGCAGCCGAACCCACGAACCTTAGTTTTCTTAGTCCATACCCTCAACCATTAGGCAAATGTCGTTTGTCGCTTTATTATAATTTCTGATTACAATAATGGTAATATAGTTAAGCCATTGACCAGACGTTCCTGATACAGTCGGATGTTAGTAACAGCACAGAATATATTTTATCGCAAGTTTTGTGCTACTGGTGTAAATCCAGAAAAAAAATCTAGATAAACTATGGGAGCTGCCTTTAAAGTAGTTTCAGTGTTTTTTTTCTTTAAGTATTTTTATAAAGTAACATAATAAAGTACAATAACCACTAAACGCGAGTCGTCAAACTTACGAGAGAGAATATAACATTTTTTATGGAATGTTATTAAGTAACACATTTTATGGGAGCACCCGTTGTGTTAATTTAGACTGGAAATGGGATTTAATTTCAGTGGACGACAAGTATTTTTTGTATTTTTTCTATTTCGTTCTCTCAAATTTCTTTATATGTATTTTAACAATTTATTACGTTACACAAGAATTTCATTATACAGCAGTTCAGAAATAATAGTGTGTTTATTTATTTTTGAGCCAATCGGTTGATTTTGTATCGTTTTTGGTAGTTTCTACTAAGTAAAATAAAACGATACGATTCTGAAAAATAAGTTAAACCCTAGTAAGAGTATTAACGCCCTTACCTCGCAAGTAACGGTTTCTTGAACGCTCCTAAGTAACGGTGGTATGAATGTTCTGAGTGACCTTAGGCAGCCTTTGTTTTTGCTTTCATCGATTTTGTAGAAGCTGTCCAATGGATGAAATATCAAAGAATTAAAAATGTAACGTTACAAACGTCATCGGATATTGCATAAGGCTTCCTAAATATTGCCCTAAACACTCGTATTCTTGCGTAATACAGTGCAATATAAAATGTATGTATTATACAAAATATACTCGACTGAAGTTGAAACATATTAAAGTAAAACCCTTGACAGCATTTAGCTAAACCGAGTAGCATATTAATCAACCTGGGTGAAGAATTATACCTACTAAAACTAACTTTATATTATAATTTCGATAAAATAATTACTACGCAATCACTTATTGTCTGCAATAAGGGGTTTGATTAAAATACACTAAGGAGAAATTTTTAATAAACGTATTAAATACTTTGACTTTAAACCAGTATTTTTGACTCCTGGTGGTCATTTCACTCGCAAATACTGAACACAAATTACAGACCGGTATAACGGGGAGAAATTTTATCTGTGGTCGCCACATCGCCTGTCTAGTATGATGAATATTGCCTTGTCTTTTATGCTATGCCTACCAGCTCACATTTTCTTGAAAGACTGGCTTCCAGTAGAGGATAAGAAAAGGCTTTATATTAATATCTTTGATTTTTAAATTAAAAATTAATATCTTAAATTCTTATTAATTTCTTATGATGTTAACTTAACTGAATATGCACGATTTAAAATATGGTTTCATTCTGCTATCACAGTATTTCGCATCTTAAAATTTTTAAACACGTACACTCGGTTCGAAAACTTATAAAATTAGTACCTACATAGATAGGTCATCAGACGTTTTTTCACTCATAACACGCCGTGCACCGACCGACCGTCGGTTTGTCCGTGATTTATCTGCCTGCATCTCCGACCTGCGAACAGCTCGTTTATTGCCCGCTCGTTATTTATAATTTATTTTTAACGGTCACTGATTTGTGGGCGCACTACATATTATAGGCAATACAGTGTAGTGGAATGCTGCGATGCCAAAAGTCAACGATATCGAACACAAAAACTACTTGGTAATTTCTATAGGTATAATTTTACATATCATTATGTTAGCAAAAGAAAGATAATTTTTTTTACCTTTCTTGATTGGGTGATGGCGACGTAAAATATTCCATTACTCCATTGCATCGCTTTGATGTCACATGAATCAATAAACAAACACCTTAAAGTTGTTTTGGTCTATATGGCAGAATAACCGTCGCATAAATGCAAAAAATATGACATCTACAGAAATATGCTGGCAACTTATAGAAACGTAAAATGGTGCAAAACGTTTACTACTGCTATTATCATTCGGCCTGGAATGAAAAAGAAAGACCCGCCGCACAGCGCTATTGCGTGTTGTTACACTTCATAAGTCCTTATTTTCTTTAATTTTTTTGACGTGCAGTTTTCTTCGCAATAGTTTGCATTACCGCTAAGCACGCAGTAAATTGGTGCTTAAAATTGACCATATGAAACAGCAGTATCATGCTGCTATTTTACGCTGGAATTCTGTGAGAGCGTGGTCCTTCTCCGGTCGAGTTGAGCCATTTGAGCTACAGCCGGAAAAAGAGCTGCATGGTGGCTCTACCACGTCAAATGCATGTTCTGTATTTATTTGAGTAGGTTTGTCTTGCTTGATCGCTGTATCTAGTTATGGGATCAGTCTATTTCATTTTTTATAACCCAACAAAATGCGTTTACCTGCGTTAGAAGACATCTTTGGCGGTTTAATTTACTGCTATTTTTTTATTTTACTTGTTGTAAGCCCGTGCTTGACCACAATCTGGGTTCGAATCCGCCATTCGACTACTGACGTGAACCACTCGTAACACAAGCAATTTAAGCTTACCACGAGTGGTTCAGGGGAATATTAGTAATGTTTATAGCATTGTTGATATTCTTTTTTTTAAATCTCATCTGGTGGTAAGTGGTGATGTAGCCCTAAATGGTAGATCGCACTGTCACAGCTTATTATAATAAAGAAAACAAAAAAAATTAAAAATTTATTAAATCTGGCAAGTAGGCAACAACAAAATAAAAGTTTCAAGTGTTTTTTCTGTCTATATAGTATATAGTGATTACAAGTATATCCGCAGAAGGAGTAAAGAAAAGAGAAAAAGTTCTAACAGAAATATTTAAATCGTTGTCAGAGCAAAATATTTTTTAAAAATATTTAACGAAACTAAGTGCTAAATATTTTTTGTGATCCGAGAAAACCGGCTCTATTACTAATCATATGTAGCGAACCAGTTTTCGTTCGCGCGTTGAGGTACTTACGTGTTATAATGAGGTTTCTAAAGTTCTGTAACCTCTTAAAGCCTACTACCTAGGCTGCACTAAAAGTATCGGGAATGTAATATTTCCACTGTTCCTGTCATATTAAAATCTTTTTAATTGAAAACTCCTTGGTTTTAAAAATCGAACACCATTTATTTATTTAAAAAAAAGATTCTCGGTCTTGCCACAAGGTTTTGTCAAACTTGTTTAGTCGTTGAGAAAATGGAATTGACTCGAGAAAATTCAAGAGCGATGATTTATTATGACTTTCGAAGTGGTTTAACACAAAAACATTGTGTTGACCGGATGATTTCTACATTTGGTTATGACGCCCCATCCAAAATCACAATTTATCGCTGGTTTGCTGAATTTCACTGTGGACGTGTCAAGCTCAGTGATGATCCCCGTCAAGGTCGTCCAAAAACTGCAGTCACCCAAGAAAACGTTGATGCTGTGCGTAAGCTTGAGTAAGATTGAGGAAGATCGACATGTGACATACCGCGAAATTCAGGCAACTTTAGACATTGGCATGAGTCAAATACAAATAATCTTGCATGAACTATTAGGTGTAAAAAAGTTGTTTTCCCGATGGATACCGCATTCGCTCTGTGAAGAGCAAAAAGCGGCTCGCGTTACTTGGTGCGTCAGAACTCTCGAAAGATTCCACGCAGGACCCTCAAATGCTGTATACAACATCGTATCAGGTGACGAATCCTGGATATAAGCGTACGAACCCGAAACCAAAAACCAGTCACGAGTTTGGGTGTTCGAAAATGAGTTTCACGGAGTGTTGCAAAAAAAATGGTGGCCACGTTTGTCTCCAAAACCGGCCGTGTTACGACTATTCCTCTTGAAGGACAAAGAACGGTTAATGCAGAATTGTATGCTAGCATTTGTTTGCCACAGGTCGTTTCTGAACTCCGTAAAGAGAACTGCAACCGCCGCATTATCCTCCATCACGAAAATGCAAGTTCTTACACCGCACACAAAACAAAAGAGTTTTTAGAGCAAGAAAACATAGAATTATTAGACCATCCGCCGTACAGCCCCGACGTAAGCCCTAATGATTTCTATACTTTCCCTAAAATAAAGAATAAATTGCGTGGACAGAGATTTTCATCACTTGAAGAAGCTGTGGACGCCTACAAATTGCTGTCTTGGAGACCCGAACTTCCGAATGAAATGGTTGCTTCAATGATTGGTTCCATCGTATGGAAAAATGTGTCAAATTTAGCGGAGAATACTTCGAAAAGCAATAAATACATTTTTAAATAGTAATGTTGTGTCACTTCCTTGATTCCCGAAGTTTTCAATGCCTCCCTCGTACGATATAAAACATACGACGAAAAACGAACGCAGTTTTATCACAATGCTTTACAAAAGCAAATTCAAGGTTAACGGTGTCTTATATATAATAAAACTGTTGATACTAGAAATTAACGAAACTAAACCAATATATGCCGAGGATATAAAGACAGACCTTGCGTAAACTATCGCCGCGCCGTAGATTCAACAAGCCGGGCCTGTAATTGGTTTCTTAAGCTTCTTTATTATGTTTCACATCTAGACAAAGATGCCGCTTTTTTGTTAAAACCAATTCGTTATGGCTATCAAGATGTTTTAGTCTGTAATAATAAAAGAATATTTAGTTGTGTCGAATTTTTTTGTTGGCAAGAAAATTATTTGATTAAAGATATAATGGTAATAATTAGTAATCTGTAAAGGCAATGCTAACTATAGGTATACTCGTATTTAAGTAGAAGTACCAAGTGGTAAGGTTGCTGTACGATTCGACCGGGAAACAGCCATGATCTTAAAGAATACGAGTACGTACGTGACGTGAAGAGACGAGTGACGAGACACTTTTTACTGAAATGGAAGTGTTCCGTTTTATTCTTCCGTGAAAAGGCATTCGCAATTTTCTTTCAAATCGAGTATTAATGTAAATAAGTATATTCCTCAGCATCCAAATCATCAATTTAACTGTGTGTTCGTTTGTTTTCCTTGCTTGCATAAACAAAACTCAAACTCAAACTCTTTCATTTTAATTAAAAACATATTTGACTGAAGTATTATTATACTTACCACGATTAATATACATATTTGTATAATATTATTATAACAACAGGCCTATATCCATCACCTTCGTGTTCTCCAAAATAATAGAGTCAATCTTTAATTGCCAACTCAAGGGGTATGTAAGGGTAACTTTGAGTACCATCAGCTGATTAGTGACCGTCAGTACGGTTATCGTTAAGGTTTCTCAGGTAGTGACCTTTTTTATCAACCTTACTCACTGATGGGCGGAGTCAGCCGAAACCAAGAAGAGGATACCTAGGCGGTTTTTTAAATATATCGAAGACCTTCGATCGCATTTGGCACAATGCTTTTTCGAAGCTATCTTCATACGAGCTTATCAAGAAATTATGCAATTGGTTCACCTTTGTCCTGGCTGATGATGATCAAAACATTAATGTAGGCGACGCTGCATGCTCCGGTTTCAAACCTGTGAATGCTGGTGTTCCACAACGGGTGCTAACGTGATCTTGATGAAATTTGGCCGACAAACGTTAACGCAGTCCGCGATACACAGTATCTGTCACAATAAGTGCTTCAAAAACCTTGCAAGTGATTTGGCCACATTTTATGATATAATTTCTCTTCGAATATATCTCTGTATCACGAGTCTCTATGTGCTGCATTAACTATTACAGATATAACTATAAAAGTAATTCATAGTTTGATGACTTGCAATTTAGATCGATTGCATAAAATTCTACAATTTCATCAGGAGAAACCAAGGAAGAGACAGTTCATACCACGTGTACAATAATATAAACATAGAAAATTTAAATTCCTATTATATCAAAGTCAAACAACAAACCGTTTAAATTTAAACGATTACAAGGATAAGAAAGCAAGTTAAAAACGATTTTCTATTAAAAGAAGTATTTTCAATTACATTTAAAATATCCCAGGATCAAATCCTTAAAGTAACCATAATTGGGTACGGTCTTTATATTTTCCCATTATCAGCTCTACGTGTCTTGATAATATGTTTCAGGGGCCCAAAATCTAAACGTTTCCTTTGAGCAAAACTCGAAAATCTTTTAATCGTAGTCTGTAGAAGTGTATTGCAGCGGAGCGATCTGCAACATTACTTAAAATAATTTCAGAAATAAACGCGAGAGGAGTCGCGGGTAAAAGCTAGTATAGAATATGACTGATTTTACTGTCCTATACGTCAATGTATGATGTAGTTTGGAAACATGGTTTGATACACCGACCAGATTTACAATGCAACCCGTAATTTATAGCAATGTTTGATCTAGATGTAATTTAATGCTGTTTGCATCTATAAATCAAGTTCATCTAGCTCTCGTGTTGATATCTACGGGCTGGGGAACTTGTAAACTTGATTATCTGGTTGGACTTTGATTGCACCTTACAGTTTTAATTAGACCAATACTTATGTATATAGCAGGAAATTTGTTTTACAAGTCGGTACATGAGAATGCTGTGTTAATTGTTAATAGCATGAGTAGTCTCACGGTAATGTAACGTATATAGCGGGTCCGCCAAATAACTTTTTTTTAAAAAAAATGCTATTAAAAAAAACTACTAAATATTTTTTCAAATTTCTTTTTTTATTTGAAAGTACAATCCTTCCGGTTAATGATGGAAAATAATTTCATTCAAATGGCTGCCTCGGCTGGCCATGCAGTAGCCTACACGATCGGTCCAATTTTTGAGTACATTATCGATTGTGTGCAGCTGTATTTCACCAATGGCTTCACGAATATTGTCCTTTAAAGCGTCAATTGTCTCTGGCTTGTCAGCGTAACACTTATCTTTGACGGCACCCCACAAATAATAGTCCAACGGTGTCAAATCGCAACTCCGAGGTGGCCAAACGACATCAGCTCTGCGGCTGATAATGCGACTTTCAAAAACAGGGCGCAAAACGTCAAGTGTAGCGTCGGCTGTGTGGCACGTTGCGCCGTCCTGTTGAAACCAAATGTTGCCAGTATCCTCCTCTTCAATTTCTGTGAACAAAAATTTGTTCAACATGGCCCGATAAAACCACACCTTGCTCATTTTCGAAGAAAAATGGCCCAATTATGCCTCTGGACCAAAATCCGCACCAAACAGTGACTCGTTTTGGGTGCACCGGCTTTTCGATGAATGCGTGCGGGTTTTCTGTGCCTCAGATGCGACAATTCTGCTTGTTTACATACCCGCCAAGTTCGAAATGAGCTTCATCTGAAAAGATGATTTTTTTGGCAAAATCCGCATCTTCTGCAAGTCGATCGCAGGCCCACTTATCGAAGCAAAAACGCATTGGATGGTCAGTTGGCTTCAACTCCTGAACCAATTGGATTTTGTACGGCGTCATACCAAGGTCTTTACGCAAAATTCGTCTTAATGATGTCTCCGAAATGTCCAATTGTTGAGAACGACGGTGAACTGATGTTGATAGCGTTTCACGCACACTTTCGGCCACAGCAGCAATATTCTCGGGTGTACGCACTGTTTTTGGCTTTTCACGCGTTGGTTTATCGATGAGGATGCCAGTTTCTTACACTTTTTTCACAAGGTAACGAACATACGGAGCTGACAGTGCTTCATTTCTTCCAAAATCCGTACGCAATTTTCGCACACATTCTGCAACATTACCATGATTTTCAAAGTAATGTCACAATATTTCCCAGCGTTGTTCAAGCGTATACACAACCATATTCGTTCAGCGGAAGGATAAAACTAATTATCTGTCAAATTAGACATGAGCTAAGTGTTGCCATTCACGAAATAAGCACTAGTTGAAAAAAAAGTTAGATGATGGACCCTTTATTTAGCATTTTATACTTTTTATTGTTGCAGTATGGTTAATAATAAAGGAAACCACCCCTTTATATCGCGTGTTTGAAGTTAGAGTTGACTATGGAAAGGTACAGAAAGATCTTATAGGCCATCTTAAAGATCATTTGCACAAGTCTTGGATGGCTTGTGGGAAGCAGTAAGATGTCTAATAATATTTTCCCTGCAATGGGGAATACCCATTTCCACTAGTAAACTGTTGTTTAAAGACGTGATATTAAATATAAAAATAACTAATATATAATATGCAGGAGCTAGTCATTTTCTTTTTGTATAGCAATTATCACATGTCCTATATGATGGCGTCAGAAATTTTATCGACCCTTCTACCCTTTTTTTTGCCGCAGAAATTAAAAAAATCACTCAGTAGCTGGGCTGATGAAGGTGAACAAAACATCTGAAGTACAATGTATAGTTTCGACTTGCAACTTGCAAGAATCCCAAACCCAGCGTAATGATGAGGTCAATGTTGGATCCAAATAGTAAATGGCGTGTACTCTCTGACTCTCATGCGTGGTTTAGCGTCGAATCCAAAGAAATTTTCAATAAATTTGTGTAAAGTATCAAATGAAATTTTTTTATACTTTATTGATTTTTTCTGAATCTGCTGCTCTCACTACTGCGTCACTAAAACGAATAAAAGGATATTCTGGAAAATAAGAGTATTGAGGAAAACCTGGGATTAATTAATAAAAGTTATCGGGATTAAAAAATTCCGATACATGCAATGAGTTTTTATAAGTAAGTTTATTCACAAATTTGGGGGATGTTGTATATTCAATAAATATTGGCAATGCTATGCTGTAACAGTTTGTATTCAGGCAAATTAATCAATAATACGAAAATAGGGCGTCTATTAGTGAATATTTATCTTATTTAGATTTGACGAATAGGGTTCGTGTCTTTAAATTATATATTTTACATAAATAAATTAAATTATATACTCTCATAGAACCTCGAGCCCCGGTATCAGTAAATCAAGCCAATCATCAGATATCATAAGTCAATATTTCAACAGTAAAGTTATAATAACAGATAATTCGTAGTATGGGAAACTGTAATTTAGTGCGAAACTGCCGTATACTGGGTATCCTTGAACGAAGGGAGGAAATTGCTTTGATATACGACTAATCGAGTGAAAGAGAAGCGGTATGCCGAGACTAAGAATACCACGTTGCTTTTTTTGCTGTCTCATTCCTTACGCATCGTTCGTTAGTATATACCAAGTGGGAATGTTTTCCATAATTGTGGATGTTTATGGTCACAAATTGTTGTAATCGTTTATGTGATTAAAATAGTATCATCTGTTTATACTGTGCTAAATATTTATCACATTTTACGTAACGGTGTGTATTATTTATGCTTAGCGATACTTTAATATTAAAAGTATAGGTATAGTTCATCTAAATATTTCAACAGATATTTAAATATGTTGCGTTAATCTACAATAGCTCTCCTACTTTCTTTGCTTGAGTTTTTAAATTAGTGATCTGCAATTTTTTGTAGAATATCCGCATAGATCCAGAGTAATCGTCATAGCCAAACGGATCAGTAAGCTGGAGTGGCAATGAGCCGACCATATAGCTCGAAGAACGGACAAACGATAATGGGGAAGAAAGATTCTCGAATGTCAGTCGAAGTCGAATCGAAGATACCGGTAAGCGAAGTTTAAGATGGAGTGACGACCTGATAAAAGATACAGGAAGTCGATAGGTGCAGGTGGTTATAGACCGTTCTTTGTGGTACTCCTTAGCTTGATCAGTGACTTGTGACGGGCTGTGATAAACCTGCTGAAAATAAACCAAATTACAATAAAATATTTTGCTTATCAAAGAACTTAACGCGTACCATGAGAATATCGTTTGAATAATAACGGACAGACGTGTACAAAAACCGGCTGATCCATTTACGTTAACTTGACCATGGCTACGACTTGTGTTATTAATAAAACTAGTAGTTAGTTGCAAAAACGCTAGCTTTACTATATTGCGGTTGCAATTTATTTGTTTGCGCCTTACATGGGAACTTAATTTGTTTGTACATCATCAATATCACGAAATGACCGGGCTTATATCGCGATAAGTACGCTCGCCACGTCCTTTCGCCGCAGATTAAGCGTTGCTTTCACGTACAAAAAAATATTATCGGCCCGCTGCCGAATATTATTTTTCTCGGAAAAGATAGATTGTTTAAGCGATTTTACGGAAAATTTATTTTGGCAGTGAGCGACAGAGCGCGGCGGTGCATGCCGCGATGATTTGTGAAGATTCGTTACCTACCCAAATGTTTTAACGTGTACCATTACTTAAATCAGATTCGAAATTTAAATATGAAGCTTTGATGTAATTTAAATGTTGCAAAACCACGTGGTAGAGCCACGCTACAGCCATGTTTTGGTTGTAGCGCGAATTGTGCGGCTCGACCATAGTGAACCACGCAGAATATCAGTCTAAATTAGCAGCTTAATGTTGCTGTGTTTCGTATGGTAAATGTAGAGAATCGGAGACCGTTTTCACTGGAAACGAGGAACTTTATCTTAGTCCTCAGGAGTGACAACGTTATTGCATCTGCATTCTTAATCAAGGTAAAATGTAGATGTTTATGGGCTACACCATCCACTTAGCATCAGGTGGACTGTGTGCTGGTTTGTCACTCTTATTCTATTAAAATAAAACAAAAGATTGGTTAATACAAGAGACCAGCAACGCATCTACAATATCCTGGTGTTGCAATTATTCATATGCGGCGGTCAACACAAACCATCAAATGAGCAAAGAAAATTATATAATACTAGCTGGTACCCAACGCGTTGCCGCTGCAGAAAAAATAATTGTAAAATATCGTTTCAAATTTGGAAGACGTATATTGTTTAATTAGAATTGATAATACATTCATTGAACTTGAATGATATATAATTTTGAGATAAATTTGTCGGTACGATACGCGCGCCACCTTCAGTAAGTTAATAGTACTATGCCTACGCGTAAGTGCACGCAATGTGCTTGCAAAAATTAATCGCAATCTGATGAACTGTATAGCAGCGCATGAAATACGAAGAAACAAATGTTATTTTTTATATATTAGATTTAAAAATACAAAAACATAAATCGCCTATAGTTTTCATTGAAGTTAGTTGCAACTGTCCTTAGACTGCAGTACTTCTCATCTTTACAAACCTCATTGAGTGGAGTGTTAGTGCTCATCACATCATTCATAAATCAATAGCTTTTTTCGCACGGTTTCGTGTTTTAAGTATATTACATTCCTCATGTTGAAATTATAACCACTTTATTTTTATGTTCAGTTGCATCACATGACTGTATTGTGTAAAGTGTGTTATCTTTTAGAAGTAGGCGAGGTAGTTTTAATACAATAGTTATCGGGAGGCTTAACTAAGATAGGCGAAGTAATTTGTTCGTCGCTATGTTACTGTCAATAAAAGTAAAGTCTCGGATTGTCTATTTTCACAAACTTCGATAACATCTGTTTGTTATTCGGTGTACTCGTTAGTCGTTGTTTTAGCGCAAGTAAATTAACCTAACAATAGCTTTAATCTAAATGGACTGACAGATATTAAGTTGCTTTTCTTTTGTTTATCACTTGAGCACCACATTAATGTCATTATTTAAAGTAACCAATTGTGAATTGCGCATAAAATTGTCAGTTAAAAATTATTGTAATTATTTTAAGACAGAAAAATATTTTAAAGTATATAGAGTATGTAATTGCAATGTTATATCTTTATTAGCGACACGTCCCGGCTTTGACTGGGCAGGATCTATTAATGTGATGTTATTTGCTATTTAATTTAAAATTAAATTACATCATCCACTACCCCATATGATCCTGTGGGCGTCGTAAGAGGCGACAGAGGGCAATATTTTAGGATGTGGGCAGCAGCTTCTTCCTAGTAACGGAAAAGCAAAAAACTGCGTACTTTACCACGTGCTCGGCGGTGAAGGAAAACATCGTGAGGAAACCTGTATGTCTGAGGAATAAGAAAAAAAAATATTTCGAAGACAAGTGAAGTTCGTCAAGCATTTGGGCAGCGCGGCGGACACTTCCTTGCCCTAAACCCTCTCAGAAATGAGGGGAGGCCTGACCCGGCAGTGGGACGTATATAGGCTGTAACTTTACTTTTTTTACTTTAAAAAAACTACGGCTGCCAAGCCGCTTGTTAAGCGTGGCAATTATGGCAAATATCCCCTCTATGAAGCAATCTATGCCAGAGGCTTATGTTCAGCAGTGGACTTTAAGGCTGTAACAGTAACGGTTTGGGATAAAATATAACCTAGACACATTCCTTTCGTAGCTGTCTCTCTGTTAATCAAGTTTTATTACAATCGGTTCAGTTAGATAGGGCACGCTGTAGCAAAGTTATTAAAAATTCTATATATATGGACCAAAATGACTCTTAGATGCTTTAGTCCATAGATATCTACATCTATAATCGAATAAGAATCACAATGCAGATGCGTTTTCATCGCTGAGGACTAAGATGGAATGCTTCGTTAGCAGTTAAAAGAATTCTGGTTCCCTACACTCACCATACGAAACACAGCAGCATTATTCCGTTGTTTACGCTGATATTCTGTGAGAGCGTTGTGCTGCTCTGGTCGAGCCAAACCGTTCGTGCTGCAGCTACAAGTATGTATATCTACAGCGTGGCTCTACCACGTAGAAAACTTCAACATCATAATTTAGATCTTATCAATCATGTTTAAAATCTACTAATTCTAAAGAGATTGCAGTTTAGTTACGGTATACCTAGGCTGCACTAAAAGTATCGGGAATGGAATATTTCCACTGTTCCTGTCATATTAAAATCTTTTTAATTGAAAACTTCTTGGTTTTAAAAATCGAATACTACTTATTTATTAAAAAAAAAAAAGATTCTCGGTCTTGTCACAACGTTTTATTAAGCTTGTTTAGTCGTTGAGAAAATGGAATTGACTCGAGAAAATTCAAGAGCGATGATTTATTATGACTTTCGAAGTGGTTTAACACAAAAACAGTGTGTTGACCGGATGATTTCTGCATTTGGTGATGAAGCCCCATCCTAAACAACAATTTATCGCTGGTTTGCTGAATTTCAACGTGGACGTGGCAAGCTCAGTGATGATCGCCGTCAAGGCCAAGAAAACGTTGATGCTGTGCGTAAGCTGATTGAGGAAGATCGACTTGTGACATATCGCGAAATTCAGGCAACTTTAGACATTGGCATGAGTCAAATACAAATAATCTTGCATGAACAATTAGGTGTAAAAAAGTTGTTTTCCAGATAGATACCGCATTCGCTCTGTAAAAAGCAAAATGCGGCTCGCGTTACTTGGTGCGTCATAACTCTCGAAAGATTCCGCGCAGGATCCTCAAATGCTGTATACAACATCGTATCAGGTGACGAATCCAGGATATACGCGTACGAACCCGAAACAAAAAACCAGTCACGAGTTTGGGTGTTCGAAAATGAGTTAAAGCCAACAAAAATTGTTCGTTCACGGAGCGTTGCAAAAAAAATGGTGGCCACGTTTGTCTCCAAAACCGGCCGTGTTACGACTTTTCCTCTTGAGGGACAAAGAACGGTTAATGTAGAATGGTATGCTAGCATTTGTTTGCCACAGGTCGTTTCTGAACTCCGTAAAGAGAACTGCAACCGCCGCATCATCCTCCATCAGGACAATACGAGTTCTCACACCGCATACAGAACAAAAGAGTTTTTAGAGCAAGAAAACATAGAATTATTAGACCATCCGCCGTACAGCCCCGACCTAAGCCCTGATGATTTCTATACTTTAACTAAAATAAAGAATAAATTGCGTGGACAGAGATTTTCATCACCTGAAAAAGCTGTGGACGCCTACAAAACGGCCATTTTGGAGACCTCAACTTCCGAATGGAGTGGTTGCTTCAATGATTGGTTCGATCGTATGGAAAAATGTGTCAAATTTCGCGGAAAATACTTCTAAAAGCAATAAATACATTTTTAAATAGTAATGTTGTGTCACTTCCTTGGTTCCCGAAATTTTCAGTGCCGCCCTCGTAATAGAATTTGTAACCACATTTCGCTGTTCGGTGGTTATGGAAGGGACTAAAACCAGAAACATCTCAAATAATAAAAAATACCGACACATCTGACTGGAAGCGGCTTCAAATATACGAGACAATGGCACTGCAATCGCCTATTTACATGCCAAGCCTGAAGATTTGGGCAGATTTCCTGTACAACGAAAGAGGTCCATGTCCAGCAGCACTCTTTTCATAGAAGACGGGGGAAATGACCATGTGGCTCACCTCACGGTAAGTGACTACCGCTGGCCATGAATAACTTTAACGTGTTGATATAATATATCCCTTTTGTCGGACCCTAATACGCTAAGGCGCCTTCCTCACCGGATTGTAGGTGCGTTATGGAGTGCATTTAATTAAATGAAAGCTTCCTCACTGAGTAGTTTCGGTACAGATTCTTTACCGAGCGCATATACACGTGTCTGTACCGAGTACTACCGAACCATTCGCCTCGCCCGTCCCGTCTCGACATGACGGCACTATAAAAAATGACGAAAACCGTTGCAAACCGAGCCAGTCAAGAAGTGGTTCTCGGTAAAGAATCTGTACAAATTCGGTACAGAAACGAAACGAAAACGCATCGATCCAGTGAGGAAAGCACCTAAATATTTGTTGACGAATTTTTGGACAGGCCTATGTCAAGCACTCAAGCAGTGTATTTTAAACGCTGTGTGTGTGGAAAAAATATATTGTTGACTTATATATTTTTGTTATTTTAGAAAAAGAAGCTAATATTCTTAACTTATTTATCATGTTTAGTTATTTTACATTTTCTCTTAATTTTAAACCTGGCTTAAAATTTTGCGTCCACAACAGTGCGGCGCGTACGAAAGCGGTACCGCCTTAGTTGTCACCGCTACCTTGTGCTGCAATTAATCCACTGTAATGCGATACGAGCCTCCTGTCGTCGGCCGCGTAATGCATCGTGATTTACGCGCTACGAAATGGCCGTTAATCTTATTACCACTTTCAATAACTTCATTATATAAACTACGTCAGCCGCATACACAATCCAATATACACCTTGAACATACTACTCAAAGACGATTTACACCTTGAAGTTATCTTCTCGTTATATCAGGGAGCTTCCCACGAAATTTATATTTGTCGTCTTAACGATTGTGACCGCTTTAACAGAGGCGGAAAGTTAACACGGTAACTGCTCACCTTCAATTAAATGGTTATAAAGGATTAACAGCATGATCTTGTTTTTAAGGGATCCTAATGATAACTTCTCCCTTATGTCCTCATAATAAACGTTTTTAAGGCGTGTCGTAAATACAATGTTTAACAGTTGTTACATAATATTTAAACTAAAATACCATAATACAAATGTGTTTTAGTACTATTTTATTATTCAGATTAGTTAATCAATTCTAACATCTTCACTATTTATAAAAATCAATAGAGAAGTTGTTTGTTTTTTTTTTTTTGAAAGTATACTAAACATTAAAAAATAAAAGGATAACAATTGGTTTTTCATGCAATTTTACAATTAATTTTTTTTAAATGTAAATTCAAACGCCAATGACGTCCTTACATCGCTTTAATAACGCCACCACCGCATAGTGAAATGATAAAACACTCCTGTTTATGTTGTCAAAATTAACAAAATTGTCATTGCATAATACGGGTTATATATGTTTTCATATGGTACATGGGATCCGATGGGGAAGGTATTTTTTTGTTTGATTGCACAGCCTCAACGAATATAATAATAATAATAATAAAAAAAATTCTTTATTTTCTCCACAATCTAAAAAATTAGTATAGTAATGAACAGAGGTTTTCACCAGGGAAACGACTTGTGATTGGTTGTTACGTGTATATCACCAGGGATTATACGCGTAACAACCAATCACAAGTCGTTTTTTCATGCATAAATTTTGCTATTTTTAATTAGTAAATACGAAAAAATGGAATATTTAATAAAAAATATTATTCAAATATAATTTAATTAAATGAATTATTTTTTCATTTATATATAAATTTATAGCAAAAAAATTCTCTATTGCTGTCCGTTAGTCTCATTAAAATCCGAAAACGGCTCAAACTATTTTTATGAAATTTTTGGTTTACGTTTGAATGGGTCTCTGAATAGTTTAGATTCACAATAGGATCCGGTAAATGGCGCTATTGTTGAGATCCAGAAAACACGCGCGAAGTCAGGGCGGATCGCTAGTATTTATTAAAGGGGAATGAGGGTATGCAACTAGTCTATCGCGCAGACCTAATGCGCGTTGGCAGACTTAAAATTAATGTCATTTAAATGCTTGTTACTTTCTGAGAAATACAAGTTTTCTCGTAATTTTTTTCTGTACTGCTTTCTTTGCACATGGCAAACCAGTACTTGTAATTTTTATGTGGTGCCGACGAACAGATAACTCAGTTCAAATGCGTACTACTACTAAGAAATTTTTTGGTGAACGCTTATCCCCTAAGCTACACCTAAAATATGTTGGAGGTCAATATTTATAACCATGTAATGTCATGCACAAAACGGTATGCTAATAAGAACTTACCAGCCGTAGTTTTTCAATGTCGGAGGAAATAAACGTGAGAAATCGATTCATATTCAACTCATAGGCCTAAGGCGGCGGTAGACATCATTGAAATTCGAAATATCATCCACTTAGAACGTTCCAATAATAAGATGCAAATGACGAGTCCAGCACTGTGAAAAAATCTGGTATCATGTTAGGATATTTCAAGTGTGTTCCTGAATTTGCATTTATTTTAGTATAATAACGTGACGTCGTTGCGTGACGTGTCACTATGTCAGAGATTTAAGCGAGGAAGCTTGTGTTTGATTGCATATTTCGAGCCTCGAGCGATGCTTTTACATTTATTTAACACGTTAATAAAAAGGAAGGAGTTAATTTTAATTTTCTCCGGAGTGCGTGCGGTGGTTTGTACGTGATTATATGAGTCAATGCATGCGTGAGTATATCAGTCTGAGTTCGTGCCAGATGTAATTATGTAAAATATGATGTGTTCTTGGCCCCATGCTGAAATCGTTACATTTGTCGTGGTCCTTTTCTATTTCGCCGCGTTTCCGGGTATAGTTCTTAGTTAAGTCCTTTTATGCAATGACAACTTCCGAATAATCGGATGGATAGACCAAATCTGATTTAACACTATTTATTTTATATTTCACAGAACTGAAGAAATAGTTTCACGTTCTGTAGACGATGCTAAACCGTAACGTATAGAAAAACTTCGACTTTGAAATGTGAAATTATTTCACTATTTTTAGTTCTTTAGCTTTAATTTTTATTCAAGCTTTTAAGTGTACTAAGGTATATCACAATCTCACTATAGTCTAAAAAGTTAAGTTAAAAACTTCACCCACTATTTGGATTTGAGTATCATAATTCAAGTGCGTTTTTTTTTTTGAGTTTATTGGGAGTTTATTGAAGTTCAATCCTTAAGAATCGTTACATATATAGCGCACGATATGAAAAATACACGGGCAGTAAAATTAAGCATTAACAAAAAGTTAAGCCGTTATGGTTTTCCATATCATTTACGTTTGAAAAAAAGAGCCTAATTTATATCTAGTTTCTGTTAGAATACTAGGGACAAAGGTATGGTACAACTATTTACGCGTACAACTATTTATGTCTTTACGATTCGTAACTCGTGTAATTTCTGACGTTAATGTATCGTATTTTAGTTTCCTCAAACCTATTGTAACAGTATTCAATAATAACGTTTCTCTAATATAAGTTATTTTTATGTAATATAATTTATATTTTTGCCTATTATCTATATTTTAAGATAATCGTTTTCAGAAGTAAATTCTAGTCACGCATCGGAGCTGACGCGCACATTTTTTCTTTCAGGGGTGGTCCTATATAGATTTGGAGTAAAATTCTATCCCTAAAGGTGTAAAAATTGGGGATGAAGTTTTTAATAATGATTTCTTATATTTACGCGAACACTACACATTGAAATAATACTAGTTTTTACGGAATATATCGCGTATATTTAACTTTTTAAATACCCGACGTTTCGAACGCTTTACAGCACTCATGGTCACGGGCGGGACTGAGATGTTCAATGTCCATATGTCATAGTTAACCGCGGTTACCATAGATTAAAATTTAACTTTTGTTCCGATCTATGCAGTATGAACTTATGGTATCTTGAAGTCTTGCAGTTGTATGCTTGGGTTGGGATTTAATTTTATTTATTATAGGATCCCAAGCAGATGGTAGCACACAGCCATCTTCTCTATTGAAATTAGGATGTTTTTTGATTTCAATAGCCTCGCGAATCATCCTTGGAAGGAATCGGTGTTCTTTAGCGAGGATCTGCGGTCTATCAAATCTGATGTAGTGACGGGGGCGATCCTGTACGTGTTCACAGACTGCAGACTTCCCGGAGCGTCGATTCTTCACATCAGCTATATGTTCTTTAACGCGGGTTTTTATTGATCTTTTAGTTTGTCCTATGTAGGAGAGACCACATTCACAATCAAGCTTGTACACTCCTGCATCTTGCAGAGGGACATTACACTTGACCGATGGTAAAAACTGACCAATCTTCTTCAGCGGCTTGAAGTATGTTTTGATGGAAGCGCGCTTCAAGATGTAGCCAATCTTGTCAGTGACTCCTCTAACATATGGCAGTACAGCAGGTACACGCTCGACTGTGGCCGGCTTCACTCGTTCACTGTGACGTAGGCGCGGGACTCGAAGCTTGTTGTCATGCAAAACTTGCTTGACATGGTGGAGCTCTGCAGCCAGGTGTTTACTGTCACAGATCCCTCGTGCTCTCTGAAACAAAGATTTACCCACGGTAGCTAGCTGTGAAGGATGGTGGTGAGAATCACCGTTTAAATATCTATCTGTATGGGTCTTTTTTCTATACACAGTATGGCTCAAGGTGTTATCAGGATTCCGAATTACTAACACATCTAGAAAAGCTAAGGAATTGTTTGCCTCTAACTCCATTGTGAACTGAATTTTAGAATTTATAGAGTTAAGATGGTCTAAAAATGCAGTTACTTTATCTAAAGGTAGAATTGTGAAAGTGTCGTCTACGTACCGCTTGTAGAACCTTGGATTTATGGGAGAACTAAGCAGGGCTTTCTCCTCAAAGTCTTCCATGAATATGTCGGCGACAATGGGAGATACAGGTGAGCCCATCGCCACACCATCTACTTGCTTGTAGAACTCCTCCTTCCACAATAGGTAGCCAGATGTAAGGCAGTGTCTGAGTAATACTGCATATTCTACGGGCATGTTGTTTTCTTCCAGCCTTCTAGTTACAATTGAGATGCAATCTTCAACAGGTAAGCATGTAAACAATGACTGCACATCAAAACTGACCATAGTTTCATTGTCTGCCAGATGTAGGTCTTTAATCTCGCTGACAAAATGGTAGGAATCCTTTATGTGTGCTCTTGTATGTCCCCTGAGTGGTGAGAGTATTTTCGCTAAGTGTTGAGCCAATCTGTAAGTTGGTGAATCGATTTGGCTCACTATGGGACGTAATGGAGCATTGGGCTTGTGTATTTTTGGTAACCCATACAATTTTGGTGTAATGTCCCTCTGCAAGATGCAGGAGTGTACAAGCTTGATTGTGAATGTGGTCTCTCCTACATAGGACAAACTAAAAGATCAATAAAAACCCGCGTTAAAGAACATATAGCTGATGTGAAGAATCGACGCTCCGGGAAGTCTGCAGTCTGTGAACACGTACAGGATCGCCCCCGTCACTACATCAGATTTGATAGACCGCAGATCCTCGCTAAAGAACACCGATTCCTTCCAAGGATGATTCGCGAGGCTATTGAAATCAAAAAACATCCTAATTTCAATAGAGAAGATGGCTGTGTGCTACCATCTGCTTGGGATCCTATAATAAATAAAATTAAATCCCAACCCAAGCATACAACTGCAAGACTTCAAGATACCATAAGTTCATACTGCATAGATCGGAACAAAAGTTAAATTTTAATCTATGGTAACCGCGGTTAACTATGACATATGGACATTGAACATCTCAGTCCCGCCCGTGACCATGAGTGCTGTAAAGCGTTCGAAACGTCGGGTATTTAAAAAGTTAAATATACGCGATATATTCCGTAAAAACTAGTATTATTTCAATATGAAGTTTTTAATGTAACTATTTAGGTGAACCCACTCAATAGGGCCAAAAGCCTTTTAATAAGAAGTAAAGTATTTCTCTAGTCCAAACTACTATTCCATCTTTAGCATTCATAGTTTTATCATTAGCTACGGTACCTACTACCTTTTTTCGAAAAAATACTTCGATATGTTAAACTACATATTAGCACCGACTTTTTAAAGTCATTGTGCGGAATTATTTTATTCATTTAAAATTTTTGAATTCGGCTTTTATTTTTCATTAAAAGTCTAATTTTTGAAAGCGGTGTTAATTAAGTACATGCTAAATATTATGTAAGGGTTAATGTATAGGATTTGTTCATGGTATCCTTTTCGTAATCAAAATAATCGATTTTTTTTTGATTTTAACTAAAACTCAGATCCTATTTCAAACGGAAGTAATGTTCAGTTAAACCCACAGTACGTTTCCGCATTTATAAAGGCAACGTCTGACTATAGTTTTTTATGAGTATTTTACGTGGGTGGTCTAAAAAGTTTCCAACCTAACAAAGATGAAAGACATTTTTTCTTAAAATTTATTATATTTTTTTACATAGTCTCCTTGTAACTCTACACACTTTTCCCAGCGATGCTCCCATCTCTCTCACCCGTACAATTAGCACTCGGTGTTTTCTCTTCAAAATAATGGTTCATGAATGTCATTGCTTCCTCATTTAACGAATATATCCCAAGCAGCATACAAGCTGTATACGAGCTGTATTGAATGAATTTCGTTTTAATACTAGAAGCTGACTTTTATGGCTGTACAAAGGCTGTATAAGCGCTTATCTTTTAAGTAAAAAATATTTATTATTATTCTTATAAGTAAAAAAATTGTAACATAACATTCAACATAACATGTAATTCTCTTTAGCGATAGGTATAAAATATGATAAACCTTGCCTTGGGAACAGTGTTAGATACGATCTTCTAACTGCACCAAATCTTTTTCTTGTTTTCGACGTATTGATTACAAGTCAATTTCGTTTATTTGCACAATATAGACACGCAACGCATGCAGAATTGTGATATTTTATTACCTATACAGCTTTAAATTGTACAATGGTTGTTATTTTTTTAGCTTTATACCAACCTCATAGACAGAAGTAACAAAACTAATGTATTTATAAGAGAGAGTAATTATGCCATAAAAATAAGTTTTAGAAGGCAATTTGCATACACTGTTGTTAAGAAATAAGATTTTAGTGAAACTATAATGACACTTAGAGCTGTAATAAACAAGTGACCGCATGCAAAAACAGATTCAAGTGTTACAAAAATACTTAAAGTTCTATACTACAGTTTTCATATTCTGATTATTAACGCTTAGGTTACTTAGAAGCTCATAATACAGACTTTATACAGCTTTAGCTGTATAATAACTCATAAAGCACTGTTATAAGGATACAACATTTTTCTTTTTTGACCATAATCGATTAAGATAACTGCATGACTATCCCAAAAAACAGTCGCCATGACTTTTACAGCCGAAAAAACAGTTTTTTGCTTTTTTGGAACCGGCTACCCCTTTCCGGTCTCTTTGGACTGTATTTTTGTTTCAGGCGTATAATGGTGTATCCAAGTTTCATCTACAGTAATTAATCGGCGCAAAAGTCGGATTTATTGCGCTTAAACTGCGCAGACAGAGCGTTGGAAGTGTTCATTCGAACACGTTTTTGGTTTAACGTGAGCAAACGCGGCACCCAACGCGCTGACAGCTTTCTCTTTCCTAAATTTTGATTTAATTTGTGACAAACACGTTCTTTTGACATTTTCATAGCCTCTGCTATCTCTCTCACTTTAATTCGGCGGTCATCTAGCACCATTGGATGAACTTTAGCGATGTTATCGTCAGTAGTTGCAGTTTTTGGACGTCCCAAACGTTCATCGTCTCCCAAGCTCTCACGGCCACGTTTAAATTCAGCTGCCCAAAATTTAACTGTGGTAAGTGATGGTGCAGGCAATGGGCCAACCATATAGGTCGACCCTTTGCATCTTTGGCGTACTAATTCGTTGGCCTGTGTTAGTTACTTTGATTCTACATCGGATATTTTCATTACGAAGTCTATCACGAAGAGAACATTTGAGCATAGCCCTCAGTGAGACCTTGAGCTTTCTCACACGGCCAGTAGTGCAGGACCACGTCTCAGATCCATATTATGTCGTCACTGGTCACAACAATTACTGGTTGTACGCTCTTGTTTTCGAGTTTTGCGATATACTTGACGAAAAGATATGTCATATCATATGTGGGTGATAACAATTTGTCCTAGGTAAACATACTTAGGGCTTAACTTAAAGCTTAGTGCTCCTAATATTTACCGGAATAAGTGTGACCTGGACGTTACATATTAACTTTGTCTTGTATGTGTTTATCTTAAAACCTATCTGTTGGGATTCAGTCAGGCAGAATCATAGTGCTGAGGCCCTCCAGCGATTCTGCGCATAAACGATGTGAGAAAATCGATATTCTTACATTGCCACTACTCGGAATTTGACACTCGTTCAGATCTCAACTTTTTTATCGGTGAAGCCTATAACTCAGAACGTCGTTTGTACCGAACTTGGAACCTTTAAATTTATATTTTTGTTGGTTGTAATTACTGTTCATTTACACGATACAGTCAAACGAGTAGTTACAGTATTGACCTCTTACAACTATCAGTCAAAATTTACAACAGGTCAGGAACCGAAAACCAATATTTTGCAATCACAGTAATACCGTGGCTACCACGTCGGATCACTTAGAGTTACATAGATATTCGTGTGCATACTGTTTGATATTTACCTAAATAGTAAAAATATTAATTTATAATTCAATATGCTGTCGCGTAGGCAGCGAGTTACCCATATTTCTCATCATGGGTGTAGTGCATCGCAGGCAGTCGTCAATAATGGTTGTTTATTGTCATTTCCGTAATACAGTGTAATAATAATCCGCTGTGCTTAATGCCTCATCAATTATTCATAAGTGATTATTAGTAGTTGTAGGGTTTTTTTAATGTTTTCAACTTAACAGCTTTTCGAGTGTGATAAATACAAACCTCCATCATTTCTTCTTGTCAAATGGATATTGATATGCTGCCTAATTAAAAAAAAGTTGTCGTGACATTTTTCTTTTATAAAAATAAATTGTAAGTTGCATACATTATTAAAAATATTTAAAAATTTAAACGAAATATTACAGTGCTATCAGTTGATTCTGAAATAGTTAATATAATTGTTTCAGTGTTATAAGTAAGGAAAGACGTATAAGAGATGTGAATAATAACAATACAACCATAAGGATTGAGACTCCAACACGAACTCAGGTACCAGTGGCACTGCAGTCTAAAGCTTCGAGGTTGAAGATAACCGTTTTAGCTTATTAAATCGTGTCTCCAGAGGACTGGTGCTATATCGAACAAGGAAGACTGATACTGGTAATAAGGTCTATTTTTCTACTGTGCGATAAAAAACGCGGCATGGCGTTTAGTGCGCCTTGGCATCAAGTCAACCACAAAAGGATAAATTGCCTCCATTGTGCATTCATTTTGTTGACTGTATATTATCATATCATCATCATCATCATTACAGCCCTTCACAAGTCCACTGCTGAACATATGCCTCCCCCAAGTAATGCCACAAAGCACGGTCCTGGGCCACCTGCATCCATCGATTTCCTGCGTGTCTTACCAGGTCGTCACCCCATCTAGTGGGGGGTCGCCCTACACTACGCCTACCGGTACGAGGCTGCCACTCGAGAACCTTTCTTCCCCATCGGTTATCGGTTCTTCGAGCTATATGGCCGGCCCATTGCCACTTCAGCTTACTAATCCGTTGGGCTATGTCAGTCACTCTGGTTTTACTGCGTATATCCTCATTTCTGAGTCTATCACGCAGCGAAACTCCGAGCATAGCCCTCTTCATAGCTCGCTGAGCGACCTTGAGCGTCCTCATACGGCCAGCAGTGAAAGACCACGTCTCAGATCCGTAAGTCATCACTGGCAACACGCACTGGTTGTACTGCCCAGCCGAGTTGAATCCGTCGATTGACCTCTCGGTCGAAGTTGGACTTACCTAGTCGGACTATTTGTCCCAGGTAAACGTACTCGTCAACAACTTCGAGCATAGTGCTCCCAACAACTACCGGCATAGGTGTGACATAGACATTAAACATGATCTTTGTTTTGTCCATGTTCATCTTAAGACCTAGCCGTTGGGAGACACTATTGAGGTCATTGAGCATAGTGCTAAGGTCCTCCAGCGATTCTGCCATAAGGTCTATATCGTCGGCAAATCGAAGGTGAGTGATGTACTCGCCATTGATGCTAATACCGTATCCTTTCCAGTCCAGTAGCTTGAAAACGTCTTCCAACGCAGCGGTGAAGAGTTTCGGGGATATAACGTCACCCTGTCTTACACCTCTCTTCAGTTGGATAGGTTTCGAACTCTGGTTCTGTACTTGGATAGCCATCATAGCCCTACTGTACAAACACTTCAGCACTTCGATATACCGACAGTCAACTTGGCACCGCTGAAGGGACTGTAGAACCGCCCAAATTTCGACGGAATCAAAGGCTTTCTCATAGTCCACATATGCCAGGCAAAGTGGCAGATTGTACTCTTCGGTGTTCTGTACAATCTGCCGCAGGGTATGTATGTGGTCTATGGTATTGAAGCCTTTTCGGAAACCGGCTTGTTCGGGAGGCTGGAAGTCGTCGAGTCTGCGTGCGAGACGATTCGTAATGACAATCGAAAACAGCACGTAGACGTGGCTCAGAAGGGAAATCGGTCTGTAGTTCTTCAAGAGAGCGTTGTCGCCTTTCTTAAAGAACAAGACCACTGCGCTTCTGCTCCACGCCTCTGGAGTAGTGCCACCATGGAAGACGGAATTGAAGAGCTTCTGAAGGACTTCAAGTACCGGTGTTCCCGCTTTCAGAAGCTCCGCTGTAATTCTATCCTCGCCCGGGGCCTTGCCGCTTTTAAGGTGGTGGAGAACCATTCTAATCTCGCTCAGACTGGCGGCCGGGATATCATCGGAATAGTGTCGGATAAGACTTGCTTTTGGATCGTTACTCACACTTGCGTGTGGCTCCAACGATTATGTGTACAGCTGCCCATAGAACCTCTCAATCTCACTCAGAATCTCAGGTGCCGGAAACGATGTTGCCACACTCAGTCTTCAGCTTTGACAGTTGGCTCTTTCTGGCAGACAGATCTCTGGCAAAGACTGGAGCCCCGGTTCCGCTCAATCGCTTCTTTAATACGAGCAGTATTAAAGTTGCGTAAGTCTCGCCGTATGCAGTTGGTCTGTTCAGTTCATATTGTCATATAAATTTCAGGTATTAAGTAGAATATTAAAAGTGAAATAACATAACAAATATTACCCTGAGTTTTAATATGTTACTTGTTATTTGATATAGTAGCTACAGCCAGGCGCCAAGCCCTCCCACACTTGCTTGTATCCCGCCGAGGCACGTGTGTCGACACACATTTGTATGTATCCGCTAGTTCTCAATATCCGTACGTTTACATCCCATACCTTTAAACGAGCAATTCGTGTATATATATATATATATATATATATATATATATATATATATATATATACATATACATATATATTCATTTAGTGTCTAGGGGGTTTCGGGGGCAATAAATCGATCTAGCTAGGATTTATTTTTAGAAAAAGACTTTTTGTCCGTGTTTTCAGGCAATGAAAAACTGCTACAATATAAGAAGGTAAATTTTGACAAACTGCTAACGATCGTAATAGCTCAGGTTGGGATGTCGGGCGGGCGTGATATCGGAGTTCCGTGGTTCGCATCCCTTCTTGGGTCCGACTTTTTTTCCTTTTTTTTTCAAGTTCCCTTCTTTTGTGAGAAAATCTATCATTTCGAGCCCTGTTTTTTTAGTATTTTTTTTAAAAATACGAAAATTTTAATTAAACTAATTGCACTCATGATTTTTTATTCAAATAACCATAAACATAACATAACATAAACACTCACGCCTGTCACCTAGAGGGGTAGGCAGAGACTACAGACTTCCATTTAGCACGATCCTGACATACCTTTCTCGCCTCTTCCACATCCATATACCTACGCATACATGCTCGTCGGTTAAGGGTACTCTTAATTTGGCCCATTTTTAGTATATCGCCAATTTGGTCGACAAACTTCCGCCTAGGACGTCCCTTTCCGACTCTTCCATTCACTTCTGCAACATATATTTGCTTTGTCAGTCTTTCCGCATTCATTCTTTCTACATGACCAAACCACCGAAGCATTCCTTTCTTAATCCTGGTCACCGCATCATCTTGCAAACCACACTCTTCTTTTATCACACAGTTTCTCACCCTGTCACTCAGATTCAGCCCTAACATACTCCTTAGCGACCGCATTTCTACCGCATTTATTCTACTCTCGTGCTTCTTCTGCCACACCCAACTTTCACTACCATACGTTAAAGTAGGGACTAATACAGCACTGTGAATTGCCATACGTGCCTTTTTTGACACATTCTGACTTTTCACAATAGAGTGTAGAGCCCCATTTACTTTATTTCCTGCATTCACTCGTCGTTCAATGTCCTTATCATATCTCCCATCCCTGCTGAATACACATCCCAAATATACGAACTCATCCACTTGCTCAATTAACTCTCCTTCTATTCTTATTTCACATACCGTTTTGCTTTCATCTCTTTTAAAAACCATCACTTTCGTCTTACTTGCGTTCACTTTCATTCCCCTTTCTTTTAATGACCTGTTCATTAATGTAACCATCATTTGCAACTCGGCCGCCGACGACGCAAGTATGACTTGATCATCGGCGTACAAAAGGCATTTGATGGTTAACTCACCCATTCTTACCCCGCATTCTTCAACTTTCAAATTTTCCAAACAGCTGTCCATAAATAGGTTGAACAGCCACGGGGAAGCTACACAGCCCTGTCTGACACCTTTATGGATGCCAAACCAGCCCGAGTAGACCCCGTTGATTCTAACACAAGCACTCGAGTCCCTATACAGAGACTTTAATGCCTGTATCAAACCAGCGCTCAACCTAAATGCGTTCAGCGTTTGCCATAACACATCCCTGTCCACTCTGTCATAAGCCTTTTCCAAGTCCATGAACGCACAAAAAACTCTTTGGTTTTTCGCCAAAAACTTCTCCGCGATCATGCGCATGGAAAAGACTTGATCTGTACACCCCATTCCCTTTCTAAATCCCGCTTGCACATCCCAAATTTTTTCATCAGTTTCTTTCATAACTCTTTCAATTAGTACCTTAGCATACAGTTTTCCCACAATGCTAAGAAGGCTGATACCTCGGTAGTTTTTACAGTCCTGCTGTGACCCTTTTCCCTTATATATTGGGACTATCACGGCTTTGCACCAGTCTCCCGGTACCCGCTTTAGTTCCCAACATAAATTAAACAAGGTGTACAGCAGGCCTGCCACCACGTCCTCTCCAGCCCTTAGCATTTCGAGTGAAACTCTATCATATCCGGCTGCCTTACCTACTTTCATGCTTTTCATTGCTTTCATTATTTCATCCATACTTATCTCCCTATCTCTTTCATCTTCTTTCGGAATTTCTATTTCATTTAGTTCACACTTCTCCTCACTCATAAATTCGCTTTCAAAATATTCCGTCCATCTCTTTAGACACTTCATCATTCAGGATACAGCCATTCTCGTCTCGTATCGCATTCAATCTAGGCTGTCAAATAACCAGTTCAGTTTTTTCTATTATGTCAATAAGATCAAAAAATATTATTCATGTAATTTGTATCTAAATGTTATTAAAAAAACCGAGCAAAGCTCGGTCATGCGTGTACTGATATTTAATGGCATTGAATATTCCTAGTGCAAAGATTGAGTTTGTGGTGAAGGTTCAAAGAAATAGTCATCGAACCTTTTTCATGTTTAATTATTGTAATTATTTCTTGTATTTTTCCTTATTAAATTGATTGGTAAGAAGGCGGTGCCAGCTACAGATGGTGATGGATCTTCTATAAAAAATACAGTCCACCTGATAGTAAGTGAATGCTGTGGTTCGTAGACATCTGCATTGATTTTCAATTACACCAAAATGCAGATGCGTTTTCACCCCTGAAGACTAAGATGAAATGCCTCGTTTCCAGTAAAAAAGTAAAAAATATATATTTTATATAGAAAGTTACAGTTGGTGTTATTGACTTGGACAAAGGATACCTTTTTGTTCCAGTTTTGCGCTTTCAACAGCTGCATACAAAAGTACCATAAGATACTATATATTATATCAAATAAATTTTAGACTGCGTCCAATTTTTTGTTTCAACTATTTTAACTTTATTTCGCTCATTTCTGAAACAGGTTAAAGTTTTAGGTAGCGTGGTTACATTGGTCTCGTCGTTTCCAGAAATTTTCACACTTCGTGATAAAAGTTTTAACAAAATTACCTAGTCCGCAGCCATTTCACCGAGTCCCCGGAAAATGGACAGAAAAGAACTTGGCAAGGAACAAACTAACCAACACTCCAATTTAGCTGCATTGGTATAAAGTTTAATGTACCAGATCTGAATCGTATTTTTTTTTGCATTAGTCGCTGCATTGCATTTTATTTTTAAATTGTTAATTTAAGACAACTTAAATTGGATATTATATAACCTTAACTTACTCTAATGTTTCCTATCATCATAGAGGTTTACTTTTAACTCTGTTATTTATTCAATCAGATGGCAGGGAAAGCGCACCTCCAGAGAGGCGTTTCTAATAAATATTGATAGGTGAAATTCGGCCCGGCGCATTTGGAAACTGTCAAACGACCGAATTAGCACGAACTCGCCTCCTTTGAGTGCTGTCCCTACTGTTTGTTGGGTGTTCGCCCCTTAGTTACGTTACTGGCGTATAAAATGCATTTGGTAAATTATTTTCCGCTGTTGGCTGTGCTTTGCCACATCTATATTAATCATGTTAGGAATATATTTAGAGATAGTCCAATTCAAAACTGCTTGTGCCTTCCTCTTGTTTTTGGGGTTTATTTTTTCATGCTTAACGTATAAAGTAGCTAATTATGCGCGCCTAAAATTCCTTAAACTATTTAAATCTATTTTATTTTAGTAATTTTTATAATTTTTGTAACATTTATTACTTGTTTTAAATTAAACGATCACTACCTTAATATGAACAATCACGAGTGTATATTTTATTTTATCTGAAATAAATACTGTGTGACACAAATTAAATTAATATTTGTCTCAAAGTAGCTAAACTAAAGTAGTTCTGTTGGAGTTCGGGAAAAAATGAATTCGATGTTGTATCGCCCGATAGCGAAAATAAAAGTCTTTTATTTCACTCGCGTTCAGTCACATTTGATCTAATCTAAACTTTACAAATTTGTTTACATATATCACCCTGGTAGGAATGAAGCAATATTCACCACACGTAACCGCTAGGGCACACGCCAACGCCCTCTTTGATATGCTTTCGTGTTCCATCTGCTCTAATAAAATGGCAACGGCTTATACTAACCGAGTTTTTGTGTTGGATTAATTTGGTTTCAGCTTACTCTGTATTCATAACCTCAACCTAGCCACGTAATTTCCTAGTGCCTGTATGCATTTCATTAAGACTGTGTAACACATACACGAAGTATTATTGCGAAGTAACGCCGAGTCTCTTGGTTTGCAAATTTGCTTCACATTTTGCTTTGCATAAACGATTTCCATTCAACTTTAGCTTTAATACAAATACAATCACAGCGAGTCCGAGAGGATAGACATGCGACAAGATGCCGCTATCGGTATAAATTAGCGTTGGTGTTGTATCGCACTGGAACAATACTGCTGTCACGGTGGCCGTCGTATCGGTTGTCTCCGGCTGTCCACTTTGCGCCATCGAGCAACGCATCCAATTTCATCCTTGCTTTAATAACTATAGGTGCTAATATATTTTGCAAGCTTCTTCGTAACTTACGAAGCAGCTAGTGTTGCAGTTGGCAGGTGACAAGAGAGTCGATAAATCTCGTCTCGAAACCTACGCCGTAAATACAAGTAAAGCACAACCCTTTTATCTATACGAGTAATTGTTTTTATAATTTCCAATTATTCTCGAACAGTTATTGCAATATTGTTTTAAGTACTAACTGAATAGTTAATTTTATATAAATGTTAGTATTGATTATATATTTATCATTCTTTCAAAAGTAGAATTGTAAACAATATGATGTGAAATATAAAAATGTGTGATATACATATGTGTCAAATGAGCGAATCAGGATATAACTTTTTATTGTTTTTTTTTTTAAATTTTTTCCATGTAGTGGTGGTGTAAGAATATGCACTACTCGTATATATATATATATATATATCGTCCCGTATGTGTCGTTATAGATGCAGGTGGAAGCAAAGCAGAAGATGGGCGACAGCATCTTTTAAATAGCTTTAAATTCCTTACGTGCACTTTTATAAGCTGTAATGGATAGATGGATTTTTATAGACGAGGGGGCAAACGAGCATGCAACTCATTTCCACAGTAGATGAGGGGGGTTGAGGTCACCTGAACTTACCAGGCGAAAAGCAGACGTAAAGCTTCTACTTTACGTTGTTTGGTGGAATCGTGATACTTCCCCGAGCCCATCTGTGAGACACCAAAAGCCGCCGACTGTCTATCACTGTAAAATTATGGATTATTTTTACTAAAGTTAATAACATGAGTCTTTCCCGAAGATTGTCACAAAGCTTACTCATATGTTGACTGTACGTCGTACTTGGGCGTCTAATGGTAATAGGGGTTTTTCCTTCCTCACTATCAGTTTATTTATGTATTTAATTACAAAAGACGTTTTGATAGTAAAGTAATCTTTAAAATTATTTCCTTTATTCGTTTTAAAAAGCTTTACCACCGCATTTTCCGCATTCTCCTGTGAAATTGGAACTGCTTTTTTTATTCTCAAAACTAATTTGAAAATCGAGCCTCGGGTAATTGACAGTAGACAGTAGGTACATTATCATAATAAAGTAGCTATCACGAAAGGTGTTATTACTTCAGAATAATAACTGAAGGCATTACGCTCGGCTTGTGTTACTCAAACTCTTGTACATTAAATCTGATCCATGATGTAAGCATGGGCTGAAATACTTTATTGCTGTGCTGAAAAAATCATTCAAAGAACAGTTACAAAATCGATGTCAAAATGAAATTTATCAATATGCACTGGTGTTGCGTAGCGTGTCTTATCCTCTGTATTTGTGATACGTTTATTTAGATACGTTAAAAATACATTTCAGTGAGCATTAAGAATTGACTGCCAATAATATTATGTTCATTTTTATACATTTTTAATTCTTCTTTTAAGATTTTTAAAAAACATTGCACCCACACTAAGTTTTGTACTGTATCGTGGAGGCAGTTTACATATATAAATTTCACAAGGACCAACATCCACACCCGCAAAAATAATTTGTATTTTTTTATAGGATAGGATGACAAACGATCACACACCTCCACCTGATGTTAAGTTTTTTCTGTGGTCCGTAGACATCTCATCTTTCCTCGATTACGAATCAAAATGCAGATGCGTTGTCACCAGTGAGGGCTAAGATGGAATGCCTCGTTTCCAGTAAAAAGGGTCTCCGGTTCTCTACACTCACCATACAAAGTACGAGCTCGTATAGCAGCGTTAAGCTACTATTTTACGCTGTTATTCTGTGAGAGCGTGGTCCTTCCCCGGTCGAGCCGACCCATTCGTGCTACAACTATACTACTAATATAACTGCAGCATGGCTCTATCTACGTGGTAGAGTAAAAGACGTATAAAGGAACACGTTATAAAGCAATAACGTATTTACATGCTTTATACGTATAGTAAATAAACAAAAGTTCGGTCTATGGTTACTGGATCACACTTTTCATAGCCATTAACATTACGGCCTATCAAAAGTCCACTGCTGAACAGAGGCCTTCCCCATAGAATGCCTCATAGTAGGAACATTTACCATAGTTGCCAATTTTGGCAACCGAGTTAGCAATCGCAATTTGTTATTTCCACGAAATGATATGGGATAGTAAATATTTTTATAGCGTCATTACACGGTTAAGAGCACAGAAATGTAATAATAAGACAATAGTAATTAATTAGCGCTCGATTACTTCAAAAACCGATGTCGCCACATTTGAACTCATATGCATTAAGCGACCGATGCCTACAGCCGTATTATAAACATACGCAATGCACAATGATATGTAATGTTTCCTATTACATTGCTTGGCGAGTTTATCAACGTCGCGTGCGTCGCGTGTCAGTAGAACAAAAACAGCAATGGTAATTGTACAATTCGAAAAGTAATAAATGAAAGTTTACATAGGTAAATAAAAAAATATCATAGTAAAGTATTAATTTAGATGTAAATTTGTTAAAACAATGATAATTAGTAAATAATTATCTTACCGATAAAATGTTGTGCCTTTATTAGTTGAATTACACGTCCTTGATGAGTTTTTACAACTGATGTGCTGCAATTCACCATTATAATAACATAAACTCACGTACGATCTCAGATCATAGAATCTATGATCTGAGCATACGACGTTCCCCGCGCAATTAAATCACAAAATGGTGAATGATTTTCGTTAACACATTATAGCGGCGACAAGGTCACGCGTCTATGCCACTTCTATTGTCTTATTATTAAGATTTTTGTGATTAAGAGTCCTGTCGTTAAACGGATACTGTAATCCATATTCGTATATCGTGTGGTAGGAGTCCGTTTCTGCCTAAGAGACTGACTGGGTGGGTACCACTCTCGTACTACAACCACGCCAAATAGCAGTGTTTGCACTGCTATGTTCCGGCCTGAATTTTATAGACAGTCAGTGTGTCTGTATGGCATTCCATCCTCGGAGTTGACAACTCATATTCAGCCGTCCTTATTTGAAATTGCCTACATTTGTGAGTCTATGAGCTTCAATAATAACTTACTATCAGATGGACAGTTCGTTTTTTACAAATGCGTTGTCGCACCCGAGGACTAGGATAGAATGCCTTATTACAAGTTGAAAGAGTCTTCGATTCACTACGTACCTATATGATACGAAACTAAGCAGAATTATGCTGTTATTTTACGCTAGTATTCGGTAAGAGAGTGGTGCTTGCCCGCTGGAGTGGCCCCGTTTGTTATCAGTTACAGATTGACTATGGCATATACAACAAGCGATTGTAGCCCTTTTTCGCCTTTGGAACAAAAATATATTTTAGTAAAATTCAGTTATTCAATTTTTAATTATAAACTGTAATCAAATTATAATATTAAAATTCTTTACAATATACTATAACCACATTTATGTTCTAAGTTTGTGTTCTAGTCACATTTGTGTTCTTAGTTGCAATGTAATGTATGATGTATCTACATCATACATTTTTATGTCAAATTGATGTTGAATATCTCTGGGGCTTACTATGTTTAGTAGATTAAAATGAAAGCTTTAAGATAATTAAATGTCATACTTATTTCGTAAGGAAATTGGATACACATTTTAATAGAACATAAGAGTTGTTATAAATTTCTCGGTGTTCAATCTCCCAATCTTCAAAAGTTTTCTCCCTCGTATTCAACTTGCTTATTAAATTAAAGTAAATCATACGTGCAACGAAGACGACCTACGACTATGAAGACGATTTATCATTTTATTGTAGAAAAATTACTACGAGTACGGAACCCTAAAAATAATGAGTTGGATTAACGTTCTATACTGGTATTTAATACTTGTTCTTGCAACTAGCTTACTTTCGCTTCGCAATATGAATTTTTTCTCAGAAAGTTATAGATTAATCCGCTCACAGTGATAACATTTTAGTGTGAGGAACCGCTTATTATATTTTATTTTTACAAACCAATACTACCAAAAGTCCAGGTCACGATAATAACCATTCAATGTTGCCATTCTGGATTTAGACCATGCCGACGACTTCCGAATATACGAAAACTAATATAAAAGTATTTATATAATGTATGTATTTTTAATTCGTTATATGTTATTTAATTACTTTATGACGGTTATAAAACAAGTATAATCTTATGTAACCACATATTTATAGGATCGTCTTTGTCGTCGGTTATAAAATTGTTATTGTATATTTACCGCATATAAAAGTTATTCGTAGAACAAAAAAAGCTATATTGGGTATAGAATTTAGATCGGTTTTGCCCATCTCCAGTAAAATGCTACTTTTTTATTTTAAGGCCTTAAACAATTTCGCTTCGTTCAGATTTATTTCCTTTCCGAAAGCACATTGTTGCCCTCCTGATCGGCAACAATACAACCCACGGCTAAAATTCAAGTTAAAAGGAAAATTTAACTTTTAGATAAAAAATACAAAATCAATTATTAAACTCTTTAAAAGTTCTTTCGAACTGTGCTAACATAAGATGTTGGTACACATAATTAAAATTACTTTTTTTTGTAAGTATCGCTTGTAATTTTGTACTTCAATTGCAAACGCTTAAACATAATATATGTTTACTTTTATAATATGTATTATACATATGAACGTAAGTAAACCATATCTTCTTCTTCTTTATAAACCCAAAACTGCACTCACTGCTAAACACAGGCCTCTCGCGTTGTATTCGAGACTGATCCTTTATCATCAGCCTTGGAAGGCGCATTGATGATCGCTATCGCACTACCAGAATTCTCTCACGTTTGACTCTGCTCCCCTTTGTCTATCTCTGATTGTTGCGCCTGACGTAAACAAGATGACTTTACCGCCTGCATTTGGAAGCCACGGGCCACATTCACAGAATTAAACGGAATGATGGTTTGTCTAAAGCCGCCATCAAATACAATAAGTACATGTTCTTAATTTGGAAGTTCTTTAATATATCGCCAATTTGATCGATAAACTTTCTATAGGGGATGCTATAGGAAGTTTATCGATCATCAATATATCGATATATTGTAGTGAGATATCGATATCGATATCTCACTACAATATAATATTTATTACTGCAAAAATAAACACACTTCTACCTATATGCTTTTTAATGCCATATAGACGATGTATTCCAGATAGCATTTAATGCACTGAAAACAAATAAATTGATACGAATCAATGCAGTTTGTCCAAAGTAAAGCCAATTAGCATTTAGTTTCTAAACATAAATGGCAAATAATTGAACTTTGCAAGCCAATCTTGGATTCATTCCCCCGTGCTATTGCTTGGGTATTGAATGAGATAGCGTGTCTTGATACAAAATCGTGACACCGTCGATGGATATAAATATAGATTTGTATAGGATTAACAGCGGTTGCACGTCTCGAAGTCATTAAAACATACAATCGAGAAAATTATCCGTCGCCTGGGGTGTTCTCGGCCGTAAATTCCTACGTTTTACTTTACGAAGTCTTAAATCTGTGCATAAAATTGTCGCGGGCGAAATGAGAACGTCCCGTTTAATTAGATGCGACCGCTGTGTCGTCAGTTGCGTCACGCCGAATGCTCCTCCACCCGTCCCCACCTCTCTCTCATTCACTCCTCTCATTTGTTTTAAAACTATCCGCAAAGGATTTTAACGAGATTACTCAGAGCACTTTTTATAGGTCATCTCGCGAGATTTATTTAGCAGTAATTTGTAAGACATTTTTCATCCGCGCAGATTAAAAGAAATACAGTCGTTAAAGTTAATGGAACTCCGGTTTATGTCCCACGAAATTTATTTAGGGATTGCATTCGAGCTATAAATTCGTGGATTTGCGATAATTTACGAAAATTTATGTTTACCATTGACACTACGAATTGTGAAATAATTTTAAAAAGGTTATTAATTTAATTTTCTTCAACTAAATTACTAATATTGTAATGAAGTAGGTATTTGAATTAAATGTATTTATTTAACCACATTTATTTAGCCACTGCCTGGAGCTATTGTTACAAAGATGTCCAAAAATACCTCTCTTTAAATCGGACGATCAGTTCTTGTGTCTTTTTTATTTTGGCTTAATCTAAAATATGGAGACTATGATCACCTCTCTATAAAGAAAAATATTGTGTAACGATAAAGAAAACCACAATAGCGCATTTATGAGAGCTGTAAGACAAGAGATTGCATGTTTTTTTTAATTATTTATATAATACTAGTTTTTACGGATTTTTTCGCGTATATTTAACTTTTTAAATACCCGCCGTTTCGAGCACTTCACACCCATGGTCACGGGGGACCATGGGTGTAAAGTGATTAAGATGTTCAACGTCCAGATTAATAGATTAATTTTTGTTATTTTTTGCAAAATTATTTAGTAGTCGATCGGATCTACTATTATATAATTTAGCGTATTATTTAGAGACTTATTTGACATAATTCCGCACTAAATATCGAAAACAATTTAGTTCTTTTTTTAAAGACATGCTAAAAATGAACACTTTTCACATAAAACATTAATAGGTTTTTAGCTAATGGATGTTGACAATGGTAATTATGTACACAAAGGTCCTTTAAGTCACGCGGAATCGCTCATTCCGTGCATTCCATTATTATTCACCAGAAAAATGTGTATGTATTACAATTTTATTAACAATTTGCAGTGTGTCCAAAATCACTCAAAGGTCTGGACAGTTATTTATATGTAAATACAATTGATATTACCGATCAATATGGTTTGGTAAGTGACGAAAGACCCGTAAATACTTTTTTCAGTCTTATTATTGACAGTTACTTTAATTACTTTAGGCATTCGGGAACTACGCGAGCGAAGTTGAAAGCCAAACAACGTAAACACGCACTTCGATTCATAAAAACCCATAACAATGACTAGCTGACAAACGACCAATATAGAATGATCCTTGACTTTGCTATGACTACCCTTTATAAAACACCGTTAAGTATGACTGTCGGAAGGATGGAAGGATCATTCTATTGTAGTGTCGTACCGCTTCGGTCTCTCTCGGTATCGACGAGCTTTTCATTTAAATGAAGAGCATCTTAGGCACTACCCACAGCTATTGTAAACAAGCAGCGTTCTTTATTCAAAGTATTAAACTACTTGCAGTTTCGAGCCGTATTGACGGTGGGAAAAAGAGTTCTTAACCGTTTGTCTGGTTTTCATGAAAACACTGTTTGTGGTGAATGCAGATATTTCCTCCATTGGGTTTTATTTTATTTCTTCATTAAATTTGTCTCTTTTTAAAATAAACAGAACTCTCTTAAAAGCGTTTATTAATTGAACAAACACAATAACGTCGCCACGAGAATGTTAGCCACAATTAATTGTGACAACTTAAAAGCTTTCTTTACTATATAAATTAAATTTTGAATGATACCGAGGTATTCAAATTGAATTGAAAATACAAAGGAACTGAATTATATTGTAGTAAATCTAGACTTTATAGAATATTTCAAAGTTATTCATTTTTTTATAGAACAAAACAAGCACACAGCTAAAACTGTTCCCATCTTTGGGCCGGGGCACCCCAGTGCCAGATCCTTCAAAACTTTAAAACTTGAGATATAGACATGACTTTTTTTTCTTTTTTGTTATTGCTTTCTCTTAATATTTTGTGTGACAATCATTTATTATACGAATCTATTCCTTAAAAGGCACTGAAAAGGAATTCGGCTCGCAAGGACCAATTGAAAAGGACCAAACGGAACTCGACTTTCGATTAAGAAACAGGAGGGAGGAATCGAGGCTTCTCTCGATCCGGCCTCCTATAACGCCTACGTTGGGTTCGGGAACAACGTATGTGATCTCCGCAACGGAGTAACACACTAGGGCGATAACCTCGTTCCTTTTCAGCAAGTAGGTTCAGACGGGGATTACGGGTCTTCCGAAGTCGTCCCGGTCCCGACGCCTTAATTCTTCGATGTGGACTGTATAACTTAAGGGATCTTGGGAATGAAACAGCAATTATCTTCAAACCGTTCCGTGAGAGAGTAATCACTTTTCCCTATACTTTTCTTCTTGACTGCTGGTTTTCACTTTTCCCGAAGGATTTTCTTGTTTTTCCGAACTATTTTCCCGAATTATCTTCTTCCCCGAACTATTTTCTTCCCCGAACTATTTTCTTTTCCCGAAGGATTTTCTTCCCCGAACGAATTGCAATAAAACCCGTTTACTAAGCTACCCCCAGAGCTAAACGCGAAAGTGAGCCGCGCCATTCGCGTGCCTGCGCAACTTAATTACATGAATTTGTACTATTACTCTCTCACGTTTCACTTAATTTCTTTATTTACTCAAGTCATATACAAATACAATTTGTCAATATAGGTAGTACAAAACAATATCTACACTATGATATGCATTATATCTTCATATTACAAAAAACCTTTTATTTATTAAACGAAAACCACCTATTTTACTCACAAATCCAAAATGCAAACTTCTTAAATATTTAACACAGAAAGTTAAAACAATGTTTCCTACTTGAATTTATACATAAGTTAACTAATACAATAGTTTAATTTACATTTTCTCTATTCATTTCACTATTTAAAACACTTTTAAATTTCTTATACAAAACTATCATTATTTCACTTATGCACATGAATTTTCACATAAAAATAACACAGAATTCACCTTTTTAGCACGTACAATCAACCTGAAATAGTTTACAAGTCATTTTTACATAAATTGCTGAAATTTCAAACATTTTAAATTTTTACATATTCGGCCTCCTAAGGGCGTGGTCAGCGTGCTTCCGTGAACTCACACTATTTGAACAACTAACTTTGCACGACTCTCGACTATCAGAAAAAATGAAAGTCTGAAATACACTTAATTTTAACAATATTAAATAGACAAGTGTTTCTACATAATTTTCAAACAGTAGGAAACTATTTCTGATAAGATTCTTACTTGTTATCATGCTTCTTATCAGATAACAATACAAGTGAATGTTTTCATTAATCAATTATAACAAATAGGCATTTGTTTTCGTACAAACGTATCAAACTTATACAAGACAATACTTATGCAATTAATTTCCTTTAATTCTGTCTATGCACAGAGTGATTATCTCGACCGGGGAACCAATCCGATCTTTAACTTTACTCCAATATTCTTATGAATTTACATCATTAGAAAGATGATTTCAACCGGGGAACAAATCCGGTAACATAATTTATATCTTAAATTCCTTACGAATTTATTAGGCGATATTACCTAGGAAAACAAACAAACTAGTCCGGCCTGGGAGTCGAACCCAAGACCTTCTTATCATTAATTCGACATTTCTTTAAGATTTAACTAAGCATTTTCTTATCAGAGCGTCGTGGCTCGATAATTTGCTTTTCATGACTATGCGTCATCGGTTGATTTAATAAACTGAAACATTCTTATAGGCGCGTCGCCAACAATCTCCCCCCCGTGCGTCAGCACCATCATTTGGGAGGCGTCGCGGGTACCAGGACTATTATTCTGGATGTAGGTCTCCTCAAGATACCTGTGCTAGTAATGACGTCAACCACTCTGGTGTGACCGTCTGGTCCCGGTAACGTTCTACTAATTTTTCCTTTTGGCCACGTATTTCGTGGCAACGAATGATCTATTATCAAAACAATATCGCCTTCTTTAGGTTCCATGAACTTTCCGTTATTACCTGTTCGCGGTATTAAGGTAGGCATGTATTCCTTCAGCCACCTTGTCCAAAAATGGTCGGCTAACCTCTGTGCAGCTTTCCAATTGAGTTGACCCGTCAGATGCCGCTCTAGAAATAATCCAGGTGGTCGATCACCACATGAGCGTCCCAGAAGAAAATGATTGGGTGTCAAACCCTCTTCAGGACTATCCATACTGAATGTTACTAGAGGTCTGGAATTTACCGTATGCTCTGCTTCTAAAAGTAACGTATGTAGAACCTCCTCTCGTGGGCTCTTTTCTCTGAGCGTAGCGGTCAACGCAATTTTAATCGACCTTACTAACCTCTCCCAGGCGCCACCCATGTGCGGTGCTCCCGGAGGTATAAATTTCCATTTAATGTACTTCTTAAATGACTCATTTTTCATGCCCTCATAGCATTCTTCGCATGCTTTCAATAATTCTTTATTTGCAGCTTTGAAATTCTTCCCGTTATCGCTGTATATAACGGTTGGTTTTCCTCTTCTGGCGATAAATCGCCTTAACGCCATTATCATTGACGCTGGTGTCAATGAGGCTGCTAATTCCAGATATACTGCTCTGGTAGTCAGACACGTAAATAAAACACCCCAACGTTTTTCGTGTCGCCTTCCTATAGTCACACTCATAGGACCGAAATAATCCACAGCTGAGCATGTAAAAGGTGGTTCATGATGAGCTATTCTCTCCAGAGGAATATTTCCTTGTGGCACGTTCTGCGGCTTTGACCTGTATGTCCTGCACCACTGGCAATGATGTGACACACTTCGTACTACATTACGTAAGTTCAAGACGTAAAATTTCTGGTTCACCTCATTCATCACCGTCTGGTGATTGGCATGTCCAAAATGATGATGAACTTCTCTAATCATCATTTTAACGATTTCGTGTTTACCGTCTAATATGACAGGTTTTCTACTTTCCTCGGTCAAATTAGACTTGAAAGGTAAACGTCCATTTAAACGGAGTAAGTTATCCTCTCCTATTTCCATAGATAATTTACTTAAGCGTGAACTTCTTTCAACGCTTTTGCCTGCTTTCAAACATTTTATTTCCGCATAAAAACATTCGTCTTGAACGAACTTCCAAATTAAGAATTCCGCTTTTTTCAAGAGCGCCATGTCCAACGCGCCATCGGGTCCTTTAACCGACTTTGCTAAAACTTTGTTGGAACACATAACCGACTTTTCGGCTGCGTCGTCGGGTCCTTTAACCGACTTTCTTAAACTCTTGAATTTTTCTACCGCTTGTAAGGTGCGTGTAGTTGCCCCAAGGAATTTCTTAAAGCTGCTAAATCGTCCGTAGTCGGGTAGACTTAACGGTTCTTGCTTTCTTAACGCATTTACGCCCTTTGGAGATTTTAACAGGCGACTTTCAACCTGCGCTCTATTCGACGGCATGCACTCGTTGTCTGTGCGCCATAACAAAGCAGTCTCGTACCTATTATTAGGTATACGACGTACCGTTTTGTTCAAAATACTTAATGCTCGTTCTTCTGGGTCGTTCACGGGTTTTCTAGCCGATACTCCCAGAGATTCCAAGCTAAAGTAATCCTTGATTAATTTATCCATATCTTCCTCCTTCTTGGTGGAAATGTGGTTAACGATCTTGATCGGTTTAATACCACCCGATATGTGACCATGTAAAACCCATCCAAGTTTGGTGAGCGATGCTACAGGTAGGTTCTTACCTCCTGAAATTAATTCACGAGTAACTATGAGATGCCAATTGTCCTGACCAATTAATATGGTAGGTTTGGACCTCTCATACATCAACTCATCCTTAATCGGTGTCAAATGAGGACACCGTTGTAATAATTCTCGGCTTACCGACTGCGGAGAAAGGTTAAGTGACTTAATTGTTTGTACACTTATCTCTTCTAAGTCGCTCGAGTAAATGCCTTTTATCTTAATGTTTAAGCGATACGAACTGTCATCGTTAATTCGCTTTCCTCCCACGGCTTCGATACGTAATCCCTCTTTACGTCCGCGAGGCGCTAATTTTTGAGCCATCCACTCCTCTATGAGTGTCATGGTCGATCCCTCATCCAGAAGAGCTGTTGTCTTGACCTTTCCTCTAGGTCCATACAACTCGACCGGTATAATCTTTAAGTATGCACATGCCAGTGCATTCACTGTACTAACAGTTGTAATCTGAGCATCTTTACCCCCCTCGTCCCCTTGTGGCGAGGTTTTTTCAATGGGGTATCGGTGTAGCATTCGATGATGTGACATTCTACATCCCTCTACACCACATTTTTTCGCTTTGCACTCTAACCTCCTATGGTTAGGTGACAAACATTGGAAACATACTTTCGCCTTTTTGACCGCTTCCCATTTCTCGTGAATATTCATGTCCTTAAACTTGTAACAACTCACTATAGAGTGCTCTTTGTTGCATATAACACACTTATGTGTTACCCGACTTACAGGCTTATCCTGGGTTGTCATAGCCACCTGTCGGTTGTGCCCTTTACTATTTCGGCGTTCTAAACGCTCGCTCGGTTTACTTCGGCGCATATAGCGCTCGCTCACGGCACATCTGCGTACACCTCCCTTTGCAATGTGTACAGTTTGCTTCCTGAATTCAGGACGCTTCCTTTTTTCAGGCGCATTTTCATTGTTTAAGGACGCTCCAAATTGTTCACTCAATAAATTTAAAAACTTGGCCATCTTTTGTAACTCTGGCTCCAAAGGATATTGAGCTCGATATTCAAACCATTTAAATTTAATCATAGTTCCGAGCTTCTCCACTATGCGGCTCACTAACTCCGGTGAGTACAAATACTGTGGTTGATTCAACGCTTGTATCGTGGCAACCACGTTCGTAATACGACTTGCAAAAGATCCTATATTCCGGCAATCTTCTGCCAATCTTGGCATACGCTTTACATTCTCGATTTCGGCTAGAATGAGCATCTCAACCCTACCGAATCTTCTTTCGAGAGCGTTCATTATTTCTTCCGGTTCACACAAAGTAAACAACAACGACTTAACCGCTTCCTTAGCGGTGCCCTTTAATGCCCTCCTAAGGCGTGCGACATTTTGCACCCCTGAAAATTGACTTCTCGTGTCATCAAACACCGTTTTGAAAATAATCCATTCACCCGGGTCTCCATCGAACACCGGTAATTCCTGGAGGAAATGAAGCTGGGAAGACTTATCTTTACCAGCTATTTTTATTGCACTCACAATCGCTTCGGTCAATTCTGACACCTCACTCGCGTGTGTTTTCTGTGCATTTCCTTGGTTGCGCTCGATCTCCGCCCCTTTGCGGCGCGATCCTTTACACGCTTCCTTATCAGTAACATCGGGTTGTGCTACACTAACCGGCGCGCTCATTATGGTCTGCTGAACCCAACTCCTTACGAAAGGTTCCACCTGAGTATTCCGCTCTTCGTCATCCTCACTCGAGTCGATCTCCTCTTCTCGATTGAGTCGTGCCAACTCCAATTGAGACTTGGCTAAGGCAGCAGCTGCCTGTGCTCGTTCGAGCTCTGAGCGTTCGAATTTAATCCGCGCCTCTAATTCGGCTTTCAGCCTCGCCGATCGCGATGACCTACTACCTCTTTGTGACCCTTTATCACTAGTGTGCCCGATTACTGTCCTTAACGATGCCGCTTCTTCGGTCCTTTGACCTACTTTTTCGACCACCGTTTCACTCCTGGATATAACGGATTGTTGTGCGGTGCTGGCCTGCGTACCACTGGTGTCCGTCCTGTTGCTTGTCGTTGCCACGGACGTCCCTGTGTCCCACGTGCATGTGGACGTGTCTGTGGTGGCTCCACTTGAAGGAGTTGCTCCATTCGACGCAGCAGCTGTGGTCGCTCCAGATGATTCCGCTTCTTTAGCCTTTCTTGAGAGCCCTGTCCTTGTCCTGCTCCCTTCGCTTCTCCCTGTCTGGTCTTGTGCCTTCTTCATCTTGCAGGAAGGTGATTGTTGGCCTACGGTCCCTAACTGTCCCTACGGTCCCTACAACCCCTTACCTACAACCCTTCTACACCCCAACCTAACACCACTACCCCTCCCCCCCCTTATCTCCCAACCCTACAACCCTACTACCACCCTAACAGCCCTAACAGCCCTATCAATCCTGAACGGGGCCTACCGAGGTGAGCCGTCCAGGGATGGAGTCGTGCAGGAATGGAATGGAGGAAAGGTTCAGGAACTGTCCCGCCAAGGAATATGACGAAACAGTCGAGCGGTAGTGCAAGCGCAGTCTCGCTCGAGAGAACTGCTCCACCCGAAGGTGTTATGCCAGAGCCCAACCGTTTGGCACCGTTAGGTGGTCGGGATGTATACTGTGCTCGCCGCCCAGTTGCCGGTGACGCCTCGTCCAGGCGCCCTCCTCCGGCCGCGATGCAGTCAGGTGCCCACGCGCACCCTCGCCCGGCAGCAGCAGCGGTGGATGCTTCTTGCACCCTGATGACCCGACGGGAAATGCCGGACACAGTTGTCCGACAGGAAATGCCGAGCACGCTTGCCCGACAGGAAAAATGCCAAGCCCTGCTTGGCCACGATGAGTGCCTTCACAAGACACCTGCGCCCGGCTGCGATACGTGCCCCATGCGAGCACACGCTCCCGGCCGCAATCCCGGTTTTCTTTCTTCCGGTAGTTCCAGGTCCCGTCCTTCAGCGCTGACGTCCTGGTCTTCTGGCCTTTGGTCCTATTGCTTCAGCTCAAACCTCCGGCTTCCTTCGGTTGCTGATCTTCACTCGGCTTCCGAAGGTCTTCTTTTTCCACAACCAGCAGTCCACAGCTGGTTCCTTGATCCAGCTGGCGGGGTTCGGGTGGTCTTTAATCCGGCTCCGAAGGTCCAATTGAAAAGGAATTCGGCTCGCAAGGACCAATTGAAAAGGACCAAACGGAACTCGACTTTCGATTAGGAAACAGGAGGGAGGAATCGAGGCTTCTCTCGATCCGGCCTCCTATAACGCCTACGTTGGGTTCGGGAACAACGTATGTGATCTCCGCAACGGAGTAACACACTAGGGCGATAACCTCGTTCCTTTTCAGCAAGTAGGTTCAGACGGGGATTACGGGTCTTCCGAAGTCGTCCCGGTCCCGACGCCTTAATTCTTCGATGTGGACTGTATAACTTAAGGGATCTTGGGAATGAAACAGCAATTATCTTCAAACCGTTCCGTGAGAGAGTAATCACTTTTCCCTATACTTTTCTTCTTGACTGCTGGTTTTCACTTTTCCCGAAGGATTTTCTTGTTTTTCCGAACTATTTTCCCGAATTATCTTCTTCCCCGAACTATTTTCTTCCCCGAACTATTTTCTTTTCCCGAAGGATTTTCTTCCCCGAACGAATTGCAATAAAACCCGTTTACTAAGCTACCCCCAGAGCTAAACGCGAAAGTGAGCCGCGCCATTCGCGTGCCTGCGCAACTTAATTACATGAATTTGTACTATTACTCTCTCACGTTTCACTTAATTTCTTTATTTACTCAAGTCATATACAAATACAATTTGTCAATATAGGTAGTACAAAACAATATCTACACTATGATATGCATTATATCTTCATATTACAAAAAACCTTTTATTTATTAAACGAAAACCACCTATTTTACTCACAAATCCAAAATGCAAACTTCTTAAATATTTAACACAGAAAGTTAAAACAATGTTTCCTACTTGAATTTATACATAAGTTAACTAATACAATAGTTTAATTTACATTTTCTCTATTCATTTCACTATTTAAAACACTTTTAAATTTCTTATACAAAACTATCATTATTTCACTTATGCACATGAATTTTCACATAAAAATAACACAGAATTCACCTTTTTAGCACGTACAATCAACCTGAAATAGTTTACAAGTCATTTTTACATAAATTGCTGAAATTTCAAACATTTTAAATTTTTACATATTCGGCCTCCTAAGGGCGTGGTCAGCGTGCTTCCGTGAACTCACACTATTTGAACAACTAACTTTGCACGACTCTCGACTATCAGAAAAAATGAAAGTCTGAAATACACTTAATTTTAACAATATTAAATAGACAAGTGTTTCTACATAATTTTCAAACAGTAGGAAACTATTTCTGATAAGATTCTTACTTGTTATCATGCTTCTTATCAGATAACAATACAAGTGAATGTTTTCATTAATCAATTATAACAAATAGGCATTTGTTTTCGTACAAACGTATCAAACTTATACAAGACAATACTTATGCAATTAATTTCCTTTAATTCTGTCTATGCACAGAGTGATTATCTCGACCGGGGAACCAATCCGATCTTTAACTTTACTCCAATATTCTTATGAATTTACATCATTAGAAAGATGATTTCAACCGGGGAACAAATCCGGTAACATAATTTATATCTTAAATTCCTTACGAATTTATTAGGCGATATTACCTAGGAAAACAAACAAACTAGTCCGGCCTGGGAGTCGAACCCAAGACCTTCTTATCATTAATTCGACATTTCTTTAAGATTTAACTAAGCATTTTCTTATCAGAGCGTCGTGGCTCGATAATTTGCTTTTCATGACTATGCGTCATCGGTTGATTTAATAAACTGAAACATTCTTATAGGCGCGTCGCCAACAGGCACCATACTAGATTTTTTGTTATCACATAAAAATAATTATTTATAACTATTGTAATAGTATACTACTACTGCATTCAAAACAAATTTTAAAAGATTAATTAATTGTAAGTGGCGGTGTAAATTTTCTAGTACGCGATCGACCCGGGTTCGATCCCCACCGGCACCAGTGAAATTGTTGATTGCAATTTTAAGTGCCGATTTACCACATTCTCAACGATGAAGAAAAACATTGTGATGTATGACCTGCATGTCAGAGAAATAAGAAAAAAATATTTCGAAGACATGTGAAGTTCGTCAACATGCATTGGGGTAGCATGACGGACATTTCCTTGCCCTAAACCTTCTCAGAAATTTAAGGAGGCATACGCCCAGCAGTGGAGCGTATGTAGGCTGTTCCTCTGTAACTTTTTGGTGGCGCTCACGAAGTGGCTATCGAGGCGTCGATCCATGCGCGACCAAGGCGTGCCTCATTTGAAAGAATTCGCACATTTTTATGCCGTAACAAAAATCTTTAATAATGCGAAGTGATGCGGACGGAGTCAGGTCACGATGTGCCTGCGGCAGAGTGCCGTCAACGCAACTCGTGAATTCACGACCAATTCACGTGCATCTTCGTCTACCGATCAGCATGGCCTCAACATGAATCTTAATCTCTTTTATAATTAAGTTTTAAATTTGACTCTTACTTCGCAAGGGAGCGGAGGATTCAAATTCCGCTCGAAACAAACCACAAAACCCGAAAAATCCAAGTGTGATTGTAACGTTCTTTTAAATGAAAAGCTAAAGTTACTAAACTACTAACTGCAACAACTAAAGATATTCTCAGTGGTATGTAGCCCATATGAAAGTAACTTACTCAACAGGTTCCTACCTTAGTAGAGAAAGAGAGGTATAAATATTTCGAGAATTCTCTAAACATTTTTATTGCAGGATTTTGCACGATTTTTTCCTTCCCCGCACATTGTGTAGAAAATCAGCACATAAAATTGTAATTAATTTCGTTTGTGCCCACGGGAATCAAACTGAGGTTGCTGCATACTAATGAGTTATAGCGGGTGATCCGCGCCTTGAGCTACCACGGCTAAAAAATGACTAAAATAATTCCAACAAAAAGTTATAATATTTGGTAGAATCCTCATTAGTGATAACAACATTTTTGTTGCGATACGTAGATAACCTCGAATATAGCATCTGAAATGAATAATTTAATATTTGTCCTTCAAATACACACACCTAGTACTATAGAGAACCGGAGGTTTAATTTAAAGGCAATAGAGCAAGCCAACTTAATTTTCAGGCTCACCGCAGTTTCCTTTGTATGTAACCTCGTCAGATTAACTAACTTTGAGTTGAGATCAGCAAACAGGAGACCAAGCTACTAGATTGCTAATAAACAAATTCATGTTAAGGGTAGATAGATACATACACCTTGTTGCTCTTTTTGTGTCCTGCAGTTAGTATGAGTTGGTACCATTATCTTGCAGAGTATGTCTTTAGTTTCATTTCGTTCCCTAGCCGGTTGGCAACCACTGTTTTCTTGTTTTCTTTTAAAGTCCACCTGATGGTAAGTTGATAGTGTGGCTGATAAACATCTACATTTATCATCGATTAAGACTCCAAATACGGATGCGTTGTCACCCCTGAGGACTAAGGTGCCTAATGTCACGTTTTCAGTAAAAAGGATCTCCGGTTCTCTATATTCACTATAAGAAACACAGCAGCGTTGGGCTGCTATTTTACGCTGGTATTCTTTGAGACGGTGGTTCTTCCCCGGTAGAGCCGACGAGACGAGACGACGAGATAGCTGATAATTTGTCGTTTAGTGTTTTGACCCCGTAATGGATCCAATCTTCAATTTGAGCTTGCATGTAAAGCTGAATATCATCGGCGTACAAATGGTATTACTCGTAGCAATCAAAGATGGAGGGAGGTATATAATAAAAATTGGACAATTGTACAATTTGGTCCTGTTAACTATTTTGCCGCACATTAACATTTGCGCATATAGCGGCATTGCATGCATTGCTGTGTTTTTAATGTAATAGTGAGATAGTAGAATAACAAGCTGTCACACATTTTATTTAATTACTTAAGAGTGATAACCGCATCTGAGGCCTTTTTTCTTTGATGTTATTTGCGAGTAATGATAGTAGTCACTTATAATTAGGTGGAAGTGGAACAATTATTTATTTTGGTAATATCGTATTAGAAAAAAAAATAGGATTTAGAAGGAACTACGTTTTTTTGTATTAAAGTTTTTGTTAGTCTTATTAAATCAAATGTCAAGTACTTATCCACGGAAAAAGAGGTGCTAGTGCAGCTTAATGCCACCTAGCAGGTATGTACTAGGTTTGCGTGATACTAGGTTTATTGATCTCATTCTGTTTAAAGTTAATCTTACCAGTCTCGAGCACAGATGAAAAGTGTTCTACAGGATCTCTCTCTCTCTCTCTCTCTCTCTCTCTCTCTCTCTCTCTCTCTTCCATTTTACATCATTCGAAAACGAGATTGTCGGTCAGTCTCCACTTTTTTTAATTTTTTTGACTTACTTGGCGTTTGAATCATACGGTTTCGGTTTGCTTCGTTGATTTTAAGGTACGTACATCGAAGGAGCGAAATATTATGCCAGCATATTCCTTGCCATAACAATGACATTCTCTCTCGAAGCAAGAGTGAATAGGTTAAGCTTAGTCAGTGCGCTTTAGCTTTTTAATAGGTCAATTTAATATAAATGTTTTGAATAACGTGGATTGTAATTATAAAAACCCTAGTGCATTCTCGCAGTGCTATAAACTGAGTCAATGTGTAACTGAAGCCACTCATTTCACCGCTTACAATCAGACCTTAATAGATATAGTTTGTATAGATATCCAGCAGTACGAAAGTTTCGGTAATCACATTGCCGATCTGAGTAGCCATACTTTTATTTGTTGTGAAATTAACTTTAAAAAGCTCAAATAAAAACTAATTATAATACGTCCACGTCCACGTGAAATTAGTCGGAATAGCTTCCTGGGATACCTTGGGGAAGGCCTATGTTCAGCAGTGGACTTGTGAAGGGCTGTAATGATGAGCTTCCTGGAATCCAAAACGTTGAGATCTGATGAAAACTTGATTTTCGAAAACGGGGTGAAATCATTAAATTCCCTATTTTTAAAAATTTTCAATTTTATTAGCGGAAAGTTAAAAAGCATTATCTCTTATCTATATTTAGGTCCTTGTTAGGTTTAGGGTGTAGAGGTACTCTTACTTATATTAATTTTTGAGTTTTTATTTAAGAATGGCATCTCAAAAATCCAAAATATATTGCATAGCATACGGGTGCTTAAATAACAATAAAAATGTCGACTTTTCATTCTCTACCTCTATCCAAAGGATATCTAAAGGTGAGATATTATTATTTATAGGTAGATCTGTACAATTAGGTAGCTAGTTACTGGCTCCATAGTTACATATTTATTATTTCATCAGCGACCCATCCGCAGCTTTACAATTTTCGACTTTTTTAAAAATTAAAAAAAATCAAGTGTAAGTAGACTTCCCAGTGCCTATACCCTACAGTTGGAACGGCTTTAACAAAAGCGCGTAATGGGCTAAGTGATACATGCACTCGCACGAAGACATAAGGTGCATTTTAATTAAATACGCGCGCCGCATTTTTTTCGACGTTTTAATCGATAGGCCAATTTCACGATTTTTTCTTTTAAGGAATAGTACAACACTATTCCTTAATAACTCAAAATCTAAGATGATAAAAAAAAACTTTTGGTAAATCCAAATGTGCATACCTTAAGCGCTCATGTTATACGTCAATTCTTCAAAGTACATATTTTAAATACACACAAGTTTTCGCTAATAACCTTATTATTATGCTTCTAATTTTCTGATAAGATTATGTCAAATGTCAATGAAAAAAAGTTTAGAAAATCATAAAGTGCTCTACTCATAATGGTCACATATGATCGTGGAAAAATGTAAAAAAATTCTCATTCAACAATAGAAAATATGTTTTTTTTTAGTTTTACTATGTTATAATCATATTGATATATTTAACTGCAAACTAAGTGGTTATATTTTATCTATTAAGCAAGTTGATCACGCTTAAGCGCAGTGTGTACCTCTTGTTCTCTCTCTGAATATAAAATTACCTTTACTAACATTGCTATTAGGCATGCATTAAGTGTGTTTTTCTCTTTGACAAACACAAATATGTACTTCATTTAATTATGTCTAAAGTTTTCGCAATGTAATTCTTACCGTTGGAAACTGTTCTGGCTAATGTATTGTTAATACTCACCTTATATTCAAATGTAATATAAGAGCTGTAAGTTTCTTTGAATAAATAAAATAAAATAAATAACATAACTTATAATTAATGAGATTCAAAAAATATTTATTATTGTTAATTGAAACAACTTTTTAGAGAATTATTTTAAAACGATTAGAAATCAACTTCAATATTATATTAATTTTTAGGTATTTATACTTAAGCATTTTAGTATTACTAGTTTTATTTCACATGACTTGTTAAAAAATATCTCATCTAATCATAACCATTATTTTAATTTAGCATTTACTAAGTATGTAAATGCTACGTACCGTTATCAAAACGATATATTGTAATAAAATCTGTGATTATAAAAATAATAATAATATATTACCTTGATCAAATACGTTTTTGGAATATTTTGTATTTCTACAGCATTAGATACTTTTCATCACAAGCCACTGTAAACAAACGATACAGTAATCCTTTCACGACGGCGGCTGAGCCCGGAGTGAATCAAAGTGTTATTGTATTAAGTAAAATATATTATTACAGGGTTGCTCAAGACACCAAAAACTTCGGAATTTCTCTGCCGAAAAAAAATTATTATAACTAAACAAAACAAAATTAACAAGCCAGTTACGTTCCATGGCTTCCCACATGATAGATGAAGAGATTAAAAAATAGATTGAGATAAAAAAATTATATTTTCGAAAGTTATCGTGTTTGCCACTCCATACGGACTTGATAAATCTACACCACAAGCCACTAAAACCACTTTTTATTGTAAAAATAGCAACTAATCGATTAAAAAAAATTAAGTTCAACGATCATTTATGTTAATGACAATTTGCTTATGACAATTTGCTTTTTATGTCATTTATATGTTCAATATGATTGTTAGATGCGACAAAACCATAGAATACTATAATACATACATAATAGAATGGGGGAGTGGGCGGAGCCCGTGTAGCTACTAAAATATCACTAACTCGTCAATTCACACGTATAAATGTCAACACGAGATGTGTTTTGACGTTACAATCGTTTCCAAATTTCCCATGCATATTATTTAGAAAATGCCAAATTGCACGCTATTTACAAACATATGTATATTAAAATCTGTCTGTCAACACAGCGAATCAACACAGAGAATACGACGTAATTGCTTGTATGTATGCTCCCGGACGCCTATCGTCGTACAAAATAGGGTTGACAGCCATTCTATTGTGTACTATAGTAATCTATGGAAAAAACGTTGGAATCTTGATTTTAGGCGCTAGTAGAACATACCTACGCGCTTTGCCTTTAAGGCATGCAAAAATCTTGATTTTCTAGAAGTTCTTATTATACATGTAAAATTAAAAGTGTGTTGATCTTATAATTTTTGAGTTCGAATTTGGGGAGTGCGAATGTGGTTTTAAATTGTTCGTGTGAATATACACACTGCTAGTGCACCGCTCTTTTGCTTTTCCGAACTTTGCTTACACACTGTCATATGTTTGGATATTGTAAGGTATACAATATATAATTATATTAAGTTGGCTTCCTCTGTTAAATAATACCTATTGATAGTTTTGTAATTGTAGCGCGCACTCATCTACCAACACCAAAGTAATGCTTTCTAATACAGATTATCTATAACCCCTTTAAGTTAGATTAATGGAAGAGGCGTCCTTTGACATATTCTTCTGTTTTTATATCGTGAGGAAATCCCAGTTTTCGATTTCCTAAACACGATAGGCCACTTAGTACCTCGTGTCGCAGCCGGTCGTAACTTAGCGCCGTTCGATACTGTTGCTATATTGGCTGGTTCTTTTTTGGTACAATTTACTGCGCATCGCCGCCGCCGGGGGGCCAACCGCCATCGCCCGATTTATTTAGGATTTGCTTGGGAGTGGGCCCACGAAACCCAGTATTTATGTTACGCGTTATCTTCTCTCGCAAAAAGCCAACAATACAGAAAAACATTTTATGCATACGCCTCTGACACTTTAAACGTCTCGTATTTTTTTTTCGAAAAATTTCATTTTAGTCCTACGCACGACGTCCACATTCTTTTCTTTTCACGTCAGATTTACAAAACTGGTTCAGATATTGAATTTTTTTTTAATAGCTTATAATGTTATTTACTTAAATTTATGTTCATTTCTTTAACATCAGTAGCAACTTGCCTTATCTGAAATACCATTACGTCTATCAAAGCTTGGCACCTTATGGCGGGCTATAAAATAGATAAACTGTGCCACAAGAAATTAACCAAACAAATCCTGTTTTACTTATTTAAAATGTATCATCATACGATAAACTGTACTTTAATACTTCAGAGATCGAGTTCTTATATTATCTTACGATACGAGAAACGTGATCTATAAAAATCAAAAGTGTGTTGATAGGCGATGACTTCCAAATACCCATATTCTTTTTTAATGTTCATGTTAAGTTTTGTTTGATATGATATTAATTCTCCGCACTCATTCTAATCATCATCATCATCATCATCGTCAGCCAGTAAAGGTCCACTGAGCTGAACTGAATATGCCTCTCCCGCTGTAGCCTCCACCTTAAGTGTCACAAGCCGATGGAGGATCACAGTACCAAGCGTTCCGCACCACTGAAGCCTCGCCCTGTGGTTTGTCGGGATACATTACGTATCGCGTACACAAAATGGTTGTACCACTATTTATCGGAAGCCATAAGATCTATATGGCATTTCATATAATAACCGTTAGCAAAACCCACGGGAAGAAATGGCGTTTTAGATATTTCGTTCGCTACTACCACGCTGTATAGTCAAATAACTATGTTTTTTTTTTTGTAAATGTCCTATAAAAAGCAGACATGTATAATTACAAAAAAACTTTAGTTTACAGTTATATTCGTCACGTCGTTTAAAAGCGCGCTTCTTTAATTTAATTAATCTAAGGAAAAAAACTGAGTACGAAATAAAAGATTGTACAAGTATTAAAGACATCGTTTTGTAAGTTTTATATCACGTACATTTATATATCAGTTAACTAAAGAGAAGATAAGTTTTTTGTAGTGTTTACTGTTCAGATTGCGAAATTAGTTCAGCTATAAAGCTGCGGTTGTTGGACAAGAAGAATTTTTTTGTTCAAAGTTCCTTTGTTAGCACAAACGTCGCCCGTCTGCAGGATACTTTTCTTTCTTTTTGGACGTTTTAAACTCATACTGAAACTTTATTAACTTTTAGGGTACTTCTGAGGAATGGTTTTTGAAATTTCGCATTTCTTAATAAGTTTTCCATGTTGTGACTGCCAGGCTTTTGTTTGTTTAACCAAAATGCATTTTACCTCTGAAGGCTACATCGCTACCTTACTTACAGTCAAGTACTTAATTATTGGATTGTAGTTATACTCGGGACATTACCAATATAAACAAGTAAAAGATCTTTAAAGAAATACGCATTGTCGGTTAATTTTAAAATGTTAAACATATTGTTTTGTTTTAAAATATAAAATTTTTTATTTTGGTTTTTATTTTGTTAAAGGGGACTCGTGATTGGATTAATGATGATACATTTCTACTGCTGAGTAAAGACCTCTATTTTTTCCCTCCATTGTGGTTAGTCTGTTGTTTTAGTTTCCTATTTATTATTTTATCAGTCAATTCGTCTCTCCTCACGTTTCTAGATCTTTTGTGAGGCCGGCCACGCTGCTGTTTCACACCTTGTGAAACCAAAGCAACTACTATAGCTTTAGCCCATATCTCAAGTTACATTAGATTTGATATAAACTTGAATAATGTTTTGATATTTTGTTAGCAAAATTCAAAATTATATTCTCTTTGCCGATCTCTAATAAGGCGCTAACTTCGAAAATTATTAATTGCGTGCCACATTACTATTATTTTACTCGTGTATCTCGTCAAATCTAAAACAGAAGCGGTCTAGAATGCATGTAATCAAAAACTGGGAACACACAGGGAAGTAAATTCATCATAATAAAGTTAGCCATCCTCCGTCAGTCTTTATAAAAAAAATTAAATTAAGAACACAGTAAATAAATGTGCCTGTACTTTTATAGTTATACTAATAAACGTGAAATAGGGTTTTTGTGGGTATGTAGTCAGAGAATGAGTAGGCTAAAGGTTTCAGTAAGATGATTACTCTCTTGGGATGATAACTCAGGACTCGCAACTTAATAGCCCACTGTTCACACAATAAGGGTGACAAAACGAGCACACAGTCCATCTGATGGTAAGTGGATGATGCGGCCCACAGACATCTACATTTATCCCCTAAGGACTAAGGTTCTCTATATTAATCATACGAAACCCAGCAGCATTTAGCTGCTGTTAACGCTGGTATTCTGTCATAGCGTGATCCTACCCCGCCCCGGTCGAACTGCTACAACCATAAAATAGATGCAGAGTGGCTCTCCCAGGCTCCACTGTAATATTAATATTGAATATAATGTCCTTCAGACCGAATTTCGGTCACGACGGCATGCCTCATCTGAGACTATCCATCGGCGCAGGAGAGGATTGTAGTGCCCAAATGTATGCGTAAAGAAGGTGCACGCTCTATTCCCTTACTCTTATGGTCCGATGGGACAGTAAACCCATTAGGCCTAGGAAGAACTTTACGTACTTTCCGAGGCACGTGGGTGAGACACCGCCAAGTTCCTGGGTTCCTGACTCTGGGAGTTACTGATAACTTTTTAAACTTTGAATATAACACAGTATAATTAATAAACACAACAGTATAATTAATAAAATATTTTTTTTGTTTTTGCTTTACTAAAATCAACACAACACGATGTGTACCCCGTATAACTTTAAAACCGTTTCGGCCGAACCAACATTCTATAGAAAAATAAAAGAACTGGCTGTTTTCACTGTGAACGCTTCCGCCGACATGTTTTACAGTATAATATTGTTTTCTTTTCGATCAGTCGCAAGTAAACCTCTGCTTTGGGCCGCACCGCCTTTCAGGATCTTTAACTTGCTCTATATTGCCTGTGAGATACAAAATAAAATCGTAGTAGAAAATTCTTACGTTTTCGTATCAAATTTAGAATGACTATAGTACATGTTGTTTGAGAATTCATATCTTAATAAGTTTTAATCATCGTAACTATTGCGATAAGTTTTAATCACCATAACTAAAATATCAAGTATAATCCATGCCAGTGTGCGCATTCTTCCTCAGACCATCCCAGTCTACAGCTGGTTATACATTTTCTTCCTTTGTACTTACAACAATTGTCACGCTTGGAAGGTGAATTGGCCACCAGTCTGAATATTTTATGTTTGGAATAAACCTATAAGCTTTTATAGAATGTTCATGGTGTTCTTATGGGGCAACCTTGGGCTTATAAAAAGATTATATTAAAAGATTATAAGCCATATACAATATAGGCTTATAATTTTTTAGCCTATATTGGATTAAGAAAGTGATAATGTAAAGCTGCTAAAAGCGGTATGACACAATTGAACAAATTTTCACATCATATGCGCTAGTTTCAGTAAGGTACATACATAACGTCTAAATGACTTTGGAATATACTTAATATTATGTTTTTCATTTTACTATAAATATTTTTTGTCACATTGTGGATATAATCTACATGCTATTAATTGTTTTAATATTAATAGTAATTATAAAGTTAAAAAATTATATGAGAAACTACTCGGTGCCCTAGATTTCTGCCAATTTGCATGCATCGTAAGAGCGAGAGAAGACCGATATATGTAACTACGAAGTGTTGGATGTTCACGCCATATGTGCCACTTTACGCGTATATCACCAGCGCCACAGCCCCCAATTACTCGTTGAAATCCTTGTCCACTGTAATTGGATTGGGCTGGCAACCGGACTTGTTGGCATTTTAATTGTGCTATTGTGACGACGGACATCGCCCGCCGTACGCAACGACACCGCACCGATAGACATACTTTTTTTTCTCGCTTACTCGCTACCAATACTCCGAGATTCGCTAATGGCTGCCTGTGCTATTAACCAATCTCGCACAAAACCTGATCGCTTCAAGCAAAAAAAGTCTACAAGTATTTATAAAAAAAAACAACAATTACTTTAATTTGGATTCTTTTACTTGCAAAATAGAATAGAATAGAATACTCATTTACTGCATACTAATAGCTAATATATAACATTATACCTTTTATAATTATAATTATACCTTTCATTATACACACAACGACATGACACAACATGTCGTTGTGTGTAACTTTTCGATAAATAAATACTACGACTAAATTTTCTGTTGCCAATAACTCTTTTCGTAGCAGTCTTCACTTTGGGATTTCTCTTCTTAAGTTTTTTTTCTTAGATCAAGTCGGAATCATAACTAGATATTTCTCACGGGTTTAATATAAATAAAAAAGATTTAACACGTGAGAAACAAAACTGCCGTCAAAGCGTCAAATATTTCTTCAAAAGGAACGAAGACGCGGTGTTTTTGGAAATCGAGACATTGAGTGCGTTCGGCAGAAAAAAGCGCTAGCAAGCGCTTGTAAGCAAAATGGCGATCGTAAGCGGTAAGCGCTGTCAAATCGTAAGTAGCTATTTTCCTCCAGGACACGATGTTAGTTTTTACCGGGGAATCTAACCTAATTTAAATGTATGTTTGTAAAGTATTCATATTAAAAACTTACCAATCATGAATTTTTAATAGCATGTATATGTTTATTCATGTCATTATATTACTTAAAACTAATATTGCACAAAACAACTTATAAACTCTACTTCAAAACAAACAAATTAAATAAGCAAAATGGCGGATTGTGTCAGCGCTACTGAAGTAGCAATCGTGTCCTGGCCGAAAACTATTTTAGCGCTTATAAGCGCTTGCTAGCGCTTTTTTCTGCCAAACGCACCCATTCACGGAATGACTGACACGTATTGTCAAAATAGTCGTCGAATAATCGGAATGTGTCTTCAAATTTTATATATTTTGAAATTATTTTGCATTAAGAAAATGTTCTTAATTGGCAACACACTTGTTTTTATTATAATTTTAATATCAATGAATACGCTGTGACTATCCCACAACCGGCCTTTTTTAATAAAAAAATTCTGAGTTGTTTGATTTGAGATTATGTTGCATTTAATAAAATTTGTTCAATTTTCATGGCTTTAATCGATACTATCATTTTTGTCATGACAATACTTACGCGTTATTTGTATTTTTATTTGCTGAAACACTGATCAGAACGCGACACGGCTATTCAGAATATTTTATACAAATTTCAGAAATAAGAATAAGCTCAGTGTTACAACTTCTTGTTGCTTTTTTAGCTTACCTAACTTTCTTCTTATACCCAACGCTGTTTCTTAAAGATGGATAAGTATATTATGTTTCTGCGTTCAGCACGCCTATTGTCTTTCATGAATAGTAAGTTGGATGCCGCTTTAATAGACTTTAGAAGTTTGACATTCGTTTCTATTATAGCCGAAGAATTGTTTGTTGACGTTAATTTAAATTTCACGCCCCAGTTAGCTGATATCAGGGCTTATTCGTCAATTTAAATCGTGCACCGTGGTAAATTCCTTGTACGTCTCAGCGCACCATCTCTTTTGTATTCCCTTATTCAGTGTTTATTATCGGCACAGTTTTATCGTCGGTCCCAGTTGTTGTCGCCTCTTATCTGAAATTGTATTACAAACAATTTACATTCCGTCCTTATAATGTCGAAAGTAAGTTGTACTGGCTTTAAGTTATTCGCAATTTTGCGGTTAACATGCTCTGAGCGGACTTTGGTCAAATAAGCTCTTGTTTCTTTGTTTTAGAATCTCTCGCATCCTTTTAAATTTGAATTCTTTTCCCGTCTTCTCCGAAAAGGTATCGAATGCTTCGCCTTTGTATCACTTTTTGCGCGATTCTATATTTTGCTCCGATTCAAACAATATTTATGACCGCCGTTTTAACCTTTGTTAGTATTGGTAAACAATAGGCACCTGAATATAATAAAAGCGATGTTAGGCGATATTACATTGATAAATGTGGAGGCAGAAATATGTACATAAATATGATGAAAATGATATATTTTAGAAACTTTTTAATACCGGTACAAGGTAAAATAAAAAAGAATTATAAATAATCAAAGAGAACTGAAAAATCTAAGAATCCATTCACGGATCCTGTATATATATTATCAGGGTTATTTTTCAGAGTAGCCTAATTTTAAATTTAAGTTCAAATACATAAATAATGATACACCGTTATTAAAGTTTTTGAAAATACTAGTAAATGTACCTTCTTACCTTACCTTTTATTTGAAATAATCCCAAATTGAACGTGATTTATGGGCAACAACGTTTATGCGTTACCACGCATTTTGAATTTAAAAGATTAAAAGGTGCGTGCGTGCGTGCATGCGTGCGTGAATGCGTGCGTGCGTGTGTGCGTGTGTGTGTGTGTGTGTGTGTGTGTGTGTGTGTGTGTGTGTGTGTGTGTGGGTGTGTGTGGGTGTGTGTGTGTGTGTGTGTGTGTGTGTGTGTGTGTGTGTGTGTGTGTGTGTGTGTGTGTGTGTGTGTGTGTGTGGGTGTGTGTGTGTGACTGATTCTTCAACCGTACAATATTCTATGAGGAGGTAGCTTAATACTATTTATCATCAAATAAATTTTGCGAAAATTTTATTAGTAGAAACAAAGTTCTGTAATATAGTTAAATTATTATATCGAAAATTATATCTTAAGGAGTATGTTAGGGCTGAATCTGAATGACAGGGTGAGAATTTGTGTGATAAGAGAAGAGTATGGTTTGCAAGATGATGTTGTGACCAGTATTAAGAAAGGAATGTTTCGGTGGTTTGGTCATGTGGAAAGAGTGACAAAGCAAATTTTTGTTACAGAAGTAAACGTCAGAGTCGGAAAGGGACGTCTAAGGGGAAAGTTTATTGACCAAATTGGTGATATATTGAAAATAGGCCAAATTAGGAGTACCCTTAACCGACGAGCATGTATGCGTGGGTTTATGAATGTGGAGGAGGCGAGAGAGGTGTGTCAGAATCATGACAAATGGAAATGTGTAATCTCTGTCTACCCCTCTAGGTGACAGGCGTGAGTGCTTATGTTTTTATGTAATAAGTTAATATAGTGACTTTTGTGTGGTTCTGAAATAAGATTCCTGTCTTTTTTGTTGTGTCAAAATCGGTTGTATTGATTTTGGGATCCGGTTGCATGGACAACACAACCAGGTCCTTGTTGTTGTAATAATTGAATTTACAAACAAATTTAGATATTGTTTTGTCTTATTTGACTTGTCACGTCATAGCAGGTGTATAAACGTGATATCTAATCGATAATCAATATAGGTACTGACTTGGTCACTCCGATTTAAATCATTCGCAATAGGACCGAAAGCAGACGGAGATAGCGAACCGCCAAAGTCGAATTATACCGTGTAAGTGCATCGGATTCGAGCGCTTAATTAATTTAATCGGGCGTATTGATTATAAATGACAGGTACCCAATTATATTATCGGTCTTTGCAGCGCGAACGCATTCTCAGTTCGTGTCGGTTCTGTAATAACTACACCTCCATAGGATTCAATAATTTTGTATTAATGTGTTAATTAATTAATTTGCTTTTATAAAAATATATAACTGTATAATTTATCATCTGGATTACTGTGCAATTTACTGGAAGATTTCTTTGTCACACATCTCCCTTCCGTAATCGACTACCAACAGCGAATTCCCAGACCTACGACTTTTTAATCTTTTTTAAACGGCAACACATCTACCCTCCGTTGTTTTGCCACCTCTTATATAATAATTATAATAAAGTCTATCGTCCAAATTACACCTATATCTGGTAGTTGTTTATATGTATGAGTGAGTAAGTGTTTGATCGGAGTGGTTGACGAGTAATATATAGCTGGGACAAAATGTTCAATTAGTTAAGTCCAACTTCGACCGAGAGGTCAATTTACGAATCCAATTCGGCCGCATATCTTGTCTGATACTCCTCAAAATCGTGTACAATCAGTGCTTGTTACCAGTGTTAGCTTACGGAACTGAAACGTGGTTCTTCACCATTGGTGAAGATCAAAGTCACTCATCGATGAAAAGGACTATGCTCGGAATTTATCTGCGGGTAATTTATCTTATTTATATAACAAAGATATCTGCTGTAGAACAAGAGTAACTAAAATAGCCCAAAGCTTCAGTACGTGTGGCCATGGGCCGGCATTATTGAAATGAATGAATTTGAAAGAACGAACAATCAATGGGGAAAAAGGTTTTCGAGTGGCAACTTCGTATTGGAAAACACAGTATTAGGTAACCCCCACTAGATAGAATGGCGACCTGATGAAACATGCGGGTAGTCGATGCATGCGGATGACTCAGGACCGTATATTGTATAAAAGACAATCTATGGAAGAGGCCTATATTTAGCAGTAAACTTGTGATAAACTGTAGTAGTGGTAGTAGTAGTAGTGGTCGTAGTAGTAGTTGATGTAGTAGTAGTTGTAGTAGTAGTGGTGGTAGTAGTATTAGTAGTAGTAGCAGTGGTAGTAGTGGTGGTGGAGGTAGTGGTGGTAGTGGTAGCAGTGGTAGTGCTAGTAGTGGTGGTGGTAGTAGTGGTGGTATTAGTTAGTAGTAGTGAAATAAATAAACGCTGTGAAAACCTGTATAAAGTATTGTATGTTATGTATAAAGCACAATCGTTATTTTATGTATTTATGAGTAAAATTCTCAACCCGCAGGCGACCTTTCTCGCTCTGCTTGCACTTATCGTCCTATTTCGATTTTCGTGCCGACATCCGACACTCTATACATAAATAATGTGACTGGTTGTAACACTCATTTTGATTTCTCCTTTAGATTATATTTATAGGGTAGGTGAAGAGGTAAAATAATATTGAAAATTAGTGACTGATTTTATTTCCGTTGTATTGTTTATGTTATAAGAATATCATTATCATTACAAACCAGAAATGCTGGACGTGGACTTGTAGAAGTGAAAAAGTATTTGCTATAATTGTCATAATATTGTTATAACTTTTAAAATACGACATTATATAAGTAATGCACTATTAATGACGTAACATTATTAGTAAACAAATAAATAAAGAAGATAACACATCTTCCAAGATATAATAAACAAACCAAAGTGGTTGTGTAAAGGAATTAAATTATGCAGTTGAAAGAAAAAAAAAACTTCTGTGGCAGCTAAGATTAAATCCTAACAGTAAGAACAAAATTTTATTTTCTTATTATTCGCTGTTATATAAAAAAATAATTAGATTGACACAAAAGGCACAAAATAACCAAAAAAGAAAAGCATCTAAAAATAAGCCAAAAAAAAATTGCCAATTTACCAACCGAACAAAATACAACTTATCTACACGCAGTATTAATAAAATTAAGATAAATTATCAAATTCTATCAAATCCTCAGTGCATCGCTGAAGCATTTAACAACTATTTTATCGATAACATTCAGGCAAACATATATGTCACTAACAAACATAAATCTTGTAAAATAAACACCAACAGTAAATCTCTGTTCATGCCGCCTAGTGTGCCATTAGATATGCACAAAATAATAATTTCGTTAAATAATACAAGTAGCGTGGGATACGATGGCATTGCTACAAAAATATTAAAACACATATCAGTGGAAATATACAAACATCTAAGTCATCTAATCAACCTAAGTATTAGCGCAGGTATTTACCCAGATGCCTTAAAAACATCAATTATAAAACCGCTGTGTAAGAATGAAAATAGAGAACTAGTGGAATATTACCGGCCCATCTCACTTATTCCCGTAATTTCAAAAATATTTGAGAAATATATATATATATATATATATATATACACATATATATGTAAGGAAACATTTAAATTTATTGAAAAATGTAACATTTTATGTGAGGAACAAAAAGGATTTAGACAACATAGGACAATCAATATGGCCATATATGACTTTATATAAAATATAATTAACGATATCGATAAACGTAGACATGTCTGTGGCATATTTTGCGACAGGACAAAGGCATTTGATTATGTAAATTACGCTACTCTTTTAAAAAAAAACTTGAAGCCTATGGCATTAGAGGCAATGTTCTTAATTTAATTGAATCTTTCTTAAAGAATAGAATACAAATAACTGAAAGTAATCAAATTAATATAGCAAATAAGAAGGAAGAGATATTTCGGTCGTCAAAGCGCGAAGTTAAATTTGTAGTACGACAGGGGAGTGTGCTGGGTCCTTTTATATTTATATTGTCATCAGTGACTTACCTAAATGCATTGAACAACCAGTAACACTGTTTGCAGATGATAACAGTGACAATACCATGTAAAAGTGTAGAGACCTATGAAAATGATATCAATAACTCCTTAAAATTAGTTGTAAACTGGTTAGACGAAAAAATAAACTTAAATAAAACAAAAGTTATCCATTTCAGTCAACGGATTCCTAGCATGAGCATAAATGTACACTACAATAATGATGTTGTAAAAGAAGTTGAAACTGCAAAGTTTCTGGGTCACGAAATAGATAAACATCTTAACTGGAAAGCACACATTAGTACTTTATGTAAGAAAATTAGAAATTAAAACCGCATATGCTTTACATATTTTGTCTTCAATAGTATACAGGGATGCACTCCTCACCGCTTACTACGGCTTAGCGGAATCCCACCTCCGATATGGAATAATATTTTGGGGTAACTCAACCAAAAAAGAATCAGCGTTTAAGGCCCAAAAAAGATGCATAAGGGCGATGTTTAAGCTTAAAACTACCGATAGTTGCATGCCATATTTTAAACAGTATAAAATACTGACATTACGTTGTTTATACATACTAGAAGTAGCAATGTTTATTAAATTGCATACAAAACGTTTTAAACGCCTTGACCACGTAGTAGTAGACAATACCCTTTTGTGTCATCAATCCGCTAAGACAGCACTAATGCGCAAAAGTATATACTGCATGGCTCCAGTCATATATGATAAAATACCTAAAAGTTGGAAAGAATTGCCGCTATCGATATTTAAAAAAAGGCTTTGTACAGTAACAGAATTCTTGACTGATTTTTTTTTTGAGATTAAGACTGTATAATGTTAAAAATTTGAATTATGTTTGTTTTTGTGTTATTATTTTTTTTGTTATAGCTGTTTAGGTGATTAGTTTATATTTCTGTATATTTTGCATGCCTACTGGTAAAATATGGCTGAACTAACTATATTACCATGTACTGTACCCATATTTGCAAAATAAAATGTCTTTATCTTTATCTTATCTAATTTTATTTTATATTGGATTATTGTCTTTTCTCTAAATGTTTACATCTATCATCGACTTTCTATCTTTATCTCAAGTTCTTTAAAATACTAAACTTGAATATAAACCTTAACCTTTCTATGTATTCAATTCAATGCTACAACAGTCAATCGAAATTACTCAGGTCGTAAATCACCGTACATTGCATCGAGCGCACACACATAGTGCTCAAATTAGCTCTTTATAGGTTCGATGTATACGCCGCTTGTAATTTAAATTCCAATCGGGATGGGTAATCGGAATGCCTGTTATATTGCTCCTTCGGTAAACTCTTGTTAAGCGAGTGATTTTCGGACACATGGTTAAAAAAATTTAATGCTGCAATGCTTTTGGGATTGGCTTATGCTTTACTCACAGACGTACCGTCGCGGCGTGTGAGTGATAGTACAAATGACCGTAAGGTACGGAACACCTTCATGAAATGTAGAATTAAAAAGACTGCGGCAAATACGTTTCGAGAGAAAGTCGTGGTTAACAGTTTATTTAGGCTACAATTATGACACTAAAGATGACTTACTGCAATTCTTTAATGTTCTATTCCAATATTGAAGTAACGTTTTGTTCTGTGTACGATTCGATTTATTAATTATGAGTTATGACCTTATGAGGCACATGTAAAAACCGTTAATATTACAACCTATTCATTCAGCATCTTAGGATGATTTAAAAATCTTCATAAATAGATGAACTGGTATTATGTTTTAAGGTAGGGGTTTTCACGCACTTCATTAACTGCAACAAAACGGCTCGTAAGCGAAGACGTAGTGTTTTTATACAATATAGAAAGAAACCCGGCATAAATCAAAGTTAAAAGCTAAAAAATATGATGTTCTCGTTGTCTTTTTAGTATTTTAACTGGGATTCGATTCTAAATCTTTACCAAGCTCTAGTCCAGTCGTATACAGAGTATTGTTGCCATGTTTGTGCAAGTACTCCTCTGTATTAACGGGCTGCCTTAATGCATTGGATAGTCGTGGAATATAGTCGATATAGAGATATGTTGTAGATGACACTATTCTGTGAGTCTAAACTTATTTACAATCTCAAACACAGATCCAGTTAATGACCATTCTTTACCCAGGTAGATGATATAAATGAATTGCAAATTTCATGTAAATCTCTGTTCTGATATCTAATGAGATATGTCAGTAGTAGTATTATCTCGATTTTGAAATTGTACAGCTGTTATGCAAACCGAGGTTTCCAGCCAGTGCGCAAATTTCGTTTAGACGAATCGGCAATCTTGAGTGTTTTTGCAGGAAAAAGGTAAACTCTTCTGATTTAACTGTCTTGACACTTACAAATTTAATTTCTTTTCTCTCTTTATGTGCTTTTGTTTGCAAATTTTATTTCAGCTACATTGGCCGATGTGGTATTTATTGAAGCCGAATTTAATTCTACTCGTAGTACTCAGCGATTCAATTATGCAAACGAAGGTCCCTTTTGAAAAGAGTTGAAATTTTGTATATTATCTTGAATATTGCGTTAATCACACGGCTCTTCATATCATGTCACCATGTTAATCATGTTTGTTTGAATTTTTAAACAAGGACTGTAATATCAAGAGCCGTGGTAGCTCAGATGGTTAGCGCTCGCCGTAAATTTCACAGTACGCGAGCAAACCGGGTTCGATCCCCGCCGGCACCAATGAAATTGTTAATTGCAATTTTAAGTGCTGATTTACCACGTGCTCGGCGGTGAAGAAAAACATCGTAAGGAAACCTGCATGTCTGAGGAATAAGAAAAAAATATTTCGAAGACACAACACAGCACATTAATCATTGCGATGGTATTACTGCTTATATTAGTAATAAGCATTCAGTGAGTGTCAATGAAATTTCACTATCAGAAGCGTCTTGTCTGCAAATTCAATTTAATGACTACATTATTATTGGTATTTATCGCTTGCCATCTAACATACATGCTGAAAGTTTTATCAACTCTCTTAGTCTGTACTTAAGAGTCCTTAAAAATGTGCAAACATATTGTCTTGACGGGTGATATTAACATTAATATAATACACAAATATAATGAAAGTACACATGAAAGAATAAATAGACTAAACTATTTAAATATGTTATGTACACATGGCTTGCTTTCAGGACACTCGATACCTACGAGAGGTAGCAACTGTCTCGATCACTGTATGTTGAAAATAGATACAAATAAATCAAATGCAACAATCGTAGTGATAAACACAACTATCACAGATCATTACATGATTTTCCTTAAGTTAAACAATTGTTATAATAAAACTACATTTAGTAATAAATTCAAAAGGTCAGTCAATTATGAAAATGCTATTAATAGCCTTAAAAACACAAACTTACAAGAACTGCTTCTATGCAATGACTCTAACATTTTAACCGAATTATTGATATATAAAATCCAGACACATATTCAAGAAAATACCTCTATGAAATTGGTCCCCAAAACAAGTCGCACGGTAAAACCCTGGATGACTCAAGGCGTCCTACGATGCATTAGGAACCGTAATAATATGCAACTAAAATTAAAACCTGATCCAGAAAATGAAGTGTTGAGAATCACGTATAAGCGCTACAGAAATCACTGCAACAAGTTAATTAAAAAACTTAAGCGCAAATTTGAGCGACAACAGATAATTAATGCCACCGGAAACCCTAAGATGCTCTGGAAAGCAATAAATGATATCACACATCGCAAGCAGTCACTAGACAAAAATATAGAGTTGTTGAAAATAGAATCGACCCCCCTTGAATCCGTTAACTTGGTTAATAGTTACTTTGCCAATGTTGGGAAATCCCTAGCGGAGGATATTCTATCAAAACCTAACTCTATTAATTTTTTCACTACGGATAAAACAGTAAGCTCCCATGCTTCATCTTTTGCTTTGCTGGAGACTGACGATTCGGAGGTTAGAAATATCTTAATAAATCTTAAAACAGAGAGTGCCCCTGGATATGACAATATCACCACCAATTTTCTAAAACATGCGAATCTAATATTAGTACCCATAATAACACATCTGGTTAATCTTTGCTTTAGGGATGGCGTTTTTCCTACTGCTCTGAAGTTGGCATTAGTTACTCCTGTATACAAGGGTGGAGACAGAAGCGATCCAAGTAACTACAGACCTATATCTGTTCTTCCCGCAATATCCAAAATTTTAGAAAAATTGTTAAATAATCGTTTGACTAATTATTTAAATAAATACAAAATACTCTCAATATCACAATTTGGTTTTAGACGAGGCCTTTGCACAGAAGACGCTATTTCAGGTCTAACTTCACTCATTGTTGACCAAGTCGACAAAGAAAATAAATGTTTAACAGTTTTTCTCGACATAAAAAAAGCCTTTGATAGCGTCTCTGTCCCCACTCTTGTAAAGAAACTTGAACAAATAGGTATTAGAGGAAAACCCCTAGATTTATTTAAAGATTACTTAACAAACCGTAGACAACGAGTCAAAATAGGAGAGCAATGTAGTCATGATTCTACCATTACCTACGGCGTCCCACAGGGGAGTGTACTGAGTGCGACTCTATTTTTGGTTTACGTAAACTCCCTATGTAATATATCGCTACAAAATGTTTTTCAAAATTTTGAGACATCTCGCAACACGACTTATATTAAAACAAGTATATATTTCTTTAGTTCAATCAGTTCTGGTATATTGTATCAGTATATGGGGAGGTGCTACAAAAACAAAGTTTTTAGATTTAGAAAGAGCTCAGAGATCATTACTGAAGGTTATGAATTTTAAACCTTACAAATTCCCAACACAAGATTTATACACACTATGTGATCTTCTTACAGTTCGTAAGTTATACATACTAAATATAGTTCTTAAGGTACACAAGTCCCTTGCATATAACCCTGAAATTGAAAATAAAAGGAGGAAAACTAACGTAGCCAAGTGATCCGGTTAAAACAGCATTTGCTAGACGGCAAAAGGCAAAAAAGTCCTCTTATTTATATAACTACTTAAATAAAGAATTGAATATTTATTCTAAAACGAGTAAAGAATGTAAGGTAATTCTCATTGAATGGCTCAAACGGACTATCACGAAATAGAAAATTTATTAAAATAACACGACTTACAAAACACACACACACACACACACACACACACACACACACGCGCGCGCGCGCGCACGCACGCACGCACACGCATGCGCACACATCTTCATATTTTTTCATAATAAATTATTTTATGAAAGGAATATTATGCTATTCTTGTAACTAAAGTATTGTATGTTAATTAAGGAAGAGCGAGTTTTTCCTGTCACAAGTATTTAAAAATACTTAAAAGGAGAAGTCTAATATACTGCTATGATTGTTAATTTTTTGTTACAGAATAAACATTTTTGAATTTTTTGAATTTTGAATTTGAAGACATGTGAAGGTCGCCAACACGCATTGGGGCAGCGCGGCGGACACTTCCATGCCCTAAAAAAAACCCCTCTCAGAAATGAGGGGAGGCCTGTGCCCAGCAGTGGGACATATATAGGCTGTAACTTTTTAATTGTAATATCGTTGTTATAACCACAGTTTTATCGTTCATTACAGGCCATCAATATTCCACTGCTGAACATAGGGCATGATATGGGATAGTGGATTCTCTTACGCGCTACTAGAAAGCCATTTTATTTTAGTTTCTAATATCTTGATTACAGATAATATAAGAAAGGTCCTTTATTTATGTTATATAAATAAAAGACATTTCTTATACTGTGTCTATTTTTGTTGATTTTACAATAAAACAGTTTTGCAGAGAACTCGTCACCAAGTCGGTGCTTAAAAGGCGCAAAGCTTGTAATTCGATTATTATCAATCAGAGCGCTCGTAGTTAAAGCCTAAGACGTCTTTAACTCAATTTAATCCATTTAAAGGTAATTTTTAGAATTAAAAATTGAAATAGTGTTTTTATAATTTCTTTCTTATAGAACAACTTTACTATATAACATGTAATATACGAATGAAAAAATGCGTGGTGCTAGAAGCGTTATCTGCCTGTCAACCTGGCGAAAAACTGGACAAAAACATCGTAAGTATACAAAAGTAAAGTAGCATGATATGTGTACTTTCTACCACTATGGATATCTTAACTTTTCAAGCAGTGTATTTCAGAGGAAGCAATACAGAAGAGAAACCAAAACAGTGAAGAGGAATAGAATCAAATCATCAATTCTACGTTTACAAACTGAGAGTAAATGAAGCGGAGTGAGAGCAGAATGAGCTGAATGAGTAATTTCTGAAGTAATATGGATCGTACTCAGCTTAGTATTAACTGAACTAGTGATTTTTTCAATTTGGATGTACCAGTAATGGTGAAATCGATAATACTAAGTAGACACTTAATAATTTAACGTTACGAAAATTGGATGGGTATAATTATACGAGTGAATATCAAGAAGTTCGTTTAATAGAGGTGATAGAGAGGGCAGGGGGGATTTTTTTAACTGTCACTACTTAGTGTACTAAATAAAATTATATATACTGTTTTAGCCATATTGATTAACCTTTGAGATATCACATGATATGCAAGTCAATCGGGAAGTGAACACTCCTAAGGAGGAAATTGAGTTCCGTGCTGAAATTAAGTTCCTCACTAAGCAACGAAAAATGCCACGTATCATTATAGAAGAGATGGCATCTATTTATGGGGACTCTTGCTCTGGAAAAATGATGATTTATAAATGGCATAACCGTTTCATTGAAACGAATAACCTGACAGGTTAAACACACCACTAACATCTGGAGTTTACTTTTTTACTTAAATTATTTACATCTATTTTTTTATTTATTTATATCAACGAACTTCCCCTTAAACCCATTATATAATTATAAAAGAAATTTAGGATTTTGGTAAAAATAGTAAAAAGTACGTTAGATTTATTTTCTTCTCTTTTAACGATTTGTATTGGTCGTACTTGCATGCAAACATTTGAAAAATTATTGACGTAAACTATAAATATTTGCACTCGTCGCGTAATTGTAAATAATACACGTACAGAAGGTGGTTTGTTCACTATAGGGAGTGTGCAGCAATTTTCACGTCACTATGCACTTTGTCATTATGCATCAGGATCGTGACGCCTCGAGACAACTCGCAATTATTATGTATGTTAAAGAAACTCTTTCCGACGTCGAACATTTAAAGACTTGCAGTCGCTTATATTTTTTAAATCATTTATTTTATGCTGTTTTTATCATTTCTATAATACCTTAATAAGATAAACATATTTCTATCAACCTTATTTTGTAATACCGAACGGCATTTTATATATTACTAATTAATTTATTATCTATGCAAAAGTGAAGTGTTTAATAGTTCAATTAATGAATACATCGAATAAAAATTCATTTTTTATAAGTTTTCTACTCCATAGCCGGCGTAAGTCTTGGAAGTTCACATTATTATAACGAGCTAGCGGCATATCGGCACAGTGCAAGGCAAACTGTGCCCACGGCCACTTGAATAACCGACACTTTTCCATAATAGCCCTGATCAGGCATGCGATAACAAGCCGACGATAGCTGAACCCGTATTTTATTTATATGTAAGCTTGCCTCTTTTTCAATAACGCTTTTTCCCCTCGTGCATCGGAAATTTTGCTCCTTTATGGCATTGATGATATGCTGGTTATTTACTAAGGTAATTATGCGGCCATAACACCAAGTATTGAAGTGATAAATTGCAGCCGAGCGGCCTGACTATCGATGCAGATGAATTACTTTTTCAGGATTAACGTTTTGTAACGTTAATGTGAAATAACAAATGGAATTTTTATAGAATAAGCGTGACAATCAGGCACACAGTCTCTTGATGGTAAGTGGATGCTGTGGCCCAATGACATCGATATTTACCCTCGATTAATAATCCAATTGTTGCAGATTTCTCGTCACTCCTGAAGACTAAGATGGCATGCCTCGTTTCCAGTCAGAAGGGTCTCCGGTTCACTACACTGACCATACGAAACACAGCAAATTTAAGCTGCTATTTTACGCTGGTACTCTGTGAGAGCGTGGTCCTACACAGATCGAGCCAAACCATTCGTGCTACAATCATAATATAGTTGCAGCGTGGGTATACTACGTGAAATTCCGATCCAGAATTCGGATTCCAATTATTAACTTGTCATCATCCGTTTTAGATAACTAGAGTTACTTTGACAACTTTGATTTCATCCATTCAAGGTGAATTTCGCAAAAAGGTGAAGTCCATGATCATTAATTTAAACATTTTCTTTATTTCACCACATACTGATATTTGGCCCGTACGCAAATATTGATGGGTGTAGAGGCACCCGTGGCGCAGGTTCATTAAGAAGCCGCAAGCGACGCTATTGTTAACGTTTTTAATTCACGTGTCCGCCGCACGCGACTTCCCTCGAGCACGGCGACTGCTGGGAAATCTCGCAGGGAAATTAACGCCACAATTTTTATATGTCTTTTTCTCGTTTGCGAGGCGCTTCCATTTTATTTATTTCACGCTTCGATCTCCGCCCGGCGTTTAGTTAATACTTTTATTTTTGTTTTGTTTAAAAAACTTTTATAATTCTCACTCTGTGCTTCGTTCCGTGTGCTGTCTTTTTAATGTGAGAATGTTGCATTAAAACCTATTATATAATTATATTGGTTGTTTATTCGCAAGTAAGCTTACCGTGACATTTAATTTTGAATTTATTTTAAAAGGATGCCGTTCTTATTATTATTTTGAATATAATTAGGGTGAAAACGAGCTCACAGTTAACCTGATGTAACAGCGCTGTAATTCATAGACATCTATAACTATCTTCGATTAAGATTCAAATGCAGATGCGCTGTCACCCCTGAGGACTAAGATGGAATGCTTCATTTTCAGTAAAAAGATTAACGATTCTCTGGTTTGACGATACGAAACGCAGTAGCATTAAGCTGCTATTCGACGGTGATATTCGAGGGTGTTCCTTTCCTAGTCGAACCGATTGAGTCGTAGTACAATCATCATATAACTTCGGCATGGCTCTAGGAAATTATTAAGTATTATATTTTCATTTTATCAATTGTAATTTTTCACCGGTCCTGTTCTATTTATTTTATAAAATAACTAAGCATTCAATCATATTAAATTTTGGAAAATTTACGATGGTCGTGACTGCGGCTGCAGATTGTGGGGTCCCGAGTTCGGTCAAAGAACAGTTATTACTAATAACTGTTTTCTTAACAAAAAAAACTAATAACATATTAGGTTTTTTTTATATAGGATAGGATGACAAACGAGCACATAGTCCGCTTGATGGTAAGTGGTTGCTGTGGCCCATAGACATCTACATCTATCCTCGATTACGAATCAAAATGCAGATGCGTTATCATCCGTGAGGACTTAGGTGGAATGCCCCGTATTCATCAAAAAGGGTCTCCGGTTCTCTACACTCACCATACGAAACACAGCAGCACCAAGCTACTATTTGACGCTGGTATTCTGTGAGAGCGTGGTCCTTCCCCGGTCGAGCCGACCCATTCGTGCTACAACTATACTACTAATACAACACGTAACATAATTAACGCACTTTGAGAAAGTAGTTTGTTCAGAATCGTTTACTGAATCGATTCCTATCATTTTTAATATAGGTAATTTTTTATCCCAAAAATAATCAAAACTACGTAAATTACAGTCACACTAAATCTGTACAGTCAAAACAAACTGAAATGGACCGTAACTTAAGGCAATAAGACTTTTAAGAGTGCAGTTTTATTTGTATTATTATTACTAATTCTGTCATTCAATAAAAATAAAGAAAAATGAACTTTATTTCTAGCATGTTAGTCTTTGCGTGGATTTGTACTGTGACCACAACATTCTTCCGGAATTAGTATAACTAATTTGATAAATAATCAGTGCATAAAAATGTTTAACTAAAAATTCAGTGTATGTATTATGTTTATAACATAATATACTAATTGGGGTGTCTGAGGGTGTGCGCTAATTACGTTACATATTGTATAACTGCAGCATGGTTCTACCACGTAAAAAAATCTTCTAAAATTGTTAAGAAATTCTTAGAAAAAGTCCGGAATTAGTGCGTAGACAGTGTTTCAACCCCATGCCTCGATAAAAGAAAACGAAAAGCTGTTGATTATGCACCTGATCTCTCTTTGATCCTGCTGGATTGCCGAGTGAAGAAATAGGTGCACCTAAGCTTGTTCATACACAATTTCACTATAATCTTGTCCTGCGCACAATGGCTACTCTCAACAGAGTCTGGCCATTACTTCTATTCGCAGCCGCCGTAACTCCGCCTGGGAGACATTATTATTGTTTGTCTGTTTGATACGAATTTAGACTTGAAATTTCAAAATAGCTCTGAACTGTACATGGTAAAAAGATGGTCGCCATTTTGAGTTATAATTATTTTTTTATAATGGCTTATAGTGAATCCGATAAAAAGTTTAATAGTTTTGATTGCTGGTATACAAACATGTCCGCACGTCTGTCTGTGGCAAGTTATCGTCATTGAAAAACGTCCGATCTTAATTAGTTTTCACATCTCACAGGCGTCTAGTTCGATACGATCTCCCACTTGTTACAATTTGTTTTCGTTTGGCACAAAAACTTGATACCCTTTTGTTTTAACGGATTTTTATTTGGATGTTCCCTGTTGATGTATGGTGATTGGCTCCCTTGTCCCGCCTTGTATCTTCGTTTATAATCATAATAATTCTTTTGGTTTTGCCTGTGAAAAAATGTTACTCTTATAACGTGTGTTTGTTTATTGATTATTTACAAATAAATCGAAACACGCCGAGTTTTTTTCATCCTCGAACCTTTTAAAATCTACAATATATTACTAAAATAGCAACTTTCTGCAGTAGTGTTTAGATAAAACTTTTGTTTGTAAATTAATCTATTCCTATGTATGCTTAATCTAATCCTATGTATCGCTTTCATGATAATTTTTAGTATTGATGAGACTTACAAATAGATACAAATACATAATATATAGTATATAAAAATACATAGTAAAATTTATATAAATTTACTTAATTACGGAAATTTTAATCCATAGAGAAAAATATATTATTAAAATTTTCTGTTGACCCTACACTAGGCCTGCCTGTCCTTTAGCGGTCTGTTTTATATGTATTTTACCAAAATAAAGCCCGGCGTTTACTTTTAAATCATTATATAATTCTAATTTAGTTTTATTAAAAACCAATAAATGTTTTCAGAATCAGAACATTTATTTCGTGGATCTTAGCTACATATGTATAATTTAATAAAATTAACTATGTCCTACTCTGTATGCATACGAAATACAATATTTTTTGCATATCAATTAAAGTAGGTACCTACATAAAAACTAAAACAGTATTAAATGCGAATGCATCATAAATACATAATGAAGTAATGGCCAAGCAATATTTTAGATATAAATATATAGTAACACGTTCAATTGTTTTTATTCATTTGAATTTCTAAATTTATTTTAAAAATATCAAATCAAATGTAATGAAAATATATATTTATATTATCATTATATGTACACATAGTAAAACGCAAATGATTACTAACAATTTATACTAAGTGGTTGATCGCTTTTTTTAATTAAATTTATCGGGTATCATGATGTGGAAGAATACTGCATATCAAAAAAAAACGATAAAGAAATCATTCAATGCGTAATAGGCTTATCATTTAGTACTGTAGTGTAGTATAGCCTCCACGAATTTTTATTAGAGTTAAGATAGAATAAGTGAGGCAGTATAGTTAAAGTCATAGCAAAAAGTAATACGTCTCTTTTTCATTTAACACCTTTCGTACACTAATTACATGGCGACCCTGATGTGACAAGTTTTTTCAAAAAGACTTTCACAATTACATATCTTTGATTTCTTTAAGTATTTTATTATACATTTTTGGATGCAAAAGACGCTTTTGTTGAATAAGGATGTTATACTTGCAAAAGAGCGGAGTTTATCTGCGTTTATCGCACACTAATATGATGTGCACAAAGATGAATGTTCATTTTTACGAAATATGTTGAACTCTAAAATATGTAGTGAAGGAAGTTTTAATACTTTTAACTTTTTTAAAAGATGTTTCAAAAGGTGTTTCATATTGTGTTTCAATTTGCTATCGATTGCATATAATAAAACATTTTTCTTATTAACGGAGTGACCGCAAAGTAAAATACCTTATGTTAGTGTAGAATTTACGTACCTAATTGTTTTATGCTGTAAGCATATCGGTAGTTTTAGAAAGTGGTTGAAGTGCATTAAGTTTCATCAGTAATTAGTATCACATACACTTTTCACAGAAGTTATGGGAGCAAAAATCAGTAACAGAATACAGAACCTACATATAATATCAAGAAATTTTATTTCATGGGACTATCGTAAAATCCGTTCTTAGTGAGCGTATATAATATAATACTAGTTGCTATTATAACGCCAATAGTGGTCTATTTTTAAAGCCGCAATGGAAAGGTGCCTTATTTTAAACCGTTAGAAGCCTTGGTTAAACGACGCTGCGTTTTATGAAGAATCACCAGGTTATACCGTGACTAAAATAAGTTGCTTTTAATTGTTATACCTGAGTATGGTTATGAGTCGGCACCTTGTTAGTTTTTTACGGCACCTGCTATTCTTTCGTCCAATTTATTATTTACTGCATGTCAAACATTATTCGCTCCGTTACGCATTCGCCGATGCGTATTCCAATTGTTTTTTATTCATTTGCAGATTGTTTTCAGTAATTTTATAGTTATATTTGGGCGGTATTTGAATTTTGCATATAATTATGTATATGAACTCGCAATATAAAATGTAATTGTACAACATAAAAACGATATTACCCTTATTCTTTCAAAGTTGCGAAACAGAAATAAGTTTAAAATACTATCACTAAATAATTGAATATATTATGAATACTGAATAAATCTAAATTTATATAATTAATAAAGTTTTGAAGCTCGAATAAGTTGAATAATGTATTGGTTATTATGTGTATGAGCTCGCAATATAAAATGTGATTGCATATCGTAAACACGATATTACTCTTATTCTTTCAAAGTTGCAAAACAGAAAGTACAATTTCAAAATACTATTACTGAATAATTGAATATATTATTAATACTAAATAAAACTTAATTATATAAAGTTTTGAAGCTCGAATAAATTGAATAATTTATTTGTTATTGAGTTTGGTTGCTTGTGAAAGTTTTTTATGATTTGTAAAATTTCGAAATAAATAGCTTAGGTTTTTGCAAAACTCTATAGTTTTTTTGACTTCCCAATAGTTAACACTGTTAAAACCAATTTCCTGATTGCAAACCGCTCGTAGCTCCATTATATTTCAATGTTGTAAGCAAGCTTTCCTGTTGTTCTATTTATCTTTTTATATTCATTTTTCTTACTTTAAATAAGCTATTTTGTCAGTGTACCGAAATGGACATATATTATTTTTAAGTAGCTGTTTTCTAACAGGACTTCTAAATAGTTCTTATTCAATCCTAGGACTTCTAAAGCCTTTCAATTATACAAATCCTGATTTGAGTTTCGAAATAAGATGTGCCTGGCGTTAATTTACGTATTCCATTGCTTCTAAAAATATTAATAAACTTATTAGGTTGTAGGACTTCTTTCTCTTACCTTTTTAACAAACATCTCACGCCTATCACCCAGAAGGGTAGACAGAGACTACGGATTTCCATTTGGTACGGTTCTGATACACCTCTCTCTCTCTCTCTCTCTCTCTCTCTCTGTTGCTTCTTTCTTCTTTTTGTCTTATTTTATTTCTATTTGCTTTATGCTTTCTATCTTATTTCTTCCTTTTTTCTTTATTCTTTCTTTATTACCTATTTCCGCCGCAAAATAAAAGAGTCAGCCGTTGAGTTCCAATTTGAAGGGTATAGAGATCCAGTATAATTGAAGGTTTTGAGGCATTCTGTTAAAGCCCTCAGATGTGACAACGTGCTGCAGTTATCCGTGGTCTCTAGTTGGTTTTTATTCTCATCTAATTAGTAACCATTCTAGAGTTCTCTTTGACACTAAACTTGATAGGTATATATGATATATACATGTATACCTATCAAATTCACATGAGTACATGCTATTATTAAGAGAACTTTTATCTTTTAGCAACTGAACATAGCAGATTTCCACCGGAGTCAACAAATAACGTTTCAAGCGATGCGTGGGCCTCCGCGGGCACAGTCGCGTTTTCGATAAACATCGCGCCGGCCACGGCAAATTGAAAATCGTCCAAGTGTGAAATGACTGCGAACCGTCTTCCTGTCTACTAGCATTGTTAGAGCTATGACGTAGTTGATGACGTTCCCGCTCTATCAATATTGGAATAAATTTAATGGAATAAGACAACAAAAAAAGTCTTGGCCCAAATTCTATTACAAATGTGTCGTACTATATTTTGTTCATAGAATTATACGTGGTGGAGCCACACTGCAGCTAATGTGGCTATGAAACGAATAGGCCGGCTCGTCCGGGAAAGGATCACGCTCTCACAGAATACCAGCGTAAAATAGTAGCTTAATGCTGCCATGTTTCGTAAGGTGACCGGAGATACTTTTTACTGGAAACGTGGCATTCCATTTTAATCTTCAGCGCCCGCTTACCATCAGGTGGGCTGTATTCTCGTTTATCACCAGTTTCTATAAAAAAAAGTTTAAGAGTTGAATTCAATGTACACGTTTCATACATCCCAATACTAAGCTTAGTCTCCCCTTATTTCGGAGAGGGTTACAGAGCAATCTGTCGCTGCACTGCTCCAGTGCGTATTAGCGGCCTTCAGACATTATTAAATATTTATTTATATAAATTATTTTTAAATATTTTATTCCTCTGACATGCCAGTTTTTTCACAGTGTTTTCCTTCACCACCGAGCACGTGGTGAGTCAGCACGTACAGTTGCAATTAACAATTTCATTGTTGCCGAAGATAGAACCAGAGTTGCTTTCGTACTTACTTTGTAGGTATTGTTATACTGAATGACCGTGCACTTTAGCAGTTGTATTTAATCCTTATGGCCCTGATTTTCAATTCCAGTCGAATACGATATTTTTGATACAATATAGAATGGAATTATTAAATGTGTCTAGGATCAAATTTTGATCTTTATAAGCTAGTAACTGACGGATTTTGCGACGCAGAATAATGCGTCATCTTCGTATTAATGCGATTACAGGAATTTGTGTTAATCTAAATCCAACCTCACTTATCAGATAGATTGGCAAACGCCACACTAAATGTCCGGGTTCTTTAACATTGCTCTCCGTCGACAGTCTGTTTTTTTTTAAATCTATTGTACATACACGAGATCGCTATCAACAACATCTATGGGATGCAATGAGATTTTTCGATATAGTTTATTATTGTTCTAATTTTATCATAAGATAAGATAAGATGATGTATTTGTTAGATTATGGTACATTACAGTTGTAAGAAAAGAATTCGGAGTTCAAATATTCTGCAGTTTCTGGCGTACAAATAATTTCAGATAGAATTGTGTTAAGATATAATAGAAAATTGACATTTATAATTAAAGAATATAAAACTTGCAGCAATACTTATAGAAACTACATAGCAATACTTATGGCATCTACATAAAAGCAAAAATATCAATCAATTAATTCATAATATTTTTTAGTTAAAACATGTCAATAAATTAAGTTTAGATTAATTTCAATAATTACAAGTCGAGTAATAACATTTATTTAAAACAAAATTTAAATAATTTACTTATAAAGATTCGTATATTAATCTTTTTGAAACAAACATGTATTGCCATACAATATACATCATCATCATCATCATTACAGCCCTTCACAAGTCCACTACTGAACATTGGCCTCCCCAAAGTAATGCCACAAAGCACGGTCCTGAGCCACCTGCATCCATCGACTTCCTGCATGTTTTACAATGTCGTCACTCCATCTAGTGGGGGGTCGCCCTACACTACGCCTACCGGTACGTGGCTGCCACTCGAGAACCTTTCTTCCCCATCGGTTATTGGTTCTTCGAGCTATATGGCTGGCCCATTGCCACTTCAGCTTACTAATCCGTTGGGCTATGTCGGTCACTCTGGTTTTACTGTGGATATCCTCATTTCTGAGTCTATCACGCAGAGAAACTCCGAGCATAGCCCTCTCCATAGCTCGCTGAGCGACCTTGAGCGTCCTCATACGGCCAGCAGTGAAGGACCACGTCTCTGATCCGTAAGTCATCACTGGCAACACGCACTGGTTGTACACTTTAGTTTTCAGAGATTGAGGTATACCTGACGAGAAGATGTGTCGTAATTTCCCGAACGCTGCCCAATACAATATACATGTATTTAGTATATTTAATAATTCTTTGCTATGGTACACATAATTTATATATGTTTTACTATAAGTCCTAATTACAATATCGTTGTGTTTTTCAAATAAATTACTACTTTTTGCAACAGAAAGACAGTTTTCAAATGTACGGTACTGGAAGTGGCAATATTTTATGTTTGCAAAAAGGGGAATATAATTGAATCTGATTGCCCCAAATTACTAATCCGTGACCTAGGATCGAGGAAACATATTCATGATAGGCAAAGAGTGTGGCCTCTATTTTAGCCACTCGTCTTAAGCAATATAGAACAAAGACAAATTTATCTAACTTTCTACATAGGTTATCAATATGAGTCTTTCAATTACAGAACATGTCTATTGTTACCCCTAAAAAGTTAGTATGGTCAACTTCTTCGACAACGTTTTTTCCATATGCTATTTCAAGTGGTCCTTGTTTAATACTATGTCTGAATATCTTATCATCTTAGTTTTTCCGATGTTAATTTGTATTTATTATTATGTCTTAACCAATCTATTATTCGTAATCAACAGTTTTATTATTATTTTCAATATTAATAGTAATGTCATAAGCGTGCGGTACACATTTGTATGTAGGTATTTTGGAAAGATAGTTTATGTAGATTATGAATAATAGAGGTCCTAGCATACTTTCATGCAGGCACTCGGTATTTATTTTTGCAATATCGTGATCTATAATTTTTTCGTCCGGTATCCACAGGTGCTCATTACGCCTTTTTATTCTTTTTATGTCGCCTTTTTATAGGAGAGGGGACAGAAGTACATGCGGCTCACCTGATGTTAAGTAAGTCCACCTCCGTCCATGAACAATTGCAATACCAGGCGAATTGCAGGTGAGTGGTTGACCTTTTAGTAGTAGGCTCTTTACTTGAAGGTTCCTTAGTCGTTGCGGCCCGAAAATCGCAGAAAGAAAAAAAAAAGAAAACAGTTGAGGTAAATCGCACAGTGGAAGCGTATTACGACACCCATAGAACAAAATGGGGTAACATACTTTTTAAATAATGATTTCTTATATTTACGCGAACACTATACATTGAAATAATACTAGTTTTTACGGATTGTATCGCGTCTATTAACTTATTTTATATTCGAGCACTTTACAGCCATGGTCACGGAGGAAGGAGGGGAGGTGTTGTGGTTAGGTGTTGTGTCCCAATGTCATAATTAATATGGCTATCTCCAGATTAAAATTATTAATTTTTGGTAGCACTCAGCCATATTCTCTATTGAAATTAGGATGTTTTTATTTTATTTCGATAGCTTCGCGAATCATCATTGGAAGGAACCTTAGTTCTTTTTTACACCACCATTACACGGTAAAATTAAATAACCATTCGTAAAACAAACTCAAAAAGTTTGTTCTTTTAAAGGAAACTCAATCTTTTCTACATATTTTTATTTTACTTTATCGTTTCCTTTTGTATTGTAATTATTTCTTTTAATTACATTAATTTTCGTGAATTTGTATTATAAGATTTTTATAAAATGAAGAAACACGGCCATATTGTTCGAATAAACGATAACCAATGTGGAAGAAAGGTTCACGAGTACCAGTCCCGTACTGCTAATGGAAGTGTAAGGCGAACTCCGACTACATAGAGTGATGACTTATTATGAGATGCAGGCGGCATGCAGAGATGCATCTATCGACTGCATGTAGTGCAGGACCGTACTTTGTGGCGTTTCTTAAGCGAGGCCTCTGTTCAGCAGTGGATTTGTTCCGTAACGATTACAGCCTATCAAAAGTCCACTACTAAGCATTGCCCTACCCATAGATCTTAAAATTTATGTGTCACGGCAACCAAGTGTTTTTTTATTTTTTATTAGGAGGATCATCCCATCCATTAGGATGCCCATCTCTTGTTTTGTTTCTCACTGCCGTCTATTACGACATCCATAGGTCAATATGGGGTAGTGAACGTTAGTGCACCGCCACTACACGGTCATAGCAGCTCATCACTTGATGTTGTTTAGGACACATAAGCGTACACACACTACGAAATAGTAAGTGGTGCCGTGCATGTGTCCCATAGACCCCTACTATATGCACCATCGTCAAAATGGACTGTCTTCTTGAAAGAACCCAGTACTCGTACTTGCGGGACAAAACTTTATTATTAGTTTATTAGGATTATGCAGTTACAACTCGGTTGAGTTAAGTTTGCACCTCATTATAATAGGAAACCCTCCGTTTCCCGTTCTCAACCCCGCGTTCAATTAGTTACAGTTCATTATATATTATATAGCTTGCATGTTTGCTACCGATATGTGCGTCTTAATTTTCGTACCCTATTTGTTTAGTTATTGTATTATTTTTTTGTCACGTTATCCGCACCAAGTGCATTTAGTTTAACCGCGTTGTAAATCACTTCGATAATCAAGCTCACCCATTCGTGTTTTAGTTATAATACAGCTGCAGCGGGGATCTACCAAGTTATTAGAGTCAATTTTTCGATTGGGTACATTAATTGATCACTATTGCTTTTATCTGAGTTTTAATGTAAAAATAAATCAAAAAGGAAGCAGTAGGCGCTGTTTTTAATCTTTATGCAAATATAGAAGAGATTTTTTTAAAGCTGCTTTAACACTAGAAATATATTATATATAAAGTAATATTTCTTTCGGGTTGCAGTTCGCATTATTATTTATTATTTTCCAGTTATCATCATAGATGACCTTTATAATGAATTATAATTGTCGAAAGTGATTATTATTTCCGCTATTTGCTTTACGTATAAAATGCTTATCAATTCTCTGACATAATAACTTATTCGCTTAGATTTCAGCGCGTAGATCGAACGTTATTTTAGACATAAAAAGTCGATAGTCCATGCCCATTCGTAATTCAATAGTAAAGTTTATCACTATTTCTCTCAGTTAACTCGTGCTGGACTGAACATAAGCTCGTTTACAGTTTGGTGCTCTCACTCTCTCTTTCTCTTTTCACCGTATAGTTCGTTAAGTCAGTGGCGTTCGTTAACACTAAGGTAATTGTTTCCATAAAAAAGGGGTTTCGTAATTTGGATAAAAGGTCTGACCGACTCCGGGGAGCGGTTATACATCTTAATTTTCGGTCGCTTGATGGATAACAGACCCCATTAGCGGCTAGTTGTTTTAATAGAAGTCATGAGTGGTCCGTGGTTTAGTGGCATCAATCAAAGCGACAAGCGTGTTATCACGAAGAGTGGCGTCGATTGATTGCGTCGCGGCACCTCTTATCGTATGTAATAATTAGGGCCTCGGTTGGAAGACTTCAATGGTTGAGTAGCGAAATATGTCTTAGTTGCAACCTTCATCTGGCTATTAGTCGGAAAACAAATAGTTGATGCTTTAATTTTCGTGGATATTTTTATTGGTTTTATATAAACAAAAGAAAGTAACAGCATACGTTCAGCTCATGGCTGGGCACTGCCCTTGTTTCACTTTTGAGAGTATTTAAGTAAGTCGGCACTGGTAAGAGGTCCGCCTTGCTTGACATAAAACTTTCCATGGATATTTTCAGCTCCAATTACGCGGTAAATCTATCTATTTTTATACCGTATAAAATTGTTATTAGGAATTTCTTGGTTCTAAATTCACTATAAAATTTATGACAAGCCTCTAAAGTTCTTTTTTTTTAATTTACTTTTTAACCTTTCACAAAAATTAAGAAAGTGTATCTGCATAATGAGAATATATATATAGGTAAGCTAGCTAGCTTTTGAATTCTCTAAGCTTACATAGTATGGTTACTTATGACCACGACCTAAGGAAGAAAATAGAAACTTTCACCCTTATCTGCAAGCGATGCACCTTGCTCATTAGCAGCTCTGGAGACCGGATGAGGACGAAACATCCACCAATCCCAAATGTTACAGACTTGTGATGGAAAGCAGCGTTACTTAAGCGAGGTTGTCTGCTTTGCACTTACTTACCAAAGATACTCGTACATAAATCACAAAAGAAAAAAAAAACACAAAACAATGTATGCCGGCAGTAATGCATGCTTTTTTTTTGCGCCCGAAGCAAATAAGGGCAACCCTCCGGAAAGCGGGGGAGGGAGGTTGAGAATGCTCATAGCATAACACGCAGCCGGCTGCGTGTTTATGTGGTGACTTTTACCCACTAAACTCAACCTTTGAGGAATAGACTTAACGATCTGACTAGAGATCTCTAAGCCGTATACGAACGCGACCCTCCTTGGCAGAAAGGAGGGCGCTAATGCATGCTGGCTGCTATGTTAACTAGTGGACTTAAAATTACTGCTAATATGTGGTTTAGGACCAATTAATAGTAAATAAATATACAAATTTACTAAAGTTCTTTACATTGCAATAATAAAATAATATTACATTACAAAAATTTTCTTTAGGTATTAATATTCGTATTAAATGAAACTCATTGGTACTATTTTAATTAAGAAATTCTCTTATTTTTGAATATTATTAACATTACGGAAAACAAACCCTTGTATAAAAATTTAACTTATATTCCAAGAAATTACATTACAGCCCCTAAATAAGTTTCCTCACATCCTACAATTACAGACTTCCCGATACAATCGAGGTTAAAAACATCACGTACAGCCCGCATGTTGTTTAAAATGGAATTAACGCTTGTTAAGAAAAAAACATGAAAGCAACATTTGCTTCTCGTCATAAAAGGATTTCGAACGACATCGCACAGTGCCTCCCGCTACGATTACACTCACACTTATTTCTCTTTTAATGACTTATGTACGCCAATAAAAAGTATCTTCACAAATAATTCCCTTTCCTGATATAATGAGGTGAGAGCGTTATAAGCAGTTGAATTTTTTTAAAGCGTAATAAAATTTCATTACTTGCTTTTTTATCAAACAGCATTTTATTGTCTGCTACAACACGTTTTATATAATATTAGCTTTATCCCGCAGCTTTGCTTGTCACCATTAGTGTTCCAGTTTCCAGAAGGTTGATTATATAGTACGTTGAAAACCATTATTTTATACAATAAATATATTTTCTTTAATTATTACTTATTGTGTCTTTTGTGTATTTTATGATTGTTTTCTTTGGCATTAAATTAATAAAATAAAATATTTCAATATACAATATAAACTAACTAGATATAAACTAAACATAAGCTGTCCGGTTGTGCGGCACTGGAACACTGTGCATATGGGGTAATATAAAATATGCATTGTTGTTTTTTAGTTGTATACTTACTAACATTGATTTTTAGTTTATATTATGTATTACTAACAAAGTATGGAGCTGGTATCTGAAATAAAATTATTATTATTATTATAAACCATTTAAAAAAATTGGCTCGACTATAACGCTTTCTTTTGAATCCTGGCATAGCTATGAACCATAGTCTCGACAGAACAAATATTATAGGTATTTTTTTAAATTGTGTGAATATTACCTCAACTCTCAAGTCTACGCTACTTGAAGTTACACGAACACTAACAGACAGACCGATTATAAATATACAGGTTTTTCCTAAATAATGTTAAAGAGCGTACTACACAAAAGGTTTATTTATAAATAATAAGCTATTATAGGCCACTAATAATATTTAATTAGACAACTAACTTTTACTTTTATTGATATATATATATATATATGATAGACATTTTCATCCGGAGATAGAATACTTTGTTATTAATAATTTGACGATTCTCGTCATTTATTATACGAAACAGAACCTTATTATACTTCGTCCATACAGGTTCTAGTAGAGAAGTCAAATATAAAAGGCTTCAAGCTCGCACCTTGGAGAACCGGAACGCCTTACAAGCTGTATTATGTTGGCTTTCGATACAATCCAAATAAGAAGACAGATTACACTTCTATTTTGCAATGGCTACAGTTAAGTGATTAGTCCCCACACAGAAAGACCTAGGTATGGAGATGGAGCTATGGAGACCTAGCACCAGTGAAGTAACGAAAAATAGAGACTGTTAAATAAAGTGAACAAAGATACTATTGTGAAAGGAAGTTGTTTCATTACTTCGTAAAATTTTATCTATTCATCAAAATCATGCACCAAATCAATGGTAATCATAGGCCACTTCCATTTTAGGGTGGATTTGTCCGTAATCGTGATGTTTGGAAGGCGAATAGGTGGTCGCAACATATTAAGCTACTACCCTTGATTAAAACTACTTTTACGGATTTTATCGCGTTTATTTTTACTTTTTTATTTTTTAATTCCCGACGTTTCGGGCGCTTTCCAGCACCCATGGTCACGGGGGACTGAGATGACTGACGTCCCGATGTCATTGTTAAACCCGGAGTACGTTCAGCTTTTTTAATTATGGTTTTAAAAAAGCTGAAGGTACTCCGGGTTTAACAATGACATCGGGACGTCAGTCATCTCAGTCCCCCGTGACCATGGGTGCTGGAAAGCGCCCGAAAAGTCGGGAATTAAAAAATAAAAAAAAAGTAAAAATAAACGCGATAAAATCCGTAAAAGTAGTTTTAATCATGTGTAGTGTTCGCGTAAATATAAGAAATCATTAAGCTACTACCCTTCTAAATCGGTAATGATGACTAGATAGGGCTGACGGGCTATCGTACGTCGCTAATATAAGGCGCTTCTCATTCCTACAAATATTTTTACAGATTGTTTTGATTATTACCATTAATTTCATATATTACATACTGTCTGTTTTTAAGTATTTATAAACTTATCTATATCCAAGCCTGGAAAGATGCTATGAATGGTGACAATTTTAAATCTATATCAAATTCTTTATATTTAAATTTCCTTCGTTTCATAATAGTATTACCATTAATTTCATATATACTATCTATTTTTAAGTAATTTATGTACTTATCTATCTCAAAGCCTGGAAAGATGCTACGAATGATGACAATTTTTAAATTTATATCAAATTCTTTCTATTTAAATTTCCTTCGTTTCATAATAATTCCCCTTTCACTGTTATTTAAATCGTCTTTGTAACCGGCCGTGAAATTGTAGGGCAAAGAATGATTTTCGCATCATCCAAACATAAAGGTTTAATCGTTGCGCATCGAGTGGAACTAATACGGGCGAAATGGAACAGAAGACGGAGCAAAGAAGAAAAATAATTTATCCGTGATCATGGAACAAAGGGCGGGACACAATAGAACAAAAGCGGCCCGGAAAGGACCCGGTTTGTTCGGCAAGTCTAATATATGAAATCGATTGAGAAGACATCCAGAGATGACCTTTTTTACAAACTGTGTTACTTAGTGGGCATTATGCCTTGGTCTTTTTTACTATAAGTAAACTATTAATAAACTATTTGACGATGGTTGAGGGAATCAAATCGTGCTGCAGTCATAATATCTGGCTTCACCAATTATATGGGGTTTTCTTAGTTCAGTTCTGAGGCAAAGTCAATATTTGTGCAAAACTACAAAATCTAACCTTCGGTTTATATTGTATGTTGTGCGCGATCTGATTTTTGTAAGGAATCCGTGTCATATCGCTCAAAGCTTACCGCTCACACATGAAGCGATTAATTATTTTATGCAGTATCGTATCTGTTGTGCAGTAAATTTAATTCGTCTACATAAAAGAACATATAGAAAAGTGTGGGTTTAAAAAGTGGCTATCAAAACGAGATCAATATTTGCATATGAATTTTAAAGGATTTGGATTCCACCTAAAAGACTGGCACAATTTTATGAGGATGACGAAACAGACGTACCTAAAAATATTAAATCTAGTATCACCAGAAATACAGTAGCACGATACAAATATAAGAAAAGCTGTCGGTAATCACGAGCATCTCAGTGTAATTTTGCAATTTCTAGCCATTGGACGATCACGATGATAATGAGAAAAATCATTGCAGAAACTTGCTAGTTGTTGTAGTTGCTATGGTAATATTTATGTTCGTTTGCTCTCAAAGTATAGCTGTAGCACGAATGGGTCGACTCGACCGGGAAGGACTACGCCCTCGCCCTAACAGAATACCAGCTTAAAATAGTAGATTAATGCTGCTGTTTCGTATGGGGAGTGTAGAGAACCGGAAACCCTTTTTACCTCCATCTTAGTCCTCGCGGGTGACAACGCATCTGCATTTTGATTCGTAATCGAGGATAGATGTAGATGTCTATGGGCCATAGCAACCACTTACCATCGGGTAGACTGTGTGCTCGTTTGTCACCCTATCCTATAAAAAAAAGTTGAGCATTACTCCATTTAGCCATTTTGATGTACTGCACAGCGGAGCGGTGGTTCTTCTGAATGTAGGTAGGTTCGCGAGGCGCAGCCAACGCCACACTCCGGTGGTACGTGCGATGTTCGTAGTCAAACTGAGACAAAAATCAAAACGTTGATCGCAAAGATCCATATACAGTCGATTTATCGTTACAGTATTCAAAATTGCCTGTACTGTCGTGTACGATCAAGTAAATCGCTAACGATCGTAATGGGCCCCACATACGGTATGGTCCGTCGTTACGATTCGTCAGTTCAGACTGAATGAAATTGCCAGGGTTTTTGTTACGATCTACGATGTCGTCTGCGATCAAGTAAGCTAACGATCGTAATGAGCCCCTTATACGGTATGATCCATAGTTACGATTCGTCAGTTCAGACTGATCGATTCTACGGATCTGTAGTATATGTTACGATCGTTAGTGATTTACTTGATCGCAGACGGCATGGATGGATGGAGGTAGTTACGCCGGTTCCGTCATCTTATTATAATAATTGTGTCAGTCTTTTGGGTGGAACCTCAATTCCTTTTAAATATTTATATGCGAATATTGATGTCGTGTTAATAGCCTCTTTTTAACCCACTACGTTTCCACGTTCCCTTTTTGATGTTGACGGATTAAATATACTTACTGCCAAATAGACATAGAAAAGAAGCTCAATTTCCATTTTAAAATATGACACATTTTTTGTTGATAAACTAGTATACAGTCCACCTGATATTAAGTAGTTGCTGTGGCCCATAGACATCTACGTATATCCTCGATTACTTGTTTATTAAACGGTTTTTTTAAACTTGTATAGATAAAACGCGACAGCGTGTATAAATTTTTTGTACCCGTATTACGGATTTCCATACAACTTGTAATCTCGAGCTTACTCGTAAGTAACTGCAGTCAGTAGCTGCGATCTAATCCCTGGTACGATCGGAGACGCTCATTAACGAGATTTATGGGTGAAACATAAACTTCCCGACGGTGTCGGCCTAAAGCTTTGTTTACGACCGCAAGTCTGGCAAGATACCGGGTTCACTGGTGCAAGAAGAATTATGTTCGTCACATTTAAGGCATTTATTTGATTGACGTGACGTAAGCCATAAATTAATTAAAACATGTCTCCTCTAAGACTATACATAATACGGGTATATTTATATTAACAATTTATAGGTTTAATTTTACTATAGGGGTATTTCACTCCACGTGATGTGTTTTTGACTACTACATAATATATATATATATATATATATATATATATATATATATATATATATATATATATATATATATAACGACATCAATATATGGTACCCAAGAAAGGTTGGGATCTTGCAGTTGATATATCGCGCAGTTCGTGCCAACAGTGCGCCCGTATCGACGAGTCCGTAATCCGATAATAATGACTAGGAAATAGTACAAGCTTGCCCTAGTGGAAAGCTCCCTGTACAACTGCAGTCACGAAGTTTTATCGCTAAGCATAATTCGGCCCCGACGTCACGCGTTGCTCGGATGTACTTTATCGTAACACCCAATAGTTCCCTAGGGTATACGAAAAGAAGTTCGCAACGATACCGCTTGAACAACGAAAATATTACTTCCGGATTTGGAACTATATCTTTTAATTTATTCTAAACTTACAACAAAAACAGTTATAATAACATCCAATTTGTCTTTTCAGTCAACTTCAAATTTTTGCTATATAGGGCACAAAATATGGCAATATGTTTCTCTTATCAAATGACATTAAAAAAAATGACTTTTATGCAATATAGATTATTACGTAATACTTATTGAATGTGATTTTTTATTTGCCGCTGTTTCGGAAAATACCTCTGTCCTGAAAAGTACCAGCAAGAAAAACACAGCGGGCCTTTAAAAAAAAACATATTTCACTTAACAATATTTTTGTTGGATCACCTTCAGAGATGCAGTAATTATCTGTTGTCCTTTTTAACAGATATTTAACGATATTTCTAAGTTTTTGATCATGTCATCAGTCATCACTATACATAATTACCTATTTTTTTAGTTTATGCATTACTTTTTAAATTTATCGGATTTGTTATATTTTGTTTTAGTTTGTTTTGATAAAATTACGACACACTTTTTAATCTTATAACCATAATTCATGTTTTCCACCTCAATTGTATATAGTTAAATCTTGCTTTTCCTAATAAATTTATATAATTTTTAGTACTCAGATTAATTTTAACTGATTTTTGCACTTTCCTGATAACAAAAAATATGTAAGAATCAATATTTATTGATTTTTATTACTTTTTTTTATTTTGTTCAACAGCCAGTAATCATTTCTGCTGTTCTTGATGTGGCAGAATCATCAGTCCAATTTATAGTTCTGCAGAGTTGCAACGTTTTATATGGTTTACATTCTACGAGCTCTTTGAACAGACTCTGAGTTTGAATTCCTATTATTCGATACTAATTATAACAGTGATAACGTATGATTTATATTTTTACCTCTTCAAAGTCAAAGATCGTCAAAGTCGTCGACTTCTCCCGTCGTAATAATGATTTTCCTTAAAAATAACGCTTGTTAGAAGGACAGCACTAGACGACGTTACGTGGTAGAAGTATGCTGCAGCTATAATATAGCTACAGCATGAATGGATCGGCTCGAACGGGGTAAGACTACACTTTCACGGAATACCAACATGAAATAGCAGCTTCATGGTGCTGTGTTTTGTACGGGGGGTAAAGCAAAGCGAGAGAGGGGCCCCGGTTGCATTCCGAACGGAGAGCCCGGGACCCCTCATACCGTGGGGTTTTGGCCGGTAAGAGTCCGGCACAAACTTTCTATTGCCTCCGCAGCGGATTTCCTCGCGATAAAAAGGTGTCTGTTCTTTTATTGAGTGGTCGTTTGTAACCCTTATTCTGTAAATAAAAGCTAATTTGTTTATAAAATATTAACGTAAACTCTGGCAGGGTATAAGTATTTTAAATTAATGTACTTTTACGAAAAATGTTATTACATTTTTATAACTTATCTACAGCGGGTAACGACTAGCTTGGGATTTAGAGCAAAGCTAGTACCTAACCACGTACGTCATTACAGCCCGTCATCCACAAATTGACATCGCACGCTGCTGGCAGAGATATTTCAACGATGCCGTGGAAACTCTATGTGTGATTATTGCACTTCTAACTACACTACGATTCCTAGATGAAATATCAAGAAAATTACATTGAAATTTCCAACATAAATAAATTATAAATCTACTTGAAAAGCAGCAATGTAACAATATTAATTTAAGTAGTTTGAAGATATGGTACTGTATCGTAATTTATTTCGTAAATTATATGAACTGTCTAAAATTATTCAAACAGTAGAGAGTAGAGAGTAGAGAGTAGAGAGAACATAAAAATTATTTCAACAGAAGATATCTTCTGTTGAAATAATTATTATGTTCTCTCTAGTGGCTGTAGTAAAACCACCGTAAGCACGTACTCCACCTCACAATTTTTGAATTATGTGTAATATTTTTGTTACAGGATCAAAGTTTCAGGGGTAGTATAAAAGGTCCCATATACGATACGATTCATCGTTACGTTTAGAATGATCGAAACGTCGGATCTGTAGTGTATGTAATGGGTCCCATGTACGGAACGAACCGTCGTTACGATCAATTTGAAAGGATATCGTGACGATAGATCGCTCTAAGCTTACCGTTCGCACACGAAACGATTGGTAGGACGACAAAGACATGCTATTATAAACAGAAATCCGAATAATTATTATATATACGTGGCGGAGCCATGCTGCGATTATATAGTAGTATAGTTGTAGCACGAATGGGTCGGTTCGACCGGGGAAGGACACCGCTCTCACAGAATACCAGCGTAAAATAGTAGCTTAATGCTGCTGTGTTTCGTATGGTGAGTGTACAGAACCGGAGACCCTTTTTCCTGGAAACGAGGCATTCCATCTTAGTACTCACGGGTGACAACGCATCTGCATTTTGATTTGTAATCGATATCACAGTTTAAACTGGGTGTGCTAATAGATAACAAAGTAATGTTCCGTGGGTGTCATAATAGGCGGCAGAGAGAATCATTCCAGGAGATGGGCAGCAGCGTCCTCCTAACCAAACAGAAACAACAAAACAGCTGTTAATAAAGATATTAATAGTCACTTTGCAACCATCCGCTTAATTAAATACAATGATGTGCCTTATCTAGATCGAAGAGAAAGAAGAGAAAAGAAGAGCACCTCCCGCCCTCCCTCAGTTACGTGCACTAATCCCGTCACCACTAATCCCGCACCACTACTCCCAACACCACTATTCTAGGAAAGACACACCATCGACGATGATAATACGTCACGTGTTTCGCCTCTACACGGGGCATCTCAGTGAGACATGTCAGTGAGATGCCTCGTGTCGTACGCGGATGGTTGCAAAGTAACTAACTATTAATATCTTTATTATAATGGATTCTGCATAGTAACGCCTGATTCTATCAAACCAGCTGTTGCCAACCCGCCTGCAATAGGTGGCAACTTGGGCAAATATCCCCTCTAAGAGGCAGTCAATGTACCGGTGGAATTTTTGTAGGCTGTAATGGATATTATGCTAGTGGCTTTGTAATTATTAATGTAACAAAGTAAGTTAATAATGTAAAATGTTTTCTTCATTTGTAGGTCTTTTCTCTCTTTATATAATTCAATCATTCTGATTTGAACATGTAGGCGGCCTCACACCCAGAAGGGAAGGCAAACCCATGATCCCAAGACATCGTTCACATTTATATATTTATGCATACAGGGTTATTTTGTAATAACCGGCCAAATTTGCAGAGAAGGCTCAGAAGTAATATATATGCAAATAGTCAAGAAAAATTAATTAAAAAATCTCAAACATTCTGTCGTTTCTTTTTATCTTTTAAATTCAACATACGTGGTAATGCATTATTTTAATTGATTTTACTACCCTCGCACACATTTGTAAGGGTCGATCGGTAAGCAAAATGTTTTTGCATATAAATCACATTCAATTTGGTATAATTTCAAATAAAAGTAGAAGTGTTATTTACTCGTGTGTTTTAAAACTGCAATAACGGTATATCATTTTTTTTTAAATATTTTAACTTAAGTTTGAATTCTGACAAATAACCCTGTATATGCTCGTCAGTAAAGGGTATTTATTTAATCTGGCCCATCTTTTGATCAACGGTAATTCGACAATTCGATCGAAAAAGTTTTTCGTCTGGGATACCCCTTGTCGACTCTGCCACGCATTTATGCAGCATAGATTTGTTTTGTCACTCTCACCTCATTCATTCTTTCTAACTAAATTTATTTATTTATTTTTAACCCAAAATAAATAAACGCAAAATAATTAAATTTATAGCATTATTAGTATTTTTATTATTTGGTGTGTCACGATCTTCTGGATAAAGAGATTATATAAGACCTAAACTTCTCTTGCTGCATTTGCTGATTGCCGGCTCTCACTACTGACGGTGACATCCATTCGAAAATTCTCAGTATCCTCTTTAGTTCTTTTTATGTGTCCAAACCGCCGAAGCCTTCCTTCCTTAATCCTAGTCGTAACATCTTCTTGCAATCGCTTGCAATGTCGATACCCTTGCACTAGAGACGCTACTAATCACCGATCTCTTAAGATTTGTTTTGGCTGTATTATCTATTAAATGACTTAAAGTCGATTTTGTTTTCAAATACGTGGTTATTATCAACTTTAAACATTACTTTAGTTATGTTATTAATACTGGGAATGTCGAATGTCGTTTTTATATAACCTTGCGTTTTTAATTGTGGCTTTAAGTGGTTTTAATGGTCTTACATCACGCAATATTGACTCGTAGAGTTCGTTAAAAATTACAGTTTTATGAAATAACGAGCAGATTTTGAAGCGCGCTCGACGCTAGAGTAATGTGTTTAATATACGATTGCAGCACTCTTATTGAATTCCAATATTTTTTAATTAAATCAGGTGAAGTGACACGTGCAGAATGTTTGTAAAAAATTCTCTTTTTTTAATATGTATATTTTAAGCGTATGGGTAAATTAAAAGTCAGTATTGAGTAGCGTAATATTACTCTACAAATCAGTATTATGTCAAAGTCCAAAAAAATTATTCCGTTTTTTATTTATAGCTTGCCAGGCAGACGTTGTTCTGCCTTTTTCGACGACCCTTTGTCATGTCCTATTAAAAATCCTTAAATTCGCAAAAAAATGTGGGTCACTCATGGGCAAAAAAAAATTATCCTATCCCTCAAGTTGGACTAAACTGCACACGGTGTGCAAATTTGATTAAAATCGGTTAAGCGGTTTAGGAGACCATCGCGGACAAACAACGTGACACGTAATTTATACATTAAGATTAGACATCACTCCAAAGGATTTTTTTATATGAAGTAACAGTGTCGTTTTATATGGTCCTCCTTGCCGGTATCATTTCCTTGTTTTTTTTCGAAATTCGAAATACGTTTATAAATATTTTATTATTTACAGCGACTTGTAAATCTCTATCTATTAAGCGAGTTTAAGCTTAAGAAACTATTTTCCATTCGTATTTATTTCTAAGCGTCTTAATCTTAGCCTTGTTATCTTCTGATTGTCAGTTTGACGCAAAGGGGATTAAGTGTTATAGTAAATATAATATAACTATAACAACAAGGTATATTTTCAGCTTTATAAATCTAACAAACAAGGGTACCCACCCTTCATCAAAGATACAAATACGATGTCAGGTGAACTCTAGGCGCTTAATACTGCCGCAGTGTAAGTAGTTTCAGAGAAGATGTTTGCATTATTTAACATATTGAGTGTATTTTGTTTTAAAAAGGGATTCTTTTAAAAACTGTTTGTTTGGTTATTAAAATCAGTTTTAATAGAATACACTATGTTAATATAAAATAATTTTAATACAGTTGCTCAAAAAGTGGCGTATTGCAGGGACGTATAACGTTCGGGATGTGGGCTATTACATACTTGAGCTTTTTCTTTACCTTTTCCAAACTCGTGCGTTCTTTTTCCCAAGTATTAAAATAATGTATATATATATATATATATATATATATATATATATATATATATATATATATATATATATATAGTCAACCAAGTCCAAGAAATACCTTTTGACGTTTCACATTAATCATTCCGCAATAACATTGCGCAAGCGTACTCACACAGTTTAAAATATCCTTTTATGTAAATCCGGAGAATTATAACGTTATCTATATTTTATTACAACGTGTATAAGTTTATTATCACTAATTTAAATTAGAATCTTTCAATCACAGCAAAATTTTAAAAGATAACCAGTATCAATTATTTTACTTCACGTCGTTTCAATAATATGTCGCTATGAACCTTACCGTAGTGTTTGGATTATTAAAATTCATTATTATGCGAATAATCGGTAAAAATATTCAAATAATCGGTAAAAATATTGAAATAATCATCGAATCATTTATTTTCGAATTTCGAATCATTAATTTTTTAAATGTATTATTTGTTTAATTAAATTTTTATTTTTAAGATTCCTTATCCTACATGAATCATGAATAAAACAATTTTTTTTTACTTTGTCAACGTAAATTTGTGTAGGCAAAAAAACTTTTATACAAGGCCGCGCTGAAAAAACCACTACGTAATTTCAATCTTATCATTTCGGGAGCTTAATGTGCGTTATTTTGTGATTTTGTGTTTGTCTTCTTACTTTGTGACTCGGCTTTAACTTTTTGAACTGTTTTTTCAATATTCGTTGAAGCATGTGCCCATGTCACAAAGTATGATTGGGAAAAAATAGTAGAAAAAATTGGAAGAAAAACTTAGATAGAAAAAATAGATTATGGATGACTTTGAAAGAGACGTTAATATTAACTGAATTATTGAAAATCAAATGATAATTAATCCAAACTACGACAGCTCAGCTAGTTGTACTGAAAGTTATTGAATAAATTTATTTTTAAACTAGTTTGAATCTTAAATTTTTATAACTGTGCCCCCAGAAATAAGCAGTAACAACAAATACGAAGAAACTGATAAATCTTGTGTTTTAAACTATCCGTTTCTTATTTATTCTGGTATTATTCAAATCAAACTGTAAATGATTACCAACTCTAAATAATCGATTTTGATTTTTTTAGGAATAGAATATTGTACGTTCCATTTTTTGGTTGGCATGCTTGGTGCAAAAAATTTGACAGCTTTCAAAAGGTATTTCTTAGATTTGGTTGACTATAAAAAGAAAAAACCAACCACGAAGTTTTTACTAAAAAAAATTCATAGAAGTTTTTATGATTCATTCAAATATTTATGAAAAGAAGCTACTATTTTGTTTCAATATCAGATTTAATGATTTGATTCAATGAGTTAGGTTAGGTTTCATTTCATTTCATCTCATTAAATTTCATTTTCATTTCATATCAATAAAAAAATTCTACTGAAGACTTGGCTGTATGGGCATAGTTCCCTTTGCCTACCCAGAATAGGTGAAGAAAACAAAAAATCTCTGCTTATATTCTTTTACGGTTGGCGCCATTTTCCAAAAATGTTGTGTGCGACTTTAGTTGTTTGTTGCACAAAATGAGTAATTTCGACGATATTTTATTTGAGTTAACACCACCGGAACTCGGTATAATTGCACAAAATGCTTCGGAGAACATTTTACCGGAAAAGTCAAAAAGTCGCTACATATCTACATATGACGAATTTGTTCGTTGAGAAAAAAGCAAATAGTTTTTCAGAAAATGTTATGTTGGCATACTTCTCCGAACTCTCAGCAAAAGTAAAACCTTCTACGTTATGTTCGAGGTTTTCGATGATAAAAACGGTTAATTTATTAATAAATACTTATATTTTTCTTTAGTATTTAGTTTACGAAATTTATTATTTTATTAAATTGATTCATTTTTTCGCAACTGTAATAAAAATAGTTGTTCAGTACACGGTGCGGAACCGTCATTGCAACTTGTTCCGACTGTCAACCCTCAAATTCGGCTGCGCCTCGGCTCGGGAAGACATTTGTCGGAACTCTTTGCAATGACAAGCTTTCCACACTCGTAATGAAATATAATATTAATATAATTTTTGATCTACTGTAGTTTTTACTACAAATATTCAGTAGTGAAATAGTTTGAGTTGACTGATATAAAAACAATAAATTATTACTGATTTGAATTATGCCAAAAAATTGTTCAATTCATGTATCAGACTCCTCGTACAGAAAATAGATTGATCACCACAAATGTGAAAAAGTGAAACTGGTTTTTTTAATAATATAGAGGGTCTATTAAACCCACAGTCCACTTGGTGATAAGTGCCACTTCCAACTCATTTTATACAACGGAGTCCGCAGATACGTTGTCACTAAATTAAATGCCTCACAACTACAATCGGTAATTATTATCACGGTTCAACCGGTAATCTTTTCAACCAGAATACGGCAATGACTTAGAGTCAGAAACTTCTGTGATGGTACCTTCCCAGGTAAATTCCTAGCTAGAAAAAATTATGTTCTATACTAATTAGTTTGACTAAGAAAGGAATCACATAAATGCATCGCGACCTTACATACAAATATGAGTATGGAATTTTAATGTTTTGATTACTTGTCGTTATATGAGTACTATTTAAAGGTATAACATACTATTTCTGTAATAGCTAATCTTACCAACATCGGCACATCGCTGGCTTAGGTACGAAGCTCTGGTGAATCAATGATAGCCGCCAATCCATCGGTAATCGCCAACCCAAAATTTACGAACTGATAATACAGTTTTGACAGTGTAATAATAAGTCGTGCAATAGCGCGATGAGATTCTATCCAAATTTAATTCGATTTTTTGCATTGTTAAACAAACATATTAATAATTCGAATACAACACCTCTTATAATAGCCAACGTCCCGACAAAACATATATCCAGTTCAGTCATTCAGAAGTTACACGTTTACTTACAGACGTACAAAAGAATAATATATTAGTAAGATATGTAATTTTGTACAAGTACAAGTACATGGTAGAGCAGTCGGGAAATCAGAGGTAGTGAAATGTTTTATTAATATAGTGCGAGTAAATAGGTAATAAGAACATAAAAAAATACCATTATACAACAGATGTCTGAACTGCAATATATATTTTTCTAAAGGCAAGAAATTTTTATGCTTAGTATTTGAACAGTGTACGTGATGTGAATACTAGTTTACTCTGTATAACAGAGCCAACAGTTAGTAATCCAGCTTAGTGGAAAGGGATTATTCTTGAAAGCCTAATGCTTCGTCTAAAGCCACCGTTACTTGATCCTTTCGCCGTCTTAAGGTAGAGTTCAGTTGCAAATTATTGTTCACGCCACAATAGGAGACGCCGTACAGAATTCAACAATGCGTGCTTGGCTCTCGGGCCTTAAAAGTCGAATGCCTTTATTAATAGGAAGTTAAAGCTTTGGCATGCGGCATAACCTCCAAAGAAAGATCTTTGTTTCTGTTAGCTAGAATCAAAATATCTGCAGCATCTGTCGGTTGACTGTTATGGTATTAGATAATATGTGAGTTTAAATATTTTTGTTTCCCCTTGTTTTCAGAATTAATATTATAACTATATTCGCTCTTTTATTTTTAAGCTTACTAAATTAGGAGTTTTGTATGTTTTGTACGATATTTAAATTGCATCATCGTATACAAGAAATTTAAAAATTTATGTATGTAATCAATTTTAACAAAAACAAAATGTTTTTCAATAAAACTGACATCAGTATTTGATTCAAATCAGTGTTTAATTTAACGCCGCCGTATCTTCGGCATTTCAAAAGTTTGCAGCAGTCGCAAACACGGCGGTCGACAAGCCATTGTTTGCAAATCGAAACATGGAGCACGCACTTATTCCAATTCGGCCAGAATGGGACGCGTTAACGCGGAACTAATTAGCGGAAAAGGGACCCAACACCCCATCACAGTTACGCAGCGCGAAGGTATCGCAAAATTTTCAAACCCCCTTTAATAATATACACCCTGCCACGAATTAAACATGACCTAAGTTTGTATGTGTCTGTGCTAGTTTTTATTTTGACCGGGTGATGTGACATTGTAGCAATGAAAAAAGTAGAATATTCTTGAATAATAAATAAAGATTCGAAAGATTCGCCGCGGGAGTTGCTAGTGCGGGAGATGAGAAATGGTTTTTGCTTGGCTAACTGCGCGCCGACGCGCTGCCGCGTTTTGTCGGAACATGTGAGCCACATGCCGCATGAGGCTGCCACAAGGAGAATGCGTTTAGAATGTTTTCAATTTTTATAATTAAAAATATAATTTTCATTTTACGAAATAGCTGTTTATGATTCTAAGCTTCTATGTCAAGATTTTAAGGCGTAGTGTGGTTGTTGGCGACGCGCCTATAAGAATGTTTCAGTTTATTAAGTCAACCGATGACGAATAACTTTTCAAAGACTTATTGTCCAATACAGATGTTCTGATAAGAAAATGCTTAGTTAAATCTTAAAGAAATGTCGAGTCAATGGTATGGAGGTCTTGGGTTCGACTCCCAGGCCGGACTAGTTTACTGTTTTCTAAGTAATATTTTTCAATAAATTCATATAGGGAATTTTATGTTATAAATTATGTTACCGGATTTGTTCCCCGGTTGAAATCGTCTTTCCAACGATGTAAATTCAAAGGAATATTAAAGTGAAGTTAGAGATCGGATTGGTTTCCCGGTCGAGATGATCACTCTGTGCATAAACAGAATTAACGGAAATTAATTGCATGAGTATTGTCTTGTATAAGTATGATACGTTTGTACGAAAACAAATGCCTATTTGTTATGATTGATTAATGAAAACATTCACTTGTATTGTTATCTGATAAGAAGCATGATAACTGATAAGAATCTTATCAGAGATGGTTTCCTACAGTTTGAAAATTATGTAGAAGCACTTGTTTACATAATATTGTTAAAATTAAGTGTATTTCAGACTTTCATTTTTTCTGATAGCCGAGAGCCGTGCAAAGTTAGTTGTTCAAATAGTGTGAGTTCACGGAAGCACGCTGACCACGCCCTTAGGAGGCCGAATATGTAAAAATTTAAAATGTTTGTAATTTCAGCAATTTATGTAAAAATGATTTGTAAAACATTTCAGGTTGATTGTACGTGCTAAAAAGGTGAATTCTGTGTTATTTTTATGTGAAAATTCCTGTGTATAAGTGAAATAATGATAGTTTTGTATAAGAAATTTAAAAGTGTTTTAAATAGTGAAATAAATAGAGAAAATGTAAATTAAACTATTGTATTAGTAAACATATGTATAAATTCAAGTGGGAAACATTGTTTTAACTTTCTGTGTTAAATATTTAAGAAGTTCGGATTTTGAATTTGTGATTAAAATAGACATGTTTTGTTTTATAAATTAAAGGATTTTTGTGATACGAAAAAATAATATATATCATGGTGTAGATATTGTTTTGTGCTATCTAAATAGATAACTTGTATTTATGTATGATTTATGTGAATAAAGAAATTAAGTGAAACGTGAGAGAGTAATAGTACAAATTCATGTTGTTAAGTTGCGCAGGCACGCGAATGGCGCGGCTCACTTTCGCGTATAGATAGTTCTGGGGGTAGCTTAGTGAACGGGTTTTATTGCAATTCGTTCGGGAAAATAGTTCGGGAAAATAGTTCGAGAATTAGTTCGGAAAAATAAGAAAATCCTTCGGGAAAAGTGAAAAACCAGCAGTCAAGATGAAAAAGTGTAGGGAAGTGATAGGGAAAGTGATTACTCTCTCACGGAACGGTTTGAAGATAATTGCTGTTTTATTCCCAAGTAATTCATCCCTAAAGTTATACAGTCCACATCGAAGAATTAAGGCGTCGGGACCGGGACGACTTCGGAAGACCCGTAATCCCCGTCTGAACCTACTTGCTGAAAAAGAACGAGGTTATCGCCCTAGTGTGTTACTCCGTTGCGGAGATCACATACGTTGTTCCCGAACCCAACGTAGGCGTTATAGGAGGCCGGATCGAGAGAAGCCTCGATTCCTCCCTTCTGTTTCTTAATCGAAAGTCGAGTTCCGTTAGGTTCTTTTTCAATTGGACCTTCGGAGCCGGATCAAAAGGACCACCCGAACCCCGCCAGCTGGATCAAGGAACCAGCTGTGGACTGCTGGTTGTGGAAAAGAAGACCTTCGGAGCAAGGTGAAGATCAGCAACCGAAGGAAGCCGGAGGTTTGAGCTGAAGCAATAGGACCAAAGGCCAGAAGACCAGGACGTCAGCGCTGAAGGACTGGACCTGGAACTACCGGAAGAAAGAAAACCGGGATTGCGGCCTGGGGCGTGTGCTCGCATGGGGCACGTATCGCAGCCGGGCGCAGGTGTCTTGTGAAGGCACTCATCGTGGCCAAGCAGGGCTTGGCATTTTTCCTGTCGGGCAAGCGTGCTCGGCATTTCCTGTCGGACGACCGTGTCTGGCATTTCCTGTCGGACGACCGTGTCCGGCATTTTCCTGTCGGGTCATCAGGGTGCAGGAAGAAGCATCCACCGCTGCTGCTGCCAGGCGAGGGTGCGCGTGGGCACCTGACTGCATCGCGACCGGAGGAGGGCGCTCGGACAAGGCGTCACCGGCAACTGGGCGGCGAGCACAGCATACATCCCGACCACCTAACGGTGCCAAACGGTTGGGCTCTGGCACAACACCTTCGGGTGGAGCAGTTCTCTCGAGCGAGACTGCGCTTGCACTACCGCTCGACTGTTTCGTCATATTCCTTGGCGGGACAGTTCCTAAACCTTTCCTCCATTCCATTCCTGCACGACTCCATCCCTGGACGGCTCACCTCGGTAAGCCCCGTCCAGGATTGATAGGGCTGATAGGGCTGTTAGGGTGGTAGTAGGGTTGTAGGGTTGGGAGATAAGGGGGGGAGGGGTAGTGGTGTTAGGTTGGGGTGTAGAAGGGTTGTAGGTAAGGGGTTGTAGGGACCGTAGGGACAGTTAGGGACCGTAGGCCAACAATCACCTTCCTGCAAGATGAAGAAGGCACAAGACCAGACAGGGAGAAGCGAAGGGAGCAGGACAAGGACAGGGCTCTCAAGAAAAGCTAAAGAAGCGGAACCATCTGGAGCGATCACAGCTACTGCGTCAAATGGAGCAACTCCTTCAAGTGGAGCCACCACCGACACGTCCACATGCACGTGGGACACAGGGACGTCCGTGGCAACGACAAGCAACAGGACGGACACCAGTGGTACGCAGGCCAGCACCGCACAACAATCCGTTATATCCAGGAGTGAAACGGTGGTCGAAAAAGTAGGTCAAAGGACCGAAGAAGCGGCATCGTCAAGGACAGTAATCGGGCACACTAGTGATAAAGGGTCACAGAGAGGTAGTAGGTCATCGCGATCGGCGAGGCTGAAAGCCGAATTAGAGGCGCGGATTAAATTCGAACGCTCAGAGCTCGCACGAGCACAGGCAGCTGCTGCCTTGGCCAAGTCTCAATTGGAGTTGGCACGACTCAACCGAGAAGAGGAGATCGACTCGAGTGAGGATGATGAAGAGCGGAATACTCAGGTGGAACCTTTCGTAAGGAGTTGGGTTCAGCAGACCATAATGAGCGCGCCGGTTAGTGTAGCACAACCCGATATTACTGATAAGGAAGCGTGTAAAGGATCACGCCGCAAAGGGGCGGAGATCGAGCGCAACCAAGGAAATGCACAGAAAACACACGCGAGTGAGGTGTCAGAATTGACCGAAGCGATTGTGAGTGCAATAAAAATAGCGGGTAAAGATAAGTCTTCCCAGCTTCATTTCCTCCAGGAATTACCGGTGTTCGATGGAGACCCGGGTGAATGGATAATTTTCAAAACGGTGTTTGAAGACACAAGAAGCCAATTTTCAGGGGTGCAGAATGTCGCACGCCTTAGGAGGGCATTAAAGGGCACCGCTAAGGAAGCGGTTAAGTCGTTGTTGTTTACTTTGTGTGAACCTGAAGAAATAATGAACGCTCTCGAAAGAAGATTCGGTAGGGTTGAGATGCTCATTCTAGCCGAAATCGAGAATGTAAAGCGTATGCCAAGATTGGCAGAAGATTGCCGGAATATAGGATCTTTTGCAAGTCGTATTACGAACGTGGTTGCCACGATACAAGCGTTGAATCAACCACAGTATTTGTACTCACCGGAGTTAGTGAGCCGCATAGTGGAGAAACTCGGAACTATGATTAAATTTAAATGGTTTGAATATCGAGCTCAGTATCCTTTGGAGCCAGAGTTACAGAAGATGGCCAAGTTTTTAAATTTATTGAGTGAACAATTTGGAGCGTCCTTAAACAATGAAAATGCGCCTGAAAAAAGGAAGCGTCCTGAATTCAGGAAGCAAACTGTACACACTTCAAAGGGAGGTGTACGCAGCTGTGCCGTGAGCGAGCGCTATATGCGCCGAAGTAATTCGAGCGAGCGTCTAGAACGCCGAAATAGTAAAGGGCACAACCGACAAGTGGTTATGACAACCCAGGATAAGCCTGTAAGTCGGGTAACACATAAGTGTGTTATATGCAACAAGGAGCACTCTATAGTGAGTTGTTACAAGTTTAAGGACATGAATATTCACGAGAAACGGGAAGCGGTCAAAAAAGCGAAAGTATGTTTCCAATGTTTGTCACCTAACCATAGGAGGTTAGAGTGCAAAGCGAAAAAATGTGGTGTAGAGGGATGTAGAATGTCACATCATCGAATGCTACACCGATACCCCAATGAAAAAACCTCGCCACAAGGGGACGAGGGGGGTAAAGATGCTCAGATTACAACTGTTAGTACAGTGAATGCACTGGCATGTGCATACTTAGAGATTATACCGGTCGAGTTGTATGGACCTAGAGGAAAGGTCAAGACAACAGCTCTTCTGGATGAGGGATCGACCATGACACTCATAGAGGAGTGGATGGCTCAGAAATTAGCGCCTCGCGGACGTAAAGAGGGATTACGTATCGAAGCCGTGGGAGGTAAGCGAATTAACGACGACAGTTCGTATCGCTTGAACGTTAAAATAAAAGGCATTTACTCGAGCGACTTGGAAGAGATAAGTGTACAAACAATTAAGTCACTTAACCTTTCTCCGCAGTCGGTAAGCCGAGAATTATTACAACGGTGTTCTCATTTGACACCGATTAAGGATGAGTTGATGTATGAGAGGTCCAAACCTACCATATTAATTGGTCAGGACAATTGGCATCTCATAGTTACTCGTGAATTAATTTCAGGAGGTAAGAACCTGCCTGTAGCATCGCTCACCAAACTTGGATGGGTTTTACATGGTCACATATCGGGTGGTATTAAACCGATCAAGATCGTTAACCACATTTCCACCAAGAAGGAGGAAGATATGGATAAATTGATCAAGGATTATTTTAGTTTGGAATCTCTGGGAGTGTCGGTTAGAAAGCCCGCGAACGACCCAGAAGAACGAGCCTTAAGTATTTTGAACAAAACGGTACGTCGTATACCTAATAATAGGTACGAGACTGCTTTGTTATGGCGCACAGACAATGAGTGCATGCCGTCGAATAGAGCGCAGGTTGAAAGTCGCCTGTTGAATATTGAAAAAAAGCTCGACAAAAATAGCGAGTTGAAGAAGGAATATGAGAAGCAAATTGAAAATCTCATCATTAATGGTTACGCAGAGAAAGCGAACCATATTCCCATTTCCCCACGTACGTGGTACCTTCCTCACTTCGCAGTGACTCACCCACAAAAAAGGAAAATAAGGATAGTTTTCGACGCCGCCGCAAAGACGGGCGGACGTTGTCTCAATGATGCATTGTTAACCGGACCGGACTTATTGAAGTCGTTGTTCGGAGTTCTGCTACGATTCAGAGAAGGAAGCGTGGCAGTAATGGCAGACATTAAAGAAATGTTCCTGCAAGTGAAAATCCGGGATGAAGACAGGGATAGCCTTCGATTCTTATGGCGGCACAATCGTGACGCGCCACCGGAAGAGTATAGAATGACGTCACTCATATTTGGAGCGGCATCATCACCATGCATCGCTATATATGTAAAGAATAGGAATGCGCAGGACAACGCACATATCTATCCGGAAGCAGCTTCCGCTACGGAAAGCAATTTTTATATGGATGACTATCTACAGGCATTTCCCGACGTGACGACGGCCGAAAGGATAGTAAACGATATGTATGAATTACATAAACATGCTTCTTTCCAACTGAGGGGATGGGCTAGCAACCGACCCGAAGTTTTAAGTAAAATGGAAAATAAATATAAGAGCGACAGTGCTTCGCTGGGAGATAAAGAGCACACAGAGCGCACGTTAGGTTTGATTTGGAATATCAAACGGGATATAATAAGTTTCTCCACAAGTCTTTTAACAGTGGTAGAGCCATGCGGCAGCTTTGCTGTTGCACGTATGGGCCGGCTCAAACCGGGGTGGTACCACGACCTCACAGAATACCGGCGTGAAGTGGAAGCTCCGCTTCCGCGTTTCGTCTGGTGAGTGCAGGTGGCCGGAGGCCCAAATCCCCCCCCCCCATCAACATGGTAGCGGAATTAAATAAAGATAGGCTACCCCAGGAGGGTACCAGCACCCCTGGAGAATCCCTCGCTGAGCATACACGACCATGTTTCTCCACTTCTGAGCGTGGGTGCTCAGGCTGCCCCGCGTATTCTGGGGGGGGCGAAATTCCGCTCAAGACTACAACTGCTCGGGGCAAACGGAGCAACAAGACTAAGGCGACCCCTGCCACGCTGTCCGTGAATTTCTGCAATATCAGGGGACTTTACTCTAACCTAAACGCCGTCCACTACCATCTCGAGACGACGAGGCCGGCTCTGCTCTTTCTGACCGAGACGCAGGTGTCCTCTCCGGCTGATGTCTCGTATCTCTCCTACCCGGGGTACAGACTGGAACACTCCTTTGTGCCTCGGGCTGGAGTTTGCGTTTACGTCAGAGAGGACATCTGTTCTCGACGCCTCGGCAGACTTGAAGGTTCGGACCTGTCCATCCTTTGGCTACGCGTAGACAGCGACGACCATCCGCGCGTCCACGGGTGCCTCTATAGGTCCCATAGCGGTAATGCCGAAACAGACCGACTCTTCGACCACGTCCAAATGGCTGCAGATTCGTTGCTACAGCAGATCCCCTCCGCAGAGATCGTGATCCTCGGCGACTTTAACGCCCATCACGCCGAATGGCTTGGTTCAAGTTTAACCGATCATGCGGGGAGATCTGTTCATGATTTTGCCTTGGCATATGGTCTGACACAACTGGTTACTTCGCCTACGCGGATTCCAGATGTGGAGGATCATGCACCTTCCCTGTTGGACCTTCTGCTGACCTCTCACCCGGACGGATATCAGATTTCCGTCGACGCCCCTTTAGGCTCCTCGGACCATTGTCTGGTCCGGAGTGTTGTGCCACTCACGCTGAAATCGCGGTTGCATTCTGCAGGCTGCCGCCGTGTTTGGCACTATAGGTCAGCCGATTGGGATGGGATGCGGTCTTTTTTTGCATCCTACCCTTGGGGGCGGGTTTGCTTCTCGCCGGATGATCCCAACGTTGTTGCGGATTCTGTTACTGATGTGGTCCTTCAGGGTATGGAACTTTTTATTCCTTCCTCTGTGGTGCCCATTGGAGGCAAATCTCAGCCATGGTTTGGTCGCTCCTGTAAAATAGCATCATGCTATAAGCAGGAGTGCTATCAAGCCTGGGTTGATGCATCAGCGTCCCGGGATGTAAACACCAGCGCTCTAAAAAAGAAGTATAATTCCGCCTCTAGGTCCTTCAAAAGAGTCATTGCCAAGGCAAAGTCAGAGCACATAGGCAGAATTGGCGAGAAACTAGTTCGCCTTCCTTCTGGAACCCGTGCATTCTGGTCTCTCGCCAAGGCTGTCCAGGGGAATTTCTGTCAGCCATCTCTTCCATCTCTGCACAGGGAGGACGACTCACTGGCCCATACTGCAAAGGAGAAAGCCGATCTTCTAGGCTCCTTCTTTGCGTCTAACTCGACTCTCGATGACGGGGGGAGTACGCCGCCGACCATCCCGCGGTGTGAGTGCTCCATGCCGGAAGTGCAGTTCACACAGCGCTCGGTTCGCAAAGCACTCCTCTCCCTGGACATCCACAAGTCGAGTGGGCCTGACGGAATCCCCCCAATTGTGCTGAGGACGTATGCTCCAGAGTTGGCACCGGTTTTAACGCGTCTTTTCCGGTACTCCTACTCCCTAGGCGTAGTCCCAAAATCATGGAAGACGGCTTTCGTCCACCCGATCCCTAAAAAAGGCGACCGCTCAGACCCGTCCAACTACCGCCCAATCGCCATCACCTCCTTGTTCTCCAAAACAATGGAATCCATTGTAAACTGCCAGCTCATGAGGTACCTTGAGGATCACCAGCTGATTAGTGACCGCCAATACGGTTTTCGCCGTGGTCGGTCAGCTGGTGATCTTCTGGTCTACCTCACTCACAGATGGGCGGAGGCAGTAGAGTTCAAGGGGGAGGCATTGGCCGTTAGTTTGGACATTGCGAAGGCCTTCGATCGGGTTTGGCACAAAGCGCTTCTTTCGAAGCTCCCTTCCTATGGGCTTCCCGAGAAATTGTGCGATTGGATCACCAGCTTTCTTGCAGATCGGAGCATCAAGGTCGTTGTAGACGGTGCAAGCTCCGATTGCAAGCCTATTAATGCTGGTGTTCCACAGGGCTGCGTGCTATCGCCAACGCTGTTTCTTCTGCATATCAATGATATGTTGCATACCCGTAACATTCATTGCTATGCAGATGACAGCACTGGTGATGCTCTTTACACCGGCCGAGCCAATATTTCTCGGGAAAACGTCTCCGAGTGCCGGGACAAACTTGTGTCTGAAGTCGAGTCTTTGCTGAACAGAGTCTCGGATTGGGGACGACTAAATCTAGTCCAGTTTAACCCCCAGAAGACACAAGTTTGCGCGTTAACCGCTAAAAAGAACCCCTTTGTCGTATCCCCTCAGTTTCAAGGCACTCCCCTTGTTGCCTCAGCCAGTATCGGAATCCTCGGCGTCGACATATCGAGTGACGTGCAGTTTCGTGGTCACTTGGAAGGGAAGGCCAAATTGGCCTCTAAAAAGCTTGGCGTGCTCAGCAGAGCGGGACAGTATTTCATGCCGGCACACCGCCTGCAACTTTACAAGGCGCAGGTTCGGCCGCACATGGAATACTGTTCCCATCTCTGGGCTGGGGCTCCCCAGTACCAGCTCCTTCCACTTGACCGCATCCAGCGCAGAGCGGCTCGAATCGTCGACGACCGAGTGCTTTCCGATCGGCTCGATTCACTGGCGTTGCGAAGAGATGTTGCATCTCTTTGCGTATTTTATCGCATCTATCACGGGGAGTGCTCTGAGGATTTGTTCGGATTAATCCCAGCCGCCAAATTTCGTGAACGCACGACACGGCAAACGTCCCGATACCATCCACACCATCTGGATGCTTGGCGGTCCACCACTGTACGTTTCACAGGGAGTTTTCTTCCACGTACAACCTCTCTGTGGAATAGTTTATCACAGGCGATTTTTCCGGACCGATACGACCTGGGGACCTTCAAGAAAAGAGCTTACTCCTTTCTAAAGGGCCGGCAACGCACCCGCAATTCTCCTGGTGTTGCGGTTGATCATGGGCGGCGGTAGTCACTTAACATCAGGTGAGCCGCATGCTCGTTTGCCCCCTCTTCTATAAAAAAAAAAAAAAAAAAGTCTTCGTAACACACCGGAAGAGGTGATGGAAGGTTTACGACCGCCTACGAAGAGGGAGATAACTAGCGCTGTGATGTCAGTTTTCGATCCTTTGGGACTCGCATCACCCATAACGATTCAAGGGAAGTCGCTGATCCAGCAAGTATGGAGGACAGGCATCTTTTGGGATGAAGAAGTTTCACACGAATTACACGTGTTATTTTGTAAATGGATATCGGAAGTGAAGAAATTAGGTCATTTAGAGGTACCTAGACCCGTTGCTGAAGGCGTCGGCAAGGGAGAGTTACACACTTTCACGGATGCTAGTGAAAAAGCATACGCTGCCGCGGTGTATTACGTCACCACGGACGAGCTAGGAATAAGGCGGATTACGCTGATCGCCGCAAAGGCAAGAGTAGCGCCGTTGAAACCAATTTCGATTCCAAGGCTTGAATTGCAAGCAGCTCTTATGGGCAGCAGGCTGGCTGCCTCGGTTAGTGAAGAGAGCAAGTACGAGATGTCCGAGAGAGTATTTTGGACAGACTCACGTACTGTGTTAGCGTGGATTAAGTCAGATCCTCGCGCTTTTAAACCATTCGTTGCTCATCGATTGGCTGAGATCGAAGATCACAGTAAACCATGTGAATGGCGATGGGTTCCAACGTCACAAAATGTGGCAGACGACGCCACTAGAAATTTTCCTTTCACCTTCGATGTAAGTCATCGCTGGTTTCAAGGACCTGAATTCCTCAGGAAAAGTCCTGATTTATGGCCCAAACAAGTGGACACCATAAAAAGCTTAGAAACAGGTGAAGAAAAATCGCCAAAGGGCGTAAATGCGTTAAGAAAGCAAGAACCGTTAAGTCTACCCGACTACGGACGATTTAGCAGCTTTAAGAAATTCCTTGGGGCAACTACACGCACCTTACAAGCGGTAAAAAAATTCAAGAGTTTAAGAAAGTCGGTTAAAGGACCCGACGACGCAGCCGAAAAGTCGGTTATGTGTTCCAACAAAGTTTTAGCAAAGTCGGTTAAAGGACCCGATGGCGCGTTGGACATAGCGCTCTTGAAAAAAGCGGAATTATTAATTTGGAAGTTCGTTCAAGACGACTGTTTTTATTCGGAAATAAAATGCTTGAAAGCAGGCAAAAGTGTTGAAAGAAGTTCACGCTTAAGTAAATTATCTATGGAAATAGGAGAAGATAACTTACTTCGTTTAAATGGACGTTTACCTTTCAAGTCTAATTTGACCGAGGAAAGTAGAAAACCTGTCATATTGGACGGTAAACACGAAATCGTTAAAATGATGATTAGAGAAGTTCATCATCATTTTGGACATGCCAATCACCAGACGGTGATGAATGAGGTGAACCAGAAATTTTATGTCTTGAACTTACGTAATGTAGTACGTAGTGTGTCACATCATTGTCAGTGGTGCAGGACATACAGGTCAAAACCGCAGAACGTGCCACAAGGAAATATTCCTCTGGAGAGAATAGCTCATCATGAACCACCTTTTACATGCTCAGCCGTGGATTATTTCGGTCCTATGAGTGTGACTATAGGAAGGCGACACGAAAAACGTTGGGGTGTTTTATTCACGTGTCTGACTACCAGAGCAGTACATCTGGAATTAGCAGCCTCATTGACACCAGCGTCGATGATAATGGCGTTGAGGCGATTTATCGCCAGAAGAGGAAAACCAGCCGTTATATACAGCGATAACGGGACAAATTTTAAAGCTGCGAATAAAGAATTATTGAAAGCATGCGAAGAATGCCATGAGAGCATGAAAATTGAGTCATTTAAGAAATATATTAAATGGAAATTTATACCTCCGGGAGCTCCGCACATGGGTGGTGCTTGGGAGAGGTTAGTAAGATCGATTAAAATTGCGTTGACCGCTACGCTCAGAGAAAGGAGCCCACGAGAGGAAATTCTACATACGTTGCTTTTAGAAGCAGAGCACACAGTAAATTCCAGGCCTCTGGTAACATTCAGTATGGATAGTCCTGAAGAGGGTTTGACACCCAATCATTTTCTTCTGGGACGCTCATGTGGTGATCGACCACCTGGATTATTTCTAGAGCGGCATCTGACGGGTCAACTCAATTGGAAAGCTGCACAGAGGTTAGCCGACCATTTTTGGACAAGGTGGCTGAAGGAATACATGCCTACCTTAATACCGCGAACAAGTAATAACGGAAAGTTCATGGAACCTAAAGAAGGCGATATTGTTTTGATAATAGATCATTCGTTGCCGCGAAATACGTGGCCGAAAGGCAAAATTAGTAGAACGTTACCGGGACCAGACGGTCACACCAGAGTGGTTGACGTCATTACTAGCACAGGTATCTTGAGGAGACCAACATCCAGAATAATAGTCCTGGTACCCGCGACGCCTCCCAAATGATGGTGCTAACGCACGGGGGGGAGATTGTTGGCGACGCGCCTATAAGAATGTTTCAGTTTATTAAGTCAACCGATGACGAATAACTTTTCAAAGACTTATTGTCCAATACAGATGTTCTGATAAGAAAATGCTTAGTTAAATCTTAAAGAAATGTCGAGTTAATGGTATGGAGGTCTTGGGTTCGACTCCCAGGCCGGACTAGTTTACTGTTTTCTAAGTAATATTTTTCAATAAATTCATATAGGGAATTTTATGTTATAAATTATGTTACCGGATTTGTTCCCCGGTTGAAATCGTCTTTCCAACGATGTAAATTCAAAGGAATATTAAAGTGAAGTTAGAGATCGGATTGGTTTCCCGGTCGAGATGATCACTCTGTGCATAAACAGAATTAACGGAAATTAATTGCATGAGTATTGTCTTGTATAAGTATGATACGTTTGTACGAAAACAAATGCCTATTTGTTATGATTGATTAATGAAAACATTCACTTGTATTGTTATCTGATAAGAAGCATGATAACTGATAAGAATCTTATCAGAGATGGTTTCCTACAGTTTGAAAATTATGTAGAAGCACTTGTTTACATAATATTGTTAAAATTAAGTGTATTTCAGACTTTCATTTTTTCTGATAGCCGAGAGCCGTGCAAAGTTAGTTGTTCAAATAGTGTGAGTTCACGGAAGCACGCTGACCACGCCCTTAGGAGGCCGAATATGTAAAAATTTAAAATGTTTGTAATTTCAGCAATTTATGTAAAAATAATTTGTAAAACATTTCAGGTTGATTGTACGTGCTAAAAAGGTGAATTCTGTGTTATTTTTATGTGAAAATTCCTGTGTATAAGTGAAATAATGATAGTTTTGTATAAGAAATTTAAAAGTGTTTTAAATAGTGAAATAAATAGAGAAAATGTAAATTAAACTATTGTATTAGTAAACATATGTATAAATTCAAGTGGGAAACATTGTTTTAACTTTCTGTGTTAAATATTTAAGAAGTTCGGATTTTGAATTTGTGATTAAAATAGACATGTTTTGTTTTATAAATTAAAGGATTTTTGTGATACGAAAAAATAATATATATCAAGGTGTAGATATTGTTTTGTGCTATCTAAATAGATAACTTGTATTTATGTATGATTTATGTGAATAAAGAAATTAAGTGAAACGTGAGAGAGTAATAGTACAAATTCATGTTGTTAAGTTGCGCAGGCACGCGAATGGTGCGGCTCACTTTCGCGTATAGTTCTGGGGGTAGCTTAGTGAACGGGTTTTATTGCAATTCGTTCTGGAAAATAGTTCGGGAAAATAGTTCGAGAATTAGTTCGGAAAAATAAGAAAATCCTTCGGGAAAAGTGAAAAACCAGCAGTCAAGAAGAAAAAGTGTAGGGAAGTGATAGGGAAAGTGATTACTCTCTCACGGAACGGTTTGAAGATAATTGCTGTTTTATTCCCAAGTAATTCATCCCTAAAGTTATACAGTCCACATCGAAGAATTAAGGCGTCGGGACCGGGACGACTTCGGAAGACCCGTAATCCCCGTCTGAACCTACTTGCTGAAAAAGAACGAGGTTATCGCCCTAGTGTGTTACTCCGTTGCGGAGATCACATACGTTGTTCCCGAACCCAACGTAGGCGTTATAGGAGGCCGGATCGAGAGAAGCCTCGATTCCTCCCTTCTGTTTCTTAATCGAAAGTCGAGTTCCGTTAGGTTCTTTTTCAGTGGTATAGGTGTAACAAAATGAACCAACACCACACGAGACTATGACTGATATTTTATGGAAAACTCCATAAAAATCTTACGGTTTCCTACAGATAATAAATACGAGTATAACAATCTCGATATATTTTACAACTGGTGTAATATCGATATTACATCGATGTTACACCAGTTGTAAAGTACTCAGACTGTTGATTGGCAATAGCGTTAAATGTGCGAGACGTACTACCATCCGCCTACCAAGCCGACGATTAAGTCACATCCTTCCTACAATGAGAGGGTCCCGTGTCCGAAAAGGGGCTCTTACTGGCTAACGAAGAAGAAGATTCTAAGGTCTGCTGTAGTAGGACATTTTTTAGACTATTCATGCTATGTTTTTTACTATTAATTGTAATACGTTTTACAAATAATCTTATTATCATTGCATCATTATATGTCCGTATTATTAATATTTGTTATAAAGTTGAGAAATTATTATTGTATAATATGTAAATTTAAAAAATGGAAGTCGTAATATCTAAAGTAAATAAATTAAAAACCCGATAAGTCCGAGTACCCTTTAATGATATGCTTATGCTGGATAATGAGCTTAATTATAAGCACGAAGGACAAACTTAACTATGCAGTGTACAAAAACTACATACATTGTCCTACGTCACAGGTGGTACTGTAAAGATTGTGATCGAAAAACAAAATATTTTTGATGCGAAATATCTACAAATGTTCCGTTTTTGCATTTTTTTCCTTCACTTGTGTTAAGAGAATCTACTTCTTGCCAAATTTCATAATTCCGAGTAAGCAAGAAGTAAGTACCTTATAGGTTTTGGTTAGTGAATTTGAGAGTATCAAAATATGTGACTTACATCCTATGTCATTTTAAATAGGCTGACTTAGAAGCTTGATTATTTTCCTCCAAGGGACTGTGCACTTTAGTATCTAATATTCAAATTTGGCAGGTAGTCAGACGAACGGACGGACAAGTTCATCCTATATGGGTTCCATATCTTCTTTCAGAGGTATGGAACCCTAAAAACGGACTTTTAATAAAATTTATAAAGCCACATATTATAAGTATTATAATATATAGTACTAATTATATGTCGGAAATGGTGTAACACAATAAGCCAAAATTGTGTGGGAAATAACAGGATAGCGTTAATTATTAAAAATGGTAAAAATGTGAGAGCTGATGTTCAACTTGCTCTCTTGCTTGCGCAATTTATTGTATTCAATAATAGGACAGCGTAACGCTCTATACATTCAGCATAGAGTAATTACGGTTTGGCCATACTGCAGTGTGTCCCTGTCACAATTACACACCGGCGCAATGTGAAGGACACAACTACATGATTGTTGGAGCGGGAAACCTAGTGGTTGTTTTTATGGTGAGGCAGCACCACTGTCCCCATTTGACAAGGGTTCAGTCGAGCTACCGCATATTGTTTCCATTGTAATGAAAGAGATCTAAGACCACACACTTTTAATTTAGCACTACAACTTTATTCTACACTTCCTAATATGAGACTCACAAAAATACGTAATAAGTTTTACCAGGAAAATAGAACTACACTGACGAGCGCAGGAACTGAAGTGATTCTGTTGCCGCGTTCATTCAATAAGGAAAACGTAATAACGACTTAGGTGTGCTCTGATTGGTCGACGATTTGATTGGTCAATACTTGACTAAACAATAACTTCTTATTGAATTCATTAGGTTACTTAAGAAATTTGAATTATCAGGATTATTAATCAAATCGACAATTATTTATTCTACGATTTAAAACCATATTTGAGTTAAAAGTTGATAATGGAATAAATAGTTGTTTTACCAGGAATTAGTGGTCAATAAAGAGATTTGTAAACCAAAAGAGTTTTAAAGAACTAGCTAGTTACATGTTATGTTTCTGATAAACCGCTCTTATTAAATTGTAGTATTAATAATTATACACCGTTGGTTATTATAATCAATTAAAAGACGATGCAAAGCCTATGCTTTGTCAACCGATGATGTACTTGCTCCGACATATATTAGCAATATAGAAGGATTACTATTGTTGTGTTTTGGTTTATTATTATTTAATTTATGTAATATCGAAAAGTACCTATGTACTTAAATGTTTTTTTTTTTTAATAAGAAAAAGATAAGGGTGGACTAATTAAAAAATACAGGTGTTTATATGTATAAACTAACATGTGTAATGCATTTTAAATAATATCTTTAAATAAGCTAGTTTTTTTCTGTTGCGACTCTACCCATAGCTCTCACCACACTACCAAAGGTTAGCTGACAGCGAATGTCTTTCGAAATTGTTTTGAGTGCAATAAAGAATTTTCTGTCTACCTATATTTGCCATTGTATTAAGTGTTAAAAGAATTTTCTCTCAACAGTATTTTCTTTTAATTCTAAACAATACCGTCTGATACAATAGGTGTCAACTAGCTTGAGCACGGGATAAATTCGAAGATGCTCCAGTCTAGTGTCCATTGTCCCGGCAAATCAGCGCGGACAATCTTCCCGGAATCTTATGTGGGGCTAGTCGAGCTGCGTCTTTCCTCCGGACGTCCCGGGACATCTGCCGGAATTATCAACTTGAGGAGCACTATCAGCACTTTTCCTAGTTTGTTATTATCTTGTGATTGTAACAGAAAGAGTATTGGAAAGTTTCTTTTTTTTTGAACTAACAGGCAACGTTTGACGTTAGTTCTTGTATTCGTGAGTAGAATATTCGGCTTTCGTATTTCATCAATTGACGTCAGTTTATAATATTATATTATTATAATAAATATAATCATATTCATTCATCAATCAATTCAAAATTTATTCATTAATTACTACTGCAATATAGAATATTAACACTGCACTCTTTTATACGTGCTAGAGCCACGCTGCAGCTATATTATGGTTGTAGCACGAATGAGTCGGCTCGACCGGGGAAGGACCACGCTCTCACAGAATACCAGCGTAAAATAGCAGCTTAATACTGCTGTATTTCGTTTGGTGAGTATAGAGATCGGAAGACCTTTTTTTACTGGAAACAAAGCGTTCCATCTAAGTCCTCAGGGGGTGACAATGCATCTGCGTTTTAATCTAGGATAAATGTAGATGTCTATGGGCCTCAGCATCTACTTACCGTCAGGTGGACTGTGTGATTGTTTGTCACCCTTATTCTATAAAATAAAATAATATACCTTTTCTTTTATATCTATTTTATTACTTTATTTCTTTATTATTTAAGTATATTTAGGGTCTCAGTTCACAAAACAAACACTCTCGCCTATCACTCAGAAAGTAGGCAGGGACTACGGACTTCCACTTGGCACGATCCTGACATACCTCTCTCGCCTCCTTTTCATCCATATATCTACGCGTACACGCTCGTCGGTCAATCTGGCCTAATGTGGCCCATTTTAAATATATCGTCAATTTGGTTAATTTACCTTTGTCTAGGGCGTCCCTTCCCGACTCTGCCGTTTATATCTGCAATATAAATTTGCTTTGTCACTCTTTCCTCGTTTATTCTTTCTACATGACTAAACCACCGAAGCATTTCTTTCTTAATCTTGGTCCCAACATCATCTTGCACACTACATTTTCTCTTATCACACCATTTCTCACCCTGTCATTCAGATTCAACCCTCGCATACTCCAAGACCGCATTTCTACAGCATTTATTCTACTTTCGTGCTTCTTCTGCCACATCCACCTTTCATTACCATACATTAAAGTAGGGATAACACGTGCCTTTTTTGACACATTCTGACCGTTCATAATAGAGTTAAAAGCCTTGCCCTGCATTCACTCGTTATCCTATATCGTTATCATATCTACCGTTCCTGCTAAATACATAATAATAAATCGCAAATACACGAACTTATCCACTTGCTTAATCAACTCTCCTTATATTCTTATTTCACATAACGGTTTACATTTTTCTCTTTCAAAAACCATCACTTTCGTCTTACTTGCGTTCACTTTCATTCCCCTTTCTTTTATTGACCAGTTGACTAATGTAACCACATTTGAAACTCGGCCACCGACGATGCAAATATGACTTGATCATAATTAATATAAACGATAAACTATATATATTACGGTAAACGTAATTTAATTAATTTATTAAATAAATTACGTTTATCGTTTAGTTTCTTATAAAACTGATTTGATTTCTATCACTGAAGGTTTCATGATAGCAAAATTGTATTGCAAACCGATAAAGCGGTCCAATTAGCGTAAATAACGAAAGTGCAATTTACATATGTAATGGTTGCCGCTGATAGCAAAGAAGGCTTCTAAGATACGCTCGTGCGTGTGTTATCTGCACTCGATGGAATTAGAAACACGTTTTAACAATATCGTATACAGTACTTAGTACTTGTTCAACTGGAACTGATTTATAACCGATCAGTAAATAATCAATTGTTAGGAAAATCTAAATTTTTGTTTAAAGAGGCATTGCATTTTTAAGGAGATATAAATTATTCCTGTATTGTGTAGGGCTGTAATGAAATAGCATGGAATCAATTACTAATTTACCGACTACTATATAGGTTGTTATAAGATGTGTATAGCTTAAGAAATTTTTAAGATAGCTGCGATTGCGTGTTGCGTTAGAAATCCTTTTCCCCGGTCATTTGCTATCTTTTTCCGCTACGAATGAAACCCTGGATAATTTATTGATACGCATGTCTTATTATGTAGAACAGTTACAGCATTAGTTTGTATTGATTGGAAATAGTTTTTTTTTATGTACTATAATCACATTATCGACGGTGTAGTTAAATTAAGTTTTATAAATTAACGCAAAATCATCATTCATTATTAGCATCATTAGAGGCTCTCAAGTCCACTACTGAACATAGACCAACGTAGAGTAGTGTTAAGTTAGAGTTAAATACGACATCCAATTATATTTTGATGTATGTTGCAAACCTAAATGAGTTAAAGTTGGTTAAAAAGTTACAGCCTGTATTCGTTCCACCGCTAGGCACAGGCCTCCTCTCATTTCTGAGAGGCATGTTAGCGAACTTCACATATCCTCAAAAACATTTTTTTTCTTATTTCTCAGACATGCTGGTTTCCTACAATGTTTCCGTTCACTGCTGAGCACGTGGTAAATCAGCACTTGAAATTAAAATTGCAATTAATAATTTCATTGATGCCGGCAGGGATCGAACCTGGGTAGCGAGCGCTAACCATCGGAGCTGCCATAGCTTAACCTAATGAGCTACATTAAATGAGATTTTAGATTAATTGAATAGCATAAAATATAATATGTATTGATAGAAATAACCCTAAAATTATTTGAATAAATGAAAATCACCAGCTGATTTGTTAACGTCAGTACGGTTTCCGTCGCGGTCGCTCGGCTGATAATCTTCTGGGTTACTTAACTCGTAAATAGGCGTTTGCCGTTAGTTTGGACATAAGGAAGGAATTCGATCGGGTTTAGCACAAAGCTCTTCTTACGAAGTTTACTTCTTATGGGCTTCCAGAGAAGTTGTGCAATTAGATCACCAGTTTTCTTGCAGATCGAAGCATCAAGGTCGTAGTAGATGGTGCATGCTCCGATTACAAGCCCATTAACGCTGGTGTTCCACAAGGCTGCGTGCTATCACCAACGCTGTTTCTTCAACATATCAATGACATGTTGCAAACCGGCAACATTCATTGCTATGCGGGCGACAGCACTGATGATGCTTTGTACACAGGCCGTGAAAATATTTCTCGATAAAAAATCGCTACCGAGTACCGAAATAAACTTGTATCTGAAGTCGAGACTTTGTTGAACAAAGTTTCGGACTGGGGGCGACTAAATCCAGTCCAGTTTAATCCCCACAAAACACAAGTTTGCGCGCTTACCGTTAAAAAGAACCCCTTCGTCTTATCTCTTCAGTTTCAAGGCGGAGTGCTTTTTTGCCTCAACCAATATCGGAATCTCCGGCGTCGACATAACGAGTGACGTGATGTTTCGTGGTCACTTGAAAGAGAAGGCCAAATTGGCCTCTAAAATTCTTGGTGTGCTCAGTAGAGCGAGACAGTATTTTATGCCGGCACGCGGCTTGCAACTTTATAAGGTGCAGGTTCGGCCACACATGGAATATTGTTCCTTCATCCATCTCTGGGCCGGGTACCCAGTGCCAGGTCCTTACATTTGATTGCATCCAGCGCAGAGTAGTTCGAATCGTTGGCGACTGAGCTCTTTTCGATCGCCTTCACTCATTGGCACTGCGGAGAGATGTTGCATCTCTTTGCGTATTTTATCGCATCTACCACGGAGAGTGCTTTGAGGAATTGTTCGGACTAATTTCAGCGGCACGATTTAACCATCGCATATCGCGACAAAACTCGCAATACCATCCATACCATCTCGATGACTGGTGGTCCACCACTGTGCGATTTAAAAGAAGTTTTCTTCCTCGCATAACTTCCTTGTGGAATGGAATACCACCAGAGATTTTTCCTTTTTAAAAGGCCGGCAACGCATTTGCAATTCCCCTGGTATTGCAGTTGTTGTAATCACTTACCATCAGGTGAGCTGTATGCTCGATTGCCCCCTCTCCTATTAAAAAGAAAACTTATTAAGACTTGAGGAATGACTAATCAAGCTGGTTGTTTGTGCCGTACAATACACTGATCGAACTAGAAGTTTTAGTTCTATATTTACTTTGTTGTATTTTATATTAATACAACAAAAGTTTTAATGTAAAGAGTGTAAATATTTGAAAAAATAATAAATATACGTAAATGTTGACAAAGTTTCCTCTTTACAATTCAGATTGCTTGGTAATACCATAATTTTAACTGGTTGTCATTCATATAGTTTTTACGCCTACTGTTTTACTACGCACGCACACATTCACAAGAGTCGCTCGGTCGGCAGAAAGTTGAATTGAATCTCTTACAGAGAAGCGCGTGTACTTGTTGCCCATAAATTACATTCAATTTGAGATATTTCAAAATAATTTAAAAAATAAAAAAAATAAATTTCAAATAAAAGTAGAAGCCTTTTATTTACTCGTATATGCATAAACTGCAATAACGTTATTATTTATACCAGGCGGTCCCATAATGAACTGGCCTGATATAGTTCAACGCGACATGTCGCTACATGTTGTGTTGCATTAAATAGTACGTTTATCGTGCACTTAATATAAGAAACATGCATCGACATGAAATGCTTAGTCTTAGTTTAACAGGCATTTGAATAACGAGAGTCGCGTATTTTTTCAAAATGTCGAAAACTGAGTATCGAAGTGTCATAAAGTTTCTGTTTAAAGAAGGTTTATCCCCTGCCCAAATAAAAGAACGATTGGATGGCGTGTATAAGGAGTCTGCCCCCTCCTATAGCACAGTGAAAAATTGGGTGAAAGGGTTTCGCCTCGGGAGAGAAACCGTCGAAGACTTTGGCCACGACGGTCGACCTGTGGAAGTGCTCACTCCCGAAACGATTGCTCTTATCGAAGAGGAGGTTCTGAGTGACCGCCGTTTGAAGATTAGAGAAATTGCAGCAAGGCTTGGGCTCTCTAAGAGTACCGTTCATCGCGCGTACCATGAACATCTTCACATGAAAAAAGTGAGTGCAAGATGGGTACCGAAATTTCTTTCAGCGGTACAGAGACAGGAAAGAGTGCACTGCGCTTCGGAGTTTTTGGATCTTTGTGGCGAAAATCCAAAGACTGTGATCGAGCGGCTAGTGATTGATGATGAAACTATGATCTTGTATTATGATCCACAAAGCAAGCGCGAGTCAATGGAATGGCGTTATAAGGGTGAAAAGCCCCCTAGAAAGGCAAAGGTGCAACAATCGACTAAAAAACTGATGTGCACAATATTTTGGGATTTTCAAGGCATTTTGATGGTGGATTTTAAAGAACGTAATACAGTCGTGAACGGCGAATATTATGCTTCTCTAATATATAAAGTACCCGGTTGACCGAGCTCTGCTCGGTATTTTTCGCTCGGTTTTTTTTTAATTCGTGTGTTTTGAAAATTATATTTAGATACAAATTACATACTGATGAAATATGAATAATATTTTTTGATCTTAGCGACATAATAGAAAAAACTGAACTGGTTATTTGAATAAAAAATCATGTTTGCAATTAGTTTAATTTAAATTTTCGTGTTTTTAAAAAATACAAAAAAAGGGCTCGAAAAAATTGATTTTCTCAAAAAAGAAAGGAACTTGAAAAAAAAATTAAAAAAAGTTGGTCGGTCGGTCTAAGCTCGAACCTGGGTTTTACGATTCTGTGACCGCCTATTATACCAATTAAGCTACTTATAATCATTGACAATCTGTCAAAATTTACCTTCTTATTCTAACGATATTGTAGCAGTTTTTCTTTGCCTAAAACACGGACAAAAAGACATTTTCTAAAAATAAATCCTAGCTAGATCGATTTATTATCCCTGAAACTCCCTGGACACTAAATTTTATGAAAATCGTTGGAGCCGTTTCCGAGATCCCGATTATATATTTATATATATACAAGAATTGCTCCTTTAATAGTATAGGATTACGAGACAAGATAAAGGAAAAACGAAGAGGCAAGCTGTCTAAAGGTGTCCTGTTGCTCCATGACAACGCCCCTGTTCATACCGCTGGTGTTTCGAAGGATGCAGTTCGTCAATGCGGGTTCACAGAAGTTCAACATCCACCTTACAGTCTAGACATGGCCCCTTCCGACTATTATTTATTTTCAAATTTAAAGCGGGACTTAAGAGGAAGAAAATTTTCAAGCGATGAAGAGTTGCAGGCGGCCGTCTTCAGTCATTTTGAGGATAAAAAATTTGATTATTTTTATAAACGTTTAGAGATGTTGATTCACAGATGTCAGAAGTGTGTTAGTATTCATGGTGATTATATTGAAAAATAAAATTGGTTTCGTTTCATTTCCTTCATTGGTTCATAGTTAGGCCAATTCATTATGGGACCACCTACGTATATTTGAACTTAAGTAGAAAATTTGGCTACTATTTGAAAAATAACCCTTTAATGTCCCTCACCATACAAATACCTTGTATATCACTGGACATTGTTATTTTTAGGTGTTAAATCAACGCTGCAGCATGAATGGGTCAGTCCGTCCGGGGCAAAATGCTGCTGTTTCATTGGTGATGTAAACCGGAGACCCTTTTTAATGGTAACGAGGCATTCCATTTTCGTCCTCAAGGGTGGCAAAGCATCTGCGTTTTAATTTTTAGTCAAGGATAAGTGTTTGTTCCTATTGGAAGTTCTAAAAATATGAACATATTATAACTCGAAAAATCATAACTATTTCCTATACTAACAGTCTTATTCATAAAAAGTTAAAATAGGTTTATTACCTTGTTATAAGGAGGTACCCGTAAAACATTATTCATAAACCTTTAATAACTCTAAAACGCATTATAAGTGTTCTATAACGGCTTCATAAGTTATAGAAGGGTCCACCCCACTATAAACCTGTAATAAAGAAAAATATGGCCGACTTGCGTGCGAGCAACGAACAGCTGTTTGTTTAAGTCGTTTAAGTTATTGTTGGTGAAATTGTTTTTAGTGGATTTTAATTACTAAAAAGTGTCGATATGCAAGCTCTGCAAGCCTTAGAAGCTATGGAGCAACTAGGAAATGCTCCGCATCGTCGTCGTAAGGTTTACCAGAAGAGATATGATCCGTTTTCTTTGCCCGATGTAGAGTTCAAAAAGCGATACCGCTTCAATAAACATACGGCATCTTTTATAATTGATCTTGTAAGGCAGGATTTACAACTGGACCCAAGGGGTTGTGGTACATCACCAGAATTGCAGGTGTTAACTGCCATTAGATGTTGGGGACGTCGTGAAGTAAGTCTCAACTCGTAGTATACAAGTAATAATACCTTAAATGAGTGTGTAAACGGTTTTGTACCTACCCGTTTTAGGTTCAAGATGATGGGGGAGACCTTCATGGGTTGACCCAACCAACTGTGAGTCGCATTTGTGCCAGAGTAGCTCGCGCGATTGCTCGTCACTCTGAGACGTACATAAAAATGCCACAGTCTCTGGCAGAAGAGCAAAGGGTTGTAAGGGAATTCTTAGAGATAAGAAATTTCCCTTCTGTGTTGGGTTGCATTGATTGTACTCACATAAAAATAAAGAAATCTGGTGGTGATGCAGCTCAGTATTATATAAACCGAAAAGGATTTTATTCATTGAATGTACAAGTAAGTTCATATAATAATACAATGCAGTTCTTTGCCAGGTGGTATATTACTTATATACATATATATGTGTATATATAAATGTATGTATGTATTTATTTTACCTACATACATAACTGTGCTCACATATTTTTTAAAATTTTTAATGCAGGTGGTTTGCGATGCTAATCTGTATATCAGAGACATCTTTGCCAGATGGCGAGGCAGTACCCATGATTCCCGTATCTTTAACGAATCGACTCTTAAAGAGCGCTTTGAAAGAAGAGAGTTTAGAGGGAGACTCTTAGGAGATTTAGGCTACCGATTAGAGCCATATCTATTCACACCTATACTAAGACCACAAAATGAGCGTGAAGAAAAATATAATTGAGCACAAATTGCCACTCGCAACTGTGTTGAACGTTGCTTTGGAGTGTGGAAGCAGCGGTTTCAAAGTCTGTTGTATGGCATGACAGTACACATGAAAAATGTGAAACCTACAATTGTGGCTCTTGCAGTGTTGCACAATATTGCAATAGGACAACAGGATTCGGTACCAGGTAATTTGCACACAAATAATTTTAGTCATTCATGAATATAATATTTCTTTACATAATAATAATAATATAATTTTCAGATCATGATGAACTCAATACAATTGTAGATGCTGAACTTCTACCTCAAATTGGTGAGGCCAGAGGAAGAGACTCCAATAATGCTCTTCTACGAGCATTTATCGATAGGCATTTTAGCTAATTAAGGGTATGAGTAAGTAAGCTCCACATTTTAATTTTAAATTATTTATTTTCAAGAACTAGAAGTTTTTTTTAATAATATTCAATTTTTAATTTAATTAAGGTCTCATCGAGGTCCAAGTTTCGGGCTTTCCTTTCTTCATTTGCCATTTAGGCTTGATGAACCTCTTTCCTGCACTCGATTTCAGTATTGGCTATAGTTTCTGCATGATCGGCGGTCTGAAATACAAATAGTTATGTTTGAGTATTTAAAAAAATCAACCCCAAAGTTATAAATGAACTTCAAATAGTTCAAAATCTATTCTGTCGTAGGGCCACTAACTCGCCCTATTATGTCCGTAATGCCGACCTACACCGAGACTTAGAGCTCCCAACAATCCAGCAGTTCCTTAAATCACTCTCTGAAAGATTTTTCAAAGCCTCAGAGTCCTCAGAGTAAAAAAAAAACAATTTCATAAATTAACATAATCCCTATTAGAGTAGAGGTCATTATATTCACATTTTTCTCAGTTTTATTCTTTCTTTCAGGTTTCTTAGATGGAGTATAGAGTGGATTTGGTGCTGAGCCAGTAGATACAACCTGCAGCAAACGAAACCGTTAAAAGAAACATGTTTTCATTAACGTAATCTTAAATATACTTTGACATAAAATGTTTCATCAAATAAAATTTAAGTTTAAATAGACCATTGTTTATTATTTTTATCCCTAAACTTTTCAATCCAGAATTACAAATCAAGTTATGGGTTCGATTCCCGCTTTGGCACATGTTTAGTTAGTACTTGGTTTATGACATTTCACATATTTACCTCTCGTATAGTTTGGATCTCCTCAAGTATTTCTACTGTGACATCCTTTACTTGTGTCCTACAACAGTAAAATATAAAAATAAAATAGGTATGAAAAATATGAAAATTGCTAGCTATCTCAATGCTTTATGGATGCTCACATTATCTGAAGACTTGTTTTCAACATTGACAAGTTTATTTATCCCATCTACTTTGATTTCATTTTGCGATGGCTCCCCAATCTACAAACAATGCAATAATTAAAATAATAATGTACTTAAGCATGGATAAACTTTAGTAGGTATGCTATTTAGGTAGAAAAGGAACAAATATATTTATTACGCAACATTAAAGTTTGTACTGTGTAGAGATAAAATTTGCGACATTTAACTTAGAATCTTGATGTATGTAATACCTGATTTATTTCATCAGAATCAAATTCATTGGTGTCAATGACAAATTCGTTAGGGAGCCATGAACAAATGTCGTCTGCATTTTCAGGGTTCGTACTTGGATGTGGACCACCACCAGTCTGGCGAAGATTCTTTCGTTCGATAGACTTAATTTTCTTTTTTGTCATTTTAATGATGCTCCATTGGGATTTTATTTGGGAAAGAGTGCGAGTGCCACCTTTACACATACTGTTGAAACTGGATAAAAGTATAATCACAATTTATACAAATATTTGACATTTTAATATTCAAAATGGGTCAATCACAATGCAAGCGATCTTGAGGACTTTTTTGCACTTTCTCATAGTAGATCAACCCGTCCAATCCTATGTTCTATGAACTATGTGGACTGCCCACTGTTATGACTTTAAAAGCTTATATGCATTAGACCAGCAAGAGACGAAGTGACATGATTCTGTTGCATAAAATGTAACTGACCGTACATAGAATATCAATGCGTTGAAGACTCATCTTCGAACACTTCACAAATTGATAGATAAAAATAGGTTCCTGCATAATAAATCTGCCCATGCTGCTAGCTTTTTTGAGTTTGTATTTGTATCAGTATTTTTATTTTCAATTACTGATACACGCTCAACTCACGCTCACGCCCTTACCAAATCAATCAATAAATGCTCTGGAAAGAAAAAGGATACTATTATAACAACACAGTTAAGTAACATTTGTGCACTAAGCACCTACGACAAAATTACTTTAGTCACATACTAACCTTATCTTCCTCCAGCCAATTTTCACTTCTTTGCCGCTTTTTACATGTTATGTTTTCCATTATTTTTATTGAGTTATATATGAATATAAAACAAATCAATTTCTTGAATTGATTTAATGAAAACACCACCCTTGTTTTGACGGAAATGTCACAATTGCTGTCAAACTTTTTTTTTACCGTGGCTTGTCTATGGATTCATCAGAATGACAACATAATAAAACTAAAGTATTCCATAAATATGATTTAACTATGACGGGTTTATTGAACGTTTATGAATAGAGAATTTTATAATAGGTTTAATAGTACTATTGAGCATTTTAACTAATCACTGTTATAACGCCATTTTAGTGGATTTTTATGAATAAGACTGTAAGTATATAATATCACTAAACTACTACTGTATCCGAATCTTAGCCAAAGCAGCGGCTAAATAGGTCACGTGAATCGGATCGATGATGGCCACCTGCAGTGAAATTACTTCAAGCTGTTATCCCTAATTGATTTAACATGTCCGGACACTAAAGGCTCGCACTAACAAAACATATTCTTCCACGATTTTTGTTCACAAATGATAGCTACCGACTATTTAGTTTGTTTTGCTGAGTACCGCGACGGTTGATACGAAAAGCGTATGCATTCACCATGGCGGCCCCTTAACCACTTAGTGGAGCTTAAACTTACTTCTATTTTTTGCTTTAGTTTTTGTGTTTGAAAATATTTGACAAGTACAGGACCCGTACGTTTTTTAAGACAAAGTAGTTTCCTACATGTTGGTCTACATTGAGGCGACAAATAATGTTGAATTTATTTGTTTTAAAATTTCTTTAACCAGAAGAATATGAAAAATTTTGGTACTTATATTATATAATATCTAATTGTTTGCTCGTATGCCAACATAAGCTTGCAATTCCGAAGTTTATATACTTAGTTGGACCTTGGACCTTGGACTTGGTGGCGCTGTTGTAGAATATCCCCCGTGCGAAGCCGGGGCAGTTTATAATAAATTTTTGAAATATTATTTATATCTATTAAAATAAGTATAGAAACACGTCTTTAATTACAAATTAAAGTCAATAAACTTAAGAATAAATAAATAAATAAATAAACTAGATACCGCTTCATAATCACGTCCAGAGTTTAAAAGTTGTCACGCGGATGTCGGTCCGCTACGGAAATTAGCGAGTGCGCCGCGCGATAGCGTTGTCCAAATAGAAGGCGGTCTGTATTATGAGCGGAAAGCGTTTTTGTTTTTTGTTTGCATATTTATTTTTTAATGAGAGGTGTTGTGGATGGGAATCCCGAAAAGAAACAAAAAAGAAGTTTGTAGTAAAAGTCGACAAATATTTGAGAAAACATTTTCTCTCATTATGCATCGTATCATTAAAATCATGAAGAGGCACTTATTTGTTTACAAATCATCATGCCTAAATATTTTATCCTAAATTGTGGATATAGTTTACATAAATAAATTGCACACTAACAAACCAGATCCTGAGCTTTTACTCGTAGGCCAAGCATAGACTTGTTTCGTTCGAAATTTTTGGTTAATATAAAATTTGCAAGATGCCTCAGATTTTATGTTAATGTCATATTTTTTACTAGTTATTTTTAGTCACATATTGTTTGATATAAATTAAAAAGCTAAGGTAGCCAAATGGTTAAGTAAAAACAGTTCAGTTCTTGAGGTCGCCGATAGATGGCGGCATAACTATCTTATACTAGCGATCCGTCCCGGCTTTGCACGGATTATTTCTGGATCTAAATAACAGTACCAGGTCCAAATGTAAATCTTAACCATCTAGGGATCCATTCACACACACATAAAAAATCTAATCAAAACAAAACAAATCCGTTCTTGAGTTTTAGCGAGACTAACGGACAGCAATTGATTTTTATATATAGAAAGTATATACCAGATGAATAACTCCTAGATCGGCAAGGGAAGCAGCGTCAAAAATACGAGACGTTTGGCACTGGGATCGCCAGTCCGTCTGCCAGGCGTAGTGATTACGGCTCCCTGCCTTTAAAGAGGCTATTGTCATAGATAACGGCCGACAAGTGAAAAGATCAAGTTAATTTCTTTAGATATTAAAATTAATGTCTCTCAGTGATTCATTCATCCTCCTCCATGCATCAGCCTATAAGAATCCACTGCTTAACATAGGCTTCACCCATACATTGCCTCATAGAAGTATTTTTCCATAGTTGCCATGCATGGCGGGTGGTTTGGCAAGTGCAGCTGTAACTTTTCTACAATTTTGTTTCAGTTTCCCTCTGTCGCCTCTTCCGATACCCTCGGGACGATTAAGGGCTGATCCCCATTATAATGCCGTTCTCTGTCTGATTTCGGTATGGTAAAATATTATCAAGTAAAAATATGTGTTTGCATTGATACTATCCGTAACAGTCAAGTTTCGCTCGAATCCAATTCCATGTATAATAAATCAGACCGAGATCAGACCGAGAACGAACTATGAACGCCAAATGATATCGGTCCTAAGTGTTAGTGTAAGGGTAGTTCTTACACCGATACTAATCAATAACATTCTGCATAAGTATCTACATCCACTTCTGAATATAGCATATAATGCATCTTAAAGGGACATATTTGTCATAGTTGCCACGTTATAGTAAATGTACAAAGTCCCTAATGCGATTTTTTCTTTACTTTAAATGTATTAATTTCTGATGAAATTTTTTTTAAATTTTATTTTGTTCTGTTCGCTCATCGCTTAACACATTATCTAAAGTTTGCAGTATCGTTAAAGTCCCGTGGCTGCGCATCCGTCCGTCTAATTATGACGACCCACTCTACAAAACTCATGAAGGTTCTTTAATGCTTCTATTCCTAAACTGTTATAATAAAAGCGTAATCTCTTAAATAAGGTGTGCCTAAAGTAAACACAAATAGAATGTCCTAAAATTTTACCACTTGGTGCTTAAATAAACCTTTTTCAAACTACAAAACTTAATAATTATATTTTGTTTCAGGTAACAGGAGCCCATAGTAGTGTAAGTTTGAGTTAAAATATTTATTTCGGAATACTTTATGGTATATAAATACGTAAAGGAAAGACAAATTACAGCTTGTATATGTCCCACTGCTGGACGCAGACCTTATTTCATTTTTGCGGATGTAAGTAGCCATATGGCTGGCTCATTGCCATGGCTCGAAGAACCAACAACCTATGGGGAAAAAAGGTTCTCAAGAGGCAGCCTCGTAGTACCGGTAGGCGTAGTGTAAGCCGACTGCCTGGTAAGACGTGCAGGAGGTCGATGGACGCAGGTGACTCAGGTCTGTGCTTTGTGGCGTACTTGGGGGAGGATTATGTGCGGCGGTGGACTTGTGAAGGGCTGTAATGATGACGATGACGATGAAGTAGCAATAAGACCGCCGCGCTGCTTCAGTGCTCGTTGGAGGACTTCACATATCTTCGAAATATTTTGTTCCTAGTCATGCTTATTTTCTCACGGTTTTCTTTTATCGCTGAGCACGTGCACGTGTAAACCAGAACTTCAAATTTCAATAAACAACTTTATTGGTGCCATCGGGGATCGGACCCATGTTAATCGCATTTTGCTTAATTCACAGCGTACGCTTATCTCTCGAGCTTCCAGGGCTATGTTCCGGCTGGGGTCGAATTGCAAACGTGGGATACTCTCTTAATTTTATCTACTAAGCTCCAATAAGGCTATGCAATAAGATTGGAAATAGATTGGGATGTGTTAGAGACAAAGGAAACATTGCAGCAAAACATTTCATTGCTAAACAAGGATAATTCACATTGTAAAAAAAATACCATGCCATGGCTTATTTTACTTATGATATATTATACAAGACGGTTATGCGTATGCCGCTACCTTTTAGATGGGATAAAACGGGATACAATGGTGTCTTATGCCATGACTCAGTGTCTTCCTTTGTTTTTGTTCTAGGTAGTTGTAATGTCTTTGCGCTAGAATCAGAGTCAATCTCTCATTCTGTGAATGATGTGATGTTTATGTCATATTCATGGTCGGCTTCGACCAAATTATAAATAATTCCTAATTTCTTCAGGAACTATATCAACAGAATATTATACATTACCTCCATGCAAATTTCATAGGTAACGATGTCCAGTTATCCTAACATGTAGGTTATAAGGCTTCTAAGAAAAGATCGTAGTAAAACTAGTGTGACCCTCTTCTTTATATCTTGTCCATATGTCTATAGCAATTTAAGGTTAAGAGAGCCAACATTATTTCGGTCTTAAAAAGCAAAATAAATATTCTGAAAAAGCACAACTATTGTTTCAATAGGGATTAGAACTTACGAATACGTTTCGTTAAAAAATATTTAGCAAAATTTTTAACCCACATTTTTTACACACATTTCACATTTTATTTCCTATTGTGTTTAATTGGGGTCCTAGGAAATATCTCACTCTTTACCAAATTTCACTAAAATCCGTCCAGGCAGTTTAGTGTAAAAAGGGAATTAATAAATGTAACTCAATACATATAGATTCCTGAATTGTGCATTTTTTTGTGGAATAAAAGCATTTTGTGTATTTTTTGTGGAATAAAAGTAGGATGTGTAGATGAAATCTCTTTAACAAATTTCATTAAAGTACGTTCAGCCATTTTAGCGTTAATTGGGAAGTATACTTGTAAAATAATCTTAAAGGCAATGCAAATCGTGTCAATCCGTCGCTCCGTACATGAGTGAAGTGTGACGGACGAACAATCCCTCAAACACATTATCGCATTTTAATTAAAGAAATTGTATATTTAAATCCAATTAGCAATATCATTTTTATCAATTTTTAGAGAGCCGTGATTCTAAAGGAATAAAAGGAACCCTTATATCATCACTTTGTTGTTTGTCCTTCTGTCCGTCTGTTGAGATTCTTTTTCTCAGTAAGGTCGGTTAAAAATTTTACACTTCTAAGCCAACGCAATCAAATAAAGATACTGCCATTTACTAGCATGCCTTTTAAGATCTGTCGTTTACATATTTGCTGCCAATTTTGAATTTAGAACTGTTCAATATTCAAATTTGTTTAAAGACACAGAGTAGTTTCGAATCTGTAAGGTCACGTGTGAAAATGAATCTTACTAAGGATAATATCCATGCAATAATTTTCTACAACTTTCGAAGAGGTCTAACACGGCTTCAGTGTTTCTAAAAGCTAACTTCTGTGATCCTTGATGAAGCCCCATGTCTTAGGACTGTCGAACGCTGGTATTTTGAATTCCAGTGTTGACATAACAATATTAGTGACATACCTCGTGAAGGTCGTCCAAAATTCGCCTTCACTGAAGATAACATCGTTACTGTGAGAAAACTATACGTGGTAGAGCTATGCTGCAGTTATATTAGATGTATAGTTGTAGCACGAGTGGGTCGGCTTGACCGGGGAAGGACCACGCTCTCACAGAATACCAGCGTGAAATAGTAGCTTAATGCTGCTGTATTTCGTATGGTGAGTGTAGAGAACCGGAGATCCTTTTTACTGTAAACGAGGCATTCCATCTTAGTCCTCACGGGTGACAACGCATCTGCATTTTGATTTGTAATCGAGGACAGATGTAGATGTCTATGGGCCACAGTAACCACTTACCATCAGGTGGACTGTGTGCTCGTTTGTCACCCTATCCTATAAAAAAGAACTAGTTCTCAAAGATCGTCATGTTACATATCGAGAGATAGAGTCGTTATTAGGCATCTCAGGGACAACGCATGGTGTGAGAAAGCTTATTTACCGTTATATCCCTCATTTGCTTTCCGACGATCATAAGGCGACCTGCGTCAGATGGTGTGAGAAAACTCTTCAAACTTTCAACCGAGGAGAGCCAAATCACGTCTACGACCATCAGTGGTGACGAATCTTGGATTTATGCCTACAATCCCAATTCTAAACAACTATCTATAATCTGGGCCTTCGAAGACAAGCCCGAGCCGACTAAAGTTGTTCGTACTCGAACCACTTCAAAGATGGTGACCACGTTCATTTCGAAAACAGGTCATCTAGTGACAATTGCACTTGGAGATCGTAGAACTTTTAATGCAGTGTGGTATACCACAGTCTTTGTATGTAGTAAACCACCCAGTACAACAAGTTATCTCCGAACTTCGGAAATCTAACCCAAAGCGACGCATCATTCTACACCACGCAAGCGCAAGCTCACACAGTGCTGGTCAAACAAATGAGTATTTGAAGCAGGAAAACGTAGAATATCTTGAGCATCCTTCATACAGTCCTGACGAAAGCACTAATGATTTCTTTACATTTCATAAAATTAAGAAAAACTTCGTGGTCAAAGGCTGAAGCAGCAGTCGACGCTTTCGAAACCCCCACTTTGGAGTGGAATTAATGTTTTAATTACTGGTTCGAACTTCGATTAATTGATCGAAGGGTTCGAGCGAATGAAAAAGTGTAATAAACTACGTGGTGAATAATTTGAAAAGTAATAAAAAGTACTATACTCGTAAGGTTCTAGTTGCATTTTTGGTCAAATGACAAAACTTAAAAGACATGCCCCGTATGTCACTTATTTTGATACTAGCAAACTCGCTCATTAATATCAGTAGTGTAATTTCAAAATAGTTTGTTATTTCTACTTTTCATTTTGGCAATAAGCTAGGTCTCAAAGTAAAAGAATAAATCCGTAAATTATTAATAATTTTGTATATCATATACGTGGTAGAGCCATGCTGCAGTTATATTAGTAGTATAGTTGTAGCACGAATGGGTCGGCTCGACCGGGGAAGGACCACGCTCTCACAGAATACCAGCGTCAAATAGTAGCTTAATGCTGCTGTGTTTCGTATGGTGAGTGTAGAGAACCGGAGTCCCTGTTTACTGGAAACGAGGCATTCCATCTTAGTCCTCACGGGTAACAACGCATCCGCATTTTGGTTCCTAATTGAGGATAGATGTAGATGTCTATGGGCCACAGCAACCACTTACCATAAGGTGGACTGTGTGCTCGTTTGTCAACCTATCCTATAAAAAAAATCATTTAAAAATATTTTTAAACCTAACATTTTGCAGTTGGAGCGATGAAGACCTACAGATGTTATGTTATGTATATATTAATTTTGTCCTTCAATGTGGCATACCTATTTGCAAGCAATTTTCAATATTTATTTTACTTTTAATTCTTAGAGTAGATGAACTATCTGTACATGCTTACATAATTAAATTTATATGGAACCCTCAGGGCGCCAGTCCTACTCACACTTGTCCGGTTTTTTTTCAAACTAAATCATTTTAGACATTTGTATATTGTTTCTAGTTCACGATAACAGAACTTACAGTTTTAAACTTCAGCCGTTGACACATAGATTACTCTGAAGAAGGAAATTTGACTGATAACAACGAACAAAAGATATGACACGGTCCTAAAAGCACGACCTGCGGTAATAATCCGGCGATTTCGTGCTCCGAGTACCAGTTATCGTTTCTTGCCATTATCGGTTCCCTACGCAGCGAAGACCGGCCCTTAACTAATGTCTCCTTTTGTGACCATGCGGCCGGTTTAATCAGTTGTTTATATTGCCCGCGACTGTAAGATTTAATCATTCCCTTACCGTTTCACATTGTGACTACTTGGTTACTAGCGGGCTATGTTCCCTGGAGATGAGGAATTTATACAAACAACGTGGCTTCCTGATATTTGTTTAGGATTAAGAGATTTAACAGTGCGTGGTACTTAACGATAAACAAAAGCTGCGTTCCCGTAAACCGTTGTTTGTTCAATTGTACATGCACGATAATACGGTAACCTCACTAAAGTGATGTTGACTTTTGGGAAAAGTTAGGTTTCAGATGTACGACTCTTGTTATTTTCCATGCATTGCAGTGTAAAATTATTATCTTAATTTATTTCCTAGTTATAATACTAGTTCATATTGTATAATGCACTCTCTTCCTATTTATTAAATTTGAAATAAAATAAGCTTAGACCAGATTTTAACATTGAAATTCTCCTTTGGTGGCACTTACTTTTGACGTAACAAATACGGAGTATCTCGATGTATGTATCGATCTTCAAAGATTTCCTGCTTATAATAAATTGTAGTATCGTGCCATGAGTTTAAAATTGGTAAAAAAATCTCGTAAAAACGACAGAAAGAACTTATAAATACCAACCAGTTTAAATATGCGTTCCATAAAAAATGTAATAGGATACGGGTAACCACCGACTATAATAATTCGCTAAGTTGCGAAAACTAAAGTTAAAAATATTATAAATAACTGCATATAACCAGCATAAGCGCTGCGTGCAAAATAATTATTATTAAAAAATTATTTCTTCTAACAGATCCAAATTAAAAATGAGGAAGTTTTAGGTACTAACGAGCACTGTACTTTTGAGTTTGACAAATACTTTCGTTTGGTGTATAGTAAACAGAGAGCAGACTTAAATGTAGTAAGGCTTTCGCCGAATTATTTACGAACTATTAACGCCGAAGGAGATAACGGGGCGGCGCGAATTCACTTGAGCCAAGAGCCAGTTGCAACTTAAGCGACCGCGCTTAAACAACTTAAGCCAAAGAGATCTGCAGGACCAGATGGAATACCACCGTTTATCTTTAAAAATTTCCATTCTGCGCTAGCAAAACTACTACTTTACCTTTACAATAACTGTTTAAATCTGGTGGTTCCCGTTATAAAAAGAACTACGGGGACCATTGTAGAGGACTTTAGACCTGTAGCAGTGTTATCTGCTCCGGTAAAGATATTAAATTCAGCTATATACAAAAGCTTACACCAACAGATAAACACAACACAAACTGTCGTAAGCGCAGTCGTGTTGCTCGCAGATCTGCTCGAAGCACTGCCAGAAATCTTTTAGCGTTTGTGACCGATATAATACCAATAGTATATCGTGGAGGTCCAGCTGATACTGCATATTTTGATGACATCTTACTAAAAAATGTTAAAGTTTAATTTCACCCCACATTTTCGCTGACATGACAGATAGGCGCTGTATGTAGAATATGAAGGTCTTAAGACAAAACCATATTTGAAATGGTCTGGGTTGAACCAAGGACCTTTGGAGTTTTTGGACATTATAAATGACATACCCAATGTGAAGAAATGAAAATACGAGTATTTGTTATTTGTAGACGACTTTAAGTTATCGGTGGATATAGGTAATTTGGAGAACAGTGACAGTCTCCAAGACGGTGTAAATAGAGTTGTTGAATGGAGCAAAGATAACAAGATACAATTCGATACCGCTTAATGCTTAATGACATCTTTCACACGCAAACATGTGCCCATAGAGTATACATATAACATTGACTGGACACTTATATCTAAGATAACGCAAGTCAGGGATTTAGAAGTAAAAATTACTGCCGATTTAACGTTTAGGGATTATATTATTGATATATATATATATATATATATATATATATATATATATATATATATATATATATATATATATATATATATATAAAGGCTTTTAGAACTCTAGCTTTTACATTACGAAAGTTTAACGGTTTCACAAATATGCGAGCTATTATAGCTTTGTACAATACACTAGTTCGGAGTCATTTAGGAGTTAATTCAATAATATGGACCCCTCATGAAAAGAATCTGATGCTAGAGAAAGTACAAAATAAATTTATAAGGTATTTGTATCTCAAGCTATATGGGATGTACCCTTTTTACCCACTGCATTATCCTACATTATTTGTTCTGGGTATTGTGGGATACAAGCAGCTCAGTGTAAGGAGAGAATTTAGACTAGTTTCACATATTTTATGGTTCTTAGGGGTAAGATAATTAATGGGAATATGATAGAGAAGGTTAGTGTTTGTGTTCTGGATAGGTATATACCTATGGTGGCGGCGTCGGCCAGACCTACTGACCGTCCCTAGATATTGCACTGACTTATTGCGAACGAAACTTGTGCAAACGAGCATGCGGCTCACCTAAGTAAGTGACTACCGTCGCCCATGAACAACTGCAACACCAGGGAATTTCAGATGCGTTACCGGCCTTTTAAAAAGGAATAGGCTCTTTACTTGATAGTCCCTAAGTCGTATCGGTCCGGAAAAATCTCTGATGATAGTCGATTCTCTGATGATACTTGATGTGTCGAATCTCCCGAATGTTACCGAGTCGAGTTAGATCAATCGATTGGCCTCTCGGCCGAAGTTGGACTTACTAGTCGAATTATCTGTCCTAGGTTAAAACACTCATCGACATCTTCGAGCGTAGTGCTCTTAAAAACTACCGGCATATGTGGGACTATCGTCGGCAAATCAAAGGTGAGTGATATACTCGCCATTGATGTTAATATCGTATCTTTTCCAGTTCCGTTGCTTGATAACGTCTTTTATTGCAGCGGTGAAGAGTTTCGAGTATGCAATATCACCCAACTCTGGTTCTGTGCTCGGATATCCACCGTAGCCCTACTGTACAAGCACTTCAGCACTTATACCACCATATGGAGCACCACCCAAATTTCGTCGAAAATGTCAATAAAAATTAATACATAATTTAAATTAAACATTATAAATAAATAATTTATTTGTCATCACTCATCACTAATCCCTACTTTAACTTACAGAATTTTTTATTAAAATATAACAAACTATATAATAATGATTTCTTATATTTACTCGAACACTACACATTGAAATAATACTAGTTTTTACGGAATTTATCGCGTATATTTAACTTTTTAATACCCGACGTTTCGTGAGCTTTACAGCACCCATGGTCATGGAAAGGACTGAGATGTTTAACGTCCAGATGTCATAGTTAACCGCGGTTACCATAGATTAAAATTAAACTTTTGTTCCGATCTACACAGTATGAACTTATGGTATCATGAAGTCTTACAGTTGTATGCTTGGGTTGGGATTTAATTTTATTTATTATAGGATCCCAAGCAGATGGTAGCACCCAGCAATCTTCTCTATTGAAATTAGGATGTTTTTTGATTTCAATAGACTCGCGAATCATCCTTGGAAGGAATCGGTGTTCTTTAACGAGGATTTGTGGTCTATCAAATCTGATGTAGTGACGGGGGCGATTCTGTACATGTTCATAGACTGCAGACTTCCCGGAGCGTCGATTCTTCACATCAGCTATATGTTCTTTGACGCGGGTTTTAATTGATTTTTTAGTTTGTCCTACGTAGGAGAGACCACATTCACAATCAAGCTTGTACACTCCTGCATCTTGCAGAGGAACGTTACACTTGACTGATGGTAAAAACTGACCAATCTTCTTCGGCGGCTTGAAGTATGTTTTGATGGAAGCGCGCTTCAAGATGTAGCCAATCTTGTCAGTGACTCCTCTAACATATGGCAGTACAGCAGGTACACGCTCGACTGTGGCCGGCTTCACTCGTTCTCTGTGACTTAGGCGCGGGACCCGAAGCTTGTTGTCATGCAAAACTTGCTTGACGTGTTGGAGCTCGGCAGCCAGGTGTTTACTGTCACAGATCCTTCGTGCTCTCTGAAACAAAGATTTACCCACGGTAGCTAACTGTGAAGGATGGTGGTGAGAATCACCGTTTAAATATCTATCTGTATGGGTCTTTTTTCTATACACAGTATGGCTCAATGTGTTATCAGGATTCCGAATTACTAACACATCTAGAAAAGCTAAGGAATTGTTTGCCTCTAACTCCAATGTGAACTGAATTTTAGAATTTATAGAGTTATGATGGTCTAAAAATGCAGTTACTTTATCTAAAGGTAAAATTGTGAAAGTGTCGTCTACGTACCGCTTGTAGAATCTTGGATTTATGGGAGAAGTAAGCAGGGCTTTCTCCTCAAAGTCTTCCATGAATATGTCGGCGACAATGGGAGATACAGGTGAGCCCATCGCCACACCATCTACTTGCTTGTAGAACTCCTCCTTCCACAATAAGTAGCCAGATGTAAGGCAGTGTCTGAGTAATACTGCATATTCTACGGGCATGTTGTTTTCTTCCAGCCTTCTAGTTACAATTGAGATGCAGTCTTGAGCAGGTAAGCATGTAAACAATGACTGCACATCAAAACTGACCATAGTTTCATTGTCTGCCAGACGCAGGTCTTTAATCTCGCTGACAAAATGGTAGGAATCCTTTATGTGTGCTCTTGTGTGTCCCCTGAGCGGTGAGAGTGTTTTCGCTAAGTGTTGAGCCAATCTGTAAGTTGGTGAATCGATTTGGCTCACTATGGGACGTAATGGAGCATTGGGCTTGTGTATTTTTGGTAACCCATACAACTTTGGTGATTTGGCGCACGTAGGTATTATCCATTTTACGTCCAGATTTAATTTTTCGCAGTGTTTATGAAGTCACTAGTTGTTTTTAGTGTGCTATTTGTTGGGTCGTTTTTAACCTTTTTATAAGTACTTACATACAACATAAAATACGCCGATTAGAAGATCTAAAGACTAAGCGCGCAAGATATCTAACAGCCTTAAATTTCTTGAAGAGATGCCGAGGCCATAATCTCATTCCTACGTGTGTCAAAATATCCACCAAAAAGGACATTCGAGGAAGCGCTAAGATCTTAAATCAGGCGAGTAAAAACTTGTTACGGGGGGTAATCCAACAAAAACGCTCCGATCTATATGACATCAATAAATCCATAGACACATCATCCAGTGAATTAAAGAAAGTTTTAACGACGTTTGATTATAATTTTTGCATGGAAACATTAAATAAACGCGAAATTAGTAAATATAACGAATGCAAAAACAAACATATAGAAAAATATCAAAAATTAACGGCTAAATCAAATGTCAAACATCCGAATCAATGCCAGAACCAAAAGCAACCATTGACAAACACAGATCATAGATTAATCGCGTTCTATAATCTGTCAAAACAAACACTGGATGATGCAACAATTAAGGTTTTATCCAAAGGACTCAATTATGCTATAAGTCCGCGCAGATTACCGTACGAAGAAATTATCTGTAGCGTCGAGGACTGTTTATTTAAAAACAATATGCGGAAAAAAGATTTGGAGGCGATTCGTCAAGACATTTCGTCTATGTTACGTCGATGTTCAGTGCCTAAACCGAATCTTCCCAGAGACGAATTTATAGCGTTAAAGAACCTACGCAATAAACCAGAACTTACGATTCTCCGCGCAGCTAAGGGAAACGCCACGGTAGTCATGGATACGTCAGATTATAATTCTAAAATACAAGAACTTTTGTCGGATGTAAGTACTTATAAAAAGGTTAAAAACGACCCAACAAATAGCACACTAAAAACAACGAGTGACCTCATAAAGAAACTTTCCGAAAAATTAAATCTGGACGTAAAATGGATAATACCTACGTGCGCCAAATCACCAAAGTTGTATGGGTTACCAAAAACACACAAGCCCAATGCTCCATTACGTCCCATAGTGAGCCAAATCGATTCACCAACTTACAGATTGGCTCAACACTTAGCGAAAATACTCTCACCGCTCAGGGGACACACAAGAGCACACATAAAGGATTCCTACCATTTTGTCAGCGAGATTAAGGACCTGCGTCTGGCAGACAATGAAACTATGGTCAGTTTTGATGTGCAGTCATTGTTTACATGCTTACCTGTTGAAGACTGCGTCTCAATTGTAACTAGAAGGCTGGAAGAAAACAACATGCCCGTAGAATATGCAGTATTACTCAGACACTGCCTTACATCTGGCTACCTATTGTGGAAGGAGGAGTTCTACAAGCAAGTAGATGGTGTGGCGATGGGCTCACCTGTATCTCCCATTGTCGCCGACATATTCATGGAAGACTTTGAGGAGAAAGCCCTGCTTAGTTCTCCCATAAATCCAAGGTTCTACAAGCGGTACGTAGACGACACTTTCACAATTCTACCTTTAGATAAAGTAACTGCATTTTTAGACATCTTAACTCTATAAATTCTAAAATTCAGTTCACAATGGAGTTAGAGGCAAACAATTCCTTAGCTTTTTTAGATGTGTTAGTAATTCGGAATCCTGATAACACCTTGAGCCATACAGTGTTAAAAAAAAAGACCCATACAGATAGATATTTAAACGGTGATTCTCACCACCATCCTTCACAGTTAGCTACCGTGGGTAAATCTTTGTTTCAGAGAGCACGAGGGATCTGTGACAGTAAACACCTAGCTGCAGAGCTCCACCGTGTGAAGCAAGTTTTGCATGACAACAAGCTTCGAGTCCCGCGCCTTCGTCACAGTGAACGAGTGAAGCCGGCCACAGTCGAGCGTGTACCTGCTGTACTGCCATATGTTAGAGGAGTCACTGACAAGATTGGCTACATCTTGAAGCGCGCTTCCATCAAAACATACTTCAAGCCGCTGAAGAAGATTGGTCAGTTTTTACCATCGGTCAAGTGTAATGTCCCTCTGCAAGATGCAGGAGTGTACAAGCTTGATTGTGAATGTGGTCTCTCCTACATAGGACAAACTAAAAGATCAATAAAAACCCGTGTTAAAGAACATATAGCTGATGTGAAGAATCGACGCTCCGGGAAGTCTGCAGTCTGTGAACACGTACAGGATCGCCCCCGTCACTACATCAGATTTGATAGACCGCAGATTCTCGCTAAAGAACACCGATTCCTTCCAAGGATGATTCGCGAGGCTATTGAAATCAAAAAACATCCTAATTTCAATAGAGAAGATTGCTGGGTGCTACCATCTGCTTGGGATCCTATAATAAATAAAATTAAATCCCAACCCAAGCATACAACTGCAAGACTTCAAGATACCATAAGTTCATACTGCATAGATCGGAACAAAAGTTAAATTTTAATCTATGGTAACCGCGGTTAACTATGACATCTGGACGTTAAACATCTCAGTCCTTCCCGTGACCATGGGTGCTGTAAAGCTCTCGAAACGTCGGGTATTAAAAAGTTAAATATTCGCGATAAATTCCGTAAAAAATAGTATTATTTCAAACTATATAATATAACACTTATTAGAAGTTTTTTTAAAAGTTAGAAATTTAAAGAAAACTGCAATAGGTGACGCTTGTGTATTTATTTACATACACGTACAATTGTATTTTGTGTATTTATTTAAACACACAAAAAATATCCAAGTTTTTCGGATTATAAGCTTAACTTACATCTGCTGTGGCTATTTATCTGTTAGTGAAGTTTCATCACAACTGGTTAGGCCATTCTGAAGAATTATTCGGACAGACAGACATACAGACAGACAGACGTACAGAGAGACGGACAAACATATAGGTAAACAATTTTTTTGCAAGTGGTTATTCATGTTTAATGGCATGCAAATTAATATACCCGCCTGAGCTCGATAAAAGGCGGTTATTTCGATATTTCATTTCAGATAGACACTTCAACTTTATTTATATGTACTTATATAGATAATTTTAATTTATCCATATATATATAAATATAAGAAAGCATTTTAAAAATATTCTTCCAATCCTATAAGTAATTAATTGTGTTAGTAAGTATACTCGTATATTTAAGGTTGTTTTAAAAATATGCCCTTTAAACATTTCTCCGTTAAAAAGTGTCTGTTTTATGACTTGAATTTGCTTTGAAGTATTTTTTTATATGGAATAAGGTTGGCAAATGAGTACACAGTCCACCTGATAGTAAGTGGATGCTTTGGCCCATAGACATCTACATTTATCCTCCGATTAAAAATCAAAACGCAGATGCGTTGTCACCCTGACGACTAAGCTGGAATGCCTCGTTTCCAGTAAAAAAGTGTCTCCGGATCTCCCCATTCACCATACAAAACACACCAGCTGCTATTTTACGCTAGTATTTTGTGAGAGCATGGTCCTTCCCCGGTCGACATTCGTGCTACAACCTTAATATAGCTGCAGCGTGGCTCTGCTACATACAAATATTATCATGAAGCCAATTAACAGTGACAAATTGTTTAAAATTAATTAGTATCGTAGTAAAATGGAACAACACAACACGGTTGTTATTACAATTAACTAAAGAATTTTAATAAAGATATTAATAGTTACTTTGCAACCATCCGCTCAATCAAATAAAATGATGTGTCTTACCTAGTTTGAAGAGCACCTCCCGCCCTCCCTCAATTGCGTGCAATAATCCCGTCACCACTAATTTCACTTCCAACACCACTATTCTAGGAAATTTAGTCATTGTCTTTTACAAAATGATATTTTCAAAAAAAAAACCGTAATATTATACCTATAATAAATAATACTCATATAATTTTTAAAATTCTTTATAAATCTATCACAAATCTTATTAATTTATAATATGACTGTTTAGGCATAACACACGGACACGTCCGACGACGCAACTACGTGTACATTAAGATAAATGTCCGTCCATTCGTTAGTTAATTAAACACGATACGGCTGCCTTCGCGATCGCTCCGATTAATGACCTCAATTAAGCTAATCAACTGTTCGCACATTTACGTCCATCCGGACGCGACAGAATGCGATGCGACCTAATATTAGCCTAATTAACCGTATATTTAATGCACCATAATCCCTAAAGTCCCCAAAATTTACAGACTAAGCGATTACCCTTAAATCAATTTATTGTTAGTATGTTGCATTGGAACTAAGCTTCAACAAATTATTGTACTGATTAACTTTTTCAGCCATATTATAAATTTTAATAAACGAAAAGAACATTTCCACAAAACTATTTTCAGAGAGCCAGCTTGAGAAAATCCCATGTCCCATTATGTTCGTATTTTATCGAGTTGGTTTTGCGAGCGCGCCGCTTGTTCTCTCTAATTCCGCCCATTGAATTCAAATTGAAGAGTGAAACGTTCAGCGCTATGTCCAAACGTGTATTGGAACCAAACGCCTGGCTAATAACTTAATGCCTCTGGGAACACGGGCATCTGTGCGCTAGCCTGCACTTGCTCGCAAATTTGCAAATGAAAAATTATCACTCCGTTTCGCGTTCCCATTCGTCCGACACGCTTCGCAATTGAACTCGCGAGACTCGCAGGCGATGATTACTTTATGGCCGTACCTTAAAGCGGGGCGTTAGCTGCATGCTATTGAGTTGCACCGCTACTCCATTTAACGGGCGTGTCATGAATAATCCGCATGTGCACTCTGCACATGCGTACATACTCGCCCGGCATGACCGTGGGTTTCGTTTTACGCCATTTTGCTGTTTAGAGCGATGCAATTCAGGGCGAATTGAAACGTGGTAATGACCATTGTAGGCGCCTCACATAAATGCTCTTATTTGCATGAAAACGTGCTCGGTATTGCGCACTCGGTCCCGTTTAGGAATGCGACCACCACTCAATTCCTTGTGATTAAGTTGTGGGAGAGGAATTCGATACGAAGGCAATAAATATAAATCAAATAGTGATTGATGCAATAATAATCTTTATATAAGTGTTTAAGTGCATCAAAATTTAATTTGAAACAAATCGATAATTAAAATAAAATTTTTATTAGTTCAAAATGAAGACTTAATTAGTTCAAAACAGGTTTTCGCCGATTTCCTTAGTCCATAAGTGTCGAAAGCGATCAGTTGATTTTTTTTTATATAGAAGTGGCGCTATATAATCCACCACTCCATTTAGTACCGTGGATGTCGTAACAGGGGACTTTTAAACTTTTTGCCACTGATAGAAAGTTTAAAACAGATGTAAAAGTATACCCAGATTGGCGACAGGTCCGGTTATGAGACATTGAATGAATGAATGAATGACTTTTTTTCACTATGTGGATTATTGCATAATACTTATTTAAAGTAGTTTTTTTATTTACCACTGGTTCGTAAAAAAACCTTTGTTCTGGGAAGAACCAGCAAGAAACCTAGTGGGACTTTTCTTTAAACATATTTCGCTTTACAATAATTTTGTTTGTAATTCTGTGGAGTCTAGTAACTGGTATTACAAGCTTATATTTGTTCCTAGTGTTATAGTATTAACATCTTTATTCCTGTGGAAGCCATTAATGTTTTTATATACATGTATTACATTTTCATAAATATATTGCGATACCAAATAATATGTTTATTTCTTTAATTTTTTCTCTAAGGGACTCATAAATTGCGAGTCAAATTATCCCATTGTAAAATTCCATAAGAATTACGCTAAGTAACTAAAATAAACTAATCTAGCTGTCTCAACATTGGTGAGAATTTTAATCTTTCTTGCTGCATATGCTGCAGAACTAAGTCTGCCTGCTAATTTAGATATATAGAGGCCCCAATACAGTGGTAGTAGTACAAGACTCATTTTTTACTGCAAATGACAATCAAAATACAATATAAATATATACAAATACAAAGTACAATACAATGAAAGATGCTCCTGTGGTGGAATATTGCGGGCTAATGAAGAAGAAAAAAAGAGATGTCTAAGGCAAAATGTGAAAACAGAGTGAGGAGCACTTAATAGGGCGAGTGGAGTAGAGTCGCGTTTTTTTCTCTAAAATTGGGGTTACAAACGAATTTATGATCCAATTGATGCTGAAACATCGCCATTTTACTAGTTTCGATCTCCTACTGATGATTTCTTGACAGAAAACCCTAATAACTGATTTTGGCTCGACCCAGAATTTAAACCCGGGAAGACATATTCAGCCGTCGCCCTTATAACCACTAGACCAACGAGGCATATTATATGAAACCTAAGTAATATCATAATAAAAAAATCCTTTAGCGGTTCTGACCAAAAGAGATTTTATTCTCATTTATGTTACTGCTAAATATTTCTAAATCTATTCGATCGTGCAATTTAGAAATAAAAAGAATTTTATATATTTGATTGGAGTTAGGAATACATATGTAACTTCAAAAAATCTGAGCCTATGTTATCCTTTATCATACACACTTTTATTTTACATTATGTGCAAGTTTTTTGGGCACTCGATAAGCAATCTTATACATAGAGTACCCAAATGCATACCCTGCACTTTTAGTCTGACCCTCAATATTACAAATGGTCATAGGAAATGCTAACTTTAGCGAGAATTTTTGCCTCTTGAATTAAAGTGGTAGGTTTTTTGGGATAATTGAAATGCTAGAATCCAAAACGCTTTCTTTTAGCCACTCCAGTCAGAATTAAATTTTGAAAAAAAATATTAAAAAGTGACCTTTAAAACATTTTTCTCCGGCTCTATGATGTGCAGCCTGGTGCCGTTGTACAATCTTAATGCATCAAGTAGATACGCGTTATCAGAACTGGGACGACGACTTTTAGCTCCAGAATATGCGAAGGCACGCCCATTAACTCCAAGAAGTTGAGAAAATTTAGAAGTTTTCCCAGCACGTAACTCAGTGGCGACACCCTAAGACATGCGTTCATCTAATTTGACGATGTGCCTTTTTCAATAACAGGCTGTGGATGTCTAAAGTCGTCTGCGAGCAAAACGGCTACACCTTCCATCAGCTAGACAGCAAAATAATTAACTTGCACTGCTACAAGAGAGCGCCGCAGCCGCTACTTATGCTGATGTTGCACTTTTGTGTGTTTTTCGTTTGCAAGATAAAGTGGCAAATTAAACACCGAATGTGCCACCCATAGAATACTTATAATACATACATAATAGAACGGGGGACTGGCCGGAGCCTGTGCAGCCACTAAAATGCCACTAAACATCAATTCATACGTATAAATGTCAACACGAGATGTGTTGTGACGTTATAATCGTTTCTTTATTTAGGAAATGCCAAATTGCACGCTATTTACGAATAAATATGTACTAAAATCCGTCTGTCAACATAGCGAATTAAGTTTGTAGTAGTGATTAATTGATAATACGACGTAATTGCTTGTATGTGTGCTCCCGGCGACGCATCTCCTCGTGCAAAATAAGGTTGACAGCCATTCTATTGTGTATTATAGTATTCTATGGTGCCACCCATCCATCATTGAGCAACTTTGAAACGATGCCCAAGGAAGCTACAGATGTATCGCGAAAAAGAGCTCTCGGCCTCCACTACTCGTATATATCTTTTAGGCGCTGCAAATGCGAGCGTAGCACTATTTCATTTACGTGGATTTCCCTTTCTGATCCTCGGAGTTGTACCTGTGGTCTCCCACAACATTGCTGGAGACTTCTTGATATATAGAAGAGGGGGCAAACGAGCAAGCGGCTCACCTGATGGTAAGTGGCTACCGCCGCCCACGAATAACCGTAACACCAGGGAAATTGCAACGTGAGCAAACCCGGGGAAAATTGTAATTCAGCCAATAAAATTCATTAATGTCAATTCTTCCATTATCCAGCTTCGTATTAATGTTTAGCATATATGATATTATTATTTTTACATACAACCTGTCTATAAGTATAGTAAACACTCAAGAATTTAAATTATATTTGGCTAACTTTAAAGTGTATACAGCAACTGTGCATTTTTCCGAAATAATCTAAAAAAAATATATATTATTTAAGGACCCAGAAAATCTCTAATTCATCAAAATCATTGCATCCATTTAGTGTGAAGAGGGAAGTCAAAATGTTTTTCCCACAGTCCTCGAAAACCATGCATTTTTTGGTAAAAAAGTATCCCGTGTGTTGCTATTCCTAAACCTAAAACACCTTCTTAATACTTAATTTTTATTTTCTATTAGTTCAGAATTACGCCTGATCTCTATACATAAAAACGTGTAGATCCATTGCTCCGTTGCTGTCCAAAAGAACGACAAACCAACAAACACACTTTCGCTTTTATAATATTAAGTAGGAATTAGTAGAGATATATTGAGTTTTGAATAATTTGTAATTTTATTTCCGTTGTTTATTTACTTCCCTTATATGTTGTACTTTTACTTATAAGTGACGTTCCTTTTTAGATAGTGTAATCAATACATCGCTTGTAAGCCTGCGTGATGAGGTGTGCAATATGGAGACTTTTAACCGGCAGATGTTGATGGTGGTGGAATAATTGAATCTTCTAATATTTCAAAGGTTATATAATTAGTATGTAATAATGCTCACGCGAAACTTTCAAGTGCATTCAATTGAAAACCTTTTGCAACCGTTTGATCATTTCCTCCTACTTCATTTTACTCATCACACAACGCGTCCAGAATAAGTAGATCTCGCTAAGCTCGATATATTTCGTATATCATTGACAAAGTTTACCATCAAACTGGGGGCCTACGCGGATTGGTTGTACTATTGAACGGAGAAGCTCATTGAAGTCGACAGAGATTAATCGATTGCCGCCTCAAAAGGCCATATTAGCTACAACGGCATCTGGAAAAATGTACGAATTTTCTATAAGCCTCCGCACGTTCCTACGTCTACATGCTGCCAACAATGATAAGGGGTAGAATGAAGACAATTTTTTATTTGGTTGTGTTTTTATTTTTGTGTTATTTAATTTACTAACTATTTTATCTTCGGTTTTATTGTGCTAAATGTTACTTATTCTGGTTTGTGAAATAACGCTTACTGCGTTATTTTGAAACCTATGGCTCGACCTTTCAGTCAGTGTGACCAATGGACCACAGGGCTATCAATTTTAGAAGTTTTATAACGGAAGTTGCGTTTATTCTCAATTCTCACAAGTATAACTTATCTGACAATATGTAGTATGCATAGAATGCAAGCCTTGTATATTAACACATCCCGTTTACATCAGATATAAAATATCCACACCGGTAACGTTTTAAGATTTCTGGTATAGTGATCACCAATCTACTTGATACTACCTTGCTACTACTTCTTGAACTATTTTCATTTAAATCTTCCCTACAGTGGGAGAAACCTACGACCCGTTGTTTACTTTTACGAGTTATTAAGGGTATAGAATTTTATAAAAAATTACACAATGACATGAATATATAATTACGTAGTATCCTACCTTAGCCGGGGTTTGACGGAGTAAGAGAATTTGGCGGGATGAGGGTTGAGGGTGAGACGATATGCTCCTGTTTGGCTAGCCCACAAGCAATTTAATCACACAATATTTATTTGATATTTATTTTTGCTGTATACTGTTTTATTGAAATCGAACCCATAATTCACTCACATATTTACTGGTGAACACATAGCCAGCCATTTTAATTGAAATTGCTTCAAACAAATTCGAATGAAACCGCTTTTTCCCTTAGTGGACGTAACTAAAATTGTAGATTTTGAGGAAACGTTGAGATCTTTTTCTATCGATCCAAATTTATCAATCGTGTTTTTGCCACCATAATTCACTAAAAAAATCTTTACCTTTCACAATGAATTTGAAAAAAAATATGAGTTCGAAGTTTTAAATGACAAAAATTGATTTTATGCATACGTATATAGCGCGAAAAGTCTGCTTTTGGCGCCCACTTCACCTTAAGCGTCCCTCTGGAGGGTGTAAATGCAACTGGTAATTTTTTTTTTCATTTAAAGCTTTGAATCAACATAAGTGAATTATCAACTATACGATTTAAAACATTATCCAGTATGAAATAAGGTTTAAAAATACAACGATAGCATCATTAGAAATAAAAAAATGGAGTAGCTCGACATCTATCATATATCTTTTAGTTTACTTGTACTGTTGAATGTTGTATAACATAATTAAGTCCGATGCTACACCAGTTTCTTAATTTGTAAAAATAGATGGCACATTAAAATATAGATAGATATGATATTTCGACAGTTTTTAATAATTTAATTTAATAATATACGTACGACATAGTTCTGAGGGAAATTCATTTCTTTTCAAGGAAATATAAAATAAATAAGAAATTATAAAAAAATAATTAATAAGGGGAATGAAAGTGAACGCAAGTAAGACGAAAGTGATGGTTTTTGAAAGAGAAGAAAGCAAAACGGTATGTGAAGTAAGAATAGAAGGAGAGTTAATTGAGCAAGTAGATGAGTTTGTGTATTTGGGGTGTGTATTTAGCAGGGATGGTAGATATGATAGGGATATAGAACGACGAGTAAATGCAGGAAATAGAGTGAATGGGGCACTACACTCTATTATGAAGAACCAGAATGTGTCAAAACAGGCACGTGTGGTAATTCATAATGCTGTGTTAGTCCCTACTTTAATGTATGGTAGTGAAAGCTGGGTGTGGCAGAAGAAGCACGAAAGTAGAATATATACTGTAGAAATGCGGTCTTTAAGGAATATGCTAGGTTTGAATCTGAATGACAGGGTGAGAAATTGCGTGATAAGAGATAAATGCGGTATGCAAGATGATGTTGTGACCAGGATTAAGAAAGGAATGCTTCGGTGGTTTGGTCACGTAGAAAGAATGAATGAGGAAAGAGCGACAAAGCAAATTTATATGGCAGATGTGAACGGCCGAGTCGGGAAGGGACGCCCTAGAAAAAAGTTTATCGACCAAATTGGCGATATTTTGAAAATGGGCCACGTTAGAAGTACCCTTAACCGACGAGCATGTATGCGTAGATATATGGATGTAAAGGAAGCGAAAGAGGTATGTCAGGATCGTGCCAAATGGAAGTCCGTAGTTTCTGCCTACCCCTCTGGGTGACAGGCGTGAGTGTTTATGTATGTATAAATATAAAAAAGGCCTTATTTTTTGATAATTTTCTAATATAAATATGTTCCACGGCCACGGCGAGATTCAAACGCAATCACAGTCCTAGCTACACTAGAATGGCTACGCTAACGGTATCAACTATCGGCTTTTTTTTTTGCGCCCGAAGCAAATATGGGCAACACTCCGGAAAGCGGGGGAGGGAGGCGGTGAATGCTCATAGCATACCACGCAGCCGGCTGCGTGGTTATGTGGAGACTTTTACCCACTAAACACCGCCTTTTAGGAAATGGCTTAACGATCTGACTAGAGATCTATCTATCTAAGCCGTATACGAACGCGACCCTCCTTGGCAGAAAGGAGGGCGCAAGCGGCGAAAAGCCGCTTAGAAGAGTGCCTAACTAAGGCAGATTAATGGATGTGTTATGGAGGCTCGGCCTGAGCCGCCAGGAGGCAGTTCAGGTCAGCCGAAAGCTTGTTGGGGGGGTCCGAGAGAGAGTTTCTCGGTCTGCGCACACTATAGCGAGTGTGAATAGGGGCTGCATAGGCAGCTGTCTCACGAATGAGATGATTTGGGTGGGACTCTGAGGCTTTGAAAAATCTCTCAGAGAGTGATTTAAGGAATTGCTGGATTGTTGGGAGCTCTAAGTCTCGATGTGGGTCGGCATTACGGACATAATAGGGCGAGTTAGTGGCCCTACGACAGAATAGATTTTGAACTATTTGAAGTTCATTTATAACTTTGGGCTTAGCATGTGCAAAAATGGGGGCCGCGTAGGTTATTACAGGTCGTATGCAGACCTTATATAGGGTTCGCTTGTTGCGGAGGGACATTTTACTACTTACTGTGTCTGCCCAACATGCTGTTGAGCCTACCCATGTAAAAACGTGCGGTGCGAGTAACCTTCTTGATATGGGGCTCGAAAGTGAGCCTTGCATCAAGGGTGACGCCTAGGTATTTGGCTTTAGTTTGCCATGGGACAGGGGTTCCTAACATCCTGATTGGCGGAGTGGTGGTGAGACGACGTCGTTTATATTCGAAGCAAACGGCGGAGCTTTTCTCCGGATTTACGTCGATACGCCATTTTTGGAACCAAGCTCCTAAGTCGCTTACTGACTTTTGAATCTTGTACCGAATCTGTGGTAGTGAGTTGCCTTTGGAGTAAAGGGCTGTGTCATCTGCAAAGAGGGCTAGTTTGACACCATTCGACGGGATAGGGATGTCGTTGGTGAATAGTATGTATAGGAGGGGAGCAAGCACAGAGCCTTGAGGGACACCGGCTTTTATTTGACGGGTTGAGGATAGCGTGCCTTCGTGTCTAAAACGAAAGGTACGATCCTTCAGATAGGAGGCTACAAGGCGAACGAGACGATCTGGGAGGCCTAAGTCGTACAGTTTGTAGATAAGGCCCTCGTGCCAGACTCTGTCGAATGCCTTGGCAATGTCAAAGAAGACCGCGATAGTTTTTTGACGGCGAGGGTAAAAACCGCTGAGGATGTATTCCACTATGCGGTGAACTTGTTGGGGGCACGAGTGTTTGGCTCGAAACCCGAATTGTTGTGGGATGACAAGAGGGTCGCCGTCTGTGGGAAACAAATGGCGCCTCAAGCGCACGAGAATGACTCGTTCGAAAAGTTTGCCCATGGCCTTGAGGAGGCTGATGGGACGGTGATTGGAGGGGAGGTGGAGAGGTTTGCCTGGCTTGGGAATGCCAATGATAGTTGCCTCTTTCCAAGAGGTGGGAAAGTAACTGAATTCGAAGCAGGCGCCAAAGATAATGGCCAGTAAGGCGATTACCTGCTCCGGGAAGTGTTTGAGGGCTTGGTTGGAGATACCATCCGCATTCGGTGCTTTTTTGGGCTTAAGTCCTTTGATGGTAGATGAAATCTCATCTTTGGACACAGTGATAGGGTCAGAGGCGGTAGGGGGCGAGTTCCTGCGTCGGACCTCGTCCTCCACTAGTTGGATGTGTAAGGGGTCAGTGGGTTGTGAGCTGGGAGGGCATTGAGTGGCAACGCTATCCGCGAAGCACTCAGCCTTTTCTTCGTCTTCGAAGGCAATGGAGCCGTCGGGACGAGACAGAGGGAGAGATAAATGTGGTATGCAAGATGATGTTGTGACCAGGATTAAGAAAGGAATGCTTCGGTGGTTTGGTCACGTAGAAAGAATGAATGAGGAAAGAGCGACAAAGCAAATTTATATGTCAGATGTGAACGGCCGAGTCGGGAAGGGACGCCCTAGAAAAAAGTTTATCGACCAAATTGGCGATATTTTGAAAATGGCCCACGTTAGAAGTACCCTTAACCGACGAGCATGTATGCGTAGATATATGGATGTAAAGGAAGCGAAAGAGGTATGTCAGGATCGTGCCAAATGGAAGTCCGTAGTTTCTGCCTACCCCTCTGGGTGACAGGCGTGAGTGTTTATGTATGTATGTATGTATAAAATATAAAAAAGGCCTTATTTTTTGATAATTTTCTAATATAAATATGTTCCACGGCCACGGCGAGATTCAAATTTCAAACGCAATCACAGTCCTAGCTACACTAGAATGGCTACGCTAACGGTATCAACTATCGGCTTGGTTAGTGAGTCATTTATATTTTTATATTAACACAAACCATACCGCGACATAACAACCAAGTTGTGCCATCTAGTTTACAACGATATAATCAAAATATAAGACAAAGTATAGATTACAAAGTAACTTATTTCTGAAGAGACGAAAGAAACTGAGCACACAGCAGTTTTGCGAGTGAATAGTAAAACTGTTATTTTTAAGAGTTTGGGTACATTATTCAACTAATTGTAGATCATTTATAATGAATGTCGTTTTGAATCTGTCAGGTCACGTATGAAAATGAATCTTACTAAGGAAAATCTCCATGCCATAATTTTCTACAACTTTCGAAGAGGTCTAGCACGGCTTAATTTTTTTGAAGAGCTAACTTCTATGTTATAACCATTGATTTATATATAGCTCAATGGTTTTAACAGTCAAATATTTTTATTCAAAAATGACCTTTATAAAGCACCTTTTGAAATTCAAATGCTAATTTAGCTAAATGTGAACTTCAACAAGTGCCTACTGCGACGAGACCTTGTGAGAAAAAGTAGCAACAAACACGCAGGTGTTCTACCAACAGTTACAATGACTTTGTCTGCCACCTTACAATGACTTTGTGTCAGCACGAGATCTCTAAAACTATACACTCGATTGACATGAAATAGTAAAGTTACTCATATCACAGTGTTCATCACAATTTTTTAAATAAATAGATTGACTTGGCAATTGCACTAAATTAATTTAATATAATAATGATATGGTCACTATAAGATGTTGTTAGGGTAGCTAATTACGTAATAACTTAAAACAGAAGAAACCTTAAATAGAGACTGAATAAATTAACCGACTTGGTATTACATGGATCTTACAACTTTTTACGGTAGAAGACTTTTTTTACGGTATGTTTTTGATGGCATAAACTATTTGTATAATAATACACTAGTGGTTGCTCAGTAGCCGAAATTGTACCATGTTCCATTAAACTTTTAAGGTTTTTAAATTAAATATGCTGCATTTCCCTTTAAACTGCACAAATAAATAAATAAAACGCAACCGCCTCATTGAATGAAAGACATTTTACGGATTTCATCGCGTTTTGAAGCGAGCTTCTATTAAAACATACCTAAAGCCGCCGAAAAAATTTTGTAAATTTTTATCGTCCCTCAAATGTAATATCCCTCTTCAAGGTGCAAAATGGTACAAGCTTGATTGCGAATGTGGTCTCTCTTACGTACTCGTAGGACAAAGAAAAAGATTCATAATAACCCGCGTGACAGAATATATCGCTGATGTGAAACACCGACACTCCGGGAAGGCTGCATTATTATAAAATGTCAACATTTTGTAATACTTTGGAGTAAAACTCTACCCTGTGCGATCGTTTAACCACGGTCTATCAAGTATTGACGTTGGCTTTAGAGTAATAACTTAGATACATATGCTCGTACTTACTCTGAGACATTGGCAATATGAACGTAGACAATATGTCTTAGTTAATTGAATTTGCCGTATTTGTTACACATATTATATACAGAGTTTTAGCTATCTGCGCACACCTTTTCTATTTCTATATAAACTATAACTATGCCAAATATCACAATGCTCCTTGCGCGCAATACGCTTAAAAAAGGGTCACAAAATTGTCTCTATACATATTTATATATAGATACATATAAATTATATTAAGAATTTAAACATTCCACCAACAAGCAACTTTATTCTTAGCAAGAACCATAAACATAAATTTAACTGAACACTGCTTGAAAACAGACCCCGGCCGCCCACTTCATGCTTGTGGATGTATTTATTCAGTAGTTGGCTGTTACAATTATTATAAGAGACATATTTTATTTTCATTGCACGATACCTTCATACTTCTCTCCAATTGCCCGCCATTGCCAGCTATTGCGGGATTGTCAACCGTTAATAGGCGAGTCCAGAATCATATACAATATGATTCTGGACTCTCTCACTCAAATGCTTAAATTTTCATTCGCTGACGTTTATAGAGTTGAGTAAATGAGTTACCCTACTACTTTTAATAATGTTAAACCCTATTCTAGTGCAAATTGTAAGTTATGCGTCACTAGCATTTTAATTTATTAACGTTAATTCGCAATATCCTGTGATTGAGTTGGGAATTATCGGACAATAAAAAGGCGACATACATTTGTCACGCTAGTGCTTAGTACACAGATACTGTTGTATACTGTTCGAAATACTATAAAATTATTTATGTTTCTATATTATTTTAAATACGTTTTGTTATTATTTAACAGGACAAACTCAATAGTCGTAGGTTCCAGTCCGCCATTCGACTATTCTCGTAAACTAGTACTATAAACGTTTAAAACTTAGTTAGATTTGGAAATAATCAAAAGTGTTGATAGCATGCTACTACTATAGTTTTAAATATCTAAATTTTTGCTTGGTGCGTTTGTAATACCTACCCGTTCATTAAATTATTATATTATATATTTCTTAAACATGTTTCTAATCTGGTCGATAAACTTGCATGTTCGATTAATAAAAAGTTCGTAGCTGCCTAACTGGGGCCCATCCATTTTGTTGTATGATATATTGGGTTCCACACCCGTTTGTATTCAATTTTGAAATGCCCATTTGAACATATATAATAATTTCCAGGCGTGTTAAGGAGAATGTTATGTTGACTTTTTTCTCCTAAAGTCAACCTTTTGTACCTACTCGTTGCGTACATTTTAAAAACATCTTAGGGCGCACACTGCTGATTGAGATTGATTAGAGCTTCAGTCAGTCAAATGTTAGAGCTTGTGCAGCGTTGTTGTGCAGTGTTGAGCTAGAGCAGTGTGCTGACGGATGAAGCTCTAACATTTGACTGACGACAGAAAGCTCTCAATATATTATGTTTGGCCCAAATTACACGGATAGATTATGTCTATGAATAGCATTGTTACCAATACGAATGGGGTCTCTTTGCTCATGAAACAACCCACCCAGTGTGATAAATAAAAAAAATAAGAAAGAAACGTTTAATTTTGCTGTAACTCATTGACATGCACAGCAATATACATACTTGTAACTAAAAATACGTGATTTTAATAGTTTTTTTTATGGGACGGGGTGACAAACAAGTACACAGTCCACCTAATTGGTTGCTGTGGCCCATAGACATCTACTACTAGGATAAATATCCTCGATTACCAATCAAAATGCAGATGCGTTGTAATCCGTGAGGACTTGAATAGACTAAAATGCCTCGTTTCCAGTAAAAAGGGTCTCCGGTTCTCTACACTCACCATACGAAACACAGCAGCATAATGCTGCTATTTCACGCTGGTATTCTGTAAGAGTCCTTCCCCGGTCGAGCCGACACATTCATGCTACATCTGTGTAGTTGTACTAATATTGCTGCAGCGTGGCTCACCACCTATATAGTTGATTAACTTTGCACGTCGTAAATCATGCCAAAAATGTCTTCACTCAGCATGAGTTGCGGTGAAATCACAACGCTGATTACCAGTGATGATTAGGAATAGGATTTATTAAAAAAAAATATTTTACATTTATTGCTCGCTAAAACTTATTACATCTTAATACATGGTTTAACTAAATGTTTAAATAAAATTCACATTAGCTAGTAAATGCTAGAAAAGATCTTTACAGAAATAACCTTAAAAAGGCTATTATTGCCTTTTGGCTTTCCAGATAATACATTCGTTTTATTAAGTTTACGAAAATAACGGTAAACATTCTTAACCCTGTGGGGATTTGCTGCTAATTTTCATTGCGATCACACACTAACGTAGGTGTAAAGAGATAGGTACGCTCGTCACCGAGACGATCGCAGATTGGTATCTTGCGGGGCACAAAAGAAACGCTCAGTGAATAATAAGGCTTTCCTAGGCGAGATGATGTGCCGTAAATGTATCGCGCCGAGAGTTATTCGCTTTGAAACTGCCATCTAGTTAAAGTGGTTACACGTATAGCGAATATTTGCCGGTAAAGCGGCGTCATTGTTCATTGGCTTTTTAGTATTTTGAAAACGCTTTGAGGAAGATATTAACGTAAAATATTTTTGATTGTATTGAACTCAAAATCAGCTAATAGTTTTATGCGGGTTTTTTTTAGAAAGTAAATGTCGTTTATATAGTAAAGTCATACTAACTACCTTCTTGGTCTAGTGGTTATAAATGCGGTTGCTGATCATGAGGTCCAAGGTTCGAATTCTGGGTCAGACTAAAATCAGTTGGCTTTGCTTCACCCCCGTGCCTCGGAAGCATGTAAAGCCGTTGGTCCTGATCTCTCTCCGGTCGTGTCGGTTTGCCGTCCCATCGGATTATGAGAGTGAGGGAATAGAAAATGCACCTGTGCTTGTGCATACACTATAGTCCTTTGACCACTTGGGCGATATCCGGGCCTACGCATGTGGTTATTCTCCGTTGAGACTGGCCGCCGTAACAGAAATTCTATGGTCAATTTTGAGCTATAATTTTACAGATTATAAATATAGGAAAGAATCGTTAAACTTAATCGTTTTTAAAATTTTAGAAACGAAACGTACAGGAATCTAAACAAGTTCTAAAGTATTTTGAAGCATTACTAAGTATAATTACCTATTTTATTTATATTATTTGAAAGCTTTCTTCGCTGTTCGGTAGCATCTTTCTCGGCATCGTCGTAGCTGTTTGTTCGGCAGGAATCCAGCGGTTTTCCTGGAATACTATTACTCCTCTTGAGAACGTTTACCCGCCACTCGTTCAACTGCCTATGAATTACCCATTTCGCGAATGGTTTCTGATGTCAAAACCCTATACAGGCTAGTCGTTTTAAACTGGTAATAAAATCATTTCGCATTTAAATGTAACCAACATTCTGTAGTTTTTTCGATTGTCAATCACATTTACTAAACTAAGTTACTACGTTTATGATTTATTTAAAGCTTAATGCTACAACATGTGTGACGGAAAAGATGATCTTGCGTTTACATAGGTAATATTTTTTTTATTTATTATAACATTTTAATAACGGCAATTATTTTGACTACGTTAGGTATAAAATTTTTATATCAGATATTTGACAATAATACCTTCTATTATTGCTATAATGTGTTGTGTGGAACAATCGTAAATAAATTGTGTTATGTTTGGTTTTAAACATACTGTTTGGTTATCAGATAATCTTAAAATGTTAAGCTATAAATATCTAACAAAACTTTTCGGTAAAAACATTAAGAAAAGAATGAACCCCACAATTCAACGGAATGGCGTACTTTGCGTTTTCATAAATCTCATTTATTGAACAAGTGCTCAAACATGTTCGACGTGGTCAGAGTACATAACGAATACTTCAAAATACGTTTACTGAAGCAAAACTTAACCCAGTTCTCAAGATTATTTATAGCTATCTAAAATTTATATACGTTGCCAGATCCAATCGTCGTTGGCATCTGATCGCCGTTTACACGACAGCCACCAGAGTCAAAAACATCCTCTCCATATATCCCATATGCCATAGTTACCATCCCTAGCGAGTGCGTTGGCTACAGATTCTTTTTATTTTTACCTATATCCTAGTTCAATTTCCCTGTATTGCCTCTATCGACACTCATGGAATGATATGGAGGTAATGGATTTCCTTACGTGGGCACAGCATGAAAAACACGTTTCACACGTAGACTCGACGAATTTCAGCCTTCCGAACCAACGGTTTCTGAAAAGGCTTTAGTAGTTAGTAGACAACATCCCTTCGGCAGGTTATAAAGGCCGAAGAGATGGATCTGCCTCTATGTCTGGTGCATGTAAGCTATAAGCAGGCCTTTGTTTCAGTCGAAATTTGCTGCAGTAGCTTCAACGGAGCCAGGTTGTTGCTTGTATACTAACGCTAAGACTTCTTTCTATCTAAGCACAGAACCAGTATACAAAACAGATCCATCTGCACAGAGGATATAAAACAAGGTAACATTATATCCTCAAAACTTTTTAATGCTGCATTGCACCGCTCAATGACCTTAGTAGTGTCTCCGAACGGGTAGATGAATATGAACAAGACAAAAATCATTTTTAACGTCCACGTTACACCTTTGCGTTACTTTTTGAAGGTTCAACCAGTCCGACTCGGCTAAACCGCGTTCTGGAAATTGACAGATGTCTTTTATCTGATATACCTCAGAACCACAAAACAAAAGTTTATAATCATTGCTTTTTGCCAGTGATGACTTACGGAACCAAAAATTGGTCCTGTACTGCTGGCAGTATGAGGGAGATGAAAGTCATACAACGAGCGATGAAGAATGCTATGCTGGGAGTTTCTCTACGTGGTAAAATCCTAAACGAGGATTTCTGTAGAAAAGCATGTATTTTGAATACCAGCGTCAAATAGTAGCTTAATGCTGCTGTGTTTCGTATGGTGAGTGTAGAGAACCGGAGACCCTTTTTACTGGAAACGGGGCATTCCATCCTAGTCCTCACGGTTAACAACGCATCTGCATTTTGATTCGTAATCGATGATAGATGTAGATGTCTATGGGCCACAGCAACCATTTACCATCAGTTGGACTGTGTGCTCGTTTGTCACCCTATCCTATAAAAAAAGCAAGAGTATCTAATAAAGCTTATCGGATCAGTAGACTGAAGAGGCAATGTGCCGGTCATGTAGCTGGAAGAATCGACAGATCGAGTCGAGTCAATCTCATACTGGCTAGTGTAGTGTTGGGCGACACCTTACTAGCATTTTTAAACGTTACTCCACGCTAGGATTTCCTTTTGTATCGTGGGGTCAGTTTACAAACATAAATTTCACAAGGTAGGCCCTTCAAATACTTGTTCCATGCGGGATTCGAACACATGTCCTTTAGTGCTAAGCCACTGCACCACGTATTCGTTATACGTGGTATAGCCATGCAGCAGTTATATTAGTAGTATAGTTGTAGCACGAATGGGTCGGCTCGACCGGGGAAGGACCACGCTCTCACAGAACACCAGCGTAAAATAGTAGCTTAATGCTGCTGTGTTACGTACGGTGAGTATAGAGAACCGGAGACCCTTTTTACTGGAAACGAGGCATTCCATCTTAGTACTCACGGTTGACAATGCATCTGCATTTTGATTCGTAATCGAGGATAGATGTAGATGTCTATGGGCCACAACAACCACTACCATCAGGTGGACCGTGTGCTAGTTTGTCATCCTATCCTATTAAAAAAAAAACACGGAGTCGTGAAAATGGCGAAACATATGAGAAGTAGATGGATGCAGGTTGTTGAGATCCGTGCTTTATGGTAGGCTTTGGTCTCGTAATAAGCTGTAATGATGAGTATGATGGCGAAAACTTTTAATAAGAACATGTAGATGTACGGTGAATATAATTTTGCAAAAAGTAAAATCATACATTTAATGACACTTTTATGGAAAAGAAGTAGATACCACCTTCATATTTTCTTTACTGTTGTGTGATGTGTGACGGCTAATCGTTTCTTAATATTATAAATATTTACGCGAACATTACACATAAAATGAAGCTAATTTTACGGGTTTTATCGCGTTTAATCTTAACTTTTTAATTCCCGATCATTCGGGTCATGATCCCTAGCACCATGGTTCTTTTACGCGATCTTTTATAGATCCTTTTGTTTGTCCTTTGTATAAAAAATATCTATATTCACTTTTTTACAAAGGACAAGCAAAAGGATCTATAAAAGATCGTGTAAAAGAACCATGGTGCTGGGGATCATGACCCGAATGATCCCCAGCATCATCGATATATTGTAACGAGGGCGCGTGGATTGCATAGGATCGAACGCTCAAGGTCGTTCGCTAGGAGTAGCGCCTTAATTGGATGATTTTCTTTCCACTAGATGGTAGGTCTTTTTTCCTGTCTAGGTGTCCAACTGGGTGGCTACAACACTTTTTTCTGTTTCTGACGAAAATAAAAATGCTTGCACTGCTGCGTACGGGTCTTTTCGCATAGGGATTATGTCGGGCAAAGTTGGGGAAGTACTAACTAGTAATTGCTTCCGTGTCTGCGTGCACTCTTGTGACCCTTTAATATTTTCTGCGCAGTTAATAGCATGCAACATTATTTACTAAAGATAATGGTGGTTATATGCTGTTGCACGTGAAATAATGTATCTTTCTGGTCGTTCCTATTTATTTCATTTATAAAAATAATAACCGAATATATTTGTTGTGTTGGTGATAAACACACATATTCCGAATTAATTTTGTAAACGATTAAGTCCAAGAAGTTACTGTGACATTAATAAGTGGTTGCGCCGTAAAGAAATCCATTATAACTGCATAACATTTATTCTCGTGAAATGTCAAAAATGTATTATGATCTCCAACAGATGGCGTTATATTTACGACATATATTTGCAACAGACATAAAATACCCATACCGATGAAGGAGAGCAGTGTCAAAGATACAAGACATATCGTACTAAGATCAAGAAATGGGCTCGATGTAATTGGACAAACGAGCACACAGTCCACCTGATGGTAAGTGGTTGCTGTGGCCCATAGACATCTACATTTATCCTCGGTTACGAACCAAAATGCAGATGCGTTTTCACCCCCTGAGGACTAAGATGGAATGCCTGTTTTCCAGTAAAAGGGGTCTCCGGTTCTCTACACTCCTCTACGAAACACAACAGCGTTAAGCTGCTATTACGCTGGTATTCTGTGAGAGTGTGGTCCTTTCCCGGTCGAGCCGACTCATCCGTGGTACAACTATATTTTTAATATTACTGCAGCATGGCTCTACCACGTATATAAGCGAATATGCGTGTGAAAAAATGATGATATAAAAAAAAAAAATGATATAGAAAAAATAAAGGAACAGCATATTTACAACAATAAAACGTGAACTACTAAAGCAATCCTATAGTAGGACTCTTTGCGATACATAGATTTTCGAAAAGAGCAACATTAACAGACGAACGTCTTGATGCATGCATTCGCTTAGATTCGAGAGGCGTCGCTTGCAAAACGTCCACATGTCCACTAACGCGACGTGTGCATTTACATACAAAACAGCGCTCACGACCGGCCCTGCGATGGCGTAGCATATCTAATCGTGACCCGACACATGTCAATCAAACAACCGACATTGTATGCGAGAGAAACACTCTGAATCGTCGGCTACTTGATTCCGCTATCGATTAGTAAGCTGTAGTTCTAGATTTTTATCTCGGATCGTGCAACGTTAACGATCATCAATAATTTAAATTAGAATGTATGATATCGTTTTAAGTACAGTTAAACGGATCCGTCTCGTGTTAGACGAATATAACATGAGGTAATTGGAATAAAAATAAATATAATAATTAAAATAAAGCATCTGTCATCTTGGTATGAAAAAAAAAACAACCAAGAAACAAGAGAGCATCAACAACAACAAACAAAGTGACAATGATCGAAGTTCTAACTTGGAGTGTTAATACTGATATTGTATTTTTATATCCATCCATCCATTAGAGCCTACAAAAGTCTACTGCTAAACAAAGGCTTCCCTCATTAATTGGCTCACGTGGTGGATTTGGTCATTATTGCCACGCTTCGCAGGTGGGTTGGCAACTGTAGTTTTAATGTGAAAGACGCTTCTGCCCATTTCCTGCTTCAGTTTCCTTCTCGCCTCTTGCGACACTCGCGACTATTTCATTATTTTCTATGTCAAGTACATTTTATATGTTACTAGCTTGCCAGGCAGACGTTGTTCCGCCCTTTTCGACGACCCTGTCATGTCCTATTAAAAGTCCTTAAATTGGAAAAAATAATTGTGGGTCACTCACGACTCATGATAGTTTTTTTGCTCATGAGTCAAGAGCCAAATAACTATCCTATCTCTCAAGTTGGACCAAACTGCACACGGTGTGTAAATTTGATTAAAATCGGTTAAGTAGTTAAAACATTATAAATATGCATATATCAAATCATATTAGCTTATGGGCTAGAGTCTTTCATTTCTATAGAGCTCAATCAACCCGAGTTCGATCATTAAGGAGTGTTCTGGGATTTTTTGCAAGTTCATTGTTGATTTACTGAGTTTCAGACAGCAAAAAAACTCGTACGGAGCAGCGAGCCCTTTCTGCTCCATAATCCTCTTAAAAACAAACAAAGATCAGTAGTGGCATGAATACAAGAAGAATAATAAAGTGAAGCGCTTTTTTAATATACAAAATAAACTATAATTGAACATTCGAACATATAAAGTAAAAGTAAAGTAAAGTTATAGCCTATATACGTCCCACTGCTGGGCACGGGCCTCCCCTCATTTCTGAGAGGGTTTTAAGGCAAGGAAGTGTCCGCCGCGCAGCCTCAATGCGTGTTGGCGAACTTCACATGTATTCGAAATATTTTTTTTTCTTATTCCTCGCACATGCAGGTTTCCTCACGATGTTTTCCTTCACCGCCGAGCACGTGCTAAACCAGCATTTAAAATTGCTATTAACAATTTCATTGGTTCCGGCTGGGATCGAACCCGGGTTACTCGCGTTCTGTTATATTTACAGCGAGCGTTAACCATCTGAGCTACCACGGCTCGAACATATAGAAGAGAAGAACTCGTATGATTTATTTCTGGAAATGTTAGAAAAAATAAAAGTGCATGTAATATTTATCAATTTATCTAAATGCAAACCTTACTGGTATGCGGAGCATCCCGATGATTGACGGACGAGTGCTAGCGACTGACTCAAGACGGAAAATATTAAAAAAATACTTACCTCTAAATAATTGATAGACTGGCGACGGGTAGTAGTAATACGAGTCCGGCTGGAATATTCTTTTGGAAAATCCTATATCCAGCATTTAGAATTTAGACTTAAGGAGGCTGTTATGGTTATAATAATGATTAAAGTTTTGTATATAAATAAAATTAACAAAAAATATTAATTAAAATATTCCCAGGATTGAGAAAATAATAAGTAAAATGAAGAAAGAGTGACAAAGCAAATTTATAAGTACTCCAGAAATGAGTGGCAAGGTGGTCGGTCAAGTGTATCGGCTATATGGCCGATATTACGAGTATATTAAAGATAGGTAATGGTTATGAATTAAAAAAAATAGAATTTGAAGGAAGAAAAAAGCCTAGTATTTATTCATTCATTACATATTACGAACTTTATCACGTAATATCAATAACTGTTTTCGACGGTATAATACTATGATGCATTTTTATTATATGTGTAATTTACTGCATTCCCAAACTAGATTTATCAGTATATCCCTGTATGTGAATGCGAATGTAACATGTAGATATTTCCACCGTGATAGAACTTCATGAGTTGCGGCTTGCTCGGATGCTATCTGGCATTTGATCTGTTCCGGTGACGCTCAGATATAGTAGACTAATGGCAAGCCGTTGTGTCTAGGCGCCAGTTTGTTGCATTCAAGCTTCGACATGTCTAATGGTGCGATCTGAGACCTCTGCTTTGTAACAGTGATTTGTTAAACCTAACGTTAAATTATTTTGTATGAGATTGCAAGAATCGATTAGATTAGGGCATCGAAACCGTTATTTCAAGAATATAAATAATTTAGTAATTTGTCAATACTACAAATTAGCTACCTATGCCTCGGCTTGCGTTATAATGTTTTGCGGTAAAAATATTCGCGGACGCGTACATAACAACTCACCAAAGTTTCATCGTAATTAGTTTTATAGTATATAGGAACACATATAAAACGAACAAACAACCAAACAAGATTATTTCTTCATGTTTTATCTGAAGCTTTGCAGCTATCTCACTCAAGTTTCTTCAAATCGTTTGGATGATACAGGAACGTATACGGATCAAATTCATTAAGAAACATATTTTTACATATATCATCATCATCATCATCATCATCATCATCATCATTACAGCCCTTCACAAGTCCACTGCTGAACATAGGCCTCCCCCAAGTAACGCCACAAAGCACGGTCCTGAGCCAACTGCATCCATCGACTTCCTGCATGTCTTACCAGGTCGTCACTCCATCTAGTGGGGGGTCGCCCTACACTACGCCTACCGGTACGAGACTGCCATTCGAGAACCTTTCTTCCCCATCGGTTATCGGTTCTTCGAGCTATATGGCCGGCCCATTGCCACTTCAGCTTACTAATCCATTGGGCTATGTCGGTCACTCTGGTTTTACTGCGGATATCCTCATTTCTGAGTCTATCACGCAGAGAAACTCCGAGCATTGCCCTCTTCATAGCTCGCTGAGCGACCTTGAGCGTCCTCATACGGCCAGCAGTGAAGGACCACGTCTCTGATCCGTAAGTCATCACTGGCAACACGCACTGGTTGTACACTTTAGTTTTCAGAAATTGAGGTATACCTGACGAGAAGATGTGTCGTAATTTCCCGAATGCTGCCCAGCCGAGTTGAATGCGTCGTTTACATATATAAAATAGCGTTATTGCTTTAAAAAGAATATCATATTCGGTACTGAAAAGCAATGAGAAAGCTAACTATTTACAGAATTAAACCTTAACTTTGTCCTTAAATGAAATCTTCATTCTCAATAAAAAATTCATCTTAGCCTATTTATAAACCTCGCTCTTAATAAACACTGTGCGGTCCATCGGTAAAACAGAAATGCAAAGTCCGTCAAGGATGGTCGTGGTTTTATATGATAAAATAGGAATGTAAAATTGCTTCGCGTGCAAATTCACAAGGGTCCGGACAATTTGTCGTGCTGACTTTGCAACAACATAATTCTAGGGGCCTATTGGGTATACCAATAAACTTAATTCTGTCACAATATTTACAAATTAAAAGATTAAATAAAAATGGTATATCACGCATTCTAATAAATTCATATTTGTGAATCATATTTTATTGTATTTTAAATTCAATTGTGTTACATACTTTAGTTTCTAGATATATTAAGATTCCATTTATTATGCTGATGAACACTAGCCTCCTCTTAATTCTGAGAGAGCTTCTAGAACAGGGAAGAGTCCGCTGCTATTGTTCTAGTGCATATTGGCTGGACTTCACAAGCAATAGTTTCAATTCTTATTCATGCTTCGGGCAAAATATTTTTAAATTGTTACACTTGCTTCTTGTCATGGTTTCCAGGCGACATTTTCCTTTACCGCCGCGTGGTAAAACGTGTGTAAATAGTACTTAAAATTGCAAAATTGTAAGTGCTGGCAAAGATGATGGTACGGGCTGCTGTCGCTATGAAATTTAATGCCAGCGTTAATTCCCTGTGCTACCTCGGCTCTCCGCAGCTACCATGACTCTTTTTTTTTTCTAAATAGTATGTAAATTATTTTAATTGTAGTGAATTAATATTGTTCATATACCCTAATAAAATATAGGAAGGTACCGTTGTATGCCACTCATATTATTGTCTTTATATAATTAATGTTGATCTAACTATCGTTGAGTGGGGTTAGTAGTTGAGAAAATCGAAATTCAATCAATATGCATTATACGTAGGCCATAAAGTGCTAGTTCTTGTTGCGGACAGTTAATATCATATGTATTTACTAGATTAAGATGAATTTTTCTATCGACATGTTATCGTATGATATCTAAAACGAACAACTCTAAATAACCCCCTTCTACTTACAACGTGCGCGTGGGTCCACGTTGCATATTTTGCGGAGTTTGGAGCGGCGGTCTCTAGGACCGATAAGCCCACTGATTTACGGTTTATGAATGCGATACTTTCGCAGGCTTTGCCGGCAGCTTTACACGCTTCGGACTAGTTGCTAATGACACAGCGTAGCAAACTGCATTTTTAATTGCACTCTTTTAAAAAAAATATTTTATACTGCGAATTTAAATTGGTCCTACGAATTTTAATTTGATCTTTTAACTACACTAATTGTAATGAGTTTTTAACAAAATGAAACGACGTGTTTGTTCGTCATAATTGCAGCCTACCAAAAGTCTACTGCTGCCATAGTTGGCACGCTTAGCAGGCGAGTTGGCAGCAGCAGTTTCTATTTGGATTTGTGACCAGGAAGATGCTGCTGCTCATTTACAGTTTCATTTCCTCCGGTAACCTTATACGACACACACGGGATGACGTGGGACAGTGGCCACTGCGCAGCCAAACAAGTTTTTACATAAAGTATTTGCAAGTGATCATTTTTGTATTGAAATTTTCTTTTAAACAACTTACGCTACACATAATCTCAGGTTACCAATGGATTTATTAATCTTACATCGTATATCACAATAACAGCTTTTTTAATTTGCCATAGTATGCTTTCTAAAGAAAGTGCCAGCTAGATTATTTGAAAAATATGACTTTATAATATTAACCCGTATATGTGGAGAGCTAAACATTGAACCACACGTAGGTGAGTTTGGAATACAATCCCCCTACAGCCATTCTAACTATTAATATAGTTTTCATTTGAGTTATGAGCGCACAGGCTTGCTACCTTGTATGTTGACAATTTGCTACAACCGTAAAGTATGTTAAAAGGCAGTTTTGTGATATGTCATTCATCACTCGATATTGAACTATTCATTCTTCGTCAATGCTATTTATGATGACAGTACCCAACCGGTACCCTATTATCATAATACAGTCTTGACTGTTATGTGCATACCAGTCTTAAGTTTATTTGTAGTTAATGTTTTTTATTAGGAACGTTAAGGAAAATCAAGATTCGCTATACTTCTTGTGCATGCCTTAAGGATTTTAATGATATCGACCACAGTTTAATATTTTATAAACCTACGATCTAGAGAGAAATACTAAGTTCCATACAATAATAGTAATTTTTTTTACAAAAATTACATGATGTGTAAGTTTAAACAGTTACTCAAATTATTTAAAAAAAATCAAAGTCAGTAGCACGCAGGGTGTAATGAGTACGGTAGATGGCGGAAATTTTTGTAGTCAAAGCCTTTTTATAGGATAAGATAATTATTGATGAGCATAACATCTGACACAGGCACGTCGGGACTTATGAGTGCTCTTGTAATTGTGCATTATTCAATTATAATACTGTTACGCGCCAAAATTGACGGCAAGTTTTATTGTCACGAACCTCGAGCTCGTAACAATTGGTGTCAGAAGTGAGATAAAATTATGCCGATTTTACCTAAGGAGGAAACGGAGGGTGTCCGTACCCGAAGTCAACGCCAGCAGGAGACGGACCAAAGAAGATTTGGTGGTGCAACGCCGCAGACGTTGGAGGGCCAGCCGCCGGCTGCAGGCCCGTCAGTAGCTCCTACATCTGCAGCACCTGACTTAGGTGCTCTGATGGTGATGCTGCAGGAGCAGGCTCGCCGACAGGCGGAACAGGTCCGTCGTTTGGAAGAGCAGCTGCGGGGCGGACAGGAGGAACAGGCCCGCCGATTGGAAGAGCAGCTGCGGGGCGGACAGGAGGAACAGGCCCGCTGGCAGGAGGAACAGGCCCGCCGGCAGGAGGAACAGGTCGTTTAGAAGAGCAACTACAACGCGATAAGGAAGAGCAGATGCTCCTCATGAAGGACCTTCACGCTATCTTCGGAAAAGAGATACGGGAGGTGAAGGATAAGGTTGCTCAACATGACAACCGCCTGACGGAGACCGAAACCCGAATCGACCAAGTAAACAATCGGGTTGACAACGTAATGGCTGACGTGAAGAAAACGCTGGACGACCTCAAACTTGAGGATGGAACAACAGCTCCCGTAGTAGCTACAACACCTTCGTTACGTGCATTCAAAGTGCCACCGTTCGACGGGACTTCTTCCTGGTCGGCCTACAAAATCCAGTTCGAGGCCGTCATGGAGGCAAACGGCTGGAATAAAAGCCAGGCCATGACTGCACTCACCTTAGGCCTGCGCGACCAAGCCTTAACCGTGTTGGAAGCTCTCGGTAAGAAAGTGACCTACGAGCAGCTCCTTGAGGCATTGGAGGCGAGATATGGTGACGCTCACTTGGAACACGTCTTTCGCGCGCAGCTTAAAGATCGCGTGCAACGCAGCAACGAAAACCTGCAGCAGTGGGCCCTTGAGGTGGAGAAGATGGTTCGAAAAGCATACCAGTCTGTACCTGCGCTCATTGAAGGGAACCTGGTGCAGACATTCATCGACGGCATCCGCGACCTGGAAGTCAGAGCTGCTGTGAGGCTCGGGCACCACGAGTCGCTTAAGGATGCCTTGGCCCATGCACTGGTGGTGGAGGCCGTGCGGCAGGATCATCGTTACTATCGCGTCAGGGAGGTTGCAGCAGCTACAGTTCGCGACTGCAACAAAGGATATAGCCTTAGGTGCTATGGCTGTAGGGAAAGGGGCCATTTTCGCTCCAGCTGCCCTAAGCGAACTGTAGAAAGGAGAGTTGATCGATCTTGAGAGGGTAGTGCAGCTAACGACACCGCCTGGCGGTGGCAGGATCGTCGTTCCCCTCGCGCTAGGGAGGTTGCAGCAGTTACGGTTTGCGACCACAATAAAGGATACAGCCCTAGGTGCTATGGCTGTGGGGAAAGGGGCCATCTTCGATCCAGCTGCCCTAAGCGAACCCTAGAAAGGGAAGGTGAACGATCTCAGAAGGGAAGTGCGGCTAACAGCAGCCGGGATACGACTTTACTATCAGACGTCACAGCGGGAAATCTCATGGCAATGCAGATGCACTGTCAAGAAGACCTAGTCCTGAAGATTGCAAACATTGTACTAGGCAAGAGAGTAAGGAAGTGGTATCCGTGAGGATGCTCAGGACAGACCACCTCAGCAACGAGTGGAAGGACAGCCTACGACATGCACAGCAGGAAGATCTGGACATCAAGCCGATTCTGGAATGGATGAAGGCCCGTGCTACCAAGCCTAAGTGGAGCGACGTCTCAGCGATGAGTTCGACCACTAGAGGCTATTGGGCCCAGTGGGACGGCTTGCTGATTCAGGATGGAGTCCTGTGCCGTAAATGGGACAATTGTCGAGGAGACAGCTGTCGTTTGCAAATGGTTGTCCCTAAGGCTAAAGTGCCGAATGTTCTACAGCTGTGCCATAATGGTCGTTTAAGAGTCCATCTGGGAGTTAAACGAACTCTGCTGAAGGTCCGAGAACAGTTTTACTGGGTCCATTATCGTGACGATGTCGAGGCTTGGTGTCGTACATGTACAAGTTGTGCGGCCGTGCGGAGACCTCAGACACGTAGTAGAGGAGCACCGAAATTGTACAATGTTGGTGCACCATGGGATAGGACAGCCCTTGACATTGCGGAGCCGTTACAGAAAGGCGCAAGAGGGACTCCTAAGATCGTCCATGTGGATCGCTTGGCGCGTTATTATGGATCCGATAATGCTCGGGACGAGGAGGAGGCAGTGTTACGCGCCAAAGTCGACGGCACTAGCTCCATCTAGTGTCGAACCGAAGAACTAAACTTCTTGAAGTTGAAACTCGAACTCTCGGTACCTTCCGCGTGTTTACTTGAATATTCTGGATATTTCGGTGCTAATTTATACAAATAGGCGCTGCAAGATGTGATCGAGGAAGTATTGAAGTTGGCGAGAAAAGCGAAGCTTCGGAGCGGAATAAAGTGAATCAGTGTGATATAGTTATATTATATAGTGTTTTTAACTTTAATTAGTGTAAAGTGAATTAAAGTGTTAATTTAGGTAATTCTATCGCCAAGTTTTACTGTCACGAACCTCAAGCTCGTAACAATACTTTGTTCTACTCATATAATAGATATATGGAAGATGTCGCGGAGACTAAAATCGGTGTAGACAATATTATATTAAGCATCTTTATAAATTGAAATATTTTTTTATAGTATAGGAGTGGCAAACGAGCGCACAGTCCACCTGTGGCATATAGACACCTACATCTATCCTCGATCACGAATCAAAATGCAGATGCGTCGTCACCCGTGAGTACTGAGATGGAATGCCTCACTTCCTGTAAAAAGGGTCTCCGGTTTGCTACACTCATCATACCTAACTCAGTAGAGTTAAGCTGCTATTTTACGCTGGATTCTGTGAGAGCGTGGTCCTTCCACGGTCGAGCCGACTCATTCGTGCTACAACTATACCACTAATATAATTGCAACATGGCTCTGCTACGTAAAACCTCCGAACTTTAAACCGTCTGTTGTGCAGTTTATGTGCAACAAGCGTACAAGCGTTGTCTTTTATTTACAGAAGTTAGCTCACAATCGAGCACACAGTACACCATGACTAAGAATCAAAATTCAGATCCTTCGTGGAGAAGTAGTGTACTAGTAAACTTGAGCGATTATAAAGTTTTGGTCGTTTAATTAGTCGAGCGAGCTTGCCCTTTGGCGTTTGTATTTCTTGACAGTTTACCTCCTCAGTACCCAAATGCTGTCACTTTAAACATGTCCACCATACATAAACAAGAAATTTTTAACTTTGACTCTGACATAATTTGATTGCGTTTTTTTCTATAAAAATAAGAGGGTACTCGACACAGTGTACCTGGTGATGAGTCACTTACACCAGTCCTCTATTAAGATTAAATTGTCAGAATGACTCGTTACCTGGTACGCTGGTATCTGGTACTGGTTACGCTGCTCCTCATCAGCAGTATATCGTAGTTTTTGCTCTGAACATTTTAGATTAATCACTAGAACCCTTTTGACTGAGTAGAGCAGTGTGCGTCAGTAAACACAACTGGTGCACATTTCTGTTAAAGTTAAAACACACCCCAAGTTTAAAGTTATTTAGGCGTTTCAATATTTAAAAAAATTAAGGCATGATTTTAACACCTCTCTAGTGAAATATACTTAGACAGAATAAACATATGTCTAATTAAGCTTATTTAACCTTAATGTTAAGCGAGCATCTCTTGTATATACTATGTAATTAATGTAGGTAATTGGTTTCTCGGAAACTGCTTTAACGATTTAGATTTTTTATTTAGATAATGTTTTGCGTTTCAAGAATATCTAGGTTTATAGGTATATATTATGTTTTACATATATTACGCTGAGCAAAGCCCAGGTACCTACTTCAATTATAAGCTAAAGAAAGTATCTTAACTAATTGCTAAGTGGATATCATCAACGTTTACTAAGGTAAACGCCAGAAAGTGCATTTGGAATCTCGGATAATTCAGAATACAATCGTAATCTCGAATCATCGGAGCACAAAATATCCGAGTAGAAGACTGGGATCAATATCAATTCCGTCTTCCATATTTGTTAAGCTTGAGTAGCTGCTGATCACTCGTCTTCTGTGCTCGTTCTTCATGTTACGAAACAAAAAAGCTTTCTATTGCTTTTTAGATGGTTTTCCGTGATAGCTTGGGTTTTTCCCAGATGAGCTAACAGGTTCACAAGTTACAATCTATGTATTCTAAAAGTTCAATGTGTAGTGTAAAGCACCAGATCCAAAATTCCACCTGACATGAATTCGACTACGCTGTACGCTGCTACGATAATTCGTGTGATTCACGCAAGCTATGTTAAATAATAAATAATCAGCCAATAAGATAAAAAATTCAAAAAGTGTTTTGAGTATCTCATAAAATCTTCCAACATATTTTGTTCAAAAAATACTGAATGTTTATACAAACATAATCGAACATAAACGAATAACACTTTATTAAATAACGATTAAGATTTCATATACATATTGTATACATTCAGCGTACTAAATGAAAAAAAAAATAAAGTAACATAACATCCTGTGATTACGTGAATAAGTAAATAAACCCTAATTATGTTAGTTATATGCTCGTATGAAATTTTGAAGATATTCTGAGTGAAAGTAACGCGTCGTTTCATTTCCCTAAGTGTTTGATCTTGTCGATAATTAAACGCGCATTTTTTAAAATTATGTACGTAAAAATGTTTTTCATTACCCAAGACCTCGGAAATCGACTTTGGGATGGCACTTTGGAGGATTCCCTCCTAGGGATTTTTTTTAAAACAAAACCATTAGTGAGTCAATTCTGCACTTTTATAGTTTTGACTTCACTTTATGTATAAGTATTTTTCAGAGATTGGCGAGTAGTCTGTGCGATAACGTTCAGATCTGGTGACTAGAGTGCTCATGTTTAATCCCAATACAAATTTTCCTTTGTTTTTAAATAGTTTTTTATCTAGATTATTCTTTATCTTCAAATATATAATCGTTGGTGCATTTGTTAGTGATCGTCGAACTTCTGATCGACTCCACCGAGAATTCATATTCATGCAATGCATTTGTTTTGACGACACGATCATAGATTTGCTAGAATCTGACAGATGGCGCTTTAGTCAAATTATCAACAAATTGTACATGTACGACCAAAAATGTCTCATATTCGCCGTATAATATGCTGCAATAAAACAAAATCACAAAACTGGATCTGTTAGGTGTGCTCTGCGGTCGAGTTATTAATATTTTTTGTGTTCACTATAAAAATTCCGTAGTTAATTCGGAAAATCATAGCATCACCTACTGAAAATTGAGCAATATAATCGGAATCTCGGAAACGGCTCCAACGATTTTCATAGAATTTAGTGTCCAGGGGTTTTTAAATCGATCTAGCTAGGATCATTATTATAAAATGTCGTTTTATCCGTGTTTTCACCTTAATTCTATGATCGATAATATTGTTACGCGCTTGAGGTTCGTGACAATAAAAATTGCCGATAGAATTACCTAAATTAACACTTTAATTCACTTTACTCTAATTAAAGTTAAAAACACTAATAATTACTCACACTGGAAAATATGAAAAACTGTTATGAGACTGAAATAGAGTGTCTCAATTCAGAAGTTTTGTCGCTTAAAAACTCCTTACAAATTATCTCAAATAAATATGCATCGGCTCAGGTTGAGATAAAAGAACACATATTGGCCATGAATGATCTGGTAAAGTCATGTAAATACAATGAGGAGCGCTTTGACTCCTTAATAAAACATCAGAGTGAGAATCAACGCTCCATACCATGTTCATCGGGGACAATATGTGTAAATAGCAATGACTCCTTATTTTCACCAACACTCTATGACGGTGCCATAACACAGAATAAAAACTTAAAAAGTAGTTTAAATATTAAAAAACATAAAGTTATTATGTATTGTGATGACATAGGTAAAAATTTGGGCATGATGTTAAATAACCATTTAAAAGAACAATTGATTAGTAATTATTGTATGCCTGGAGCATCCTTTAATCATATAATGAATAAAGTTTTAACCAGTAAGTTTTCTCCTAATAGCACATTAATAATTCTTGTTGGGAGAAGAGGCAATGTAAGCAAAAATCAATTATTAAAAATATATTGATTACCGATTCACTTAATTCCGCTCCGAAGCTTCGCTTGTCTCGACAAAATCAACACACGTTGATCGCATCTTGCAGCGCCTATTTATATAAATTAGCAGCGAAATATCCAGAATATTCAAGTAAACACGCGTAAGGTACCGAGAATTCGTGTTTCAACTTCAAGAAGTTTAGTTCTTCGGTGCGAGACTAGATGGCGCTAGTGCCGTTGACTTCGGCACGTAACACTGCCCCCTCCTAAGACATGCTCGTCCCGAGCATTATCGGCCCCATAATAATGCGCCAGGCGATCCACATGGGCGATCTTAGGAGTCCCTCTTGCGCCTTTCTGTAACGGCTCCGCAATGTCTAGGGCTGTCCTATCCCATGGTGCACCAACATTGCACAATTTCGATGCTCCTCTACTACGTGTCTGAGGTCCCTTCACGGTCGCACAACTTGTACATGTACGACACCAATCCTCGACATCGTCACGATAATGGAACCAAAAAAACTGTTCTCGGTCCTTCAGTAGAGTTGTTTTAACTCCCAGATGGACTCTTGAACGACCATTATGGCACAGCTGTAGAACATTTGGCACTTTAGCTTTAGGGCCAACCATTTGCAAACGACAGCTGTCTCCTCGACCACTGTCCCATTTACGGCACAGGACTCCATCTTGAATCAGCAAGCCGTCCCACTGGGCCCAATAGCCTCTAGTGGTCGAACTCATCACTGAGACGTCGCCCCACTTACGCTTGGTAGCACGGGCCTTCATCCATTCCAGAATCGGCCTGATGTCCGGATCTTCCTGCTGTGCATGTCGTAGGCTGTCCTTCCACTCGTTGCTGAGGTGGTCTGTCCTGAGCATCCTCACGGATACCGCTTCCTTACTCTTTTGCTTAGTACAATGTTTCCAATCTTCACGACAAGGTCTTCTTGACAATGCATCCGCGTTGCCATGAGATTTCCCGCTGCGATGTCTGATAGTAAAGTCGTATCCCGGCTGCTGCTGGGCGTTGATGTTAGCCGCACTTCCCTTTTGAGTGGTTCTCTTCGGAGTTCACTCATCAAATTATGAAAATAGGCTGGTTTAATGATTTCCTAAATTTACGCGAACACTACTCATTGAATAAAACTATTATTTACGGATTTTATCGCCTTTATAATAATAATAATAATAATTGTCGATGAAGTATCTTTCCTGGAATTGTGGCCTTCTGAGATCGTTCACCTTCCCTTTCTAGGGTTCGCTTAGGGCAGCTGGATCGAAGATGGCCCCTTTCCCCACAGCCATAGCACCTAGGGCTATATCCTTTATTGTGGTCGCGAACCGTAACTGCTGCAACCTCCCTAGTGCGAGGGGAACGACGATCCTGCCACCGCCAGGCGGTGTCGTTAGCTGCACTACCCTCTCGAGATCGATCAACTCTCCTTTCTACAGTTTGCTTAGGGCAGCTGGAGCGAAGATGGCCCCTTTCCCCACAGCCATAGCACCTAGGGCTGTATCCATTGTTGCAGTCGCGAACTGTAGCTGCTGCAACCTCCCTGACGCGATAGGAACGATGATCCTGCCGCACGGCCTCCACCTCCAGTGCATGGGCCAAGGCGTCCTTAAGCATCTCGTGGTGCCAGAGCCTCACAGCAGCTCTGACTTCCAGATCGTGGATGCCGTCGATGAATGTCTATACCAGGTTCCCTTCAATGAGCGCAGGTACAGACCGGTATGCTTTTCGCACCAGCTTCTCCACCTCTAGAGCCCACTGCTGCAGGTTTTCGTTGATGTGCTGCACGCGAACTTTAAGCTGCGCACGAAAGCCGTGTTCCAGGTGAGAGTCGCCTTATCTCGCCTCCAATGCCTTCCAGAACAGTTAAGGCCTGGTCGCGCAGGCCTAATGTGAGAGCAGTCATGGCCTGACTTTTATTCCAGCAGTTCGCCTTCATAACAGCCTCGAACTGGATTTTGTAGGCTGACCAGGAAGAAGTCCCGTCGAACGGTGGCACTTTGAACCCACGTAGCGAAGGTGTAGTAGCTACTACGGGAGCTGTAGTTCCATCACCCAGTTTGAGGTCGTCCAGCGTTTTCTTCACATCAGCCACCACGTAATCAACCCGATTGTTCACTTGGTCGATTTGGGTTTTAGCTTCCTTGATTTGGGTTTCAGCTTCCGACAGGCGGTTGTCATGTTGAGCAACCCTATCCTTCACCTCCTTTATCTCTTTCCCAAAGGTAGCATGAAGGTCCTTAATGAGGAGCATCTGCTCTTCCGACCGACGGGCCTGTTCCTCTTGTCGGCGGGTCTGTTCATCCTGTCCGCCCCGCAGCTGCTCTTCCAACCGACGGACCTGTTCCTCCTGTCGGCGAGCCTGTTCCTCCTGTCGGCGAGCCTGTTCCTCCTGTCGGAGAACCTGCTCCTGCAGCATCACCATCAGAGCACCTAAGTCAGGTGCTGCAGATGTAGGAGCTACTGACGGGCCTGCAGCCGGCGGCTGTCCCTCCGAAGTCTGCGACGTTGCACCACCAAATCTTCTTTGGTCCGTCTCCTGCTGGCGTTGACTTCGGGTACGGACACCCTCCGTTTCTTCCTTAGGTAAAATCGGCATGATTTTATCCCACTTCTGACACCAATTGTTACGCGCTTGAGGTTTGGGACAATAAAAATTGCCGATAGAATTACCTAAATTAACACTTTAATTCACTTTACTCTAATTAAAGTTAAAAACACAAATAATTAATCACACTGATTCACTTAATTCTGCTCCGAAGCTTCGCTTGTCTCGCCAAAATCAACACACCTTGATCGCATCTTGCAGCGCCTATTTATATAACAGTGGTAGAGCCATGCGGCAGCTTTGCTGTTGCACGTATGGGCCGGCTCAAGCCGGGGTGGTACCACGACCTCACAGAATACCGGCGTGAAGTGGAAGTTCTGCTTCCGCGTTTCGTCTGGTGAGTGCAGGTGGCCGGAGGCCCAAATCCCCCCCCCCATCAACATGGTAGCGGAATTAAATAAAGATAGACTACCCCAGGAGGGTACCAGCACCCCTGGAGAATCCCTCGCTGAGCATCCACGACCATGTTTCTCCACTTCTGAGCGTGGGTGCTCAGGCTGCCCCGCGTATTCTGGGGGGGGCGAAATTCCGCTCAAGACTACAACTGCTCGGGGCAAACGGAGCAACAAGACCAAGGCGACCCCTGCCACGCTGTCCGTGAGTTTCTGCAATATCAGGGGACTTCACTCTAACCTAAACGCCGTCCACTACCATCTCGAGACGGCGAGGCCGGCTCTGCTCTTTCTGACCGAGACGCAGGTGTCCTCTCCGGCTGATGTTTCGTATCTCTCCTACCCGGGGTACAAACTGGAACACTCCTTTGTGCCTCGGGCTGGAGTTTGCGTTTACGTCAGAGAGGACATCTGTTCTCGACGCCTCGGCAGACTTGAAGGTTCGGACCTGTCCATCCTTTGGCTACGCGTAGACAGCGACGACCATCCGCGCGTCTACGGGTGCCTATATAGGTCCCACAGCGGTAATGCCGAAACAGACCGACTCTTCGACCACGTCCAAATGGCTGCAGATTCGTTGCTACAGCAGATCCCCTCCGCAGAGATCGTGATCCTCGGCGACTTTAACGCCCATCACGCCGAATGGCTCGGTTCACGTTTAACCGATCATGCGGGGAGATCTGTTCATGATTTTGCCTTGGCATATGGTCTGACACAACTGGTTACTTCGCCTACGCGGATTCCAGATGTGGAGGATCATGCACCTTCCCTGTTGGACCTTCTGCTGACCTCTCACCCGGACGGATATCAGATTTCCGTCGACGCCCCTTTAGGCTCCTCGGACCATTGTCTGGTCCGGAGTGTTGTGCCACTCACGCTGAAATCGCGGTTGCATTCTGCAGGCTGCCGCCGTGTTTGGCACTATAGGTCAGCCGATTGGGATGGGATGCGGTCTTTCTTTGCATCCTACCCTTGGGGGCGGGTTTGCTTCTCGCCGGATGATCCCAACGTTGTTGCGGATTCTGTTACTGATGTGGTACTTCAGGGTATGGAACTTTTTATTCCTTCCTCTGTGGTGCCCATTGGAGGCAAATCTCAGCCATGGTTTGGTCGCTCCTGTAAAATAGCATCATGCTATAAGCAGGAGTGCTACCAAGCCTGGGTTGATGCATCAGCGTCCCGGGATGTAAACACCAGCGCTCTAAAAAAGAAGTATAATTCCGCCTCTAGGTCCTTCAAAAGAGTCATTGCCAAGGCAAAGTCAGAGCACATAGGCAGAATTGGCGAGAAACTAGTTCGCCTTCCTTCTGGAACCCGTGCATTCTGGTCTCTCGCCAAGGCTGTCCAGGGGAATTTCTGTCAGCCATCTCTTCCATCTCTGCACAGGGAGGACGACTCACTGGCCCATACTGCAAAGGAGAAAGCCGATCTTCTAGGCTCCTTCTTTGCGTCTAACTCGACTCTCGATGACGGGGGGAGTACGCCGCCGACCATCCCGCGGTGTGAGTGCTCCATGCCGGAAGTGCAGTTCACACAGCACTCGGTTCGCAAAGCACTCCTCTCCCTGGACATCCACAAGTCGAGTGGGCCTGACGGAATCCCCCCAATTGTGCTGAGGACGTGTGCTCCAGAGTTGGCACCGGTTTTAACGCGTCTTTTCCGGTACTCCTACTCCCTAGGCGTAGTCCCAAAATCATGGAAGACTGCTTTCGTCCACCCGATCCCTAAAAAAGGCGACCGCTCAGACCCGTCCAACTACCGGCCAATCGCCATCACCTCCTTGTTCTCCAAAACAATGGAGTCCATTGTAAACTGCCAGCTCATGAGGTACCTTGAGGATCACCAGCTGATTAGTGACCGCCAATACGGTTTTCGCCGTGGTCGGTCAGCTGGTGATCTTCTGGTCTACCTCACTCACAGATGGGCGGAGGCAGTAGAGTTCAAGGGGGAGGCATTGGCCGTTAGTTTGGACATTGCGAAGGCCTTCGATCGGGTTTGGCACAAAGCGCTTCTTTCGAAGCTCCCTTCCTATGGGCTTCCCGAGAAATTGTGCGATTGGATCACCAGCTTTCTTGCAGATCGGAGCATCAAGGTCGTTGTAGACGGTGCAAGCTCCGATTGCAAGCCTATTAATGCTGGTGTTCCACAGGGCTGCGTGCTATCGCCAACGTTGTTTCTTCTGCATATCAATGATATGTTGCATACCCGTAACATTCATTGCTATGCAGATGACAGCACTGGTGATGCTCTTTACACCGGCCGAGCCAATATTTCTCGGGAAAACGTCTCCGAGTGCCGGGACAAACTTGTGTCTGAAGTCGAGTCTTTGCTGAACAGAGTCTCGGATTGGGGACGACTAAATCTAGTCCAGTTTAACCCCCAGAAGACACAAGTTTGCGCGTTAACCGCTAAAAAGAACCCCTTTGTCGTATCCCCTCAGTTTCAAGGCACTCCCCTTGTTGCCTCAGCCAGTATCGGAATCCTCGGCGTCGACATATCGAGTGACGTGCAGTTTCGTGGTCACTTGGAAGGGAAGGCCAAATTGGCCTCTAAAAAGCTTGGCGTGCTCAGCAGAGCGGGGCAGTATTTCATGCCGGCACACCGCCTGCAACTTTACAAGGCGCAGGTTCGACCGCACATGGAATACTGTTCCCATCTCTGGGCTGGGGCTCCCCAGTACCAGCTCCTTCCACTTGACCGCATCCAGCGCAGAGCGGCTCGAATCGTCGACGACCGAGTGCTTTCCGATCGGCTCGATTCACTGGCGTTGCGAAGAGATGTTGCATCTCTTTGCGTATTTTATCGCATCTATCACGGGGAGTGCTCTGAGGAATTGTTCGGATTAATCCCAGCCGCCAAATTTCGTGAACGCACGACACGGCAAACGTCCCGATACCATCCACACCATCTGGATGCTTGGCGGTCCACCACTGTACGTTTCACAAGGAGCTTTCTTCCACGTACAACCTCTCTGTGGAATAGTTTATCACCGGCGATTTTTCCGGACCGATACGACCTGGGGACCTTCAAGAAAAGAGCTTACTCCTTTCTAAAGGGCCGGCAACGCACCCGCAATTCTCCTGGTGTTGCGGTTGATCATGGGCGGCGGTAGTCACTTAACATCAGGTGAGCCGCATGCTCGTTTGCCCTCTCTTCTATAAAAAAAAAAAAAAAAAAAAAAAAAATTTATATAAATTAGCAGCGAAATATCCAGAATATTCAATTAAACACGCGTAAGGTACCGAGAATTCGTGTTTCAACTTCAAGAAGTTTAGTTCTTCGGTGCGAGACTAGATGGCGCTAGTGCCGTTGACTTCGGCGCGTAACAATATCAGTAGCGTCTCCCAAAGGTTTATCTAAAATGAACATAGACAAGATAAACCTCATATGTAATAGTTATGTCACACATATGCCAGTAGTTGTAGGGAACACACGAAGATATTGACGAGTATTGGCAATAGGCCGGCCACAAAGCTCGATGAACCGACAACCAATGGGAAAAAACGCTTCTTTAGTGCCAGTCTCTACAGTTAAGCTAAGTTAAAATTAAGAGCGGTTCCCCACCCTAAATCCACCTGCAATTTATAGCACGGTAACGAAACCGTGGTACGTTTCACATCGAAAGAGAGACAATTTTTTAAATCGTTAGTGACTTTTAGAAATATTTGTTAAAAGAATTACAATTTGCTTTGCGTACTACTGATATCCGGCTGTACTGCGATGACGATGAATTAATGTGCGCGATGCTTAAGTAATCACAGCGTAGTACACGACAACTCATTTATATTACGTTGAGAGAAGATTATCGTTACATTGTCACTGCTCTCTTGAAGTGTAATCAAATTAACAAAAGCTTCCAGGGCTCGTCTAATATTTGCCGTACTAAGAGTTGGGTGCGGGGTAGAAAAGAGCGCGCGAGCAACAAAACTTTATGTCATGTAAAATACTTTATAAAGCTTCGGCTTAAGAGTACTCGGTACTATGTAACACTTAGCAAAAGTTGACATAAGTCAAAGTATTAAGTATATTAACACTGATACGACGTGCACTTATCAGTCTAATCTAATAATTGAATAAAACACTATCTTACCGGAGATATACTTATTTAACCAAAGATTTTATTATATTTTATCGCATTATATTTTGGAACGCAAGCCATGATAACTCTAGAATTATATATATAATTTTTCCTTTCATAGTGAGCCGTGGTAGCTTAGATGGTTAACGCTCGCTGTAAATATAACAGAACGCGAGTAACCCGGGTTCGATCCCCGCCGGCACAATGAAATTGTCAATTGCAATTTTAAGTGCTGATTTACCAAGTGCTCGACGGTGAAGGAAAACATCGTGAGGAAACCTGTATGTCTGAGGAATAGGAAAAAAAAATATTTCGAATACGTGTGAAGTTTGCCAACACGAACTGGGGCAGCGCGGCGGATACTTCCTTGCCCTAAAACCCTCTCAGAAATGAGGGGAGGCCTGTGCCCAGCTGTGGGACATATTTGTAACTTTATTTTACGTTTTCGTAGTGAGCCTAATCACACTCTATCCGAATTGACATTAATAAAACGACCTAAAGTGATAGAATCGTAAGTACGAGTACCGTATTAATAACTTTTTAACGACAATTTATGAATGCAATACTTTAAATACAGGTATTTTAGATCTAAGAATTATAATTATTACTGAATGGTTGTCTTGTTTGCGACCATTGTCCATTAGTTGGAGCTACTTTATCGCTTTGTCACAATTTATCTGATTTGCCTGAAGTAGCCCGACATTTCACCGGCGACACATGGCTGACGCGCCGATTTACAAGGCAAAATCTTTTTGTCCGTCCTTATCCAACAAGATGGAGACGTCTGCGCGATACAACCGATCTGATTTCGGCATCTTTTAAACCCTTTAAATCCTCCTTTTGTGTGTTGTGACCAAATGAGCGTAAGAATAAAAGATACGGCCTAAAATTTTTTATAACAGAAGCCGTTTATTTTTTAAATCGTGCATTATGTTTTATTTGTTAAGAACAGATTGTTATTTCGGTAAATTTTATATTCATCGTTAGAAATTTATCGTTATTTTTTTTCTGAAAAATTATTAACAATACTATGCACATTGGTAATATTGGCATTTAATAATACAAGTCACGTTTAATTCTTGCATTAGGAGTTGTTCATTACAAGGCGATGGTGGTTTCAATCTTACGCTTGTTAAGTACGCGGTACGGATTTTTAATCACTAGCATAACTCTGTTAATCAATCAAACTGAAATAGCAATACGTTTTAGAGTTTAAAAATCATAGCACTCTTTGCTGTTCCTTCGCCATAGTCTACTCGTGCCCGAAGTTTCTACTCATCCTAATACAATTATTTATTATTTTTTTATTCTCGAAGTTTCGGGTACTTTACAGCAACCATTGTTACGAGGGGGGGGGACTGATATTTATTGAAAGTTCCGATGTCATAGTTAGCCCGGCTACCTTCAACTTTGGAATATAAATTTTTGCTCCGATCTACGCAGAACGAGCTTACAATATCTTGAAGTTTTGTAGTTGTATGCTTGGGTTTCCCTATCCATCTTTTCTCTTAAAATTAAAATGTTTTTTTTTTTAATTTCAATAGAGTCGCGCTATCACCCTTGGCAGGAGTCGGTGTTCTTTTGCGAAGATTTGTGATCTATCAAATCTGATGTAATGGCGGTGATGATCTTTAACATGTTTACAGACTGCAGACTTCCTGAAGCGTAGGTGCTTCACGTCAGCTATATATTTTTTACGTGGGTAATTACAGAACTTTTTGTTTGTCTTATGTACGAGAGACCCACATTCGCAATCAAGCTTGTATACTCCTCCATTCAGCAAGATGTAGGTGTGGCAAACTATGGTCAGTTTTGATATACAATCACTATCCCTGCCTATTGAAGACTGCATTTCAATTGTAACTAGAAGAAAACAAAATACTTACAGAATATGCAGTATTACTCAGACACTGCCTCACATCTGGCTGGCTATTGTTTAGCGTTAATGATCACGTTGCAGGTCCATAAATTGTCAGCCGGAGCAACATTTTATAAGCTTAACTCTAAGTAACTCTTTTTCTTAATTACATTCTTGCCAGTTTTAGTTAATCTTAGTCTACGCTCCGGATTTAAAATCGAAATACCGGACATTTCATTTAAAAACGCACGGAATATCATACTTTGTAAATGTTTTGGTAATAATTTTGAGCTGAATAACACTAGCTTTTAGTCGTGGTTTTGCTCACGTGAATTTCTCTCCGGTAAAGGAGTGAAGCACTGCCCAACATTGAAGTAAAAATTCTATGTCGTTTTTCGTACATATAGTTATTTTTATTTTATTATTAAATTTATAATTTTAAGAAGATTTCAAACCATTAGTTACTGTGAACATTCATCTTAATTTGTTTTACGAAGTGTTTAAAATTTGAATTTTAAATTTAACAAAACCCTTCGTATGAAAACAGGGTAATAGGTCTTTTTTAATATTTATATAGGTGTACCCTGTGCTGTTAGTTTCATATTTTTATATAGATGCACTTGTGCTCTCTCTCTAGATGTGTCTGATACTTGAATTAATTACTCTGTCGTCAAGTAGAGGGCGAATGATTTATTAAGCAATATAAGTGATGCAATGATTATTGTATGTTCATTACAAATTCCCTCTTAGACTGATGATATAATTTAGTGTAACTTTGCGTCGCAATCGCAACATAAATTGAAAAAAATACTAGTAATGTGCTCTAAAATCAAACGGCGATCACTATCTATCTGATAGTGTTATATATTTAAATATTTACTTTACTTTTTTAACTGATTTCAATGAACGCGTGGGTTCTATATTTAACCTTATGTTTTCTTTTATGAATGTCCATGTTCTCAGAAATGGCTAAAACATTTCAAATTATTTTTTAAACCTATTTAGGTTATATTTGAAGAAGGTATATATAACAATTACCTAAAAACTACCTAAAACTTCAATTATTACCATAATTGAAGTTTGATGTAACTGTTTAGACGACATTCCAGTTCTTACCTTAAGATTATGATATACACAAACCCATTAAAAAGTGTAAAAAAAACTTTTGATAAAAAGACTTGAAATTTATTAGAACATTAATTTTTACTTTTAATGTATTTCTAAACTCATAATACGCCCGTTATGAATTGATGACATTCAAATTACGATTAATATAGGTATTAATCATCATCATTACTATCAACAGTTTGCCCTCCTTTGTATTAGGATCATATTTAAAATCCTAAATTCCAAAAAAATAAACCTCTTCCTGATCTAAATCTATCCCCTTTACTAATCGAGCATAAGTGTCAGCTCACACCGGGACGTGATGCGACGCGACGTTTCGTGTACTTTTTAAGCTATTAATACTAAATACTTATAACTTTATTTACTACACAAAAGGTACACAAAAGGTAGCACGGCGCATTACAACGAAGCGGCACTTCTTCGGTAGGCGCAGCGGGCAAATGCGATGCGCTGTCAGCGACTTCACGATGCGCCTCGCGACGTCGCGATGCGTCTCCCGGCGGCGCGCTGCGCGGTGCGAAACCACTAGCCTCTTCAAGCATCGTCATGTCACGTCGCGTCGCGTCGCGTCGCGGTGCTGTGAACTGACAATTTTGAAAAAGCCTTTTTTTTCTTAAGGGGGAATATAACCTCAAATCGCTTAGCAAGATCCTCCGTTATACCGAAAATATTGCAGCATTAATTTTGAAATGAATATATGGTAAAGTTGAGGATTAATGTTAAGTACTATGTTAGACGAAAACATTATTCCGTAAAATTTTCTCGATAGAAAAAAATCCAAAATTACCTCCAAACTGAACAATAAACCGCTGCTATATATATAAAATAAATTAAATAAGATTGGAACCTAGGTTATATTTCCCCTTAACATGGACCACAATTCTAAAGATTTAAAAAGTTATCCGTTTTTTAAAGTGCATAAGTACAATTTATTTGCATAAAATAAATCATTACAAATAATACCAAGACACAAATAAAGTATATTAATAAAAGAAGTAAAAAAAGATCATGACATTTTTTTGCGCCAAGATAACCAATTAAATGTAACCGCGGTCACTTTGTACGATAAATGGCATCAAGATGTGAGCCCTCGGTGCGTTTATTATCTGATATCTCTACGGCCGTGTCACGTCGAATAAGATCGTCTGTGTGCACCCGCCTAACTCGAATAAGTGATCTACTTTTAAATAGCCACTTAATGGCCACCGCAAACAAATTACACTGTAATGTAACAAGAGGCAGTGTCGGAGCGCCGACACATCGGAGCACTGGACTAGCTATGGGGCCGACGCGACCGTGAAGTCCGCTTTAGAAAAGTTGCTTTCAAGTGGTGTCAAGTAACTAATTGTTGGCTACTTTTTATGGTGAAACTTAAACCTTTTTAGGATGAGTTAACATTTAAAAAAATTTGCTTGCATATTTATATAATTTGTATATGTAATTAATTACATTATAATATTATTTCAATTAAAACTATTTGTAGCTCTTGAGTTTAATTTCTATTAGATAATTAAATATTTTCCTCGCTCTCGATTTTATTTGCAAATAGATAAATTTTACGTGGTAGAGCCATGCTGCAGTTATATTAGTAGTATAGTTGTAGCACGAATGGGTCGGCTCGACCGGGGAAGTACCACGCTCTCACAGAATACCAGCGTGAAATAGTAGCTTAATGCTGCTGTATTTTGTATGGTGAGTGTAGAGAACCGGAGACCCTTTTACTGTAAACGAGGCATTCCATCTTAGTCCTCACGGGTGACAACGCATCTGCATTTTGATTCGTAATCGAGGATAGATGTAGATGTCTATGGGCCACAGCAACCACTTACCATCAGGTGGATTGTGTGCTCGTTTGTCACCCTATCCTATAAAAAAAAAACTTCACTGCTGTGAAAATAAAAAAAATGCTTTTTAATAATAATATTTTATAATCCACAAATATAAATAATATAAAGATGTTCTGTTTGATTATCGCTCAGTTTTGGTTGATGGTGAGATTGAAATGACCTCAAAAAGATCATGTCTTTCAAAACATAGATTATACATATTTGAATATTAATTTAAAGAAGTTAAAGAGAGGTTAAACTAGATATTTGATGATCAGGGCAAATAAAAATAATCATGCCCACTTTCCATACATTGGTTGACCTGTCACTTGATTCCTTTAACAGGTCGCGTTTCCCTACAACTAGTGTTGTATAAAAACAATTATTGTTTATAATAACATCATAATTTATCAGCTTTTCATTTAGACGACAGGGAAAAATGCTATTAAGTAAATGAGTTTTTGAGGTTATAAAAGCTGTCAGATAAGTTCTGTACTCTGTACACTTATTTTTCTTTCCACAACATAGTATAAAAACTTAAAATATCGTATCTAATCATAAATTAATAAGTTATAAAAAAAGCAATTGGTTATTTTGAACATTCATAACCCACAATACGAATAAACAAGTTTTTCGTAGTCTGAAACGGAACGTGTAAAACAAGTTTTTTATATATTTTGGCATGACTTCTGGGCCTTTGAGCCATTGTAAAACACGTTCCGACTCCAAAAGTCTATTGAAAGTGATAAACATAGTAACATTGCTTTTTTTCCTGGCTTTATTTGAAATTTTAACTATGCTATACGAAATAATTAAAAAATATGCACTTTTATAAGATATTTTAAATCACTAGACGCGTTAGAAAATTTTCAGGTCAAGACTGGAACTGATTCTTTTAGGGTAAATCAGTGTTGCATGTAACTTTTTCTTCAACTTATTCTTCAAAATGATAAGTTGAAAAGAGGTATTTTAAAGTTCAAATTTGTAACCTTCTATTCTACTTTACGTAAAATAAAACGCACGGTAATGTTAATGTTATATATTAATGTGTACATATCTTTATTTTGATGCAGACTTTTTAAAATCATTTTTAGTCTGCGTACATTAGCGAGTGCCTCGGGCGGTCATCCGAAAGGAATCTCGGTTCAAGTTTTTGCCTGGTAGCGATTACTGCACGCTGCGTTGCTCGCCTAGGACGGGCTTGAGTTACCACTGGCGTTTTGCTCATTTATTAATCATAATGAATATAAGCACAACCAATTACATTAAGTGATCATGTCAAAAGATGGGTTGTAATAAAAAAAGACATTTTTCAGCTGCTTACTGTATGCAACTATTGAATATAAACTTGTTTGTCTAAAAGTAAAAAAATACTTATTTTAAGCCTAAATATTGCATTAAGTTTCTCAATGAACAGTTACTTGTAAAATCTGTACATAATAACATGTTAGTGATCTATTAAGCGCATTTGAGTGCGCCTCTTAAACAAGGATTTTAGAACCGTCATAAAGACACGTTGCAGTTAGAAAAACACTATCATGATTAAAAAAGTGTTTGGAGGTGTCAGGAAAAGACCACGTTTTAGGAAAATTCTAGCGGAACGACACTGTTATGTGTCTGGTCGTAAATTTTAAGAATTGTAGCTTTATTTACTAATACCATATTTAATTTACCTTTGTTATCAGGACTTTTTCTGTATGGCATTAAATGTATGTAAATTTGTCATGCTAACTTAAGTGTCATCCTCTTGAATTTTCTAAATATGATCTTTTTTTAATTCTCCCCTAAGATTACTTAGCAAACTATATAGTTAAAATATAAGTATTTCTTTCTCTTTTGTTATCGGTTTGTATTTACCAACTGTACTTTGTTTCAAGTTTTAAGGTTATAATCATTTACCATCAATACCTCGCTTAAAAATGGACAGTCTTACGATATTTTCTTGATTGGACTAAAGCTAATAATCCATGTGTTGGTATATGGCTATTATAGCCCTTTTACAACTGAAGCTAATTCGAGAAGCAAGTTTAGTTTATGAACTTTTAACGAACAAGGTTTTAGATATATGGTAGCTCTGAAGATTAAGATGAAAATCTTAGCTGTCTGCAATTATAACGGGTCTCTTACCTTTCAAACTGCAGCACAACAGTAGGTGCACTAGAATATCTAACCATACGGTCTCCCTCCCACTTATACTATACAGAAAAGACGTTACTTTTGATTGTTCGCAATTATCAGAGGAACATCGTTATAAAACATTCACTCGATACTTATAACAGATACGATATCTCCATTAGCTTGAACACCGTCATCATGCCAACGTGCCTCTACGTAAAACGGAATAAAAAATAAAATGAAACACATATCACGAATTTGAGACGACTGGCAGTTTCATACTTTATATCAACATGGGAGTGATCGAGGGTCCTGCAGACGCGCTCATAAATTAAAAGCCATCATATTTGTTTTTCGAACGAACAAAGTAAATAAAATTCCAATCGACGGAGCGTAACTTCGCGCGGTACGTAATCAACAGTTTTATTCGGCGATTCCGCAGCCTTGATTTTGAGCTTCATCCTTTCCACGAATGTAGCTCGTTCTTCATTTGAATATCTTTCGCCTCGGATTCAGTTGACGCTGATTAAATCCAATGTGTCTGGAAACTTTTTTCGAGCCCTGGTTATATTTATTTTGATTTAACGTGAGAACGGTTTTTATTTTACATTCTAGCTGTTTTCATATGGGCAAATATTATTCAGTACAGTCTATTAAAAGTCCATTGCTATAGCAGATCCTCATAAATTGCCTCACACTGATTATTTGCCACGCTTAGTATAGTCGCCACGATTGCCAGGTTTGCCAGGCTCTTTTGTTCAACAACAACCTCAGTTTTTATCTATTCGAGTCGTTATGAAGAAGCTGCTGTTTATAGCCTATTTATTTTCCCTCTATCGCTTTTTCGATACCCACTGGTAGATATGGGGCCACGGATACTTATATAATACAAACAAGTGGTAAAATTAAATTTTTTTTATAACCGACATCGATATAAATAAAATGAGAACATCATCAATGTAGTCTAAGTCAATTAAATACGCATTATTAAGTATAAAACAAAAACTGTGAATTAGATCTTGATCAAATTTATATGGGACGGCATAAAAAGTACAGCTGGTGAAAAAATAGAATCATCAAAATCGGTTCACATAGAAAAAAGTTCTGTTCTTTAAGAAATACTTTGTTTTTATGTGTTAAATAAATTACATTTCTTTCGCTTCTAGAAATTTACTTATGTATAACTTTACAATTTTACTTAACTTTCAAATACACATAATAAATATTTTTTATTTCTTAAACAAACAAACACTATTTTTAGCTTAATCTCATCAATGCATCATTGAAAATTACAATAAAATTGGTTGAGTTTAGCGTGCACAAACAAGCGCACAAAAAAAGACAAAAAAACTGTAACTATTTTATTATATGTATAGATAATAGATTGGTAAATAGTTCAAAGCCCATAGCGGTGCTAGTTAACGCGGAGGTCACTAATTAACTGACGAGATCAACAAGCCGCTCAATGCTAATGGGTCCTCTCCACGTCAAAGGGCTGAGAGGCGTTGGAGCGCGTCTGTCCGAATAATGAAGCAGGTTGCGCCCTTCACGGCCGACGCTCAACGGATGAGACTACGACCTTTCCGACCCTTGTCAAGCACCAATCGATTAGCTTAACGTATACGGCTCTAATTATTCTATAAGTGAGTATTTAATACAGTTTTTATTATTTCAATTTATGAAGTCTTTATATTATCTTTTTGGCATCTCACCCACGCACTACAATGTAGGAAGATTGAATGTTCGTACGTGGCGTTCGTACCTATCGATTGCCGTGCTGTGGAAGCGAGGCCATTATTTTTATGGTCTCCATGTTACAAAATGTGTGGTATCAGTTTTTGCTTGCGAAAGGTTTTCGTGCTCGCGCTTATTTAGAGTAATTTTCTACGAGCATTTTGTTGACAGCTACTAAAAAGTATTGTGTTAATTTGATTCTAATCAAATTAAAAAAATATCATTGACACGTTTTCTAAAACGTGTCAATGATATTTTCTATTGTCCCAACAAGCTTAATGATGATGAGACCTATGATATAAGAAAGAGTTATGTTACTTTATAGCGCTATCTTGAAAAGCATATTACTGCGGTGAATTTAAGATAACATGTCATCATAAATTTATTTGTACCATACTAATAACTATTCTTGCTGGAGGAGTTTTAATAATGCGACAAGTTTATGGCGTTGTTCCGTTGGTATTTGGACGTTTCATTTGATAAAATTGGCAATAAAATCCGATAATAAAAATTTAGGCCTAATTCTTCTTTTTGAAACAAGAATTTATTATGGAATCCAATTTACGATGATTTCTTATTATTTTAATCGTAAAAGATACCGCGTGATATTAAGTAATAATTTTTAATATAATAATTTCTAAAGTCATATCGTTAGAGTAATGGACAAATTATACACTTAATGTGCTCAAATATTACGTATATAATTTGTCATTTTATTATATATTGAATTATTTTATACTTGTTCTGAACTTATACGAGAGAATTAACAGCTCTCAAAACATATATCTCTATATCTATAATATCTCTCAAAACACATAAACAACAAACGTATCGTAATATTTACCAGTAATAATCAACGTTTAAGCAAAAGAGAAGTTTATGCTAGATTTAGGCTAGAGATTTCATAGAAAAACACATGACGCGGGCGCAATCCAGTGTAATATAGGTGATGCCATTAGCACCAGTCAAAGCGTTAAATCAAAATTGTGGCCTCGTTATCGGGACACTTGTAAGTTAACTAAGAGAAATCTTGAGAATAGTCGGGTTAACCATGCAAAAAGAGATCAATTTTAGGAATTAAGGTAAGAATAAGAAGACAATCTACTGTGCAGTTAGGTAATTCGTTTTGAAGTTGCCGTTGGAGCATCAGCTCCTAGTAAGCGATCAAACTGTGGAAAAGAGACTGCATGAAGATAATTTTATATTTTTATTTATATATATAGTATCGCTCACAAACCACTTCGGAGATCGCACGACGAGGAATTCCGAAAAAAAGATTACAGTGATTGGCAAACAAGCAATAGCTTGAAACCATCCCCAATGGTGTTATTCTGAGATAAATCCAGATCAACAAACGACATAAATTGTCCAAGGTACACAATTCTGCCCACACGACACATTCTTTTAGAAAAGTCATTTAACATACGTGCCTACATACGTGCGAACATACAAAGATGCCTCATTATTTCGATGACATTTTCACCAAGTCAGTACGTAAAAATGATGTAAAAAATGAATATTATAATATAAAATAAATAATGAATTGCGAACTTTTTGGCTAATTAGCATTCATGTGAGCGATGAGCGAGATTCAATTATATTGTTTTATTAATTCATTTGTTGGTGTTCCGATAATCCGTATAGTTTAAAAAAAAATGATAATATCCTAAACTCAGAATTTTAAAAATAAAAATAGTATCCTTATACTCAGAATTTAGAAAATAATTAACAAGGATTATTTTTCTTCAGTTATATCATAACATTTTGATTATATTAATGAGAAATAAAGTTAACGTTCAAAGCGTTAGTAGTGTACCCGCTCGCTAAGTAAAAATGAAACATGTTTTTTTATTTTTTTTTATTTAATATACTCTTGTTGAAATCACAGCTTGCATTCGTCTGGGCATGCTAGCGACTATCTCTTACGTTTTTTTTTTGCGAAATACGTTCCCACTTCGCGGTTATCACACTCTTTTGCTCTCTGATGGTCTGCGGAGCCGACTGCACTGATGTCACTCGTCGCTTAAGAACGTACTAGACAGGCTCTATGAGTTTTAGGTCGGGACTTCGAGCTGGCCAATACAAACGACGTGCGACCACTGGCATTTACGCTTCCACATCACCAAACCGGCGGCAGCGAGCATTTTCGTCCAAAAAATTAAGTTTTCTCCAAGATCGGCCAATGCAGGTTATTTGTAACAGGTTAAAATTTCCGTTATGTTGAATAAAACTATTTTTTCAAATTATATAGCGCTTAATTTTACGAATTTTTAATTACAAACGTTTCTTGTGCTTTGCAGCATAAAATCCGCAAAAATAGTTTTACTCAATGTTAATTTAAGCGTAATAAAAGTTCAATTAAGAATTACTCCGTACGATCCAACAACAACAGATCCCTCACCATAATGTGTGATTTCTTCAAAACATGCAAAGCGTTCTCGTTTCCGTAGCATTCGCTGAAGTTAGTCTTCACGGTACAGAGATATCCAGGCTTCATCGGAGAAAAATACACTATCCCAATCTTCTTGAATCCATGACACAATTTCGAATGAAGCTGCCTGGCAACTTTGTGCTCACGGAGTAATTTAGAGCCGCAGGTTGGGCGCATATTGGCAGCGACAAGCCTCCTTCTGACTGTCCATAGACTAATTTGCACATTTCCTACTTCTTTGAGGTTGTTCTTGAGGTCCACATACGAAGATATGCGATTTTTTAACGCTTGACTTACCAGAAAACAGTCATCCTTTGATTTAGTACATAGCTTTCTTCCAGTAGCAGGCCTTCAGCAGGCGAAACTGGTCTCTTGATAGCGCTGCCAGGTCCTTTGGACTGGTTAACAACACATTTAGCCTCTTAGCCGCGAAGCTGCAATATCAACCCTTCTCAAGCAGCGCAATAATTTTGCTGGCTTTTATGACTTTATCTACCATATTTGAGGCCGCTAAACTAGCAATAACAATACTTTAAAATGTCAAGGAAATGAGATTACCCAATAAAAATGGAAATGGAAAAAGTTATTTAGACTCGATATTAATTTTTGGGAGTTTGCGCCACAAAATGTAGTAAAAAGTTGTTTCTTTAAAAACCAGCCTCAGGCAAAAATTTTAATTAGGAATGTACTTTTTAAACTCAACGGCACTTTTATGACCGGCTTGTAACATGTTCAAATGATAAAAACCTTTTTCGTATTGTATATTTTTTAGGCAGGAAAAATCAAAAAACCCGTTTTTTTGCAAATGAGTATAGGATATATATACTATATAAAAAGTAAAGTTACAGCCTATATACGTCCCACTGCTGGGCACAGGCCTCCTCTCATTTCTGAGAGGGTAATAGGGCTAGGAAATGTCCGCCACGCTGCCCCAATGCGTGTTGGCGAACTTCACATGTCTTCGAAATTTTTTTTCTTATTTCTCAGACATGCAGGTTTCCTCACGATGTTTTCCTTCACCACCGAGCACGTGGTAAATCAGCACTTAAAATTGCAATTTACAATTTCATTGGTGCCGGCGGGGATCGAACCCGGTTTGCTCGCGTACTGTGAAATTTATATCGAGCGCTAACCATCTGAGCTACCACGGCTCTTATTTAATATAATATATGAGTGACGAAAAAATATTTTCATTAATACCGCATATTGTTTATTTGTTTTAATATGTCACATGCCACATTATTATGTATGTACATTATTAGCATTAGATTAGTCTAGTTTTTGAATTCAATCAGTGCGCTTTAACATATTCGTCGGGATATTACATATCACAAATTATAACATATCACAAATTATAACATATCCGGTGGGATAGTAGGCCAAGCACTGGATTTGAATAGGTTAAATAGGTTTCTCTTTAGTTTTGCATGTTTTAACTAATACTGGTTAAAATAAATTATACAACATTTAATGTTTCTTGTTAAAGTACTTACCTTGATCGTTCGATGATCGCAAACTGCAGACTTCCTGGAACGTTGACGTGCATCAACGTTCCAGGAAGTCTGCAGTTTGCGATCATATCCTAGATGGACCCAACCATTACATCAGATTTGATAGACCACAAATCCTCGCGAAAGAACAGCGATTCCTACCAAGGATGATACGTGAGGCTATTGAAATTAAAAAAACATCCTAATTTCAATAGAGAAGGAGGCTTGGTATTACCACCTGCTTGGGATAGTATAATTAATAAAATTAAAACTAAACCCAAGCATACCACTGCAAGACTTCAAACCACAGTTAGTTCATTCTGCGTAGATCGGACCAAAGACAATAATTAAAAAAGCTGAAGGTACTCCGGGTTAACTTTGACATCGGGACGTCAGTCACCTCAGTCCCCCGTGACCATGGGTGCTGGAAAGCACCCGAAACGTCGGGTATTAAAAATAAAATAAATAAAACGCGAAAAAATCCGTAAAAGTAGTTTTAATCAATGATAGTTTTTATTTATACGAAAACCTATAGAAGTGACATACGATGGCCACACTTTACATTACCTCCCTTTTTTGTTTATTATAACCTAAATGCGAAAGAAGTCCTTTAATTATAGCTATTTGCATTCACCGCTTCGTAAAATTATTCAAATAATGTTCGAGCTAACGCCGTTTTTGTAACGAATTGCCACGTATTTTCCCCTGTGTCGTGTTTATGGCCGATTGCGAAATAATGTCAAACATCGTAAATTCAAGTTTCCTTGGCGTAAACAAAATCTTATCTTTTCAAAAGCAAAGGCTTATCTGGAATAGCCATGGCCATATATCTATGTAAGAAATCAATATTTGAACTCTGTAAGTATGAGTCCTTCAAAAGCTATGTAAAAGCATTTTAAAAAGATGGACTTCTTTCCTTCCGCATAAGTGCCCCAAGCCAATAACTTGTGTATTCTGCTTCTACATCAGAATTTAAAAAGGCTACTGCTGAATATGGCCTGAGTATCTATTATAAAAGAAATTCGCTATATTCCACTTGACAAGTTGATTGGTGATCGGCACCGCGATGCGAATTTAATACTGCGCCCTCCCTGGACTGTATATTTTAAATCTTACCGGACGTTGTTATGCCGTCACCTATTGACGAATGTACGACACCGATGGGATAGTTGCGATGATGGATTGGCTGTAGTCATAGTGATATTTGTGAAATGATTTATTGATAATAATTATTAAAAAATGATCTAAAATCATTTCTGAGATCTTGTGTGATTGAGATCTTTTCGAACGGGTGGTAAATTGATTAAGTAAGTTTAAAGCGTATCACTTCTAGGAGTTTTTATCCAAACTTAGAAGAAATATATAAGAGACTGTGTATAGAGTGACGAAGATGATAATATGTGTATATAGTAATAAATGTAGATCACAGTCTTCATATATTCCGCTGTTGGGCTTTGGTTTCCTCTTACTACTTTAGGTAAGATTTCGGCGTGTCACTCTATTTCTTATGTCTTTTCATGTCCTCGAAATATTTTTAATCAAAACGTCCGCATCACTAGAGAAATTGTAGGTGCGTTACAGACCCCTAAAAAAGAAGTACTTTTTATTGAAGGTCTCAATTTCTAGAAAAACGCATAATGCTTTACTAACCATCTAGACGATGGAGATGAAACGACAAAGAGATGCCTGAGTGGATTATGGTGAAATTAGGTTTATTCCATATAATTTATGCACAGTGTGCTGCGACAATCCGTGATAAAGACGATAAAAACGTAAAAGGATGCAATGTCTCGTTGCTAGATGGTTAAGCCGTTTAGAAAGGACAGGGTTGTCAAAGATTAGAGCCGCTCTTCGTTGGATGCGGTATAATCGCAGAAGCTTATACTGGGATGACCCAGTCCAGAGATGAGGACAGAGAAAGATTTTGTTTGTTCCTTATTCGACGACGCACTCTCGAGAAATATTCGCGCAGTTGGTATATAAGGGAGTATGAATCGACGACAGATCGAAGCATCACGTTCGTACGTGATGCTTCGATCTACAAGAGAACTACTGGTGACTAGATAAGGAATTTTTGGAAAGTCCATTAAAAGAAACCTTTGAAAAATATGCCATACCTGATCGAAGATCTTCACTAAGTTTAAACTAACCGTCGAGGCCATGAACTCAACCCTGGGCTCGTCTGCCTCTGCTCATTGATGATTTATATAAACTAGGAGATCACCAACTGAGTGACATCTACAGAAACCGTACTAGCGGTCAATAATCAGCAAGTACTCATCAAAATACAAGGAGGGCTGTAAATTGATAGATCGAAGTGGATGTCTTATTAGGAATCGAGGGCACGGATATTTTTTGTATAAACTATTATTTTTTATGATATTTCCTCTTTTAATCACTATCAAAAATATGATTGCACGTATGCGACGACCTCGTGGAATTTAGTCGTTAATTTTCAAAAGCGTAACAATGTTTCATCTATAAAGTAAAAATACCTCAAAGCATCACAAAGCCGAAATATTTGATGCGCAACTGCCGACAATTAGAAGTTCCATAGGAGCGTATGGATGGACCGCACAGTACGCATAGGCCGGCCGCAGATTATAACTTTACTATAAAGTCTGACTTAGTTGCGTATTTTGAATACGTGTTGTCTTTTAACTATGTAGAGTAGCATAAAAATTTGTCGAATGTGCCAGAAATTACAATTATTATTATATTTCAAATATCGCAATGCAATGTGAAAGAAAAACAATTTACCCCATGAGGGTGTTGTCTGTTACAATGATGATCTTTACCATAATAAACACCACAATTTTTACTCTTATTTTCCTTATTTTTCAATGAAAGTTAGGATTTGGTGGATTTAAATACTTTGTGCTAGTATTTAATTGCATTGTATAGAATCTTATAAAATAAAACAAAATGAAGTTGGCGGTTTTCGTTATTTATTAATTTTAATATTTTTATTACAGTATTTAATTCGACTTTGGTTGATATTAAGACAGATTAGTTTTATTACATAAGGGCAACATATTACAAATCATCTTTCAAAATAATTGCATAGCAATTCTCCTGGTGTTGCGGTTGATCATGGGCGGCGGTAGTCACTTAACATCAGGTGAGCCGCACGCTCGTTTGCCCCCTCTTCTATATAAAAAAAAAAAGCGTTTGGGTAGAAAATGTTTTTATTTTTATTGAACACACTTAACTGATTCTCATTCGTATCCACATCCAATTCGTTTAAGCATGGAGTTTTATGTAAACAACTACCTTCTATCAGTACTTAAATTATTTCTATTATATTATGTGAATTTGAGGAATTATCTGAAATAAGGGTGTATCGTTGATAACATAAAATCTCGCGCGGTACTTATATAATAATAATCTACAGGAAAGAATTAATTTCACGCGCTCCAAAAATGTAATTTCTCATAATTTGTGTTATGAACACAATGATTAGAACACACAATCAGCTCTTACTCAAGATATTTAGATTGATTTTTTTATATAGAAGAGGGGGCAAACGAGCATGCGGCTCACCTGCCGGGCTAGCATGAGCCGGAGAGAATATATCCCCGGAGAGAGGATATAATTTTTATCCCTTGCTTAGTTTTATCCACCCTGCGAGCATGGGAAAGAGACAAAAATTGTATCCCCCGATTATATCCACTGACAAGAGATAAAATTATATTATCTCTATAGTATATCCCCGTTTGACATAACGAGTGGACATATATCTCCCCGTCCGTAGCATGGGGCCAAGGGAAAGAGAAAAAATTATCCCTTTTTGACATTTGAAAGGGACAATTTTATCCTCTTTCGCGGACGTGGGTTTAAGTTTATCTTGAAACCATTTTAATACAAAAAAGATGTCTCGAGCCTATTGCAACTACATTTTCGTGTCAGAAATTGAAAAACAAGAAAGAGAATTACATCAGCGATCGATACGGAGAATGAGAATACTTAATGTATTGCAATTCTCCGACAACGAATTTCTACGCCGGTTCCGGATGCTCAAAGATTGTTTTGTATTTGTGTAAAGAAGTCTATGAGGCTTTAAAGCCTATTAATTCTGTGGATGGACTACCAGTGCATATTGAAGTAAGCATCTATTACAACCACCTTGTCCAAAGAAGTCTCAATAGCTCAATGCCATGATTTAATTACATAGGTTGTGTCAACAATACCCAAGGCGAGTCCATGGTCAAGTCAAATTTAATGATAATAGAATCGGTCTATACTATATTTTAGGTAAGTATTATAACGTTTTAAAATAAAGTTATCAAACTAAGTAAAGTTACAATTCAAAGGTTTAAATTAAGAAATATGTTAATTCTTTAGCAAAGCTTGCTAAATATACTATACTCATGCTTATAAAATTATTTATACCTTGTTTTGTTTGAAATCGTTACATTTTTATTCTTCATGCTTCATCATTTTCAATTAAAATTAAATCATTGTGACTTAGCGTAGACATCAATTTTGATGTATTTTGTAATTTTTTTATAATGGCAATAATTGCGGGGATATATTTTTTTTTAATTTCTTCAACAGGTTGCACCACCTCCAAAGGGTCTGTATTGTCCAGTTTCACAATTGGCTTAATTGAAACGTACAGTGGTAGACCGCCAAGCATCCAGATGGTGTGGATGGTATCGGGGTGTTTGCCGCGTAGTGCGTTCACGAAATTTGGCGGCTGGGATTAATTCGAATTATTAATATTAATTATTAGATTAATCCGAACAATTCTTCAGAGCACTCTCCATGGTATATGCGACACAAAATGCAAAGAGATGCAACATCTCTTCGCAGTGCCAGTGAATCGAGCCGATCGGAAAGCACTTGGTCGTCGACGATTCGAGCCGCTCTGCGCTGGATGCGGTCAAGTGGAAGGAGCTGGTACTGGGGAGCCCCAGCCCAGAGATAGGAACAGTATTCCATGTGCGGCCGAACCTGCGCCTTGTAAAGTTGCAGGCGGTGTGCCGGCATGAAACACTGTCCCGCTCTGCTGAGCACGCCAAGCTTTTCAGAGACCAATTTGGCCTTCTCTTCCAAGTGACCACGAAACTGCACGTCACTCGATATGTCGACGCCGAGGATTCCGATACTGGCTGAGGCAACAAGGGGAGTGCCTTGAAACTGAGGAGATACGACAAAGGGGTTCGTTTTAGCGGTTAACGCGCAAACTTGTGTCTTCTGGGGGTTAAACTGGACTAGATTTAGTCGCCCCCATTCCGAGACTCTGTTCGGCAAAGACTCGACTTCAGACACAAGTTTGTCCCGGCAGTCGGAGACGTTTTCCCGAGAAATATTGGCTCGGCCGGTGTAAAGAGCATCACCAGTGCTGTCATCTGCATAGCAATGAATGTTACGAGTTTGCAATATATCATTGATACGCAGAAGAAACAGCGTTGGCCATAGCACGCAGCCTTGTGGAACACCAGCATTAATAGGCTTGCAATCGGAGCTTGCACCGTCTACAACGACCAACGACCTTGATGCCCCGATCTGCAAGAAAGCTGGTGATCCAATCGCACAATTTCTCGGGAAGCCCATAGGAAGGAAGCTTCAAAGGAAGCGCTATGTGCCAAACCCGATCGAAGGCCTTCGCAATGTCCAAACTAACGGCCAATGCCTCCCTCTTGGACTCTACTGCCTCCGCTCATCTGTGAGTTAGGTAGACCAGAAAATCACCGGCTGACCGACCACGGCGAAAACCGTATTGGCGGTCACTAATCAGCTGGTGATCCTCAAGGTACCTCATGAGCTGGCAGTTTAGAATGGACTCCATTGTTTTGGAGAACAATATGGTGATGGCGATAGGCCGGTAGTTGGACGGGTCTGAGCGGTCGCCTTTTTTAGGGATCGGGTGGACGAAAGCCGTCTTCCATGATTTTGGGACTACGCTTAGGCAGTAGAGTAGGAGATTATGTAAGCATACAGAATGTATCACATAGTAAGTTTATGCTCACTATAAAAGTTACAGCCTATAACGTCCCACAGCTGGGCACAGGCGTCCTCTCATTTCTCATAGGGTTTTAGAGCAAAGCAGTGTCCACCGCGCTGCCTCGATGCGTGTTAGCGAACTTATCATGTATTCGAAATATTTTTTTATTTCTCAGACATGCAGGTTTCCTCACGATGTTTCCTTCACCGCCGAGCATGAGCTGTGGTAGCTCAGATGCTCACTATACTATAATAAAAATAAATCTATATCTATACTAATATTATAAAGAGGAAAGATTTGTTTGTTTGTTTGAATTGAATAGGCTCTGAAACTACTGAACCGATTTGAAAAATTCTTTCACCATTAGAATCCTACATTATTCCTGATGAACATAGGCGATAGAACGTTTTCAAAAACTTTAGGGATCTGTATGAAAACTTCGTTAATGTAACCCAAGGTGTGAAAAAAAATACCAAGAAAAACCTTATATCGCGTACGCTGCGGAAACTATTGACAATAGAGCAAAGTAATGTGCTACAGTTTTATGGAGGACATCAATATCTACATAAAAGTCTGCAATACCATATGTCTAACTATTATAGTTATCTCACAATAACTAATTTTCCATGTTAAAATATTCAATAGTAACGTCGAAAAATCCTTATATCGCGTTCACTGCCAGCACCATGCGATGCGGGTGTCACTGGGGTGTGGGAGGGGAGTCTATGTCAAAAAATAAATTGCCGCGCGGACCACTCGCGCGGTCGGCCCCTTACGCAGCGGTTGTGTGCGGAATCCAATAAATTAAATATTTTGAATTCGCTTTAAATTCATTTAGTAGGTGTTGATTAAATTTAAACCCAACTAAAAAGTTATTTTTAAAACCAAACAAAAGTTATTTTTAAAACCAAACAAAGGTTATTTTTAAAACCAAACAAAAGTTATTTTCAGTTCTAAACCCATTTTTTATGTTATATTCAGTAGGTACTAATTGATAAATAGATATTGTGTACATTTAACTATCCAAACAGCTTAGTAACTTAGTAGTTCTTATAATTTTTCAATTACATTTTTATGTAGGTAATTCCTGTTCAACAGTTGAGCATATAAATTTAGTACAAGGGCGCTTTTAATTTTTTTTATCATTTTGTCTTTACCTGCTGATAATTAAATAATGAAAAATGCCCAAAAGATCAAGATCTCAACTTTCCAGAAATAGTTCCCAGGCGAGGGCATTAAAAATACGTCGTAAAGGAGAATCTTCATCAGAAACTGACAATCGTCTTGCAAATCAGAGAGAATACGCGTCGCAATCGCGTGCCAGAGAGTTGAGTATCGAGCGTTCTCAGCGGCTTGCTGAACAAAATTTGAGAACTTCTCAAGTACGCGCTCGAGAGTCGAATGTCGAGCGTTCCCAGCGGCTTGAGGAACAAAATTTGAGAACCTCGCAAACACGCGCGCGAGAGTCGAGTGTCGAGCGTTCTCAGCGGCTTGAGGAACAAAATTTGAGAACCTCTCAACTACGCGCGCGAGAGTCGAGTGTCGAGCGTTCGCAGCGCCTTCGAGATCAAAGAGAAAGACAACAGACGTCAACGACTAGAGTTCGCAATCGAGTTTTAGCTCACAGTAATAGATCGGCTTTCAGATACGATCCACAGATTGATTATGCTCAACAGTCTTCCGTCCAAATCGGAGCCATGAATAAGATCTGCTCTAAGTGTTTTGCCAAAAATGGACCCATGAACCTAATGGTATGGGCTGTGCTTCTGGAGAAGTTAGTCTCCCCAACATTCAGGAGCCGCCACAGCCAATAAAAAATCTTTTAACAAATAATCATTCACCATCTGGACAATTTTTAAGCAACATACGTAGGTACTATTTCAAATGACTTCGTTTGGCGCGAAAGGAATTAGAGAAGGAAATTTTATGCCTACTTTTAAAATAGAGGGACAAGTATATCATATAGTATATATAGGTAGCCTTTTACCACCATCAGGCCAAAATCCACAATACTTGCAGATATATTTCACTTCAGACTCAGATCAGCTATCGTTGCGGTCAAATATAGCTCCAACGCTAAAAATTGATTTAATTAACGAACTACAGACCGCACTGAATAGCCACAATGTATACATACGAAGTTTTAAACAAAACTTAGAACGTAACTCTTCGGATAATTTAAAATTAGTTATTCACTCCGACCGCCCACCACAGACAGCACACCCGGGCAGATATAATGCTCCAGCTGTAAACGAGGTAGCCGTTCTCTTGGTTGAAGAAGAAAAAGGCCCCAGAGATATAGTACTGCACGGTAGAGACGGCCAACTTAAAAGGACCTCTGAGTTACACCGATCCTATGATCCACTACAGTATCCCTTAATGTTCGTAATGGGAGAAGACGGCTGTTATTTGACCATTCCTCAGCAAGGTACAGTACGTAACAAATCGTGACGTGCATGCGATTTTATGCATTTAGATTGATGGTTAGAGCTAACTGTTTTAATCCACTACATTATTGCAGGGACTTATTTAGTCAATATATTGTCGATATGATGGCAAAAATGATATCAGAAAGATTGAATTACATAAGTCATAATCAACAAAGACTGAGGGCTGATGAATACATTCATCTCAGTGACGCTTTAAATCAAGACGCATATGTTGACCCATCAAATATCGGTCTACACGTAATCTTGCCATCTTCATTCACAGGTTCTCCGCGTTATTTGCATGAAAAAACCCTGGATGCGATGACTTATGTCCGAAATTACGGAAGGCCAGACTTACTTGTGACTTTTACGTGTAACCCCGAATGGCCTGAAATTAAAGCGGAACTATTATCTGGTCAGCGGTCTTTCGATCGTCATGATATAATTTCAAGGGTATTTCATTTAAAGATGAGGAAATTCATAAAATTATTCACCAAAGATGAAATATTCGGCAAAGTGAAATGTTACATGGCAAGTGTGGAGTGGCAGAAGCGAGGTTTACCACACTGTCATTTGCTGTTTTGGCTAGAAAGAAAAATCCAGCCAGACGAAATTGATAGTGTCATAGTTGCAGAACTGCCCAACCAACAAAATGACCCGATATTGTACGATATCGTAACTAAAAATATGGTGCACGGACCATGCGGAGAGCATAACCTAACAGCACCATGTATGAAAAATGGTCTCTGTACAAAAAAGTACCCTCGATGTTTCGTCAACGATACCCAAACCGGAGAGGACGGATATCCAGTTTATCGTCGTCGTGACGATGAAAATGGAGGACAGAGCGCTACGCTAAATATCAGAGGAAGTAGGGTCAATATAGATAATAGATGGATTGTCCCTTATTCTCCACTATTGTGTAGGACGTTTAACGCTCACATAAATGTGGAGTACTGCCACTCATTTCAAGCCATCAAATACATTTGTAAATATATCAATAAAGGTTCTGACCAAGCTACTTTTAGCGTCAGAAACCCAAATGATGAAGTGGAAAACTACGTGAATGACCGGTACATAAGTACATCCGAAGCTGTCTGCCGAATATTAGAATTTTCAATCCACGAGCGGCATCCTACAGTCGTGCAGTTAGCCGTCCACTTAGAAAATGGCCAAAGGGTGTATTTTACCGCAGAAACGGCTGAACAAATGGCCCAATACCCACGTAAAACTACTTTGCTGGCTTTCTTTGAGCTCTGTAATGAAGATGAATTCGCAAAGACACTTCTATACCACGAAGTCCCGCAATACTACACATGGGCCAATAATAAATTCACAAGAAGGAGGCGTGGTGAGGACGTAGTTGGCCATCCAGGCATAAAAAAGATGCCGCTTTAGGATGAGTCTACGGTGTACATCCTTCTCAATCAGAGTGTTTTTATCTTAGGATGTTGCTACATCACGTACGCGGTCCAACCTCATTCGAGTACTTAAAAACTGTTAATGGAGTTCTCAAAGAGACCTATCAAGCAGCTTGCCATGACAGAGGTTTGCTACAAAACGATGACCATTGGGAAAATACTCTGAGAGAAGCATCGCTTTCGCAATGTCCAGCACAACTGAGAGAATTGTTTGTAGTCATACTTTCATTTTGCCAGCCATCGGAACCATTGAAATTATGGCACAATTTAAAAGACGATTTATGTGAAGATATTAGACACAAAATCAGACAGCAAAATCAAGACTTCGCCTTCCCATACACTGAGGACATTTATAACGAAGGTTTGATACAAATAGAAAATAAACTGTTGCAATTAAATGATAAAAGCCTAAGTCATTTTGGATTACCTTCTTAAGTTCGTACAGAGAACAATGCTACAGATACAATGGCACATCTCTATAATACAAAAGATTTGACCACTTTTGTCAATGAAAACCTGCCAAAATTAGTCCCAGATCAAAGACATGCTTTTGAGACTATAGTCGATAGCGTGAATAATAACAAAGGAAACTTTTTTTTGATGCGCCAGGCGGCACTGGAAAGGCGTTTCTTGGAAATTTGATACTTGCTAAGATACGACAATCGGGGAAGATAGCGATAGCAGTTGCTTCGTCAGGAATTGCTGCAACTCTCTTAAAGGGTGGAAAAACTGCTCACTCTACTTTTAAGCTTTCGCTATCTGTAACTCTTGAGCAACAATCTACATGTTCTATCCGCAAAAATAGGCCTCTTGGTAAATTACTACAAGACGCCTCATTAATTATGTGGGATGAATGCACCATGAGCCATAGTGCACATATAGAGGCTGTGGACAGAACCTTACAAGATCTTAGAAACTCTTCTGCTCTCATGGGCGGGATTACTTTTGTATTTGCTGGAGATTTCCGATAGACATTTCCCGTCATTAATAGAGGTACGCGAGCAGATATCATCAAAGCATGCTTGAAATCGTCTCCCTTATGGACTTCGATTGAAAATTTAAAATTACGGACGAATATGAGGGCTCATCTTCATGGAATCACAGATAGTGATTTCCCACAACAACTGCTAAAACTTGGGGAAGGAATTTTTCTCCAAATTTAAGCAGAAATCGGGACGTCCTTCTGGATGAGTCTCTAGGCCAAATAGTCCATAATTTAGAAATTTTAATAGATGCAGTATACCCTGACATCGAGAATTTGAACGAAAATGACTTTTATTGGTTGTGTTCTAGAGCAATAGTGTCGCCTAGGAATGATACTATCAACGAAATAAACAATCTGATTATTCAAAAAGTCCCCGGCCAAATAAAAAATTACAAATCGATCGACACCGTAACTAATATCGAAGACGCAGTCCATTACCCACAGAAATTTTTAAATTCACTAAATCCTTCTGGACTGCCACCACATGAATTAAAGTTAAAAAACGGAACGCCAATAATGCTTCTGAGAAATTTAAGCCCCCCAAGCATGTGCAATGGGACGAGGCTGCTTATTAAGGAATTGAAGGACAATTTAATTGTAGCAATAACACCGGCCCACCAGTTGGTCAACTAGCTCACATACCGAGGATACCGATGATCCCAACTGATCTGCCAATCCCATTTAAACGGCTTCAATTTCCGGTAAAAATATCTTTCGCGTGAACTATTAACAAGTCCCATGGCCAAAGCTTCGAATTAGTAGGGATCGACCTACGAAAAGAGTGTTTTACTCATAAAATAAAAAGATACGTAAAAAATAATAATAAAAATTATTATCTATACTTATATATATATATATATATATATATATATATATATATATATATATATATATATATATATATATATATATATATAATATTATAAAGAGGAAAGATGTTTTTGTTAGTTTGTTTGTACCAAATAAGTCCGAAACTACTGGACCGATTTTAATCAATTGTTACCAATAGAAAGCTAAATTATAGGTTGAGTTGATAAAATTTAAATTTTCTTTATAACGTGTATATCCCGATAGATAAAAGTACTACATTAATTGTGCTAATTTTTAAGCTAAAATGATTGAACTAAATGAGCGAGGTGTCATATCATGTCGCGCAGCAGAGACGCGTGATATACGCGGGTTAAACTGCGGGGTACAGCTAGTTTTACATAAATTGGGTTGTAAAAATGAATTGTAATTATAATGTTTATGCCGGTGCAAAGACGATATAGCCTAAAAGTAGACAATATAGCTTTATAATGTGACGTAATTTTATTATTTTTAAACGACTTCAAAAAATGGAGGAGTTACTCCACTGTATTTTTTATGTGTGTTTCCTCGGAACTTTTTTCTGGGTGAAATGATTTTGATGATTCTTTTTCCCATGTGGTCCCATATAAATTTGATCAAGATCTTACCAGTAATTTTTGAATTATCCTTAATAATGCGTATTTAATGGACTTCGAATACATTTATGATGTTCACCAAGTTTTAATTTTACCGTTTGTTTAGTTCTTTGAAGCCTTTTACTTTTTATTATAACTCTTTTTTAACCTTTTTGATGAACTGAGGGATATCACAATCTCAATGACATGTAAATATTTCCTATATAATTTCATCTCCTACATACTGTATTTTATTTTGTTTTATTTTATTTGACAAGTATACTTACAATACACATTATAAAATTATCACAAAAACATACACATAGTTATACTCTATGATATGCATATCGATAAGAAGTTTACATTACATTCACAAATTGAGTCTTGCATCTCGATTTTGGATTAATTTGGAGTAGGAATAATATCCAACCAATACAATACAATACAATGTGAAATTATTTAAGTAAGTTATGTCCATAAGAAATAATACTAGTTTTTACGGAATTTATCGCGTATATTTAACTTTTTAAATACCCGACGTTTCGAACGCTTTACAGCACTCATGGTCACGGGCGGGACTGAGATGTTCAACGTCCATATGTCATAGTTAACCGCGGTTACCATAGATTAAAATTTAACTTTTGTTCCGATCTATGCAGTATGAACTTATGGTATCTTGAAGTCTTGCAGTTGTATGCTTGGGTTGGGATTTAATTTTATTTATTATAGGATCCCAAGCAGATGGTAGCACCCAGCCATCTTCTCTATTGAAATTAGGATGTTTTTTGATTTCAATAGCCTCGCGAATCATCCTTGGAAGGAATCGGTGTTCTTTAGCGAGGATCTGCGGTCTATCAAATCTGATGTAGTGACGGGGGCGATCCTGTACATGTTCACAGACTGCAGACTTCCTGGAGCGTCGATTCTTCACATCAGCTATATGTTCTTTGACGCGGGTTTTAATTGATCTTTTAGATTGTCCTATGTAGGAGAGACCACATTCACAATCAAGCTTGTACTGTGAACGCGTTTATAACGTAACAAACACGCCGCGCTCAGCATGGCGTTCGATGAGCGTTAGCAGGGCGAGACCCTAATAGCTGGTTGCTTTTCGATTTCATCAATAAAGAAATCCGTATCAGTACGTTCGATCTTCATTTTTGTCAACATGCATCCACTCTACACTAAAGCGCGCGATCAAATGTACAAAACTACAAAAAAAATGGCGACTCATGTATCTAAAAGAGCGCGGCTAACGCCCGCGCAACCAGCGATCTAACCAAAATCTGACAGCGCACGTCTGACGTGCACTCGAATAGAAGCGCGTGTTAGGATGTGTACAGATGTATCGGACTAGATTGTTTTTAATGGCACGTTTTCATTATCGGCTAGAGCAACTCGTCGAGTAACTCGCCGAGTAACTTGCCGAGTAATTCGTGGACGAGGACGACGCGTTTACATACTCGTCTGTATTCATTCAACGTAGATCTTTACAACACGGATAACGTGCATCTCTTTGATTTATGTCTACCTGATGATATTTATAGACTCACAAATGTTTATTTGTGGGGTGTGGGGCAGCCTCCCAGTAGATGGAGTAACGGCCTTTTTTGTAGAATAAGGGTGACAAACGAGCACATAGTCCACCTGATGGTAAGTGGATGCTATGCCCCATGGACATATCTACATTTATCCTCGATTAAGAATCAAAACGCAGGTGCGTTGTCACCCCTGAGGACTAAGACGGAATGCCTCGTTTATATACCTCGTTCGACCTGGTAAGACATGTATGAAATCGATGGACGCTGGCTCAGAATCGTACTACTTGGCATTCCTTGGGTGAGGCCTATATTCAGCAGTGAACTTGTGAAGAGCTGTAATGATGATGATGATATATTTATTTTTATTAATATTTATTTAAAACTGATTTTATTTTCCAGGAACTCATATCACGGGTTCTTGATAAAGTTTTATAAAAATAGTATATTCGTCACTGCAATCGATCACAGCAGGTTTTTTTAAAAAACACTAGGATTTTCTCCTGTATGTTTTATTATTATTATTATTTAAATCATTTTAAAGAAAAATAAAGTCTACAAAGTTCACGGATCTAGTTAATAATAACGAGTATGTAAACAACGACACTAATATACACGAGCATATTTACTTAGGCCAAGAAACCGACATCCAGTGGAGAATAGGCGAATACTCGGGCCGAGCAGCGAGAACACACGAACAAGGCGTTTTCATACTCGTACTCGTGCCTACTTGTCTGTGCTCGACGAGTATGTAAACGTTACATAAAACGCGCGTTACCAAAATACGCGGTTTAAAACGCCTAATGTGTACTCGCTTACAAAATCGTTAAATATTAATTAACGATGTTAAGGTACCCACTATCGATACGTCCATTTAGTAGACTTCCAAATAAAAATGTATACAGATACGGTACCATTGACGATACTTCCATTTGGACGCATAGCGTCACTTCGAACTTGGCAGTCGTACGGAATGGTAATAAATAATAATATGGATAATAATACTTTACCGGCGGCAGCAGCAGTGGGTGTCATTAAAAAGTCAAAAAACCTAGACGGGAATCCGTCATAGTCTTAAAAGATGACAACGCATCTATATTTTGATTCTCAATTGTGACGCATAGACATGTAAATGTCTATGGGCCACAGCACCCACCACCAGGTGGACTGTGTGCTAGTTTGTCACTCCAGTTCTAGATATGGTATATATTATGGTGGAGCAATATCATAGACTGAGGTTGAAGTTAAAGAAACCTTTGCATCTATATTATAGATGTAGCACAAATGGGTCGGCTCGAACGAAGAAAGACCACGATCTCACAAAATAGCATAAAATAGCGGCTTAAATCTGCTGCGTTTCGCATGCTGAGTGTAAAGAACCGGATAATATTTTTACTGGATACGAGGCACTCCGCATAGTTCTACAGGGGTGACAATGCATTTACATTTTGATTCTTATTCGATGACAGATTCAGTCTATGGGCTACAGTATCAACTTAACATCATGTGCACTGTGTACTCGTTTGTTGGGTGACAAACAAGTACACAGTTCATAGTTTACATAATAAAAACTTATTTAATCCAATACACAGTTTATGCTTGACAAACAGAGCACATGTATCAACACCAAAACATTAACTGACGCAATAACGTCCAAAAAATGGACGCCGGTTCGCCCACTCACTGACGATTCAGACTGCTTCCATTTGGCGTGGCGTACGTTTTTGACATCGACGGACGGCCGCGGTTACGTCCATTTGGACTGGACGCATGGATTTCAATGCATTTGGAAATCCAGAGCTGGATGAAATCCATTCAAATGGAATATGTTTTTACCATTCACGGAACGATTTTGGACGATTACCACTCAATTTGGATTAATGGACGTTTCGTCAGTGGATACCATTACAGTTCTTTATTTGCGAGTGATTAAAAACACGGAAGGGTTAATTTATGTGATAATCATGTAATATATGAGTGCCTCGTTGGTTTAGTGATAAACGCGGTTACAGATCCTGAACTCTCTCCAGTCGTGTCGGATATTCGTTCTGTGCTTGCGCATACCGTCGGGCACTATAACTCCTGCGCAAATGCCTGTTTTCCGTTGAGACTGGTCGCCATAGCCGAAATTTGGTCTGGAACTTATTAATTAGTATAACTTAAAGGCTTTTATGACTTTATATTTAGGCGAATAGTACACATTAAATGAAAATAATTTAACAGATTTTAATTTTAAACGCGATAAAATCCGTAAAATTAGTTACATATTTTATTATTTAAGGCGTTTTAAGTCAATATTTTATTAGTGCCTGGTCATCGTAAAAAATTTATACCGAAAAGTTTTTCATTACTCTTTTATGCTTTATTGTAATAAATAATATTTTAATAGCATAATATTACTTAGAAAATTTTATAACATTCCATTATTCACGTCATAAAATCTAATATTTGTGAAATTCGACGAAATACCCGTGCAAACTATCATAACGGCTCTTGAGGGACACAGTTTCTGTTATAACAGACCGAAATGGAATTAGACACGTTTAATTTAATCTACATTACAAACTAATCCCGCTAAAATGGCACAATAGCTGGCTCAGGGTGTGCTTCTGAACTGTTGGCGGTTGCTTTTACCGTAGTGTCCTGTTTTTAATAGTGATGTTCAGCCGAAGAATATAAAATATTTTGTATGAAGTTATAATTGAAAATTAAATATTTTAATTGATTAATATTTTAAATTTAGTATTACTTATTCCATAAAGCGCAATTAGCCATAAAATATTTAGATAAAATATATAATAAAACTAGCATGCCAGGCAGACGTTGTTTTGCCCTTTTCGACGACAATTTATCATGTCGTATTAAAAATCCTTAAATACGCAAAAAAGAAATTGTGGGTCACTAATGGGCTAAAGAACTATCCTATCTCTCAAGTTGGACCAAACTGCATACGGTGTGCAAATTTGATTAAAATCGGTTGAGTAGTTTAGGAGTCCATCGCAGACAAACAACGTGATACGTAATTTATATATATTAAGATATTGTTTCAGTGAGTTTTGATTACATATAGAACATTTAACATATAGAAGACTAGTTACGTTAGATCTTTAGTCCATATAAGTAGTCTGCAAAAGATATATTATGCCTCTATCATTGTAAAGGTTTAGTAATATTATCGTTCTTGTTATAAATTACAGTAACATCGACAGGTAATTCTATTTCAGCACATCACTGTCTTAAGTATTTAGCCCGTTGCGCACCCAGTTGTGACATGAAACTGGGCTAATATTGTTAAACGGCTACATTGTCGCGGCTGCATGCACTGAAAGCACCATCGTTGTATCCGAAACACGAAGTGCAGAATGTGAAATTGTACCTAGCTGAAATTGTTACTTTAATAAGTTTTATATTTTCAAATATTTACATAACATGCTATTATTGTACTTGTGTAATATGTTGTTTTGGGATTGGTATAATTAAATTATATACAGAACATATGAGGGAATTAAATTACTTGCACTAATGTGGAATCACAGACATTATAGAATTTTAACACTTCAACGTTTCCTTGATGGTAAAGGATACAAATCTAAATGACTCATAATCGTTTGAAACTGTCGCTAAAGGTCCTCGTGTTATCTCTTTTCGGCAATAAGAGCGATAAATCATTCAATATATATTAAACTGATATCTTAAGATCCTGGTAACCCAGAGAATAATTGCTCGTCTTAACTTTCACACTGCCTACACGAGCAACACAGGTTTGATCCCTACTGGTATCAATGAAATGTATAATTGCAATTTTAATTGTTGATTTACCACTTGCTCGGCGGTGACAGAAAACATCGTGAGGAAACTTGGGGATAAAATATTTCGAGGATATGGTGTGTAGTCTGCCTAAATGCGCCGGAGCTGTGCGATGAACTAATCACTCTGTTAGACTGCTTTCTCAGGGGGCCTGTGCTTAGTCATGGGATATACGAGCATATTAGGTCACAACTTTAACCATAAATACCAAACATTTATAGAATTTATTTTAACTTTTTAAGTGTTATATGCATGTTAAGTCAAATTTATTTTCTATTAATACAAAATGTTATTTTTTTCTCTTCATTAATTTTCGAAGTAGCGCTATTAAATTCAGGCTAGTAGAAGATAATTAAATTTTAATTGATTAATATTTTAAATTACTCGTCTGCCTGTCAATTAATTCTACTAATTAGTCCGTTGAATTAAATAAAGCACTGCATTTCAGACTGAAAAAAGTCCTCTTTGTTCACAGACTGTAATTTTCTTTTGATTTCGATGAACTCTTCTGCTAAGAGCAATATTTTTCTGTTTTTTAGTGAGAGTCCGCATCATTTAATGGAACTAACTTAATGTAGTAAGAAACTCACTTTAAGTTATTAAAACACTATAAAGTGCCTTGCAGTCTCGCTGTCAAGCTAATTGAAACTACATTGTAATACTCACAGCATCGCTGCAACTTAATTTCTAACACACGATTACATTCTTATTATTTAAGCCATTTGCTGCCTTTACGGATATACTTCTACGGTATTTTGTTTCCAACTTTTACGAAGCCTTGTTTAAAAGTTGGCAAGTATGAAGGTATGAATATAAAAGCCACCAACATTTTAGACAACGTTCTCACTTGCTGTTAAGAAAAAGGAACAGAACTTACGACTGGTTTTTTTTTTCTATATATTTCTTTAACGTTTTTCAGGAGAGAAATTATTTTATAATGTTTGTTTTATAAAATATTTATGAAATAAATAAGATTGAAAGCGTGTATTGTTTTAAATATAAAATGAAATAATATTGTTTCAGTTCGCAACGGATACTCCTGCGTGCCTATTGCGTTATCCGAAGGCCTTGATATCAGATTGGGCACCTCTGTATCTGAGATCCTGTATGGAGGACCAGGAGTCACCGTCAAGGCTGTAAACCCTAGAGCTCCGAACCAACCTCAAATATTCAAAGGTAAATACACTTCATTCATTACAGCGTATCTAAAGTGCAGTGCTGAACTACTACTGTGCAAGATAGCCGCGTAGGGGGGAATATGTATTTTTTTTTTACTTTTTATTATAATTTATTATTCAAAGAGGATGCTTTATATTTTAATAAAAACTTTTTTATTTACTATAATTATGCATGTATAAAACCTAAAAGTAAATTAAATCTTTACTAAAATGTTAAACGCGCTGAATTTCCGTTTTCCCTTTTTTTTTCAAACGTTTCACCCACACTATTATTTTCTCCTATATCGTGGAGGCACCTTACAAACATGAACTGTACGGTGACAAACATGTACTTGGAACATCTACTTGTATTGTATGCCGTACAGATACATGTTCCGTGCGGGATTCGATGCCGCGGCGCAACGAAGCGCTTCTACTACCAGCACAGTCAATATACAAAAATTACAAACAATTTCACAATTTTCTACTTATGTTTTTTTTTCGGTTTTTTTGTACCGAATAGCTAGCCTTCTTTTGCGAAGTATGTTAAAGAGAATTAAAAGTCTGTTTTAATTCCCTTTTTTCGGAAATATTTCCTCGTAAAATATGCACGTTTTGAAAGGTGATAAAATGTAACATTCTGTTGATTTTACTACTTGCACAGACTCGTGCAAACGTTTAACCTTATATTCTTTCCGGAGGATATAGAAAAACCAAATTCATACTGGAGAGCGAACGCGCGGAAACATAAAAAAGGAATACAAAACACGACCGTCGACAAATTAATGGGCGTTATGAGAAAAATCCACAATGCCGACGGCGGCTCCTTGTCATTTCTTTGTCGCGGAATGATTTGCAATTCTAACGCGTTAATTTCACTTTGACGAGGCGAAAAAATACGGGCGTCTGTTGACCCGACAGCTTTCCCCCTTCTCCTATACCGTGTGGAGCCGTGCCACATTTACATACGGCGAAGTCAATTGTAAAAGTGCCAGATAGACTTTAAAGAGGTGGTATTAGTTGCCCGCTTCTGCCAGGCGAGAAAAAAAACCAACTTCCTTTGAGCACGGTAACATGCCAAAAATATCGTGGCTCATGAATTTCTCTTTCAATATTCTCCCTGACAGCTATCGCACTGCAACTTACTGACCCAAATAAAACGCTTTCAGCATTCATCGTGGAAGATATCGTAGAAAACTTTCAGTTCCGTTTCTTGACAGACAGTTCGGTAAAATTTTTTACAAGTTGAAATTTTGTTAGGAATTTTTTATTTTTTAATAAATAAAACTTCATTATATTCGTAGAATAGAATATGATCATTTTTATTCAATACAAATTACAAGAATATTAGATTGAATATCATTTATGCTTTACCATTGGTTCGGAAAAAGCCTCTTTCATGAAAACATTTAGAAACAGTTAAAAATAACTTTTAAATTTTGAAGTACAAATTTTTGTGTTTTAAATACTCAAATTTGTTCAAATATTGTACATCAACATTTTACCACCTACATATGCATTACATAATATACACACATACCAACTACATATGTAGTTGACGAATGTTATGATCATGGATCCGAGGGGCCTTCCTTCCATGTTAAGAGCATCCTGCTATAAACTTTTACTGTCCTATCCTCTTAATAATTTCCTTACCTTCCTTTCTTTGGTAGCGATATAAACATCAAACAATCTAGATTCAAATACCAATCGCAGCGATCACCAAAACGCGTGACAAGCGTTGAGATTATGGTAAATTATAGTATTTTTACATGGTAGAGCCATGCTGTAGCTATATTACTGGTATAGTTGTAGCACGAATGGGTTGGCGCGACTGGGTAAGGACCACGCTCTCACAGAATACCAGCGTCAAATAGCAGATTAACGCTGCTGTGTTTCGTATGGTGAGTGTAGAGAACCGGATACCATTTTACTGGAAATGAGGCATACCATCTTAGTCCTTACGGGTGACAACGCATCCGCATTTTGATTCATATTCGAAGATAGATGTAGACCTCTATGGGCCACAAAAGCCACTCACCATCATCTGAATTGTGTGCTCGTTTGCCACCCTTATACTATAAAAAATATATGAACTTATATCCCATTGAATGGATGAAAAAAATTTCTGAAATCGTTTTTTATATATTTCCTAACAAAAATATATTGACCATTTCTATTATTTACATTCTTCTGTACTTTATATCTACTATATCCTATGACTCCCAGCTATTGAAAGAAAAACTTAAAGGTTAGTTTTCATAACAGGACGGATAGGTAGCGGTCAGCTTAAAAACTTACTGTCGCAATACATACTTTTGGACCCAAATTCTTATTTCTTCACTTTCAAGGCCAAAATCATCGTACGAAAACACTAGGTAAGTTTGTGACTGTCGTCAACCAAAACATAGTTTCCTCCTGTATTTGTTTATGTAATATATATGCCAATTCAGTCTTATGTCTATAATATTTATACACCTTGTAAGGTTCCTATAATATAATTATTTATATATTAACGTTCGTTTGTTTTATACACCTCCATTATTAGCACTGAAAGAGATAGCTTTTATTTTATTTTAGTGATAGAAGATTGCCTTGTTGTACCTTCCTCATAAGCTTTTCTTTCTGTAATCGGATCCATAGAATACTATAATGACATTTTAGTGGCTACACGGGCTCCGCCCACTCCCCCGTTCTATTCTAGCTCAGAAAGAACAGCAAACAGGTTAGACCTGTTTGCACGCGACGCGAATGACGGGAATTGCAAATTTTTTGCTAACTTGCAAATTTTGCTATATTTTCACTTTGAGACAATATTTATGGATCGGGGGGCACGGCAGTGCCCCCGTCAAGTCGAGCGCGAAGCAAACACTGCCGTACCATCCTTTACTGGAACCATTTCGCCGCATTTTCAGGCCCCTATTTGAGAACCTCTGGATAATACCAGAACGCAGAAATTTTCGTCATCCAGTAAACTATAATCACATACTTAAAATCCAAAATTTCAAGTCTGTAGGTCATTTAGTTCCGAAGTTAAGCGAAAGCAAAGTTTCGCATTTTAGACACTCACTCACTCACTCATAATCATCAGAATAGAACTAGTACTTCCCATAAACTCAGAGAGCTGAAATTTGGTACAGAGTTAGGGTTTAATGGCCACATAAAGGGAAAACTATAAAAACTATGATAATCGAACATCTGGAGTACCTGGTGACCCTGATTAGAAAACACAAGAGCCCAACCAAACTAGTAGAAGAGATCGACATACCGCCTTTACAATAAAATATTCAACTTGGTGGGCCGCTTCATTTGATGTCAAAAATCGAAGGTCTAAAGTATCTGATGAAGAACCCTCAGCTGGTCTCAGCTGTATTAGAGATATGGTAATGCCCCCTTCTACCATTGGTACATAAAAATCTACTGTCATTGCAAAAATCCAGCGTAGTGGGACACATCTAATTTAATCTAACCTATAGCGTCCCACTGCTGGGCGAATGCCTCTCCTTCTGCTTTTAATACGCATATAAATAAAATTAAAGGAAAACTCTGGATAACATTAGATTGGCTTTTATACTTATACTTACAAGTTTACAAGAAAAAATAGTCGAACGATTAACTTTATTCTACTCGAACATTACTCAAAGGTACCGTGGACATGAATTCATCTCGACGAGACCGTTGAGTACCGCGACAATGAATTCATGTCCGCATTACGTACTGCTATTTTCTTCATTAATTTATATAAAAATACAGTATATTTTCAATTGAACACTATTTCATTCGATTCTGAACGAACTAAAGAGTATTTGAAGAATTATATTCACTCGGTTACATAGACAAAATGAAATATAACAGCCATTCGCTTTTGTGCTGTTGGTGCTGTTTGTTGCGTAATCGTTGAAGTTTTGTGATTGTGATTTTAGTTGGATTTTCTTTCAAAAATCTGTAAGTAATGTTATTTATCTTTACTACGTAATGTTTTTCAATGATCTAAGTTACAACAACAGTAACTTTTTATGTTTCAATTGATAAAAAAGTAGAATCAAATAACCTCTACGCGAAAAATTCATAACGGTCAAGATTTCTAATAAGATAATAGTATATTTCTTATTCGAATACCGTAGTAAATACTTTTACTAGGAATTGCTAAATTTTATATCTATATGATTGTATAAGAAAAATAAAGGATGACGCTATAATATATACACAAAAAGGTTTTGAAAATGATGTTATAAAGCGCGCGCAAACTGTCTATTGTCGAATTTTTAGCAAATGTTTGCAAGTTAAAAAGTAGAATTATTATAATTATTACATGCATTGCATGCTTTTTGAAGAATATGTTGTATTGGTTGTAAGGACATAAAAATAAAATAAAAACTTATGATATTTCATTCATAAAATAAAATTTGTTGTCAGTAAGTACACTTTATCAAGATCCGTGAGAAACAAAGAGCTGTACAAAATAAAATAAACATTTAAATGTTATGGTTATTGTTTCTACTCATCGAAAATCTTATCGGCTTTAAATAATTGTAACAAAAACCTCTTTAAACATAAGTGAGAAACATAAATGTTTATAACAAGTGCCGCCAGCTGAGGTGACAAAGCTGTTTTTTGTTACGGGGGGTGCAGTAAGAGAAAGGTTAAATAAACAAATTACACTAGACTTACCAGAAGATACTGTTTGTTTACTACCGACTAGAAATATGTGTATGCAGTTAAATAATGCTATGTTAAAAGCGATTCCGCACCCCGAGATAAAGTTAGTTGCTAAAGATTCCTTGGATTGTTCAAAATGTATGATAACGAAAGTCCGAGCGTGTTTACAAAAATATGAAGATGATGCGTCGATGACTGCTGGACTGGAAGAAACTATAATCGTTAAAGAGGGAGCTAAAGTAATGCTTAGGATAAATATTGATGTTAGTTTAGGTTTAGTGAATGGGTCATTAGGCGTTATACAAAAAGTGAGGTGGGACCCGGAAGACCAAACAAAGCCTAAACAATTGGTAGTAAAAATCGCTAATAATTTGATTCATGAATTATTGCCTATTAAGTCAAAATTTGAGATCATACCCCGGGCATAAGTGTACAGGGAACAATTCCCAATCTGTGTGGCGTTTGCCCTAACAATTCACAAGAGCCAAGGTCTAAGTCTAAAAAATGCCCTCACGGACATTGGCGCCTCCATATTCACTTGTGGCCAAGCCTACGTGGCGCTTTCACGAGTAACCAATCTTTATGGGATGCACGTCATAAATGTTGACTTCAAGAGTATAAAAGCTCAAGCTTCAGCGATCAACGAATACAACCGGCTTAGGCGTAAATACCGCGCTGATCTTTCAGATTTTAAACCGTCTAAACCGTCTAAAAGAATAAATAATGAACGCGAATGGGCAATACGAAAAACTGTTGCTACTGTACAAGAATCAGAACCGGAAAAAAAGAAAAGAAAGATTTGTAATAATAAAAAATTACTCCTAAAAAGAAAAAGAATGTGTCGAATAAGAAAATCTAATAAAGTAAATCAATGTGCCCACGTTTCTACAAAAAGAAGTGAAATCCCACCAAAAACATTCTGTAAAAAACTAGCCAAGTCTCGATGGAGCTGCTTGTTTATCTCTAAAAAGTAATGAAATCTAGACAAAGTCGTGCCAAGTCTAAGCTTCCTTACTGCGATTTCTTTATTATTATAGTTAATGTTGTGTGACTTGGCCGTTGAAGGGTACACAAGGGTACAAAACCAGGTACTACATGACACCCTTGCATCAATCTGTCGCCAGAACCGCTACCCATTGACGATAGAAAATTGCCACTTGGAAAACGTTGATGGAATAACCAGTCAATTGTAGGCTTGATAAAGCTGCGTATTTCAATAATACTTTTGTATAGGCGAGCCTGAAACAAACAGTATAAAAAATTACTTCCAGTACAGGCGGACTTCGAATCATTGATAGAAGTCCGTCTGTACATCTATTTTATATTAGATCGGTGGTCGATTAACGCCTACAATTGACTGGTTATTAATACTTTTGTATAGGTGAGCCTGAAACAAACAGTATAAAAAATTATTTCCAGTACAGGCGGACTTCGAATCATTGATAGAAGTCCGTCTGTACATCTATTTTATATTAGATCGGTGGTCGATTAACGCCTACAATTGACTGGTTATTCATTGAAATACGCAAATACGCATTGAAATACTCTAAATATTATTGAAATACGCAGCTTTATCAAGCCTACATTTGACTGGTTATTCAATCAACGTTTTCCAAATGGCAATTTTCCATCGTCAATGGATAGCGGTTCTGGTGACAGATTGGTGCAAGGGTGTCATATAGCACCTGATTTTGTACCCTTGTGTACCCTTCAACGGCCAAGTCACACAACATTAACTATAATAATAAAGAAATCGCGGTAAGGAAGCTTATACTTGGCACGACTTTGTCTAGATTTCATTACTTTTTAGAGATAAACAAGCAGCTCCATCGAGACTTGGCTAGTTTTTTACAGAATGTTTTTGGTGGGATAAAACTTACAGGAATTCTTGTTGAATGTATAAACTATCGAATAAAATTATTTTTGGTTGCTAGAAATTGTAATAAAATTCATAAATTATCCTTTATAGCATAGTAGTAGTATATACTTCACTTTTAGTGCCAAAATTACTACTAATTTGAATTCTACACTTTTGTTTTTGGAGAAATTTATATGAAAATGTTTGGAAGTATGTATATATTTACGTTTAATGTGTTTCTATTCGTTACTCATACCAAAATATTAAAAAAAATATTTATCTGTATGACATTTCGAACAATATTTCAAATATATTTTTGTGTGAATTTGAAATACATACAGCGTAAAGTTATTTGAAATACATATGTTAATAAACTATTTTTTAGTTACATTTTACATTAAAAATAAATGAGAATCGGAAAAATAACACATTTTTGACCCAACCGCCAAAATGGGCCTTCTTGATTTAGAAGTACTTTTGGCACTTACTTTTCACTTTTTATGCCACAAATTATATATCTACGTTTTTACTATATTACAAGGTATACAAAAAAGTATAATACTTTCGTTTTTAGTCCAGACACAAATATAAAATTCTATAAAAAAGACGGAGCACCTTCTGCAATGCGACACGTGGAACGCCGAAAGTTCAGAGTGATTTCTTTTTTTTTTAAGAAACATTGCCAGGTTATGGTTTTAAAAAAAAAGCATATCTTTGTCTTTTACTATATTATTCATTGCATATTGTCTTTGGTTTGTTTAAAACAAAAAAATATTTTTTCATAGGGCAGTATTTGGTATCAAATTCGATACCGTCCTGAACCAGCCGTAGGTAGTTTTTATGATATCGAATAAGAGTATGGCCATGAACTTACGGGCTAACATGTCAACTCACACCTATAACTGTCAACACTAGATGTGTTTTGACGTTATAATGGTTTCCAAATTTTGCATGCAAATTATTTATAAAATGCCAAATTGCACACTATTTACAAATAAATATGTATTAAAATTTAAACGATTTTTAATGATGATCTTGAACATTAATCAAAACTCTAAAATGTTTAAATTTACTCAATCTCTCAACACAGCGAATCGGGTTTGTAGTAGTGATAATACTACGTAATTGCTTATATGTGTGCTCCCGGCGACGACGAACCTCGTACAAAATAAGGTTGACAGCCATTCTATTGTGTATTATAGTATTCTATGATCGGATCCTTGTGTAATTGTTGTGTACGGTAAAGTCAGAACAGAGTACAGTGCAATATAAGCAATATAACAGTGCAAAATACAGAACAAAGTACAGTAAAGTAAAATCTATATATTATACATATAATAATATGTTATTGTTTTTCTCTTATACTCATATCCTCTCAGAGAAATTTGAAAATGGAACATTATACGGAAGCTTTTCACGATAAGACGAGATTTTTCTCAGCACGGGTTCTGGATTAATATAAATAGCGTTACATTTGCGATATTCGAACCCCAAAAGCTAGTTGCAGTCGGTTAAGATTAAGTACATTTCTAATGCTGATTTCTTTGTTTTATAGCATAAGACTATTTCGTTTTACGATCCTAATTCGCAAGTGCATAAAAGTTTTAATATATGTAGGGGCAAACTTGATTCCGCAAAGGCATATAATGAATAAATAATTTTCTATTTGTGTTTAATCCTTCATTTTCGTTTTAGTTCTCTCGGCAGATTGCTATATTACATTAACATAAATATAAACGTATGGTAATATAAAGTTAATTTACTAGATACGTCATTAACATAAATAATTACATAAGTTTTACTTGAACTTACGCTATTAAGCCGTTTGAGTAGGACGAGATGCAAGTGGAAAGTTTAAAACATCGCAATATTGTTCCAGGTGATGTAGTTCTCTGCACTTTGCCGCTGGGAGTGTTGAAAGTTGCAGTGGCGAACAACGGCCAGAATCAACAGAACTTTGTTAAATTTGATCCACCGCTACCCGACTGGAAGGTAGTTTACCTTACTCATATACCACGGTTATTTGAAACTGGGATTTATTATAATAATTGTTAATCGTGTAAGATAAAAGATGCTGTTATTGTGTGTGATGTAAAAAGCTTTACCTGGGTATTGCTCCACTAACCGGGCAACTCCGTGTCTCGCACGATTTTTATTACGAAACTTTTTAAAACCATTGTAAGGTTAATCTTACATAAAAATCTACAAAGAATTATATGCGTGCATGTTATATATTTTAAGAAATTGTTTTTCTACATTGTCTATTTATTTTTTAAATAGTCAAAACAGTCCCCTGGCAAAGAATATATATACTACGCGAAAAGAAACGACACTTAAGCATGTGTACACGTAAAATCGCTTGTGGCTATGTGTGGGTGTCTGGATGTGTGCGGGGGCCTTGAGAGGCGCGCGGGGCGTGGAACGGGCAGTCGCCGACTGCCCTGGCGGAGAGCTAGTAGTAATAGCGATATTTGTCAGTATATAGTTAATATGAATATATTCGTCAAGTGATATAATATTTCAATTAATATATGAATATTACCGATATCTTAATTACATGAATAGAATAGTAATATGTAGATATTACTATTCTATTCATGTAGGTATTAAGTTTATGTTACCAAGTAGGTTTATATGCTTTGATAAATATTTTTGTTTTTATGAAATAAATGATATTATAGGTAGTATATGTATAAGTATTACTGAAAGTGATTTTAAGTGATTACAATTAAAATAAACTCCACTGCACAAAACAAGGGCCCTTGTTTTGTTAGTTTCATTTTTAATAATGTTTTATGATACCTAAAAATATGTGAACTCATTTTAATGAAAGTCGATATGATCTTATCAAGAATTATGGGGAAATACCATGGCAATAAAACTAATATTTCGCCAATATTTTTATTATATTACTTTTACTGAAATATACACTATTAAAATACCACTAGAGAGTCAAGAAATTTTAGATATCTATAAAGAGTTTTTGTATTTGTTCATTGTTGTATTAATGGGTTATTTCATTCGAAATAGAAATGACTTATCTCCTCAACACATAGGGAACAATTTGTTGGCCGCTATGCCCCAAACTTGCATACCTTTGGATTTTCTAAAAAAAATGTACATGCTACGAATTTTTGCAATTGTTAGAAATAATAATGAAAATTAAAAAATTAATCGAAAAATTAAAAAATATATAAGAGTAAATTATTTTTAAAGGATAGTAGGTAATACTGATTATTGCGTACTGAAATACTAAATGTTGGTTAATTCTTTAAGATTACCATTAATTGTCGTGCATATTTGGTTTTGTCGGAAGTTTTAATATTCCTCATTTAATAAAAGTTGATTTAAAATTGATCGTATCTTTCACTACCTAAATACATAAGTTTACATAATATATAACACATGCCTACTATGTATCTTCTTTGGTACAAGTCTATAATGTTTCATTTCGGTTCGATATCAACCCCAGCGTTACACGCTTCGACTCAAGGTCACCGGCGCTTAAGCTCTCACGTACAGGGAGTGTCACCGCTGTGCTCCTGGTTAGTCACCAATGAAAAAAACATTTACCAGACAATTACTTTAAATGCTTGTAATGTAAGGAAACTGTTCAGTAATATTTTTTCATATATTTGTAGTTCATTTATATAAAAACTTCATTTCTCAATCATAATATTGATTTTGAATTGTATAAAACTGAGCTAGAATTTTGTCCAAAAATTTTGTACATACCAGGCTTTCTAATCACTATCACAGCTTCTGCGAAATCATACAAACCTCACGGTTTTTGCAAGGTTACATTAACTATTTATATTACATTTAACTCATGTATTTACTATAATGTTATAAATAAATTTAAAAAAGAGTAAAAAGCGATAGTCCATAGCAATAGTGATTATATATAGTGATTATAGCAAACCCTCTCTGTTACGGGAAGGGGCCTATAAAGATTATTAGATTAAATAATTAAGGCTATGTAAACTTATACTTAACGTAGAAAATTTGTTTGTATATACATAAACACTCACGCCTGTCACCCAGAGGGGTAGGCAGAGACTACAGACTTCCATTTGGCATTTTTTTTGTTTGTATATCTGAATCGTATTTCTAAAAAACGGCTTCGGAGATGTATACACATTGCAAATTAAATTAGCATTTAGCTTTATATATATGTCCGAACTACGAGTACATGGCACCAATGAAATTATTAATTGCAATTTTGATGGTATTCGACATCCATATCGATAACGGAAAACATCGTAAGGAAACCTGCATGTCTGAGAACTAAGATAAAATATATTTCGAAGACATGTGAAAATCGCGTACACGCATTGGGGCAGCGCGGCGGAATTTCCTTGCCCTAAAAACCCTATCAGAAATGAGAGAAGGCAGGTGCTCAGCTGTGGGACGTATATAAGCTGTAACTTATCTTTTAATTAGCATTTTATTTTTACACGCTTTATATGAGCTTCACCTGTATGTATATATATATTCGAATGGAATTTTATAATTCTTTTTGCAGACATATTAAGAACCAATAACTATACAATAATTGCATGACTATGACCGAGTATTCTCAGAAGAGGGGCATTACAGTTAATCGTAGCCATCAAAAGTCCACTGCTAAATATATGCCTCCTCCATATATTACCTAATATTAATTTTGGCATATATATTAACTAAATGGGGGTTTTGGCATAGTTGCAACGCTTGGCAGGAAGGTTGGCAACTGAGTTTTTTTTATTATTATTGGTTATTATCAGGAAAATGATGCTGTCCACCTACTGTTTCTGTTTCCCTCTGCCAGCTCTCGATACCTGTGAGATTCTATGGTATAGTATTGAGTAGCTATTCACGTGTACAATTGTTTAAATTAAGATACAAGTGTTACAATTATTGATTTATTTATTTGTTTTTTTTTTTATATATATATATATATATATATATATATATATATATATATATATATAAAGGAAAATATTTTTTAACTCGATGTAACTGAAAATATTTTAAGTGACCATATTTCACCAGGTCGCAGCTATCAAACGTCTGGGCTACGGAAATTTGAACAAAGTGGTCTTGTGCTTCGAACGAACATTTTGGGATCCGAGTGCCAATCTCTTCGGGCACGTCGGCACAACCACCGCTAGCAGAGGTATGCTATAATCTATAAGCCGTTTTAGTTTATTATTGCCCACAGCATATTTTACCATTTGTTATTTATTGTATAGTGCTTACACGAAAAAAATTGTCCCAGCAATAAAGAAGTTAATTAATTTGCAACCTTCCGCTAACTAAATACAATGATGTGTCTTACCTAGTTTAAAGAGCACCTCCCGCCCTCCCTCAATTGCATGCACTATTCCCATCACCACCAATCCCAGCACCACTACTCAGGAAAGATACACCGCTAAGTTGGCGGTCAGCCGCCGTAGAGCCTACATCACCTGAGGATGCCTCTTGTAGAGGCGAAACACGTGTCGTATTATCGTCGATGGTGTGTCTTTCCTGGATTATTGGTCTTGGGAGTAGTGGTGCCGGGAGTAGTGGTGTTGGGATTGGTGGACGCAATTGAGGGAGGGCGGGAGGTGCTTTTTAATCCAGATAAGACAAACAGAGATTGTATTTAGTTAGCGGAAGGTTGCAAATTAATTAACTTCTTTATTATAATGGATTTCGCAAAGTAACGCCTGATTCTATCAATTGTCCCAGCAGCTGTTATAACTTGTTTTTTTTTTAAATGATCTTTAATTGAATGTAGTAAATATTAGGCCCTTTTTTACTGGAAACGAGACATTCCACCAATAAAAAGGCAATATTTAGATTATCTGATCAGATCCGTGGTGACGACGCATCTGCATTTTGATTCTTAATCGAGGATAAATGTAGTTGTCCATGGGTCACAGCTTCCATTTACCATCACGTGGACTGTGTGCTCGTTTGTCACCCTAATTTTATTTTTTAAAAAAAAGTATGATTTGTTGCTAAAAGATTTTTCTGTTACCTCTTCAAATTGAATGAACGGTTTTCATTTTACGCCTAGTAGGTTAATTTTCTCGATGCGTTTTTAGCTGGCTTAAACAATTACGTATTTTATCGGAATTTCTTATACCTGTACCGGTACGTACTAAATAGAGGGACCGTTGTAGGTTAGAGTCAGAGTATAAACGCCCGACTTAAACTCAGTACGCGAGCTAAGTTGATCCCCGTTGGTAACAATGGAACTAAATTGCAATTTAAGTGCTGTATTACCATGTGCTTTGCTGTAAAAATTGCACAAGGACACACATCCAGACCCGGAACAATTATTTTTAGGCCGTACAAATACTTATTCCACGGAGCAATTAAAATAAATTACATATTTCGATGATCTGTAAGCACGTCAATACGTATATAAACAGTGCAGCGGACGATTCCCTCGTCCAAAATCCTCGGTAACGAACGAAGGTCGGCTCCCACTCAGCGTTGCCACTTTAGTGATTTTGTCACTGGATTTAGTGAATTTTTGGAGTTAGATAGTGATATTCTGAAAAAAAAATCACTGAAAAGTTATTTGATGACTTTTATTGATATTGCTCAAATCTTAAGGAATTTAGAAAAAATATATTAATCCTCTTGACATGTCGGTGAATTCTCCAGTTTTATGTCAAAATAGCACTATCGTTTTTTCTGATAATAAAAACGTAATTAGACGCCTTTTTTAGTACTAGTTATTTCACTTTTTAAATTATCGCGTATATTTAACATTTTAAATACTTGACGTTTCGAGAGCTTTACAGCACCCATGGTCACGGGAACACGCTCGACTGTGGCCGGCTTCGCTCGTTCTCTGTGACGTAGGCGCGGGGCCCGAAGCTTGTTGTCATGCAAAACTTGCTTGACATGTTGGAGCTCGGCAGCCAGGTGTTTACTGTACCTGCTGTACTGCCATATGTTAGAGGAGTCACTGACAAGATTGGCTACATCTTGAAGCGCGCTTCCATCAAAACATACTTCAAGCCGCCGAAGAAGATTGGTCAGTTTTTACCATCAGTCAAGTGTAACGTCCCTCTGCAAGCTGCAGGAGTGTACAAGCTTGATTGTGAATGTGGTCTCTCCTACATAGGACAAACTAAAAGATCAATTAAAACCCGCGTCAAAGAACATATAGCTGATGTGAAGAATCGACGCTCCAGGAAGTCTGCAGTCTGTGAACATGTACAGGATCGCCCCCGTCACTACATCAGATTTGATAGACCACAAATCCTCGCTAAAGAACACCGATTCCTTCCAAGGATGATTCGCGAGGCTATTGAAATCAAAAAACATCCTAATTTCAATAGAGAAGATGGCTGGGTGCTACCATCTGCTTGGGATCCTATAATAAATAAAATTAAATCCCAACCCAAGCATACAACTGCAAGACTCCATGATACCATAAGTTCATACTGTGTAGATCGGAACAAAAGTTAAATTTTAATCTATGGTAACCGCGGTTAACTATGACAGCTGGACGTTGAACATCTCAGTCCTTCCCGTGACCATGGGTGCTGTAAAGCTCTCGAAACGTCGGGTATTTAAAAAGTTAAATATACGCGATAAATTCCGTAAAAACTAGTATTATTTTAATGTGTAGTGTTCGCGTAAATATAAGAAATCATTACGCCTTTGTTAGGTTATGCTAACCTACCTTAGGGATTTCCCAACTAATAATGAGAACCTAACGCGTATGTTAAGTTTGTTTCAGAAGATGCTGAAACTGTTACTTGTATTTAATTACTTGCTAGTCTTCGTTCGCAAAAGTAGTTCAAAATTTAAAAAAAAAGAATATTAACAATGCATAAACATTACTAATATTCCCCTTAACCACTCGTGGTAAGCTTAAATTGCTTATGTTACGAGTGATTCACGCCAGTAGTCGAATGGTGGATTTGAACCCACGACCTTTTTGAGTTAGCGGTCCGCGCCCTGCCATTAGGCTACTGTCGCTTAAACAATACGATGAGTAGTTTTAGTATTGAAATCATTCAATTCCAAATGTTTTTCTTAGGTGTCTATTATTTTTTGTATCCGCATTTCTAGCATTAGAACTACTGAGAAATACGGATCTCGTGGGATTTTTACTACCTTGGTAAACTTGGAATTTTGGTGGATATAGTCTCTATCATGACTCGAATCAATAATGGCGTACCTAATTTAATTTTAGTAAAATGTATTTACCACTCGTTGCAATTAGCTGTTTCAAGATATATACATAAGAGACATTAAATTGTAACTCATCGGCTGTCCGTTAAAGGAACTGTGACTAGGATACTGTTTCGATTATATATATATATATATATATATATATATATATATATATATATATATATATATATATATATATATATATATATATACGTTTTTTTGTCATAACTTTCTCAATTAAAATAGTATTTTATTACTTATGGGATTTTATTTTAAATAATTTGATGAATTCTAGGGATTTTTTGAGTTAAAAATATCCCAAAATCTTGATACAATCAGACGTTAATTTTTGCGGAATTCCATTATAATAAATAATTTATATTGCTTTGCAACCTTCCGCTAACCAATAAATAGCTAATAACTAATAAATAGTTAGCGGAAGGTTGCAAAATCTGGTGAAATTTCAGACCATAGCTAGTGATAAAATGTGGCAACACTGCTCCCACTCGTGGAAATGATGTAGAAATAAATAAAATTCCCCAGAAGTTCATTGCATTGAGGCGAGTAAAAAGTTGTTACGGACGGTAATCCAACAAAAACGCTCCGATCTATATGACATAAATAAATCCACGCATCATCCAGTGAATTAAAGAAAGTTTTAACGACGTTTGACTATAATTTTTGCATAGAAACATTAAATAAACGCGAAATTAATAAATATAACGAATGCAAAAACAAACATATAGAAAAATATCAAAAATTAACGAACAAGTCAAATGTCAAACATCTGAATCAATGCCAGAACCAAAAGCAACCATTGACAAACACAGATCATAGATTAATCGCGCTCTATAATGTGTCGAAACACTGGATGATGCAACAATTAGGGTTTTATCTAAAGGCCTCAACTTTGCTATTACACCCCGCAAATTACCGTACGAAGAAATTATCTGTAGTGTCGAGGACTGTTTATTTAAAAACAATATGCGGAAAGAAGATTTGGAGGCGATACGTCAAGACATTTCATCTATGTTACGTCGATGTTCAGTGCCTAAACTGAATCTTCCCAAAGACGAATTTATAGCGTTAAAGAACCTACGCAATAAACCAGAACTAACGATTCTCCGCGTAGATAAGGGAAACGACACGGTGGTCATGGATACGTCAGATTATAATTCTAAAATACAAGAACTTTTGTCGGATGTAAGTACTTATAAAAAGGTTAAAGACGACCCAACAAATAGCACACTAAAAACAACTAGTGACCTCATAAAGAAACACTCCGAAAAATTAAATCTGGACGTAAAATGGATAATACCTACGTGCGCCAAATTGCCAAAATTGTATGGGTTACCAAAATTACACAAGCCCAATGCTCCATTACGTCCCATAGTGAGCCAAATCGATTCACCAACTTACAGATTGGCTCAGCACTTAGCGAAAATACTCTCACCACTCAGGGGACATACAAGAGCACACGTAAAGGATTCCTACCATTTTGTCAGCGAGATTAAAGACCTACATCTGGCAGACAATAAAACTATGGTCAGTTTTGATGTGCACTCATTGTTTACATGCTTACCTGTTGAAGACTGCATCTCAATTGTAACTAGAAAGCTGGAAGAAAACAACATGCCCGTAGAATATGCAGTATTACTCAGACACTGCCTTACATCTGGCTACCTATTGTGGAAGGAGGAGTTCTACAAGCAAGTAGATGGTATGGCGATGGGCTCACCTGTATCTCCCATTGTCGCCGACATATTCATGGAAGACTTTGAGGAGAAAGCCCTGCTTAATTCTCCCATAAATCCAAGATTCTACAAGCGGTACGTAGACGACACTTTCACAATTCTACCTTTAGATAAAGTAACTGCATTTTTAGACCATCTTAACTCTATAAATTCTAAAATTCAGTTCACAATGGAGTTAGAGGCAAACAATTCGGAATCCTGATAACACCTTGAGCCATACTGTGTATAGAAAAAAGACCCATACAGATAGATATTTAAATTGTCAATGATTGTCATCACCATCCTTCACAGTTAGCTACCGTGGGTAAATCTTTGTTTAAGAGAGCACGAGCGATCTGTGACAGTAAACACCTGGCTGCCGAGCTCCACCATGTCAAGCAAGTTTAGCATGACAACAAGCTTCGGGTCCCTACATCACAGTGAACGAGTGAAGCCGGCCACAGTCGAGCGTGTGCCTGCTGTACTGCCATATGTTAGAGGAGTCACTGACAAATTGGCTACATCTTGAAGCGCGCTTCCATCAAAACATACTTCAAGCCGCTGAAGAAGATTGGTCAGTTTTTACCATCAGTCAAGTGTAATGTCCCTCTGCAAGATGCAGGAGTGTACAAGCTTGATTGTGAATGTGGTCTCTCCTACATAGGACAAACTAAAAGATCAATAAAAACCCGCGTTAAAGAACATATAGCTGATGTGAAGAATCGACGCTCCGGGAAGTCTGCAGTCTGTGAACACGTACAGGATCGCCCCCGTCACTACATCGGATTTGATAGACCGCAAATCCTCGCTAAAGAACACCGATTCCTTCCAAGGATGATTCGCGAGGCTATTGAAATCAAAAAACATCCTAATTTCAATAGAGAAGATGGCTGTGTGCTACCATCTGCTTGGGATCCTATAATAAATAAAATTAAATCCCAACCCAAGCATACAACTGCAAGACTTCAAGACACCATAAGTTCATACTGTATAGATCGAAACAAAAATTAAATTTTAATCTATGGTAACCGCGGTTAACTATGACATATGGACGTTGAACATCTCAGTCCCGCCCGTGACCATGAGTGCCGTAAAGCGTTCGAAACGTCGGGTATTTAAAAAGTTAAATATACGCGATAAATTCCGTAAAAACTAGTATTATTTCAATTCCCCAGAAGTTATTATTACAATTTATTCGATATAAAACCATATTGGCAATAAAACATCAACTGTTTTAATGCTACTCAATTAAAGTTTAACAAAAAAATATATATCTCCTCGATTAAAGATTGCAATTAATTTATATTCTATTTATAATGAAGGGCTCCGTCAATCCATGGAAAATTTACCGAGCTCCGTTCGCTCTCCGAGGATACGGCTCGTAAATTATTTCCCGGTGTAAATAGTGTAAAACGCAGAAACAGCGGCCGCGACGCGATAACGAATTAAAAGCTGAATAATTTAACGCTACTGAGGGACCCTAAGGGGCACTCTTCGGCGATAAATCACTGCAACGAGTCGAGACATGCTATTTTTTACGTTATGCTTTAGTACACCTCCTTAGCTCTTTGTTGGCTAACTTCATTAAGACTCCATTTTTGCGATGGGAATACCGGAACAATGTATGTAATCTTGTATTTTTTATTCGATACCAATTTAGCGTTTTCGGATTATCTGATTAATTTTATCGCCCGACGTTTCTTTGCAAGTTATGTGAGAACACGCGCCTAACGCAGCCTGATTCTTCTTAAATTTATACCTTGTATTAATAAACTTATTTATTTTATTAATAAACTTAGAATGTTAGTTATCAGCAAATTATCATTTAAAATGGGCTTTATTATTTAAAATAATGAAAGCTATGGTTATATTTCTGCTAACATTAAATGGAAACTGTTTTCCAAGTACAAATCAGCTATTAGGCGTAAATTGAAATTATTTAATTACTAGCCTATTAAAAGTCCAATACTACACTAATGAGGACACAAAGAGGCACTATGGAGGATATTTTCAATAGCAGCCACGCTTGTCAGCGTTAGCAGTTGTTTTATTATTTTGAGTTTTTATCAGGAAGATGTTACTGCTCATTCTCTGCTTTTTTCCCTCTGTCGCCTTTATACTGCACCCTCGGGATAATATGGGGTTTTGAATTCTCTTACACCGCCTTTAATTTGATAACACGTAAGTACAGCTGCGGTAAAACGTGAGGGAGGCCCATGTTACTTGTACGCTGTAATGAAAGTGTTTAAAGTACTGCAAACAAATTGCTATTTTGCGGGTGTGGGGTCCATGCTGATTTTAAAACCATCTCAATATTATTTATTTATAAACCCTGTTTTGTTATTTAAAGGTCTTAAAAGAAAAATTTTAGACGTTTAAATAGGGTCACGAATGGGTCGGCTCGACCGGGGAAGGATCACGCTCTCACAGAATACCAGCGTAAAATATCAACTTAATACTGCTGTGTTTCATACGGTGAGTGTAGAGATCCCGTAACCCTTTTTTTACTGGAAACGTTACATTCCATCTTAGTCCTCAGGGGTGACATCGCATCTGCGTTTTGATTCTTAATCGAGGATAAATGTAGATGTCTATGGGCCACAGCATTCACTTACCATCAGGTGAACTGTGTGCTCGTTTGTCACCCTTATTTTATAAAAAAGCGGGATGGCATTTATTTCATCAATAAAATATTTACTTTTATTTCACCTCCACATTATGTTAGGTATAAATTAGGCTTAATGAAGTGAGGCCAATATCTAGTGATTTATGACGTTGACCACATCTAGCGTTTGTCAATGGACTTAGACAGCAAATTTTTTATTTTGTTCCTTAAAAAAGTGTATATTTATATATGCATTAAAAATAAGTTTTAAAGTTGTTATACTTCTCGCCGAATATAGCAAAGTCAAGTGAGGGTTATTGACCGCGAAATTACAATATCCTGCGTACAGATACATCACTAGACCGAAGCTAAACACATATGTTATATTAGTCTTACAGTGTTATATTAAAATATCTCGTAGTCGACGTGAGATTTTTAACCAAGCTGCGCTCTTCAGAGTGCTAGAAGCTTGCTTTGATTTTTTTGCTATGTAATGAGCGTTGCGTTCCTTTTTTATCGATGCGAACATGGACAGGAAAAAAAATTATGCAAGCCTGACAGTTGTATGAAGAACTGCAAGGAAATATTGATTATCATTAACATAATAGCTATGCTTTACAGATAATTGGTATGATATATAAAAAAATAATATGCGTAGCGATTAAATGTGTAACGTAATAGTTTCTCAAATTTACGCGCTATGTGTACGCACATTTAATGAAAATAAATAGCTTCATCATCATCATTATCATTACAGCCCTTCACAAGTTCACTGCTTAATATAGGCTTCGCCTAAGGAATGCCACAAAGCTTGGTCCTAAGCCACCCTCATCCATCGACTTCATGCATGTCTTACTAAATCGTATGAAAATGAAAATAGCTTATCGTTAATTAAATTATAACATAATTTTCGGATTTTTCGCGTTTATTCTACTTTATTTTATATTCCATCTACGCAGGCTGTCCAGTGCGTCGGAAGGTCTGTGCAGAATCACCCCGTAACTATGTGTGATTGACCGCAAAACTTCGCTAAAAAGTAAAGCTAAAAAGAACTATCTATAAGTAGGAAAGATAGAAGTTCACACTTCATCGCGGACAGTTTAGAGAGCCAATGCGCTCCTTCTAGTGAACCCATAGATTCTGCTCACCTTGCAGCGGTCGAAGCGGAGGTCGAGCGTAGGTCTGCCTCTCTTAGATCCTGTGAATGTTGACGAAGTCACGGAAACCATTAAAAACCCTAAAAAGAAATCAGTACCCGGCCCTGACGGCATTAGCAACAGGGCGCTGAAATCCCTCTCAGCGCCATCCGTCTGCCTGCTAAAAGGCATTTTCAACGCTCTTCTCTCCAGCTGCTCCTTCCCGGACGAATGAAAAGAAGCGGACGTCATAGAAATCCCGAATGCAGGAAAACCCCGCAACCTAGCCTTTAGTTACAGACACATTAGTCTCGTTAGCTCACTGCGGAAAGTTTACGAACGTATAATATTGATTCGCCTCCGTAAACACGCCCTTACCAACAAGCTTCTTCCTGACGAGCAGTTCGGCTTCCGACCCGATCACTCGTGCACTAATCAGATCCACCGCCTTACGGAGAGGCCTTCTCCCACTCAACGGGTAACGATCGAATCAGTTACACCGGTGCCCTCTTCTTCATTGCCGCCAAAACGTTCGACAAGGTCTGGCACGACGGCTTGCTTTACAAGCTGTTTAAACTTAACGTGCTCACTCACATCATCAGAGCCTTCCTTGCCAACCGCCATTTCCGTTTTCGTATAGAGGAAACGCGCTCCTGCAAGTGCATTCTCAGGGCTGGAGTCCCTCAGGGCTCCGTTATCTCCCCGATCCTCTTCACACTCCATACGAGTGACATCCCGAAAGACCAAGTTGTCAACACCGCTCTCTTTGCAGACGACACGGCACTTCACGTCGCTCATTTCAGCAAGAAATTTCTTACAACGATGCTCCAAGAAGTCGACAATCGCTTAGACAAATGGTTTTGCCTATGGATAATCGAAGTGAATAGTCGTCAAAGCTAGGGCCTTCCACCCCCTACTCGGACGACCGTTAGATACCTCACCACGGGCCCTGTACACTGTCATAGGAGTAATAGTTACTTTTTACGGCTCCTGAGAACTATAAAGCTGTAAAAGCCAAAAGTCTAACAGCATTACCATTATCAGAAACCAGATTCACACTTTACACTACGACTATACACCTGATGACACAAACATAGAAAATACAATGAACCCACCCCCCTCCCTCCCCCTGCACCACGTGCTCACCGTATATCCGCATGGCTGAACGGTTCCCGCCACCCCAACATCGACCAACACGAATGTGCGAACGAAAAAAACGAACATCTGTCCGGATGGTGATAAGACAACTCTATTTGCTATCTAACCGACGATTATAATTCATAATTACAATTATTCTTTTATACAGTTCCCGGCCATTATTAGTCTGATGAGACTTTAAAAGCCAAAAGGCTAACAGCACTTACATCACAGAACAAAATTTAACTTTTACATCAGGACATCTCAATATCCTTAAAGGTCATGGGTACCGCAAACACTCAAACTGTCGAGAACATAAAACTTTAAAAACTAAGTAGATTAAACGTGATGAAATTCGTAAAAATAGTTTCATTCAAGATGTGTTATTGCATCAACTATTATAAAATATTTGACTGCCACGTTGGTCTAGTGATTGTAGTAGTGCGACTGCTGATCATAAGGTTCGAAGGTGAGGGTTCGAATCCCGGGTCGGGCCAAAAAAATTTAATTTCCATTAAGAAATTTTCAGTAGCTGCCCCGAAGTATATAAGTTGGCGGTGTCTCACCCCCATGCCTCGGAAAGCACGTAAAACCGTTGGTCCTGCTGCTGCGCATGAGCTCTTCCCGGTCGTGTCGGTTTACCGTCCCATCGGACCATAAGAGTAAGGGAATAGAGAGTACACCTGTGCTTATGCATACACTTGGGCACTATAATCCTGTCCTGCGTCAATGGCTAGACTTAAATTCGGTCTTGAAGACATTATCATTATTATAAGATAAGCACTTAGTTGACGACACTGACACCAGACATTGAGGATCTTAATTAGTGAAGTTGAAGAAAGTTTAAGTTTAAGAAATTTCTGTTAATAATAAATAGTTAATGATACAAAGTTAGGTTGACAGATCCTCTCTCGACTGGAGCTCCATAGTGTCTTAAAGTTTATTATGATTAAACGTATTAGGCGAACTAAAATAGCTTACACACGACCTCCGATGTAAGACCATACAATCTCACTTTATTAAGTTGTAGAACTTCTTCCCTGCCAATGACCGTCTGAGTAAGTGTCGTCCTCCTACGTATTTGCACCGCCAAGTAGCGGTGCTTGAACTGCAGTATTCCGGTCTGAAGGGTGTACAATAGCCGTTATAATTAGAGGCTGTGAGGCACTCCTTCATAGCCCTAAATATTTGTCACTATATTTTTATTTAAGAAAAATAATCCCGTCACAATTAAGTATAACTTTTTTGCAAAATTAGGCGAGCTGTTCCTATTCTGGAACCTGTACAGCGCGCCTGTGCTCTTGGCTCTGGTGGCTGGCGAGGCGGCGGCCGTGATGGAGAACGTCACGGATGACGTCATCGTCGGCCGTTGCATTGCGGTGCTAAAGAGCATATTCGGTCACGCCGCCGTCCCACAACCGAAGGAGTGCGTCGTTTCGAGGTAAGTAGTTAAGATGCTTTTTTATGTAACGTTATTTAAATACCGGCATTCAATTGAACTTAACGGGTGTATTATTCTCAGAATACAGCACATTTTTTATTCCATCGTTTGAAAAAATAAAGGTTGTTAAGACTCAAACTCGTATTAACAGTGAAAGGCGATTTCTTCTGTGTCGTGGAGGTTTTGAAAACCAAATTGCACCCGGACTAATACTGACATCCTAAACAATTGTTGTAAGGCCTTTAAATTATTTAGCGTGTGCAAAAATTGAACCGCAACTATCAGACAAAGAGCCCTGGTAGCTTATGGGCTAAACGCTTGCTGTGAATTTAACAAAAGGTGAGTACCGTGGTGTCGATATCCGCCGGCACTAATAGAGTTTTTAAATGGTATTTTAAGTGGCTGGTTAATCAGTGCTGTGAAAAAAAGGAAAGGAACTTGTGAATTTGCCAAAAACGTTGTGGCAGAGTGGTGAACACTTCCTTGTCTGAAATCTCTCAGAAATGAGAGAAGATTTTGCCCTGGAATGGGACGTAAAGGTTATATTAATTTAACAGGCAACGGCGGCAAGGTCAAACGCTTAGTCGCAGTCTTCATTTTTTTAAAGATAACGCACCAGTTTTTCCAGATTTCTCAATTTATTTTAATTCTGTCTGTGTGATGTGTGTAGATGGCGCGCGGACCCGTTTGCACGCGGCTCGTACAGCTTCGTGGCGGTGGGCTCTTCGGGCACCGATTACGACCTACTAGCCGCACCTGTGCCCAGCCCGTCAGGGGAGACCCGTCTCTTTTTCGCTGGTCAGTATTGTACCCATGGTAAAGTTGCGACAAAGGTATGGTGACAAAGGTTTGCCATCAAAAACATAACTTGTAAAAAAAACCAAGTCTCGCAACTCAGTTCTTCGCAAGAAAACACAATGTATCTCACAAGTAATACATATTATATTAAATTAGATTGTTAAGTGCGATTGCCAAGTCAATCTATTTATTTAAAACTCAAAAGATTTTTAATATTGATATGTTCACTATAAGATGTTGTTAGGTTAGCTAAGTAGTACGTAATAATTTAAGCAGAAGGACCCGTAAGTAGGGACTGAATAAATTAACCGACTTGGTATTACATGGATCTCATAACTTTTTACGGTAGAAGAACTGAGTTGCGAGACGAGTTATTGCTATCAATAAAAAGTTTTAATTTTTTATTTTGTCTCGTAAATCATTTATTCTATTACTACCCAATCTTCTGTACTTTATTTTATTCTATTAATTTTCCCCAGTTTATTTATTTGCTTATTATTTAAAAAGAAATGTAATTTTATATAGTATATCTCTGTGGTATTAAAATTACTATAATCTACGAAACTTATAACTACTTTACTCTGTGTTTTGGCGGGAACTTGACCATCGACGGATTTTTTTCTTCTGTTTTATTGCTTAAACAATGGTTTGAAGTGAATTTAGATTCTTAAAAGTGATGCCATTTTGTGACTTAAGTGTCTGCGCGTGTAAACTATTAGAGAAAACGACGAACAAGTGCTTCGATGTTAATATAAACCTCAAGTTATTTTGATTGGTTAGGCGTCTTATGAACTTGAGTTATTGTCGTCATCGATGCTGGGTAGACAGTTTACTCCCGTTCTATCTAAATAACTGTTAAATATTTGATTTCCTTGTCTACATCTATGTAGCACCTATGCTTCTAAACATATTTAACATCAGAACATATAAAACAAGAAGTATTTTTGAAAACTCTTTTGGAAAATATTGGTACACATAACCGTCTTATTTAAATTAAACAATAATTAATAGGAACTATAATCTAACGTTTTTATACATTTATAATTTCATTTGCTTAATAAATATAATAAATGAACAAAACTAAAGCGACTTACGGTTGTTGTTTTTTTTTTAAATAAAGCCGATACATCGATATTTTCTTCGATTTATAAAAATCCGATATTGACTTGTCTTATCGTCCGTTTTTTACAAGTTATGTTTTTGATGGCGTCTCATTTCTTTTTGTAGATAGTCCTTTCCGGTACCTTCTACTTCCTGAATACCAACAACGTACCTGTCTACACTTATTATTCCGTGATATTACACATATACGGGTACACTGATTCATTCACTGCAAATGTAACTTTGTAATCCTATATATTTATATGGGATTACAAAGTTATTTATGCAGTTGTATCTAGAACACTGAACCGAAATTGCAAAATATTTTAGTTTTTCCTTGATTTATACATTAAACACTAATTGTATTCTAAATTTGAAGCTTCTATGTCTGCTAGAAGTGCCTTAGAGTTTTAATGATCAGTCAGTGAGTGACAAAATTGAGAACTTTAACTATAGTTATAATTCTTAAACAACTGGTTCAACTTGAATACGCCTGCTTGGTTACTGAAAATTCAAGTTTCTAGTTTTATGCACAACGAAGTTATAGGGGGTCGAATATGGCCTGAATTGCTTCGAGAAAAGGAGAGTACGGCAGTGCCGCTTTTTTGCTCGACTTGGCGGGCCTGCCGTGCCCCTAGATTCTTAGATACACATAGCCGTGGAAGTAGAAAGGACTGTTTTTTATAGAAGTTAGTGGGGATGATTAATTAGCAGTACTCTTCTCTACTATTAGCTGAATTCTGTGACCCATAGACACATATGCACATCTATCATTGATTAAGAATGAAAATGTAAATGCATTTTTAGCCCTAAAGTGTTTCCTCACTCTGGTATTCTGTGTGAGCCATTCCGATTTCGGTCGAGCTCACCCACTCGTGCTGTGACCATTATACGCTTCGCTGCAGCGTCTCTACGAGATATTAAATGTTATACTTTATAATACTCATGAGTTCTCCCGCTCACTCTTTGATAAATGAAATTTTGAAAAATGTATACTAAAATGTCTTTCTTTAACTCTCTTAGAATTAAGAGAAGGTATTACGCCCTACAGTGGGACGTTTGCTATTTCTCACGTCATGATTACGAGAGCTTTAAGTTTAATCTCCCGCAATTACCCTGTTGTGTAGTATGTAATCCATTTGAAAAGACTGAGATTGAGACTGAGACGTTGTTTTAGACTATCAACGATGAACTACTCCTCAAGGTTTATTACGATCCCCTTTTTCTCTGATCATCATCGTCATCATTATAATTTTATTAATTTATTCATTACGGTCTATCAAAAGTTCACTGCCGAATTTAGAATTCTCCATAGATTACCGCAAAGAAGGATTTGACCACCAGACCTGCTTAGAAAGCGGGTTGGCAATTTAAATTTTTTAAATTATTTTCAATTGTTATCAAGAAGATGCAACTGTCCATCTTCATTTCCATCATTTCCTTCTGTCGCTTCTCACAGCATCCACGGGATAATATGGGGTAGTGGATACACTTACTTGCTTACTTACTTTACTGCGTCATCATCATCAACCTTTTTCAAATTCAAATTTTATTTGCTGGACGTGGTATCTCGTTGTATTGAGGGTTTTCTAGCACCAGACGTCTTCGATGTTGCCGGGTACTTACGTCTGGCATAAATTTTATATTTATTTAACACCATTACAATTAAATTTTTGTATATTTTTAAAATTATATCATTCTCTAAAAATCTAATTTAGTTTAGAAAATTAAGTTAATTCAATGGATGACTTAAAAAAATATTAATACATTTCTTTTTATTAAGTTTCGATAAAATATCTGTACGGTTTGTACGGCCACACACTTTTAAGAAGTAGAGTTGTAGTCAGTTGATGAGCACGTCAAAAGGAAAAGATCACCAAAGTTAAAAGTTAAATTAAAAGTAAAATAATTATAAAGTTAGAGTGCCAGATCTTTCCTTGAGTAGTTGGTGTTTAGAAGGACGGTTGTTGACGTTCTGCCGATTATCAGTTTGCAATTAAAAAAGTAAATTTAAATACACGCGACGCACGGCTTAAAGTAGGTGGCAACGTTTACTAAATATAAATGTGTGGTGTAACCATACAATATTATTTTTAAACATAAAGTTGAGGTGACAAACCAACTTACAGTCTGCCTACTAAATGATGTAGAGTTCATAACAGGAAGGCAACGGATGCGTTGTCTTGTCTGAGGAATACGGTAGAACGCCACACAACCTGTAACTAACTATACTGGCTTTCTATAAAACCTTTAAAAATATTTATTAATATTAGCTTGCTATTAAAAATATTTCGTTTTTAACACCAGACTGAAAATGTGTTGATTAAATATAGAGGTGGAAATAATGTTATTTACGATTTCGCTATTTGTTGAACATTGATGGAAAAACAAGTATGAAGGATATAAATAACATTTTCCTCAAACGCTTCCGTATTACTTTCGATAAGGAAAAAAACGCCGTGTAAGCTCATAAAAAGTTATGTGAAGTATCTTAAATCTATGGTAATGTTAGAATTGATTTTGTTACTATTCGTACTTTTAGCTTTTGGAGTTAACTTTTAACCTTTTTAACAGTGATTAAAACTATTACGAATTCTGTCGCGTTTTATTTATTTTATTTTTAATACCCGACGTTTCGGGTGCTTTCCAGCACCAGTGACCATGGGTGCTGGAAAGCACCCGAAACGTCGGGTTTTAAAAATAAAATAAATAAAACGCGATAAAATCCGTAAAAGTAGTTTTAATCAATGTATAGTGTTCGCGTAAATATAAGAAATCTTTTTAGCAGTGTTAGAGCCACGCGGCAGCTTTGGCTGGCACACGGTTGAACCGGTTCGAAGCGGGGGAGTACCACGACCTCACAGAATACCAGCTCAAAGTAAAAGCTTTGCTTCTGCGTTTCGCTTGGTTAGTGGCGATATTTCAAAATAACAGCCTACCTCAGGAGGGTACCAGTACCCCTTGTAATGGAGAATCCCTCACTGAGTATCCACGCGCAAGCTACCCTTATTTTTCTTAGCATGGGTGCTCAGTCTGCCCCGAGTATTATGGGAGAGGGAGGGGGCAGAAATCCCGCTCACTACTAACACTGCACAGGGCAATCATAGCGATAAAACTATGGCGACCCCCGCCACGCTAGCCGTGGACTTCTGCAATATCAATGAACTTCACTTAAACCTTTATGTCATCCACTACCATCTGGAGAAGACGAAGCCAACCTTGCTTATTTTGACTTGTTTGACTGTTGTTACTTTGTACCTGTTCTATCCGAGGTACAATGGAGTCCATTGTAAACTGCCAGCTCATGAGGTACCTTGAGGATTACCAGCTGATTAGTGATCGCCAATACGGTTTTCGCCGTGGTCGATCAGCTGATGATCTTCTGATCTACCTAACTCATAGGTGGGCGCGGGCAGTAGATTCCAAGGGGGAAGCATTGGCCGTTAGTTTGGACATTGCGAAGGCCTTCGATCGGGTTTGTCACAAAGCGCTTATTTCGAAGCTCCCTTCCAATGGGCTTCCCGAGAAATTGTGCGAATGGATCACCAGCTTTCTTGCAGATCGGAGCATCAAGGTCGTTGTAGACGGTGCAAGCTGCGATTACAAGCCTATTAATGCTGGTGTTCGACAAGGCTGCGTGCTATCGCCAACGCTGTTTCTTCTGCATATCAATGATATTTTGCAAACCCGTAACATTCATTGCTATGCAGATGACAGCACTGGTGATGCTCTGTACACCGGCTGTGCCAATATTTCTCAGGAAAACGTCTCCGAGTACCGGGACAAACTTGTGAAGTCAAGTCTTTGCTGAACAGAGTCTCGGATTGGGGGCGACTAAATCTAGTCCAGTTTAACCCTCAGAAGACACAAGTTTGCACGTTAATCGCTAAAAAGAACCCCTTTGTCGTATCTTCTCAGTTTCAAGGCACTTCCCTTGTTGCCTCAGCCAGTATCGGAATCCGCGGCGTCGACATATCGAGTGACGTGCAGTTTCGTGGTCACTTGGAAAAGAAGACTAAACTTCTAAAAAGCTTGGCGTGCTCAGCAGAGCGGGACAGTATTTCATGCCGGCACACCGCCTGCAACTTGACAAGGTGCAGGTCCGGCCGCACATGAAATACTGTTCCCATCTCTGGGCTGGAGCTCCCCAGTACCAGCTTCTTCCACTTGACCGCATTCAGCGCAGAGCGGCTCGAATCGTCGGCGACCGAGTGCTTTCCGATCGGCTCGATTCACTGGCGTTGCGAACAAATGATGCATCTTTTTGCGTATTTTATCGCATCTATCACGGGGAGTGCTCTGAGGAATTGTTCAGATTAATCTAAGCCGCCAAATTTCGTGAACGCACTACGCGGCAAACGTCCCGATACCATCAACACCATCTGGATGCTTGGCGGTCCATCACTGTACGTTTCGGAAGGAGTACCTTCTTTCGCGTACGACCTCTCTGTGGAATAGTTTACCACCGGCGTTTTTTCCGGACCTATACGACCTGGAGACCTTCAAGAAAAGAGCTTACTTCTTTCTAAAGGGCCGGCAACGCACCTGCAGTTCCCCTGGTGTTGCGGTTGATCATGGGCGGCGGTAGTTACACATCAGGTAAGCCGTATGCTCGTTTGCCCCCTCTTCTATAAAAAAAAAAAAAAAAAGATGATAAATACCCAAACCTTTGGCGAAGAGAAGCGTCAAAGGTGCGGCACATATGGGCACTTACCCATGTTGACTCAACTCAGTGTTTTTTTTTAATATTTTTGTTTTATTATTTTCATACATACATATTTCTCCTGAATTGTGTAGGCGTTTTAATTGCGCATGGATAAACACCCGAACCCGAAACAGTCATTTCTGGGCCAAAAAAATAATACCTACCGAGTCGCAACGATAGGCTAGCGGTCAAGCCATCAAGGCTGTGTGCAACTATCTCGCGAAATGTCAATTTGACAGTTTTAACGCAGCATCTTTTTGTGATACAGGTGAGCACACGATGCGCAACTACCCGGCAACAGTGCACGGCGCATTTCTATCGGGGCTGCGCGAGGCGGGCCGCCTAGCCGACCTTCTGCTGCCGCCTACACACATCTCTGCCGCCAGCGTCGCCGCCGCCACTGCCACTGCTGCCAGCGCTGCCAACGCTGCCAACGTTGCCAACCACACTCCGTAGAAAAACATATAAAGATGCTCACACACGCAAACACCGCTCAATACACCGATAATGATGACAACATCATCGCTGGCAACATCATTCTCTCACCAATATTTCGGTAGGAATGCAAAGTTATCCTAATCAGCACGCCCCGTAATTGCACACACACATACACGATTCAGGACACAACCCTCAGGTACACACACGCGCGTAGAAGCTAACACACAGGTATAGTAGGTACCTACACAAGTAGTAGATATCAGTATCGATGTCAGTACGGGATTAACACCGAAAATTCGTAGCATGTGATTGATTCTACTTCTTTATTTTTTTTACTTTTCTTCAAATAATTCTTTAAATATTATATTAGTTATACGAGTAACACAGGTCATTCCACATTGAACCTTTGGTGAAGTTTCACTTTTCATTTTTCGTTCGTTTTCATTTATACTTCTCATCGCCGACGCCGACACTTCTTCTATGTTACCCATTTTCGAATTACCGCCCAATAAAAAAGGACTTCACCTAACTTCATCGCTGGCAGTTACCCGCATCCATACGATTGTAAGTTTGTTCTGGGTATCTCAATACTACCACCGAAAGCGGTCCAAGATCGACTTTTCGGTGAGACTCACCATATCTCATACATTTCCGTCTTGAACGAATTAACCACTGGACCCGACATATAAGCGGACGTGCCTATACCGGTCTTGTCAGTAACCAGGAAATTCTAGCCTTGGTCGTTTGTTTTTGCGTCAGTCTCAAGCATTTACTTGTCAACAAAACATCTCCCAAAAATGACTAAATGTTCAGTTAAATGGTGTAAAAACTATAGTGGCGGAAGCAGCACTATTTCTTTGCACTAGTAAGTACATTATTTTATACATTTATTGTTATTTATCACAAAATTTAATCAAATGTAAAATAAAATTTTGTATTATCCAACTTTTTTAAATATAGTCGATATTTCTATGTATTGTTGACATCTGACAACCATCACAAAATGGCTGGATTATACCATTTAGAACGAATGACTAAAACTATGGAGTGAGTCTATTTGACATCGACTAGTGCTTGACCATGACGAAAAATATATCGATATTTGACGATATGGCCGAATGAATGATGATGTTATTTGTACAATACAATAACACTTAAAAATACTTATATAACAGTATCGTACAATCTGATGTCATTAAATTTATAATAATAATTTTATAATTAAATAAAAATATTATAAATGCATATATAATTTCTGCATTAGTATCTGTACTTAAAATATCTAAACGCATAAATTACATGAATTTTCAGATTTCCCAGTGACCCTTCTGGATTCCGACGAAACACAGCGCCATATGCAGTGTACATTTCTATACTGCCTGTTTTAATACTATTGCAAAGAAACAGAAAATGACAGCAGTGAAGTCAGTCTCATTGCCTTTAAAGACAGGGGAAAACAATACATCAACAATGATACATCCCTCAAGTGATACTATAGCTATTTGTTAGCACTGCGAACTCGAACTTAGGAAGGGTGTTCAAAATAAAAGACTAAAAAAAGATTACACAACAGACTTTCTCCTGCCGAAAACGATGACGTAAATCACGTCGAAGAATTAACAAAAGCCGTTGCTGAAAAGTATTTAAATATTAGAATTGCTTATATAAGAAAACAAGCGAACAAAAAAATTTTAATAAACACATTTTAAGAAAGATGATACATAATAAAATTCAGTATACCTATTTAAATAATAAAAACTTAACAAAAAATTTGACGTTTAGCATAACTATAATTGATTTAAAAGTCCGTAACAATGTCCTGATTTTTTTATTTTATTCAAAATTTAAATACCGGAAGTTACTTCATCTTCATTATCCCTTTATTTTCTTTGTCTTACAGCTTATTTACGATACGCCTTTTCTTTCTCCTTTGTTAATCGATATATTTTATCGACTACGATCAAGCACTAGAAATAGAGTGAACTTCTACTAATTTCGTATCTGTGTTTATATTAACGTAATAAAATATTTGTGTGCGTTATTCTCCACTTGGTTGAACGATTTTTCGTGTATTTGTGTTTTATGTCGGGTCCAGTGGATAATTCGTTCAAGATTTCCGTAGTACTTCCCCAATGTATAACTGGCCAATCAACGTAACATTTTCAATATACGTGTCATGCGTGCAAGTAGATTGTTGCTGTGAATCCCAGCTGAAGCAAATGTTTGACAAAAGTTTATGGGTTTCGAGTCTCGTATGTGTTGTTGGTGTCCTCGGGCTACACATACGGCTTATTCTGTTGTATAGTACTTTTACTGTTTTAAACCACGACTTTTTCACTTAAAAATTAAGTGTAATATTTGATAGATTTCATAGCGGGGAAGTTAATTTGTTCGGAAGATGTAATAGTTAATGTTTTTTTCTGTACTGTTAGTTATATTTTATGATATAATTAAATTAAAAATAAATAAATCAAAACACAGATATTGATAAAAGTAGAATAATTAAGAGTTAAAAATGTGCAAAATATTAAACAGCAAACCACTGAGGCATTGTTTTATGTATTAATATAGTACTTACTCTAAAAATTGATAAACTTTTATTTAAAACTAAATTCTTAATTTAATGACATTGTTTAAGAAAAAACTTCACCTCAGTGTCAACTAGCAACATCTAATGGGCGGAAGATTACTAGCCCTCATTAACTACCATTAATGAATAGCTATGTAATTTTTTTCTACTTTCGAGAGTCTTTTGTCTATATTCCATTATTTATTATTTGGTTATTTGAATATAATAAGTAATAACTGTCACGGAGTTACTCGATATTTTCATTTGTTTTAATAGAAGAGGTTGCAAACGAGCATGCGGCTCACCTGATAGAAAGTGACTACCGCCGCCCATGATCAACTGCAACACCAGGGGAATTGCAGGTGCGTTGCAATTTATATGGAAATTTTTATGTAAAGTACTCGCTGACTACAGCGTAAACTATTATAACCAATTTTGATATAGTGTAAGCGATTACAGCGTAAAGCAGACAAGTAAAGCAGATCTCTGCGCGACGTAATCTACTCTCGATCATATTATAACAGTATAATATTTTCTTTTGCCTACAGATATAATAGATATAGATGGTTCTTTGCAGGGTAGTCTCCCTAATTATATTTTAAGTTTGACAGGCGATTTTGCAACCATAAATTATCAAAAAAAGGAATGACTAACATCTATTCTAAGCGGCATAAACTTCTATCGAAAATATTGTGTGATTAACAGTGTAAGTTCCTTTTAAAAAGAATAGATGTAGGTAATTAATTGAAGGCTAGTTCACCAAATCATTTTAAGTTCGCTAGAGGAATTGGCAAACGCAACGACCATATTTCGTTTAACAAATTCTATTTGTAGTCAATGAAGGCACCACCGCGAATTTTAATCGCCTAATGCCACCTTTTGTATTGCCAGTTAACATCAAAACCGATTTATTTAATTAAAGGTGTTTTAATTGTAAGGTTATAAAATGTTTATTATTATGTATCAATGATAACTCAGTACATAATTTTATTTTGTGACAGACCTTATGACTTATTTATCACACTTATGTTTTCTTTTACCATGTACATTTTTATATAATTTGAAGTTCTTTTGAAATAACAAAATTTTAAGACTGGAATGTTTACGTAACAAGTATTTAAATTAAAGTGCAACGCTACCATTACTTTGCTGAGTCAAGAAACAGTAGGAACTAATAATACATTTTGACGCTTTCATCATCTAAGTAGCGTAACACTATGTACGATGGTTACGCTACCGTGAGCTCCAGGATTCCATTCTTACTCTTGATAATTAATTACTTCCTTTCGGTTTATTTAATTGATACCTAATATGATATTTAATGATTATTTTATTTCAAATTTTAAGTATTAGTGGTGAGCTCAATATTTTCAAAACTGTTTTATGAGAAATGAAATTTAAAAATGTTATAGTTTAATTACCATCGACAATGTTTTAGGGAGTGTAAGGCTCAAAATCCCGGATCTTTGCCTAGCATAATTGTGGAACCGATTATGTTTCTATTTGTGCATCCTAAGCTAAGTCTAAGTACGAGGTGTACGGTACCTACATCATACTAGGCAATAGGCATTACGTAACTGACGACATTTAACACTTGATCACTATAAATATCATAATTGAATTTTGTAAACAGAATTTTCTGTATAACTCGCACAACTCTTATGTATTAACTCTTATATATCTATGTATTTATATTTTAACCTTGGTCGTCCCATAATGTTTGAACATTGTTCATAAACAAATATTGGAACAATATGCCTTTTTAATCTATAAGTGTTGTTCATATTTAGAATACCTATTTTCCTTTAAATAATTCACGCTTTATCCGAAATCGAACGGTCGCCAGTACTAAATAATGGCGATAAAAAAGGCTATCTGCATTCCGCATCGAGTTGCAATAATGGTTCACTTCCTCGAGCATGACTCTACTCGTGTTGATATCGTAAGTCGTGCTTTGCTTCTCTCACACCTTATCTTAAAAATGATTTGTGCACCCGATGGCTTTGGTTTAAAGTTGCTTATTTTATTTTTGTATAAAATAATTTACCTACAGTAGGTTAACACTAAAATAAGTACGTGGATCTGTTAACTTACTGGTTTACAAAACAATCTTGGCTGTTTATGTTTTTCGCGTTCAATTGGTCGTGTAAATGGGTATGTGTGGCCCAGCAGCCTGAAACACGGCAATGTCGAAGATATAAGACAGTCAATAATATTACCGAGATTAAAGTTCAAATTTATTAGTTATAAAAATATTAGCTAAAATCCTGATCTTACGACTTATTAGGCATAAACTCGAACCACTAAACCGCTTATTCTTAACGTTAATTAAACATTTACAAATAATGAAGTCGTTGCAGAAAGTCCGCATTTTGAATTAGAATATTATACTAAAACAGATTTAGTTTTAACCTTTTAATATTAAAAATAAAATGACTAGATAACTTATATTTTTGCCTGGTAGCTTAACGATGTGGTTTTGTTTGTATTTGCAATTAGAATTAATTTTTATCTGTGCTATATTTTATTATTTAAGCAATATCAGTTATATACTATATGGTATATATGTATTGAAAATTATACTACATAAAATTTAATGAGACTTATAAACAGAAAAACGATTGATATTTTTAGTTTCATATTACATACTGTAGTGAAGTTTGTGCAGATATAAAAGCAGAATAAATGCTCAAAAATACGTCATATTGTTGGTATTAATATTGCAGATATTTTACTAAATGGAAGCAATGAAAGTAGTTCTTACTATAGAATGAACAGAAAATAAATCTTATCTGCCTTAGTATAAAATATTAGATAGACTGAATTTAAGTGTGTTAAACCATTCTCGTTTATTGAACGAAATTGACTAATACAACAATGTTTTTGTAATTCAATTAACTGTGTTTAGTTAATAGTTTTATTCCTTTAAATTTTATAGGCTGTAATGAATTACGTCAAGTGATTTTTAATAATTTGCCTGTAGTTTTTACAATGAAATGTTTGTAAGTAACATTGTTTTTTTTAGCTTAATACCCTATAATATCAGTGTCTGCATTAATGTAATTTTGTACGTTTAGAATATAATATTTTGATAATAAATTGTGATTTTATTTAACGACTCATATAATTAACAACTCTGTTTGTTTAACATTAGTTTTACTGCAACTCTATGACCTGGTCTCGATAACACGATTATAAATTGGGTTCCCGTGAAAGGGTAAATGAAAAACCGTTTGAACTATAATCTTAACGGATCTATAATCGTAAGGGTAAGAATAAATGCTAAACACGTGCAATATGTTAAACACGGCAGGTCTGCCGCTCTACGCGCTTAAAGTGCGACAGAGAGATGAAAAACTGACCATAGTGTCATTGTCTGCCAGATTTAGGTTTTTAATCTCGCTGACAAAATGGTAAGAATCCTTTGTTTGTGCTGTTGTATGTCCCGTGAGTGGTGAAAGTATTTTCGCTAAGTGGTGAGCCAATCTGTAAGTTGGGGAATGGATTTGTCTCACTCATTGAGGTTAATGTATATTATACTTCAGTTGGCTACTATGGGAAGAAGTGGAGCATTGAGCTTATGTATTTTTGGTAACCCATAGACCTTCGGTGGTTTGGCACACGAAGATACTATTGATTTTACTTCCATATTTAATTTTTCGGAGTAAACTCATAAAGAAACACTATTGAAATTAAAAAAAAATATTCTAATAGTTTGGGATCCTATAATTAATTAAATTAAATCCCAAACCAAACACACAACTGCAAGACTTCAAGATACTATAAGTTCATACTGCGTAGATCGGAACAAAAATTGATAATTTTAATCTGTAGGTAGCCGTGGTTAACTATATTGGGACGTCGAACACCTTAGTTCCCCTCGTGACCGTAGGTGCTGTAAAGTGCTCAAAACTTGCGGAATATAAAATAATTTTACGTGGTAGAGCCATGCTGCAGTTTTATTAGTAGTATAATTGTAGCAGGAATGGGTCGGCTCGACCGGTGAAGGACCACGCTCTCGCAGAATACCAGCGTGAAATAGTGGCTTGATGTGCTGCTGTATTTCGTATGGTGAGTGTAGAGAACCGGAGACCCTTTTTACTGGAGACGAGGCATTCCATCTTAGTCCTCACGGGTGACAACGCATCTGCATTTTGATTCGTAATCGAGGATAGATGTAGATGTCTATGGGCCACAGCAACCACTTACCATCAGGTGGACTGTGTGCTCGTTTGTCACCCTATCCTATAAAAAAAAAGTTGATATACGCGATAAAATCCATATGAAATTATCCATGACTGAATCCATTGACTGCCTCGTTGGTCTAGCGGCTGCTGATTATGAGGTCCTAGGTTTGAATACCGGGTCGGGCCAAAAAATCAATTATTGAGTTTTTCTGTCAAGAAATTTTCAGTAGCTGCCCGGAGTCAGGAAGTTGGCGGTGTCTCACCCCCCAGCCTCGGAAAGCACGTAAAGCCGTTGGTCCTGCGCCTGATCTCTCTCCGGTCGTGTCGGTTTACCGTCCCAACGGATTATGAGAGTGAGGGAATAGAGTGTGTGCTTGTGCTGTGTGCTTGCGCATACACTTGGGCACTATAATCCTGTCCTGCGCCGTTGGCTAGCCTCCGTTGAGGCAGGCCGCCGTGGCTGAAATTCGGTCTGGAGGACATTATTATTATTATTATTAAAATCCATAAAAACTAGTTATATTTAAATGTCTAGTGTGCACGTAAATATAAGAAATCTTTATTCTCAGCGAAATTTAAATAAAAAATAAAACATATACAAATTTTGTCCCACATTTTTTTTTCAATTCATTTCAATTTTGTACAAATGTTTGTGTTTGTACGTAGTAGCAATACTTCGATGCCCTAAGCGAAAGAACCACCTCTGCACATTATTACCGAATATGGGCTGCTTTTGCGCGTTAATAAGTAAGCGCGTAAGTAAGTAAAAAGGAATAAATCCAAAGGAAATAAAAACCCTCACAGCAAAGCAACTCCTGCAATATCCTAAAAGTGTAGGCCTTGTTGTGAAATATTGCTATAACAGCAAGAGCGGAACTACCCTTCACCCGCCCCCCATTTCACATGTTACCGTCAGGCCACGTTAAGCAACGATTGACGAGCAACATGTAGCTCATCATGTTGCGTGTCCTGTTGAGCGGACTGCGTGGAACTTTTGTTTAACAGCGTTGTCTACATAAAAGATGACGCGCGTCATGTTGCGTGTCGTCTGGCAACTGTGCCAAGTATATTGAGCGCCACGTGTTGCGCGTCAATTGTTGTCTAATGTATACGTCGCTTTAAAATATAAAATTGGTAAAAGTCTTCTATAGACGTGGTAGAGACTAGAGACCCTTTTTACCGGAAACTAGGTATTCTGTTTTAGTCCTCAGAGGCGACAATGCATCTGCACTTAATCAAGGATAGGTAGATGAATGTGTTAATGAGCCACAACAACCATTTATCATCATTATTCTATGAAAAAAAAAGTTTTTATAAATCATTTTGTGAGATGTGTATTTAAAACTAAATTAAAATTTTTTCTCAAAATGCCATCCCATAATATCTGCCGTCGAAGCTTTATTCAGAAACTAAATAGCAGCTCTAAACAATATAATTTAGAAAATTTTTCATGGAACGCATCATATGGCGCACTATTGAAACGCTTTTATCTAGTCTAGCGGTTCAAAATACCTACTGGCTACTGCTTGTCCGTCATGCTGGTGAAGACTGTGTCCAGATGTGCACTCAAAATGCTGAAAACTAGATGACGAAGAAGAATTTTTTTTTATTATTTTCCATACATACGTGGTGGGGGCGGTGTCAGAATATCTATTGCCCCACATCAACCCGTGGGTGTCGTAGGAGTCGACAGAGTGAAAAGAATCAGAAGATGAACAGCAGTCTTCCTTATAACGACTAAAAATAAAAAACTGCCGTTGCCAACCCACGTCAAGTGTGGCAACTGTGGCAAATATCCCCTCTAAGAGGCAATATATTATGGGGGAAGCCTATGTTCAACAGTGGACTTTTTAGACTGCAACGGTAACTATAACAGTTCTTAACATGAATAACATTACGCCTGTAGACAACGCGCCTGAGGGGGTAGGCAGTGTCTTAAGAGCAGTGAGCTACTCGGACCAAATTTAGACAAAAAAGAAATTTAATTTATAGTAAATCTATGGTAAGTAATAGATGACTAAACTACCGTCAACATAATTACAAACTCTTTTATCACATTTTACGACATGCTATGCTCTACATTTACATAATAAAATTTAAACATTTTGGTTTTTACATTTTACATTTTTAACTTCGCATTTTTTCATTACATTTATAATTTCGTGCGACAAGACATACGTTATAGTTGCCTGATTCTTGTAAGAAAATAAAACGAGATTTTAGAACATTTTTACTACGCTGCACGTGAGTTTCAAGAATAATATTTACGAGTTGAGGATTTCAGTCTGAAGTGAATTACGCATACCTGCAACGAAATCTGTCTTCCGTAGTGGATGGCGCTACACTTTTCCCAGGACTTAATGAAAAGTATTATTGAAAAGTATTAACTATATTTTTACAAATATATTTAAGGCATATGAAGCCGAGTACTAACTACTCTGATAAATCGGTTGCCTGAATGTCCACATACCCATTCACAACCGAAACCTTATCAATATACATAGATGGACGTAGATTTTTTTCCTATTTTTTGTTGCAATAACCACAATAAGCTAGTCAAGTCATGATTTACAAAACATTTATATACCCGCTGTAATATACTGTTGCTCTGCGGCATTAAGTTTCGTTTTAAGAAAGAAAAAAAAACCACCGGAGTTCACACTCACGATATTTATCCGAATATATAACAATAGATATTTACTGACAAAACTAGCTATCCATCCCGGTTTCGCACGAGTGATTTCTGGATCTTGACAACAGCGCCATCTACGTGTCCAAATCTAAATCTAAACCATCTGGATTCTGGACATCAGGACTCGTTCGAAAACAATTTAAACACACACAAAAATTTCCTCAAAATTGGTCAACCCGTTTTTGGGTGTTACTAACGGACAGCAATAGATTTTTATATATAAAGATAATATAGTATTTTAAATAGATCTTGCTTAAACGCTGTCATTTAACAAAAATTTAACCTTACATCATCGTAAAGTTAATCATAATTGTGTATTTCTCTAAAGGTTTAGTAAGAGTTCAAAAACCTTTTAGAATGTAAAATAGGAGAGGAAGTCCCCATTATATACCTGTGACTGAGGTTTTAAAAGCATTATCTATTACTCCTACAAATAAATATCCTCAGCCAGTAATCCAACAAAAAGAAAACGGTAATTTAGTTCATTTCAACTAGACAAAGTTACGCAAAAAGCGTTCAACCGACAAAAACTACTTGAGATAATGATGACATTTTAAGCTTGGATCGGTATTCAGTCATCATGGTTTGCTTCGATTTGTTTGTAATTTTACTTTTTCCTCTCTGTTATTTTTGCTATATTATTACTACTTATTTTTATTTGAAAATAGTAACTTTAAGGATTATTTATATAATAAAACTCAAATTGGAGATCTGTAGGACGCTATTAACGTAACTACCTCCAAATTATTTAAATTGTGCAAAACTGAATATCTACTATGTTTGCAGAATCTATATTAGGTAATGAATAGATATTGATAAAATTACAAAATTTTGTAAGGGTTTTGGATTTAGGTATACATGAGGGGCTTAAAACGAAACCTGGTAGAAACAGTTTTATCACTTTTCCTGGGCGCAGGGGTTATGGGACTTCTATGTATCCATGTATTGTTTTGCATTATTGTAAACTCCTTTTTATTTACTAGTAGCGAGGTCAACTTAGTCTTCAGATATAAAACTCAAGTGCATTTTTAATCGATGTGTCTACGGTTGCAGCACTACCATGATGTGGGAGTGTTTGCTCTGTGAGCTCGTTTGTCACTTTATGTATATAAAAAATCTACGCGTAGAATACGAATAGGATTACTACTTACCGAAAACTTTACGACAGTTTCTTGATATGAATACGACAGGCCGCCATTTTAAAATCATTAGAAATTAAAACAAAATGCGATCAGATAAGTTTGCCCTTTAAAAATGAAATGATATAAATAATGCTAAAATTTATTTCATGTACTTTAGATAAATTTTACACCACGCAATTAACTTGGGTTCGACCCCCGCTGGCGCCAATGAAATTATTAATTGCGATTTTAAGTGCTGGCTTACCACGTGTACGACGGTGAAGCTAGACTTCGCGAGGAAACCTGTCTGGGAAATAAAAAAAATATTTCGAGGACGTGAAGTCCGCCACCACGCATTGGGGCAGCGCGGAGGACATTTCCTTGTTCTAAAACTCTTAGAACTAAGAGCTTCTAGCGGTAGGACGTACTAGGGTGGGATGAAAAGTTTACGACCCCAACGTTAAGACGGTAGCACTCGCCAATAAAAGCTAGTAAATGTAATTGTGCAACTCTTGACAGTTACGCACCAAAACTTCAGCCATTTTTGACGCGTAATTGTTAAACGACAGTCGTTTAAGTGAGATGTGAGTGTTGTTGTGAAGATTGAAAAAATTGAGTATTGAGATGTCATTAAATTGTTGGTTTTGAAAGGTAATACGCCTACGTAAATCATAGATGAGTTAGACTTTTTATGGACCATAGTGAGAGCCAGCTGTGGAGACGATGAACGTTCGGAACGTTCAAAAACTGCAATTACTGACGATAACGTCGATAAAGTTCACCAAATGATGTTAGACGACCGTCGAATTAAAATGAGAGAGATAGCAGAGGCTATGAAAATGTCAAAAGAACGTGTTTGTCACAAATTAAATCAAAATTTAGGAATGAGAAAATTGTCAGGGCGTTGGGTGCCGCGTTTGCTCACGTTGGACCAAAAACGTGTTCAAATGAACACTTCCAACGCTCTGTTGGCGCAGTTTAAGCGCAATAAATACGACTTTTGGCGTCGGTTAATTACTGTAGATGAAACTTGAATACGCCTGAAACAAAAATAAAGTCAAAACAGTGGACTGCAAAGGCGGCACCGCTCCAAAATAAGCAAAAATCGTTTTTCTGGCTGGGAGTGATGGCGACTGTTTTTTGAGTTAGTTATGACTTATCCTAAACGATTATCTTCAAAAAGAAAAAAAATATTACAATAGCAAACTACGCATTATAACTCGACAAATTGAAGGCAGAAATTGCAGAAAGACGGCCACATTTGCAGAAAAAGAAAATCCTCTTCCACCATGACAAAGCGCCGTCTTACACCTCAGCGGTAGAAAGGGAGTAACTCCACGAATTACGCTTTGAACTGCTTGACCATCCATCTTAATCACCAGATCTAGCCCCAAGCAACTTCTTTTTATTGCCTCATCAAAAATTTGCGCTCGTAGAATAGAGATTTTCATCAAATGAGGAGGTAATCACCTTCATGAACAATTTTACAGATAAAAACATCGCGGTTTGGACGAGTTAGAGAGATGGGAGCATCGCTGGGAAGTGAAGTCAAGAAGTGTGTAGAGTTACAAGGAGGCTATGTAGAAAAATAAAAATAAATTTTAAGAACGTATATTGGCTGTAACCTTAATTTTACTTTTAAATTTAATTTTTTTTTTAAATCTTACAAAACCTACACGAAGTTAGTGCGCAAACAAAACATCACCTCAGTAAATTACAGCCCTGTTCTTAACTTGCGCGCACATTATTTCTTTTAAATTAAATTATATTTAAAAAAAACTGTGTTTATTTTTAACTCGAATTTGTACACATGTAAAAACAATCTAAAACAAAACTTTATCATTAGAACCGTGACTGCTGCACTTTTACTGCAAGGTGAATAAATAAAAAACTATATTTTATCTTCTTGTGTAATATGTTATCTTATTCACACTTGCGCAATAGAAAAGAGAGGAGGTATAGTCGTGAGTGAGCATTTCAATGTAAATTATTGCCATATAAAGATCGCAAATCAGCATCCTTATTTGAAAGGTTACTTGTGTCTACGTCTGGTTTAACGCCGCAGCTTATCCAAGAACATAAATTAATTTTATATCCGTATTCGAAACGAGTACCGTGCAAATTGTATGGTAATTTTGAAAATTAACTTTTAATCAGAATATTTTTTATACCCGATGATCTTTAAATTACGGGGTTGTTTAATCTAACTTCAGTATTACAACGGACATTTATTAAATATTTTGACTTTTTAAACCATAGTAACAACAAACAGCGCAAACGAGCCCCACATAATTTTATTGCCTAACTCAGACACTAGCTCTTCACATATTCTACAATATGACTTTGAACATACCTGTGTTTAAATAGATATAAGTTTTTATTATGTATCGTCCCTATTTTTGAGGAGAAATAATAATTGTTGATTTTGAATTATTATTGTTATTGAAGGGGTATTTTAAAGTATTTTCATCCGGTTGGGCTGAAAAAATATATAAAAGAAAATGATAAATATACATAAAAATATATTAAATATACTAACATAAATAAATAAATAATACATAAATAAATAAAAGCCCAACCAGATGGAAGTCCTAGGCAGGGAAGACCAAACAGCTGAGGGTTAGGGGGAAAGGGAAAGAAACCGGCAGACGATGCGGGCGGTATCGAGTAGCACAGCCTTCTGCATTATATCCCGGAGCGGTCCGTCGCGGAGTCCCAGTCACCTCAGATGAACCGAGAGGCTGATCGGGATTAGCCTATTCGCAGAGACGACTACACGAATAATTTCGGTTGTCATGCCACATGTCCAGGTCCGTATATTTTTTTTTCTAATCTGTTTCGCTTTCGCGAGGTTCTTGTCAAATGGAATAGTTATGTTGATCAAAATTACCCTTGGCTGCGTCCGGTCCATCAGATAAAGGATCGTACTCCACTGCCCTGTCTCAGTCAAGTCTAACTGTACAGTCAACCTTCTACAGCTCAAGGACCCTCTTTAGTCATGTATGGGGCACCAAGTCGAATGCCTTTCTGTAGTCTATCCAGGTGGCGGAGAAGTTTTGCCGGTTGCGCTAAACCACTTTTCCAATGACCACGTCAATGAGGAGTGGTTCCTTGGTTCCACGACTTGCTTAGTAGTTAGCGTAGATGCGGAGAAGCCGTGGTCGATTTTTTAGAGGCATACTGTGCGTTTCGTATATCACGCGATATTTAGAGACATACGGCGCGTTTAGTATATCACGCGCTTTTTTGGAGGCATACTGCCCCTTTCGTATATTACGCGATTTGTTTAGAGGCATACTGCCCGTTTCGTATATTACGCGATTTGTTAAGAGACATACTGCGCGTTTCGTATATTACGCGATTTGTTTAGAGACATACTGCGCGTTTCGTATATCACGCGATTTGTTTAGAGATATACTGCACGTTTCATGGTTATTGCCTCTTCCAAAAATATTTTATATATTTTCTACTACGTTTCTATAGAAAAACACAAGGCATTATTAGGCATCTTTAGAGTGTTTGTCACTCCTAGTTTAATTTCAACAATTTGAGTTGATTTATAAAAAATGATAGATGATATGTAGCCACGCCATCGTTATTTCTCTCATGTTTGTTATATTTAGTAAAATTCGACGTTAAAATGACAAGCGTAAGGTAAGGTAACCACAAGTATATTTCTTCTTCTTTTAAATTATGGCTTCTCTTGATAGAATTCTGCCAGTGTCAAGTCAGTCACAAGCATATTTTAATTTTGAAATGTACTACCTAAATGTTTGACGTTGTCTATTTCTTAACTTGCACGGTCAGGAAGAGCAATTAGTTTAACATTTAGATAATGTTTTCCACCCACAAAAGAGGTTAGATAAGATCGCAGGAATCCACGCGGCTCCGTATTCAATTTGCCGGCAGCGCAGTTGTTGAAAAAATAATTAAAAAGGCAATTAAAAGATGCCATAAATCCGTCAGCCGCCCCGCCTAAACACTAAACTATAAATAAACATTCATTGTGTTGTTTTAGTGGCATCATATACCGACGCTCCTGGGTTTTAATTGTTATATTATTGTTTTAAATCTTTAGCCCGTACCATAATATTTTATTAAACCAACTCGATTTTTTTGTGATGGAGCAACGCTGCAGCCATATTATGGTTACCCCCTATTGTAGCGAGATTGTGTCCGCTCGGACGGGGTAGGACCACGCTTTCATAGAATACCAGCGTAAAATAACAGCATGATGCTGTTGTGTTTCGTGTGGTGAGTGTTGAGAACCGGAGACCTGTTTTAGTAGAAACGAGGCATTGCACCTTAGTCCTCAGCGGTGATAGTGCATTTGCATTTTAATTTTTAATCGAGGTTAATGTAGATGTCCATGGGCCATAGCATCCACTTACCACCATATGAACTGTGTGCTCGTTTGTCATGCTAATTATACAAAAAACATCTAAATAAAATAAGATTTTTTTCATAATGATTTCTTATATTTACGCGAACACTGTACATTGATTAAAACTACTTTTACGGATTTTATTTTTAACCCGACGTTTCGGGTGCTTTCCAGCACCCATGGTCACGGGGGACTGAGGTGACTGACGTCCCGATGTCAAAGTTAACCCGGAGTACCTGCAGCTTTTTTAGATTTAGATCGGACCAAAGACAATAATTAAAAAAGCTAAAGGTACTCCGGGTTAACTTTGACATCGGGACGTCAGTCACCTCAGTCCCCCGTGACCATGGGTGCTGGAAAGCACCCGAAACGTCGGGTTAAAAATAAAATAAATAAAACGCGAAAGAAATCCGTAAAAGTAGTTTTAATCAAGATTTTTTTCGTTTAAGGGGATTACATCGCTCAAATTCCAAAAACATCCTATGTTTAAAGAAG